>JAKEEE010000012.1:4292984-5723979 GCA_021498325.1 Bactrocera minax | reverse complement strand
CATTTAAAAATATGTTGAATCCCACAGAAAAAATTATGAGTCATACCATTAGTAACCACAAAGCTAGCATTAAAATAATAATAAATTATTATTATTATTACTATTATTGAAACAATGAGTTGATTTAATTAATGATTTAAGTAATGTAAAGTTCGTTTTCATTCATTGTAAAAGCAAATGAAATGGCAAATAATTACTAAATGAAACTAATAACTTCAAACCAATACTAATAATAAGCTAATGATAATATTTATAATAGCAATCACAACACTAAGAAATAAAATAAATGAAATAAAATTAGAAATGAAGAAATGAAGAAATGAGACACAATATGAGATGAATACAATTATGATAAAACTATAAATGAAAAATAGTTCTTTGCGTGAGAATAAAACGATGTTACATTATTTAAAGAAAATATATCATAAAAAAATATTCACACCTCTTTGATTATTTTTGTGGTACGAAAAGCGGTAAGTTAATACATATAAATAGCCATCTTCGATTCGTCGCTTCTCTGCTCGCTAAGTTGGAGCTATTCTTTCGGTTTTTTATTTTACCAGACATTTTATTTGTACCACTTGTTTGTTCGATTCGCCATTCCCCAAGGTTTGAAGAGCACCTAAATGTGTATGTATTGTAAAATTCTTTAAGACTCTTACAGTTCTTATGAAAAACAAAATCAGAAAATCGTCACAGAAAAATTATTGATTATTACCGGAACTTAATTGTCCAGATAATTACATAATATAGCTGGATTGTATCCACCAAATTTTGGAAGATAGTGGCTACGTATCAAAGAAGAAAAGAGTTCGCTTGATTGTGGTGTAATTTTGATTATTTTGAAGCCTGTTATGAGTTGATTAGAAAGTTGTGTACTAATTTCGAGTTTAGCAGTTTTGTGATATATGAAATTCTACGCTAATGTGGCAAGTGCAAACGCACAAGATCTTGTTTTTGAACCGATCCACATGTAGTGTCATGAATAATATATGGCTGATTTTGATGTGAATTATATTATATTATAAAATGTAAAATTACATAATTTATAAATATGTAATTGAAAGCCCGGTCCGAGCTAAATCAGTATTTATCCAGATTATATACATTTTGGTCCTTACCCCGCTTGTTGGGGATCTCCAAATATAATAATTTGATGCGGGTCCGGTTCGATTACGTAGATTATGTAGATTACGTTGCCACCTTTGTTAGATACTAGGTCAATTCCTTTTTTGCAATTGTGGTATGTAACCTGAAAATTTGTGATAAATGGAACGATCTACTAGGAACAGAAATTGGTTAATGCCGTTAGGAAAATATTTGATGTTGGTCATAAGATCCGATTCAATGTACTGCTTAAAGAAAGTGGTACTGCTTAACAGGATTAAATGACGACCTCATGTCCAAACTATCTCGTATTTGCTTTGTATAAATATAGCTAATTTTGTTACTTATAAGCTTACCTAGGATATTTATGATAATCATTAGGGATTTGCCACTAAAACAAATACACCATTTCATAGGGCGGAAATAAACTAAGGATTTAAGAAGTCTTGGACGCACTTATACGACTCAAGGGTTCCCCGAATATTGTATTCTAAAAATACGAATACAACTACTTACATGATTCCAATAGATCCTGCACTCATTTCCACTCATATAGATGTTTATATATATAAATGTCATCATTAAAAGAAACGAACATTTTAATCTTTTTTTAACACATTTTATGTTTATTTTTAAGAATGGTTCCATTTAAAAATACAAGAAGATTTTGCTTGGAATTGAAATAAAGTTAAAAAATAAACATTAAAATAAAATTGTGTGTATATATTAATGTATAGTATTTGTTACAATTATAAAGTGCAGATATGCGACGTGACAATGAATACATTATTTATTTATAATAAAATGTTTGCTCCGTAAACACTTGAAATAAAACACTTATTGTATTAAAATATGAAAATTCAAATTGAAGACATTAAAAAAACTTAACTATTATTTACGAAGCATACATTCACTTGTATATATGTATGAGTAAAAAAAAAAATCGTTTCGATAAAACACACACATCAAACATTAGAGGAGAGGCAACCAACAAAATATTTTCCGTATTTTTCATATTTTTCATAATTTTCGCATTATTCACATTTTTCTCACAATTGGATTACTTTTCAACATAACTTTTGACGATTTTTTGCATATTTCACGCATTCGTGTTCATCCATTTGCTTATATTTTCCTCTCTTTTTTTTATCCTTCCACCTTCATTATATTTACTGCTTCTTCTTCTACAATTTTTCATGCTTTCAATTATGCAACTGCCATTTCAACAAAATTTGTTTACGTTTGATAATTTTTATTTGCTTATATGCATTTTGTTTTTGTTTTTTTCTTTGCATTTTATTTAGTTTTAGCCTTAGCCTTCCATGGCTACGCGTTAAACTAGACAGAAAATACATTACATTTAAACTTAACAAATACCATGCTGCTTTGTTTTTGTTATGTACACATATACATATATATATATACATATGCACTATACATACATACATACATATATGTATATATATATATATATATATATATAAAATTTAATATTAATAAATGTGTAATTAATAATGTGTTTGCGCTAATTCCTTTGTAGGGTGAGTGAGAGCGAGAGAGCGAGGGAGCGAGAGAACGATAGAAAGTGAGCGTTAAAGTTCTAAAATTATCGGTTTTGGATAGCAGCGTTCAGTAGAAATTTCCTCAACAGCGACATTTTAATAATTCTACGCTTTTTGCATTTCTTTTGTGTTTCTCCGTCTCTCTGCTCATCTCCGTTGCGTCTGTGCTCAAGCTTCTTGTATATTTTACACAGCTCAGACTACTATTAAAACAACAACTTAAATGTAGCTAACTAACATAACGGTATTGCGTGAAAGTAAAACATCGTAATTAACTAATTATTTATATCTTTTAATAATAATAATAGTAATAATAATAATAAATTGTTAAACATCAGCATGTGTGTGCGTGTGTTTTGAGTTATAAAGTCGATTTAGTTGCAATATTGTTATTGTGTTCCCTCATGCACACAAATTAGGCGCTTTAATCGTAAGAATTGGCAAGTGGCATGAACCAATAACGAGAATTAATATGTAGAGAAGTTGTTGAAGTAGCTAGTACTTAGATTTTTTTCTAAAGTCTTAATTTTCAATATTTAACATTACATTTCGCATTGCTTGCCCTCTGTCTTTACTCCTTCACTTTACACATTTTTTATTTTATTCTTTTTTTCCTGTTTCCATTTTGTCAATTTTATTTTAGTGCAATAATTTAATATTATAAATAATTAATAATCGATTATTTAAAATGTAACATAATAACAAATATATATCTTCATGATATCAACTCATGCATATACTACCATATGTAAACTACACATACATATTTTCCATTTTTCAACTATTTTTTTATTAAAAACATTTGCTCGCTGACAACTCGTGAATGGCGCTTTTATGCTACAGTTTTTTTTTTCTGTTTGTTTTTATTTTTATTTTATATATTTATTTCTTTTTGTTCCGCTTTCGAGCCGAATTTAATTTTAATATTTTTTTGGCTGCTCTCTTTTAACTAATACGATCGCTGCTCTTTCGCTTTTTGCGTTCTCTTTGCGTGTGCTTCCTTAGTTTTTTTTTTTAGTTTTAGTTTTTTTGCTTTTAATTTTTGTTCAATAACTGTAATGTAAGCAAAAAGGATTTAAATCAATACACTTATTTTTGTTTTTGTTTTAGTATAACCTCCAATATTACATCACGCTTTGTGTAAATCCAAAATCGGGCTTTAATTCAAATACGAAAATGTATATTTTTAAGTTTTTTATTTAATTTTTTCAATTATTGTTGGGTTCTAATGATATTTTTTTGTTGTTGTTTGTATATATGTATATTTGACTTTCTTACTGATTGCTGCTTGTTTTTTATGTCTCCTTTTTAACCTTGATAAACATTGATTTTGTTACACATTTTATTTTTATTTTTTATGTTTTATGTATTTTATGTACATACAATACACACATATATGGTTCAATTTGTTGGTTTTCATTTATTGAAGTAATAAATATGTAAGAAATATGATACATATGCATGTTTACTGTATTATTAATATCATTTCTTCACTATTTTTATTTTTCTTTAATTAATTAAAATTGTTATTTTCAAGTCTGTACCGTTATTTTAACTATTTTGTTCGCTGACAATGTAAGTGTTGTTTCCGTTATTTAATAAAAAGTGTGTAATTAGAAATTTAATTAACAAAAATTAATTCTCCTTATCCATATGTATTTACGTATTTAAATGGCTGCATGTTTAAATATATAGTATATAATAAAATATATAATTATTTCATACCCACATAACAAGCAAAACGATCTTCCGAACATTAGTGCCGATGCCATGATTCGAAATTGTTTCCATTGAAATTCAGGGTGAATTATTACAAAGCTCAAGAACTTTTATTGAGACAAAAAGGAGCAGGAGCAAATATGCCTATATTCATTTGCCGCCTTTTTACTCTTATTGATGTGTTGCCATTATTTTAACCATATATAAGTGGAATAATGAAAGTGTGGCAACACAAATGTAATACATTTTCCTACAGATAACAGTTTCAGATATGTATATTTCTTATAGGGTATCTAATAATTATTTATTTTGTTGTATATGTATATACCATTCAAGATTTCTGTGAATTAGATAAGCACCGAAAAGGAAATTCAACATATTTAAATTTTTTTATATTTAAAACGGGCTCATTCCCGAACGATTAATTGAAAAAATAGCAAGAACAAATATTAAATTTTTTTTTAAATAAATTAATTCGCATATATTAAATCTTTATTTAAATAAATATGTTGTTGTTTTTATTACATTTTTATATTTTCGCTGTTGTTGTTATTGCGTATGAGTTTTAAAAACATAGGAACTTTTTATTTTTTGTTTCTGCTGTTGTTATTTTGTTTTTCCTTCCCTTTGTCATAACTGTTTAATATAATTAAAATGAAGATTTCATAAAAAATTTGTCATGCATTCATATTACTCTAAAAAAGTAAGACATTTAATGTAGATGAAAAAAATTAACTAACGGTATCTCTTTAAAATTTAATTTTTCAAATAAGCTTTGCGAATATTTGATATTATATAAAACATATTTAAACTATTATTTTCTCTATCTCTAATAAAATATTTAATTATAAAAATTCAATAACAAAACCTTTTATGTGCAACAATTTTTTATTAATGCAAATTATGTTATAAACATTAGCGCAATCTCCACCTACAGTTCAAGAATTTGCATTTTTGTTGATCAACATACAATAGTTCCAACAATTTTTTCTACTTCTGCCAAAATCTGTGCAATTGAAAGTAAGAATTCAATGCCTTTTTGCTTCGATTTTATATTTTTCGTGTGTGTGTCGTGTGTGTTTGGATCACTAGTTTCTACAAAATCAATTCATTTTTCATAGTTTCCTGTATTTTAAATTGTTTTTACTTTCTCTAACATTTTCTTAATTTAATATAATTTAGTTCAACTTTTCATCTGTCGTCAGCTACGATTTTGCCGTGTTGTTGTAAATTTATATTTAGTTTTTCATTTGCTTTATTTTGTTTGTTTTACAATATTTTTATCAATCACTTTTCCCATAATTGCTAATTAATACATGCTCTAAATGCTATTTTTTACACTCCGAATATATATATGTATGTATGTGTGCGTGTATATATATATTATTCAAATATTTTATACTCATTTTATAATTCCTGTTTATGTTTTAGCTAATTTGTTTAATACACTTTGCTTTTATATACGTTTTTGCGTTTTTTTATACTTTCTTATACTTTTTTATTATTAATTTTTATATATTTGTTTTTGTTTTTTTAATTTATCTTTTTTTTTTTTGTTTTTAGATAAAATGATTTGTGTTCAACGATTGTTCTTCAGTAGTTTTAGTTTAACAACCCTGTTCAGCTTTGTGTGAAAAAGATTGTTTGCAGTGGGTTCGGTTGGTTTTGTCTTTGATGTCTTTGTTGTGATGATGAGCTTCGCTTCGACGGCGTCGCATAACGGATTGTGGTATATGTGAATGAAGGAAAACTTATGAAATGAGGTACTCATACGTATAGAAACACGCAAAACCAAAAAACAATAATAATAATAATTAATAATTCTTTGCGAAGATTTTTAGCAAAAAGAAAATCATACAAAAACAAAACATAAAAATATTTTTTTTTTTTAATAAAAGAAAATAAAAGAAAATGCAATAACAAAAAGTAAAATGTATTAAAACTATATTTCACAAAATACAAAAGGAAAAAATAAAAATAAAGAAAGAAAAACAAAAAAAATATTTAAAAAATACCAAGAAAAAAAATAAAATGAAGTTTAATAAATGTTATATAAAATTAATAAAATGGAAAACACTTATCGGAAAGGAAAAAAAAAGTTATGCAAAAAGATATAAAAAATTAATAAATGAAATAATCAAAAAGCAATAAAAACATACTTAAAGGCAGGAGCAACGAATCTCTGCCGTTTTTTTTTATTTTTTTATTGATATTTAAAAATCTCAACACTTTAAAAGATGATCAATATATATTAAAAATAAAATACCGTAAGCGATGGATGCATCCACCACTCCTCACTCACAATTATGTAAGCATGTAGCTGATCACATGGTTTTCATGCTTCTGTTGTTGTTGTATGTCTTGCGCCAGTTTTTACACACTTCCTCGCTAGTATATATATGGTTTTCATAATTTGCATAATTTTCATAATTTTCATAATTTTTCATATACTTACGACGTCGTGTTACAATAAATTCTATTTTGTTTGCAAATTTGCTTCAAAAAACGCCACAGTTAAAATGCTTCACCTTTTCTTCTTCATCTATTCTAATGCGTCTTTATGCCACTATTTGCTATGTATTCGGATGTATAGGTATATGTACCTTAATAAATTTAAATACATTCACTTCTTATTTAGTATATAATATAATATTGTATATTATATATTAATTCATTTGTCTTTTGCTTTTGTTTTTGGATTTGTTCTATTCAAATATTAATAATTTTATATTTTAACTAAAAAATACATTCAAAATTTAATTTCACTTTTTTGTTAAGTTTTTTTTTTCAATATATATATATATATATATATCTCTTTTGTTTTATTATAAGTATATCCACATTTTCTCTATTTTCTCGGTTGTTTTATTTTATATTCTCTAACTTTTTGTATGTATGCATGTATGTATGTGTGTAAATTATCTGCAACATACATATAGTTTATGTGCTGAACACCAGTGTTGATCGCTTAACGGTTTATTCTCCAGTGCGGTGGCTGCCGTTCCGCTTATTTGCTTGCCACACGCATCCATTCACATCATCCAAGCTCCTCATAAGTTGTTTGTTATTGGGCCACTGTTTTGCGTTTTTGTTAAACGTGTCTGCCAAAGCTGCATCAATGCCTCCTCCTCCTCCTCTTCTTTAATGGTTTTTTTTTATTATGTTTCTTTTTAAGATATTCCCTAATTATCGCTCACTTTAAAGTGAGTTTGTTTGAGCTGATTGGCGATGCTATTCATATATTCATATATTCATATATTTGTAATTTGTTTTTGTTTTTGCTTTTTGTTTTTAGTGAGATTATTCTTGCTCTTGTGTTTCAGCTGATTTGGCGATACTTCACTTGAACAGTCGCAGCGGTTCTATGTTTATTTGTATTTATACTTTTTGAGGTTGCAAACGAAAGATTTTTTTTTTAAATTAAAATTAAAGCATTTTTACTAGCGTTTTGCATTGTTTTTCCGATTTTTCAGACATATTGTAATATGGAATTTGCCATTTTTGAGATTAGAAATAAAGCGATGCAAATACATTGCTTTTCATTTGTTAGAACCGCACTAAGAACCGCACTAAGAGCCCTCTTAGTGTTCGCTAGCGGAAATACCATAGTCGGATATACTATACGAGTACTATGTGCTACATTTACAGACATGTGTTCACGTAAGAGCCATCAGCGCTGACTCGAAAATGTGACGCAAATATTCCAAAATTAACATTCAAAATTATGCCTGAATAAGTTTCCTAACTTATCTGCAGTAATCATAGCTGCCTTATACACATATAGTATTCAAAGGTCATCTTTACTTTTCGTCATGTTAAATGACGAATGTCATTGTGCAACAGAGCTTGCCACAGCTGCAAAGCAACCATTCGGAACATTTTCCAAAGCTGACTTCGTTTTTGTTTTTGTTTGTAAATTTCGCAAATTCAATTAAAACAATTTTGTCGACCTAATTTAAAAATGCGATTTCGATTCGCTGCAATCTACCCACAACTCGCCTAAAGCGTTTGCAATCTCCAATCAGCTGTACCACCTTCATAAGAGTATGTAAGTCAGTTTGAGTTTGATTTTATTGTATTTTTATGTTTTTAGCATACTTAGCTTAGGGTTTACTAATAAAACGAACAAACATTTTTGATTGGTTTACATAAAAATTACAATACAATTTCACATTTATAGTTTCTTCTTCACTTCTTATTCATTTGTATTTGTATTTGTATATAATAATATACTGATTTGTATTTGTTCTGTTTAAATTCTTTTTAGTTTTACAATATGCTATGTATGTATACAAGTATATATGCATGCTTTGTTACATTTACAGTTATGATTTGCCACTTCATGCGCTGCCGCTAAAAGCTTGCATCGTTTGCATTTGTCTAATGAGATTTGTTTTTGTTTTGTTGTTTTGTTTTTTTTTAAATAAATTTCACATTCACTTTTTTGCTGAAGGAAAATATTAAAAATGCAGCAGCATCGGGGTTACATTGCAGCATTTATGTGTTAAAAATAATATTCAAATCAATCACGCTTGAACTTATATGCTTGAATATGCTTGATTGGTTGCTATCTGCAAAATTATGCGCATTGTACTCCGTTTTTGCAATTCGCAGCATTAATTCCAATTAATAATTATTTCTATTTATATTTTTTGTGGTACTTGACTTACTGATTAGGTTGTAAAACTCAGTGGTGCATGCATTTGTATGTGTGTGTGCAAGCTGATTATCAATATTTCATAAATTTCACACATAGTTGCACGAACATGCGCTTTTTGCACTCCGTTTAACATTCACTTGCGCTTTTACGCTTTCTACTCCTATTTCTCATTTCATTTCATTTCATTTTCTTTATCTCTTTTAATTTTTAATTTGTTCTGTTGCCTTTTCAAGTTGCGCTCCAATGCAAAACCTGCCGCAAGCGGTGCGTTTCTTGTTCGCTCACGCATGTTTGCACGCGTGTGTGTGTGTGTGTGTGTGTGTGTAAATTTATGCATGTAACGCACGCTTTGCATCTAAATCTCCTTGCGCTTACTTTATTTTGCTTAAAGTAGGGTTTTTTCTTAAGTCTACATTAATTAATTTAAAATAAAATTCCATTTCGTCTATAATTAAATATTCATTATTAATAATTTATATGTAAGTAAACTTTTAAAAATAACATTTAGCAGTAAGGACATGAATTTGCCATAATGCAAGTTGTTTGTATATATATATATATGTATGTCGCCGCAGTGGCCTTTTCTCGCGTTTTTTTTCAATTGCCACTTCCTTCAGTTGCAATTTATTTTGCTAATTTGTTTTGTTTATTTATTTTTATAACGAAAGACAACTTTCTAAAATATTTACCGCAGGTAACACATATCTTTTCTGCTTTAAGTTTTACTTTCACTTATGTATATCTTTATGTATATCTTCTGTTATGCCTAGTAAAAAATCATAAATTTTGTTTAATGTAATTTTTTAATTTATTATTATTTTATTTTAATTTAAATTTATTTTCTTTCTGCTATTCACTGTTTTATCAGCATTTGCTTTAACATCTGCTCGTCAACAATACCGTGAATACTCTCTCAATTCAGCGCATACATGTAATACATATTATAATTAACATTATTTTGAATTTTGAAATTCTTTTTGTTTTTGTTTTTCTTCCTTATTGTTCTTACATAAAATATTACAGTATAACTATATTAATATAATTTGTTTTTGTAGTTGATTTTTTCAATATATTTAACACCAAAATTTCGGTTAGTTGCTGCTATTGTTGTTGTTGATTTTAGTTTTATGGTTGTTGTCATGTATATATGTATGTGAGCAGTTGCACAATGGTGGTGGGTGGGGTGAAGTTAGTTGTGGTTTTTCCGAATTTTCTTGTCTGTGCGATTTTTTTTTCTATGGATTTTGCTCTAACGCGTAAAATTTCCTCAAAAAAATATCTAATCTATATATATATATATATATATATATATATATATGTGTGTATGTAGTAGAGTTGTATATGTATGTGTTATGTTAAAGGTTTATCATTAATAATAAAAGTAATAACTAATAAAGGGTGTAGCAATAGTTTTCGCTGCATAAAACTACAAATGTAAAGAAGAGTTATAGTGACGCACATATATAAGCATATATACATATGTATATGAAATATAAATTTATCCGCCAGTCCTTAGGCTGTTTAGAGTTAGTTCTTTGTTGTTGTTGTTGTTGTATAGAATCCCCTTAGATGGGCTGATCATTAAATGAGTACACTACAAATTTTGTGATTGTTGTTATTGCTATTGTTGTCATTGTTGTTGCTGCTGATACTGTTGCCGTTCCTATTTAGAATAGTGGAGTTGTTGTAGGCATGTAGTGATCCTTGTTGATTTCTTGTTCTTGTTCCTTATTATTTGTTGTTGCTATTGTTTGATGATTTTTTGTTTGCGATTTTTTCTATGGCCGTTTTCTGGAGAGCTTTCTGCGCCACAACTATTGTTATCGAATATTTTACGTTTTGTCTATTGTTGCTGTTGTTGCTGTTGTTGTTTCACTCCTATGCATTTACTTATTCATACTGCAGTTGTTTAGATTTTGTATTTGGATCTATATGTATTTACGTGTATAAAGTAGTTGTGTTGTTGTCGTTGTTGTTGTTGTTGTTGTGGCTTAGATGTTCGACTTGGAAAAGCTGACGCGCAAGTGATTCGATTCGGAGAGCTGATGATTGTGCATTTTGATGAGGGCCAAGACGGCTTCTTCCACCGACGAGAGCTGCAGAAGCGCCATTTTGCGGTCCTTACTGTAAATGCGAACACCGGGAAGAAGAAGCAGAGATTTATTAATATTTAGCTGATCTTTCGAATTTTTAAATAATTAAAAATTGAAATAAATATTAATATGGGAGAATTTAGTTCCTGAAATACTGAAAATTACAAATTTACAATCAATCCTAAAATTGGGTGTCTCGGAATGCCAACGAGTTGAAGTTTGGACTGTTTGCTCAAAAATCGGTTTTTATAAGAAAAATACCCCGAATTATGGCTAGATCTTGTCTTCAGCGACTCATTTTAAATTTATTCGCGAAATATTTTCATAGAACATTTTAACCTTTAACCCCCAGTCGTATAGGTCATTTTCACACTTTACACCAAAAACTCTATAAAAATTAGTACAGCGAAAAAGTTAAAGATAAAATTCATCTATAGAAAGTTTCTTTAGAAAATGAAGTTCAAAGGGTCCTAGTTAGTTCACCGATCCAAAAATATTTCCATACTGTGGAATACAGTGCAACGACATATTTTTGACATGCTTGGAAAACATTAAGACAATTTAAAAAAATTAAGAGCACAAAGGGTAATTTTGAAAGCTATGTTAAGTATGTAATACGTATCAGTATGTAAACTTACGGGAAAAATTTGAATGCTTTAACTTCAAAATTGTTGGAGGTGAATGCTTCCTTGATATCTTCCTCAGTGCACGATGATCTGTTTGAAGTAGTAGAAAGCATATATGCAATTATTAAACAAATTAAATTTTTCGCAAAGTGCTTCATAAGTATGTACATATAAATATATATATATATATGTTTGTGTGTGTGTGTATGCATGCGTTTTCCTGCATTTTCGTAACAATTTTCGCAGCTGCTGCACAAACCAGCCACGCACCAACACCTCTGTCTCTTCCCTTACCGAATTGCAAATTGCTTCCTTACTTAGCCATCTGCCATCGACAATCTTTTCAATTTCACGCTACTAGCTACTTGAGCTTTGAGCGGCGCGTTCCAGCTTTCGAGCCGGTAACCACACTTGAGAGTAACAATCTGCATCTATATCTCTATCGCATGCTTTGGCTCGCCCTCCCCCACCATTTCGCCAACAATCAACCACTTGTGTGCGCTTCCACCGTTTACCCTTTATGCCGCGCCCATTGTTTTTGGCGTTGAAGTGCGGCAGCATCGAGTGTGGCGTGTTTAAATTTAGCCGTCGCTTGTTATTTTTGCATCATGATAGTTTTTGTTGTCTCTAGACACACAGCAGGTGAGTAGAAATTTAATAATTTTAACGGCAGGCGGCACTCCGCAGACTCAGCAGCGCCACACCTCCGCAGCTCCGCAGCCCCTTTACCACATGCTATGATATCGGTGAGGTGCCCAATCAAGCACTGCGATGGGGTTGCAAGAGAAGGTGTCACAACTTAAATTTATCAAACATCCAATTTGCTTAAAGGAAAGGAAAGCGCGAAGAGGCAGAGGGCAGCACTTGGTTTGGCTTTTCTTCTTTTTTTTGTTTTTTTTTGCAGACCATCTTCGGCTGCTGTCAACAACAGGAGCTAATGAAATAATACTAAAATTATGTTTATTGGCTGAAGCAGCTCTGTGTGGCATCGGAGCATGGCTGATGGCTTTGATGGGCGTGTTGTTGCGCCATTCGTGTGAAGTCAACAGGCGCACTATAACGGTAATTGTAATTGGGGAAACTGTTGGATGCTGTTCGGTTCTACGGATATAATACAACAGCAGGCGATCAGACATGAAGCCCTTTAATGCGTTGCCATAATAAACGTCGTCATGCTGCTGTGCTTTTGTGTACGATATCAAAGTTCTAGCTTGTGATGATGGCAGCCAAATTCTTTAGCAACAACTTAAAGGGATATTTCGATCTTTAATATTTTGCTATTCGAATATATATGTCTAAGTAAGTATGTATACGCGCTTGATGTTCTCTGAAAAGTTAAGGCTATTGAAAGCCTTAAAGCTCTGAACGACTGCTTTGAGAAGAGCTTTCACTCAAAACAAAAATAGACTCGGTAAAAATAAACACTATTTGATGAACTCGGCTACAACCAAAATGCTATAGTTTATAAAATGAAATTTTGATAAAACTTGCTTTAAATTTTTTTAAATTAAACTAAAAAAGTTCGATGAAAGTTACAGCTATATAACATTGTCTTAAAGGAACATAAAGGAAAGTACAATCGAAAACTGGAGATATTTTTGGGAATCGAGGGGCTTTCACAATAAAGCTTCTACCGAAAACCTGTGAAAGTTGTAGTGTTACATTGGCGGAAGAGCAGAGCTTACTTATAGTATGAAAGAGTTACAGGATCACATGGTTATATTTTCCTGTGACACAATGACTACTTTTTAAGTCGTCTCCAGTAAGCAGATCTTCATAACGGGAATAGGTCACCCACCTAACATGGCCCATAGTTTTAGCTCTCTGCGAATGATTGTTGTTATCTAATATGAAGAACCTTGGGGACCTTGGTAAAAGCTTTATCTTGGAAGGTATTATGAAAGTGGCAAAATGCTGAAAAAAATAGAGTTAAAAAAGCGAAACATCTGTTGTTTGAAAACTGACATTTTCATCACATTTCAATTATTGCATTTTAAAATAATATTATAATTTTTATATAACATTTTTTTGCGTGACATTGAAATAAAAAACTAAAATTAATTTCGCATATTGTTTAAGCATGCATAACGGTCTTTGTTCACCTTCAAACTGCGAATTCATATCAATTCGCGTAGCTTAGTGCTTCCAGAGTGCTAGACACATTTTTGTTTGCCAATTGTTGGAAAGCTTACTTTTAATTGCTTACACAGCTGAACTATTAACTCAAAATTTCACTTTATTTAACTTTAATTTATTGTTGTTGTCAAACAATTTTCCTTAAAATATTCCAAACAATACGGCCACAAATTCAGTTCGATGAGCGGCTTTCGAGGCGATGCACCTACAAAGTCGCGAGTTTTGGGGTCTCGCCCTACTAACCCTGCTGAATATTTGTATGCTGCGAGTGGGAACCTTCCCCCGCGTAGAGGCACAACGCTTACAGAGCAGGAGTGCAGACTTTCGCATTGTCGGCGGTTATCCCATAAGAGTGGAGCAGGCGGCGTTCCTCGTGCAAGTGCGTCAGAATTTGGTGTTCATATGTGGTGGCACATTGGTGCGTCGCGACTGTGTCGTTACTGCGGCGCATTGTGTTGCCGGTGTGAAGGCGCGGCAATTGCGTGTCGTGGCCGGGGCTACGACGCTCACGCAAAACGGTTGGCAGAGCCCGGTGCGGAAGTATTATTTACCGCGCGGTTGGAGTCCAAAAACGATTAATAATGATGTGTCAGTGCTGATGCTGCAGCGCAAGCTCTACGGACCCAACATACGACCGATCGCGATGGCTAGGGCGAATCTGAGAGCTGGCACAATCGTGCGTGTCTACGGCTGGGGCAAATTAAGCCAGAAAAGCACGAAATTGGCGACGACGATACGCGCAGTTGATATACCGATAATTAGTTGGAAAAGGTGTGCGAAAACTTACAACATTTCCAGCTCGGTCAAATCTATGATGTGCGCCGGTGTACCGGGGAAAAAGGATGCCTGCAATGCAGACTCTGGCGGTCCGTTGATCTCCGGCAATCGTCTTTGTGGCATTGTGTCATTTGGTGCTGGTTGCGCTAGTGAATTCTACCCTGGAGTTTACACAAGAATAATGGCGATCAAAGGCTTCATTCTGGATTGTATCAGAAAAGGTTAGAGCTGCTGGAGGTCACCGTGGGGATTGGACCAAAACTACTAACGCTTTTTTGTTTTTTTTTTTACTAAATTTGTTGTGTTTGCCTGGGCGTGGTGAAAGTTTCAACAAATTTCCTTTTTGTGCTCTAACTCACTCTCTCCCTGTCTCTCTATCTCTTGGATAAGAGTAAACTTAACTTAATTTCAACAGCTACAGATACAGAGAAGATATTCAACTCAAAATTTCGCCTTAATTTCAGTAAAAAAAAAAAAACATTTCCAGTTAAAAAATTACATAGTGTTGTTGTTTAGTTCAAAGTTCAAAGTGAGTTTGAGTCAACTAGTTGAGTCATTCCATGTTTGGGGAGTTTATTCTCTGCTATAGCAACAACAATAAAGAGAACATAAGTATAGTTTATTTTTCAGAAAAATAAAAAAAGTTTTTATTTCTTTAACAGAGTCTCTTTTTGCAACACAAACAAGTGTTTCTAAGTTTAGAGGATTTCACCTTTTGGTGATGATCTCTCGGTTTTGTGAGTGTCTTTCCTCTCTCAGTTTTGTGACAATTTTTGAGAAACTTCACCGCCGCGAAAGATTACATAACCTTAAAATTCTCACAAGTTCGGCACACAAATTATGTATAAACCGATCCGGTCGAATGCATATGCACACACACATACATGCACACATGCACACATGCGCAAATTTTTGCTGTGTAATGTAATAATTTAGAAATTCTACTTACGGAATGTTACTTAAATGCAGTGTGGCCGATGGTGGATAAATGTTTTGATAATTTTTGCTGCCCGGTTTCTTGAATCGATGCAATGGATTTTGTGAGTAGTCGCGTGTGAGGCCGGCATCCGGTTGTCCTTCCTTCGGCAGCTGCACAGCCTGATGTTTACTTGCCATAACACGTATCGCCTTACCCCACAAGCGCAATTTGTCAAGGTGACTCATAGCTGCAAAGTAGTTGAAAGAGAAGAAAATTCGTGTATTCATTTATACATATGTATATATATTTGAAAATATGCCATATAAAATACTAAAATACCGCCTTCGTAGGGATATGAGGTGAAAATTTAGCTAACAAATATTATTCGGGTGTAGTGGAAGTAAATAAATGACCTTACAAATACCAAGAATGAGCAAATAAATATCAGTTCGAAAAAACTGTTTATGTTTGCAGTTAAATATTCACACATCTGTTTGTTAATCCATAAGCTTGCAAGGGAAATATCTGCGCCATTAAAGCAACTTTGCACGTTTCGAACTTATTTATTGGTCACCGGTTTCGGGTGCAATTTGTGTTCCTTTTTTCTTGTGCAATATAAAGTCCTAGCGATAAATGTAACTGTCACCATATACAAGTGGTGTTGGTTTAGAGAAGAACAAACGAAGTTTCGACACTCGAATCGAGATGCGAAGAAGAGGTTAGAAGTTGTTAACTATTTTTATATGTGTATTCATATTCATTTGTATATGTACAACATATATACTATATATATATATATATGTACATCATAGCTTAGGTCTTTGTTTAACGGTTGCCTACCGTTAACAATGCAATAACTCTGCAAACGAAATGGCGCCAAGTTTAGTGTTCTGTAGTAAAGAGACTGCTACATATATATATTGAATGATTATGCAAAAACATGTTATAATAAATATACACTAATGTCATATATATATATAGCAAAACGATGGAGAGACGCGGAAATGTTCGATTACGCCTACAGTTGTTGCTACTGTAAATACTGCATATAGTATATGTGCAATAGTAGTAATGTAAATGTACATAATTTGCATTCTGACTGCCTTCAGCTGGCTGAGGGAAATTTCTCTTGAAATGGTGCAGCAAGTTGATGCGATACAATTTCATCTTATGACATTGCACCTGCGGCCGCTTTTATTTGAATGATACGATAGGTTTGCGTGAAAAAATTATGTCAAAAACTGTTGCAGCGAAATAATGTTGTATGCAATACTCTATAAGATATCGATGTTGTAGTTCGGTAAAATAATAGAATGTGGCAAGATATAAAATTCATCGCACGAAGAATTATACGAAAGACTATGAAAGACTTTCTCTTTGCAGGAAGATGCTTTTAGGCGAAATAACAATTATGCTTATTTTGTATAAAATATTTGAAGAACAAATTTAATTACTTTCCGTGCCACAAAGATAATTGTAACTGAAATTTTTCTAAGCAGCGATAAAATCTGTTTCGGATGTCTGAAAATTGTGCAAGTAAAGTTTCAGCAGACGAATTTGTCAATGTCAACGTCAAATGCATAAAACGCCTAAAAGTATGCTAAAACTATTGTTAGCTAAGTCATTTCTGAGTAGCGGTTCCTTTTTGTTGTTGTATGAGGTATTTTATGTGGTTATATTATTATATCCAGATATTAAACTCATATATACTTTTAGGCGAATAACATTTCAAGGGCAATTTTTATTTTCAGTGGTAACATTTTCTCTAGGCAACTGAAAACGCTTTTAATTGCTAAGGAAGTATAATCAATTGCCTTAAATCGAACCTATCGCAATTAAAACGCAAACTTAAATGTTTTGAAGCTGCACAAATAACCATATAATCATAAATATTTATGCGAGCAATGCGAAATGAAGAAAACAAAAATTCAATCAGTGTAATCCCTACTTAACTATGCAACGGTAATATTGTGAAAACATATCGTATGCCATAAAAATCTCATATGTAAGTATTTTGTATTTAGATGAGATTGCATATGGAAAATTAATATTAATAACACGCTTTCTTTGCATACGAAATATCTATGAATGAGATTTTGTCGATCGACACCCTCTCTCCACACTCTCGCAAACATTCTTCACCGACAATCAGTGATACTATCGCAACAATAAAATTTTGCGACCACTGTTTCACCACCCTTGCTGTTGTTTTAGTCGTTGCGATATTGAAAGCACACGTCTCAGGTAAATTCGAATGGAAATGCTCCAGAAAATACCGTGAAAATAAATATATCGCAGTCAAATGTTCGAGCCGAAATTAATTTGCACACATATGCATAGTGAGCATAGTGAGAGCGCATAAAAAATTTACGTACACACTCGCTTGCACTCATTTATCGCACGTTCCAAGTGGAATGCCTAGTGTGAGGTTCCCCAGAGACGCTCCGAAGTGGAAAGAAAACGAAAGAAGAGGCATAGTGTGCCGCCGACAAAGGCAATTGAGATGAAAGTGTATTAACGGTATAGTATGCATGTATGTTTATGTATCAAGGTAATGACTACAATAACAACAGCTGTAAATAGTAAGAGCAGGGCATCCAAAGAACATCGACGTTGGTGATGGAGGCGCGACGCTGCCAATCGCTGTGACTGTCAAAATATTAATGGACCCCATATAGACTACTAATGTGCCACCAGGGCAATAAAATCATTTCGTACACAACTAAAGTGCACACACACACACACACACACACACACACACACAGATACTCGAGAAGGTAGTTGAGTATTCGCTGTAGGTGTTGCTGCCGAAATGGGCTTTTACGTGCTCACATATGCTTATAAAATATTTATAAATTCATTCGGAACTTTGCTCAACACTTCCGTATTGGCGCGTGGACGAAATTCACTCAGCACGTTGCACAAGACGGAGAAAAGGCCTCCAATTTTACACATTTGTTTGTAGATATGGAAGTGACTATGCCTGTGCGCTGGTGCACACAAATATTCAGAACGACAAGCATCTCATAGCATCGCGCTTATTAAGGCTTTGAGCATCCAAAAAGTTGATGAAGCTGAACGAATGACCAATCAAGTGAGCATATTATGAGCAGAAGCAAAACAATTTCACTGCAGAAATTTCTTTAAAAATATATAGTTCAAGCGAACAACTGATCGGCGTACGGGCTGAATGCCGAATGTTTGATAGTCTCCATTTTGATATGCAATCTATGATCCGATCTCTGAATTTTCAGTTTTCAGCAGTTTCACAGACTGATCGCTTAGTTTCAATGCTAGTCTTTTTCTTTCGGGATTCTACCCAAAATTCCCAGACTGACCTGAATGTCTTTTCTTCTGTGTGTGCATGTGTGTGTGGATATTATTGTAGCCATGACAATGGTTGTATGTTGGAGATTGCCAGCTGAGTGTAAAATTGTATTTTACATGCATAAAATAAACATTATTTCCTTTCTTTCATTGCTGTTCTCACTTTCTCACTTTCCTCAAAGTGAGTTAACAACTTATTTCAGTAAGTCCACTGTTGTTGGAATGGAAGTTGCTGCAAATGCTGGAAGAAAGGCTCGTGTCTCTGCAGTTAAGTATGCATGTAAATGTGGCTTGGGTATGTAAAGCGAGCGACAGATATTCGAGCGATGGACAAAGTGGAAAAAAGTCCAAGTGAGTGAGGCAAATTATTTATTTAAACAATCGAATATACAAATGTGAAGACAAAGTTGCATTTTTTATATACATGTATACATACATATATTTACAATAAAGGCTTAAAGCCAGTAACTAAGGGTCAATTGCTTTTAAGCAGCTTTATTGCATTTGCCTTCTGTAATTATTCATTATAGTAATGTAATACATGTACATACATGTCAACATTTTGGAGCGATTTCGGGTAGAGAAGACTGGTTTGAAGATGAAAATACTCTGCAGCTTTCAACTGCTTACGGCAGCCTCCACTCCAATCACAAAAAAAAAAAATTATACGATGGCGAATGATTGAAAAAATCGTCGTCATTTCTAAACACGTTCGGCTACCGAAGAGTTCATGTTCGTGAAATGTTTGGAGCACAATTAGTGGTTTAGAAAGAGAATGCGGCCAGGGAATTCAACTCATTATGCAAAAGTGCGTTCAAGGACGTAAGAAAGTTTGGAACTAAGCACCGGAAATCATAGAGAAAAGAGCTAAATTTCATAAACAATTGGGTGTTTTTCACAAACATTTCAGCGTGAAACTGTATAAAATATTTTAGGGCTTCGATCACTGCCTTAACAAAATTTGAAAGCTTCAGAAAACTGTAAAGAACACTATAAATTTAATGAAACTAAGTTTTTAATGCTGATATTTCTGAGATTCAGAAGCTTTTGCCTTTCCTGTTAGATAGATATTATTTATTTCGCGTGATAACGGCTGGCAATTCGCACGAAAAAGATATGAAATGAAACAGAAATTTGTGCCACACTAAGCAATGTTGCCATATCGTTTGCCATGATGCTGTGCTCCTTCAATATTTATATGAGCAAACTCAAGTGAATTCATTTAAAAAGGTTATTTTCATTAAAATCAAGTAATGGAAAAATTAATAAAAAATAAAAAATAAAAAAAAAACTAGTCGACTGGTTATGAAATGAAGTTCACTTCGAAGATATAGCCGATTTCGTATGGCACGTCCAATTTAGCTTGACTTAAATGTGGATTGCCTTATTCAATTCCAAGCAGTAGTAGTTCAAATCAGCAAAGTAGTCGAATTAGGGCTAGAATATTCGCACATTCACGCAAATTATCAGTTGAGCGGAATAAAATCGCGATAGTACTCGAACTCGTGTGTAATTATTTGGATCGCCAGATTTATGAAACTCCTGCCCTTTAGTAATTTTCAGTATTACTCGCTATACTACACTGCCCTATTTTTTGAGAATTTAACAGGGTTAACATTTTTTAACTTTCATACAAAATATGAACGAAAGCGATGCCACTTTTGTCGACATTCGAAATGATATTTAATCGAATTTAAGACCGAAATTTTTCTAAATAGCGTGAATTCATAAAAACATTACACTAAACTAAGAGCTATTGATAAATATTCTTTAAAAGCGCTTAAGAACTATTATCTCATCTCGGTCATGGCAAATATTTATATATGAAAAGGCAAACTTATATATTTTATAAGAACTTTTAAAGTAAAACAAAGCATGTCGTAGAAATTTTTTGTCAGGCCAAATGCTCATAAAATTATTAGAAAAGCTAAACATCACTCAACAACATTCAATTTCTCATAAAATTTCGGCTTATTTCATACTTCGGCCTACTGACTTCATTGGCCACATTTCCACCCTTCATACAATACATATACGCAAGAGCATACGCAAATTAATTTAGCACATTTATATATTTGGAGCGAGTTAGATATACTGTTGCACGTGTGCGTGTGTTTCCATTATCGTTAGCTTGCCATCGTGACGATGTAATCATATTGGGGAATTTGTGAGCAAGTTTTATTAATAAATTATTGCAAGTATTTTATTATTTTATAGCAATTACAATTACAATTGCAGCACAAATAGCCTTTGGGCAGCGGCGAAACGTGGAGCTTTTGTTACAATTGACTCTGCACTTATTTACAATTACACACCAGTGCGCCTTAAAATATGTTAAAATTAATTATAAGCGCTTTGTAATGAATTCAGCGTGTTTGCCAAGGACATTGCATATACATATCTATGGTAATGTGAATATGTGTGTAAATATGTAGACGTGTGTGTGTGTGTGTGTGTGTGTTTGCTCGCATGAGGGACGCCACTTTTAAATAGTTTCCACTGAATGTGTTTGGTCAGGGCTTAAACAAATCTCCAAAGTGCTTTACCGTTAAATTTGTTTGCCGTTAGTCTTTACATGTGTGTGTGTGGTGTGCGTATTGTTCAATTTGCCAATTCCCACAAATGCGCATGCGCATGTGCATGTGTGCGTGGCGTGTATTTAAAATGAATGCACGCACATGCGCTCTTGCCATGTGTACGCCATGTAATATTTACATTTTAATCTCCCTGAAGCGTGCAATGCACATATGTATGTGTGTACATGAGAGCTTATATACATACAAAGCTATATATACATGTAAGTTTATTAATATGAACAATATATTTAAGAGATTCGTGCCTGCATGAGCACAATACAAATTCGACATGCACTTAAAATGCCAGTACGTATGTGGGTGTGGGTGTGTGCGTGTGTGTGTGTTTGGGTGTTTTTACAACTCATTTGACATGGGAACTTTTTCACTTTGACATTGCCAATTGCCAGTTGGCATAAATGTTTCCTTTGTTGTATTACTAAAATATTCCATTTTCCACACTTTTTTTTCCTCTGCGCTTGTGAAACTTTTTTAAACAGTTGCTTTTGTTGTATTTCTTGTACCTAGAGGAGCTCAGCTGTTTTCGGTTGGGCAAAAGCCATTGAATTCTTTATATTCTAATTACTTCGCTCATATAAAGTTAATTATTACACCAACTCGCCTGCATTGCCGTGCGCTCGAGCGTGTGTGTGTGTGTGTGTGTGTGTATGTGTGTGTGTATGGCTGCTGTGCGAGAATAGTAAAAAAAAAAAAATGTCAAAAAGGCCAGAGTGTGCAAAAAGTGCAGGCGGCAGCAGGGTACAACTTTTCCACTTCAATTTGTTAGTTTAATCTCAGCTGGGCGTCGTTGCAATATTTCACTTTGCTAAAATTTTGCCGAATTCCTTTGTGGCATGCAACCTATGGCAGGCAGGCGGCAAAGCAGCCAACCTTACCGTTAAAGTGTATAGAATTGTGTATTAACTTGTGCAATTCATAAGTGATGCGCCACTCACACGCACATAGTTGGGCGCACTCATACATAATCATAATCATACGTAGTTAAGTGCCGCAAGTTGTGGCAAACTATGCAAAACTTTTCGTACTGTTCATTTATGCAACATTAATCATGACGAATTTTGGCTTTTCATGCGGCTGGGATTTGTAATGCACACACACACACACACACACGCACGCACATCCATATGTATAGTGCATATATTATATGTGTAGCAGAATATATGCTTTTGCTGAGCGTTCAAGCGTTGTGCGCGCTCATGCTTTAACGGTAGCTGAAGCAATTTAAAGGCGAGCTTAAAACTCCGAATGCTTAAAGAAAATATTTCGATGAAAATTAACTGTAATTCCCGAAGCCAGCGCTTCGTGGCATTTTCAACAGCCAACTCAGGTACTGTATTAAATTGTAATTGCAATTGAAAGCTTAATAATCATTGTTATTTCACTTTGCCAAACATTATAAACTTATTAACATTAATTACAGTTATATTTGCATTCAATTCGCGTTTGCTTTCGCCAATACGCTTGCAATCGGCGCAGTACCCACCCGTATTCGAAATTCCGAGCGAAAAGAACGCGCTCTGTCTACCTTCCCATTCCGCCTTCCGCCTCCCATTTGATTATCTATTTGTCTGTCTGTCTGTCTGTGTGTTTGGTTATGCAGGTTTGACAGCCTGCCGACCCGCCATTTGTATGCAGCACCCTGCAGTGTGGAGCGCGTGGCACGCTCGCTCGTCTATGGATGCGCGGCGAACGTGTTGCCGTGACAGTCGTTAAATATACCGTTTGCCCCATTAAATATGCAACAATATTTGCACAATTTCACTGGCTGCCACTGAGCTTCTGTTGGCGAAGTGTTACCACCCCTTCCGTACCCAGCCGACCTTGCTGTTAGCAATTGAGTTGGTGCGCGTTTACACGACCGCATGTGGCGGTAATATTTGTACGCCTGCATGTATGTGAGTGTAGGTGTGGTTGCGTGTAGCGAAAGCCCAGTAGGGAATACACAACGGCAGCAATTTTAATTATCCTTATAACGAATTTAGTAATTCGCAGCGCATTTCAAAATTACGTGTTGCGGTCGCAGGTGAAAATTTAATGCGAATTCAAACTTTCAATTCTGAAGGCACTTGGAACAGCTATTGACATACATACATATATACATACATATAAGTATACAAATACAAGGTATACAAAAAGAAAATCTTTCCGATTTTTGAACTCAAAAAATAAATTCATTTATTTTAATTCCGACCGCTTCATTTATATTCTGTAAAGTGAAAGAGTCAGTAGGCGTGGTTGTAGCCTAATATCGCGCCTATTTTCACACTGTAACATATGGATGACAGGAAAGTATTATACACTGAATTTAGTTGAATTTGGTGGACTAGTTCCTGAGATATAGCATTTCGCCTAAAAGTGGGCGGTGTCACACCTATTGTGGAATATTCACATGGATTCCTATAAGTTCACACACCATATCACACCGATTCCGATAAGTTCCATCTTAACTGCTTAATGCTTTAAAGCTTCCGGCTTTTTTTCTTTAGCGAGTTATCACACCCTCAGTAGTTTTCAACATAACCAGTATGTGGGCGTTGTTACCATCTGATGTGGTGACCCATTTTCACACTGTATGAGGAGGTTTGGTTTGGTTTGGTTAATATAGCTTCAGTGGTTTGTGAGATATGTACAATAAACCTATTAGGGGCGGGGTGGCACCCACTTTTTAAAAAAATTTATCTTAATATTTTGCTTAAGTTTTGCTTAAGACGGACGGACAGACAGACATCTGGAATTCAATATCTGTCGGTATCGGTCTTACAAACAACCGTTAGGTGAAGAAAACTATTATACTCTGTGGAAACATGTTGCGCGAGTGTAATGAATGTTATAGTTTGCCAAAATTTACAAGTTGCCTAACTAAAATAAGGTACGGTAATTAGGAAAGCTTTACTGCAAAATTTATATTTAATGGAGTTGCCACCTGGCCTTAAATTACTAAAAATATTTTGAGAAAGAATAACAAATTGAATAATATTAATAGTTTAAGCAAAAAACTTGAACAGAGTTGCCACCTTGATTAAATTTCAAGGTATTCATAACGAGAAAAGATAAAAAAAAAAACATGAAATTTAAGTGTGGAGCGAGTCATATTTACTTAAAAAATTTTTATTTAACATAGACAAATCTTCAAGCCAAGCTTACACCACAATCCACTGCCACTGCTCCGCAAACGTATACTGCATACATGTGGCATGAGTGCGCTTCGCCACCAACGAATTCAAGGTTACTCCGAGTTTAGTTTGAAAAAATCCTAATTAGCCTTTGGCGTAATCTAAATAAATACGCCCGCAATCGCCGCAAATTAGTAAGCATGTAAGTAGCAGAGCGCACATGCCGAGTAAGCAGAGTGCAAGTGTGATAGCCAGTGACCCCAACAGTAAGTCCTGTAAGCAACAGGATGGCTAACCAAGCAAGCAATCAACTAACCGAGAGGCGGATAAGCCAATGCCAACAGCAGCCACACCACACCGACGGCACCAAAACGCCGGAAACGACAAGTGACAGTGCTGCCCACCGACCGACCGACCAACAACAACAACGTAGCGCCCGACGGACGTCAAGTGGCCAAAATGCAGCACAATAGAGGCAGGCGCTGACTCGAAAAAAGCGAACCAGTACTTATAGGACAAACAAATATGAACCTGGCATTTGTATATATCAAATGTGTGTGCGTGTGTATGTGTGTTGTTGGGTGCGAGGGCGTTGCTTGTTTTGGTGACCAGCCAATGGAAAATTTCATGCATGTTAGATTAGGCGAAAATGTAATTTTAAAATGCGAGCGATTAACGTTCAACGCAAATACAGCAGCACACTAATACACATACATGCTCACAACACAACTGGTTGAGTGCATTACAATGTTGCAGTGTTGCAGTGTTACAGCGTTCGAGTGCAAAGTTGGTCGGCAACAATAACATGCGACAACAACAAAGTGTTAGCAATGAACAGAAACAATGGCCACTGTGTAATGCCACAAAATGCTGTTGACTGCGGCAAGCTACAAGTAAGCATGCATGCGAGCGCATGAGCGTGCGTATGTGTGTGTGTGCGTGTGGAATAAACACAAAACCACTGTGCAAACAACAAAATTGACTGTTATTAGTCGCAAAAGGAAAATAGAGCAATGTAATACGACGCGTGCCACATACGCGGCATAAATGGTGTTACCAGATTAAAAAAAAATTTTAATAAATAATTAGGTTTCATTATTTGTTAAATAATTATATTTCTTATGCAATAAATAACCAAGCAATCAAAAAATTACTTTACTATTACTCGAATACAAGTGTTTATGAGAAGCGCCTAACGAAAATAAAAAAAAACGTTTTTGAATTTATTATTTTCTATAATAAAATTTCGATACGTTTTTTTTTTATCTCGAAAATCGATAGCAAATGACTTTAATTACAGCTGAACAATGTTTTTCTAATTTCTGGCAACACCAGCTATGTAAGCGCCGTTTGCAAGTGCTTTAGTATACGCAAGCATTAGGTGGCAGCATATATTAGCGCCTTTCGCTGCGGGCAAACGTTAAACTAACCATTGTGTCGAGTTGACTGAACGAAGAATTGAGATTGGCGGCGGTTAAGCGGTGGCACGGACCTTAAGTGGCGCCCCACCACATTTCATGCACCCTGCTTCAATATGACTTTATGCATCCTCACACTCACTTGTATCTATTCATTACGGCTAAGAGAGCGCCGGCAATTATGCAACAAAAGGCGATGCGGTTGCTTAAAGAACGGTGAAGGGAAACTCAAAACCACATGGAAGAGTTCTCAAATTTGCTCTCATCTATTTGTCAAACTAAGAATTTACATCCTTTTAAATGTATCAAACTAAGCCTCTTTCTCACTACTTTATTGAGATTTTTGAGATACAGTTTATTGGTTGCTAGAACTGAGCTCACTAAGTCTTTAAGTTAAACTACTGAGTCTTTATGTTGATATTTTTCTCTTTATAATAAGTGTATTCAATAGGTGGTTCTATGAAACACAATTTCTTGCGCCAGCTTCACCTGGTTCAACACTGCATAGTTCAGTAAATACAACTAATATTTATATATTTATATGAGCAGGCCCTAAAATATTAATAAGTACACATATGCAATAAAACTTATTAGAAAAAAATGTGCCTATTCTTTTCAATAAAATATTGTCAAGTAATTTTAATTAATTTATATTGGAACATTTCAAATAAAGCTCATAGAATTTTTTGTGTTGCTTTGGTTTCAAATTTTCTCAATTTTAATATTATCATTATTTTAAACTTCTTACCGCATGTTGCAACCGGCAGCGCTGCACTCGAAGTAATACAAAATACTACCATTAATTAGATGCTATTACAAATAGATGGCATCTGCCTACATATATTTTTCTCTTTTATTCTTTATGACAAGTTTACCGTTATATTTACTTTTACAATGCTGCGTTTAATATCTTTTGCGCAAATTACAGAACGAATTGAATTGCGAGGCAGAAAGCTACCCAAGTTAATTAAATGGAAAACAAGCCTGCTTTTTTTGCGCATTCATATATCCGTGTATAGACCTATGGCCTATCATAATTTTTTGCAATTTTAAATCATTTGCAGCACAATATAAGAACTGTAATAAAAACTTATCATATTGAAGAATAAAAGATAATATTAACATTCTGTTGTGCTCACAAATTTGCAAGTGAAACAATAACAAAGTCATCGAGTGGTATGAAACCGCTTGTTTTTCTTTGCTACTTGATTTATGCCAGTTGTTTTGTTCGATTCGACACGCTCCAACTTTTATATCATAAGGAAGTATTAACATTTCCATTTATTTTGGACATGTATTTGAAAATATTTGGTATTTTTTTTTTACTATAAAGTTAGTTATTTAATAAATTCTTCGCTTTAGAAAAATTATATAAATTCTTTTCAGCTAGTAAATACAATGCAGCTGTCTATTTTTAATATCATTACTTGAGAATGTTCTGACACAAATGTGTCCTTCCTATCTTATCTCGCCGCTATCTATCTCAGTTATCTATTTTCGCTTATAACTATCTATAAATGTGCACAAATATAAGAATTTATCAACAGCTGCCACTTTCTGTGCACTTTTCACAATAAAACAAAAAAAAAAAAAAACAAAAGTAATAATAATAATAAAATACCTAATAAATCCATAGTTTGTGAATGGAATAACTAAAGTACATATATAATATAGCATTGTTGTATTGAAAGCGCAATTTAATTAAAAATGCAGCAAAAGCAAAGAAGCCCTGCTTGTATTTTGAGCAGCGAAAATAATTACTGTAAAATATTGAAATTATTTTCATATGAAATATTTCAATTTATTATTATTAAATTTATATATATTATATGCATGTACAATCTGTTGAGCACATAACTAACCGCTACTCGTGTATTGAATAAATAACATATCCATTAATATACACATACATACATAGGTATATACACAGATACGTATACAAAGGTAAAGTAGCATATAAATCAAACCAGCGCATTTGAGCGCTTCTTCTCGCTTTCACATCACAAAGAATATGCGCAAATGCCACAAAAAGAGCGGATTTCCAGCAGCTTACTTTGCGACCAATTCCCCGATTCCCCGCTGCTCCGCATACCATGCACATTAGCATGTATACATACATATATTTATAACAGTTATATGTGTGCTCACTACTGCATGCATTGAAGGAATATTTAAAATTCCGAAATTTATTAATTAAATAACAATCGCCAGGTAGACAGATATAGAGTTCGGGTGTAGGGAGAGCCCGCTTAAATTGGTGGCTAAGGGACGTGTGGCAAGGGGTTGTGTATGTATATAAGAAATTTAATACACTGCGTATGTATGTCTGAAAGACAGGAGCGTAGGGCAGGGATTGAAAGGCAGTGTATTGTGTTGCGCAACAGTGCGTCCTTCACCCAGTGCGTCTCTGTCCTCTTCAACCTGTGCATTTGCTACCATTGCACCCAAATGGCAAATGGTTCCGGCACCTAAGTGTGTCCCGGCGACAATAAAATACCAGGTGGGGATAGGCGGCGCGAGGAAATGCAGTTCGTTACAGGTGTACGCATGTAGGTGTGAGAGTGTGTGTGAGAGTGGGATGGTGGAATGGTGAGTAGGCAACGCAGCCGTGACTGCCATTCACCGGAAATCGAACAAAAATGCTTTTAATATCGAATGCAACCACAGGCCGCAACAGCAGTTTTCATTTATTGCTTTTACCCCTTCTCCGCTCAACACAACAACAACAACAATATTTGTTTTGCTTATTGATGCTGTGGTTGTCGTTGTTGTTGTTATGTTCTTGCGATTGTTTCGACGCGGGCTCTGCGCTCTGCTTATGTACCGCTATGTTTATTAATATTTTGCGGTATTGTAAACGCCATTGCAACCGGCTAGCGGAGTGGTGAGCGGAAGGGCTGCGGTGAGTAAGCGTAAGTGACTCGCTGAAAGGTAAAAATAAAAACGACGGTCGACGGGCGCACTGTACGCGGTAATGGCGAGGATGGCGGGGTGGTGGCGCTGATCTTATCTGCGGGAATGTTGATGAAAATGCCTAGTTATGCTTTCGCAATCAAATATTTAATTACGCAACAATACAGAGAGCTGGGTGGCAACGCGTGCAGCAGGTGGTCGATGAGCTGGGAAAAAAGGTAATGAATAAATTCCATATTCGTTAAAAAAAAAAGGACGTGAAATATTTTAATACATGCACGCTTGCACACGCGCGGCCTACACTGCTGCAAGAAAAAAGTGCACTTTTAATTAAGATATTCGCAAAAATATATTAAAATAGAACAAGCGAATTTCTCTCTCAGTTTGGAAGCAAAATCGCCTCTCTGTTTATAATCGCATATTGGGGAACTGAAAAGAATCTCACAGAAAACCACAAAAGCCAATAAAACCAACAAATAATACACGAAGCTGTGCAATCATAGACCAATAACATTTGATGCCATCCAACGAAAAGAACACCCCGTCGACTGCTAGAGGGAGAGCAGCAGGTGTGATCCGACAGGGTGCCTCCTTGCCAACAGCGTTGGCTGTTGAAAATATTTATTTATGAAATGATTGCGATTTCTTGCCGGCCATGACACTTATCGGTGCATTATGTGTCGGCCATTGTGCCACAACCATTGTGCCTCACACAGCGAGTGCCAAACTCGAGCTGCTCGATTGAACATTGGACGCCGTTCGCTCACGGTGCTCCTTTGCTGCCCTTTGCTCTGTGCCGCCGTTGTTTGTTTGCTGGTGTTGTTGTGGCATTTTCGTGCATGAAGGTATGTCGCTGGGTTGGGGCACTTGGCGATGCAGATAATTAAGCTTATGAAAATTTCAATTATTTCTATGAATCCTCGCCAGCTCCACGTTAGCCAATCATCTTGTGGGGCGGCAGGCCGGCCGGCGACCAGCTACGGGTGCTATTTGTATTTATTAAAAGGTAAATTTCATTTATGAATTGCAATTTGTTGGCGACAGCTAGTAGTTGCAACAGTTCTGGTTTTATTATGCAACCAATGTCAATGGCAATTTAATATGATATGATATGATAGAGAGTTGGGTCAACAAAAGAGAAGACAGACAACGAATGCGAGTGTAGTTTGTGCAAAAAAAAAAAAAGCGCAGCGGGTCAGTTGTCGGACCCAATCGGCGCTGTGGTACTTACCCAAGTAGGCTTGTTGTGGTTCGGCCATTTGTATGAGAGCTGAGTCTTTTTTGTTGTATAAGATTTTCACACGTTGCACATCTCCATAAACACCTGTCGTGGATGAAATGAAAAACAAATAGTAAAAAATATTGAGTATAAGTCCTTGTTTAAATCTCTTGATATAGTTTTACTGCAAACGGGGTGAAAAAATATGTGTGCTTGTTGGAAAATAATAAAAACCTAGCAAATAAATACAAATGAAACACTGAAAACCTGTTGCAAGCGGCTAGGAATCTATTACTTTGGTATAGCTAAACACTATACTACACTATACTACATACTACATAATGTAGATTTGCTTATCAGATCTCTTGTAGACTTCAAACGGGAATAGAAGGCTACAACTACAACTAAAAAAAAAACAACGATACATTTACTTTGTTGACATTTTGACAATTTTTAATTTTTTTTTTGTTTTTTTGTTTTTTGTGGTTGGAGAAAATATTTTTAACCTAATTTCTTTAACATTTAGCATCAATATATAATAGTTTTCAATTGGATAGTCATTTATACCGTGATTTATTCTTAGCTGAAACCTACTGAAATGCTATAAATGTAGTAATAAATATGTTTCTTTTCATTATAATATATAAATAAATTAATGTAATGAGCAATAAAATTATATATTTGCCATTGTACTACAGAGAAGTATGTATGTAAGTGCCATACATTTGTACACATACATACACACCCACACGCATTTATATTGGCTTATTGAAGTCTACGAACAGTGTACTGTTACTGTTATGCGGCATTACAAAGCCACGACCGCCAACTTTTGTCACACACATCGCTAATGCGCTCTCCCCGGAGAACGTCTGCCGCCGAGCAGCCGGCCACCTTCGTTGGCATATTTGTCAAACAATAAATTACGATAAAAAGCAACATTTCAAAAACTTTCGCCTCGAAATGTGGCGCGCTGCCACGAGCCATACTGAAGCGCCTTCCAGGCAATTCCTAGGGGAAACTGTGGAGGTGTGCAGGCGGCAACTACTCAAAATTGTTAATGCCAGGAAAGTTTCATATATTTGCGACAGCGTTTGTGTGTGTCGCGTTAAAATCTTGTAGTGAAGTGTAGCAATAAATTTACCGTATTTGTCAGACAAGGGGGGAGGAAGGCTCAACTCGATTTTGTCTAGTTGAAATATATGTAACTCACTGCTGTGCAGACGAGAATGTATTAGGTAGTTATGAAGATTGAATTCGTTATAAGAAAAATTAAGTGACAGCTCAGGCTTGCTAGAAGCTAACATATTACCTCTTCGGAAGGAAAATTTATTGATAAAATCGATAGTAACTAATGTTCAGAGCTTGTAATTTCATTATATTTACGAACAAGCATGCAATTTGTTTATGAAAATATGCTTATGAAAACGTTTTGAAATAAATGCTTGTCGTGATTTATTCTAGGTCTCCACCACTGATCGCTGGAAATACCTAAAATTGATTAAGTCCAAATCATTTGACTAATAACCATTTGTTTCATATAATTTTCATTCCCTTTCCCTCGTTCTTTTGTTCGTAACGAAGACGTATTTCCGATTATCTCGAAAACTATTCGGCTAAGCGCTCGATTTATGGAAAGAAAATTACCGATTACAATCGACTCTATTCGTGCAAGGTTCTAACTCTCTCTGCAACTTCTCACGCTCCAAAAAGAGTGAGAGTAGTTTGAGTTAAGAAAGTAAATTTCGTTCGTTGACCATATCATTCAAGACTTCTCAACGGGATTATAAAGAAATGTGTAAAAAAATGTGTATTAAAGTTCTCCATTTTCAGTGTCATAGACTGTAGGACGGATGCATTTTTACGCACTCATGGCTATGGTATATCATCATAGTTGTAAGTATATGAAATGCAGCACTGGTAAAAAATAAATTAGGAAATGGGTCTGGTTTTTTAGCAACAAAAGTTCTTGAATATGGTTTATTTATATTTTTTATGAAGCAAGAACTGCGAGTTCCATTAATGCTCGAACCGAGATGCAATTCTTCATAATCTAATACAACAAACTAACAGTACCAGCTCCCTCCCACTAAAGCGAATTATGTGCAAAAGTTAATGCAACTACAGAGAACCGCAAAATGCCACAAATCCAAATGGTGAAATTGACCCCAAAGACGATTTTCAAAAGTGCAAATTGTTGTTTAGTGGCTAACAGGAGTAAATAAGGATTGCCCACACAAAACACACACACGCATACATGCACTTCTATATAAGTGAATTTATAGTTGAATGCACAAGCTTGCAGCACGAAGCACACTGCTGAGCATTGATAGCGCCCGCCGCCCAGGCTTAGGCAGCGCCAAAAATAAAGTAGAAAAATGCTCAACAAACAAGCAAAGTGAGTTGCCCAAATGCAAAGCAGAAACCGAATTTGGAAAATGGCAAAGAAATTGACAGCAGCCGAAAGTAAAAATGCTAGAAAAGTGAATTTAGTTGGAAAAAAAAAGCAGAACGGTGAGGAGTAGCGAGCAAATTGAGAAGCGGTATAAACAGCAGCAATGCAACATCGGCCACTTGCACCACAAGCCAACGGATGCGCAAGAGCGGAGAGCGGAGGGCGGAGGGCGGAGTGGACGAGTATGCGATTGAGTGCAGCACTTGTGTTGAAGAAGAAAAATTGCGCATGCCAAGAAGTAAATCCATTTTACACAGCCGAATGCATAAACAAACCGCACACAGTCGTGGCACAGCACAAGCCGGTGCACAAAGGGCGCAGAGTAACCTTCACCACACACTCAACACACAGTCACCATACAGCTCGTATGGAGGCAGTGAAATAAAAATGTCTGCTGAAATGCTGGCAGAATTTTCAATGTTGAATGCGCAACATTCAAAATCCACCGGGCCACGATAGAGCCAACTTACACTTGCCACTCAGCCAGGCAGTCAGTCAAACAGACAATCGGGCAACAGGCAGCAGGCAGCAGGCAGCAGGCAGCAGGCATACGGCGTCAATGCTGCCGTAAATTGTATCTGTAAAGGTAGAGGTGTGCTCCCTCCGTGCACTTGCTGCAAGTCTGTCGATGCCGTCGAATGTGCAGAATGGCCGGCATCCGGTTGCTTGATGGCTTCGATGTGCACGTTGAAGCGGAAATGAAGTCAACAGTGGGCACCGGGCCCATATGCCCTGATGCAACAATTGAAGCGGGGCGCGTGTGTGTGCGGCAATGTTGCGCTTGACTTGTGCCCCACAAGCAAATACGAGTAAGAAGTTAACAATTCGAAGGAAAATATTTGCACTGCTTGTGCAAAGAATGGCGAAATAGTTGTGGAGCGTGTGGTTCTTGTGTTGTGTTGTGTTGTGTTGCGGCAAAGGTTGCATACTTTTTATATTTGTTGAATGTATTGTTGTACTTAATAATATATTATTTTTGCGCAAACTAATTTACAAGCGCTATCAATGCTTGGTGACGTGGACTTAACACCACCGCTGCTGTTGTTGTTAGTGTGCGGCAGTGCACTGAGTGCAGCAAATCACCATTACTTCACTTCGGGAAATTCCCAAGCGTACCATTAGCTGCAAGTCAAATAATAAATATATCTGATGGCTTCAAATAAACCAGATTGGCGATCAGAGAGGTGTGTGAGAATTATAGCGGAATAACGGCTTATTTGTTAAAAGAGTATTATTACAGAGAGAGTGATTGAGAACAATGTCTGCGAAATACAGCAATAACAATTCGGAAAGCGGAAAGTCTAATGACTCTAGGTGGATTTGGACTGTTAAAAGCAGAATCACATCAAAAATTCATTTATTACCCAGAAAGATTATTTCATTAAGAGCTTTGGCTTCACATTGAAAATTAATGCCTTCGCGTACCGATTTTTAGTTGTTATACCAACAATATAATAACCCATTCACAGTTTCTTTTATTTGCGACATAACCACAACTTATGGCAACATATTTAACTAACGAATATTGAAAATAAAGTAAGTGCATATTTTATACATGCATATACACGCCACTTGGCGGCAGAAAGGCCAAATTTATTATTATTTTTCCGAACAGTATAAAATATTAAACTAATACATAGGGCGCACGGTGCTTCTGTTTTAATATTTTATCACTTTATTTACAACTACAACGAAAAAGCACAAATTAAGCTCATTTTGTAAACCAGCAGCGACACAATATACTTTTACAAGCTAATGGCATGATAGCTTAAGGTAAGCGGATTTCAATGCTTTTAAAAAATCGTTATGCAGTGCTATTTTCAGAAGCCTTTACCGAAAAGCACAAAGCTATAACATTCAGAATTAATATGAAGCTGTTACTTTGCTATGTTTGAACGTTTGTAGTAGTTGTGTTGAAAAATAAAATAAAATTTGCAAACAAAAAGCAAAAGGCTAAACCAAAAACAGTTGGCTTGGAACTCTACTCATATGTTTTTTCTTTTTTGTTTTTACTTTTTAGATAGAGCTAATATAGATAAGAAATGTATTTATAATCTTTAAGCTACCGTTTACAAGGTTTCTTAACTTCAAACTTTTACTAACAACAACAAAAAAATTAGTAGCGAGCTCAAATCTTGGGAAAATAACTTGGGTAGAAACTTGCAAAATACATACGCACACACACACACACATATGTGATGTGTGTAATAAGTTTTCGTGGTTGTTGTTAAAAAGTTTAATATGTAAAAACCAAGATAGAATAACATCGATGTCAAAAGCAAGCAAATCTTTAACGAACAGCTTGACGTATACGCAACCTCTAACATCACCGATTACTCATACACAGTGGCGCCGCTGGGAAACATTTGCGGCTGCTTGCTTACAATATTTACATATTTTTAATGATTATGTGTGCACTGTAAAGCTTAGTTTGAAAACTAAAACCACAGTGTGCATAGTTGAGTCGGAGTAAAAGATGAGCGGCGAAGATTTAAAAATGATTAAAGAGGGAGGGCAGGAGGCTGATGCTAAATACGTGCCACTTAGAAATGGCAGTTCACACCAGCAGTTTGGTTTGAAAAAAAACTGCCACTGCTGTTCATGACTTTTATGCTTCAAAGTAAAACCGTGTGTGTGCGTGCGTGCGTGTGAGTGACGCGTGGACATAATTGAGCACATCTCAAGTGCAACTTTTTTTTTTTTTTTTGCTTCACCATTAATGCGAATAAATTTTCATTGCACCATTAAATACCAACGATCAATCATTCGCCAAATTAACTAATAATAAAAATTTATCTCATACAAAATATTTGAGGAAAAAATCTGCTGTGCAAAAAGAGAATGCAGCGAAGCGTAATGAAATTTGCATGCAAATCGCAAGTGGCTGCAATAAAAATAACAATAACAATAACAATTGGCAGAAAAAGTAGTTCATAATCAATAGGAATGCTGTCGAGTCAGCGATTGGCTGATGGGCATAATCGACGCAATTGCTCTTGATTAAGTTTTTATCGCTCTGCAACATGGAAATGAATTTTAAGAGGCATATTTGATGTGTATGTAAAGTAAAACGAACATGAAAAGAATTTGCTGAAGAAAGGAATGCCAGAAAGAGTAGAACTTGTTATAAAATCAATGATTGGATATGAGTGCTTGGGATATATATATATATATATCTGTGTGTCGTGGGGAAGTGGAGTACAGGCAGCACATTCGACACTCTTTTATATCAGTTATACATATATTATAAGAAACTACCATTTTCTGGGTGGTGGTGTAAATGGATGTTCAGCACAGACCTTCAAGCACAAGAAGAAGCACAATGCTTTCTGCACCACACAATAGAAATGTAGAATAATTTGAGAAGAAAAAATTCAAAACTCAACTTCAAAGCAGTTTGTCAAAACTAATAAAATCGCTTAATATTTACCCATGAAGGTCCGTCCAAGGGTGCTATCAGACCAAATGAGAGCTGCAACACGCTGCTTATGCCACACAGCCGAAGGGTGGATATTGTTGTACTACATTTTTCTGTTTTCATCGTCGATAATAATTGAAAATGTGTCACATTTCAATAGTGCCCTGCCTTAGTTGTTGTCTTGTTACAATAACAACAACAGCGATAGTAATGAGCATGCCACACACGAGCCTCACAAAGATGGCTTGGCAGTTCATTGAATATGTAAATAAATTTGCTTTTGATTGTATATTTGCTAATGTGGTTGTGGCAAGGTGGTGGCAAGGTGGTGGCGCTGCGTAGCTGAGCGTACGGCCGATCAGAAAAGATGCCTAAATGGAGGGCAATAAAGTTCAAGAGCGTACAATATTTGCATGCTTAGCTGGAGTGCGAAATGAGCGCATGAATTTCTCACACAGCTATGTAAAGGTGTGCGTGTGTGCGTGTGTGCGTGTTGGAATGAAAGTACACGTGTATATTTGCGAGCGGCTTGTTAACAAAAGTGAAATTGTTGTTACGTGCGTGCGTGCCACTATTAACATAAGAATAGGCGCAGCACTAATCCACGTATGTATGTGTGTGTGTACATGTGCGTGTGTGTGTGTGGGCGCAAATTGCAGAAGTGCTTGGGTATATTAACTCGACCGAAACAGGCATTATCTATGTACTCACTGGCGCTGAGTGCTACGTGCCACGTGCAACGCCGGAGCATATGTAAATATTGATAATGCGAATACAAAGACAACATTTACAATGCAAGCGACAAAGTAGCAACAGCTAGCGGCTTTGCGGTGCACATCAACACACGGACAGGCTTTGTGTGTGTCTGCTGACGGCAAGAGTGTAGCTGTCGCACATAATTATTTACCTGGCACACTTAGCGCCGACAAGAGATCCTTATAACACATACACACATACACACACACACGCTCATATCAATGTATGCGTGTATGTATGTATGTATGTATGTAAGTAACTATGTAGTGTTGCTGTTGTCACCAATTCATTTCCGACACCGCATCCGCCGGCTCAACTATTACCTGCCGCAAATTGCCGCAAAACTCGCATATTTGCACATAAAATTTCGATTAGTATCTAAAAGTGCTTGCCTCGCTGCCCTGCTGCTGTCTCATTACCTCATTGCCTGGGCGCTCGCTTTGCCTCCAACACTGTACGATTCTATTGTGATCTCGCACTCATCATCGCTGGCATTGTCATCATTGGTGCCATTCGGTTTTATGGCGTCGTGTCGCTCAGCTATTGCTATTGATGTGCGAATTTTTCATCTTCATATTCGCCACATTTCCTCCCTTGCTTTATTGCTTCGCTTTGCGTATTATCGCTTGTTTGCAGTTTGTTTCGATTTTCACTTCAGCGCTTTGCTCACCCATTCAATATTCTTCAAGTGTAGGGATTTCCTATTCGATGGGATGGGAACTAACTATAGGCGTAAGTAGGCGAGTTATGCAGTAAGTAGTTCACTTCGGGAATAATCGATTGCTGGAGCATAAAATTCCGCATTTCAGATGTGGCAGTTTTGCAGACGCCGCAGCTGAGGACCTTCACAGAAGATTATTGCGGATTGCTAGCATAATATTATAAAAAAATTTAACATCTAGCAAAAGAAGCAATATATACATCATAAGTATAAGTCCTCATCGATTCGGTATTTCGCTACTCTCTAGCAAACAAACAAAAATACATTCCAAAGCAATAGTGAAGTTAGCGAGTCGAATTCGACGCTAGAGAGTATACACAGGTACCCGTATAAAAGTTATATAGCCGCTTTCTTCAACATGGATGGTGCAAAAATAACTGTCAAAAGTGACAATACAAACTTTGTCATTATTTGAGGTTGCCCACTATCGTTATCGTTTATTTGACCACGTGGTATAGTTTGTTCGATTCGCTACTCTCTGACCGTTGGCAAATCGAAGATAGCTATATTTATTGGATATTCCGATTCGCATTTTGCAACACTTAGACCTTCTTTTTCCTCAAATTTGCGAGCCAATGTCTTGATGTTATACGACAAGTTCTACTAGCGAGTTCTACTAGTGAGTTCTTTTAGTTGGTGGGATCTGTGAAATATGCCAGGAATATGACGAAAAACAAGAGGTGATAATAACAATTATTTTTTCTTTAGCTTTAGGTTTTCCTCGGCTGGACGAAACCAAGTTACTTGAGTTGGCAGCAATCGGAATGACTCGCTGTCGTACGTTGACTATCGTTCAATCATTAAAATGCCTTCGATATTTTAAAAATAACAACGGTATCTCATTTTACACTCCGTATATAAGATTTGTTCGCTATTACTATGGAAGCTCAAGTGGCATATAGAATTTACAAGCATGTCATATACTAATATTAATTAATAAAGCATCGTTCACATGATTCGTTCACTTTACAGTTGAGCAAGGTTTTGCCTCGAGATGATGGGGAATAGTTGAAAATGCTTCTCATCTAGAATGGAGCATAAGCAAGATCCCGCAGGATGGACTTTAATATCGAAAGTTTTGTACACACGTGGTTAATATGAGGTTAATTTTATGCTAAACTATGGCAGCTATTGAAAATCAGTGCTCCTTCACTTAAGAGACCGTCATTTTTTCATATTCAAATAGCGTTTCCTGCTACCACTCCACCCAATACCCAATTAGTCCATTTATAACGATACTATCGCTAACTAAATTGTCGAAGATTCCGGTGCGTTGGCAACTTTCTAACCGCTGAATTGGTGCTGTGGCTTAAGTATAAATAGCAACAAGCTGATCCGATTACAGTCAATAGAATGTGCTATTTTGCCACTTAAGTAGTCACTGAACTAAATCCGGCGCGTAGCGTGTAATGGACGGCGGCGCCAGCAACGGCTGTGTGACACCATAGAAAAGCACATCTTATTTCTTCTCGACACCCCTTAGATGTTTGCAGCTCGCTGGCATAAAGAGCGATTTGCTTACGCTGATAGGATTGGCGTTATTTGCAGCGTTTGACATGGTTGATGAGATCAATCGACTGCCAGCAACTGGTAAGCTGAGACTGCAGGCGTGAGACTTTGGTGGGTTATACGAGTTAAGCGCGCTGTTTAGGGATATTAGGGATTGGCTCTGTGCTTACCCACAGATGACAGATGACAGATTGCGGCAATTGATGGTAATTCAAATCAGCTAACTGTAACAATTGTATTACGTTATAATTTGAGCTTAAGTGCTTGTGAGAATGGCATTCATAGCACTGTATTCGGCGTGCAAATGTGTGAAAAGCAAAACACTACACATACATCGACAAACAAGCGGGCTTCTAGGATGAAGGACTAGTCCAACTTTGAAGATATTACTTATAGTTAAATTTTGCTTTTGATTGCGTCTCCATCTGAGCAAAGAATGTCTCTGTGGCATACAGAAATGTTAGACTTGCACGAGCAGGAAAAAAAATTCGAAGCTCTTTTGGAAATAAAATTTAATAAGCTACGAACCTACCTACCTTACGTTTTGCTAAAAATATATGTACTTTCCAATGATACGCTACAAACATACACATACACACAAAGTAGAAGTTTCAATAAAACAGATTTCTCAAATACAGTTACAACGTGCACGCTGCATTACCTGCACTTGCAACGGATTTATTTCTTAATAATAATTATAAACTTTCCTTTATCACAAACTCATTTCCGCCGCATGCAAGTGTATACACACACACACACACAAAGACGCACACAGTCAGGTCGCAATGCAAAATGCAACATTTATACACTTCAACGGCAGCTTGCCGTTAGGAACGAGTAACACAGAGTAACCGTTGTGCTGATCTCTTAATTTGACATTTAAACTGTCATCAGTTTATTTAATGTCTGTCCGTAGCTTAGCTGTTTGCGTTGCAGTAGTGACCAAGAAGAGGGGAAAGCACTGAGGCAATCAAAAGAAATGATGGAAGGTTGGTTGCAAACAAATGTTGAATATCAACTAAGGCACAGGAATATTGAATAGCCCGCAGAACAGTGTGTATGTGTGTGTGTGTATGTGTGTGTGTGTGTGTATGTGTGTGTGCGTATTATTTATGCTTGCTTGCTGATTGGCAAGAAACAGATTATGCGGTGGGCTTGCCTTGCTCGTGCTAGCATATATGCTGGAGACGTGTGGCACAACTGGCTACAGAAATTTAAATTCCAATTCAATTCAATTTAACAAACCGTTATATATGGAAATGCACACGAACACAAGCAAATGATATGCCTGCAAGAAATAAATGTATTTGACAACAGCTCTTACGAGTGCACACGCATACTCAAACACACACACATGCACACAGGCACATGGCAAAACTAGATTCTACAACAACAACGTCAACAATTCACAAACAGCTACTTCACAAAGCAGCGGCTGGCGGCGACAAAGTCAGTGTTGTTGGAGGAGGTGGTGGAGGCTTTTGCCGCATGAACTACGATTTGTGGCAGCACCCACTGAAATATGCAAAGAATATGGAATGTGGAAGCAAAGTAATGAAACAGCCGAACCGCAGGCAACCAAAACATTTGCACACACAGCACACACAGCACACCCAACAGATAAACTGTAAAACAATTGTGGCAACAAATCCATTATGTGGCAATTATGTTTGTTTCTGTTGCTTTTGTTGTCTTGTCTTATGTTGCTTAATGCAAAATCCACAACAATAATAAAAACAAACAGATAACAAACGAAATATACGCAGCTACAAGCGAACTTAACAAATACAGTTATCCCAAAAGTATACCGAAAGTAAATAAAGCAAACGAAGCCCCGGGTCTCAGTAGGGGCATGCAACACACATATTTGTATGATTGAATGTGTGTGCGCAACAACAGCTGGATTTATGTAGCAACTTTATAAAGTTTCACTTCCACAAGCACTCATTCATTTTCCAATGCCCCTGCCCCTGCCCCTGCCCCTGCCCCAGCGACCTACACCACGACGTCTAGCACCGACGTCCTCATCATAGCAGTTTATGCTTGTTGCCAGCAGTGTCCTTTCCATTCTATTGCATTAAATGTTTATGCAACAAATTGAAATGTACATTTTTATTGTACTTTTATTTATTTGTTGTAGGTTTTGTTTGTTGTGTCCTCTAACTATTTCACTTATTTCATTACAGTTTCACACACACACACACACACACACACACACACACACGACTAAGCGTTTGTTGTTGTTGTTGTTGTTGTCGTTTAGCGCATTCAGAGTACTCACGAAATAGAATTGAATTATAAGTCCACAAATGCACACACATACATATATACCGAGGCACAATAATGGGGCACATGCAGTGGAATTCGTGCGACTTCGAAACCAAATTGAAGACAGCCAGAGAGACAAATTGAATGTATGTACGTACGCATGTATATGCATGTGTATGCGTTTATATAGGATAATGCAAAGGTTGGTGTACTCATGATTAGAAACAAAAAACAAAAAACAAAAATTATAATAAATATATTAAATCTTCATCACTCAAATAAAAATTTATGGATTTACATACATATATTCAGCTAGAAACAAATCGCATGGCATATGTGTGTATGTATTGTTGTAAACATGTAATTTTACATTCTGTTGATATACTTTATAATTCTGTGCTGAAAGATGGAAAATGGATTACAAACAAATCCAAACACCGTTATAGAAATTACAAATTTATTTGATACAACTTTGCTATCAAATTTAGTTTCGAATGCAACTGTAAAAAATATGTACTTATGCTTTAGCTTAGCAATCATTGCTCGTCAGTTCACTCAGAACACTTCCGGCGACCTTTCAATATCATATAAGTGATTAGAAGACAAAAGAGAGCAACTACGGCAACTACAAGTTTTTATAGGAGCTTCGACCATGGCCAAAGGAGAAATGGCAGTGGCTCAAACATGGTTGTGCAGAGCATTCAAATAATTGTGAAGCCAGTACGTGAACGTTTTAACGGCACATCGAAGCTTGAACATTTTTAGCGCGGCTTAAGATGAGCTTTCGTAGATGTAGATATAGAAAGCTATACATACATATGTATAATATGCGAATTTAATTTAAAAAGTTTGTCATTTTCTTAAAAATTAAAAGAGAATTTTTGCACTCGAAGCTAATGATTACAATCGTAAGGGAAGTTCTTAATTTTCATAATTTTTCTAAATTTGGTAAGACCCAAACCGAAAATTTGTTCACAAAGTTGTGGAATGGTGCCTAACAAATCACAAAATGGCACCTAGATAGATGCCCAAATAGCCCTTAAAACTCATACACTGACTCTAACCCAAATAGACCTCGCATTGGAGAGTTCTTAAGCTCTCGTCTAAATATTTTCAACTGGAATCATTACGAAAATCATACTTCCCTGGATTACCAGAGAAGAGGAAACTTTGAACATGTTTTGAATTTCTTGGCTTTATTTCACTGAAATGAACACTAAAACTTGTCTCTGCATTGCTTACTTTATCCTTAGATAATGGGTGTTAAGGAAAACAGCCTAAACTTATGTTATTTATGTTTATAGTTATAGTATATTTATTATAGTTATATTTATTCGCTTTTGTTGGAAAAAAGCAAAAATAAAAGTGTCTTTCTGTTAGTCGCCCAAAATCCCTGATTTAATATTGAATCGGAAAGGAAGGACCTACAAATGACTTTCTAAGTGTTTAAACAAAAGCTGGGTTATTTAATAATCACTTTGTGCTCATTTGAGGTCGTGTAGGGAAAATATCTTGCAACAGCGACGACAGAAAATAGCAAGCAAAATAGTCGAGGTCCTTCTCGTTATTTTTATTTTACCTGCTGTAGCAAAAACACCGGCGCGATGATTGTAAGGTATGATTGGGGTACAAAAAATAATTGTGCTATAATAAAGTCACAAACGAGCAAATATAGTGGCCATTTAATTTTTATTATTGTTTTATTACCAGTTGGAATGATGAAATGATGGCGTGAAGCAAACGAACACTGAATGAAGTGACCGCAGAACTTGGAGAGCCAGAGCAATGGCGCAAGCAGCACCTCACCAAGTTGAACAAGCGATTTGTTTTTGTTTACCGTTCGAAATTTCTATATAAGCTGAAAGGTATTTATATAGTGCGATTTGCCTACTTTAGACTGCTGCCTTTCAGGTCCCTTGCTTTATTTGTGGCGCACTTAATTCTCATAATTTGCACACACTCCGCCAATACAATGGCAACAACAAACAATGTGAATCACAGTTGTGTATGGTTTGCGTTTTTCATGCAAAGCTAAATCAAAACCGAAGTTTGAGGTTCATTTGATAGACCAAGGGAGACACCAAAATGGAGAATGATCCGACTACTGACCGACGCGCTGACTGCTTGAATAAGCAAATGAATTGCCCACAAAGTATTTGCTCGGCCAACAAGTGCATGGCGACGCATGTGTGCGCATGGTTTGGGTTTGGGGGGCAGACGGCATGGCACAATGGTGCGGTCAGTTGATCTGAAGTGGCTTTTATTGCTGAAATTGTTCATTGTGGCACAGAAATTCCCAATGTGTTATTGCTATTGTTTCCCGTAGCTATTTCTGATTTATTTATTTTTTTTTTCTTTAGTATTTTTTGTTGTTGTTGATTGTTGGCATGTAAATTTAATTTGTTTGTTTTATGTACGAATGTTCCGGTGGCGCGTGGTGGTAACAAAGTGAGGTGTGTGGGCATGTATGGAATGTGGCATGCACGCAACCGCACAGTCAGACTTTCAACCGAATTTAATAAACTCTGCATGAATTTCGTGTTGACTTGACTTCATTCGTTTCACTTGTTCCGTTGTCCGTATTTTTGTGATTTTACTCTCAGCTTTTCCTCTTTGCCTACGACCGCACATTTGCTGCGGGCGGCAAACGCACAACAAACACTCTTCAAGGTTAGTCCGACTTGCATTTTATTTACAGTTCACTTTTGCTAAGTCAAAGCTTGCGGCGAAAGAGCTTTTATTTGATTTGCACTTTCAACTCTCGAATTTTCAAATTCCAAATAATTGAGAAATAAGTGATTGGAAAAGTGTAACGTAAAATGCAGCCGATGTGGCATTTAGTGGGAACGTGAAGTGAAACGTACGAGCAGGAGCACCGGCGTGCAAGCACGAGCTTTCATGCTAATAATGTAATTGACATATAGCGAAATAAGTAATTAAGTAGAATTACTCAATCAATTAATTCAATCACTTTAAAATCATTACATTAGCCGCTGGCGGTGTGAGGCGGCAGCCACCGGTCGACCTTTGTACCTTTGTGTCCTTGCGCGTGCTTTTTTTTCCCCAAAAAGCGCGCACGTTTTGTCCGTGTTGTTAGCTTTTATTGTATTACAGCAGCCATCCATTAGCAGAGCTCCCACTTTCACTTCATTTTACACTTAAAATAATAAAACTAATTCCAGCCAGTCCTTCTCTCCTGCACATTTTTCGCTATTTTGCTTTAACGCCGTTCCGTTTCCTTATCCTGCACGAAATTCTTTTCGAAAGTGCTAAGCATCAGCACTGTACGCCTGTGTGTGTGTGTGTGTTTGACTGGAACAGCACTCACATAATTAAGCGCATTAGTGCTTTTGTTATTGTTTCACACTTTTGCGTTACGCTCACTTGTCGCAGCAAAAGGCAAAACTTTTCCTATAAACACGAAAATTCGTTACACATTTTCACCTGTCCGGCCGTCCGCCGTCCGTCGTCCGTTGGCTATTGCCCACTCTTCGCTGTCTTCGGTCGGAGCATCTGTGCATCGAAATGTGGCGCCGGGCGAGCAGTTAGAGCGGCAGAACTTTATAGAATTTGCTACGCTTCGTTACGGGTTGTTGCTGTTGCTGCCTCAATTTCCTGCCTTGCTGCCGCCTTGTTGCCACGCCGCCACTAACGCATTCAATTGGATTCGCCCGGTCCGTACTAACGAGTTCACAACTTCCCGCACCCAGCAAGCTGCACCCCGGGCGCAATTCCTTGCCTTTGTTGTCGCATTGTTGTTGTTGCACCATTTTTAAAACTCACTTATTTACTTGTTTGCCGCATGCAGTTGTATCGTCGTGTTGTGTACGCGTTGTGCCTTTGTAGTTGTTATTGTTGTTATTGTTGTCATTGCTGCTGTTATTCGTACGTAAATAAAATTCGTTAGACGAATTTAAATTGTTTTCAAATAAACAACTCCAACTGAACAGCTAGCTCGTAGCCGTCCATCCATCGGTCGCGCACATTCGTTACGGCTCGTTACGGCCCGTTACGGCCCGTTACGGCAGCGCTGTGGCAGGGACGTGCATGTTAACTGCTTGTTGCGAGAGGGCACGGCACTCTGTTGCTTGTCTGCTTCACCTTGTCGGTCGCATGCATAGTTTATTAAGCTTTTTGCTGTTAATATTTTCGTTTTTCATTCGGGACCACCATTTCATGGCTCGCCTGGCCACAACTGCGTATGCTTTGTTCGATCTGTTCTAAGCGCTTCGAGTGTGCCGTATTTGTAGATATGTATCTGACAGTTTTTTTTGTTGTTGCCAGAGCCAAGTGCTGGCCATTAAGTTGAGGTCCAGCTCGTTGCTTTTCCGTGCATTCACTTCATCGATTCACTTTATTCCGCCTGCTTCACCTTGATCGTATTGTGTTTAAGCTGTTGCGGTCTGTTCCGCCCCGGCTTGCGTCTTATCATCGAACACCTGGTGCTTTGCGTGCGCTCGCCGCTTGTTTATTTATTTATTTACAACATTTTCGAATTTCTATCTCCAACAATCCATTCGATTTTGCATTTATCCCATTGTCCTGCTATTCGAACTGTTGCACTGCTCAGCTGGCCGTGCAGGTCCGGTGGGAGTTCATCATTTGCCTTCGGTATTCTCTTCTTCTTCTTCTTTTTCTTTTTTTCTTTTTTGTTTTTTGGTTCCACCTTGCCGTGCCACATCTTTATTTGTAGATTTGTCGGTATTTGCAAGCTCATCTGTGTGCTGCCACTAAATTTGTTTTAGTTTGCTGCAGTTTGTTTCCTGCTCTCATGCAAACTTTGTTGGCTCAGTGCTGTAGTGGATACAATTTATGAAAGTATTTGTCTTTCATGTTCTCTAGTGGTACTTTATTCTATTATTTCCAATTGTTCTATTTCCACTAAAGCTTCTACCTATGCAAAGTTGTCGTTCGAGTAATACGCTCGTGGAACGCTCAATAAATGAGTGTTTGCTCTTTTGGAGTTATTATATGGAAAATATTGTAGTGAGAGACTCTTGCTGATTAAAGAAATATGAATTCATTTAAATCAAAATCCGGTTTTTGAGATATCAAAATATAAAAGCAAGATATCTGATAGTTTCAGAGGTATTTGGCGGAATTTAGTATAGAGCTATAGCTCTATTAATCAGAGTTCGTCTCACATCAAACCCAAAAGCGGACCTTTTAAATATTATTTCGGACTGAGAATAATTGTTCTACAATCATTCGGATCTCCCAGACGAAATCAACACATAAGAACTATTTGAAGAAATTCATAAAATAATTTACGAACGAGAAATAACAAAGCTTACCCTTGAGTAAGCTAGTTGACCATCTCGAGGGAACGATTTTCAATCTAGAATCAATGAATTTCTAGTAGGTGGCCGAAGTTGAGTGGACGAATGGTAATATATTATATTACGGGATCTTCCGAAATTTTTATAATAAACTCCGGCTATGTTGAGATATATTAGTTCTCTAAGGAAAGTAACCTATTTTATACCAAACGACGAAGATTCAACAAATAACGTCTTTTCTAACTGCATATATTTTCGAGCGGCCATTAGAATAATTCAATAGAAAAGTTATGCTGGGGAAGAATTCGGCCCAGCAAAAACATTTGAAATTCCTGCGAACTTCCACAAATCTGATTTCGATTCAAACCTTCAAAAATATTTCGGTGAATTTTCGTACCGAAAGTGAACTGAAAAATACAACCCTGTAAGCTGCGTTTATGTAATTTTTAAGCAATAAACTGTTTAAAAATAACTAAGTATAAATTTGAGCCATTTGAAGTTGTGGCAATTCTCAATCACCACACATTCATTAGCAGACAGCGACTCCGTGAATTTGGTGCGTCTCTCTTAGATTTTTAAATAAATACTTTTACTTACTTACATACGAAATATTGATATAATATAATATTTACAGATAAGGTAGGAAAATTATTTCCATTGAACAAATACTGCGGTAAATTAATTAGTCTCACATATCTAATTTCAAAATTAACTAACTAATTTGATTTGATTATAAGAGAATCTTCAGAGTTTCGGAGAGAGTTTCAGATAGATTATTGCATTGCGCGACTAAAAGTATGTTAAACATTCCTATTTTAATAAAAACATTAACGTTTATAAGTTTGCGTAAAACTATTTAGCTTCGGTGTGTTAGGAATATATTATTTACTATGATAATATTTTTTTTATTAAAAAAAATTAATAATAATAAAAAATAAAGGAAATAATTCTGTGTTATGCTAAAAATGTAATGCAATAAAATATGGGTTTAATGTACGAAACAGATTTTTTAATTGCTTTAATATAAACAAATGAAAATAACGAAAGATTTCATGTAAATAACAATTACAAGTTATCAATAGAGAGTTTCAATTAAACAAGGCAAAAATAGGTAGCAAAAATAGTATATAAAACATATAGGAAAAATATAAATGATGCATTATGTAAGTAGACGATTTTCATTCATTGTTTTCTTTAACTATGTAAATATAATAAAAATTAATAATATTTGTGCAGACGTACCAAAGAGGGTAAATAGAGCATCAGGCGTGACCATCTACAGAAAAAAGAGAAAATAGAGTTTCAGTTAGCGAGAGTTGTTTGTTTTGTAAAACGTAAAACAAAAAAAATAAAAAATAGAGTTGTTTGTAAATGTTTCTTGATATTTGTAGATTCACAAATTTTCAGAAAACAAATCGATTATATGACTTCGAGAATGGAAGAGAGTATGACGCTAAGATCTAAATAATTTTTGATGAGAGAAATTTCCATCAAAAATAAATAACGGCAGTTCAGCTGAGGCTAAAGGGGTGTTGAAATGGCAAGCATTGCTAAAGCTTGCATTCAGCTATGCTAACGGTGGCATGACTTTATTATGTATTATTTTTGAGGCATTTTTAATCAATGCTTTTAACAGTTCAGCAAATTGATATAATTATCTGTTTTGCAGAATAATCCTCACTAATTCACTTTATTGAACGGCAGCAATTTTTGCTAAAGTGAATTTAACAAGTTCTTATTGTTATTTCTAATGGAGGCATTTTATTTTCAAAATATGTGTATGTATGTAAGACCTTCATTACAATTCATTGCCGCCTTGTCATTACTGGAAGGTTCATAGCTGGAAAACATATAGTATACATTTAGGATTAAATTTCCATACGAAAGAGTATTTAGAATAAAGGTAAACTCGAAAATGGAAATTGGACACATTAACACATGGATACTACTCGTAATCTACATAAATATCTATGTATGTATATTTGCATGTCGTTGATGAGATGAGAAACTAAGGAAGTGAAAGTAGAAAAATTATGAAAAACAACTAAAACTTGGAGAAGAAGATATCTTTTCACTTCATTCTACTTTCAGTATAAAGAAAAGAGATTGCTCTGCTTGCTGGAAACTTGAAAATTTAAAATAAATAGTGAAGAATTTGGTTAGCAAACGTCGACATTATTGGTTATGTAACACATAAAATAATTCAGAGAGTAAAATTTAGAAAATAGTTCGAAAGATTATGGTAATATAGCTTGGAAAATTGCCAATTATTTTACTTCATATTTTGGTAACAAGTAACGAGCAGTTATGAGGTGTAACAAAATGAAAATAAACAAAATGAACAAACCTAAAACGGAGTATATAAGACGAACAAAACAAAATATAAGATTATAAGCATATAAAATACAAAAACAACGCTAAGATAAGAAATAATAAAACTAAGTCAATGCCAAAATCGCTAACATTAAGTTATTCATAAAAATATGAAATATGTAAAAGAATGTTTTGATGAAATATATATATGTATATTTTTTTTGTTTTTGGAATTCAAAGAACCTACTTATGTGATAGTAGTAAATAAAAAAAAAAAGTAAGCTTCTATATATATATATATGTGAGAGCTACGACTGTGTCGCAAGCGACTTACCTCTTCGTTTAAATTCGACACCAGGAGCACGTTGGAGAAGCCGCGCAGAGCGGGCGTTGCCGTTTGTAGAGCACCACTGTTGGCCAGCGCAAAGGCGCTCAAATTCGGTATACCGCTATTGTAACCGCCAGCGAGTGGTGTGCCTATGCCGAGTGCGAATGGCGGCAATACGCCGGGTGCACCGAGTCCGTTCACTGCAAAGTAGTAATTTTGATTTTTAACTTTTTTAGGAAAACAAATTGAAATCGGCATTCCTGACGAAGGGTGGGAGGGGACGAAATATTAGGAACATGTGTCGGGGGGATGTGCCCATTACATGGGTATGGTCTAATTTTTTACTGCACATCGTTGCGGCGAACTTCAATCAGACTAATGCGAAAATTTTACACGCTGGTTTGTTGGTGGACGTCGAAAGCCTAACCAATTACTTATGTTATTGTAGATTATTGTCTATAGTCGTGTGTAAATTTTATTGTACAGATTTGAAGCTAGTACTTCGATATATCTTATGCTTATAAATGATATATGAGTACTTATGCAGTTGTGAGCATGGTGTAACGTCCCTGTTATTGTCCGTCTAGCCTAAGCGACTCTGGAAGCTGTGGGCATTAGTTGGTTTTAAGTTATGTAATACTTTAAAGTAATTAATGATACTGCTTAAATATATTGCATTATTCTCAGCGATAGTGTTGGAGAGCAAGAGAGCAATTGAGTAGACAAATAGAGTGTGTAGAGAAAGCTATTTTGAATATAAAAACAAATTTACTAACAAAACTCGGCCAAATATTAGCAATTCTTAACTCATTTAAAATGTGCCAAGAGCAGGCTAAACTCAAATAAATATATAAAATATGGAACTGAGAGAGAATAAAAAGAGATACAATTTAAACTAATTTCTTGGAGCAATTTGCGCTCTTCTAATTAATTAATATTTTTTATTTTTTTATTTTTTTATTTATTTTTTGTTTTTTGTTTTTTGTTTTGTTCTTGCTGACAAACGAAAGATAAAAAACGAAAAAGGAAAAAGTAAAAGTGTTACCTATTTTATCACCTGTTAGGGATGGCCGCTGTCGGGCCGCGATCAGCAGCAAATCGTTTGCATTTACCAAGCCGCCGGCGGTGGGCATTATGTCGGCGCCCGGCTCGCCCGGTGGCAATGATGGATTTGTGAAATCGCGCGATTTGTCATTGTTGTATTTGACATTCAAAGCAGTCAATTTGCTGTTGTCGATGCGCAGAGTGCAGCAACCGTTGTAGATGTTCTGGCCGTCCAAAATGTTCTTGGCATGCTGGGCCGAATGGGCGTCCGGATACTGGATTAGTGCCTGCAATCGAAATCGTTTGTGCGGATGTGAGACAACCTAACTGCTTATGTATGTATTTTTATTAATATAATGAGTGTATTGGTGTGCGCTTGTGTGTGTTGACAGCGGAAGGCGGCGCAACTAAATTGATTGATGTATGAGCGTGCAACAACAAGAACAACATACGAATATCGTTGAAAGCATTCACACATTCACGCTTGATTTGGCGCGCAACCGAGCATATGAACTTTTGTATGCACACACACACACACACACACATGCCTTTAAAACACATATATGGGGTGTATGTGCATGTGTATGTATATGTGTATGTGGCAATGTGTTTGTGCTCGCGTTTATCAATTATGAACGCTGTCGCACTTTGGTTGCCACTTGTCATTTGGCATAAAATGAAATGATGCTTCACACAGGCAGACTTTCACTTCCAAACCATACATACATACATACATACCACTACATACACATGTGCGTATTCATATATATATTGAAGCATTTGTGCTTATTGGCGCATATGTGCATATTTACCTGGAATGAATTATTCTTTGTAAATGTAACGATTTTCAGCACTTTGCCGAAACGCTGGAAAATTTGATGCAAAATATCCAACGACACCGGATATAGCAGCGATTCGACAATGACGCGCAGCACCGTGTTCGGTCCACCGGCTGTGGAGTTGGTGTTGACTGCGTTCGAGTTGTTCTGTAGTACAGCGATGGTGCCATCGGCATTGGTGGCGGTGGCGGTGTTGCACAGCGGTAGGGGTGAGCCAGATGCTGGCGACTGGAGGCGATAATCGCTGGACACGATAGCGGTCTGCAAACGGATCATACAAATGTTAATGTCAATTTTAAATTTTTACTGGAAAACATCAATTTTGTATATATATATAAATATATTATATATATATAACAGCATAACACTATATATATATATATATATATATATATACGTAAGTAGAGGGGAACTTATTCAAATAAATATATTTGTGAGACATTTTAGTTAATATTTGTGCACTTCGTTGCTTAATTTAATTGATATCTGATGCAGTTAACTATTTTCAACCCATTGTCGAAACATTCATATTGTAATAAAAAAGGTTTCCTTTTCAAAATTAGTTAAATTTAAACAAATGCATTCATATTGCTTTATTAGAAAGTTATTTTTATTTTTATTTTTATTTTCCTTTTAACTTCCAATGTTTTCTTAAATTTTTGTCAAATGAATTAAATTTAAACTTTAAACTTAATTTACCATTTAAACTCTGAAATTAAATTTTTTTTTAATTTAATTATTTGCTCTTAATTAAGTGCTTCATTCGTCACATTGTTTTACATTTTGTATTTGTAATTCTTTGATTTTCATTTATTATTATTATTTATATTACTTATTATATTATTTAGTTGTTATCAGTTTTCTAATTTTTATTGTTAGTATTGTAACTTTTTATTAAATAAAAAAGTATTAAGTTTAAAATTCAAACTTTATTAGTTTTTTAAATTTAATTGATTTTTGTTTTTTTAATTTAATTACTTTAAATAGTACTTTTTGTTAAGTCTTTAGTTCGTCAGATTGAGATATATATTTTTTTTATGCTTTTATGTTTCCTTTCTTAATTTTTTTTTATATAAATTATTAATATGAATTAATAATCTATTCCAAGCTTTAATTGACTTAATTTTATTGCAATTTAGCAGCAAATAATTGCCTATAATGCTTATAATTTGTGCTATATATTTTTGTTAAAATTATGATAAAATCGTATACAATATGATAATAGAGTGCTAATTGACTCAATTAAGCAACTGGATAAATCTTCTATTATTTCCTATAAGTATATGTACATTAATATTATTTTCAGATAATATTTGTAGATTTATTCTGAATAATATTTACATATTTTTCATCAACAAATTTCTCGCTGGGTCACTTCACTACATTAATACGATAGAAAAGTGCGCTCATAAATCTCAATCAGAATCAATAAATTCATATTGTCCTATCACAAAAGAGGAGGGAAATCGACACGAAAAAGCGAAAAGGAAAAAAGAAAAATGTACACAGAAATATATAATAGCCGCAAATTATATATTCCATACAAACAAACGCATTTTTTCTTCGTAGTTGTCTTGCACACTTAAAGTGAACCCTCTCGAGGAGTCTATTGTAAAGGTATACTCATATCTACGCAGGTATGTATGTGTGCTGCATCATGCCAATCGGAGAGAACATCAAAATATCGGAATATCATTTAATGACATTCGGAAGTGAATTTACTACAGTTCGTGCTGAATTTTGATTTAAAAATCATAACGAAAACACGCTGGCTTTACCATATAAATAACGCACACGCGCATACATACACACACATACACTAAAGAGTAAAGTAAAGGGAACGCACATAGTGTACATGAAAAAAATAAAGGAAACATACAAAATCTGGAGACGATGCTCTGCCCGAAGTGTGCGATTTCCGTTTGACGACAGGTAACGGACGACAACGGCCGCTGTGTGTGGAGCGACGCGGCGAAGGTAAATAGGAGTGAATAACGGTATGCGATATAGTAGAACGAACGCATACACATGTAACGGGAAAGTGTAGGTATAAATTTATGAATACACCAGCATGTATGCATATGTATGGGTGAGTGTGTATGGGCAAGTGATTCTCGCATTAATGTGCTGGGCGGCAGCATTCACAGCTACAGACAAGACGCTGTCTCTCGGCTGAAGTGCACAACAATACAAAAATAAAAACAACACAATAAAAGGAAATCGAAAGCAATTGGAAGGGAAACAGGCCAGGGCCAAGTCAAATTATAGGGCGCACACCGGCGAAAGGAGGTGGTACGAATGTGTGTGTGCATTGGTATATTGGTAAAGGACACTTCAGCGAAGACGATGACGTTGTTACTGCCAAGAGAAGATTGCAAATATAATAAAAATTGATTAGAATTGCGAGTGCACGATATGCGTCACACGCATACATATACATAAATATAAACAGCAACAAACAAAGGTGGAATACTTTTATAGAGCAGTGTAAATGTGAAATGAGTGTGTGTTCGTGAGGCTTGGCAGCACTTGACAGGCAATCGAAGCCAAGACTAAACGGATGGCAGCACGCACGACAAGTCCAGGCGACAGGCGACAGGCGACAGGCATGCCACAAGGAATTCACACGCACCACACATATACGCTCAAGCGCTTCACTACGGAATAGATATGTTACCAAACTCGGCAGCCAGCGCCAACGTTGCATATTTTTTCATCTACTGAATTTTTTACTTATACTTATATCCTTCCTCCATCCGATTTTATTTAAAAATCACTTCCACTGCGGAAGTCGACGACTCTTTGCTGCCCTTGCTGTTGTTGTTTCAGCATTGGAAACAAAAAGCAACGTTGAACAGTTGAATGAGCTGCGGAATCCATGGAATGGTTGAGTGTTGAATGGCACTTTAAATGATTATTATTATTAGATGATTGCGCGCGGTTTCGCTATTGAATACTCGTATAATCGCATAGAGCAACGTGAGCAGCGGAAGTGAGAAAGAGTGGCTTCATACCGCATAGAATTGTGTCGATCGAATTTTAGATATGTCGAAAAGCCATAAAACACGTATTTAATTCACCGATTTATGGTAAATAAAAGTAAAAAAAAAAAGAAAAAATGCTTGTGGAGATCTGTAAACAACAAGTGTAATATTTCCTTCTATAATTAAACGCATTAGGGAATGAGCTTCAGAAACTTCACTTCACTTCAGATTTCTATGCTTTTTTTTTTAGTGATTTTGAAGTCGGTTTTGAGTATGATTTGTGAAAGGGATTGTTGTTCCTGGCATAAATTGATAATCATGCTGTGAGCAGGCATTAACAAATTTTAACTAAAGCCCAAGGTCATTGTCACTATTGACAGCTCTTTGGACGGCGTGCGTTGATTGGAATTGTAGGTAGTGACGTCACTATCCCCGCCGTTTGAAAACAGTTACTCACTTCACATCCCATGAAATAGGAAATTATTCATGCATTTCTATTTAAAAAAGAAAATATTGAAGCAAAATGTTTAACTGCATTTTAAACGCCGACAGCCATCACTCAGCCAAATAAAATCGAATGTTTTGCAATTCAAATAAATTCGCTTGCTTCCATTTGCAGCTAAAATCGTTTTATTTTATTGTGTTAACCTATAGCTATTTGCTGTTGATGAAAGCGAAGCACTCTGTACTCGAGAGCGCGCACACACACACATATGCTCAGATATTTTATTTGTAAGCAAAGAGTTATCGATTTATTTCATTACTCTACGGAAATGAACGGAAAAAATGATACACATACTGTGTACATACATATTATAAATGTTGCATGTACTTAGGCTAGTATATTGTGGGTTCGAGTATAAGAAATAACGGCAGGGGATTGACTTTTATAGTAAATACTCCCTTTATTATGTGGCTCTGTAAATACAATGAATTGCTGCTAGGCTTGCGGATCGAAATAACTACATGGAAAAACATTACATTATTAATTGTGTTCACATATGTTCTCAGCAATGCTAGACCATGAGGCATTTGTTTCTAAGATTTATTAAATTTAAAGCACGTATTATACATTAGTTGTATGTACGGGCCGGCAAAAGCATTTCATACCACCTCTTAATTGATTTAATTAGCAATTCATCCTAATTTGCATACTTTTATGCATAATTTAATTGAGTTAATTAAGAGCTTGTCTGAGAGACCCCCCAATTAATTGCTTATTAGTTGATAATTAACTCTTGACAATCAAATTGCATCAGCTTTAAAACCTCTTGCAATTGATACACAAGAAAAAAAGTATATTTTTGACATTTGTGGGCTGAAATTGAGCTGATTGAAAATTTTAAATACAATTAACTTCAATACAATTAGCTTCAGCTAATTGACCTGTAAAACTTATCATGCTTTTTTTTGGCAGCTTCTTAATTTAATCAATTAGTAAATTGTCTACAATAATAGGCAGAGGGGCAGAGAGGCAGAGAGCACTGCTAATTGCCTAAATTAAAATTGATATTCTAATATGTGATGTGTAGGGGACATTCGAGATGGTTTGTTGTTTCTTATTCAGTGAAAGAGAGGCAATCAACTACTCAAGAACTCAGCAGCACTTTAGTAGCTAAGTACTAAGCACTTTAGTAGTAGCAGCAGCACTTTAGTACTAAGATATCGGACTCATCGGAGAGCACACACAACTGCCTCCGATTTTCATATGTTGAATAAGGCAAAACGGTACATATGTCAAATTGAGAGAATATAAAAAAACATTTGGAACAGCAAATAGCAGAATATGAGCTTTCACAACTCGTAAGCACTTTGAAAGTTCTAGCCCAGATGTGTGCATAAATTGATATGAATAAAGCTTGCATTTCGGTATTTTATACATTTCCATTAATTTTTTAGTTTGTTGTTTGTTGACCAGTTGGCACTTCCCAGGAGTAAAATGAAGGCGGCAAGCAATGAAAGCGTCGAATGAGGAGCGAGTGAGAGCACACCTCGCTCAAAATGGTTGACATTTTCAAAAAGAAATAAAAATCGTACACGTAATAAAGTCATAAGCGATGTCAACGAATTGCGGACAATGCGCGCGAAGAGCAGGGAAGAGGTGTAGATTACGGTAAATTTGAATGCTTACTCGCGGGACCCTCACGCGGATGAAATAAAACTCAGACCTCAATTCGGGGGGAGTAAATGAGGCGCGCTCAGAGAGAGTAACAAAAACCAAAGGTAAATGTGTTCATAAAAGCAAAAAAAAAAATAAAAAATAACTACAAATGCAACAAGAGTAACAACGATGACAAGAGGAAGCGTGAGCATAGACAAAAGCTTTTAACAAAAGTTTGCGCAAAATTTTCAAAGTTTTTCATTTTTATTACAAACAGCGCCGTTGAGCGGCGCCACCGTAGTGTGAGGGGGGGCAGAGAGCGGCCAACTGTGAGCAGTCTTTAGCACTCGGCCAACCACAATGTCGCAGCCACAATGCCAACCGCAAAGCAACATAAAATCCGAAAATTTAAGCACACAGCGTGAGGAAAAGAAACAAGGAAAGTTCACAAATATACGGTGGAAAATAAAATTGAAGGATAATCCCCGGCACTTTGTCGGCGGAGCGCAAAAAAGTAGCGTCGAAGAAAGCAAAGTGGAGCGTTTGTAAATTGTTGGCAATGAAGAAAGTTATTTATGCAAAAAGCGTTAAATGAGCAGCGAAACTACAGTGGCGAGCAAGAAGTAAATGCCGCTCATAAGCACTCAAAAGCAACAAGAACGAAAACAACAACAACCGGATACTTTTGGCTTTCTTCATCAATTGTGGCAGCATGTTTTTGCAACTTTAATCCGAATCTTTAATAATGAAAAAGTGTGACAAACTGAAATAAAATTTGTTGCGCTCACGCTTCACCCTCTCCACTCACTCGCTCATTCACTGCACTTGACGCATATATTCTGTCTGCTCGCAAGCGGTTTTGTAGCCAACAGCAGCAACGACAACAGCATAAAAGCATCAAAATATAAAATAAACCGACTGAGTGAAGTTAAGAGCTATTGAAAAGACTTATATAATATATGAAGCGCATAAAAGAAGCGGTTGCTCGCATTTTAAGCTTCATAAATATTATTGTTTTCCACTAACGCCATTCTCTCGCCTTTTATATATATTTTTTGAAGTTTGCGCAACCCTTTTATGTGCTTGCAACTTAAATTTCGCACACACACACACATACACCTAGAGAAATGTGTATGCATTTTGTACCGAGTTAACTTGCAACCGCAACAAGTTCACTTGACGCATATTGCGTGGCTGCGTTGCACACGGTGGCATATGGGGCATAGGTGGCAGTTACTTGTGGCAGTAAAGCAGTGAATAAACAAGTTATAGCTACAAAGCTACAAATGAAAATGCGCAAAAAGCAATAAGGACTTTTATATTAAAACATAATTGAAATAGATATTCCGGCCGAAAGTGAAATGAAATTAATAACGGCTTCTAAGAGAGCGCGAATAAAAAGGAGAGACAATAGCGAAGTAGCAATTGTTTCACAATAAGAATTTATTTTTAGTTCAATTTTTGATTTGAGTACCCAGTTCAGCGCCAGCAAGCGCTTATCAAGCTGTAGAGCAGACAGAGAGGGAGAGGGAGTCTACTACGCACTCAAATCTCTGTGGCAATCTATTGTGGCAATCGCGCTTTGCTTTCAACTACGAACTCTTTTTACAAACCCCTTCAAAACTTAAGGTCAAGTAATCTGCTCCAGATAATTTGCCCACGAAGAGAAAAAGGTGAAAACTTTCATAACTGTTCATGAGTTCGCTTTCATGAGTTGTCCGAATTGCTCTCACTTTAACACGGAAAATCTTTTACTTACGAAACTTAATAAGAGCAAGCAGATATTTGAAGTTTTGGAAAAGCGGTGATTTTTTTCCACAATTTATATAAAAAAAAATAAATTTATACAAAAAAATAAAATAAAATAAAATAAAAAACATAATAATTTGATTGCAGGAGAAAGTAGAAATTCTAGGAATATTATTGATTACTTGCTTGCTCGATTACGTAGCATTAAATTGTATTCTGCTTGGCTTGGATGATCAAAGGCAGTTAGACATTTCGAAAATTAACGATAAAGTAAAGTAGCTAATTTTCAGTTTTCAGAACATTTAACTTAAGCCTAGAAGCAAATCGGTTGGCACAAGGTTAAGAATTATATATTTTTATGTACATATACCCAGATATATATATATATTACTATTGTATATCACAAATGGTAATATATGCACCCATGATGGCTGCTGGCGTTCGCAAAGCGGTTAATTCGCTTTAAGCTTAATTGAATTGTTAATCCTGGCAGACGAATATGTTGACACGCAACTAATGCTTGTCGGCAGCATTTGCACTACAACTTGCAACACCTTCCCAGAGGAGCATACAAAAACTTGCATACAACTGTACGCTGTGCACGAAATAAAACTCACCAACGGCTAAGTTGGCGCAACGTTAAGCAAGTAGCTGAGAAGAAACGTCAAGCGTTGGAAACCGCAAAAAGGATTACTATTATTAGCAACGGATTAAAGGCGGCAAAACACACGAATGTGGCTTAAAGACAACATCAAACGTGGAAATAAATGCGCTGGCAGAAATAGCAATTAATGTGGCTAAAGTGAGACGTTAAAGCGCGTAGAAAAGAGAAGTTGAGAAAACAACAATCAATGCACACTTATAGGCGCACAAGCATCACACTCACACGCTGTGTCTCCTTCCTGTGAATCCTCTACTGCTTTTCTTTGCGTACATACAAACATGCTAGCACATACGGTCGTTATTGTTGTTGTTTGTGTGCTATTTGATTTTCGCTAATAATATTATCTCTGGCGGAGCATACGTAAGCAGCGTGTTTATTTAATTTTCTACTTTATTTCAATCTAACAAGGCGAGAAAAGGATTTCCAGCTACAGCGCACGCACGAACGCACACACGCAAACACGCACACACGCATACATGTGCAAACAAACAAACAAATGACATCATGTATCCTGTCCATTTGCGGGATTATAAGGCACTTTGCTGATTTATGCGTGAGTATCCTTGTGAGCCAAGACCTGCGAGGCGGTGTGTGAGTGCACACACACACATACAAATACAAATGTGTTTATATGTGCGCGCGCCAAAGTTTGCGCTTGTGTTTAGTTGGCGTAAAAAGCTTTACCGTTATACGATCAACGCGTAACCACATCAGCCAGCCGGGCGGTGGGGGCGGCGGTGGCGGCGGCAACAGCGAAAATTCAATATCACAAAAATAATACAATAAAAACAAAAGCCCAACCGAAGTGGCAAACAAATAAGCCAACGAAATTTAAAACAAAAACAAAAACAAAAACAAAAGCACAAAAGAGGTTAAAGGATTTTCGCTGATGTATTTGCACGCTGCACACATACCCACGCACGTGCATGTACGCATGTGTATGTGAGTGAGGCAATGCCCGCTTCGGTTCAGAGCACCACATTGCCAGATTGCCAGATTGCCAGACTGGCGTTGCTTGTTTCCAGCGCGCGCCGCTCGCCGCTCGCCGCTCGTCGCTCGCTTACAAGCCAGGCCAAAGCTTGTGTTATTATTTTCTTCGTTTTTTTGTAATTTTTTTTTTTGCTTTTGCTTTTGTTTGTCTTTTGTTGTTGTTTAACGTACTTTCTTGATATTTTTCTTTCACAGCCCGTGTATTGTTTGGCGCTAAGCGAAAGTCAACAAGATGCTCTGTTCTTGTTGCTGCTGTTGTTGTTGTTGTTGCCTTTCGCCTTGCCTGTCGATACACTTTGGCTGCTGATTGCTGCTGAAGTGCGCGTCGAAGGCCAACGAGTGTGCTGGCGGTATAAAAGGTGTATATGCCACCGCAGCGGTGGCGAACTTGGTGCGGTGGTTTTCTGTCTTTGCCATATTTGCTTGTTCTCCTTCGCCGCAGTCGCGCCAGATCCTTCTGAGTATTGCGTGAAGATTTGTGGCATCTAGCTCACATTTCTCCATACATATGTAACTGCGTGTTGTTGCTGTTCTGCGTTGACGTTGCGCAAGCATAAGTTAAGCTTTTGTCTAACGGTATATATTTGTAAACACACACACACACACACACAAGCATGCTTTGAATGTTCTTATTGCATATTGGCGCCTGCTCCGCACTCTTTTCACCTGTCCTTCCACACCGTGGCATCGATTGGCGGTGTGACGTGTGCAAATGGATTTCAATTACCGTTGCTACGTGCATCGAACAGCGAATATCGATCGAATGGAACGAGTGGCTCGCAAAACAAAATAAGCCAGCTAACAAGGAATATTAGCCACAGCCACGAAAGTGGAGAAGAAAAGTAAAACCAAAACAAATAAAAATAATATTAAAGAAAACAAACAAAAAAAAAAAAAACAAAAGAACAAACCAAAATATAACGAAAAATAAATAAAAGTTTGAAGAAAAGCCAACAATGCCATATTACTAAAATGGCAAATAGAACACACTAAGCAAGGGGTAGGAATTAAGGATTTATGTGTGTGCGGGTCTATTGATTTAGGTTAATGGCGCATTTGTTTTATTTAAATTTGGACTTTTAATGCTTGCTAAATTTTTTTCCAAAGCAAAAGGTGACAAATAATGGCAAAAGAACGCTAAGGTTTCGGTATAAATAAATGCGCCTAAAAGTATGCTTTTTTTGTCTTACCAAGCTGAGAGTGAGTACAACAAATTGTTGGATTACCGTTATTTATTTTAGGTTTTCCGTAAAATGGACGCCTATGGATAAATCTGTGTTGATCATGGTCCTTTAATCTGAATTCTGCCATGCGTCTAGTGATTTGTAGGAAAAATAATATAAACGATATATGGTTTTCTGAAGCTGACACCAGATTTTATTTATGCAAAAAGAAATTTTTTTAAGCTTGACTTCGATTAAAAGGAGGAATGGAGTAAATCAATTTTATTGAAGGAAATTACATAATTTAGTGATCCATTCAGGCAAACGAAATATGAAAATACATGTATCAACTGTGTTGAGAAATTATACCATCATATGTGCATTTCAAGTCGTGTACACTTTCCCAAAAGTTTGCGAAGTTTTTACCATCAGAATTCGCTCGTTTAAATTTTGATAAATATTTGTTAGATTGCATTTCCTCTTGCAACAATACCACATAAATCGTATACAAGCACAGACTTAAATTTCATATGTGCATCGTTCCGATTTCCAACTGCTTCTAGGTTTCAAGGTGTGTGCATTACGAATATTTCTTATATACCTTCAGGGATTTAATCCTCATAGAACAGGATTTTGCAATCATCTGTTCAAGCGCGCACAGACGCACACACACACGACATGACAAAGACATGTCGACACAACACACAATAGCGGTGAAAGCAAGCAAATCAGCTAAGCAATGTAAGAAACAACAACAGCAACAATAACAACCATTGCTGACACATAAGCACATAAAGCAAAAGGAAATCATAGAAGCTCCACTGACTGGCAGCTATTCTTGTGGCGCAGCCTGTTTGGGCTGGCATTTCTTTTGCTATTTTGGTAGCAAAAAGCAAAAAAAAAAAAAACCCCAACAACAAAGAGATATAAAAAGAAATATTCATATATGTACGATGGGACCAAAACCATGGGACCAAACGAAGCGCACAACTGAAGCAATATGTCACGTGAGGGCACGTACAATCACACACACACGTATGCTTAAAAGTGCTCACGTATATATATATATATATATATGTGTGTGTGTGTTTGTGTGTGTGTGCGTGTCACACATATGTGGCGAAACATTCAGTGAATTGCGAAGACAGTTGACGCACTGGTGGATGGATTTCCGAGGATTTCTGCTGCCAAAAGTGGATGCGCCGAAGACGCCGTCGAGTTCGCAGATCCCGACTAGAGATTGCTGAAGAAATGAATGAAGATGAATACAGCTGCGGTCGAGATTGAAGGATAAGTGAGGCGCTGATGACTAAACCATTCGCGCACTGCGAAGGGGGAGGGGGAGGGGGCGTGGCGTGCTTCAGCATGCGATGGGCATTAATGGCAACAAGGTGAAACACCCAGAGGACAGGTAGCGACAAACGAGAGTATAAACACATACTATACATTTTTTTTTTCTTTTGTTCCACGTATTGTTGAGCTGATAGCCATATGTTGGCTAATGCGTCCATGTGTGTTTGTGTGTGTTAGTTGGGGATTTCGTGCTGTTGCGAGTGTTTTTAGGGATCAAATTTGACGTGTGATTGTTTTTGTGGGTAATTTTGATAAATTAATTTTTGAGCTGCCACAACAGCAATCGTAGAAGAAGCGCTAGATGAAAGGCTTAAAAGGGTTCAATGTGAGCAGCGCACGAAAATATATTGTATATGCAACAATTGAGCGAGTGGGTGAGTGAGTGAGTGTGTGAGTGAACAGCAGCAACATACAAATTCAAATGGAATAAAAAGCAAGCAAAGCTGTTTGCTGTCGGTGTGTGCGTATGTCTGTTTGCATCATGGGGAGTGTGGCAAAAGCGGATTACAAGCTTAATTCAGTTTACAAATACATGGGCAACAGCCTATTTGTACACATGTATATAAGTGCGTTTGACTAATTATCTCATAAATAAAATAGTGGTTGTGAATTTTTTGAATGTGCAATTTTTAAAAGCCCTTCAGAGTAATGTATTGCACTCAAGCCTGAGTTAATTCAAAATGAATTCATTATCAAATATATATTTTCATGCTTATAAAAAGAAGGACTAATATGCAACAAACAGTACCGAATGATGATTTCACATGAAATTACTCAAGCCAATAGGCGATTGTAAAAATTTGCAGGCAGGAAATGTAGCTTTTTATATCGAAAAACTAACACTTGTACTATTTGTTTGATATAAACTTGGCTATAGATATATAGAATCACCCTGAAACGTATGTTTCGGAATTAAAAAAAGTTGCCTACTTTTCGGCGCCAAGATATAACTTCTTATAGATTGATCAAACCCATAGGACAAGCACCCGAAATTACAGCAAAAAAAATTCCACAATATTACAAATTGAACCCTTTTTATAAGGTTGTGGAATTATCTAAAACAGATATCGATCCAGACAAATTTATTGCGTTATTCAAGGAGTATTTAATTTGATAATGACGGTATTATTTACATTTCATAATATTGTAACCACTAAATAGTTTTCTAATTATGAAAAATTTCAATAACAAACTTTTCCAACTATGCATAGTAGCTCAATGTATGCCACCAATTATATAATATGTTCGAAAAATCTTTTACAAATCTTTTTCTATGTAAAAAGCGTGCTTACTCCGCTCAGAGCGGGTGGCTTCAACGAAAACTTTCCCCGATTACCGGCCTAATGAGCAACTTTATGTGTTCAATTCAGTTCAGATGATCCGTTTAGGAGACGCCACAAGATCTGACTTCATTTGTTGTTGTTGAAAATATCTATACGTAATATATACATGATTTGCATACATATGCCCATACAATTATTAACTGCATTATCATGTCCGCGAACAGCAAATGCTTCGTGATGACATGCAACATACTGGAGCCCTGAGACAAGACAACAACGTCCGTAGCCTTAATGTATGCAATGTTTATGTCGGTACCCACATTATTAGCTTTATATATAAATATATACTTAGGCAGTTAGTATGCAAACAAATTTACCTATTGTCCCTCATTGTTATAATACAATTTGTGTAATCGGCGTAATTGGCAGCTGAACACAGGGCAAATAAACAATATGCACATTATTAGAAATTCACCGGGGAAATGTGTTGCCTACATGCAGGCGCTGATATCTTACAGTGTTTTGGCGTTTGGTTTCATCGCTTTCCAATGACAAACGCACACAGAAACGTGATAATGGCGCAGCTAATTGGTATTTGAAAAATGCCATTTGTAATTATCGTGATGTTTTCATGTTTTCACCACTCGCAACCAAGTGAAACAACAATAAGTTACGCTGACGAAATGTTCGGTGTGTATGCGAACAACAGCTGATAGTTTCCACAGCTCAAAATTTGTTGATGACTACACACAGCTGCAAATTTCTCGATTAAATTATTCACCGAACAAAAATATTATACACCACGTTCACTTTAACTGATGTCACAATTTCTTGCGCCTCCTACAATATTCGATGTAGAAAATGGAGGCAAATAAATGCGTTGTTAATTGAACAAAGTAAACCACCACAATAATTGACGTAGAGCACACGCAATTGACATTATCAATTTAAAGCTGGATTTCGACGCTCATAGGGCCAGGAATAAGGTGGACTCTGCGACAATTTGTAATAACAATGCATTTAACAAGATTCTGGTATCTCGGTAGTAGAAACTTATGAAAAAAAAAAGTTCAAAGCTCAGTCGAAAGCTCAAAAGCTTGAAAGCAGTTGCAAGTGCTGTGATGAAAAGTAAGCGCATAAAACAAGCAAATCACCATCGAAAATAACGGTAAAAATTTGAGGTGTAAAAACTGTTGAAGCTATTGTGAAATATTATCAAAAAAATCTTACAAAGTGTATACGAATCGATTGTTATTTGAACTGCTCGAAAGAAATCTGTATTCGAAAACGAGCTTTTCGGGTGCTTAATTTATAGATGTTCTGTTAACTGTTTAGATGTGTCTTTGAAGTGGTATAGATATATTTTGTAATTAGCAAAACCCGTTTTAGAAATATCTTATAACTAGTTATGAACTACTACAACTGCAAACATTTGCCACATTGATTTCATTACATAAGACATAAGATACATAAAAATAATTTCCATCACACTGAGTCCTCGTTTTGCGGTTACCGAAAGAAGGCAACAAGTAACAATAAATCAAAATAAAACGAAAAGTAACAAAAGAGAAATACAAATAAAACAAGCCAACATGTTAGCTGTAATCAGTGGAATGTTTTCTTTCCCCCATTTGACAAGGTAACTCACACCTCCGAAGTCAATCAAGGAAATTCATTCAAAGCACCCTTACAAAACAAGATGGAGCTGACAATCATATGGGTTCATACATTAGTATTCGTACATATTTAGAGCTAAAATCACTTTGACACACACACCGACCGACTGACTGACGGAGCGTCTGTCAGTATCCGCCTGACGGCAGGGTTCCTGCGTGACTGACTGACTGACTGACTTACTGGCCTATTGCGGCGTCTTAGTAGACACCAGCGAACAATCAACAACGAACGAGCGCACACCGGGACATACATTATATCCTTTGACCTCTTCGCTGAAAACATAGGCAGGTGACAAGCAGATAACGCCAACAAAGTCGATCAGTTAAACACTCGCAAACGTGTGTGGCTCCACGCAAATACAACGTAAAATTTGTTGTAATTCCGAGCGGGTATTTCAAAACGTGTTGGCTTAAATTCCGAATTACGTCGGCATTTAAAGGGTTGTCATCCAAATAACCGACCGCCCGAAAATCTTGAATTCAAACAATGTGTGGCACGTACAACGTACAACGTTAGATTCCCAACATATGCGTGTTTGTTGTGCCGGTGTCTATGTATGTGTGTGGGACTGCTTGGATGCCGGCTCGTGATTTAGAGAATGCTTTGGGTATAATTTGTTACAAATTGTGATTAATTAAAAAGTGTCGAGTTTGTCAACTTTTGTGGTACCAACGGATGCGTGGAAATCCCAGCTTTGTTGTTCAATTACAGTTTCATTCATATTTGGGTTGGATTGGCATCGTTGGCATAGATTGACATTAAATAGTTGTCATAATTATTCATTTCGTGTGTGTGTGTGTATGTACTATTTACCATATATACATATATATGTGTGTGTGTGGGTGTGTGGAGGCATAAAATTGTGTGTAAATAATAATGGAATGTTTTCTATTTACTAAAAATATTTATTTAAAGAGCGAATTATGTTTGGATATCACGATTAATAACGGGAAGACACGAACTAAATATATCATTAATCTCCCGTAAGAGAGCGACAAAAGAAAGTTCGTCAAAAGGAAAAGGTATCATAACAAATTTGCTCAAAATATCAGCAACAAACCACAGTTGAGATATTATTGGTGTTCTTAAATACTTTCATACAGAATTTATCTGAGTTGAACATTTTGTTTTTTTTTTTTTTTGCCACTTGCTTATGAAAATATTAGTCCAATATTAAATGATAAACACCCAGTGTCGAAAACATTTTAAGCTGTTGGAGACCAAGAGACCCAGAGAAAAAAGATCTCTGTTTCAAGGCAAACTATTTTAGATTGATTTGTATATATATTTTTTCCAATTCGCATAAAACATAGCTCCAAAACATAACCTCAAATAAACGATATTACGTAACGGCTGACTTCGTGTTACACACGGCTAATGTTCGGCCACTTTTCGGATCTTATTGCACGCTGAAAAATGCCAGCTATATTATTATTTTGGATATACGGTATGTTACTGCACTAAGTTGCTGCCAAGCTTGCTCTTTAGTTCGAAGTTAAGAGTATTTACCTAACCTTACCTTCTACTAAAACATTCTTTTTGCCACTAAATAGATAGTTGAATAAATATCAAATGTAGGTAAAAAATACTCACGTTGTTGTGACTCTGGTCCGTTTTCAATTCGCGATGATTGGAGAACTGTACGTAAACCATGCGTCCGTGCATATGTGGCGGTGTAACGGTATAGCATGAGACCATGGATGTCGCGGATACTTCGTCGGCCATTTCGAGGAAAGCTTGATTTTTGCCCTTCAAGACGAGCACATTTGTGACGCGACCGAACGGTACACCTAATGAGATGACATCGGCTTCGCTGGACTCAATTGGAATGTTGCGCAAGTGGATGACTTTTGAAGGTTTGCCTAAAAGTATTAAAAAACAAAAAAACAAAATAAGGAAAAATAATCAGTAAACTCGTGCAAAATGCTGAAGTAACCCCTTATTGATATCAAAAATAGTCGGCAAAGGTGTGTCTTGCTACTTGTTTAAACACTGTTAGTGCATTTCTAAAGCGCCAGCTTAAATGTGGGTGACGTGTAACTTTCTGACACACTTGTGCATATCTACACATGTATATATGTATATAGATGTAGGCATGTGGGAGTATGGTATTACTAGCCCCTAACAATACATTTTTATGTCGGCAATAAACTTTTTCGTACCCTAAACACACACACACACACACGCGCGCGCGCACACACATGTAGACACTAAGAAATGCGTCATCCATGTTCGTGCCACATCCTTGGTGGCACATAAAAATCGTGTGCATATGAGACATATATGCAGATGTATGCATTTGTGACAAATGAGAGCTGCAGTAAATGGTTGGGTGACGTGCCACAAATGCAGTGGTAAATGCCACACATTTTACGACTAAATTCCCCATGCAACACACTTAGTAGCTTGGCTGGCAAGTATGTAACTCGAGTCTACACTAGTCACAGTGTAAGCAATGTGGCACATAATACTCGTAGCAGGCAGAAAGCTCATGCCACAAGAAGTGCTTTGTTTATAAAAAATTTAAGCCACTTCAGACGTCAGCAAGGAAATCCCTGAAATGTTGCACATCAACCATGTTATGCGGCAAACAGTTGCAAAAATAGCTGCCGACAAGTGGAACGTTGCACACACTTGCATACTTGCGCATGTGTTGCATGTGTTGCATGTGTTTTTGTGAGTGAGGACATGAGTAAGAATATTGCCCAACCTATTTTGGGCAAATTTGTTGGTGCATGTGTATGCGTGCGGGGGTGTGTGTTCGATGATTTTGCGCTCACTGCGGCGAAGACTTTAATCCGCCACTATTTGTACAATGATGCAAGAATTTATTTATGCACAAATACTAACAATGGTGACAACAGTACAACAAATGAAAACTAACACACAACTACAACAATTACAAGCCAACAACAGGCAACCCGATTGAAGTGGTGAAAGAGAAGAAATTATAACAATTGCAGCATTTTCATGCAACGCGGCCACCAACTGTGCTGGCGTGAACTTTTGCCACAGACAATGGCCTGCCTCGGTCATGCGACAGTTAGTCAACTAGTGAAGCCCGTTAGTTAGTAGCCAGCCAGACACTTAGTCACTCAATGAGCTAACCAGCCGGCCGACGGTAAAGCGAGCACGAGCGAACAGACAGGTGCATTTGCATGGGATTACGCTGAGAGGCTACTCGGCATATACGAGCGTCAAGGAAGGCAGTGTGCGTGTGCGTGTGTGTGTGGGTGCGAGGGGTGTGAAGGTGAATTGCCAATGTGTACGTGCAGAGAAGTTTATACATGCAATGTGTATATATATAATTTGTACTTGCGTGGAAATATTTATAACCAGCGTTGCCATTGATGTCAAGGTGCTACTTGATATAAATATTCAAATTTATATTATTCGCAAGAATTAAAATTATGACCGACTTATTGCCACACAATCTAGTTCCTTACGAGAACTTGCGACATTCATTATTTTCAGTTTGTATTTATATTACAACAACATGGCAACACTGTGGCTACATTAAACACTTCCTGAAAAGGTTTGCATATATATATTTTTTTTTACTTCCTAGGTACCAAAACAAGTGTTTGCGGGTGTATCACACACATACACACAAACATACATATATGCAGTTGTGGTGCATGCGAGCGCGACAATGTCCACGAGGCTTATTTTCCCAGCCACAGACACAAACAGAGCACAGAGGGGCGTCACAACCTACCTACGTACCTACGTACCTGTGTTCGCTAGAGTACACAAACGAATTTAATGTGTTGGGCGCCAAAGTGGCAAAGAAAATAAGCATTAGTGTGAAAAATAACAATATAAAAAATAAATAAAAAATATGCAAAATATAAAAAATGAAAAAAATAAGGATTTAATCAGTGCATGCGGAGCCGGCGGCCCCACAAAATGCTGGCAGGACCATGGGGTTTATCTCTCATATAGGTCGTTGGGAATATTTGAACGCGTCGGCAGCTGTCGTTGCATTCAAAGTACTCTTATGTACGTAACAATGTGGATATGTACTATTTTAATATAATTAAATTATTCATATGTGACGTTTTACTTTCAAAGATATTTGAAAAACTGCTGCTCTACAGTAAATGGCTTTAATCTTGCGCCCTTGGCCACTGCACTTTGCATTAAATAGTTTTATTAGAGAGCTCAGTGGATTAGCCCTTAAGTGCCTACACTCTACAGTGCACATTTGCACTTATAATTCACGACCGCATGTTTTGAAGGAAGAAGTAAGAGAGTAAGTAAGTAAGAGATGTTTTCTTATGGTCTTCAGAATATTCAGCTCCGCTACTAATCCACTTAAAATTCCCAACATAATCGTTAAAACATTGTCATTATAAATCACATACATTTTAAAAATGGCATACGATTAACACCATTAACCCTTCAATGAAAAAAAAAAAAACAAAAAAAAACAACATTTAAATCGTCAATCGCAATTATTAAGTTGAAATAATCTTTTTCAGTATCGGGTTACACAAGCGAACATTTAACTCGTCATTTTTTTCTTATGCATGTATGTCTGCCTGTACGCATATACTCTTTTTATCCATAAATAATTGAAAAACTTTTTTTATGTTCATCAGATAGCAATTCGCCTGAAATTGCATGTTTCACTTGCTCCCTTGCTCCCTCCACTCTATTGCTTTGTCTTCGTCGTTGGCGACCCACTTTCTGCGAGCGAATTAAAAGCATCGCCAGTACGCCCACCCCTATTCCGCTTTTGTTGCTGTTGCATTTCTGCTGCAAATTTTCAATTGAAAATACTGATTTTTCATGCGATTTACACTCCCGTCCAAGACCCTCAAGGAATGTAATTCATTAAATGCGCTCAACTGATTGCAGATAGCAATGCATTTACATTTTACTAGTTCTTATTTGCTGTTCCTCAATTTGTTTGCCGCTAATGTAGCGGTTAAGGAACGCAATGGCGATAGTTTAAATTCTATTATGGGCTCACTTAAGATTGCTTTACGAGACTAGATGTGTTGCTGTTTTCGATTCGTCACTGTTCTGCTCGTTATGTTCGAACTCTTCACTATTCACCTCTCGTACAAAAATGTACATATAAAAGCCATAACAAAGTTAGGTGTCGGAACAAGGGAGGGATTGTTATAAAAAAAAAAAAAAAAAAAAAAAGTTTGTTGACTAACAGATAACCTGCGGCGTTGGACATCACTCTGTGAATCTGTAACAACCCTTTTTATTTCTCTTCCTTTCAGAACCAATCATGCAGAATAAGAGTTCCTCCTGGAACTACGCAAAATTTCTATTTGTAATTGTTGAAATATTCGCTAGTTAGCCACCTGATTCCTAATTCAAATTCGCTACTAAAAGTTGCATTCCACAAAAATCGGAAGCAAAATTCGATAAAAAAAAAAAAAACATTCCATTGCAATAATAAATTAGGAGAAAAATGTGTGTGATTGGAACTTCATTGATTTACAAAACGAAAAATATGAAATTTGCGTCGAATCTCACAATGGAATTCCGGACAACGGTAAGTATATTTATACCAAGGCGGAACTTATGCAAATGAAATGCCTACGAATTGTGAAAAATCACTGCCGATCTTCTATTGTAATTGGCATCTGAGCATTATTGTGAACATTTATACAGACATACATACACACACGTATATACATATATATATACGTATTGTATTCGCATTATGTAGTTCAAGGCGAGGCTTCAGATTGTTCTCGAAGGTATTTCATGATTTGACCTTGGATATTTGTACCACTTCGAATGTTTAGCTGTGGCAATTAATGGGGATGCATTGGAGGAAACAGCAACACTTTTTAGGGATTTTCTCGAAATTTTAGCATCGCACTTTTTGCAAGTGTGCGGGTAAATACTCTTGATTACTGTTATTATAAATTGTGTTTTTTGTGAGAAGAGGTATTTGGTTTCATTGAAATTATTGATTGATTGATAAAAACTGTTACTTAGTTTGTATTCAAATATGCGTACATAAAATTAAACTTGACAAAAGTTGAAAAAAGCAAAATTCGTAGGAGCTGCTGATAGTTGTCGTGAAAATAAATCAACGAAGGCGGTGTTATAAAACATTTCGTTCAATTGCTCGTGTTGTGTCTTTCGCTCTCATTCGTTGTGTGTAATTTCGTTTCGGATTCATTTCCGCTTTGAACTAATGAAAAAGTGTAATTTCCGATTTGACTAAAGGCAACTGCATGAGTGACCGATTACGACCGAGCTGCTGCTCCAAAAAAAAAAAAAAAACAAAAAAAAAACCGAAAACAAAACCAAAAACAAAAAACGCAGATAGCATTTCAACAGCGACGTCGTTTCATTTGCGAAACAGATTCATTTTGCTGGCTGAGCTCTGATGACACTCAACTCGCTCTTCTCAATAACTGCAGGTCATTAATTTCTTCAAACAAATTTGGAACATTGGCCTGCAGCACACTGCCGCTGGCGAAGTGTTGCAAGAACACTTGCAAGCATAACGAACGGTGCAGAGCATAGTGTGAGACAGTAAATTTGCTACAAAATGATGGACCAAGTTAACTTAAGCGCATGGAATGCGTTAGGAGAACCAGTTGGTTCTAAGCTTTGGAGCGGTATATTCAAATGCTGTGCATACGCAGTTGTACACGATCGAATGTCTTGACTGGACTGGACGGGACTGGACTGGAAAATATCCTTATATTGATTGATTGAGAGACAGATTTCTATTTTACTACACTTTGAGAGGACATGCATCCACGAGGTAGTCAATCTAAATATACCGTTGGTCACTGTGGAAATATGAGAAATGATGTTCCACACGTGGTGAGCTCATTCAGTCCGAGAAATTAATCCAATGGACAAACACTGAGTAGATACTGAGCCCTCAGCTTTCTCCTTCTCTAATCGTCGGAGGGTTTATTAGAGGTTCCCCTTCAACAAGTAGTGATCGCTTTGCGAAAATATTTCTATAAATTCAAATATTCTTCTACTATATTTCGAATTCGAAACGCATCGAGCGGTAAGCACGTGGCCGTGGGTTGACCTCGACCACCTATTAGATGCGGCACGCAGTTAATTAATACACGGTACTGAGTAAATATTTTAATTGTAATCAATAATAATAATAATAATATTAATAATAACAAGGAATAATAAGGAAATGCAGCAAACACAGACGTGGCAAGCTATCATGGCCTGCCAGTGGACAACAACAACAAAGAAGCGAGTGACCTCAGTTGGTTGAATGTTGCAAATTGGCAGCGCAGCGAGTGAGCAGACTTCCGCTGCGGAACACTGTGTGTGCTGTTCGCTCTCCGTTTCAGTTAGCTCTGCATATATTTATATTAAATATTTGTTTGTTTATTAATATACCAATATACCAATATGCCAATATACCAAGGTACATATGTATGCCTGTATGTAAATGTGTATAATCAACCAATAAATTTGCAACACACCCGGGACTACAAAGCACATTTGGATATGTTTGTATGTGTTTGTGTGTGACGAGGATATGAATTTAAATTGTCATCATTAATTAACTTTAGCATATGGAGAACAATGCGAGGTGCTGCGGGACACCAACTCAATGTATAAGCAAGTGTGTGTCTGTGTGTGTCTGTATGTGTAGGTATGTTTGTATGCGGATGCCTTTACAGCGATTTGCTTCATTTCATTACATTTATCATTTATCATATATTTTCCATATCATCATGCTTAATGCTCTTAATATTGCCGCGCTTGTGATACTGTTTGTGATATTTTAACTGGAGATGTGAGACATGTATCGAGTTAATTATTATAAATTCTTAACTGAAAGCATCACCTACCACCAACCACCTACCACCTACGACGGAACGACGAAATTATTTCCGAAATTGCTTTGAGCCACTTTAAACACATGAATATGGAAATATTTGACAAATTTTGCCAACTAACCGTTGTAAGATCGATATGAAAAAATCGTTTAATCGATAGCACGCTAACCAATTTCTCATCGCTACATAGAAATTGTTGTGTTTGCACGTTTTCTGCCGCATCGTTTTCACTTTGCTGCGCGTACGTGCCACATATTGTTGCATATCGACTATTAAAAGCTGAACTACGTCATTCGCAGGATGCAGGAAGGCGGTCGGCCAGCTTGTGCGCGTTGATACTCAATTACGTTTTGTAAACTTTTCAATTTGTAATGCAACACAGAAGGACAAGTGCAAAGCATGGCAGTGAAGAAGAATGAAAACAATTATGTATCTGTTTATTTGTAGCCAACCACACCACCACACCGCCGCCTCACAATCGATTAATTGAAAAGCACACAAATACACGCACACACGCACGCTCGCACACACGCACACACAGCCATGCAAATGCACTTTTGCATGCAAATTCCAATAAGCAGCTGCATAACGGTCAACAACGCTGGCGCTGGCAAGCTGTCATGTTATTCTCAGACTGCTTGTTGTTGTTGCTGTTGCTGTTAGTTATTGGCCATTGTCGCTCCCGCTTTATCGCGGCAATCGCCGCACCGCACCGCACAGCACACTTCAATGCGCCCGCGCTCGGCATCCTTTGCCTTGCAACTACTTCGCTTCCTCCACTTATTAATAAATTACAATATTTTCCCATTTTTCCGTGCAACGGTGCGTATGATTGTTATTTAATAATAATAACTACTTGCTGGCACGCACACAATGACAGCGCGTCATGCCATTACAGCGATTATGTGTGCCGGTGAGCATGTGTGTCTGTGTGTGTGCGCTTCATTATCGCATGCAAATTATGTGAGAGTTCGCTCCGGAAGTCGCGTTCGGAAATGAAACAGTAACTTGCGGCAACAGTGACTGCGCCTTACACATACAGACGTACACGGACACGCACACGCACACGCACACATATGAATAATCACGTCCGTTTGCTTACTTCAATGTACAAATATCAGTTATAATTGCAAATGGGCTATTATTGTTTATTGTGAATATGAATAAAAATTATTGATCATCGCTGCCGTCTCATCCCGCTCATCCCTAGCACTTCCATTTGCCACTCATTACATGCACTTATGTATAACGGTTGAGTGCAAATAAGTGGCATGCAGCTTTAACCGCAGTTACAATAATTGCAGAAACGGAAACTCCAGCCCAGTCGTGGTAAGTATGAATAATTTTTATTAATTAAGTAGTCAGCCTAAAGATATGCAACAGCAAAAAAAAAATGTATTTTTCGAATTAAGAAATTCTCCACTTTTATTAGACATTTATTAATAATATAACATAAATTATAAATAATCTATTAAGAGTTTTGCAAAATAATTTTACCAACTGTAACAATTTCAACAAATTTCTACCACACATACATACATATGTAGAGACAAAAGTTGTACGCCGTTGTTTATGGACCTTAATTTAATAAATTGCACATTAAAATTTAATTAACTACAATTATTTGCCTGCTGGTAAAAAATCTGGTAAAAGGAATTAGCGACGATGACAACGCCAACCCTTATCGCTTTTCCTACACACAATCCCCAATAAACCTGTTCATTTGCGGTAACAAAACAATCAACAGCAATAATTTGCAATAAGTGAAAATAAAATTGCATTCAAGCATTAAAAATTTATTGCGACCATGACAGCTTTTATGCCAGCTAATGTTTCAATATTGTTTTATAGCGTACAATAGCATTTAAATTTGTCACTTGGCGCCTGTATGTATACAAAGCTTTACTGAATGACAGCTAATAGTAGGTGCCAGCAATCAATTTCAAACGAACCCAACAATTTAGTCGATTACAAGTTGGTTCTCATTCAACGCCCCAAGCGTGATACACCAGTTAATAGTGAGGTACTCCTTTGGATCCAGTACATGTCGATTTAGCGAAATTAAATATAAGTGCCTAACAATGTACCTTCTTAGTGGTCAGCAAATGGCAGCGCACTTAAACGCTTTCTATGCCAGAAAGGTGGTGGTAGTTGTAAAATGGCAAATAATGTACATGAGTACACGAGACGACACTGTCACAATACTCCTGACTATGTGTATATAAAGCGGCACTATGCTAACTTTCTCGATGTCATTATAATTATTAAAGCTGTTGCTGAGGTTCGCTGATAATTAAAGCTAGTATTCATGGTCTCACCTAGTCATGGCCGTCATCATAAGCTGAGTGGAGTGAGTGATCAGTTATCATAGTTTTGAGCGCAAACGCTGTGCGAGACACAGTTCGAAACGCTGTCATGTCATTGTCATAATCAAAATCACAGTCGCGGTTAAAATTGCTAGGAGCTGTATGATATTCAAGTAATAGTCATTGTCATTAGTCATGCTAAGTTCCAAAGCTAGCGAAATCATTATAATTATCCAATCTAGCATAAGTACACATTATAGACTGCCCAAACTTAACTTTGTAGCCAGTTGCATTCGTCACAAGCGTTGTCATTGTCAGTTTTGTTATTAGCCACAAAAATAAGAATTATTACGGTACATTCCTTTTTTTTTACTCTCTTCGGTATCGATACATTTTTCTCATTTCTCTCCTTTTCTGCCATTTGACGTTAGCATAACCTCACTTGTGTTATTTGATTTTTTTTTTTTTTAACGCCAGCGAGTTCCACTCACAGCGGCTAATCTATGTTGCACAGTGTAGCCATTAAACCCGCAATCGACCGATAAACAAACAATGGACACCAACACCCGCTAACAAATAGCAACAAACACGCTAAGAGCAATAAATGACAACAAAATACTCAATAAACGCAAAGTGTTTATAAACAAAAAAAAAAAACCTAAAATACAACAACAACGGCAACAATGCCGTGTACACTGTGTGAGCTGTGTCGAGCTCGAGCTCGGGCTGGAACAACAATGTAAGAGACTCAAATTTCTAACAATGCTGCTGCAATGTGCCAGCAAAGCCACATTGAAAGGCAGCCAGGCGAAGGCGCCTAGCAGTATGCAATGAAAATTTGCGAAGCACACACGCATACAACATGCGGCGTTTGTGGTGGTGTCCGCTCGCCAGCATTCTTTTATTACATTTACGTGTTAGTGCAACGTGTCTGCCATGTTGACGTCTAGTGGCATGTAAGTTGGCAAATAAATGTGTGTCGCACGTCCAATAGGTTGCACACACCTAGACAGACGACAGGATAGCATTCAAACAGCATGGTGCACACTGACAATGTTACCGAAGCGCAACCACACATCAAATGCCAAACAAACAAACAAACACAAACGAAGCGGCAGCAATGGCGGGAGTCGGTGGCAAACACGGTGTCATGTCGCAGCCAGCATTTCTATTTCTATTTGTTTTTGTTTTTGTTTTTGTGTTTGTCGAATGTTGAATGTCGAATGTTGGCGCCTAAGCAGTCTGTCCGTGAAATAGAACCGTTGGTTGACTGTTGCACAGACGACGTTAGACGACACCTGCCTCGATCGCACCCACAATCTATTGTTGCAGCCAACTTTTGCGAGCCTCCACAACACGTCCGCCGGAATACATTATTGGGGCTTAGGCGAGAGGCACACGCGACAGCGGAGAGCGCAAACAATACGTTGACCAACCCCGACAGCTTTTGCTAATTTTCTTGGTGTGACCCCGACATGCGGCATATTTTGTTTCTTTTTCCTCGTTTATCCCCCTCATCATGTGGTTGCCGAAGTTGCAATGGTGGGTTTCTGCTAAAAATCTCCGTTGAGGGCCTATGCGCACATAATTCTATTTATTTATTAGCACGATGTCATTGTATGTACCCGGGTGTGTGTGCATATGCATGTGTGTGTGTGTGTGTCCGCTGTCAGCTTTGCTGTTTTTCTAGCCAAGTAAGCAAGTAAATATGTGCGTTTCTGTTCACGCCACACAATAAAAATGTCCTTGCACGTTTATTTAGCAATTTCGTTTGTTGTTATTTTCCATTCAAGCAATTGTGCTCTTTCACTTTGCGCCGCTTTACCATATTCATTGTTATTGTATTTTCTCACTTCTTTTCTCACTTCTTTTCACAGTTTCTCCTCTATTTTTATTACAATCTATTTTTATTTGACTCTTGCCGTTTTTGTTGATCAAACCAATACATTGGCATTGCACACACACACACACACACACACACACACACACACACATTTTCGTATACAATAGGGGTGAGTAAGCATGTGTGCGTGAATGAGCAGATTTTTTCTTAAATTTTTGTTATTTCTCTTGTTGTGAAGTGATTTAAGCCGTGTTGCACGTGTGGATCTGATATTTTTGCGCTAATTCTACTTTTACTCATTTATTTCCTAACGAAAGCGAGCGGCGGAAGAGTGTCGGTGGCACTTGTGTGTACTGTTAATGGTCTCGTTGAAGTGAATATCAAAAAATCGGAAATCGGAAATCGTAAATGTGAGTAATGAAGAAAATGGGTTATAAGTGGGGAGAAAAGTCTGAAAGTTTAGTGTTTTCGCCGTATTTTAAGAATAAATGAGCTTGCGACGTTTTAAAAATATAATTTTATTTATCATATTATTTGATGACCTTGACTATGTCTCACTTGCTTATTGCATATATATAAAAAAAAATATCTTGCAATAATTAAGGTAGATTTATTTCGTTGCCACAAGTACGAAAAGTTCGATATTCAACACACAAACGATTTGAATTGAATAGCCAATGAAAAAGACTAAGGCGTAAAACCATATTTGGAGCCTCAAAGTTCCACACATTTTCGATACTTCTGACTTTGTTTTTTTTAATTAATTAAAAAATTTATTAATTAATTAATTTTAATGTAATTTCTCTGGTATTTAAGTTTTCATCGCTTTAAAGAATCTCAAGAAATCGAAATCAAGCGAGTTCATTTTAGTTTAATTGAAACTCGGGCGTCTCCATCACCATATTGTCGGAAGAAACGAAGCATCATAACAGTTACATGAATTTGAATCTTTAAATTGGAAACCGTTACATTTTCGAATATGTGAAAAGGTGGAATTTCTTACCAAACAAGCAGAAATGAAGCTGAGCCTGCGGCGATTTAGTACAAAGCAAACAAATCCGTTAGTTCGTTGTTTCATGTAAATTTAATGCTGCCGCTTCAACCACACGCCGCACACTCACTAACACTAGTGTAATGCATCGGAAAAATGCATGTGAGCAGAAATTTTCCAACGTGTTCCAGAGCACACAGAACGCAATTTGCAAACAAACCAGCCACCGCAGAATTACACCGCAAAACGAAGCGTTGAAAGCGAAACAAAGCTCGAATGAGAAGAAGAAGAGGAAGAATAGAACCTGAAAAAAATTCATACAACAACGCTGAACAACGCTGAACAACCCAACATTCTTTCATTTTGCAGCGGTGAAATGAAAATGTCCGCAGGTGGCTACACTAACAACAAAAACATGCGGTGGAGCTCCATCAACGGCAACGCGCAGCATTAGTCAGTGCAACCGCAAATTTTTTCACTGTGTGTGAGGCACACACACACACACACGCACACACCCACATACATTCATTCAAGTAGCGCTCAAGGGCAGGAGTGCTAAATGTTGGCGATGTATGCGTGTGTGTGTGTGTGAAAGCTTTTCAGGTGCAACTACAAATTTCGGCATTATGTTCGCCGCTCCATCACGCATCACGCACAGACGTGCACGTGTGTGTGTGAACAGAACTTTTGCTGTCAGAGTCGTGGCGCATCCGCCGCTTGTTTGAATTTCCTTATACTCCACCAACCATGTTGACGCTGTCGCCGGCGGTCATACCAACTAAGCAACCAACCGACCAACCAACCGACCAACCAAGCCAGCGTGCCACCATTCCACCAACTAACCACCGCACATCATCATTTTGTGGTTAAATCGAACAGCAACGAGCGACTAAACCCAACAACAGCAACAGTGCGCCAGTGGCCATGGCATACAACATGTGAATGCATGCATAGCGGTGAAGCGCGTTGTTTTGTTGCTTTTTAATTAATAGAAAAGTCTTTTGTAAAGTAATAAATAAATATTATGTTAGCAGCGGGCGGTCGCTGCGGCTGCCAAAGAAAACAAACAAAATGCGGTAGCGCCAAAGGTGAAAGAAAAAGCAAAATTAGACAAAAGGAAGAATGCAAAAAAAAGAAAAATTTTTATGGAAAATAGAAATAGCTACTTCTAACGCATGTTTAACGAGCTTTCGAAACTCTGCGGTTGGATTTATGGTCAAATATGATGGTTGTATTTAAATTAGCATACTGGGTATTGCTTGTTATTTCCAGTTATATTGTAGAATTTGAAATGCTTTTCGTGAATTTAATATTTAGCCATTTTGTAATGAATCTGCGAAGTTTTATTTTTATTTTTTTTCTTTACGATTACATTTTCTATTATCCGTTTAAGAGAAATTCAGGTTTTTGGTTGCAAGAAAAGTGAAAAATTAAAAAATTAAAAATTAAAAAAATAGAAATTTATAGAGGCCAATCTGTCTACCTAATCGCATAATGTTCGCGGATTACAAATATTTGTAGCATTAAAATGTCAATTGAAATATTTGTTGCCTACTTTTAGGAAACTTTCAATAAAAAGTTTCAGCTGCGAAAAAATATAGCCTATATTTCGGCGCGACATATAAAATTAGTAGTGCTGGAAATTGAAATAAAGATACTAGGGGGATTTGGTATGAAAAATAGTGTATAATAATTGTCAATTGCAATTGATGACCATGTGGTGGAAAACCGTGCATTGTGAAGGCGATGACATGTGAGCTCGGAGCTTTTTAGTTATTATTACTCTTGGATTCATTAAAACATAAAACAAGAGTGACTGGTTGATTAGTTTTGCGATCTATATCCTTCCTGAAATCCCTGAAATCCCTGAACTTTCTCTCCCTTATTTTTGAATTGTTCATTCAATATAATTTTTTTAATAGGGTTCAACGTTCCAGATAAATAGAAGTTAGAGTCAATAAAGAATTAAGAAAAAAATAATAAAATAAAATGTATAGACAACTACCATTTGTTTTCGCAGGCATTGCCAACATATTTCTCAAAACTGGGCACTACAGAGACCAACATATTGGTATAAAACACAAAGCTTTACAAAACGTTACGGCAATACGACGTAAGGAGGCGACGTAGTGTATATACAATATCCGATGGATAAGTAAAAGGCTGTTACTTTTGTTGTTTCGTCTTTATTTAGAGATCTTGATTAGATTAATTGATTATTTCGATTTACAGGCATTTTTAACAAATTTTTATGTATTTTTCGGAGAACGGCACTTGAGATCCACTTTAGCAAGTGAAATGTAAGCCTTAACCCATAATAAAATGTATATCATACTTGTCATATGCTTTGTGGAATATAATATTTTTAATTTTTAGTTTTCTTTCCGCTTTGCGAACCTCGAGAACTATGCTCACCTGTTAAGAACTATGCCTAAGTAGTAGCTGTTAAAATCTGTAGTCTGTTCTCCACAAAGAACCAACTGCTTGGAATACTAATACTTTCTTAATTGAAATAATTCAATAAATTTTCGATATTATTTGAGTGCGAAAAATAAACGATTCGTATGGACGATGGACGCCAAGTCCATCCAGCCAAGTAGGCGTAATGACAATTTATTTCTAATTTGAAACCGAAATATATACGCATTAAATTTTATGCACAACAATACGGTTTCCATTTAACATTAAATTAAGCGAATAAGAGTAAAGGCTACACCAATCGCCCTTAATTGAATCAAGTTATGAGCTCTAAGCCCCTTGCATGCTCCGTTCCCCACGAATATTATGACATTCATTTATTGCGCCAACTATATATTTTATTAACGCAGTTATAATTAGTTATTGTTCGCATATCTTTTTCGCATCGGATATTAAATTCCGAACTACACAACAATAACAATGAGCACCGCGATGTGCTTTATTAATTGCCGTTAATTACACCCCTAAGAATTATATTTTCATTCATTAAACTCCGCTCATTGAGCTTATTTCACAACAATATGCAACAATAAACAAACAAATAATAAAAACAGCGCTAAATATTCAATATTCTGCACAGTCTGGCCTCAATGCGGTCAACTACTATCAACAGGCACACACACACACACACATATATATATATATAAGCTATAGCCTGCAAACAAGTGCTGCATGCTGCATGCCACACGCCTCTCACTGCAATAGTTAATGCTGAAATGTATAAATAAAACGCCCGCTGTGGCAACACTGCACTGCACATTCATGTGCCGATACCACGCATCGGCTGAGTGTGCGCACATGCACACACACATGCCTGCATGTGAATGTTTGTGTGTGGGTGGACGCATAACCTACAACCTGCCCTCATCAGCAATAACAAGCGCTTGTAAACAAGGCCAATAAATACAGGCCAACACGCACACAAACAACAACCAGCCGCGTGGCTGACCCGAAAGCTGGCTGGGCAGCTGGGCGGCTGGGCGGCTGTTGAAACACGTTAGCTGCCAGCTGCCAATTCAGTTATCAGCGTGCGTGAAAATAATTACAGTTAAAATGTTGTGGTGGCGCTTTAAAGCAATTTCCATTTTCAGCGCAAAACTCCAACCGGCCGATCAACATCCGCGGCCTCAATGCTGCAAAGTTCACACGCCCCTTTTACATGCATGTGCTTTGGTGTAGTGTAGTGTCGACGGCCACTTCGGCTGCACTGCTGTTGTTGTTGTTGCTGTTGACCAGTGACATTGCAAGCTAGTGGCTATCAGCGATGCGTTTTATTGGTGGCAAGCATATCCATTATGGCTGCTAACAGCATCAACGCATCAGCAGTGAGTGTTTATTAGTTGTTGTTGCTGTGGTGATAGCTGAAAGCCTTTTTCATAGTTGTACAGGAATTCGCTCGTTTGTATGTGTGTATGTGAAGCAGGATGCTGATAATTTACGGTCTCTTGACCCCTATCATTCGAACTGAAGATGCACAGAACCCTTTTGAAATCAAGCTGGAGCAGTGCCATTCATTTTAATATCCTGCTTTCGCAATGTTATTAAGATTACTATTTCGACTATTTCTCCTTTAGTTGCTTTGGGCGCGAATTTAACCTTTTTTCGTAGTGATTCGCTTAAATACATATCTGCAATCGTTTAAGACGTGAGCGACCAGCACCAATCCACAATCCTCTCACTCATTACGCACTCAAAACTAGTTTTGAATTCAATTAAAGCTTTAATTACATAACGGCAGTTTAATTATCATGCACTATATAAATACGACGCATTAGCCGCATACGCCGCGGCAGACCGTCTGTGCGACAAGAAGGCTTATTAAATGATATGCAAATTTCTGTTCTCAACTTTTGTTTGCTGTGCAGCTGTTTTTGTTGTTTGTTGTTGCATGTAAGCTGTGGTGTGTGTGAATAAAATCTTGCGGCTATGTCCGTGTTCATTATTATTGTTTTAATTTTGGAGCAAGCAACAAAAGCGCCGCACAATGTGGCAACAGCGGTGAGCGCAAAACCAAGCCACAAATCTCTATGTGCGATGTGCGAAATAATGACAGCAGCAACAACAAAATGGGATGGGAGCTGAATAACGTTGCAAACAATGGACTAAGGGGACGCAAAAGCGGGCGCACTGTGAATTCGGCTACATAATTAATGCTACATAATTAATAGCGCGCGTACGCGTGCCATGGCGTACGTGTAATTTTATGATTTGTTACACTCGGCAACTCGTTCAACCGCTCAACGCATATCTGAGTGCCACATCTGAGATCTACATGCGCACATATGCTTTAGTCGGCGTATGCTTCTGATTATTTGCTATTTGTTTGTTGAGGTTAATTAATGCGTTGTAAGCGAATTGCGTTGCGTTTGCGTTTGCGTTTACGTTTTGGCAGTTTTTATAGGCCGAAACCGAGCATCAATGCACAATGATCAGCACAACAGCCAAAGCAACCGAACAAACAATGCGGCCATAGAAAATTCACTGCCTGAATTTCGGGTGTAATTAGTTCGTTTATTAGTGGCAAAAATACATTATAATTACACACACACACACAAACACGCACACAAACACACACATATAGAGGCAGCCCAGGAAAGACGCGCACGTGTGTATTTGTTTTAATTATCTGTTTTAAGTGTGCGTAAGTGTGCGTAAGTGGCGTGCCAGAAATTGTGGTCGGTCGGTGGTCGGTATGTGTTGCGGTAGTGATTTGTATGTATACCAACATTTTACAATGGCAAATGTTAAATGTTGAACAGGCGAATCTAAAGGTCGCACTATAAAATTATATGGCGCCAGTTAATGACCGATGAGTCGATGAAAGGTGACGAGAGTGTGGTAAAATTCGCCATTTCATTATTTATTATTATTAAATGGCAAAGGAAAGTTGTTCCTTTGTAGTTCTGGAGGCGTCGTTCAATGGCTTCAGAGTGTCGCTGCTACATCAATCTTACCCCAATGTTAATGCCACACACACACTACCATATTAATATAAAATCTAAGCTACACCAATGCGATGTTATGTATATTTATTTAATGAATGTGGTTTTTTGATCGAGTAATTGGAAAATATTTCGAAAAAATAATTTACAGTGAAAAAATTTTAAATTTCAATTTCTCATTGTTAGCTCTCAAATACTTATTTTTTAGCATTGCATTTTGTATAGTCTTTGTGAATATTTGAGCTGAAAATTAAAAAACAAAAAGTAGCTTGCTACAAATTATTTTAATACTAAAGCGTTGCCTAGCGGTTGGAAAGGTTTTATTTGGCATTAGCTCGCACTAAATATCAACCATCGGTTATATCAAGTACAATATGTTCGATTTTCTTTTGAAATGGGAATAAAATAATTCCCAAAAGTCAATTTGAGCTAAAGTAAACCTATGTTAATAACTTAATAAATTAAATTCAGTGAACTGAAAGATTAATTTTCTTTCAGATTTTACAATTGAAAAAGTTTTAAATTTCGAGTTATATTGTTCTTCATAAATAAAGGGTTCGTTAAATAAAATAGATAAATAAATCGACATAATTTAAAACCAATCAATTTTCTAAATGAATGGGCATGTGCTTCTAATTAACGGGCCACTCGTGCATAATTCAATATTCAAGAGTTAATAAAATGTTGTTCCCAGCGGACCAGTTGGTAGTTCCCCTGTTTTATTATTTATCCTCATGTTATATTTCTCAATTTCTCTGTTATTTATCTACTCTGCTCTATAATGACTTCTGCTCTCAGCATTTGTAATGTTTACTGTCTTGTTCTGTTCTGGATCGTCGTATTATTCTTAGTGGACTAACGTTAACCACTTTGTTCTGTTACGGCACATACCACAAGTCTCTTGCATACTGAAAATTCCGTTAGTGAACCAACATGATGCTCTCGGAGAGGCCAGCATTCATGTCAAGAAACTGCTGTACTATGAATAAATTAGTGTCTAGTGCAGCGCCACTAGCGGTACTCGCAGAAATTATTATATTTTTCTTAAGCATTTTCTTAGTCTTCTTCAAAATTATATTTTTGTAAAGTAATTATTTTCTAAATTAAAAAGAAAAATTTTTAATTCTTCTTTACAAAGCTATCCGCTCCTTATTTCGGTAAATTTATTTCTCTATATTCCCAGCATTTTCCAAAAGGTAGAACGCGCACAAGTGCACCATGCACTTCAAATAAGTAGTTGCAAGTGCGGCAACGCTAATTGTTCGCACGTGCGATAGTAAAAAAAAAAAAACAAAAAAAGAAAACATTGTTCAGAGTCTTAGCAGCTAAGGCTTTAATGCAAAGCACCGAGAAACTTCGCACAGCAGTTAAAAGAAACTCTCGAAATATAGCGCAGTTAATGTCGTGGTCTTGAGGGGGGACGGCGGCAATTAAACCCACCCATTACCGGGGCATTATTATGCAGGTGAATAATAGTTATTAAAAGCAGTGCTTAAACAAAAATAGTACGATAGCATTCGAATTAGCGCATAGCGTAAATGGTAATGGTAATAATGTAATGCAAAACTTACCAACTCCACCAAGAACGGTGCTCGGCTCCAATTTGGCTTTCTTTGTGGCTAAATCCTGATTATTATTGTCAGAAGCGGGCGCCATAACTGCTGCTTGACTTAAAAGTTCGTCGCTTCCTCGCTGTTGTAATTACAAATATCGTTGTTGTTCCAAGGTAAATGGAAAGAAACAGAGACAACAAGAGAGCGCAATAAGTACTTGTGTACTAAGTATACATATATATCTAAAATAGATTTATTAAAAGCAAAATAGCACAAGAATAAAAATATATGTATATATATGTATATATTGTTATATATAATATAGTATATATGTATGTAGTATACCGCCAATGAGACTAGTAACAGTTCGACAATTGCAGTGAATTCACAACTTAAAAGTAACTAGTGAACTCAGAACACTGAGGTGATCCAGAGTATCTGTAGTTCATGAGAGAGAATGAAAGAATGAGAGAAACGAGAACATGATCTACCACACACAATTTGTTTCAATATGAACGCTCAATCGAAGTTTTTTCGCAAGTCGAATGAAGGGCTAAATGCAAATTTGATAAAATTATAACGGCATAGTAAACGTCACAATAAGTGCAGGTTGCGAAAAGCGACTACATCAATACCGAATTTGTATAATGTCGATCATTGAAAGCACGACGACACACGGTAATCACGAGATTTTTGAGGATATTAAAGATGTTTTATGTGCACCAACTCATACATAAAACCATAATTATAAATATTTATGTTTTTACTTTATACACCTTTTAGAAATACCATACCACATTAGGAAAAGGTCTGAAAGCTCCTAAAGGCAGGACGAAACTTCGCGAAAAATTTATTTTCTTAAATAGCTGATTAAGTTAAGTCTAAAGGTGTAAACAATACTAAAAGTAAAATTAATTACATATAAAATGTTAATATTTAAACAAAATGTGTTTTAATTACTTAAGGCATGCACTGATGTAATGGTAAATAGCGGGGTAGCTGGTGTAAGTAAGTGGTGAAATAGGTGGTGATGATCTGGCTAGTGAAAAATGTAAATTGTTTACCGCCAATGGGATGGATATCCGTGTTAAATTCAAGAGTAAACTCCATTGCTGGTCAACTGGTAGGTAACCAGTGGTGATTACCGTTGGTCAATTAATTCACCAGTTTCTCGCTGAGTAGCCTTATTGGCGGGATATGTTCGTAAATATTTGATATTTATATGTAAGCGAGTAAATAAATTACGCAAATGTTTTTGCTTTAAGCTAATATTAAGAGAGTAAGTGAATAGGAGATTAAAAGTGCCAGAGTATGTATGTGCGTATGCATAAGGAGGAGCTGAAAAGGCATAAGTAAATAGTGTGCTGGGAGCAGCGGAAAACGTACTTTACTAAAACAAACAGAATGAAGGAAATTACAGTTTGGCTCTGAGTGGCGCAAAAGCGGCGTTGTGAAGTGCTGCGCGGGCGCTGAGGAGAACATTTATACGAAATGGCAGCGGAAAACACAGTATTCGACATTACAGTTGTATTGTCGTTTGCCGCGGCAGAGAGAGAGTGAGAGGGAGAGAGGCAGAGAGAGAGTGAGAGGGAGAGAGAGAGTGTGGAAAACACAACAACAACAATAGGGACGCGCGGTGAGACAACGTGGATGCAGAAGCGGACCCCTGGGCATATGCTTCAGTTTTCTTTTTGGATTTGCAGTTAAAAAGCGGTAATGACGGTGTTTAGTGTAATTACAACTCCACGAGTGGTGGTGCCCTTTTGCCTTTGTAACTTCTCAACTAATGGTTGCTGTGTAATTGGAAATTATAAAAAAGGAAACAGGAAACTATTTGCGGAAATTCGATTATTTCATAAATCTGGTTTGAAACAATACAATTAGGGTATTTTTTTATTTTAGTCGCAAGCTCTTACTTAATGTTAATGTTATTTCGAAACGGCCAAAATTTCTGCACGCAGCGGTGATGACTCTCGTATTGGAATATATCATACTATAGATAATTGGGTGAATGTTTTTGAAGACGAAATATTTTTAAAACGAGAAAAATACTACGAAAACTGTTAATTTTGTGTTGCTAATATTCATTTAGTAGGCATAATAATGAGTTTAATTATTGTTTCACCAATTCCATTCTTAAGATATTCATAGCTTGGGCTATATTATCCTTCCCTTTAGAATTTTTCATTGAAATATAAAAACTAACATCTTCAACAGTTGGGTTTCAATTAATTTCTTGAAATGGTAGGATCCTTTTCTTTGACCATCTTGTTTGAAATTAATATTCTGCAGACTGAAACACTGAATATGATACAGTTCTGCCACAACTCGCATAATCAATTGGATGAGCAAAAAATCAAAACTTCATTCAGCGTGAGTCAGCTTGGTCCACCACGAAATAGCTTGTGCCCAAATACAAAAAGGAAAAAAAAAAAGGAAATTAAATGAAAATATGGCACAAAATTACCGCTTTGCTGGATGCATACCTGTCCACTAGCATGGCCACACGCACACATAGACGCAAACACGACGCTTTGCTTGAATTTATGCTTGTGTCTCTTTATTAGCATTCGGACGCGCGCGCTTTTGCCACTAAATCAACATACAATGGAAATCAAGTCAATAAGCAAACACAGCCATACGCATAGACAAATACTCACTTACACATACAAACAACTCAACAGGCATCGCTCACCACCCGCCACCCGCCACGCACCAGTCAGTCGACGAATAAACAAACAACAAAAGCCGCAAATTGAAAAGGGTAATTTTGTGTGAAGTACTTTTTCACATCATTTTCCCTTCAATGTACTGTTTCGACTTGCAGGACTTTCAGCCATCTAACAACCTATGTGCATATAAACAATTTATATATGTATGTATGTATGTATGTATGTGTGCGATGTGGCAAGCGGATTCGGTTGGTTCTCATTGCCTTGACTGGCGCCCACGCCGTAAACTATGCTACACTATTGGCGATACTGAGTGCCAGAGGGGTGGGGGAGGGGAAGGGAGGGAGATGGAATAGCGCAGAAATTGGTGTGGCGCCTCACTGCCAGCGCCGTGGCATGCAAGTTAGATGGTTTGCTGCTTGACTGCTTCACTGCTTGACTGGTTGGTTGACTTTATGTGACAAAAAGCAATGACTGGATACTCGCTCGTCTGAACAAAGGTGGTACAGCGAAAAAACAAGCACAATGAAGAATGTAAAAAAGCGTGTAATTTGAGTGTTAATAAAACGACAGATAAAAAACTACAAAAAAAAAAAAATGAAGATGTGCAAAGAATGGCAATCAAAAATGGAAATGCGCGAAGGAACAGCAGCGGGGAGAGTTCGACTGGTTAGCCTCAAATGAGGTGTGCTCGTCCGGTTGGTGGTTAAATTTAGTGTTTAAAATTTTGTAAAGCAAGTGGAGATTAGTAAAATTGAACAATTACATATGATTGAAAGTTATTGTGAGCGAAAAAAAGGAAGGGAAAAGAATCAACATTTGCTTTAGCAGCTTCCATGCCACACATGTACACCTCTGAACAAATTGGGACTAGCATTACCCTAATTCGCTCTATGATACAGCCTATGTACCAGCCTGGCCTGAGCTATTTAATATTGTAAGGCAGCGGAAATGGCAGGCTAAGTGCCAGAATAAACCTACAAAGCATTCAGCAGCACAAACATTCTACTAATCAAATATTTAAGACACTTTTAGACATATTAAATGTACGTTTTATGTTGCTCATGGCGTAGCGGCAATGCTGCGCTCGAGCACGAACGTGGCGTCAGAAGGAAAACTAATGTCTTTGCGATTTGGCAGAAAAGCATATTTTCATAGCACATTTGCGCATGTGTATCTCAACATCTATGTATGTATGTATGTATGCATGTATGTATGTATGTACGGAGCTCCAGCAGTGCCTACACTTTAATATTTGTTTAATTGCATGCAGCTCAAATTGCTAGGCCCACTGCCTGTAGCTACTTGAAGTCACAAACTGGGTTATTCTTCAAATATGGAATGGAAATGCGCCAACTGCGCAGCCGAATGCTTTCACTTACGCCAGCCTGTTGACACTCAAAGCACAAACACACGCACGCTCACATGCAAAAATCCACATGCATACACATGTATGAAACTCATACATATATACAATGTGGGTGTGTATGGAAATGTACGCAAAATATGCACGACTTAGACAAATATGAAAGTAGTTGCCTACTTTTAGGCACACAGCCCTGAGTGCTCTTCTGCTGTGACTGGCGAAAAACTGCAACTAATTTCGCGCACTCAACTAAGTATAACGGTAAATGGCAAAAACTTGGCCACTGCAGTGCAATAAACTTGGCAATAACTGTGAAAGTGAGATATGCGGCTGACGACCGACGACCGACTGGTGTACGGGTGTGACTAGCTGCGCCTAAAACGCGGCACATATTTGGGTTGGTAAACAATTATGGAAGTACGAAAGTGCACGTCATGGCGAAGCGTTGCTTTTAAGGCGGGCAAATACTAACCGAGACTTTCTAGTTAAATCTGAGCTGTAAATTACAATTTCCATTATAACTTTAAACATTTAAACAGTCTTATGAAAATACTATTACAAATATAACTTTTTATTATTTTTACTCCAACTTATTACCTGCCTTCAAATATATATCTCCCCCATTTTCCACTACTGTTGCGCACTTGTTGATTTTTGTAGTCGCCTGTGCATCGCAAACTAGACAAGCAAGCTTCATGTTCGCAATTCGGACATATTTTTCGCCTAATGACTACAACTGACTACAACTGAGTCTTGCCGTTACATTTACCTCTACTCCTGCTTTTATGCTCGTTAATTTTCTTTTTGCCTCCTGCCATAGCGCGTTGTTAAGCTCTTCTTGTTCGCTTGCGGGCAATATGTCAGCGCGCCTGATAGTATGCTACATGCCAAAAGCTTGAGGGAGGTTTAGAAAAAGGTTTGCTTGGCATGTGGTAAAATTAAGAAAGTGGTTTGTGCTTCCTTTAAAAAGTGCACATTAAGTTTTTGTTGCTCCTCGCACAAAACCAACGAATGTACTTGATTAAAGTAGTCGCTACAGTGCGCAGGTGAGTCAAGCAATAGAAGCTGTGTGCGAAAAAAGTGCACACAAAAGTCAGCGGTAGACTAGAAAAGTTTTGAAAAAACATACAATAAACAAGAAGAACCAGCACAAATAAGCTGAAAAGTTGAAAACACAAGTGCGGAAAATTCCACTCAAATTTTGTAAAATAAAAACAATTTCCTCTTTCTTGCACTCGCGGCCGACCAGTCAAGGTTTAGCCACTGAATAAAACAAAAACAAGCAATAAAAGCATGTTACGAATGTGGGTGCGGCGAGCGGAAGCGGAAAATAATAAAAAAAAAAAATGCAGACACATGTTTAAAGTGTCCTAAAAGTATGCTTTAAATTTGTGAAGTGACCACAGCGCAAGCGGCGCGCAACTAGCCGGCTGATGAGAACAAAGTTGCACAATGCCCCAGAGTGTCGCAACATGTGCACGAAAATGCAGCGAAATTGTCCGCCTGCGCGCCACATGCAACATTGCTGCGTGTGTCTGCGTCTGTGTGTTTCCAGTCACACGAATGAGCCAACTCATTCGCAAGCAATTTATCGCAGCTGCTCGGTGCCAAGGCGCAACGCAACAACAACCAAAATACAAAAAAGAAATTAAAGTTGACTGTGCAACAACACCAATAAAAGCCGTTAGTGTATCAGATATGTTTCTGTGTGTGTGTGTGTGTGTGTGTGTGTGCTGGTAGACGCAAGCTAGTGAGTTGTTGGTGAGGCACACAAACATACACACACACACACACGCGCAAGAGCAGGCATGCCATTGTGCCGAGTCGAGTCGAATCGAGTCGAACCTGCATTTATCTCCCACATTTGCGCTTTGAAGTGCACAGTCGAGCACCATCATAGCTGCAGTGCTGCACATGCACGTGTGTGTGTGTGTGTGTGTGCGTGTGCGTGTGGGTGCCTGCATGTAGGCACGCCACCACATCCACATAAGCGGCCGCATTTGTATGAATTTATGACAGCGTTATATGAATATTAAAATCGAATATGTTGCTGTCGATTAAAGGCTTTTCGTCAACGCAACACACCAACAACAATAACAACAACGCAACCTAAAGCAAACGAACAACAAGTCGCCGCTTGCGTCTGTGCCTGCAAAGCGGTTGAGCACACATGATATGTGTAAATATGTGAAAAAATCTGTTTGCCTGTATCGCAGGCAGTTGTTTGCGTATAAATATGTATATATATATATATACTTTTCCCTTTGCGGATATGAGTCAACATTTCCGTTACTTTGCACATACATTTTATGTGGCGCGTTGTTGCATTTGCTTCGTTCCTTTTCGATTTTTCGCTTAATTGTTTTTGCATTGGTGTGTTTGGTTGTTAGCTCTAGCTGGCAGCGCATTTGTGAGCGACGAATGACGTTGATAAAGTCAACAGCACTTTTTTGCATTGCTGTTGTTGCTTGTTAATACACAGCAACTTGCGCGCTGTGCTGTGGCGGCGTAATGTGGTAAAGTGTAGCGGTATTTGTATGAAAATTATTCGCAGCGAGCTGGTGAAATTGATTATTCAGATAGCATAAGCTTTGAAGCCATTTTTTGCTACGCAAACTTTAGAAAATAATGAAATTCCTTTTAACCAACATTTTGCACTGAACAAATTTTCCAAAGAGGTGAAATTTAAAATTCACCATAATTTTCGAGTCAACGGAAACGGAGATGGGGAAATAAGGCGTCAGTAGTTGTGCGTGTAAAAATTATCAAACATATTTTCGGCGAAGCTGCGAGAAGGTATACGACTAGGCTAAAAATTAATTTATATTTAACCGTTTCAGTGCCTGAATAATTAATTTAACATTTAGTTGACAACATTATTTCCAAAGAGTTGGTGTGTAAGGCATGGCATGGTTAAAATTAGTCACATAATTTTAAAAATAAAATTGATTTTATGTGAAAGTATTAAAATATAAAAATAATAAATAAAATAAAATAAATAATAATGTGAAAGTATTTCGGTGTTTGCCGCGGTTAAGAACTTACATCAGTCTAGAATTTTCAAAAAATCGAATTTTTTTGCTCAAAGTACACTTTAGGGTCCTAAAAACAGTAACGAAAATAGTGTGCCCTGTCCAACCCCCACTGTAGTGTCGTAGCGTTCAGGTCAGTCAGTCGGAAACTGCATTTTTCAAATCGGGCAACGATGGCAATCGAAGTCTATCATAAGTTCATAAGTTCATCATAAATTAAATTATAAGTTATAAACAATTTATTAGAAAATTTTAGGTCCGCCACTTTTCGACGAATTGATGAGAAACTAAAAACGTATGTGATTTACCGTAAAACGTATGCTCTTAGATCTTCTTCAATATTTTGCTTCAAAGAGCACGAGTTTCTAGAATCATCGTCGCCCGTTGAGACCCTCTTGCAAAAGGCGATTCCGAAGACTGGCTCAATAACCGGCATTTTGTGTCAAAATGCCAATATGGAAATTTTATATACACTCAAATGATACAAATACAAATACAAATACATGAAGCTTGAAAGAGAGAAAATCCACTCCTGCTTCCTTAATCTCAAAATAAATCAAAAAGTCGAAGTTAAGCCTTTTTTAGTGCGCTAGACTAACCTAAGCTCTTAAACTGCTAAATTAAATAAAGATTTTAAAATATTATTTTAAATTTTGTTTTTCAGAAAGATAGTTTCTTAAATGCTTTACTGCATCAGATCTCCCTTTGCTTTAAATATTGCAGTCACCATCTCTTCAGAAGAAAATAAATAATTTGTAAATTTCCAAAAAAAAAGTGTATATTTTTTAAATATCGTCACATCTATGAGCACAAGCGGGACATAATTGAGGTCATTAGTCATTAAGTGCACGTGTTCTCGAAATAACTGTATTAAAATGTTGCCACCGATTAAGTGCTAAATCAATGTCAGGGATATGCACATTAAACTAAGTCAATTAAATCGATCAAAATGTGTTGGAAATTGATGTGAATGCTTAAAAGCAACTAATAGCCAATTTAAAACGGCAAACACACACACACACACACACACACATCTGTAGCAAGCCATATCAGCTTAGGGCAGCAATAATTCATGGTATTACATGTACAAAGGACTCAACTTATACACACATATATATTTGCTTGTGTGTGTGTGTGTGTGTGTGTGTGTGCACATGAAATGATGCGAGCTGAAGCACATTTTCTACTGGTCCTCAATTTCAGTTTTTGTCTAATAATCAAAAAATTCCATCAACTCCGACAACTCCGACCAGTCAAACAAATCTGGAACTTTTACGACTTCCCTGCCGCAGATGCCGACTGAGTGCCACCGGAAGGCATACACAATCAACTGGGGATGAGCACACATTCACAGCGGAGCGCATAGAATATTAAGTCACACACACACACACACACACACACACACACACAGGAGCACGTACGTGTGTGGCATTTGATGTGGCAGCAAATATAAATCGAAAATTTCGATGTCAAATCATTTGCAGTTGCAAGTTATCTGCTGTGCAACATTATTGTTGGTGTCGTTGTGCGCATGTTGCACATTTTACTGTTGCATTTGCCGAATGCGACTGCTGTTGCTGGTGTTGATGGCTCGTTAAAAACTTAATAAATTGCTGTCAACATGCTGCCAATTGAATTATCAACCAGCCAACCGCACTGGCTAATAGACCGAAACAACAAAAACAAGACCACAGGCATTTGCGTAAGGTAGGAGAGAAGAAGAGCATTTCCAAAAATTGCGTGCGAATTACAAATTGAAATTGATCAAGTGAATTGTCGGCCATTGAGCTCGGTCGGCGCAGCGGCCGGCAACGACGGCGGCTATGTAGATACACACACGCACACACACACACACACAAGCAGGCATTGGGCTAGTTTACTAATTTGTCGGTTTTCGATTATGCTGCTGATAATTCATTTAGGCCAGTTTGCAAGGCCGACGCTAAAATTCTGGGATATGCTCGATTTGCTGGATGGCCAAATTCAGGCTCTGGCTTAAATATTAAATTCAACAACAACAACAACAACAACGAGGAATGTTGAAGTGAACACAGTTAACTCAAGCGAAACGAAGGAGCGCAAAGTGGAGCGCAAAGTGAAGCGAAGTGAAGCAAAGTGAAGTCATTTCATATTCGCATTTTAATGTTGCAAATAAATCGCAAAAATTACATCAAATATTTAAAAGCATTCAAGCGTACATTCTAAAAAGCGTGCACATATAATAAGGAAAGTGAAAAAATTGCAGAGAATCATGCAATGACATTGTGGCGTCGGCGAAATGGTTGCCAGAGTGCGCGCTTACGCAAAGCATACAAAAAGTTAGCAGATATAAATAACGGATGGACTTGTAGCAGCATTAGGGTGGTGCTTAAATGTTATAAACTTGTTTGAGCAATCGATTTTTTAAATCGAAACCGTGAAGCCGTCATAATAATATAATTTGCAGTACCGTTAGAACCCTTGCCACATAGAGGTCAAAGTGCAAACCAGCCCGTAAAGAGTCACAAATTATTCTTATTTTCAACAAGTACCCGAAGAAGTTCTTTCGCCATTCGTGATGAATTTTTATATATTTGGCGAAGAGGTGGGAGAAACTAAATTTCGATCACGCCTTAACGTCGCCACCAAACCACTATATTATTTGGTTTTGAATATCAGAACTATAAAATATAGGGGTAAAGGTGTGTGAGACTCTAGAATATTATTTACAAAAATGTTTGGGAACCACCCTAATGTGTTTAATATTTGCGAGGAAAATAAAAAGGCGGCGAATAATGAAGGTCCTTTCGCTGCACGGGCTGAGACAGGCGACTGAGTTTACTGTGGCCGCACATCTACTTTCAGACTAAAAAATATAAGCACACTTTACGTGTGTATAGTATGTGTGGGTTCGCGCACGTACATGTGTCTATGAACAACTACATGAATAAGTGAAAATACAGCAAAGTAGAAGCTAAAAACAGATGAAAATACGCATTTGAAATATCATGGACAAACAGACAATTTGGACCGAGGGAGGAAGCATTGTCAGGACGAGCGAACACCCAACACTCATAGTTACTGCGACGAAAGGTGAGCGCCCATGCGTATGCAACGAAATAATAACCAAAGCAAATTTAGCGAATACCACACACCCACACACACACACCCACATGCACAAACAAACAAAGCCAACCAACGAATTTTGACTATACTACTGAACTGGAGGACAGAGGATATTTGGCAAAGCCAAAGGGTTACAACCAATCAGGCGGTGAACGGCACGGGCAGAGCAGAGCAGAGAGAGAGTGTGTGTGCTACACGAGCGCAAAGGCGACAGCACACAAAGACACAGTAGCAAAAATATATATAAATGTAGATTTGCTCGCATGACTGTGCAACAAACAATACATACACCTGGCCACAAAGTCGACGTGGTGGCGAGTTGGCTGCTCGGCAAAGAGCTTGAATGGATAGACAGACAGACAGGTAACAGACGTAGCAATTTGAACTTGATATTCTAATGCCAAAATATCAACGAAACAAACAAGAAATATACGCAACGCACAAAGCAACGCGCAATGACTAACGGCAGACAACAAAGCGACTAAGGAGTTGGCACCACCACCACACCCATGGTGCAAGTGCCGAGCAGATGCGGGTGATTTGCATAAAAAATTTCAACTGCTAGGGGCAAAGGTACAGCTACAACCCTGCTAGAACTCATTCATATGAACCTGTATAATAATAACGGTACACAAAAAGTATAACCCACCCACACAAGCACATGTGGATATATGGGCAATAACAACGGCAACGGCAACGGCAACGGCAACGGCAGAGTTGCTACACTAACAACAATTATAGCGGCTGGTGTGTGTGTGTGTGTGTGTGTGTGTACGGTAAGTGAACGTGCGCGCTGCTGTCGAGAGCATTAGTAGACATTTGAGATTTGGCAATGTGAATTTTGAATGACTGCAGCAAAAGGAGCTTAAAGTTCTCTAACAGGAATTGATACAAGCCAGCGCTGCATACGAAAACATAAAAGAAAACAAAACACATGCATGTGTAACACACACACACACACACACGCGCACTGCATTCGGTTGAGAGTAATTCGAGGAAGGAATGAAAATAAAAGAAACAATTGCATGTTCGGGGCATTAAACCTTCCAGCAAGATGAAGATGTGAATAGGAAATTGGGATTAACACTTAAGTGCCATTCGGACTACAATCGATTTTAGTTTCGAGTCGAAACCGGAATTAAACAAAAAAAAAATTTAGTTTATGTGCAAAGTTTAATAACGAGTTCCATTAAAAATTATTACATTTAAATAAGTTAAATTAGATTTAAAAAAAGTAAAATCGAAACTATAAACATACTAAAAAAAAGTATTGTTAAAACTGAATGGTAATAAAATAAAATAATATAAATTAAAAGGAACTAATTTAAAATTGTTTTTGTAATAACAAAATTATAAATAAATGTAATAATAAAAATTTTTTAAAATAATAATTTGTAAATAGTAATTGGCCTTAAAATTAAAGAATTAAAGTTATAAAGTTTGCACGATAAATTGTTTAAAACCATTTTAAAATACAAAGCAAAAAATATAAAAACTAAAATATAAAAATTAAAATAGTAAAATATTTTCTAAAAAAATTAATTAAAATACGTTGGAATATATTCAAATACTATGGTACGTTTACATACATAAACAATACCTACCATTAAAAATAAACATAAATTAGAAACAATAACCAAACTGAAGTTGAAATAAGAGAACAAAAATATTTACAAATAAAATAGAAACAAAAATACACTTAATGTAATTTTTTTTTTTTATAAAAAATATGAAAAGTAATATAATATAATAAAGCTAAAAGAAAACAAAGACCTGAATTGTATAAACATTTGAAACAAAAATAATAATAAAGAAAAACATAACATCTTAAAAAAAACATTTTCATTTTCAAACAAACAAAAGAACCCAGTGCGTCAAATAATAAAGTTATATAAAAAAATTTCCAAACTTTTGATCATATAAAAAACAAAAAAACTTTTTAAATTAAAAAAAATAACTTGCAAAATAGTTCAAAGTAAGCTTTAAAGTAAGTTAAGTAAGTTGCAAATTAATTTAAAAATGTTACATAAAAAAAAATTGCGTACAAAAATTAAAAAATTTAATTTAAACATATTAAAATAGGTCTATAATTATTAAAAAATAAATTGGTTTGGAACCAAATTTAAATATAAGGTGTCATGAAAAATGTACAATATTAAACAATATGAAAATAAATTTAATTAGTTTGACTTGCATTTGTAAGAAGAAATAACAAATATGAAATATGTTTAACAATTAAAATAAAAGTAGAATAAAATAGGTTGTATAAATAATATATTATAAATATACATATGTATACTATAAAACAAAACAAAAAGAAGTATGAAAAAAATAACGTAAAATAAATCCTAAATGCTCACAAAAAATTATATACATGGCAAAACCATATTCATGTGACAAATTTATGTGACAATTCAACTAACGTTTAACAGAATGCTACAATAACAAGCCAACAACAGGCGGTTCATAAAACCTCTACTTCATAACATTCAAAGTCTGGAAGAATTACATCGCATCTACATATATAAGTGTGTATTTGCAACAAGTCAGGAAGCAATATCATTTACATTTCAATTTCAATATTGCCTAACTGTAATGGAGTCGAAGCTAACAACTTTTTTCATGCTTCCTCCACCCACCAATCTAAATTGCAGCTGAATAATATATGTACAGCAACAACAAAATAAAGATGTGCAAAAGTTTGGCACTTTATCTGACAACTATTGCTACACGATTACATACACAGACACACAATGACACACAAATGTACAGTTCGTTTCGCAAATTTCCCATGTACCCGGTAGATAGCAGCTAGACCCCGTCCGTCGCCCCAGAGGCCAGTGAATTTGAGAGATGTGCTCTACAAACTACTTCACTACCGCTCTCTCAAAATATGGTGAATAGTTCAATAGTTCGAGCACATTTTACTTCTTTTTCTTTATGCTTTGGCAGATGGAAATAAGCGTTGACGGCGGAAAGCTGATACTTTGCTAAAACGTGCGTGAGTGTTAAGTTCACAAAGTTACAAAGCGGCCGATGAATGCGCGACACAATCAAACACAATACAGTGCATATATATATATATTTATGGCAACAAATGTGTGTATCCGATGAAGAAGGTGTGCATTTTTATACACATGTGTCTGTAGTTGTTATGCAATAAAAATCATCAAAAGCAAAAAGTAGCAGTTATAATAGCAGAGAGTGGCTGTGGAAGTAAAGTAACTGTGTGGAAGTTGCAGACTTAGTATGTGGTAAATGTCACACAGCCAATGCTGAGAGTCGAACTAGTGGTGAGTGGTGAGTGGTGAGTGAAGAGAATAGATAGAATAGAATAGATGCCGCGGTGCTTCAAAATTTATTGAGAGCAGATTGTTAAGGATACTAAAGATATTCTCGTTAGGCCATCTTGCTAAAGTTGTAAATGCTTTCAAGCTGGATCTATTTTATTCTATTGAAACACATTATGTTCCTCGAAATCTAATGTAGAATCGCGATAGCCAACAATTATGTAACGCACCCTGTGTAAACCATTGAGAAGTAAAGTTTTCTCTCGACGAAAAAAAGGCCGTAATACACACTGATACGAATGACTGTCATCATGACGATAATATAATACCAGAGAGAAAGAAGGTCCTTACATAGAGTTAATTTGAAGAGCGAACCGTCTTAGAAATCTTGGCTCAAGCGGTGCAAAGATTCTACGAAAAATTTATGAACCAAATACCACTCATAAAAGGTGAATACTGTAAGCGGTGGGATAATAAGACATGCTGACAAGCGTTATACTAAAATCGGCAGCATTACTATCATCAGCGTATTATTACCAAATAATCAGACCGTTCATATATACATAAACGATAGAGTTCTGCAGATTTTTCAGACAATTTTTTTCGAAGATAAGTGAAGAAAAAAATATCCTTCTTAATTTTTGATATGTATACAAGCTAAAAACTTAGCTTCAGCTTTTGACTAGACCTTATAACACTAGCCCACTAAAAACCCGAAGAAGAACCACACCAATCAAGTCAAGGCAAAGCAAGTAGTGTCAAATATTATAATACAATATCGACTGCTTCAGCATTTACTTCATGCTTGTGTGAAGTTTGGCTGTGCGGAGTGGAAACCGTGCATGTTCAAACAAACGCCCCAAGTGAAAAATACCTAAAATCAACAAACAAACTGCGGCTAAGGAAGTTTCAGCTCAAAAAGCATTTACCAACAACAAAAACCAAAGCGAAACACAAAAAGTTGTTAGAAATGTAACAAATAATAACAATAACAACTCAGCAGATATGAGGTAGACATCTTTATAGAAGTTACAACGAAGAACTGCCTAGCGAAAAATATACACGCTTCCCGTAACATCAATATAGGTGTACACTAGGAACCTGATACAAATAGCGCCCGTGGCATATTGCTAGAAATCACTGAAGTTCGCCCATAGAGGAGCGCGCAAGTGTGGGGGTGATAAAAGTTCCGCGCCGAGCGCGCACAAAGTTTATCTAGGAAAGCGTCAGACACCACGTCAAACCCACACACACACACACTCATGCAAAAGCGCTCACCGTTCGGCCGCACTTTTCAATCGCACTCGTGGCAGTAAACACTGCCAAGCACATGTTTTGAATAATTTATACGCAAATTGCTGGACGAACACGTCGGCAATGCATGACACTACGAACGCACACACACACACGCACACACACTTACTTTAAGCGATCGGCGCAGGAAAGTTTTTCTATACGGAATTGAGCTGAGTAGTTGCGTGGTGGGGTAGGTGCGGCAAGTGAGGCATGAGATAGTGAAATCCAAGAAGGTAGTCACGAAACAAAAAAAAAAAAAACAAAAAATAAAATAGGTAAAGTTGGGCAGACGCGATGAAGATATCAAGTGGCGGTGGAGTGCATGAAAAAATGAGAAAAGCGAAACTGCGAAAAAAATAAAGTGAAATAATATGCAATAAAATCAAACAGTATGGGAAAGTGATAAATGTGTGCGAGAAACTTTGCTGAAATAAAATAGCGCAGAGATACATAGATTCTAACAAATGTGTAGAAGGGGGTCGATGAGGGCGCGCGCGCTACGGCACAGCAACTGGTTGCCTGCCGCATATACAAGCATATCTATGCGCATGTATGTGTGCGGGTCGGCACTGCAAATGATTACTGCGATTACTGCCCATCATATAAAGCGACGGAAGGCAGATAAAAAAGAAAGAGCGCAAAAAATAAAAGCGAAATAAATTTGAAAACTTTTGCTGCCTACAAACGATTTTTCTAATTTTGTAGCCAATAAAATATTCATGCAAACAAATTGAAATAAAACGCATAGGCGGCATACATAAACTATATGCCACACTGCACAGAAAAATAAAACTAAAATAAATAGAGAAGAATGCTTACAAAGGCCATATATTTCTAGAAGACACAAGCAGTTAGCTGTTTAAACAGTAATGCAATAGCGTTTGTTGGCACATAAGTTGGGTTAGATGAGTGCCAAAAGTAGATCTGGCGATATTGAAACACTTTCACAAGACAAATACTTCAAATGAAACGTAAATAAACTGAACTTCATTTGCCTCTCTGCAAAGTTTTCGACACGAATACATTCACAACGACATATCAGTTGCTTAGCTTGCCTGATTGTGGCTAGTAAATTGCCAGTCACCGCTACCAACTAACGCCTACATCCACTACAAATAAAACGCTGCCATATTTAATTTATACTTGTGTATTTATTTAGCCCTTTGCTAACCGATACGCACGCCATGCAAGTAATATGTCTAGTTGTAGGCATTCAGCAGTCCAAGCTAAGCTTGAAGCTGTGCTCCAAATATTTTCTAGCTACGGTAAAATGCTACCCCGTCTTCACGTTCTCTAGGCTACAGAGAGTGGTGTGGGTTTTGCGGTTATGAAATTTCCACCAGCTGTTGCCACAGGAGGCAGGCGGGCTGGCGGGCTGGCGGGTTGGCGGACACATTGAAGCGGTGGGATTTTCAGGTAATTTATTACATTTGCCCTAGGATCCACACTGAAAAGCAAATTATTGAAACGGAGCGGAGGGATAACATCCTTCTAGTTATGTTGGTGAGTGTGTGGAAGGAGAAACGGGCGATAGCAGTGGTGCGTTGTTGCTATCTGTTATATAAAGTATTTACACATACAAATTAAAGTAATGTAAATAAATAAGTTGTGAAGAAGTCTTAATGGCTTTCCGTGTTAACGGATGATGGAGACTCAACAGTTATTTTTAATGCTTTCGCATGTGGAATACACCAATATAATAATTTGATATTAAAGATATTCATGTATGAGGCTTTGTAATATCTAGTAGTTAACTGAATATTTCTTTTTTCTACGGAGAACTATTAATTGAAGTAAACACTCCATTTGTGTTGAGTATCTTAGTGAAGTCTTTTCCAACAGTGCTGCCAAGTTTTCAGTTTCCAAAATCGACCATTTCAGGGAGTTGTTTTCAGTGCGACCAATCAATTTACTCCATTGAAGTTGCATGTTCGTTTCGCCACTCGCCAACTACTGCTGAATCGCTGAGAAAATTCTTTGGCTTGCGAAAAGTTCCTTCAATGTTTGTATGCAATTTTCTGAACAGTCTATTCAAAACTTTTTTGCTAATAAACAGTGCAAACGTTATCCACTGTTTGCTGCTGTTATTTCTAGACGTCAAATATGAGGGCATAATTCGGCGCTGTTAGATTTACAGCGCAAATCAGGCCCAATACATGCTTCATATACTTTAGCTATTTCTTCTTTGTTTTTGCATTCATTTATACAGAATCATCGCGCTTTTTGCGCTGGACAACTCTTAGCGAGTAGAAAAATAGAGCGCAAGAGGCGGCTAAGCGGTGTTAGGACTATAAGCATGCCATTACAACGGTAAATATTCACCACTTTGCGTAATTCAGATGAGAACTGTTTATTTGAATAACTTAAAAATGAGCTACAAAATTGGATGAGCGCCATCATCAAGAGATTAAAAAAAATTGGCCTTGAATGAATTTTATGGCGGAAATCTTTGTGTTTGAGGAAGGCGTGATTTGGATGCTGGAAATGGTGAAAGTGATAAAAAGCGGTCCAAAAATATGATAATAATGCATAATATAAAATAACAGTATAATTTTTAATGCATGCAAGTCTATTTTAAGGACCTCTCAAACATAAAAATGCCGTAAAACAATTTATTACTAGGATTTGAGTGTTTTGTGATTGAAGCCATGCCAAGGACCCGGAATTGTGAGTGATTAAAAAATATTATGCACAACAACAACTTTAATGGGTAGCAAAGATTGGCACGGAAGTGCCACTTAAGAGAAGGCGAAGAGGAAAAAATTCGCTAGTACAAGGACGAAAAGGAGACAAGGAGGAGTGCGGACCGAAGAGCGAACCATTTGCAATGGCTCAGTAATTGCCATAAAAATGTAATAACGCCGAATGCAATGAGAAATTTAAGTTACCCAAAACCCAACCAGGGCAGCGACAATCACATCCATACATGAGTGACTAAGCATATGGACGGTGGACGCTTGGCGTGGTTGAAAACTGCCGACTAATGACTAAAATCTGAACCTGAAATTAGCCACAAGGGCGAGGCGAGCGACAGACGGACGGACCAAGCAAAGGGCTGAGGATACAAATGACAGCAAAAGGAACCAGAAAAACACAAACAACAACAACGAAATGAAGGTATTAGCGTGGCAAGTGTAATGCGGTTAGAAGCAGCGCGGTGAGCCTGCGTAGAGTTTGAGTGACGGATGGTTCGGCAGCGTGACGTATTAAAATGACATCCATTAACACGTCTATTAATCAAAAAACAAGACGACCCACTGTAGGGTGCCGGCACGTCACTGCCAGCGATACACTGGCGGATTGGCGAAACAGGCGAGCGAACTCTGCAAATGATGTCCCAAAAACAACAAGCACCAACGACAACAAAACGACAATTGCTACGATGCAATAATTGTTCGGTGAGTAACAATGGTAAGGTAACAACAACAACAACAACAGCAAGAGCAACAACATAAACGCAAAAACAGAAGAAACTCGAGCGATACGAGTAGTGACACTGACACGACCGCAACGACAACGGCAACGACAATGATGACAGCTGCAGTAATGAAATCGACAACAACAACAGCAGCAAGGAGGTCAGAAACAATAACCCACAGCCATGTACGACTTGTAGACATATGCCAGCATGAGGTCGGCGAAAGTTGGGAGTGAGCGAGTCGCAATGACAATATCGAAGTCGTCTATTTGGCGGACATAAAAGGTGGTAACACCGTCGGCACTGGGCCAAGCAGGATAACCGATATGGCCATGTTTTTGGGCATTTTTATGTGCGCACAACAACAGAAACAATTACAGCGAGAAGGAAAGATGATACATAAAGATGTGTTGCGCAGATAAGATGTACGCGAACGACTGACCGTGGAGACATATCTTTTTTCTCTCTTCTCACACGCGTCCCGGTCGATTGTCATTTTAAAGTGGCCGCCAGTCGCACCTTTGTCTAGTCGGACGCGTCTGAATTGTGTCATAAAAATTCTAGCGAAAGAAGGTGCGAAATGGTAATGGACGAGAAGAGCGTAAAATGCGAAGATAGCGGTACATTTTGCTATTCAAAAGTGCGTCTCAGCAAGCCGAAACACATTTTCACCAAGGGAGCGTGGCAGAAACCGGGCGTTGTGTAATAAAAGAGATGTCGCAGCTGACAGCATTTCTTAAGCGGCCGGGCGAAGGGAGACGCATTTGAATGCAGTCTAGATATACACACAATGAGAACCGAAGAGGAAAAAATTCTCTGCGTAAACATAGTAATAAAAAAAAAATTTAATTAGAAAAGCGAAAAAAATGCGAATATGGTTTTTGGTTGTGGTTGTGGTTGTATTTAATTTGTTAAAAGCGTTTGATAAACAGGCAGGAGGCGGACAGCGGCGGAGGTAATTGCAATCAAATTGATATTCAGTAATTGAGACCTAAGCGCTGAAATTAAATTTTTACTCAACCCTGCGTCAATATATATTATATTTTAAGTATACTAATACTACCCAATGGAACATGGGTTGAAATCTCGACCAAGCGAAGGTCTGAAATCATTGCGATAGTATTTTTCTAATAGCGATCTATTCTCGGCTTGTAACACCAAGCTAAAAATACCTACAATATTATAAAATTTAAGATCTGCACGAACGATAGAGCTACCTGTAAAATCTAAGGCAATAAGCGAAAAGTCTCTCGGCCTGGAAATGTGCAAAAAAAAGTACGGAAATTAACTTGAAGTTTTCATCGAAACTATAATTATCTGTTTCGAAACCAATGAGCTTCGCCCTAATGTTATTTACAAAAGTGATAAAATAATAAATAAATATAACAAACTTTTTTTGCGAATGATAAGCCACTAACGGGGGAAAATTGAAATAGGTTGAATTAAAAAATTTTTTTTCTTCTATTTTTAACACATTAAACCAATGTCGTTAGGCGCTGCTAGTTTAAGGCGACCTATGTAAATATGTACAAAGCATAAAAAAATTATAAAAAAAAAAAATAAAATTAAAATGGGATGCGACTGGCTAAAAAGTGCTGTATATGGTCTATCGAAATCCAGCAGCAACCCAAAACCCACCGATATAAACGTTGAGGTGAAATTGTGGTCCACCAATAACGAATGTTTGATGAGAAATATTTATCACTTAAATTACCGTGTTGCTGCTTCTCAGCTAAAGTCGCCCACGGAAAGGTGTCTAATGAGTGAACAGACAAAATGAAGGCAAACCACCAACGAGCAGCATCAACTTAAATTAAGGTTGTCACATGGGGGGCGTGGGCGTAGATACCTAAATGCTTAGATACTTGGATGCGAAGCTAAGAAATACTAGAAAACATATCAAGTGAAAATGTCTCGCAAGTTGCAAACTAATTTCTCCGAGGAGTTAGCGGCGTCAAAGTGAATGCAAAAGGTAATGTTGGTAATGAAAGTAGGTTGGGGGTCATCAACGTAAAGGCCAGTCAGCTGACACGAACACTAAAGACTAAACAAACTTATCACAATGCATACACACCGCTAAACAAAAAATATTTCCGCACGTTTGTGGTGTTACTGCGCCGGTGGCAGAGGCATTAAAAGCATTTGTGGGGCGGTGCCGGCGGGCAGACTATGATGATGGACATTCTGGCTGGCTGGCTGGCTGGCTGGCAGGCAGGTGGCTTTAGCTGTCTAATGCCCTAAATGATGCCAAAATGTCACCGCCAGAGTGGGTCGAGCGAAATGAACTAGCACACACACACACACACACACACACACACACACACACATGCCCACAGGCATAGCATGCGCTGAAACTAGAGTAATAAACGAGGGCTACTAAGTAAGGCGGCGATATCATAGCATATTCCATTAGCAATTATGAATATGTCGCTTTGTGGCGCATGGTTGTGTGTGTGTGTGTGAATGCGTGAGAACAGAGTGAGGTGTGCCTAGGCAGCAGAGGGTGGCTGTTGTGCCCCTACGATAAGCAGGAGGTAAACTTCGCATGGGTTCTGCCTAATTCTCAAGGTAGCAGAGCATGCCTAGACACAGTTGCTTGTGTGCTTGTGAGTATATAAGAAGACCAGACCACTGGCAGCGCTCCCTTAATACAAGCCGCAACAAACAAACAATGCGGTAACAATTTCCGACCAAAATAATGGTAGTGTGTGGTTTTTTTCAGAATTGTCCGTTAGTCTCTCTTATTTACATGTGTGTATAAGCATGTGGCAAGTTTAGCTGCATTTCTCTTGTTGCTTTTGTTATTGCCTGTGCTCATTTTTATTTTGTGGCGACACTAGATTATTACCTAGATGAATTTTTATGAGCTCTAAATGTGGTGGAGCATAAAATTTTTGGCAATTTGGCAGCTTGCAACCCACTCAATGTTGCAAATGCAAACTTTTAGTGGGCCGCAAAAACGTTGCCACACACACACACCCACCATCCACTTGCTAGTGTGCGCATACACCTGTGCTTTACTACTTACTTACTTATACCTGTCATTTCATACACACTTAAGTTGTGGTTGTGTGCAAAGAAAGACATAAAGTGTCTGCTCTTAATGGCTGGGGGAGTGCGGCATGCAGCAAACGACAGTGCCAGGTGGGCAGGTGGGCAGGTGGGCAGGTGGGCAGGTGGGCAGGTGGGCAGGTGGGCAGGTGGGCAGGTGGGTACGAGGCACGTCATGGAAGCCGCAAATTTATTTTCAAGTACTTTACATTGCTCTACCCCTAAATGTATGCTCCTCCATGGGTCCACATAAGGCTTGGTGCGCCGCTCAATTGCATACCGAAATGGAAATGGGAAACTTAAATCCACCATGCTTGCTTTGTTCGCACTTGTGAGATGTGCTCGCCCATTATCGTGTGGCTTAAAACATACTTTCTGACGGAACTTTTGCGATTTGCAGGCGAAGGTATTTTAATTGTTACTCCACCATAGAAGGGACGATTGAGGGAGAGTGCGCTGTCACATTTTTAGTGTGAATGAATGTATCGGCGTTAAGTGTTACACAATTTCATGGTTGCATTAGATGCTTAATTTATAAGCTTTTAAGTGTCGACTGAGTGAGTAACATACACCAATGCCGAGAAGTTGTGTGCGAAGATAGGTTGCTGGTTCTGGATTACTTTTAAGTGGGAATTAAAGGGTATGCATTTTATAGCAACACTTTGAATTCTTAGCCGATGACGTACTAAATGAACAAAAAGTGAAGGGATGGCTTTCTCTATGGACAAGGGAAATGTAGAGTAAGATGTATTATTAAAGCGATTAAAATATTTGATTGAGCAAATTTTAGAATTTTTTTAAGATTTTCGAGATGAATTCGCCGCCAAAAAAAAAAATCATTTATTAAATCAATGTAAATTTTGTGAAGACCCTTATTGGTTCTCCGCTGTATGTGTGGGTGACCGCTCAGGGCATTTGTGCACCGATACTTTGCCATGCAGTTGCAATTTCAGCTATCTTGCAACCAACGAACCAACGAACCAGCAACCACAATGTACCTAACAACCGAAAAATAAACAAGCAATCATGTTGAACTACACCGCAATGCCACGCTAGCACGGACGATGTAAACGCGGACATGCAACCAGCAAGCAACAACAACAAATTCGGCAGCAAACTCATTGCAACACGCGCTGAAATGAAGAGTACACGTCCGCCAACTCGCATCCAAATTGGAAACCATAATTTCGCGAAAAGCAAGAACAACAAACGGGCCAGGAAACATAAGCACACAATCAACGCGAGTAAGCAGTGATGTCGGTGCATGTGGCTTGCAACATAACGTATGCGTGACATTCAATCCACTTTCGGACGTCGTCATCGAAGAGTAAGCAAAGATGCCAAAGACAATGGCGTTAGAAGGTTATTGGTGGAACTAAGCGATCGCGTGAACTGTGCTACAAAGGTGGCAACATATACATGTGCGCTTTGGTATGTGTATACGTGCGTTTATGGGTGTATTTGTGTACTCAATGTGATTATGGCGAAAATAATATGCTTACAAAACCGTTTTTGGGCGACGTTGTCGCAATTCTAAGCGACAAGCAGAAGAACATAAACACTAACCGACTTGCCACAACCAACCCAGCAGCAACGCAGAGCAATCTCGACAACATAAATAAGCGAATCGCCAATGCAGTTGCCAGTCTGCCAACATGTGCACAAGTTTTCTCTATGAAAGGTGTATGCATAACGAACGTTGGTGGAATGCGAACTCCGATATATGCAACACCTTTGGTACACACACACACACACACACACACACACATTCACTTAGGTGTATACATACATACATACATAGCATAGACATATGGACACATTTGAGCAGCTGAGTGGATAACCAATTTCCATGGCATTAGGCATAAATGCGCCAGATGAAGAATGCTACAATACGAGTGGCAAGAACGCAATACGGACCTTTTGCGGCTATTGCACGAACGGTGGACAGACAGTGGCCTGCAGCAGAAACATAAAACGAAAACAAATTGTGATGAATGTGTTGTTTGCATTTGTATCTCTTTTGGATGCGCTAAAGTGCGAACATTTCCATTGGTTGCGTATACGACCTGACGCACAATGCTTTGGACAAATACATGCAGAGGCATGCAACCGTGTATGCTGCGTGTGAGCACAAGCGACGGTGACATTGTTGAGTGCATGGAAATTGCAATAATAAGTAAATGTATGGCAAATGTGGCCTAGGCGGCGCACAGCCAACAACAATTGCCACAGGCCAAAAAGACAAAACTGTGTGCCTCAATAGCAGGCGGAATGCATGAGTGTATATCGTGAGTATATCGTGTAGAGATATTTCAGAGAAACAGACTTAGCTGGAAGCCTGGGCGGAATGGCCAATACTTCAAAGCTCCCACACAACAATACCGACACCAGAGCAGCAGCATTGTAGGCAAACAAAGCGACATCGAAACACCAAAAATCAAATGTGAAAAAATACAAAGCAAAAACAAAAGAAAACAAGAAAACAACAACTGAAAGTCGGCGAACAAAGCAGCTACAGCAAAGCATTAATAAACAAAAACGATGATGCGCTTCTACCATTTAGCATACGTCCGAGAGGAAAATGTGGCAAATACGAGCATGAAAGGCTAAAGACAACAGCTTGTAGCAGGAAGATTTCATAATGAGTTATGGCGCATAGACAGGCGAAATTGCGGTTTTACATATGCATGAGCAGATTGTGTGGACAACGTTATGCACTCGTGTTGAATGTGGAGATGCATGAGGCCTTCTGAAGTGGATTAATTCTTGTGCTAGCCACTGTGGCATGCAGACTTTTCGAGCACAACTACTCGAAACAAAGAAATTACTCAGGGTAATATGCTTTCTGATGAGGACTTCCATAAAGCTTATGAGTACGAGTTGTATTTATTGTTATTAAGGATAGTCAGAGCGCTAAGCTTTGACATGAAAGTTACTTACCGACTTAAGAAATTAGTGAAAGCGAAGGATACATGGTTTAGACGAATGGGTGTAACATTCTTACGCCCGAAATTATGCAACACTATTTCAGCAAGAAAGAAAGCATTTATTGTGTTACTCTATATACCAAATCAGAAGGGTACACTGGTTAAACGTTACAGCAGCATGATCATAAGCCCAGCGGGTTCATTCGTGTTCACTGGGTTTTTCGATGTTGACTTCAGTGACCGGGCATAAATCCCATAATTAGCATGATGCGAATTTATAAATGTATTTCCGGTTGGCGAATGACCAACCGAGCGGACAAGCGACCACAGTGGAAGCAGAACATCATGTACATGTAGATGAAAAGATATATCAGCATGTGTGCCACTTCAGAGGATAACGGCAGCGCCTCGACGATGTGTGTCGTTTTTTGTACCGGAAATATGTCGGATATGGACACGGCAATGACCAGCGCCAGCGCAAGAGCTCAGCGTCAATTACCAATGCCAACGACTATCTTTATGACACTGCCAGTGCTGCCACCCAGCTGTGAATGGCTACGGCACACAGACTGAGCTGATGAAGGTGATGATGACGTTGCACGCTTGGCGGGTAGGGTGCGAAAATCACTATCTGCTCTTTCAATATGCGGAGCATAAATGACCAACAACATTAACAATAACAACAACAGCAAAAGCCATAATAATAATAATGACTGTAGCCAGCCGATTGAATGGGCTCTAATGTGCACAATAATGGCAGCAACAAAAAGCAATGCATATATGAGCGCGCACACACACACACATTAACATATATGTCAGAGTATACATGGCGGTAATGGACGGATGATGCATGTATATTGCCATGCAGAATTCGTCTGTGTTAACTGCGAGAATCCGCAGGAAATATAAAGCGTTAGCGAATACCGCGAACGCATTCCATTGCGTGGTGTCGCAAAGGAAATTATTTCACCGAAGTAGTGCGTATGTTTATGTTGCGCGCGCACACATGCAAATCAGTTTGGAATTGCAACAGGCAGAAGTGCTTGCCACTAGCAAATTCGTGCATATTAGCATTCACTCATGTTGCATTCACAAATGGCGCTCTGCGCTGGCCATACAGCATAGGCGTATTTTCCCAGAGACAGTTGCACGCCACAGCAAATGCACAGTAATGTGGCAGCGCAGCGCATAGCTGCTGTTCTTGCTGGCGTTGACCACAGCTGTTGCGGTTTAGCATATTCACAGGCATCAAAAGGACAACGCGCACACGCAAAATATTAATAATAATAGTGGAGAAATATACCAGAGACCTCTGAAAGTAGCGCAGAGCTTTGCTAACAGCTAGCACCGAGTGCATGTAAAAACAAAACAAGGAGAAAAGATAAATAAAAATAAAATAAAAGCGAAATGAGTGATGAGCGCACATGTATAGACTCGGCTTGTACTGCCTAAGTGCGAAAATGCGTGTAGTGTGTATGTGTGCGTGTGTGTGGTTGTTAAGCACGCCTTGCTATGCACTTTGACCTTTGCAATTCAAGTAGTTCATTTGATTTGAACCATTCCCTCTTAGCATAAGTTTTGAGCGCATAATTAATTGCTGGTCGCTTTGAGACACCATGGCGTATGAGCAATGTCCGTTTTCCATCATTTTTGTGGGTTTTGCAATGGATTATTTGAATTTCTCTGTTTAATCACAGAACAAAGTTTGTTATAAATAATTTTAGCCTTTGACTGCTCATTTAGATGATTAGCATTTATTTGAATAGAATTTGGATTGAAAAGAATCAGGGGTTGAATTCTAATTTGCTGATTTGCCGATTTGCATTCAAAAGAATTTTACTGAAATTATAAAAAATATGCTACAAATGCAATATTATAATATATATATATATAATATTAATAAATGTAAATATAATTGCGAATTACACTTTATACACTTATACAGATGGAATTTGCATCGATTGACACACCACCTCATTATATGCATATTTAATGAGTTATTGGGAAATCACACACATTTCCGTTACATTTATTTAAGAAAGAAGTGATCACATATATCATCACCATAGTAATACAAAAAATTATAAATAAAAAGAAAAAACTGCAATAAATATTTAATCTGAATTGAGCAAATATTACATAAATTCGAACGGATATGTGCAAAACGGCGTTGGGTAGTAATTGCGGCAAAATACAATTAAAAGGTACCAGAAACACACAAAAACAAAAACAAAAACGAAAACAATGTTTGCCATTAATACTTTAAATACTTTAAGCTGGCAAGGATTCAGCAAATAAGCAGAATTTTTCTGTCACTTTCTCCACACTGCCTAAGCGCACTTGCATGGCAGCAACAACAACGCGCAGAGAATCCACATCGTTAGCAAGTGCAAGTGAGTCCCTGCGGCATATGGCCGTGCGCTATTGGCGATTTGAAGCGGAAACTCCATTGAGAATCAATTGCTGAATCTATTTCAATCAATGACAGCAATGAACTTAATAGAAAATCACAAAACGAGCGCAACTATCGAGCACAAACTTGCGACAGCACAAAAAACAAATTGGAAAACACAAATCATACGAAGGCGAAATTGTGAAGTGAACAACTGCAGAGGCGCTGCGATTGATTCTCCAAAAAGGGGGCCGGCGGTGGGTGGTTGGAATAAGTGGAATTGAACAGCGACTTCAACTCGGTGCAAAATATACCGGAAATTGGAGTGAAACAACGAAAACTTAATGGAAAATAAACAACAGAATGAACAAGCAAACAACTGCGAACAAAAACTAAGCAACGAACGAACACACAACAGGCCACATCAGGGCAGATTAGGGCACTGATGTGCAGAAAACAGACCGAAAGTTCTTCCTACGGAACGGAAAACGGAAGTGTTGCTGAGACACTAACGACCAAGCGCACGACGCACCGAGCGACGGCCACGGGTACAGCATGGAGGACGTTAACACAACATAGCCACAATGCCATTGATGGCCGCACAAGGCAACAACGACTCAGAGCAACAGCAGAAGGAATATGAAAACAAATGTTCGATGAATTCGATGAATTCGATTGCGAAGGAAGTCGTTGGGTGGCGACTTGCCGAGAGCTGCTGCTGATGACTGAACAAACGAACGGGCGAGCAAACAGTGAAATAAATAAATGCCTGATTTGTTAATGGTCGCAAAGGTAAATAAATAGAAGAGATTACAAAAAATAAAGACATAACAGGACTTGCGATATTGAAGTACTCGAAGCAAAGTGAAAGGCCATCGAGTGCGACAGCAGACACGCACAAATTTGCATATTTTCTCCAGAAAAAACTGAAATCAATTCGCTAACGAAGGGTGAGGGCGTGAAGGCGTGAAGGCGCGAAGGGGGTGGGGCACGAAGAAATCGAAAGGAAAAAATAAATAAAAAAAATGAAATCACAGCAACACGTCAAGGAGAGAGGAAGTCGCACAAATTGCAAATATTTAAATTTTTTTTTTTGAATTTTCCCTTGAACTTTTTGACACGATGCAGGGTTTATTTACCCTTTCTTGCGGTAATTAAATGTATGCTGATTTTTATTTTTGTTTTAATTTTTATTTTATGAATTCACCACAATTGCAGATTTTGTGGTGAGTCAATTGAAAATTGAAATTCGCTTATTTACACTTGCGGTGAGCGCGTTGGTGACAGTAATGCAAAAAAGAAAAAAAAAGATCACAACAGTAACAACAAAAGCAACACAAATTGCTACAATCGATTATTGTATGTTCATGTTAGAGTCATGCGTAGTGAGCATTACCTTTTCTAAGTTTTGAGGTAGGAAAATGAGAGGGTATGTATGAGAGAAACACATATATACATATGGCCCTGTATTTAATGCAATAACATTATATAAAACAAAAATAATATACTTTATAATTTTTAGGAGCGGAAATTTTGTCTATTCGACCTTTTTGAGGTAAAATTCAAAATCGCACGGCTAACCGAAACAAAGCGCTCGACCTAATTGCTGCCAGGTCGTATTGTCGTTTAAAAGCACAATTTTGCTGAACAAGCTCGATTGGGGAACAACCCAGACAGTGAACGTAGGGACGGAAGTGTGAGTAGCATTAATGCAAAAAACTCATCCTTTTAGTTTGTACTTCGGCTTCAATATTATTGGTAGTCACGAAGCAGTGAGAAAGAAATATTATTTTATTGGTTTCTGCTTTCTATGGATTGCAATTGATGGATTGGAAATTTAAACGAAATTAACAATATTTTATTTCACAACAAGCCAGAAAACCTGATAGCAGACACCCGTAGTTTGGGCTGTACCAGATATAGGTCTTTTGGATGAGAAAATATGTTGAATGTTTCTTATTATAGAAAGAGCAAGAGATTGATTTTTGTCACCAAAGTGAATTTTCGCTAAGGATTTAAGCTGATATTGAACCCTCTATGACTGAAATGCATTAAGTGGTGTTTTGTCGGGCAAGCACGTAAATTTAGTATCCACCCCTAGACCAATGGGCATCTCTAATGCGTCAGATTTCGAAGCCAATCAAAAAGCATCAGAAAAGCTAATGAGAAATTGATGATTCGTACTTTCCAAAACACATTTCGCATTTTAGTTGCAATATTTTCATTTAGGAATTTTGGACTTGCGTAAATGTGTGTATAAATAAAATATAAAATGTAATTGAGATAAAACATTTCTAAAGTGAAAATTGTTATCTAAGCAGAAAGCATTGCTAAACTAGGTCTTTGGTGAAAGGTGAAATTGCAAAGCTGCCTCAATAGAAACTGATTTCTATTAAAAAATATCGATGAAATTGTTAATTGAAAGCAAATAGAAAACGTGGAGTCTCTCTTATACTTTCTCAGCGTGAAGTATGTCATTTTGTGCGTAAAACTTAAGTAATTGAAAAGCGCATTCGCATGCACGCACACATGTACAAATCCACTTTTCAAGGTATGAATTTCCAAAAGCTTTGTATCATTCTCCATCTAAAAGCAGAAAGAATGCAATAATAATAAATAAATAAACCGATAAAGGAAATCCATTAAAATGATAAAAACGTATGAAAACACAAAAAGCACTTCTAAGCCAACCGAATATGACATTGAGCGGAGAATGAGAAAGAGGGGAGTTTACAAAAGGGCAGCGGCAGCACGCAGCAGCAGCAGCAGCAGGAGCAATGGCAGTGGACGTAGAATTTCATAAACTACGATAAATATATTGAAAATGTTGTATGACGCCTTTTTCCCATTTCAAATTGCAGCTTTCATTGCGTACAGATCATGCAGCGTTGTCGTTTCACCAGCACTCACGAGCTGTTGCCACTGCAGGCGGGCGCATTACAACAAACACACCATACACATACACATATGAACATATTACAGTTGTGCTTGCCCTTGTTTGTGTAAGTCATCAAATATTGATGCGATGGCAAAAGCATATTGTGAAAATGCAACAACACTGTCATAACGGCACACACACAGCTCGAATGGGAGTCGCACTGTGAAATGTGAATACACACACATACATACACATACACGCACAAGAAGAAGGTATTTGGTAAAAAGGCTAGAAAAGCAGCGTCTATTTTGTGGCAAATAACTATTGCAACGTGCAACGTGCAACTTGTGGCAGCATGTATATTTGCACCTGAACACAATCACAAAAGCTATACTCACACTATACTATATAGCGTTTTTTTTTATTTCTCTATTTGTTTTTTTTTTTTGTGTGATTCATGTTCTTGCGTCGATAAAAATCTACAGTTGCATGTATAAGCTGCTGCCCGTGTTGCATGCACGCAACTACAGCAGTATGAAATGTATGCTTAACCAGCGCAAGCACTTAAGCGGTACATGCAGGCGTGCATTTGCGTTTGTATGTGCGTGTATTTAGTACTAAATCGATTTTGCAGCAAAGCTGATATTAAAACGCTGTCTTTTATTCATTGCAACTCACATTTGCGCTACAAAGTGCTCGCCTTAGTGAAAATTTTCGTTTATTTCCGAATCTATGCTGGCAACTGTAGCGTATTGAGGTTCTTTTAGAAGTCGGCAGTTGATTAAAAGTTCTCACAGCAAACATTTTCATCAATAATCTCAACAATTTTACTATTTCCGAGCTTTCCCCGTGTTGTTGACTTTATTAATTTTAAGCCGCTTAGCATTAGCTGCCCTTTATGGTGCATTCTTGAAAAGCGAAGAAAAAATCTTTATTAAACGCTGTAGAACACTACTTCTCGAGAGCTAAAAGGGAAAAATTAGAAACGAAGCAGAAAAGTTATTATAAACGAATTCGTTAAAGGAAATTTTTGAACGGTTCTTTTACCAAAGAAAGAAAAGCTTTTCAATAGGCAAGTGTGATTAACAGCATACTTTTGCTTTGCTTTCAAATCACTGCCGCGTCGGGAATACGAAGTCAAGACCCAAGAAGCTGAAGTCAGGCACGCAACATTCTAGGCCCTCTCGGCTAAAGTGAACTCAGAGCTCAGAACTTATACTTATATTGGAAAAGCACAGCTTTTTTGAAATAGCCTTGTTCTTTGATTTCGCTTCTTCAACTTTAAGCACCGTTAATCGATTGAACCATGCAACGCTTAAGATTTCAGTTGGTTTTTCTTTGCTCGCCACACTTTCTCACTTTACACCATTTAAATATCATCATGCAAATAATGAATCATTTTAAGTCCGGCACTTTCCTCGCATTCACCGCACTCAATTTGAACCACGAAGTACTAAATACACATTTCAGAGTGCAAATGTAAATGCAACATGATTTTAATTTGCTGCAACATACACATACAGCGAACGCAGAGCCGTGCACTCAACTGCGATTAGCTTGGGAAAAAAACCGAAAAAAGTTTTCACTACATACCGTTGGAGAATGCTAACTGCCCACCAGTAGTTCGCGCAGGTGGCTGGAGAAGCCAATGAATGATATGCACAATGTGCACGGCAGGCGAACTTTTCCACCGTTAAAAACAGTTGCAGCAATTTAATTTCGAACAGAGTATGGACAGCCACGAGCGAAGCGCTTGGAAACGCGGCTTGTAAAAACCCTAGCGTTGGTGGCATATTCAAATAAATCGCATAAAATTTCTGCGAAATGAACTAATTTTAATTACAGCTTCAATTAAAAAATAACACAAAGTTGTAAATTTTTTAGCTCCTGTCGCGGTGCAGCAGACAAATCGTCCACTGAGACGGAAGTAGCGGCAACTTGGCCGGGTGCGTTGAACACAAAAAAAAACAACAAAAAAAAAAAAAAGAAGCAGTAATAAAAGGATTACCAGCAGGTACTTCTGGTTAAAGAGAGGGGAGGCAGGCGGGTGGCTGGCAGCAAGGAAGCGCGCGGGTGCGCGTGAGGGCGCGAGAAATGCGCAACAACAAAGTGTGAGCGCGTAAAAAGTGAAATTAATCTAAAAAGTTTTTAATGCGCTTTTAAATGATAACGCTGCCACTAACAGCAGCGGCAACAACAATAGCGAGAGCATCAGTGGCAGCCAAAGCAACAGCAAGTCAGGCACCGCAACTTGCAGCAACAGGAGCAACAGGAGCAAGAAGAGCAACACAATGCAGCGCACTTTCATGGAGTAACGGCAATGCTGTGAAATCACATTGCAATGGTGCATGCAACAAAGGCTATATCCGCAGCCAGCAGATTCGCATCCACACACACACACCGAGCTGTGGGAAGCATTGCGCAACAGCTGCTGTGTCTTGCTTCGTGGCATAGTCGTAGTCGCCACTGCCACCCCGCCGCCTCCTTGTCTCTCCGCACATTTTGCATACATTGCTGGAATAATTCGGAGGCGTCGATGCTGCCGCCTTTGTTGTTGTTGTTGTTGTTGTTGCCACTGGTGCAGCTACATACCTATGCACATGCATACAACGTGCCGTTTTAGTTCAGCTTGTTGCATGTTGCCGCATAACTTTTGTTGTTGCCTGTTCCTTTCTACTTTTTGCGTGCGCATCGCGTGAATCTGCCACACAACGGCAGCTGTGGCATCCAACAGTGCCACCACCAACACAAAGCAAGCAAATTTAAATTGTTTAAATGAGTTTGTTGTGGCAAGTAGCAGACCCGACCCACTTGTTGCATGCAACGTACAGTGTCAAAATATGCGATGAAAGAAGAGACTATATGCTGCTATGCTGTTGTTGGATACTTGTTGCAATTTAGTAAAGTGGCTCGGTTGGTTGCCTTTGGTGGCAAGCAAAATTAAACTTAAGAACAATAGAAAGTCGCTCGTCTTGCTTGCGCTTGCCTTTGTGGCTGTTGTTGTTGTTGTTGTGGTTGTTATTCTTGCATTAAGCTATTGTGGCATAGAAGTGCGCATATTAAAAGTATACACAGTCATAAAAAAAATAGCTCATACACACACCCATACATACAGAGAGAATATGTGATTATCAACGAATATAAGTATAGCATACTTTTGGGCGAATGTTGTGTTTAGTCTAAAAAAAAAATAGTATCGCATAATTTTAATGCCGCTCCACAGCCGATTTGCACTAGTTCATCTCGATTTTAATGGGTTCAAATGCCACGTTTGCAGGATTTGTTTGTGTAGAATATTTATGGGTGCACACAGGTAAACAGCAGGATAACGGCACTGCGCACAAGTGTTCAGATGCAATATATACGCAGATATTTCCGTGTTTTCTAGTTAAATGAACAGACGCGGTGGAAGGTGATGCTTAGAGGGAGAGAGAGAGGGTAGCTTGTTTATATATATATTATATATATTATTTATATATATATATTATATTATATATAATTATATATAACATTAAAGCAAGTTTAGGTTAGTGTTCCAAGGATTACGCATAGTAATGCAGACAGCTTTAAAATAATTCCCGTTTGCTTTTATTTCAATTTTTCACTGGTTTAATTATAAAAGAAATTTAGAGGCACAAAGTGTATTAAAAAACAGTGCGACAGACTCAGGTTCGGACTGAAGGCTTCTAAGCGATTCATTGGCATTCTCTTTAACTTAGCCATTGCATCGGGAAAGAGAGACAGTTCCGTTTGTCACTGAAAGCTAGTATAAATATATTTAGTATCTTGTTCATGTTTATGTTCTACCTCCGGAACTACTTCACTCTACATCATCTAAGAAAGAACATTTTTAGGAAATGCTCTTTGAAATCTATTTTGATCGTTCCCTCCTCTTCACCATGTTTCGGGCAATATTATCTTTGACAGTTTTGACTTTTCTTGCATCTACACACACTATCATCATATGTGAATAAATAACAGTTCACATTTTTCAACAATTGCTTAGTGTGGAAACTTTGTCCTCTTGATGGGCAACAAGTTGTTGCTTCACCATAACTTTTTCTCTTCTTTCCAACATGTGTATTACCAATAGTTTGACTGTCTCTCATGCAAAAATGTATCTTTTGTTATTCGTAAATAAATAAATAAATAAATAAACAATAACGATGGTGTTGTGTTCATTTATGAATAACAGTTATTAAATTGTTTGTAGCGAAATGTTTGCTTTGTCCGGCATGACTTTGGCCGTTAGTGTTCATCCAAAGTTGTAAATTTAAATATCGATGAAAACGATAAAGGTTTAATTTTTAATTCTTTCTTTTTAAGTAGTTAGTAAAATATGAAATTTCACTCTGCTGTGCCATTAAAAGTAAAACTGAAGGAGGGTTTAGAGTATTTTAGATGGAATAATGGAGATCCATGTGTACTATGGAACCACTTGAGGTCCACTGTGAACTAAATTTTTCGAAATAAGAGCAAACTCAAGCAGGACTTGCTAATGTCCCCATGAATGTAGGGTCTAGAGCTAACGAGAATGGACCCGTATTTTAAAACAATAACAATTCTTACCAAGAACGCATGATCAGGCTTCCTCAATGAAAGTGCTGCTCAAGTTCTAGTTCCATTAACAATATTGTCATAGAATTTTCATAAATAATTAATAATGGCGGACAGCTCAGAACACTAAAACTGTCGGAAGTGGCGTATAAAATATACGATGATAAATAGGTACGGAGCATTGTATGCGAAAAATGGCAATTTAGTGAACTGAATTTAAATCACTCGTAAATAGTAGACAGTTATCTGTTGATATTGTCGGCGATAGCCATATGTCAGGCAGAAATTTTGATAGCATTTAACAAATAAACCGCGTTGCTCACGCCAAAAGCACTTAGTAGATATAGGCTGATGAATAAAATATTGATTTTAAGATAGACAGACTGACTGATAAGATAAAGCAAAAGTCAAGCCAGAAGCCAATAAATAAATGAATTACAAACGAGTGTCGGTGAGTTTCCGGGAATTTTGTAAACGCACTGCCGTTCGCTTAAATAGCGTTACACTTACTCACACACACACATATGTATATATATTTTCCTATCCTTTTTTCTTTGTCAATTAAGTTAATACCAGCAAACGATTGGAAGCGTGAATTCGCACTATCACAGCAAAAAAACGGGCGCTGTCGACAAATGCTTGATTGGCTCGAAGCAAACTGATGGAAAGGAGTTGGAGAGCACAATGAAAGCAAATAGCGAACCGCTTGCATAAGCCAATTTCGGTAACTGTATCACTGCTACGTCGCTTGCCCCAACCACCGACTGTCGTTAACAGACCACTTCAAAGTACGCAGTTGCCATGTCGGCGCCTAAATGTGAGCCACATTGCGCTAAAAGCACTCGAAAGACAAAAGCGCACACAAACAACGCAAAACGAGATAACATTTAAATACAGCAACGAAACAAAACGCCAAGCTGGGTGAAGTAAGCGGTGAAGGAAGTTCAAGAAAAGTGCATAAAACAAAGCATAAAAATAAAATGGCAAACTGTTAAATATTCAAAAGGTAGCACACACACACACACCTGACACATCTACACACACACACACACACACACATATATATAGACGCTCGCTGAATTTATAGAATCACACAGGCGCTCATTTGCATGACATGCCCACTTTTGTCAGTCATCTTGGCACTCGCAGCGCCTGTGCATTGTGGCAAGGTGTGAGGCTGGCGCCCAGCTTGGTATAAAAATATTAACATTATGCTTTCCTGTTGCGCTGCTAAAATGTTGCTCGTTGCTTAAGCTTTGCATACATTTAGGCGCGAAGGAAGTGTGCTAAGTGAAAATAGGCGCACAGCCAGTTGGTTGGATATGGATGGCAGCAGGCAACAGGCAGGCAGCCAGCTCATAAAAAGCAACAAGCAATATGTATATATATAGTAATACACATATAGAATATATGCAAAGTACGACGACCATATGAGTTATGCATGTAGAATGCTGAGGAAAGTCTACAACTGTGGAAGCACTTAGGCGCCGACAAAGCCGACGATAAAGGCGAAAGGCGAAATGCGCACAAAACACAACAATGCCGTTGCGTCGTGTCAGCGCAATTTAGCGCCAAACAATCAAAGCTAACCGGAAATTCCTCGGGGCAACCCTTAAAGTTTAGCGAACACAGTGAAACCTATATATATATCCATATATATATATAGAAAAAGCAAATATTTGCATACTCCCACCTACGATCGTATGTATATCTATATATGTAAATTTACATGTAAGCCGATGCACATGCTTACATGAATATAAAGAGTGTTCACAGCGCTGTGGCCCATAAAATACTCTTTAGACTAAATACAATTTAAATAGATACAAAAAAAAACATTTTTACATACAATACATACATACAACTATTTTAAGTTTTTTATATTGAACTTTTGCTTTTGAAATGCTTTTGAAATAGTTTATTCAATTTTTCTATTAATTATATAAATTTTCAACAGAAAAATATTCCAACAGGGTGTTCCTCGGGATCCAACCGCCTTCATATACACATATGTGTGTCGCGCGCGTTGGTGTTAGTGTCGAGCCAAGAAAACTTGAGACAAACAATAAGTATGTATGAACGAGCGCGTGTGCTCGGCAAAATGGGCAGATTAAGTGCCAGTGATAACAGCAACAAAGAGAGTGCGCTTAATAGCACGAATAAAGCGAAAGCGTACAGCTTTATACACTTCCACACACACTTCATATATATACATATATGCATATGCGCCTCTTTGACGTGGGCATTTTGATGCGCAACGGAAGAGGAGATTGTATTGCATATATATTTTATGTACGCTCATGCAAATATCACTGGATGCGCCCTATAAGATATCTTCGGTGACAGTGTGCATCGGTAGGCTTGAGATAGATGTGCATATTTAGCGAAGAGCTTTTAAAATATGCCAACACAACACCTTTGTAGCCAACAGTAAATTGCTACTAGGCATGGCGGCGTGGTGTGTGGCATAAACACAGAAACATATCGTACGCTTCGAAGGGCGGGTTCGACGCGCTCTCTATAAAGCATAGCAGATACATAGATTCATACATATCTGCCTGAATATATATACACACACATACAGCACAAGCAGAAAAGATGAAATTTCTTTGGCAACACCATGTCAAGCCTCCTGCGCCAACACTGAACTGAACAGAACTATGCCGCCTCAAAGGTGGTTATATTTCATGATAGCAACATTTTTATTTGATTGGGAATGTCGAGCTACTCTTCACCGTCAAGTCGTTCATTTTTGTGCTGACTTTCGTATCATAAAATGAAATTTTAATTAAAATTTCAGCATATGCAACAAGGTGCGAGTGCAAGTGCGTGGCAAGCAGTCGCCGCTTAGCTAAAGGTGCTGCTGATGAAACAAAAAAACAAAAAAAAAAAAACCAGGGACAAGGCATATAATCACTTAACAAAAGGGTAGTGTGCACCCACACGCACATATGATTCTTTGATGCTCTCAAACACACACATAAACACATGTGTGTGTGTTAAAAACAAAGGTATAGCGATAAGCTGCACGACCGAACTGCACGAGCGCTGCGTGATGGTGTGAAATACAAATAAGCACAAAACATAAATATTTGCTTAGTAATAATGATAAAATAAAATAAAATATTAACAACAGCAATAGATTCTGACAATGCCTGTATTTAAGTGGCTTAGTCTAATATTAGAGGAATACAATCTAAAAAATTATATTTACTGTATTAAATGCACCACATCTCACCTCCACTTTGCTAGCGCGCCACACACTAGATAATTGTGATGAACTGTTGGACACATGACAAGGCAATGAACGCTATTTTAATATATATAAATACAGGCCTTCATTTTCGTAATAATAAGCGACGTTTTTAAGGGGTATACTAAAGTAGATTTCAACAGAAATCCCATAGAATAATTCAAGAATTCGGAAAGCTTAAGAGGCATCGGCAATAGGAAGCTCAAAGGCAGAGCTTTGTCATTGAAAATATGGCATGTTTATGACATTTAAATTTATAAAAATCAATTCTCTGAATAAATCTTTTGTTGTTGTTCTGTTGTTGCCACAGCGCTTCTTTCTGATACTTATTTTTAGTAAACTCTGGTCTACAATTGCTAAAGAACATCCGCGGAGCTTTAAAGAAGCTTATGTATTATGTTATACATAGAATATGCTCTCTATATATATGCTACTATGCATGTTGCAATTGATCATTTTGACGCTCCGCAATACAGTCAATTTAAGGCACATTTAAATAAGGCAGCACGACATTACACGCATACATATATGTAGAAAAGCTACCATTCGTGCCCCTTCATTGACGCGCTTAGCGCAAGCAAACAAAAATATGAAAAAAAAAAACAAAATTAAATAAAAAATTTGGTATGCAAATTAGCCGCTCTAGAAGACATACAAAAACCGCATAAATAAATTCTGCGCTGTGGCAACTTCGAAATTCCCGCATACCAAATGTGTGCCTACACGCTTTATTTTATACAATATACGACCACGGCCACGACCACGACCACGACCTGCTATTGTTGCTGTGTTGCTGTGTTGCCAGTGGCAGTGGCAGTGGCGTATGTGCTTACAAGCTTGTGCGGCTTAACGTGCCACATTTTTCGGTTATGCCGCAGCATGTTGCTGTTGGCCACAACTTTTATTTTTCGATCTTCCGTGTTCTGTGCGTGCGTTGGCGTGTTCGGTGAGTGCCTTTTTCAGTGCCAACATTTATGACAGCTGGCAGCCGCGAACTCTGGCGCCAACACCAAGAGCAGCACCGACATCAAAGTAACGCGAAAGAGTGAAATATAAATAGCATGAGAAACAAAGTGATTGTTTGTTTAACGTGTAAAAGCGCGATTTTCACTTTCTATTTACACTTTTTCCTTTTGGAGCTGCCCCACTCGCTATGCTGGGCGCTGCGCTGTCGCTGAACCCTTTTCGCACAATAAATTTGTTTAGTCACATCTGTGTTTGTGTGTGCGTATGTGCGCGCTTATCATTATTATGTATAGCATTATTGTGTTTGCTTTCGCGCTGCACACCCTTCGCCGCTCCTACGCTGGCACGATGGTGTCTGTCTGGGCGCTTTAACAAAGTGCCAGGACTAATTTAAAAAGTTACCACAATGCGAGCGCGCAGCGAACAGTAGCGAAATGGGAGAAAAATTACTAATTAAAAATTTATATCAAGTTTGCTCTAATAGCATTTTTAATTATGGCCACACAACAGCAAACACACACTCACAGTCGTCAGGAGCAATAGCAGCTGCATGTGATCCCTTTCAGCGCGCAACCAAAGCGTGTTGTGTTGCATCGTTGTTGGCTTGTTTGTTTTGCTTGCTTACGGCGAAGCGAAGTGAAAGCAAAAAAGTTTACGACAACAATGGTTAGAATATGATGATTTTCATTGTTTATGTGGCGCATTTACTTCGCGGAAGCTGGCTATAATTCCTTGAATCCACAGCTTAGCACGAAATATGCGGCGCGGCAGCAAGCGAGCGGAAGGCAAATAATGAAATCTAAGGTTAATAACAATTATCTAACAAAGCGATAAATAAATATTTAATTAACAGCCTCATACTAGTACTTATAAACAGAAAACAGGAAAATACAAAATAAAATAACGGCAAAAGACTACTAGAGAGGTGTAAGTTAAACGCCAACGATGCCCGACATTCTGATGGGGCGCAGAACTCCGAAGAGTCGGAACGGAATATTAGTTTTCAGTGGCTTCGGTTTAGCCTTTGGTTAAAATCGGAAAAATTTCCGACGAAATTTCAGAACTTCGACTTAAAAGAAACTTGGGAGGATAATCCTATCCCTGCATGCTATGCCGCGTGAGTCTACTTCATGCATAGTATTTTGATCTAAATCATTGTCATTCAAGTAACTAGCGAGTTTGAAATAAACCATTTTTATATTATTATTATACAAACGTCACGTTATACATTATACACATCCTTATCTTGTTCTTTTTTTTTTTTTTTTTTTTTGTTTGGACCTCGAACTAGAAGTACTATAGAAATTTATAGAGAGAAGAAAGAAACGAAACAACGCACGCACTTTTCCTATGTGGTTGCTACCAGTAAAGTCGGAGAGTTGGGTTAGAAAATCCTTACTTCTAAGCGTAACTACAACTCTATTTTTCTAAATCACTTTAATTGCATTCGTTATGATTAGCGCGATGCGACTTTGCAAGCCCCGAAATATTCTCAATACCAAGAATTGGCCTTGCCAGGGCCAGTAACATTGAAAACGGTATACTTCTAGGCATAGCATACATCGCATTATATATTTATACCGGTATTGATCTGACGAAATTGGTCTAGTTCTATTCGAGAAACCTACTGCCTGGAAATTGAATAACCATATATGTATATAATTGCCTGTGGAAGCTGATATGCTCATTGGAAAAGGTAGTGTTAAAAAGTATATAATTAAAAAATGTTGTATACATTTAAGCGCCATAAAGATTTCGTCTTATTTGTTTAAAAGAACCTTCTCGAAAATGTCTATTAAATAACCTTTGAACATTACTTGATCATATTGTTATCTACCCCTAATCTTAAAAAAATAATATACATCAATTTATACCTAATGTATAAATTGAAAATACGTACAATTTTTATAATAAAATAAGATTTTGAGGTCGGACACACATGTATGTAGTCCACAAAACGGCCTGCACATTATTTCGAATTTACACAAGTATTCTATTTTGGAATTATACATACTTTATTTTCGTTTCTAATGTAATTGAACACAGAAAGTCGTGCTCATTTCATTTCATTTCATTAATATGCCTAATAGATTGACCGATATATGCTGTATAAAGTCAATTGGAAGTTCGAAAATCTTTAATTAGGTATATCGGGTTATGGAAAGTTAAGACCCGATTTTACCTATTTTTGGCACAAGGCCACATTTTCACTAGAAATAATTTTCTTTGAATTTCATTAATATAGCTTATATATTGATCGATATTTTCGGTAAAAAGTTAATCCCAGACACTGAGGTTCACATATTCGGTATCTGGGGTCTTGAAAAGTTGTTATGCAATTTCGGCAATTTTTGGACAGGACCCTATTTGCACAAAGTTTCACACCGATATCTTCATTAATGCTTGATTTATATTCTGTAAAGTGAAAGAATCAAAGGGAATTCAAAATTGTGATATTTGGAAAGTAGTAGTATCATCCAATTTCACCCATTTTCACACTGACTGAGGAGGTGCCGGAGGGATTTGTTCGCAGCAATTTGGTTGATATAGCTTTAATGGTTTGTGAGATATGTGCATTAAACCTATTAGGAGGCGGGGCCACTCCGACTTTTTAAAAATTTCTGAACCACAGATGCCCCATCCAACAGCAATTTTATGTACTAAATTATAGTTTTGTATTGTAGTTTGTGGTTTAATTGAAAGGTTTAGTTTTTCAATAGTAGAGGTTTAATAGCAATTTAAAGATTTTTGTTTAACGATATTTTGTGGGCGTGGCAATGGTCCGATTCCGCCCACCTGCAATACAAACAGACAAACGGAACGGCAGTCACCCGTATTCCAACTCGTCTCGTCATCTGGATCATTTATATATGTATATATAACTCCATATCTATCTCAATTGGTTTTGGGTGTTACAAACAACCGTTAGATGAACAAAACTGTTATATTCTGTTACAACATACTGCGAGAGTATAACAACTCCGCTGGATACCCTTCCTAAACGAACAAAAAATTCCTTCTCGGCATTCTTTTAGATGGTTATGACACAAATAAGTTTTCCAACAAAATGAAGAATGCAGGTTTGAGTCCTATGTTTTTTTTTTCTAACCCTAACTACTTAATGAAATGAAATAATTTCAAAATGCTTTTAGTTTGCTTTCGTTTGTAAATTGCATTAGGCCTTCGTAAAAACTCACTCAAATGTAAGAAAGGTTAATTCGTAGTGGAAAAAACCGGAAAATACCGGAGGTATTTTTAGTTTCAACTTCAGATTTGTAATTTAATTTGTTGCATTCAACAAAGTGGGGCACAAATCTAAATGCCACAACTAACTTTTCCAATTACACTGCCGTAAAAATGACCGAAATCACAAGAAATCCAAGTGAGGAACGAAAGCGAATCAGCAACATTTATGGGCGCGCAGGCTAACGGATATGCGGCAACAACTCAATTCTGCAACACAACTAAGCAGGTATAAAGCCGCACAGACACACAATAAACTCTTTCGGCGCATTCAAAGGTCAGTGAGCACGCGCTCACACTGTGATGAACTGAATATGTAAAGGTACAAATGGCAGAGCAAAAAATAAACACAAATAATAAAGAAAAGCAAACTTGAAAAGAGCAACGCACCATTGTTTTAAATCAAAACTCAATTCAACTTTTCAATTCAATTAAAACATTGCTTTTGCTCGCAAACACAGCGATCGGAAGAGGGAGAAGGGATGGCAAGTCGGCAAGTCTATTAATCTAGCTAATAGCTAAGTCAGCTAGAAATGGATAAAGCAACAACAACCGGCGAATAGAACACACTCCGCTGTAGCTTCGTCTATTCGTGAAGCATGTCGATGTATTCGTCTGTCTGTGTTTGTGTGTGTGGCGCGTGCCTGTAACTGAGCGAGTTAATATTTTGTTTTAATTTCCAGTGCTCAAATATCTGCCAACAAAGTCGCACCCACCGGCAGTTTACAATTTATCAAATTTCACCTTTGCAATTCAGCATTTTCTTACACAAACGGGACCTTCCCTACCTTTATTATATGTTGCCAACATCTTGCTTTTGATATTCTTCTGCTTGCATGGCTCTTTCATCCTCTCAAGTTATCTCGTTGCAGTCAAGCCAACTCAGTTGGAAGTAAAGCAGTAAAACAATGGAGTTACACACACACACATACACACACACAGGCTCGCGCGCGCATTTATATGCAAAATAAGATAGCAACAAATACAGCAATAAGAAAGCGAGCGAAATGCTTTTACAACAACAATTGTGGGAACAATACAAGGAAATATATTTCATCTTTATTCAGCAGCAGCGTGAAAGCTTACGAGCAAGCATCGTACTCTTTTAACTGTGTGCGTGTGTGTGTGTGAGTGTGTGCGTAAATGCAAAACGAGCGCGCGAACACACACACACACACACACATGGATGCAAACAACTTCTCGAGAATAGAAATAGTATAAATAACAAAAGTGGAAAGGCATCAAAACAATAATAAAATGGAACTACAACAACAACAAGAACAACAACAACAAAACACAAAAGTTAACAATAACAATGAATTAATTGTTTTGTTGCAGCGATCTCGTTTAGCAGAGCCCTTTGTTTACCAACAGCGGGGGACGAAGTGGACAGACATTTGACTTGCTTTTGCATTTCAAGTTGCGCCATAGTTGCTCGCCATAGAAGTTGGAACTCGAATGGTAATAGTTGTGCCTTTGCAATTTATACTTGCTGCAGCATGCCGGCAATCAAGAAAGCCAACTAGCAATAACAACAGCAATAAATTTGTTGCAGAAAAATAAGCATTATATATGTCCGAGCAGCAAGTTGAAGCAAAATAACTATTATTTTTGTAGAATAAATAATTTGGCCGAAAGCATATGTATGAATCTCTCTCTCTCTCTCTGTATGTGTGTGTGTGTGGGTGTGTGAGAACACTAAAGAAAATATACACAAATGCTCGTATGCTTAGTAAAAAGTATTCTAAAATCTTAACCCGTTAACCACTGGGAATCTGGTGTTTTATATTTTGGACCTGAAGTCTGGCGACTTCTTCGAGCAAATTATAATATAAGTGAGGTTAGCTCATTAACGGAGAAAACTCGAAGTAATCGATTTTCACCTAAATAAATAATCTCCATATTTATGGTTTGAGTGCTCTCTGGTTGGCGATTCTGACCTCTAAAACTAGAAAATAGGTGAGGCTTAGTAGAGGCTATCAGCTACTAATAGAGGTACAAGTATAGGGAGACACTTTATTCCTCTTAGGATTGTGAGAATGTGATGAAACAGATTTTGGGATGCTTACGTACAATATGATTTTAAAGCAAGTGTGTTTTATGATTACTGATCCGTCACTAAATTTCCGACACTAAAAATCCAATGCATATTGGATAATAATAAGATTGGATAGAAATGCATATTGGATAATTTTGAGAATGATTTTCTCATTCAACGATTTTAAGTTGCTGTTGTGGAAAGTTCCTTGCGTGCCAAAGATGTTCGGGTCTATCTAACTGGAGTAGAACCAGATTTATATCCAACCACAAACTGACAGCAGAAGGGAACACTTCACACAGAATGCCAGAACAACAAAACCAATATCGAGGTGAGGGTCACGTAGACTTTTCAAACTTTAGAGAAGAATAAATGAGACTTAGGTTTATTTAGGAACCACATTACTAAGATATGAACAGAAAGGAACAGAATGGTACAAATACTATGCTCCATACTATGAGTCTACGGTAAGCGACAGTAACATGGATTTCCTGACTATCAGACCTCGCCTGAACAAAGGCAAAGGTAAAATTCCTGCAAAGTTTTGTGTTCCAGGACCAGCACAACTTTAAATTACACCACCCTATAATGAAAAAGATGGCTGGCAATGCGTTAAACTAATCAAAAACTCACATATTACTTTCATTTGATTCTTTCGCAAAATATTTTTGATATTATGCTTATGTTTTTGATAAACTCAAAATTTCACAGTGCACTGAATAGGAAAATCATAGGAATCAAAGCGTTTGCGAAGGAAGTTGCAAGCAATTTGTGAAACTTCATTGAAATGCCACAGCTTTGCAAGCAAACACATCCACGCGAGTAATGCGGCTTTAAGAAGATGCAAGGGACATGCATATGTAAGACACTGCAAGAGCAAAAACAAAAACAAAAGCAATAACAACAAAAACTGAAATGAATTTGACTTGCTGCATGTGGCATAACTAATTAACTAAGAAGTTTCGCCAGAGAATCTAGAGAAGGCAGAAGAGAGGGCAAATCCCAGAAGCTAATAAAGATAATACTTGCTTAAAGAATTTGTGTCATAATTTAAAATCCGAAAACAGACGCGCTTTCACATACCTTTTCCACGCGCTCATGCAACTTATGCATGCTTTGTTCGATTTATTAATTAAACTTTCGCAAATTTTACTAATAATAATACTAATAACAACAATTTCGCGTAAGTAGCACATGCCCGCCTTTCGTCGGCAAAACTTCTACAGCGTGGTACTGACACCCAAACACACCCAAACACACACACACATAACGAAATAAATAAACTAACGGCTGAGGTGGGCAACCACACTGTTAGTGAATTTTTTCGAGCAACAACAAAAACAATACGGAGCAACTAACGGCGAAATAGGAGAGAAATGTAAAACAAGAAATGTAGCAACCTCAGCTGCCAAAACTTTTATATTATTTGCGCGGGCGTACATGGGTATATATATAGCAGCGGTGTGGCAGCCATCGCGACCGTAACAGAAATGGCAACAACAAGTGGTAAAATAAAAACACATTTACGAGTCACATGATCGGCAAGGCACCGCCACTGAACGACGGGAAACGGCGAATGAGCGGTCTACTTTCAGGCGCATAAACCAAACTAGGCAAATAACGGTGAATTGCGTGCTCGTGGCAGCAGGGAGAGAGGCAACGAACAAAGTTAGCTACAAACTTTTCATGCTAATAAGCCAAACTGATGCTGCTGCTGACACACACATAGGCACGCGCACAGTTACACTTACAACAAATATTGTGCGCGTTGGTGAGAAGTTAAACGACAATGCCTACCAACGACGACAACGACAACGACAACGACATTAAGCAAATGAATGGGCCATACTGGCAATGTGACTTCCTACACTTTCCTTCTGCGACGACCCACACCGAAACCCGAGCGCAATTGTTTTCTTAGACGCCAACGAACGCTCATTTCAATTTGTTTGTACAGCGAATCTAGCCAGTCTTGGACACAGCGCCGACGCAGGCGGCGGGGTAATTAGGTGCGGCATTCGGCAATTTCATTTGGTATTTGTTTGGCAAAAGAAGCAGAACAAAAAACAAGAAAACAGGATAGGGCTGGCTGGAGGGGCTGGAGGAGCGCGAGGCTAAACCAAATGCCAAAAATTTTATGCAAATTCGGGAGTAGCGCGACAATTGCCATTTAATTTATGATGACGGCCGGGGGAACTGGGGTGTGGGTGCGAAGGTCGGTAGTAAGGGAGCGTACTGTGAGACATTCGACATCGACAAGTTGTGAGAGGCTGGCGCTGAGGTGAGACGGTGGGGGCATGACCGCCAGCAAAAGAAATGCCAATTCAGCACTCGCACATTGATTTGTAGCGCTATTGGTAACAAGCGCGTCTACAAACCCTTTGCCAAGCGCGCGCACACAAACGCATGCAAACTAAAGCGCACAGGCAGCTCGTAAATTGAGGCTGAATGGCAGTATGGCTTGCGCGCAGGCAAAATGGCTGCGCGTGGGCGCGTAGGTGCGTGGGTGCAGGGCTGGTTGAGGTCGCATGATTTTCACATTTTGTTGATTCAATTGTGGTGGTGTACTCATTAACTTGTGTACCCAGCTCCAGGCAACCACATCAGCAGCAGATCTAGCGACAATCGGAGCTGCGCCAGAACTGGCAGTGGAGGCAAACTAGAGCGCTGCGCCGCATATATAATACACGGCGTAGCATGATGGCGGTGGTTTCGCCGCTGGGTTGGATTGCGTGGCCTGTCAAGTAGTACAAAGCAACTGCCAGTATCAGAGCAACTTTCAACTTTTCGCTTTGATACGCGTTTCAATTTCGCTGCTTGCTTTCTATGAACTTTAATTAGCAACAGATTGATCAAAAACTCATTTAAGTGCGGCCTCCTCAACATTTCTAAACGGCAAAGTCGAGCGGCTTTCGCATTTTTGTTGTTACTTTTGCCTATTGAGAAATTTCCTTTAAATGGCTATGAATATAGAGGAACCGATAAGTACTTGAACAATGTAAGCATTTTGCGTTCGAGTACACCACAACCACCGCACTCGCGCGCCGCCACTTTGCATATTTGTAATAAATATAAATTGCAGCGAAATACAAAGAAGAAAGTAGACAAATATGAGGGCGCTCGCGCATACGCCGCTGCTAATCAACCAAGGTTGCCGCTGCTCACCAAATGCGAGGCGGAGAGCGGAGAACGGAGCGCCGCAGCGCAACAGTCATGAATGCCAGTCATAATTATAGACTAATAAGCGCGCGTGTGACGCGCCCCATATAAACTGCCGCGCTAAAGTCTTTTGCCGCGCACGCATTCCGCTGTAATTGCAGCGCCGCCTTTTGCCTTCCAAAACACAAACATAAACTAGAACAACAAAAAGGAGAATTTTGTTGCTAATTAAGTTTCGCTAAATAGGCATAAAATATTTTGGGGGAAAGCATTGAACAAATTTAGCTGGCGCGGCGCGCAGTGTGTGGCTAATGGAGTGGCGTCCACCAACAGGGTGATCACCAAGCGATTTCTTCACCGCTACTACGAATACCTCACGCGCGCAAGGCATTCGCAGAAGACTTTTGGCAAATGTTATGTGATAAGGAGCAGCGGAGTGGGGGGTGCGCTGGACTGTGGCAAGAACAAAAAAGGATTAAGTGTTGTCGAGTAATAATAGGCAAAAATCCATTAATTTAATAATATTTGAATAGACCAGAAATGAAGTGGAATTCTCCAAACATTTTCGCACAAAGTGTAGTAGGGCACGTCAAGAGGCGTCTCGAAAATCTGTTGGCACAAATACTGGCGTATTTTTTTACGTTACTTACGAGCGCGGGATATGAAGTGGCTTTTCAATGCGCTTCGGTTGGACAGTAATTAAATTAGTTTTAATGAAATGGTGCACTTACTAATCCGGTTGGTATTTCTATAACGGGGTAATTGAGTTGGGGACTCACCTGGAATGAGACAAAAGAAAACATTGAAATTATTACAAGTGATTGTGAGAGCACAACTAAAATATACTTATATGTGTTTTATTTTAATTTCAGTGCATCTAAATATTTATAGTGAAGATAAATATATCGATGTATGTGTTTTTGAAAAAACTTAATTAAAATGAAAACTTCGGACAGATAGAAAAAAATTAATGTTGGAAACAAAATTAATATTAGAAAAAAATAAATAATAATCAACAAGTAATCAAGATTAGTAAAGTCAGCAAACAGACAATAATAAATTGTTTAAAATAATTTCGACAACAATAACAACTTTTTAATAATAGTTTAAATTTAATAACTTTACGTTGAATTTTCATATTATTTAAAAATCTTCAACTTAAAACTTCGCAATCTTCTGCAAGAAATATTCAAGCATGAGTAATTATTTTCCCTAAAAAATCAAAATCACTTTAACATAATAAGCTGAAATCTCGCTTTCAGCCTCGCCTTTGTCAAACCATTGTACAAGCAAGCTTTGAGTTGTTGTTGCGCTTGATGTAATTGTGCAATAACAGCCAATTAGCGCGCGATACTTGAAGCGAACAATAACAGCGTACAAACTCGAGAATTATGCGTGTGTGAGTATCACATATTTACTCATCTGGCCTATAATTGCATATGTATGTGTGTGCATACTCAAAGGCTCGTACGCAGCGTTTTTCAATGAAAGCACTGAATATCTAATAAATTGTTGCAACAATTATCCTAACAAAAACAACAATAAAGCACACACTGCCGCAAATTCCTCCAGCGCTTTAGACAGCTTGCGCATAAGTAGAGCAATTAATTGCTAAAAAAAAATACTAAAACCCACACACATAAGTATTATACAATATAATGTGCTTATATATATACATAGATATATATATGTATATAGACATAACAAAATGTATGTACATATGTGCTACATAATAAAATTTGTTTTTAAACAAAATCATTTTGCTACATTTTGCACACAGAGTTGTCGTTTGTAGTTGTAGTCTTTGACAAATTGTCACGCAACTATTTGTGTTTGCATTTGTTTTTGTATGATATATCCGAAATTGACTATAGTTGATACTGATCAATAAATAGATCCCACTTAATTAAGAGATAAACAGAAGCAATTATGTTATTAATTACACAACGGCATAAAGTGCTCAAATGGCATATTTTATACTGTCCACACAACAACAACAATAACTACATTAGGTAAGACTGTTAAAATGCCTTGTATGCGTGTGCGAACATATGTATATGAGTGTGTATAATTGAGGAAAATTTTATATTTGCAGTAAACGCCAGTCAATCAAGGTGTTTTATGCAACTTGCAACAAATTCATTTTTATCTATCCACTGAAAGTTTGGACTAATAATTCATGTACATTTTTATATTGTAAATAAAAACTACATATTTTTCACGAAAATATTTTCAAACATATTTTGTGCTTCCAAAATGTATTTCATCTATATCGTTTGCTTAAAATTGCACCCAGTGGTTGCATTGTGTGAATGTATTGTGAATAATTTGTGACCAATACTAAACTCCAAGCAAAGGCAAATATACAAAAAGTAAAAAAAAAAATTAAAGTTTGCCTACATTTCGGCGCAATGTTGATTGACATTTAATGTTGTGAAAACTAACGTCTAAATGCGAAGACACCTCAACTTGCTTTGGTTGAGAAAATTTGTGACAAATTATTGGGTTGTTCGGAAAGTCATTTCGTTTTTTTTTGGGGAACGTGAAAGACAGTTTTCGTATAATGAATAAATATTTTATTAAATTATATATTGGCCATTCTGGTCCAACACCTTTTGCCATCTTTCTGGCAGTAACATAATTCCCCTCTCATAAAAGTTTTGGTCCTTGCTGGCAAAAAACTCGTCCAGGTGGTTTTTGACATCTTCATTTGAGGTAAAGGTTTTGCCATCCAAAAAATTTTGCAGGGACCGGAACAAATAGTAGTCGGAAGGCGCCAGATCTGGAGAATATGGTGGATGTTGCAGTACGTCCCATTCAAGCTGTAAAAGTTTTTGGCGAGTGACCAAACTTGTGTGAGGTCTCGCATTATCCTGGTGGAACACTACACCCTTCCTGTTGATTAATTCGGGCCTCTTCTCTTTAAGTGAATCATTCAATTTGTAAAGCTGATGACAATAGACTTCTGAATTAATCGTTGTATTGTCCGGCAAAAGCTCAAAAAAAACGATTCCTTTGACATCCCACCAAACGGAGAGCATCACCTTTTTTTGGTGAATGTTGGCTTTTGACACGCTTTGAGCCGGTTCATCTTTTCTGCTCCATGACCTCTTGCGTTTAACATTTTTTTATACAACCCATTTTTCGTCCCCAGTAATAATCCGCTTCAAAAATGGATCATTTTCTAGACGTGTGAGGAGCGAATCACACGCGTCAACACGACGACACAAATTTCGCTCGGTAAGGACATGGGGCACCCACACATCGAGCTTCGAGGTTAAGTCCATGCCTTTCAAATGGCCATAAACAGTTGAATTCGACAAATTTAACCTCTCACCGATCTCTCGTGTGGTGATTCGCCGATTTGCATCAACTAATGCCTTTATCGCATCTTTGTCAGCTTCGACCGGCCTTCCAGACCGTGGTGCATCTTCGACATCAAAATTGCCGGATCGAAATTTTGCAAACCAGTTCTGGCACTGGCGTACTGTTAACACGCCTTCTCCATACACATCCGTCAATTTTTTTCTCGCTTGGACAGCATTTTTACCTTTTCTGAAGTTAAAAAGTAAAATATGACGAAAATGCTGCTTATTGCTCTCCATATTTAAAAAGGCACCAACCAAAAACTACTGGGTAGAATTAATAGAACTTTTTCACACACAAGCCTTGCAATATCAGCTCTCATGACATATAATGGTTATGGGGCTTAAGTGTGAAGTTAGTTTCGAAAAAACGTAATTAAGTCCTCTGGCGGGAATAAACGAAATGACTTTCCGAACAACCCAATATTTTCCTTATTTAGTTCAAGGCTCAAAAATATTCAAAACCGAAAACGGTAAATTTTTGGAACGAATTTTCTGCATTTTTTATAGAAATTAGATAAAAAAAACTGTATCTAATTGTATTTAAATTACATTCGTAAGATTTATTTTTAAACTGACATTAAATTAACTATTCTTATTAAATTAATAGAACGTATTCCAAGAATATTTTGTGGATCTTAAATCTCGCACTCCTGCAAAAGTAATTATTTCTGTCTTCCACTTCCTCGATTTTACATTTAATTCCATAAATTTTTTTTGGCAAATATTTTGATAATTTGCAAAATTCACTACAAAATCCATAGCTTGACTGAAATAATGAATCTCTAACATATAAATAATAGTATATACATATAATAATAAGCAAAAATTAATTTAGTTTCTAGAATTATTTTCTTTCTACTCAGCCGATATTTGCATAAATAATCAAAAACACAAAAAAAGTTGGTTTTTGTTTCAATAAAAATTTAAATAAAATTTTTTCAATTAAATATTTTGCCATTTATACCTCCCATGGCAAATATATTAATTTTTTGTATCACATTGGGCACCCTGTCCGTAACTTGATTAATAATCTAAATCTATGCGAGCAAGCAGGGGCCATTGAAATCCATCTGCACTGCCTCAGCTACTTAATCACGTAAACTGAACACAAAATAATTTGCAAATATGCAATACATTTTACTCAAATAACTAATGAAGTGGCATTAAAGGTGGAAATATACAAAATTCCTCCTCCCTTTCATGCTAATTTCAGAAAAAAAAAAACTTGAAGCAGAAAATTATTTTATTTCAATGTTCAAATTGTCTGCTGCTATGTTGTAGTTGAATTATTCAGTATTTTGTATATTATGGCATGGAATGTGACCACACTACTGAGCTGAAGCGCTCATCAAATGCACTCGATGCCACACGATGCCAAGCAAATGCACGTAGTACTAAATTCACCCGATTTTCAGTAATTCTCTGCAAAAGTCCACAATTTTGTTTACATGTGTGTGTGTGCAACACTTGCGCGTGTGTGTGTGTGTGTGTGTGCCTTTGGCGAGTGCTTATTACGACAAAATGATGCGCTTGCCACAAATCATGCCAAAGTATCCACAGCAATTCATTCATTTCAAATGATTTGCTGTCAAATAGGCTGAACCAGGGCATTATGCGCAAATAAACTGGCAACTTGCTTACACACACACAAACACACACACATACACACTCACATGCAGAGTTAGGTCAACAAAGTATGCAGACAGTTATGCGTGCAGCTGAGAGGAGAAAAAACAAATGCACAATTAAAGGCACTGACAGCAATAACAACAGCTACAGCTACGCCAACACCAACAACAACAACAACAACAACAGTGGCGAATAACTGCATGGGGTCAAGCACAGTTATGTTGGTGTCAACACATTCGCCTCATATCATTGGTCATGTTTTATTTACCTCCAAACGTACGCACTTCACAGACACAGACACGTCGCCCTCTCTGTTGCATGCCACATTTACCTTATTGTTTAATAAATAAACCAGCAAGTGCTAAAGGTTACATTTCTGTGCGTCTGGCAGCACATTTCACATGTTGCACCGCAATGATGGCCATGCAGTGACAACGGATATTCAACCCAATCTGCAACAAATTGGAGTGGTGTTAATACAGCGGCGGAATAGGAGCGGCAGCTCACCCAAAATCCACGCAACAAATAGCATCCAGTTGCAACATATCCACTGTGTGTGGAAAGTGGCAGTGGCAGTGGCAGCAGCATTTCAGCAAAGGAAAATCTGACTAAATGCCAAAATAATGCTGAGGCACTGCTGTTGACATTGTTGTCAAGCGGTACATATATATATATATATGTGTATGTGTGTGTGTGCGTGTACTAAAATATTTATTAAGTGCAACATGCACGTGTGTGCGTGCGTTTGCTGCTGGGAATTGAATTGGAAATGCAATAATAACAGTAATAATTATGACATTTCATAGCATAGTCACAATCAAATGCATTGCTGTCATCATTGTTGTTGTCATCAGCTATGGCTGTCGATTTGCTGTTGTGGCAATTTGTTGTCTTTGGCCTTGTATGCATTATTGATTTTGTCAAACTGAATTTCATGCCACCTACTCAAATGTTCTGCTCCGCAATGCAATTGGGCTGAATGATGCTGGAATTTATGCGGATTTTGGTGAGTATTGCTGCACAGGGTGACACATATATATTATATATTAACATATTTATGGATTCTCCAAATATTTATATGAAATTGTAGATAAATTTCAAATAATTTTTAAAATTGTTCATATAAAGTAATGAATTATTGAAAACTGTATTATATTTCCAAAAAAAAAAGTCAGTAAGTTTAAAAACATTTTAATTATTAAATAAATTTTGATGAAATAACGTATATACCTTTTATATGCTCTTTTTAATTAAAAACATTAAAAAACCTATTAAAAAAAAATAAAAAATTTTAAACCAATCGATTGTCAACGATTTACTCATAAAATTATCGAAATAATCGAAAAAAATATTAACATTTTAGGTGAAGAAATCAATTGTAAATTTAGATCAAATATTCACAAATGCTTGTTGGACAACAACGGACACTAGTAAATACACTTAATCAAATTGCAATGCAATTTGCCACATTCGGACACTTAGTTATTGTGGCAGCCCATATATAAGCTTTGCAAGGTTACATCACACACACACACACACACACGCACACGCACACATAACGGTTTTATGATGTCTCCTCCAATATGATTGTGCTGCGTTGTAAAGGATAATTAGTTATTTCCATGTGAAATCAATCAATACTGACAAATTGGATGCTGAATTAATAATTTTCCATGGTAAAAATAATAATTTGTGAATATGTGCTGACATGACTAAGCCAAAGTGCATTTGTCGAAATCATATTAAGTGCACTCTCTGGACACAAGTGTGTGTGTGTGTGTGTGTGTTTGTGTGTGTTGGCAAAGTGTGGTAAGAAGAATGAACTTGTAAATGCTTAAATCATTCATTATTGATGAAAAGGAATTACTTGCAACGTGCAGAATGCAATATTGCAGTGAGAGCAAATATTTCAACCCGGAAAAGGCACTGAGCTTTGTGACACTGTTGTGGTCATTTCAGCAAGAAAGTAAGTACTTTAAGCACTCAGTACCTTTTATTGCAAATTAACTAATTAGAAATCGCAAATCAAGCAACAACTTATTTTAGTCATTTACTACCGTTATTCACTTATTTATATAAATTACTACTTTAAATGGATAATAAAGCAAGCGAAAAAGTTGCAATAAATATTCCTCAGCAAGTTAATTGAGTTAACCCGAGCTCGAAACGAAATAATACCGTCAAAATACACCGAAAAGCATATAATCATTTTATCAATTGCTTGCGCTCGTTATCCCCTTCGGAAGTGGCAACATAATCTTTCAACAGCTGTTAAGTGAAAAATTGCATTTCTCAACGAATAGCAGCAAAAGCGGGAAAATATTTCACCTACCGAAAAAGAAGTAGAAAAAAAGCAAAGAATTGAATAAATTTCGCCACAGCGCCCGCAAGTATGCAACACGCCCGGACGTTTGATGCTTCAGCTCAGCGCAGTAAGCAAGAAGCTGCACGAGCAACTGCTAATGTAAGAGACAGAGATATGCACAGGCAAACACCATGAACGCACAACAACAATCGCCGCCAAAAACAACAACCAGTATGCATATGTTCCATATGTTTGTGTGTGTATGTGTGTGTGAGTAAAAAAAGGGGGGGCGAAAATTGTCGACCGAGGAAAACAGCGGAAAAGTCAAACCGCAACCACCGCAGCCACACAGATTCCTTCGCAAGCAAAATAAAATACACCAAATTGGCTTTTGACTAACTGCCTGCTGCAACGTCACTAAACTCACTCGGCGCGTGCTGTTGCTGCCTGCCATATGCAAATCGACTGGATTTGTTGCATGCAGCAAGCACGAAGCAGTCAACTGTGCGCCGCAGAGCAAAACTTTTGCATTAGTGACAAAAAACACAGCAACAACAGCAACAACAGCAACAACAAGTCAAACTAGAGGGAAAATGGAAGCAAAAAATGCAAAATGCAAAATGCAAAATAAAAATAGCGACGAGGAACCGCAACTGCGAGTCGGGCGCAAGTGAGATGCCGATGCCAAAGGTGAAGCGTGCTGCCACTGAGTGGCAAATGCAAATGAGGCGTCGAGACAAGTCGTCTGCCTTGCCGGCATATGCTCCAGCACCACGACACCAGTTGAGTGTGGCAGCTTTTGTGTGCGTGTGGCACTGTTCTGGTCTCTATTGGGCAGAGTGAGTTCATGAAAATTCCAAAACATCGCCTGCAAGTGCTGAAATTGGGGGCGTTAACTGCAAGCAGCAGCGACAAATGCATAAAAGCCAATGTCAGAGTGAATCTCAAATGTAAATTGGCGATAAAAGCAAAATTTTGTATGCAACATATTTATAGCAAGAAGGACGTGAGTGGCTTTGTGGTTAACTGTATTACAATAAATGTTGGTGAACTGGCATTTGTTGCACTTGAAGAATTCTTCTGCACTAAACTTGTTGGATTTTCCAACAATAAAATTTATTTTCCCATAAAACTTTACAAGATGGCAGCACTGTGGGCATAAGAAAATACTCTTAACCAATACTATGTATATTATACGAATTTCGTCCATTTTTTTTTGTTTTTGTTTTCCAACCTCAATGATGGATGAGTGTTGCATATGGTGAAAAAATTTTTGATTATAAATAAATACCAAAAAAAATTTACGTTTAATTTTTCACAAAATTAATTTTTTTAGATAAAGTCTAACTATTTTTTAACAGGTCTTCATGATGATATATTGGGACCTAACCTGTCATTTAAGCCACTTAAGAAACAATTGGTTTACATTGAATTAAATGGGAAAAACCGTTGCGTGAGCTTTTATGAGCTATAAATCATGATATAAATAACGATTTGGAACTCATACAGTTGGTTAAAACTTAGTGAAATTAAGAAACTGAAATTTGTAAACATAACCTAAAATTGCCATTTTATATAAATGCTTGATTTTATCTCGTATTGTCTAAGCTGCAAGAAGTGTTAAATTTATTTAATTAACTGTGTTTTCCGACTTCATTGACACTCAATTAAGTTTCAAGGATAATTAACGCTCAATTAATTAACTTCATTAATACTCAATTAAGTACTTTTACACTAATTAACACGTAATAATTCTCTTCCTTATTCCAGTTAAGTTTTCAGGTTATTAAATACTTAATTAATTATCTTAATTAATGCCCAATTCACATTTTTATATTAATTAACATGCAGTACAATTTTTACTTATTGTTCTTAAGCAAGATTTCGGAAATAGTTGGAACGTTTAGTTTCAAAGCGGAAGGAAATCTTCTTCTCCTTAATTGACTCAATTAGTAATATTTTCATGTTTTGCTAACTCTTATTTATACGTTTGAGTAATTTGCTAACTGACTTCGGTCTAATTAAGTGACAAGTGACAGTCTGGAGAAACTACTACTATTTTCTTTGAAAATCATTAAAGGAAAGTAAACGCTTTAAAAGAGACTTTCGCCATAATCTTGCTTTTCCCCACCGCAGCACTCTACTCGCGCTTTTATTTCCATTTTCTCCATTATCTGCATTAAGTTCTTCCTGTTGCTTGAGTGTAACGCCATTTACTTCCGGCGCACAAAGAGTTTGGCCGCATTTGTTATCGCTAAAACCCAGAGATTTTCTACTGCGACTTCAGTTTTCCCTTCTTCCTTTTCAACGCCTGCTTTCGCACCATTTCTTTTGCCTCACACTCGCACCCATTTTGCCGATGTCACTGCCCTGTTGTTTGTTCTGCCGCTTAAGTTACACTACTATCTCGTACGGCTGCGCGTGTGCTTAGGACACAAAGCTCCGATCGTGGTCAACTAGTGACTAGTGTTTTTAGGCTTAAGCTTTCTAATGGTCATGTTATACATTTGCCACAACATTGTATGCAACAAATAACAAAATAGCGGCCACAATGGCCACGCTGTTACGGGAATACTTATAATACAAGCCCACACAAGCTTAGCAAATACATACACACACACACACATGCACTCACTTCCATGTGTTTGCGTTTTTGCCTGTGTAATGGAGAGCAAGACCGGGGCCCAACTGCTGCGGCTGCGAAATCTCTGGCAAACTACATTTTTTCTCATTTAAGAGTTCTAGAGTTGAGTTGCCCCGCCCCACACTGCATATCCATGCTGTCTTTGTTGCTGTATTTGCGGTGAACAAACTATCACAGCCTGCTGTTTTGTGCTGACTGGCGTTGGTGTTAATGCTCTGGCATTGTCAAGTCAAACATGAGACTGCGCAACATATCGCCGCACGCCGGAATAAACCCACCGCCCAGGCGGCTAACCAAACTGCCGGCCCAGCTGTCAAGGCGACAATGTTGATGATGATGCCGATGCCGATGCCGATGCCGACGTCGACGCCGACGGGACGCCGATAACGTTGCCGGCACGTTGCATGTGTACATGTCATGTTGCATGCCACACACACGTACACGCACACATACTTGCTTGCATTTGCACATGGGCAGGCAAACAATCAAAATCATTTTCTTACTACAACACAGCTTTTGAATATACCGTAAGATTTACGCCACATACCACCTACAACGGGATTTATTCGAATATGTAGTGCACGTGTGTGTGTGTGTGTGTGTGTGTGTACGCGTGCCGTGGTTGTGCTTGGTTGCAGCTGTTTTGCTTGCGCACCAATCTCCAGTCGCCTCACAGTTAATTTTCTGTAAAATTTTTAGGTTTTTCGGTCAGTTGCATGCCACCACAAACAACAAATTGCAATGCTTTTAAACTGTGTGGTGCGGTGCGGTGCAGTGGTCATCGTGTAGGCGTACATTAGCAGCTGACAATGCCACTTCACGCAGCTCATCACCGCGCCGCTGAAATCCAGCCTCGCACTGAAGGTTAGCCCATTTCGCCTGTTGGCTGGTCGCCAAAAGCCACCACTGCATCCTATCGTGGAATTGGCTGACGGGTTGGGGTTGTTGCTCCCTTGTGTTTCGGACAGACCTCTGACACCAGGCACCACATTGGCGCATTCGTAAGCGCTCTTAAGCGCGTATGGGTGTGAGTGAGTGTCGGTATGCCGGTGTTTGCCTTGACATGAACATTTGTCAAACCGCAAAATACTCGCCACAATGTTACTTTCAACAACAGCAGACTAACCGACAACGAAATCAACGCATCCAACCTCACCAGGCAGGCGCCCAACAAAAGCTTATTATAGCCAGGCTGCATATAGCCGGTGCATGCCATGCTGAAGTAGCAAGTAAGTGCTCAAAATAACCAAAAAGACAGCGCTGACCATAAAAGTAGCTGCTGCCTGCCGATCTGCCCGCTGCTGTTGCATGAAGTATCATTGAGATCATTGTGTGTCCACTGAAAAGGCAAATCAATATGCACAATACAGGCATAGTAGTGGACCAGTGAACAGTGCAACAACAATTGAAACAACAACAACAACAACAACAACAACAACAACAACAACAACCACAATGTGTATGTTAGGCGTGTGTGGGTTGTGTTTTGCGGTCAAAGCACTTGGTTGTGCTTGAATTTTATCATTGTCAATCTTACCTAAAGTCCTAGCTAGCGCTGGCAATATGGAGCGAGTAATGCCTGCATTGTAATTACAATTAGCCAGCATTTAGGGTTCGATAGCATATTTGATAAAAGCAAAAGAAAATGGCATTCTATGTGATATTTGATTATTAATTAAATTTGTTGTTTGCCATGTGGTGAAGGGGTTTCAATGAATTTCGCAAGCAGAAAGACGGCAAGACGGCAAGCTGGCAGGCACAGTGCTGATTCGATTGATTAAAGTACACGCTTGAAAGGAGTAGATTACAAGTACTTAAACATTATTGCTAATTGAGAATATTAGCACTTTAAAGCACTTTAGAGTATGTAATAATAATCAATTATTTAAGTGCTTGAAAAGTATTGAATTTTACAGTAATTACTTGTAGAAATAGAACAAAATAGTATCAATCGAGCTCACAGACAATTTTCGACAGCAGCGTCAGCTACCGTCTCACGAGATATTAAAATTGTTGTACCTTTTGCATGAATACTATATATTGCACATGCAGTGTTTATGAGAGATCAGTAGAAATTAACAATCGAGGAAGATATAACTCAGCGCCACCTGTCGGTCACATGTTGAAAGGTGTAACATAATTTGATGTGAGCTGAACGTGAATCGTTGTCGCTTTATCATCGAATTTTATCATCGAAAACCGTCTAATTTACGTTTTACGGTTATCTCAACAAAATACCGATCTTTTAATCCTACTTATAAAAAAAAATATTTCCCAAGCTCTGGAACAGGTTATACCACTTTAATGAGGTATCCGCATACTCCCCTGTATCGAATTCAACTCTCTTCACTTTGCTCTTGCATGCAACATACAACAGTTTTTGACAAACGCAGAAGTTCGAGTAGCGCCCAAAAACTGCGAGCAGAGAAATGGTGAATCGATGACGGCAACGAGCCAAATCGTTAACGAATAGAGAGAGAAAACCAAATTTTTGCAACCATAAGAAGGTTTTGTCAAATTTTTTAGAGTTTTACTGAGTGAGGACAGCAGAAAATAATTTTGATTGAATATGATGTCAAGTCCGGCTCACCTTATTAAAAACAGGAAATATAATTAATCGGCTAAAGTCATCAAAAATAAAAATGTGTAAAGTACCTTTTTGAAAATGAGCGCCGACAAGTGTTCGGATAACTAAAGAAACCTCGGAACATGATGGAACTGAAGAGCAAGGCCGTATGTTAAAAGGATGGCGAGATGTTATCTGGTGAATGGAGTGTTCAACGATAAACATGACCCAAAACAAAGGAATGTTTATATATTTTCTTTCTTTTATTTTAAATAGATTATATGAATATCACTCACTGAATTCTAAATACTGAATTCTGAGCTCAAATTCCTCCACAATTTCCTGCTCAAACACACGGTAAATTACAAGCATATTACATTCTAACAGAGAATTTCATAAATATTAAATCATTAAATTTTAAATTGACAATAACTTAGTTTTACAAAATTGAAAACACTGAAAGAATTTTAGGCGAAATTACACTTCCGGGACAGTGATTTCCTGAAAAGCTTTGCCTTCGGAGGAGTTTTAATAAACTCTCGTGTTTGAGAATAATCTTTGTTTCACAACGGAAAGCAACATTTTCAACACAATGCCAAGTTTTAGAGCAAATAATTGCTGATCAGCTTATGAAATTTACCACTTCACAAATAGAGATTAGGTTCTTGGGCGGCAGAGTAGCATAAAGCTTTGTGCCACAAAATGTAGCAACTGAATAGGATGTGTGAACCGAATACAAATGCAAAAAAACAAGTGCAAAAGGACACTTGTTTCAACTACAAAGTGCTTACGCACAACAGCATAAATGTGTGTGCATGGCACTCAGCAATCGATTATGCAACAGGCAACAAAGCACAACAACATACAAATACATAAAAAGGAAATGCGAAAGCAAAAACACCAACAATTGACAATTGCGTCCGTTTGTATAGCGTAGGCATATGTGCATAGCCAGTGGTTGCAAGCTTATGTTGCAGCATGTGGCAATGTGGCAATGTGGCAATGTGGCAATGTGGCAATGTGGCAGGCAGGCATTTATGCCGTTATGCTGGCAATGTGATGCGCGCTCAGGCGCGCTAAATAAAACAATCAAATAACATTGTCGGGATTTGCATAAAATTTTTGACTTATGTAAGCCACACACACACACACACACACACACACACATACATACATACAAACAAACGCATACACAGGCGGACAGCGCATGGATATTTTAAAAATAATTCGCACAATTTTCACTTCTTTATTTTCATTTATTTCGCTTTTTGGCACTTTCGTCGAACAAATATTTATGATGCGTTGCATGTTGCAAGTACACACAGAAAGCACTACTGGCTGCTAGCGCGATGTGATGCTGTGCTGAGCTGACCACAAGAACGGAATGTGCAATTGGTTTGGCGACTTTCATCCCTACATACATGTGTAAAACTGTGTGTCACACACACACACACACACATACATGCCACATGCAACATGCAAATGTTTGCTTTTATGGGAACCCAAAATGAACTGCAGTCACCGGTTCATACATTTATGCAACAATACACTTTATGCGCGCATGTATGTATGTACGCATACACACACATACCCAGACAGACACACACACACACGTTCGTGTTGCTGTTAAAGAACTATTAATATTTAATGCTGTTAACAATTTTATTTTAACTCTCATATTCATACATGGCTTGTGAATGCATGCATGTGTCAAAAATGCAATGTAGTTGCCACACGCTCGCTTTATGTTGTGTGGCCGTTGCATGTACCATTTGCAACATGTGTGTTTGCAGCAACATGTCTGTCGCTGCTCGTTTTTATGCTTTTCAATAATTTACTTTCCAAATTGCATATGCAAAGCAAAGTCACAATCGCCATAATCATTGCTGGCGCAGCAAGGACCTAACGGTGCTATGTATGTATGTATGCCAAACGCATGGGTGGCATGAATATTTTAAAACACACCGTACAAGCAACTTGTTACAACAAACAAGCATACAGCAGCTCGTTTATAATTTTTGTAAGGTTACTAAATTATTTTGTTGCACACATTGTTTACATAATATTTATATAATAGAAAAACGACGAATGTGCAGGCGCAACAAATTTTCGGCATAAATTAACTAAAGATAAAAAGGGCGAAAATATACAAAAGCGAAAAGTTAAATATTTGCAGTGACATTCGTCAGCCCGTCAGCTCGTCAGCTCGTCAACTTGGATTCAGTGTGTGGCACCAACACTCAGATGCACAGCCTGTTGCAAGTTGTTGTGTGTGTGTGTGTGTGTGAGTGTATATATATGCACATTTTTATTATGTAAGCCGTTATGTGCGCTGCGTTTAGCTGCTAACAAACGTGACAACTGCTGACAGTTGGTGTTGCTGTTGCTGTTGCTTCACTGGTTACTTTTACTATTTGTACTTGCATTTGTATACATATGGCGCTGCGGCAGTTGATTTCCATTGCAGTCGCTCGAAGTTAGTTCATAAAATATGCAAATCCTTTATTGCAGTTGTTGAAAAATATGCAACAAATTTCAATTCCGTTTTGAAACTTTCATGCTCACACAATATGCAGGCATTGAAAAATGCAACAACAATCAAAACAACAAAAGCGACTAATAGCAAAATCGACAACAACAACACGAACAACAAAAATTTAAATAGTCACAATAAGGTAACGGCAGTTAGAGCCAAGTAACGGAATAGTTTTTGTAAAACAAAGCTTAAAAAATGTTGATGAGTTGATTGTTTGAAAATGACAAACAAGTAGCAAATATATTGTTTTAAAAAAATAATTCTAGTTAAATTTAAACTTGTCATTATTACTTGTCTAAGAGTTAGTTTTTTTGTTTTTTCAAAAATATCTTTTATACTCCAAACCACTAATTACTCAAGAACGCAGTCAATCGCGCGAAAACAATAATTTTCATGCACAAGTCATCGGCACAAGCTGGATCAGTGTGTTTGACATAACAGTTACAATGCAACTAAAGCTTTCCGCATGCCTAAAACAAGCCCATAACCTCAATTTTCCGGCGAAAAATCCATTGAAATAGTCAAAAATTAAAATAGGGACTCGCAAATGGCAAATGCAAAACGAAATCAAGCATGAAATAATAAATCACCAACAATAGCCGTCTAACTTCAGTCGACTGGGCACGCAGTCAATGGGAATGCAAAGAGTTATTACAACAAAAAGCGTTTTTTTTCTCTAAATTTGCACGCGTCTATCACATAGTCCGACAAGCGGCAAGCAGCGCTAACAAGCACTTTAGACGCAAGCGCACAAGTGCCTAAATTTAATTTATATGCACGCGCCGCACAGGTTGCATGCCACGCCAATCGGCGGCGTGGCGGACGGACCGGCCGTAGGCGGCGCTGCGCCGAACGTAAACTCACTAAAAACCTCCCAACTAGTGAGTGCATGTGTGCATTCGATGTAACAGTTGTATGCGCCTATGCAAGCTCATAAAACCAGAAACACACACACATACTAACACACAAACAGCGCCACAGACCCAAATTGTGCCGATGCGTTTGCAGGAAGCACTGCAGTGTGTGCGTATGCAAGCGAATGTGCTGGGAAAAAGTGAAAATTGTTTTTATTTACATTTGCTCACGTGCGCGCATGTTAAATTTAATTGAAGTGAGCTTTTCGGCGCTTTAGATGTTTCATAGTTAGTTTTCGGTTTGGTTTTTCATGCACAACTTGAGTCTGATTTGATTTAGGCGCACGGCGCAATTGAGTTTGCGTATGGGTGCGCGAAGATGCAACCACACACGCATACATACATAAAAAGCATGAGTGCAATAATATTGTGCTTAATAGGGCTGGATTAGTCAAACAAGTGTAATAATTAAGCATAAACGAGATTAGAGCTATAAAGAAAAACTGTATAATTCAACTACAACTTCAATAAGATAGTCTAGATATTCTTGAGGTTTCTGCACGCTTTGCTGCAGTCCTGTTTCCCCCATTGCTCTATTTCTATTCCTCTTTCAACTTATGCTAAGCTCACAACATCTGTTGCGCTCTCCTCAAGACAAACATAGACTGCAAATGGGCTCGGAATGTCGCATAGTTATTTTCTAAGCACAAAACGCCTGAAAGCATGCCACACTTTTATTTAGCTACATACGTTTTTACTTCATTTGCTTAATTAACAACACAGCCAAGCACGGGTATCAGGCCATCAACACATTGTGATGATAACAAACAATACGGAACATTATAACAATAACAAAAGTAAAAGCAAAATAATAAAAGAGTAGTAAAAGCAAGTGAAATAGCCGCAATACTTGAATAACATGAGTTTTACTTAAGCACTTCGTCTTAGTTATATGCTCTCATTTGTTTACTGCTCACTGCTGCATATAAAATGGCATTTGACAATTAATCTGATAACTCGGTTGCTCTACAACAACAAGTTGAACGTACGCTGCTTATACTCGCTGTTGCCATGCCGATGGTTTGTCTGTGCGTGTAGTTGTGTGTAGTTATGTGTGCCCGTGTACAGGACATGTCATTCACTGACCTCTATACTTAATCTGATCTAATTGCCCAATTATGCGCGCTGTTGCTATGCCGCCATTGTGCTTCGCTGTTGCATGTTGTAACTCTTGTGTATACATACACATGGAGCTTTGTGTAAGAAAAATCTTGTTATCTATGCGTGTGCCCCCCCCGCATTAAATGGTGGCAATAATAGGTGGCACTGTGTTGCCAGGCTCACTTCCACATTTATTTTGAAAACTTTATTGGAATATACGGCGAAAATAACTAATACGGAAGTAAGTGATTTTATATAATATAAAAAAAAGTGAGCAAATAAGATTGAATAAGAGAAAATATGGTAAATCAGTCAAATGCATTAATATTGCTCAAAAAATAATGTCTTTTCGCCAATGAAACTTAAGAGTTCTTATAGAAATGTACACCGAAATACTAATTCCGTTATTGGGAGCATAACATTAGGCGCACTTCGAAATTATATATTTTTTGTGAATACTGTGCGTTTATTTCTGGCATTTTTTAAGTACTAAAACTTCAATGGGTATTTTTTTGTTTCAAACATCTGAAATTAACACAGAAAATTTTATTTTCCATAGCCTATAAAATATTTTCGCTTGTAAAATAATAATCCCTTAAACTACAAGTGACCTGCGTTTTTAAGTCTTCTTTTTTTTAAAGTCTTCAGTATGCCTTAGAAAAATTTACAAGTTTACAAGGTAACATTCTTCTAGATCGCCAGTTGAAATTTTTGAAAACTCAATCCATTTAAGTAACACTCGCGTTTGATTACGTATACGCCACGTTCGACCAATAAGCACAAAAAATATATGTAAATGTCTTAAGGCATCCCTTCTAAATTGAACAAGCATAATTCAGCAGCCGCTTTTGAGCTGCTTTTCATAATGGCACACATACGCAAATACAAACGAAAGGGTGGCAAGCCTGTCAATTTCTTTTCATTTAAAATTATTAGTATTCTTTTCTAAGCGTTTTGCTGTCTTTCAATGACAAACAATAACATTTTTTTAACAAAACAAGTAATGCTGAAGTCCATCACTTGGAGAAAACGCATATATGGTTTGATATATGCAAGCCCGAGTGTATTTAAATCATATTAAAAGTATTCACACATATACGCATGCGAAAATCTGAGTAATTAACAAGCGCTGCAAGTTCAAAATGCCACAAGCAAAGTGGAAAAACTCATAAGGCAATAATGAAGGGGCGCACAAGTCACAACAAACAACATACATACTCACATATATGCACAGTAAATGATTTCACCACTGAGCTGTCTTTTCACAGCTACTGTAAGCAGTCCTGCCTGATTTTAGGCATTCTACAAATGCGAGCAAGTTAAATATAGCAGCTTAAGATTTGCACACCCGCGTGTGTATATATATGATATTTAAATGAATGAGTGTTTGAACGTGCGCTTGCGTGCGCCTAGAAGGCGGCAACACGCTGAAGGTGTGTTGCAAATTTATGCGCCTCATTAAGCAGAATTCAAGCACATCATCATTAGTCATACCGAACACACTTATGCATAGTAAATACACACTCAGCACTCAGCTACACACACACACATACAAGCAAGTAATAGATGCTAGCTGAGCAGGTGTGAGTAAAATAAACATATGTTCACGCACAGGTGAACATGTCGGAGTGCCTTATTAGTTTGTAAAACATACGCTGGCTGCTCAGCAAGTGCGCGCGTAGTATGTGAGACGCCGAAAAGTATGCTAAACTTGTGTTTCACTGTGTTTGGCAAGAGGGAGAGCGATATTTCGCAGCGCAACTAATGTTTGGTTTTTATTTGCAAGCAATTTCAGTTATAAGATTTTAGATTTTACGCACACCTATGCTTTAGGTAAGTCACTGCAATCAGCCTATGGATATACAAATGTTCACGTAATCTGCAATTCATTTGCTTTACAGCTGTTTTTGGTGTGTATTCAACATTGAAATGAACTTTGCGCGCATATTGACACACTTTGCTGGCGCTGCGCTGCCAGATGTAGCGCGCTTCGCAGCGTGCTGTAGTTGCGTATTTAAGCGCATACATTTGAATTAACATTCTTGCATAAACACAGCTACATATACAGCGCTCATACTCATTTAAGCAAAAATATTTGCTTTTTTTCTCAATTTCTCGAGCACAGCTTCATGCTGTGTCCGCCGTACGTTCGCTGCGCGCCGTTATCACCACTTGGAAGCATCGATTTTTGCATTTGCATACATTTATTTTTATTTCTCCCACTTACGCTATTTGTCTTTGTTTTTATTATTCGCCATATTTTGCATTTGTGTTTTACATTTCCCTGCGCCGGCGTCGCAGACGCAGACTGAGGCCCAGACCCGCTGCCAACCTGCAAAATTTATGTATTTCCTTCGACGCTTTGAAATTGAAATTGTTAACCTGGTTTCAATATGTGCTCGCCCGTTCATTTACCCGCCTCCACCACCGCCTTGCGCGCTCGCTCATTCATTCGCGCTCATTTGTGCGCCGTGTGTTTTAAGCTCGTTTGGTTACTTTTTTTATTTTCTTTTCGAATTTATACGTCACCTTTTGCAATTTCTTTCGCAATATTTGCTTGTTTCCTCCTTTCACGCTGCGCGAAATTTTCTACTGCCATCGCGTTGCTTAGAAGATGGACAAAAGTGTCGGCAGCCAGTCGGCGGTGCGGCGGTGCGGCGGTGGGGGGGCGCGCACACACACAGGCAAATCGTCTGCGTCAGACAGTGCCGCCCGCTTGTCAGTTGTTGAGCCAGCGCCAGCCAGCGGATTACAGCTAAGCACCAAGGCGTGGCAACAGCGGTCACAGTCACAGCGCTAAAAACACATGCAACAACAAAGCGATCCCGCTGCTATGCTGCCTATACTGTTGTGGGCAATACACTACAAAGCACCAGCACCAGCATCAGCACCAGCTACACAGCCGTAAACTTAGGTATAGTCACATGACCCCAACCAACCCACTTCCCTCACTTCCTAAATTGCTCACGAAATTTGCTGCCACTGCTGCCCGCCCTTCGCTTGTTTTTATTTCATTTCCTGCCGCTGTCTGCCTTGCTTCGGTCTGCTAAAGTGCCACCACTGTTTGGGTGGGTGTGTGTGTGTGAGCGCGCGCGCAGGTATTGCCTGCGAGTGTTGCATACCGGGATTATATTCAAAAATGCTCCTTTGCAAGGATAATAAATATTTGACGGTTCATAAATCTTTAAAGAGGTTTGACGCTACGGCTCGACCAGGCGATGTTGGAGCGTGCCCCGGAACCACGCGAACCGCCGAGAAGAACAACAGCAGCTAGGGCAAACAACAATAATAGTAACAACAGCCGACAGTGACGGCGACAGCGGCAGCGCAACGGCAGCGAAATGCCGAAAGTAGTGCGGCTCTGAGGCCATAAACGTAAGAGTTAACATTTTTCTCTCTAACTGTTCTGAACTTTCTATGTCGTTGTGCGGTGGTGGTGGGGGGTAGGGGTTGTATACGCGTAAGTGTGTGTGTTTTTTTTTTGTTTGTTTGTGTGTTTTGGTCTCTCGTCTCGTTAACGAGATTGCATGGAAAGTGGCACAAGTGCGAGCTGCTACAAGCCTAATGGTTCAAAACACCCCCTCGCACTCGCACTACGCCACCGCCACACCTCCCGTAAATATCGTTGTAGGCAGCAGAGTACTTTACACACAAAATATACCATTATGCAGAAGTGAAATAAAATCATTTAAAGGGTTACACACCACACTACACTACACTACTAACCTGGCGCAGGCACACAGCTGCGCCAGCATCCCAGTCCATTTTATGTTTATATGCTGATATTAAAAATGAAGTGCTTAGGCATAAGTCTAGCGCCAGCCGCTGGATTAAGAAATCTCATATGTATGATTAAAAAGGGTTGAATTATTTCGAAGTTGTCCTGAACAAACAGCAGGGGGGAGGTAAATGAGTTTTTGCATTAGTATAGAAAACTAGTAGCAAGGATATGTATTATGAGCTCGTAAACTGTTTCGCCTTTACGGAAACTTCTTGTGAAACTTTAAAGTTCGATAAGAAATGCGAAAGTGTGGAGATGTTGAATGCAGAAGCACATACCTCTTTATATATAAGCAGTATGAGTATGGCATTAGTTTGTCATTTATTGCATAAATATGACTGAGGGCACTGAATATTCGGCCGAAATATTTCGAGAGATTTATTTGTGGCATTGCAAACTCTTCACACTGTTTTTCGAACTATTTAATTGCTACCTAATCGGTTCCCTGGAATGATTTCAAATTATTTTACTTTAGCAGAGCTTTAAGCGGATAAAATGATTATGCTAATGGCGAGAGAATTGTTTATTAATATATATATAAGGAATATTTTTTCTTGGAATAAGAGCCACTGATGCTCCCTTAATCTTCGCTTCAGTGTGTACTCAGCCTGATAATATTGTTACCTTGTGATTGCGTGCAGCGGCGCGGACAAGTTTTAGGATCATTCAGTACGAATCTATACAATATAGTGATTTACATATGTTTTCAACTCATAATTCCAACGAAAGAGCAATTTCAGACTTATTCCAATATCGCACTTTATGAATTTCGAATTTCGAATGAAAGTTCGAAAATTTAAAATAATATATGTTGAAATATAATTGTTGAATGCACTTATATAGGCTGAGAATCAATTAACCAGAATGTTTTCTAGAAATAGTAATGAAAATCTAAAACTGGACAGAATAAATGCTTTAAGGCGCTATGTTTAGTTTTTGACGCTATTTTTGTGACTGAATCATAATTGTTATAAGTAAGTATAAAACAAGTTTTGTTTAGAGAGGTCGATCTTACAGCTTTCGTGTCGGTGCATTTGCAAATAGGGCCACTGTGGGCCATGTGTGGGTTCTTAACTCAAATAAAATTCGAAAGAATCAAACTATTTCGACAATGGCAACTAAATTTTGTCTATCCTTATATTGTATGTATAAATTTATTAAAAAGAAAAAAACACACAAAAACTTCTAAGAATTTATGTCTCTTAACTTTTTAAATCTACTGTAGTGCCACGAAATATACTTTGAAATTTATTTTCTTTCATACGCAATCATCTATACTTTGGTGCTTAGAATTTGCTAAAATTAATTTTCATACATTTTTTGGGTAAAAAAATCAAGCATTTTAGATGCAACCTTGCATGAGTTTCAACGCAGTTTTTACTTTAGACATTTTTATCCCTTTTCGGTAAATTCAAAAATTTCTCTTTTCCAAAATTTTTTAGAAACACATTTTCAACAAACACTGAGCATATCGTTTGAACTATTATAGTATACACAATGTTACATATTAGCAAATAAATATTATTGAAAATATGGAGTTTAGTGCCGCCGGCCGCTCTCTTTACCACAATCAAGAGAAAAGTGGTGTGCAAAGCAAACCGACTATCACCGGGCCTATTTCCCAAGTGTTTCCGAAGCGCCAAAAGGACTGCCGCATTTAAATAAGTTGGCACAAGAAAAAGACCCATTTCTTAACCGAGAACCGCTACTAAAATAGCAAACCGAAAATAAACTTCGACAAACAATCGGCTGACCCACAACTTAGACCAGCCGCACCACCGCTGGGACACTGCAGCCAACTTCATGCGGCAGCACAGGAGAGGAATCGAATTTGTTTGTTTTGCTTTGTGAAATATTTAGGAGAAGTTCAGCTTGCAAAGGGTTTCCTAAGTGCGCCTTCAGCTTGCATGCATGTGCATGTGCATGTATGTGTGTGTGTGTTTGTGTGAAGATTTGTGCTAAAAACTTTCGACTAACTCATTCACTTGCCTTTATTGTTTGTTGAAGAAACAACATAAACGCCGCGGGCCTGTCAAGTGGCATGCATTTAATCCTTTTAGACTTTTGTGAGCTCATATGCGGCGGCAGTGTGAGTGTTTGTGTGGGAGTGTGGGTGTGTGTGTGAGGATCCGGCTGTTTGGGCGCCACTTTCTGATTTCCCATATGATTTCCAATTTTCCGCCAATTTAAACTCGGCACATCAAGGCATATCTACATAGTAAGTAAATATGTATGCACGTGTATATACATACACGTGTGAGTGTGTATGTGTGAGTAGTGTAAACAAATAGGCATCTCAGCTAACGCCACGCATGTCTACAAATCAAATTATGTGGCATTTCGCACAGCTACATAATGATGTGGCACACACGCACACGCACACACACACACACACACACGCACACACACGCACACACACGCACACACACACACACACACACGCACACACACGCACACACACGCACACACACGCACACACACACACACTTACAGTTAAAATGTCCCCCTCACAGTTAATTTGCGGTCTTCGTACCACACTATAACTCATATTGTAGTTGTGCTTTTGTTTGCGCCACTACAGCCAATTTTCATTATTACACTTTATTTGCTTTTCGCTGGGTTATTTCATTTTTGTTTGTTGCGTGTTGTTGGAGTTGTAGTGGTTTTTGTTTTCGTACCCGCTATTGCGTGAAGAACTTGCAGATGGACTACAAATTATGTCAACAAACGCAGGATCACGCCTCAAACGCCTTTGCATGCGGCATGTAACTGGAGTGCTTATGTGCGCATATGTACAACAATAGCAACAACAAAGCCATACAAAAACAATGGAATCAACAATAGCCCAAGTAACGACTACTCAACTAACGAACAGCTTGTAGACCGAAATTACTTGGGTATTTGGGTATTCGTAAGAACAAAGCCATTTCGATCGAAGCGCCCACACGAACAAAAGTGCCGTGAGAATAGTTATTTGAATGTGTGCGTAGAACAAAAAGTTTGCTTGAGTGTGTGTATATTACTACATATCCACAGCATATATATTTGCATGTTGTGTCAGTTAATTTAAGTGTTTTCTTTGAAAATGTCGCTTTATGTTATACGAGTATAACTTCGCTTAAGAGGTTGTCTGTCTTAGTCCTAGCCTGTGCTGGTCCCAAACTGGTTCAATTCCACTGCCCTTAGCCCTACGCCCCTATTGCGTAAGGCTACTGTATTATAGTTGCCGGTATAGTTGCCTCTATACTTGCGATGGATACTATAATAGGATTTTAATTTACGGAAGGCCACTGAAGCCAGTGTACTTGAAAACGCAGATAACAACCCTGAGTTTACATTTTCTTGAGAGCATTGTTCAAAGTATTTGGCGGCGTTGCTCAAATTTTTGCCTTAAATTGTAAAATGAAACATAAATAAATGAAAAACTCAATGAAATTGAGTAAGTTTAAATGAAATTATATTTGCATTAATGTGTGTGCTCGCTGTGAAAATACAAAATTTCTGTACGTTAAATGACGCAGCTTTTCAATGTGATTAATACTGGCATTTTTAAAGAATCTTACAAGATTATTTACTTACTTTCAATTTACAAGAATGCAGCGTTTAGGCACAGTTATTACATTATAAATATAGTTTACTCTATTAATACATTAATAGACAATGTAAATTCTCTAAAAATATTTCACAACAAAAAGTGTGAATGTGTTACTAGAAAAATGCATATAGTGTTTAAAGGGCTACGATTTTTTTGAAGAATTGTTCTTGGCAAATTATTCAATTAGAAACGGAAGTAAATAAACAAAAATAAAAAATATATATTTCCTAAAAGATATTCACTGTATTCAAACTCCAAAATTCACAAAATAGCGTAGGCAACTGCTCAAGATCAGTTTCCTGATTTTACCATTTCTGTATACTACAACAAGGGTGAATATTAATCGATAATACACACAATGTGGCGACTGCCGACTTAATTGCCTGCGGTAGGTAGTCGATATCCACCCGTAGTGTAAATTTTGGTAGGCTGTTGTCGAGCGGCAACTACACTCACTCTATTGTAGATATGCAATAGAGGTGTTAATACTAGTTCTCGTTGGTGCTCTTTTGAATAGAATCAACAGCTGAACTGCCAACAAATTCGATAGTCAGTACATTATCTTGTGGAAGTGTGTCAACAAATAAGCCAGAAAATTCAAGTGTTTGATTCACATTCGCACTAAACAATACGGTCATACCTATAGTTGTCACGAAGAGTATGACTCGGGTGTGCAATGCCCAGAATACGAAGCCCTCTCTCTATTTCTCTCTTTACGACAGCTCAGTCGATAAATGCGAGAACTATTTAAAATAGCTTTACTAGAACTAAATGAACACAACATGTGTGCTATCATGAATTATTCTGAACATAGCAAAATTTTACTAATTCTGAGCTAGAATTTCGTCTACAAGTAACTGTAATATCCGATATTTACTATAAAAAAAAAATAGAAATACTGCGCTGTTGGTATAAATTCGATTTGAGTTCGAAGTTCTGAAACAAATCCAAAACAAATCGCCTTAGCTTTAATAGATTGTTAACCCCAACGATGGTTGTTTTAAGCATTATTTCCAGAAATGATATATAAACATTTAATTGATAATTCCAAATTATAGCAAAAAGTATAAATTGACTCTAAAAAATAGGAGATTTATTCTCTTAAGAAATACCGGGGCCAAACAACAATTCAAATGACATCAAAAACTTTTGAAATAGGCAAATATATTGAATATTATTTGCCTTCCCAATAACTTTCCCAATAATCTTTAAAGTGAATACCCACACTAGAAAAATATATAAAAGTCTGACCACAAACCCCTCGTGAGTTTGTCTAAAATGTAGACTTGCTCCTCCACGAGCATTTAATCTGAAATCCTTTGAACAAATATTGTGGTTGCGTGGTTTTAATCAAATGTTTTGCGGTTAAACAATACAAAACATAACAAAAAAGTAAGGAGTAAGGAAATAAATGCAATAAGAAAGAAATTTAAATAAAATTTATCGCGCATAGTTTTGCGAATTTTTTAATTGCGGTCTAACCGAAAGCAAATGTGGGTGTAGGAATTTACATGTAGGTATGTATGATTGCACGTGGTTGCGTTTGCCACCCTGGATGTCGTTAACAGCGCGAAAAATGTCAACAAGTTGCGTGGAATAACCGAAGAGGCAGTGCTTACACTTATGCGGCGCGCAAATGGTGGTCGTCCAGCGTGCGCAATAGCAATAAGGCGTGCGGCAACGGTTGCGATGCAAATGCTCGATTGCAATACATCCAGGCACACAAAAACTGAGTCGCCTGAAAGTATGCAATGAATTTATGGTAATGCGTGTGTTTATGCCCTTAATTGCAATATGTTGCACGGGAAATATTTAGTAATGTGCAAACACTATATGTTGGCGTAACTGAGGTTGCCTTGAGCACTTTTAAAGAGTTTAACATTCTCATAAACATGTAAATTTTGCGTTTTGTAATTTTTTATTTTATTACTCATCATTTCAGGCAGTGTCTAGAGAGTCTACTTTTAGGCGAATATTTAAAATCGCCATTGTTCTCTTCCGTAGGCCAATAAATCACCACTCAGACCACATTAGGTGGACTCAAAAAAGGTACACGTCTTCGCGTAGGCAATGCCTTTTGTCAGCCTCATTCCTACTAAACTGTTAACAGTTAGTATGCTCTGGGATAGTTTCTGCAAAAATACTGCTTATGACCAGGTCAGTCAATCTTTTTAAGAACTTTGGATTAGAAATGCATTATACAAGTAGATCGTTTTAGTTTAACAATTCGATGAAATATAAGTTTCATTAAAACCAGGCTCGTTCGTTTGGACGGAAATATTAGGTCATTCGGTGTTATTTGTTGAACAAAGGAATAAAAAATTTTGTTACGGACGCTTATAAATTTAAAACCACACCTGCATGGCTGGCTAACTAAACACACTATAAAGCGGTGGCATAAAAACGTCAGCGAAGATAGCAGCAATAACAATATCAAAGCATAAAAAGTGTGGAAATAACTGTTGGTGGTGATGAAAAGTAGTTAAAATAAAACAAAAAAAAAAAAAACAAACGGTAGAATACCTGTGGTCAGTCGGAAAAGTGATAAAGCACGGCGCCGTCGCATAAAAAGCTGACTGATGACTGCACTCACACGTGGAAAGGTCGCCTTTTATTACGTCATGTGTGCACCTAATAACTGCGTAAGTAAACAAATAAATAACAATAAAGTGACGAATAAAACAAACGCTCCGGAAAGGTGAGCGCAGGTGCGCGCGGTGCATGCAACACAGGCAACACAGGCAACACAGGCGTAGAAGCGTTAAGGATGTGGAAATGGAAATGCGGGTCACGTGACATAAAAAGCTAGTGGAACATGGGCGAGGGTGTACGCGTGCATGTGAGGAAAGCCAAAGCCAAAGCTAACACTTTTCTGATTAAGCGCATATTTTAAGGAAATATTTTCGGTAACAAAGAGCAAACAAAAACAACAAAGAGCAAACAAAATACGAAGTACGAAATTAACATAACGAAGTGCACTTCGCACGCAGGTTATTGGTAGTTTACAGGCAATAAACTGTGCGCACAAACTTCGAGCAATAAAACGGGAACGAAGCGCGGGCGAGTAGGGCGGTGCGGGGTGTTGGCGGTAATGGTAAAGGTAAAGCGTTGCACAATGCGTAATTGCGTGACGTGCTGGTAATAAGCTAGCATCGAAACAATAAAACAACAATAACTAACGGTACACGTTGCCAAATACTTGCAGCAATTTCGGTGGCAACAACGTGTACGCTTTGCAATAATGTGCAACACGAAGTGGCGACAATGTCGTACATGCATGCGATGCACACACACGCTTGCCACTAAAGCTTGCCACTGTTGAACAAGTTGCAACAATGAATTTACGCGCTTCAAACGATAAAGACAACAAATGTCAAGCGATGAATGCGAAAAGCAATGAGAAAGCAAACTTTCAAATTAAGTTTTGCACGCGTGCGTGTGTGTTGTCGTCATTTTTGAGCTTAACAGTTGCGTGTGTGTAAGTGTGTGAGAGACGCAGCTAAGTTGACTCGGTTGTAAACGTAAAATTTAAGTCACTGTTGCAAGCTTTATGCATTTCCGCTCTCGAGTGCAAATTTTTTTTTGTTAATACAATCCGGTGCACAAAATAAAAATAAAAAACATAACAACAATAAATACAAACTCACGCGCACAATAAATAAAAAGCTTAAGTTGCAACAAAGAAAGCGCCACAATGGAAACGTCAGAAATAAGACGGAAAAACTGATGAAAGCATAAAAAATTAAATTAAATGGGCGCTTGCAACAATGTCGCGCTTTTGCGCTTTCCACATCACTCAGCGGTGGCGTACAATAGCTGTGTATGCTACTTGCGCATGCAAGTTTTTGTACCCGTGCCATAAGTGCGTTGCATATACGCGCATGTGGCATGTGGCATGTGGCATGTGGCAAGTGTGTGCTGCCGACCTTTGTCCTGCCCAACCAATAAGTGCGTCAACTATTGCCCCCGCCAGCTCACTTTCACACTCTTTCTCTCTCTCTTTCTTCACACACTCACGCATCACAACAATGCATCAAAGTGCTGCAAAGTGTATAAACAAGTCACATAAACTTTTTCTATAACATTTCGCCAACTTTACTCACATTTAGATGTGTTAGTTTGTTCGCTTGTTGTACGCTTGTTGTTGCAGTTTTTGTGCTCTCCTTTCTTTAATTCATTTGTTAACTGGCAGCGCATGAGTGTGAGGGTGCGCGCAGGAAATTAAATTGCTCACACACACACTGGCTATTGTGCGCGCGCGTACGTGTGGCACACATTGTGTGCTGGCGTTGTGGCTTAAACAAAGTTGAAACAAAACTCTGCGTAAATAAAAACAGCAACTAAAGCGAGCAAAACAAAGCACTAAATAAATAGGATTGTGTTGTTTTTGTAGTGTTGATAATTTTATTTTTAAATTTCGCGCGCGCGCGGGTTCTCCATTGTGCTTGTATGTGTGCGTGTGCGTTTGTGTGAGTGGCAAAAAGCATTGAAACATTTTACTGCAGTTCTCAAGTTGCTACTGCACTGCAGTAGGCTTGATAACAATGTAGCTAAGCATGATTTAGGGCACCGAAAACCATCAACCTTTAATTAGCACTTCAGCGCCGAACATTTTCGTATTGCACTACATCAATATTTCATATAATAGCTTTAATAATATCACCTCAAAAAAATTATAAGAGTTGAACATCTTCGCTAGGTCGAATTTTTGCTATCTTGAGGACACTCTCCTACAAAATGTCTAACAAAATAATATATGATGACAATGGTTTGGTTAGGCTTATTTGCGAATAAAATTTCTAATCAGGGGTTTTAAGAAACTCTGAGTTTAAATTGAAATTCGTTTTTTTTCTCTCTATACGGTGTGTCGAATCTTGTCACAGACTAGGTTATTGTCGTCAGAAACTCAAAAAGTGCTATATAAGCCGAGTGAAAGGAAATCTTTTTACTTTTAATACACTCTGTGTTTGTGGATAAACATCGAAATGTTCAACAAACACGAGTTTGTGGCGAAACGCTTTAAGTATTTTTCGGGATCGTTAGCATATACTAAAACAAATGGTTTTAAGCTGAGTAAAAAGAAAGTTTTTTTTTATAAAAAACTGTGCTTGTACTTCATGCCAAAAACCGCAACGGCCCACAAACTCTAGGTACTCTCTATAAACTCAAACAAGAAGTGTTTAAGCTGAGTTAAAAGAAATATATTTATAATAAATTCTGTGCTGGTTCTTGAGACTAAACACCGAAATGGCGAATAAACTCGAGTTTGTGGGGCAACGGTTAATTGATTTTTCGAGATAGGAAAATTTCTTGAGCTGAAAAATCGTCGTGAGTTATAACTTTCCATACTTTGGAGATATTAAGGAGTCATTCACAAGGCTTTTTAACTTTTATTACAGATAAGTATTCTAAAACTTAAATTGGAAGCCGATTTTTAAAAGGAAATCAATTTAAATATACACTAAATTTCATCATATAAATCTTTAAGATACACTCCTGCAAAGAAATTTGTTTCAACTCTTAAATGCAACACGCGCAAGCCTTTGACCGATATCCATCATACAGAACAATTACTTCGTATCCTTCAAATCAGTTTTAAGCCAAAATGTATGTAGCACGTCGTATGCGTCGTTAAGCATTTGCACACTTGACTGAGCTAGCTGGAACCCAGAAATTTGCTCAACTTAAAGTCACTCTGAATTTTCCTAGCCAACCGGTTCGCTTTTGCTGCTTTTGCTGCTTTTGCTGCCGCACGCTACTCCGCTTCGTTCTTGCGTACTTCCATTTTGCCTCGTTGTCACTGTCTACTACTACTCACGCACACTCACACACACGTACACAAACGCGCATAAATGTCAAGTAATCAATCAATTCACCAGTCAATTGTTATCCCTTTAATTCTGACGATATTGAAGGAAATATGGAAAATGGTCACCAGGGCATGATAGCAAATACAACGAGTATGCAACAAAAGCAACAACTGCGTATGTACGGCAGACATGTAGGGCGTGGCGGAGCGGTTGAGGAGGAGGATGTCACTCTATTTACGAGCGATGGTTAGATGGTGCAAAATTATTAATACTCGACAAAAAACCGAAATTTGCTTGTCATTTCATATTCAAATGAGGCTGAACGAAGTGAAGTAGAAGAGGAAAGTAAATGGCAAGGAAGAAGAAGAAAAACGAGCGCAGGCAATGAACTGAAAAGCTAGCAAAGGCAAATTTCATCCAAATTTCATCCAAATTTCATGGTTATGGTGAGGCCTCTAGCGTGCATTACTACACTACTACTTATAAGAAAACAACAACAATAACAAGAATGAGGTGGAAATGCCTTTGTGCATCGAGTGCTGTTGTGTGTGTGTGTGTGTGTGTGTATGTGTTAATTAAGTGGCATGGTCAAGTAGCGCATTATCCAGCGAGCAGACAGGATTAATAACGGCACATGGCAATCACATATTTGCTCGTTTGCTCTACACTAAGTGTCGGAAAGGGAACGAATGTGTCATGTTTTTTATATTTCCCTTCCTGTTTAAAAACATTCCTCAAAATTCAGATATACTCGTAATTTGATTCAATTAATAATTAATTTTAATTCTTCTTTCAATTAATCTTGCTTAATTCTTTTAATTCGTTAGTTTGAATTTCCAGTTAAATACAATTTTTATCATAATCTAAACGATAATATCATCTTATATCTCTCCTTTTCTTTCTTCCTTGCTCATTTCACACTCAATTAACTACGAAAAACAGCAAATAAACAAAGTAATCTGATATATTCATTACTGTCATTACTGCTGCGACAGACTAGAAGAATATTGAAGACTTTTCATTTTTTAAATGCATGGCAAAAGTCATATTTTCTTAATGAAATGAAAATAATTATGTTATATAAATTACAAGGCAAACAAGGCCCGATAAGCACTCACTCACGCACACACAGACAAACATGTTTTAGAAGAAAAATATCAAAAAAGCATAAATGACGAATACCGAAAGCGTAATCTGCTTGCTTCGCTGCTATTATTTGCTAATGCGCCTAGAAATATGCAACAACAAGTCTACATCAAACAAGACCAAAGCGGTCGGGCATTCTCAAGGGACGCAAACGGCAAACGGCAAACAGATTTATTTATTTTTTTACTTTCTATTTGTATAAGCTTTTTAATTTTATTTTAGAGAATTTGCCTTTTTTTTATGCGTGTTGCCTATTTGTTTCATACTTTACGTTTTTTAATGTACACGCACAGACACACACATTTATAAGCTCACGTTTGAGGTGAGTGACACAAAGGCAGGGCAAAGCAAGTCAGCCAGCGACCCGGAACGCTACACAGCTCGAGCAGCAAGCAACAGGCGGCAGCGTGAGTGTGGGACGGTGGAGCGGTGGGGGTTTGGTGGTGTTCGAATGACATGGCAAATTGAAATAGAAAATTCAGCCTGAAGACAAATTGCGTACTTTTCATTCTTTTCCATTCTTTTTCATTCCCCAAACGCATAAACTGTCTAGCTGACAGAGCACTCTATTGTCTTGTTAGCTGAATGACTTTATTTTTTTTGTTATTTATTCTTATTTTCCTTTACGCACATACGCAGCCACGCCTATTGGGCCTAACATTGTAATGAATATGTTGAGCACCTATGTGTGTGTGTGTGTGTGTGTGTGGGTGTGTGTGTTTGTGCGCCTTGCTTATGCATAGAAATTGCAAATTTAATTGAATGACGGAGATGCCAAAGAGCGTTAAGCGCTTAAAGAGCGCACACACACATAGCCACGTGCGAGTACATATCTACATATCGTGTTGCATGTGTGTGTGTGTATGCGTATGTGTGCGTGCTTGAAAGTCGAGTAAGCGGCCACTTCAGAATGCGGCAAAGGAAAATGTGCGCTGAACTCAGTTAAATCATCTTAGCGCAACACGTGATTGACAGGATATTTAGACAGAAAAGCGGGTATGTGTAAAAAAAAATACAAAAATACAAAAATACAAAAACACAACAACAATAGCAGCACATAGCAGCACATAGCGACAGCACAAATCGCCACGAGCGGAGAAGATGAATGCGTGCTTTCAGAGGAAGAGCTCGCACACTCGCACACTTGCAGACAGCAGCATATATGAAGGATATGCGAACGTAGGCTGGATGGTACGGAGCGAAACAGGATTTGGGCAACAACAAACGGCTTTGCGCACAGCTTAGGTGATGTGAGCAACAAAATTAGATATTACGCATGTCAGAGCAAACGCATAAAGGAAGTTGGGAGGAGATTGACAGGATGTGGCACACGCTGAAGCAGTGTACATAAACACACAATTAAAAACAAAAAAAAAAAAAAAAAAATACAAGAGAAAATGTGTGAATTTTCATGATCCGCATTAGTGCCAATACATAGAATGTTTCATTGAGTTTTTTAGCACTATTCCAGCAGTGCGCAAATTGGTGGTGATCGCCTCCAACCATATACAGTTGCTGCTGGGCTGCAGCACTAACGGCGCTAATGGGAAAATTAATTAACAAAATTGCGTTTAAAAAACGAACGCGGACTTGTGCTAGTATTTTTAGCTTTTCACCCGCTGCGCGCTGCGTTGAGGCAGAATAATTTCAGTGGTGGCGGCAAATGATAAAACGGAGAGATAATCAAAGGCTGCAATTACAGTTAATGAATTTTCCCAAAGAGTGAATGCCTGCAAAAATAAAACACACTAACGAAAACACAAACAAAAACACAAAAAAAACAACAACAAAAACACACCTATATCTATATGCGGTATGTGCGTGTGCGTGTGTGTGTGTGTGGGTTGATTTCTGCGGTCTTTCAGCTTTCCGGTGGCGACAAAGGATTTTCACCGTTCATTCACTGCTTTTCTGACACTGGCTGTGTGCTTTTCATAGATTTGTTAGCTTTATTTTACGCCTCCACGCCACAGCGCACGCAATGGCAAATGATCTTAATTTCATTTACTTCGGTAATTTTTATTAGCTTGTTGCTCTTCTACACAGAAACGCCTTTGCCCGAAAAGCGAATAGAATATGAAAATAAAAAAAACTCAAATGGGACGCAGGCAAAGCAACTAGATAACCCCGTATCTGGGTGCAACAAGTGGCGTACTCAAAACTCTTCTAAGCAAAACTGCTCCAAGAAGGCGCAAACTTTTCTAAAATTCCTCCAGTAGTTGAGATTCTCAATCAACTTTAGCAGGCTTCGCATTAGAAAAGTAATAAAAACAAATGAAAAATGAAAAAAAAAATAGAATAAAAGTTTACGGTAAAAGACTGCAGTTACGGCCGGCAGGTGAGGTGAACAGCTTGGACGTAGGTCAAAGTAATAAACAGAAAGGTAGCGCGGTCAACAGAGGGTAAGTACATCTTTCGAACCTTTTCTTGCGTTTACTTTCAGGTATTTTTGACTGTTTGACCGCTCGCACTCCCTCCACTACACTCCAGCACCAGCAAAACAACCCTTTGTGGCACAAGCAGACCCAAATCTACAAATTTAACGTCTCATTTTAAAGAAAACGCTCAGTCGATGCTTCCAACTGTCGCTCGGTGCCTACATCAATGTCTGTCCGAGTGCTTTTTTTTGTTTTTTTTTTTATACACCTGCACTTGGTATTCGTTTACAGCTTTTATTTCGGCAAAAGTTATTACTTAAACGAAACAGGCAACCACACACACATATGTGTCTTGAGCCTTTGTCATCTTCAACATTGTGTCGGGGTTCACGAACCCTCGCACTACATTGCGGCAACAACACTTTATTTATTTGTGCGCCTTTCTCAAAGTGTTATATAACAAATGTGAGTACCGTTTACTTCTAAATAACTAACTAAATATTTATGTACCTTTTTTGCACTTGCCACACACGCATTTCCGAAGATGTATGCGAAAACCCGAGAGTGAAAAAAAATAAGAGCTGAAATTAAGGTTAAATGACAAATTACTTAGCAATGAAGTAGGGTCCAGAAAAAGGCGGGAAGACGGCAGAGAGAACGACCCAAGGCAGCGTCTGCTTCAAGCAGTCCGCGGCGGGGACGCACACTCATACAGTTCACGCAGTCGCCCGGAGTAATGCCCTGGCAATTTTTCACACCTTATCGCCAACTAACGGTGCTTTATTTATATGTGTGGGAAAACTTGTCCACCGGCAGGTGCATGTCCACTCGTAAGACATGAGTGATAAGTTAATTAGTAAATTGGTTATTATTGCGGCATTAATGTTGTTGGTGGCCCAAGCGCTGCAAAGGCTTCCCCACTGAAAAGTGCAACTGCAGACACACCGTTAAGGCATGCTATAGCTGCAAAGGAATCGTAAATGTTGATTGAACTGTGTGGCGCATGAATAGTTGGAAATTAAAAAAGGAGGTATAATTTTAATGGCAAAGTGCGCAAATGTAATTGAAATGTAACGAACAGAAAATTGCACACCCAAGGTGACATTGCTATTGATGTCTGTGCCACACGAGATACTCGTGGCAGATGTTGAAGCGGAAACAACGCGTAAGCCAATGGAAGCCATTCAATGGAAAGGTTGAAATTGTTAAAAAGAAATCGCAAGGAATGAAATGACAATAAAAAATTTTTTAAGAGATTGCCACATGTTCTAAATTAGTGAATTCTAGGAAAACATAAATTATGTTAAATCTTGCAATACAGGAAAATGTCTTCAACTAGTAAGAATAAGTAATCTTAGTAATAAAGCTTCGTAATTATTATCAAAATATTAAGTAATAGCGTTGCCATTAGGCTTTAAGAGAAACCTGCTTGAGTGAAAAATGTCTTGAAAATTTGCAATTTATTATAGCACAAAAAATAAACATTTTTAAAAGCTTGCAGAGAAAAAGTTTAGATTGAACAGGGTTGCCACACCTACTAAATTGTCTTTTAAATTAAATAATCCAGAAATAAAATAAAAAGCCAAATTATGCATTCAGGAATGATAATGAAATAATGTGGAAAAGCTGTTATCCAAACAAAGATCAGATCAAATATCAGAAATTTTTCGTTGCCACCTAATTTTAGCCGAAATAAAATTTCCTATAATAATATTCGCTACAACCTACTTTTCTCTTATTTCTTTTATTTCCCGTATTTTTTAGCTGACAAATGACAAATAATGAAATAGGAGCTCTTCATCTCACAGTTATAGCATGAATATGCCGCATCAATAATGTGCCTTGACCCCAACTCATTTCAAATGGAAAACTCGTCTCATTTCGAAAAACTATAAAACCGTTCAATTGCATACACAAAGTTACCGTTACGAAGGCACATTTCGAACATCAATTTGATGCTCTTCGAATTTTCAGCACCACCGTTACGCTTTATGAAACTCACACGGGCACACACGCACACACGCACACAGTGGCAGTGGCAAAAGCACATTTTCCTTAATCTAGCTGCATTTCATTACCCATACTATGATGTAATAATGGAAACCTTTTCATGGACCAAATTTGGAGCATATGATGCTGGTGCAAAAGTGAAATAAAAAAAGAGAAATGCAGAGAAATGAAATTTCAGTGCATTTACACAAGAAAATCGCATATAAGCTGGAGTGCAAATCCTGTTATTGAAGCGTAAAAAATAGTAAGCTGCAACAAATGTACTCTTAACTGTCAATTTAAGCAGCCAGCATACTCGGAGAGCAAAAAGAAAATGCCATTGCAACAACAAAATAGAAGCATGAATGTATAAACAAGGAAGCAGGCGTACATATGTGGCATCTCCACAGAAGTGAATCACGCAAAAATTTAGTACGGGCAGATGCTGCAAATGCCACAGCAGCGCGCAACAATAGATTGAACACGAAGCAAAAGCAATGCAGTCGGCGAACGTTCGAATTTAAGCAGTGAACGCCGGCACCAATGAGATTACGTTACGTATACGACACGTCGGCTCATTCGCTAACTGGTGGCATTGATGCCGAGGAGAGCACAAGCAGAGGCATGTAAGCGCACTACTGCTAGTGCTGGTGGCACGTGTGCGTTAGTATGAGCTATGCGCGCCGGCAGCGAGTATATCAAGTGCCCAAGTAGTCATAAGAAAATGACTGCGAAAGCTGCCATTGCACTGCCACAGCATACTTTTGGGGGCTGCACGCACAGTGCCACATAAAATGCGGTAGTTTAAGTGCCGAACAGTACTCGCTTGTTGTTAAGTTGAAGGCGAAGAACGAAGAACGAAGACGAAAAAAGTCGACGAAAATTATTTACAGTTAAAGTGTCGACAAGATGCTGGTGGCAGGCAGACGGTATATGGGTGCATGCAACGTACAGGTACATAAGTAAGACTTCAGTGGAATAAAAGCGGCAATTGGATGGGTTTATTTAAAATTCAATTACGGCGTCGTGTTGCTTGCAACTGAAGAAGTAAATTCCGAGGCACATTAAAGTATGTCAGAGTGTGCGCGCATGTGTGTGTGTGTAAGTAAAGGTTTCGGCGTAGTAGTTGAGACATCTTCGTAGATATGCTGGTCAAAATTGCAAACGGCATGTTAATAATAAATTTGCCACACGCACATACACACACACACACACAAATATATATCCTGAGCTTTTTCGTTAAGCTTTGGCAAAAGAAATTTGTATGCAGCAGGCAAGCGCGTAAGTTGTGCATGGCAGAGCAGGCAGCAAATCAATTTAAGTGACCATAAAAACTAAAAATTAAATTAGTTGAGGCACAGGGTGCGAAGATAGGTACATCTAGAGTATATTTTTTGCTCATATGTGCGGCTACTTTTGTTTCTGCACACTAATTTTATTTTTATAGATTTTATGGACGAATGTCTTAAAAATGTCTGAGTAAATCTCAATAGCTTCTTTTTAAAAAATAAACGCTAATAACACTGCAAATTTTTAATAAAGAAATCTTTTATGATTTTTACGCTATGTAATTGTATATGTTAATCATTTGAATTATCGCCATACCTTTCCTTTGATTGTGGGTTACACAGTTAAGAAAAATATTATAATTTCATAAGGAAAAAAGTTATTTGTTTTTCTTCTTTCATTTCGAATAAATAAGCTATTACATAATATAACAGTAAACAATTCTATTGCTAATAATTCGCTTACCAAATTATACATTTTACATAAAAGTTGTTCATCGAGTCTTACCTGCAACGAGAAGAAAAATAAACACAAGAATATAAATCTAGTTTTTATATGAAAAATTACGAAACAAATTTCACAAAAACATATTAATTCAATTACTTTACAATACAACATAGGCAATACCAGTATACATATAGCGCACAGTTTACATACACAAACTAACAATGTGCGTAAAAAACAAATAGGCACAAACAAACACAGCGACACAAAGAGTGGCAAGCAAAATAAATATAAGTAAATTAATATCCAAACATAAAGCTTCCTAAAATGCAAAATAACTGTGAGAAACAAAGAATTTTTGAAAAAAAATAAAATTTTTTAATTTAATATTTCTAACATAAAGCATAAAAAATTTAGGATATTAGAAAATCCTATCGGCAACTGCAGCAGCGGTCGCTACAACGACAAACAGATCTCAAAATAAACATTTTTCAATTACTGCGAAATCCTGCATGTCTGCAGTCGGCAAACAGGAATTCGCCAAATATTTTTGTGATCAAAAAAAAATATTTAAAAAAATATAATAAATAAAAAAATAATAAAGAAATATAAAAAAAAATTTAAAAAAAAGTAATAAAAAAATCTAAAAAAAGTAATAAAAAATCTAAAAAAAAATAATAATAATAAAAATATATATATATGTATGAAAAGAAATAAAAGGAAATTTCTACGAAGCCATATTTTATTTGGCAGAATATTTCGACTAGCACTTGCTTTTTAATAAACAATATAATTTGTAGAAAAAAATAATGTTTCGAAACAATTTCAAAACAACTACACCAAAATATGCCACAAAAACTAATTGACCGTTATTTGTGTGTATTCAAAATAGCATTGGCTTTGAGCGCAGAGACAAGTGCATTTTAACAAGCTGGCAATGTGTTCAGGCTCTTGAAAGTATGCAACATATTTGCAGGCCTCTTCACTAATTAAACTTTGATCTGAAAATGCACCCACACACACACTCACTCTTAAATCAGATTCAATCATAAAAATCAAACAAACATAATCGCGAGTATTTCAATCGCACGCAGTAGTGTGTTTCTAAGTGTTTGTTGTTGCCTGACCTTTATATTTCGGAAACTAATTGAAAGCTTGGGCGATTTTTGAAAATTAATCGCAATACATTAATTTAAAAAATTCAACTAACTTTTTGGAAAGTTAGAGTATGTTAGAAAAATTCAGCAGAAAAATGTGGCATTAAAATTTGAAATAAAATATTAACAATCTTTTTAAAGATTTTTCTTTGCTTTCAAAAATTTCCTTGCTTTTTCAAAAAAATAAATAAATTGTTTGGAAAGTATTACAAAATCAGTATCAGTTATAGATTTTAATCAAAAATATTGAGCTTTTTATTTCATATCTCCCTTTCCTTAAATTTTTTAAAATATATGAAGTAATTAATTGATTATAAATATTTAATACAAAATTTGCAAAAAAGTTTTAAATAAATATTAACTAAAAATCTCATTTAAAATAAAATAGTTTAATATAAAAGTATATTCCAAAAATAGCAAACATATTTTTTGTACAAATTTTGTTTATATTTTTCGCATTTATACTGAATTCAGTTCAAAAAAGAACAATGCCAACAGAGAAAAATATAAACACCATAGGTAGCGCCTCACAAAAGTATAGGCTTATTCAGCCCAACAAATGAGGATTATTCTCATGACCGACGGCTCTACGTTACCGGACCGGAACGCGGATTTTTATCCTGGAAGGACCCTCCAAGGACTATCAACTTCTTTTTCCCTGAGATACAAGCATTGCTCAAAATTCTTTTAGGAATATTTTCTACAGCTGTACAACAAAAATAACAACAACAAGAGTATTCGATGCACGCTGCGTTCTTTTTTGCCGTTTCGATGTGTTATTACTTGCTTAGAATAATTTTCAACATTGTTATGCGCTGCAAGTATATCCATCTCTTCTCCTGAGATTTATCTATTTTGCATACCAATTACCAAAACGGAAAGTGATTTATACACTACATTTACATGTCATTAAGGCAATAAGAATAATATTTATATGGAAGCATACTTTTAAACTCAAATGAAAAAGTGCTCTAGCGCCCCAAAGTATGCAAGCAATGTGTATAGTATTATATAATATTTATAAATGTAGAATATTCAAATAGCTACTGAACGAGGGATTACAGAAACATAAAAGAGAAGAAGATTTGAAAATGTTCTATTCAATCGATATTTTCTAATGAAGAGACAAATGTGGCAAATGAAAAGCTTAACAGATTCCAGCAATTATTTGACATTAAAAGCGACCTCTCAGACTACGTATGAGTCTTTTTCAACAGAATTCCATTATTTCTAACGAAAGTAGCGGAATAAATGCGCTGTGAACTGAACAAATGTGGTAGCGCTCACAGAGTAAATGCTTTTAAGTAAATTTGTAAGCAATTTTGAAGGCGAAAGCACACAATGAGAGAAGAAATCACAACACCAAGTCAAATGCGAAATCACATAATTGTATTTCAATTGATTCAAGATATTTTTGGTTGAAAGTCAAAAAGTGAATGGTTTTTAATTCATTTAAAAGGATGAATTAACGGTGTTGGGTTTCAGTCATTTAGAATTTTGAAGTCCTCTCACAGACTTTTGTTTGTATTGTTAATTATATAAGGAGAATAGAATTTATTTAAAAAAAAATAAAATAAAATTGGAGTACTTTAACGCTTCGTTTAGCAGGAAATCTACACAAATGGATCACAATAGTCACAAGAAAATCACTCTTTTCCATATCCTTCAGTCTTTTTCTATTGTCAATATGCCTATAAATGATATACTCTCCCGATTCTAATCAAAATAGTTACTAAAAAGAAAAATACCAGAAAAACGTGTTTATTTTTTCCCAAAGACACGAGTATTTTTTAACTGATACCGATGAGCGCAAACAGTAGATTTCTACATCCACCAGACAGAAATAGTAGAGAAATGAAAAAAAAATAAACCAGCTAGAGTTTGCTGAATATATTAGCATTTTAAACAGAAGAGCAAAGGCAGAGAGTGCATATTTGATATAACATAAAATACCGTTATAGTTAAAAAAACTGTATGTTTACAGTAAGTACATTTTTAGTTATGCGATATTATCTATAAGCAGCAAAGGACATACACGCACAGACACACCCAGATGCTCATACACTTCTATATATTGATTTCAGTATTGGGGAGAAAAAGAAAAGAAAACACTGCAAATAATAACTTTCATTATTTCCACATGGTATGTATCATGCCCACACATAAGCATGTATACGAGAATTAGGAAAATGGCAAACAATTAGATGACTAGATAATAAATAAGGCCATGCAGAAAAGCACACACATGAAAAGAATTTGTGTTGGCAAGGAAACGGATATCTGCAAATAAAAAGAGAAGCTTTGACATGAATGCCATGCTCAATTAGCGCGCGCTAAGGACATGACAGTCGCTTTTGTGGTTAGGCTTCCGTTGGCAAGAATGAGGCAAAAATCTGCAGCAACAAAAGCTCTATTGTGTTTGCTTGCACTACTAAGTTATTAAAATCTGCTGATAAGCATATTCAAACAGCTGACAGTCTCCCCATACAGTGATTTCAGCTAACTGCACTCAGAGGAAGAATGTGTGACTATGTGTGTGCGTTTGTATGCAAGCTTACGAAATGAGGCTTCAAGTTGCGCATTATTTTTAATCTATTTGTAATACCTTTCCGCTCTTTAAAGCATACATAAAGCTGATATCTGGAAATAATAGTTGAAATCTTCATATATATAAAGATATATATGTATGTATGTATACTCCCGGTAGCTCGGCTGAATCTATTAATTGAGCAAAAATCCTGAAAGTGTTGCAAACAACAAAACACAAAAGAGACTTATTGTGAATATCCAATACAGATGCGCTCAATTTTTGCCAACACACTTAAATGGTAAACGTAATTAGTATTTTCTATTAGCAAAATACTAACACAAAGCTTTGCGCTCTTAATGCTTTTGCTAAAATCAACAATAATGCAGACGATTTCAATTGAATATAGAAACTCTATTTCGTACTTAGAAATTTGCAGTTTGATAAATTCAATCAGCAATGCATGAAGGACAAGCAACTTGCATTATTTGCTCTAGTGGCCGCACAAAGCTTTGCGAATCCTCTTTAGCGCAGCAAACACTCATCAATGCTGCGCAGCATTACAGCACAAATACACACACACACATATATATATATATATATATATATACATCTGGGCTTATGTGTTAATGTATGAAAAGCAGTTATATGCCACTTGAAGAATAGCGCATGCATCACCACATACAACCTACACACACGCACACACACACACACACACAACCACTCGGGTGAAACCAACTTCCTTCGCATAAATTTCAATTTATACACTTTGGCTTAGCTGCCATTAAGAGATATTGAATAATAATAAACACCCGACCACAATTACTCACACACACGTGCGTTTACCTGCTTGCTATTGGTGCGCAAGTGTATTAGCGCGCAGCGTACGCCAGGTCGTATGAGTGATCAATGAAATTATACCAAAGTGCAATAGTGCAATTAGTGTGGAATATTAATAAATTGATTTATGTGCTTGCTTACGCCAACCAATACATACAGCTAACGGGAGTTGGAGCGCCGAGAGCTTGAGCACGTTGCTGCCGCAGACCGCAACGCACGCGAGTAATCATATGGGATTTGAATAGGCTTACGAGACGTTTCGGAGTAAGGTTGTTGGAAATGCAAATTATTAAAATTTGAAGCGCTTCAATAATATTAAGCGAGTGTAGGTAAATTGACCAGGCTCTACTCTTTTGTTGAGCAAATATAAACGGAAACAATAAGCGTAATCAAAATAATTTACAATTAAGATAAGTAAGTAATGAAATATAAGTGAAGAGACTTGAGTAATATAAAATAATAAAAATTAGGACAAAAATTTATTTCGTAAAATTATATAAATCAAATTAAAGTCAAATTTAAAAATTTCATGATTATAGTTCTTATTTAATTAAAAAATAAATGAAATAAGGTGAACTAAAACATTTAAAGTTGGGTTAAGAAGGGTTAATTAAATATATAGAAAATAATAAAATTAATCTATAAACAAAAGGCAACAGATAAAAACAAACATTAATTTCAAAATTAAAATAAAAATATTTTAATATGAATATCAATGAATTCAATTTAGTCAATTTAGTCAAAATGACATATTATTTCCACAAAAAAAAAATTCCAATTAATTAGAATACATTAATTTAGAAATTATAATATGCAAAAATATACTTAATATAATAAAATCAACGAACTAAATATCCAATATCTTTAAAGATTATCTCATCTGGCTGCACACATTTAAAGAAGTCCTCAGCTGTGCCACAAAATCACCAGACTTATTGGTTCTATTGAAAATTGTCAGCCATTATCCCCAGTTTTGCAACTGTTTATCAATCGACGAGAAATTTGCGTATTTTAATAAAAATTTGCACAAGTAAACACACAAATCTCTGATTCAATTTGCATCCATATAAGCTATAATAGCTACTTCATACGTTCAATAAAGCTGCTCACTTCTCCAGGGCTACAGCACAAATCCCGATTCATCCACAAAGCTATTCATCAACAAACCTACACTTGCACACACACATGCGCATAGTAATTTCCACTGCTGCCTTAGATTGCATCTGTTTAAGGCAATTTCGGCATGTCGACTGCTTCCGGTCGTCCGCACAATATACTAAGACCAAACAAACACTTGGCAGCATTCAAACACACTTACTTGCAAGGCATATCCTGCGTGTTTGTAGTTGCGGTTGCGTTTGGTAGTTGCTTAGTGTATGTTTCCTGCTCAAATTCATCATATTTAGCTCGGATTAATAATTCTGCCAATACAAATGATTACAACCGCACCGACAAACACACACGCATTCAATCTGCACATCCGAGACGGCAGTAAAATCTAATTCCGAATCGTACATCAAACCAAATCGTAACCGAAATCGAAATCGAAATCGAAATCGAAATGCAAATGATAAATGCATGCCTCGAGTGCCGCTCCGAATTCGAACGAATTTCCACATTCAAAGCCTTCGATTCGTGCGTCGCACAGGCAGAGGAAGATTGATACGTCGCTTCACAGATCGCTTTGTTGCTTTTGTAAGGTTATGCTGGGCCGGTGTGGCGACAGTGACAGTAAGAAAACATTTGCCTTCACACATTCACACTCACCCACACCCACACGCACACCACCCATGCCACAAGTAAGTGTGTAGGTAGAAGTGTGCACGTGTGTGTGTGTGTGGGGTGGATGGGGGCCTAAGCGGAAAATCACATCAATATGCAACATTCCAGAGATGCTTATGCTTATGAAGTGAATGACGCCAAAGCGAAGGCAGCAGGAGCAGGTCGCCGGCGCCTCTCCTCGGGCCATGTAATGCTGTCCAGCAAATTTCGACAGTCTTTTGCTTTCACAGGCGCCACTTGCCGTTTCGGTCGGTGTGCGTGTGTGTGTGTGTGTGTTGACGCCTCACACTTGCGCTGCAGTAATTTTCCCAACAATTTTACACACTTGACCATTAGCCATGAAATGTTGCGTGAATGAAGTGAGAGCGCTGTGCTCGCTCCATCTGGACACCCATCGACCGCATTACTTCCACCGCAGTTAATGGGCGAGGCGGTGAGGCGGTGAGGCGGTGAGGCGGTGAGGCAGTGAGGCAGTGAGGCGCGCTGGCGTCAATTTGGTATGTCATGCTATATGAAAGCGTTCATACGTATATTTTTGTATGTGTGTATGTGTTGAGGAGAACAATTGCCTGTGTGTGTATGTGTGTGTGTGCGGTAACGCTTGGGAAAAGGTGAAGTGAACTGTAAAATTCGTATGAATAATTTAACGATAAATAACGGGAGGCAAGTGGCTAAAGGAGTTTAGTTTGCAGCGTACACATACACACACGCACACACACACACACACACACATGCACAAACACTCACACATATATTCACTCATTCATTCATTCATTCATTCGCTGAGTGAAAGATCAACGGCAACGGCAACGGCAACGGCACGGATGTACAAATTTGCAGACAAATCAACTGCCAGCAAAGAAGTGGAAAATATGGCAAAGCACACGTCTATAAACCCACTCGCACACACTCGCACACACACACACATATATGTATATATAGTTCATGCACAGAGGTGCAAACACTTGTACCTGCAGCAGCCGCCAGCAAGCAGATAGGTACGTACGAGTCGCGGGCGGACATGTGGCAGAATAGAAGAAGAAAGGCAATAAATTGATGGTAGTATATTAGCAATATGGATGGACCACCGGAGGGGCATTTGGTGGCAATGAAAGGTCGCAAAAACTTTCAGCAAAAGGCAACAACTTATGTGTGCTTTGAAGATGAAAAGTTCGGACAGGACACGCTTGAGATATATGAGTGGGTTGTTATTGTGAGGTAACTTGGGCTGGCTTTACACCCATGCCTTTGCTGCTGTTGTTGCTGCTATTCCTTCACATTTTTACATGTAAATTGAAGTTGTCAGCGGACAGTGATAAAAAAAAAATATCAGAAAGTAAGATGAACGATAAATGGCGCTGGTACCATGGCGAGAGAAAGATGGAGAGAATGGGGCTGGCAAAAAGGTGACAAATCGATGGACAACAATTAAATGTGAAATGGGATACTCAATTGGCTGGAAGTGAAGTGGGTATAATGTGCAAAAAAGTGGCATGCATGGGCAAATATCAGCGAAGGAAATGGTGAGTAAAGTGGTCAACGAAGGGAATGTAGGTATGAATGCTAGTTAGACAGTGGCGCTTACAATATTTTAAAACGCCAAAGGAGATGTAAGACAATGAAGTGAATAATTGCTTCATCCACAAACAGTACTATAAACTTTACAGAGAGACACTGCTCTTCTCTGAATCAAGCGTGTAAGGTTTGTTTCAAATAAATATTAGAATAACGCCACTTTTGGGTACCATCAACTCTTTGAACTTTGCTTTTAAGGTATCTTAACAGAAAATGTCTGTCGAAAAGGTCGTCCATTACTTAATTTCTCTCATCTTCTCTCTTCAACTTTGATGGGAGTTTGAAAATCGTTTAAAAATTCTAACTGAGGATTTCACGCACCCTAGCGTAATGGAAATTGCAAAACTGGTAAAACTTCCTAATTTAGCTTCTCAGAGCGCAACGTTCGTCTCGTTTGCCCTTTTCGGTCTCAAAATGCGTAAAAATTTAACTTCCAAAGCAAATCAAGAAATAAGCACAAAACCCGATCCATAAAATATTCAGCAGCGCTCTGAAGCAATAGCAAATCTGTCTTCGGACACCTTCAATTTGTCATGCCGTCGCACAATTAAATGTCAGACAGCAAATGTCAAACAGCAGAGCAAACGATGCCACAACAAAAACTGCAACTAACATAGCGGCAAGCATTAAGCCATGAGAAAGACAACGGCAGACCACAAATCCATGATGGCTTGGCAGGGCAGCCCGGGCAAACAACTTTAATGCAATGGCAAGGCGAGAGGCGCGAGAAGCGCGAGGCGACTCGACTCAACACCCAGCTCCGAAATAGTTGTAAGCAATTGTTGCTGCAGTGAAAATGACTGCCGCCACACTTTCCAAAAAGTCAACAAAGTCAAAAAAGGCATAGTAAATAACAAGCGAGCAGCAGCAGAAGTAGCAAGAAATTTAATGTGGCGAGGACCGGACTCGGAGTCGAAATAAAGAAATCAAAACATTTGAATGCGAGCAGTTGCCCATGCAGCAGCAGCAGCAAAAAGCAAGAATAAGCAACAATAACAAGATATATGAAACCATAAACTCACGAGAACGATGCAGTTGGAACTGTGGAAGCTCACAAGAATCAGCTGTGGTAGCGCTACAACAACAAAAGTAATCACAAACACAACACAGAAATGGCTAAGAAGAATTGAGGCATAAGCTGGAAGCAGTTGAGTGACTTCCTTGCACAAAATGATGAAGTCAAAGAATCACAAACAGACACACACACACACACACACACACACCCCGCTATTTTTGTACATTAGGGTGGTTGTTAAGATATAAAATGAGCGTCTTTCCGCCACATTCTTTTGTTCAATCGGTGCTATTTTAGTATGGTAGGAGATCCAAAAAAAAACCATTGGAAAAATTTTCCTCCAACATTTAAGGACAACCCTAATACATTCACAAAAATGTTTGCGCATTCTATCTAGCAGCCAAGCAGCGATAAACCGCGAAAAACGCTAACAATGAAGAGCATTGCTGACAAATATAACTCTCTTAAAGAAAGTAGAAAAAGATCGCACCGCCAACAAATGTAAGTAAAACTGAGTCGGCGAAGCAAAAAATAACTGAAGACGGGTAGAAATAGAAATATTTGCCTGCAATATTGCACCATTTGAGTGAACAATCAGACTAAGCGCGCACAAACGCACACAGAGGCAGGCGTGCAAATATAGACAGTGGCGCAGACGGTGTTGGCAGTGAGCAGACCACACTGCTTTTTTTCTGAACACTTTTTCTTCTGCGCTGGAGATGCCAGCGAGAGAATGCAGGAAATGCCAGCATTGCACAACTCGTCAGAAGCAGAAATTGCGTGCAGTGCGGCATGCAGAACGCAGTGCGATTGTTACACACACTATCGCACGAAGTGTAAGGTGACAATGGCGCAGAGGCAGCAACAGCAGCAGCAGCGAAAAAGCAGAGACGAGAAGGGGTGACACTGGGTTATATGCAAAAATGATGAAACGGACAAATGATTGTCGAAGACAGACAATCGACCAAGACACTTGCTCCACCACTCACACATACACACACACACACGCACACATACACACACATACACACACATACACGCACACACACACTCCCATACACATGAGTAAACAGCGGTAATGGCACAAAGCCATTTGAATTGTCTGTATCCGCGACGCTGTTGCAGAGCGCCAGTTAGGCGGAAAGTTGAGTGCAACTTGAAGCAAGAAAGTTTGTGATTCCTAGCGAAGTAAGCGAATACCGATTTTAAATACTATTAAAGCGAACAATTTCAATAAATTTAAATTACAAAGAAAACGTTGCTTACTCTCCTGTAAGAAGTCCACATATCACACTTTCCATACTACTCATGAATGGTGTGGCATACCGTTAGCTACAACTCTGTTTCGCTGCAGTGCCATTCAATTGTGCTAATCGCGCAACAACAACACCAACGAAATATAATTCCGTATTGGTAAGCCGTCAAACTAGCATCTAATTCAACAACATTTGCAGTGGGGAAGGAGCGTGTTCGGCACCAGGTGACGCGGAACAATTTTTCACAACAGCGCTTTTATGATGCCGATTCGTAAGCGATTGGGACACACATTTGATGTGCTTTAACGACTTTATGTCCTGAGCGAATGCAATTGGCAGGCGAAAACACAACACTGCTGCTGGTATTTGCAGCTTGCAGAGATGGTTGCGGGTAAAGAGGTTATGTGGCAAGTCGAATATTCTTAAAGAACGCTTCATTTTACAAGAAGCAAGGACGTAATACTATTAAGTTTGGATCAAAAATAGCAAATTGAATTAAAATTACAGGATTTATGCAATCTTACTGCCACTTTATTAAAATATAAGAGCTTCAGGCCCTCCTCATGCACCCAATGACTCAAACAAACAATAAAATTTGCGCCAAAAAGTATGCAAAATATTATTTTAGACAAAAGCCATTCCAAAAAAACAAATTCTCAGAGTAGAAAATGGACACCCCTCTTTCACTGGTAGAGTGTCATGACTCAGAACGCCTTCAATTTTAGTTAGTTATACAAAAACAAACACCTCTGCGTAAACCGGTCTAAACAATAACATAACAGTACTTTTCAAACGCGTATTCCTTAATCATTTTATGTGTCAGGTATCCTATAACAGTTTCCCCAGATTGCAATACATTTTTAGATCGAAAGTGAAGTGCATCGTTCAGACAACAATCACCTATATATTCCACCTATGGAGGTTTCAACAACAACAATCATTGCGTATTTCTATTACGCTATTTCTTAATCAATTCCGAAAGTTTCAATCAGAAGTCAACAGCGAGTGCAGGTAATCATAATTCAACATGCATCCACAAACTCAACGCCAAGGCACTTTAACCCGCCCCTCTGTTTTATGCACCGCCCACGCTTCTGCGCGGCAAAGAGCTCATTACTATGCATTTGTGCAAACAAACGCGTTTCTTCAACTCAACAACTCGGCGCATATGCATAACCTACGCGATATGAACACACACACACACACACATATATATATATATATACAGCGCTCATCAGGCCAAAAATACATAAAACGGAAGCGAGTGATTTATTGAAACATGCAAAACTCATATGGCCCACATTTGGCAGCTTAAGCTCGAAACTTCAATTTATTCATACGCTTGCCGTGTAGTGTGGCAGCAGAAGAAGCAGAAGAAGCAGCAGCAGCGGCAGTAGCGGCAGTAGGGGCAGCACATCTATTTAAAGTGAGATATTATATATATATATATATGTGTTTACTCATCAGGGTCTCCTCTCATATGCATTAGTGTCTATGTGTGTGTGTGTGTGTGTGTGTGGCAGCGCTCGCTGTTTACTGCACTTGCCGTAAAAGTTTTCGACAAGTTCCTTTCTACAAATTAATTCTGCACTAAACTTGTGCCGTAGAAAAACACACTTAACACACACACACACACACACACACAAGCGCACACAGAGACTCACAGCTATGCGAGCAATGAATATGCATATGTATTGCTCTATTTTTCAAATTCCATGTTGTTTACGTATATCCTTTAACGCTGCCTGGTAGGTAGTGCCAGTACCGTTACAGCCGTGTGCTCATGTCGAACTTTTGTTAATGAAATCAACTGCGTGCTCAGATTTCACAGGCAGACATTTGAGCATACGCACACACACTAACGCAAGACGTGGCTCACCTTGCTTGGGAGGTTTAAGGATGTGTGTGTGTGACTGTCGCCTGGCATATGCAAACAGTGCAGTGTGCAACGAAAAAAGGTGCAAGTGTGTGCGGTGATGTATGCAGATGGTAAATATCAGCAACTCAGCGTGACCGAGCGTTACCGAGCGTGTTGGCGAGGGGAGGCGGCATACTTACTAATGTAAGGTAAGGCAGGTGCTGCCGCTGAACACAGAAGAGAGGCAAGATGCAGCCGTTAATTTCAACTGCCGACGACCCGACTGATGCACTGCCTCAAGTGACGGTACGTTGTCAGGTTACTGCTTGCTTGCTTCAGTTGGTGCGCCATGGCGTATACGTAACCTTCAATAACCGGCTGCACTCAGCATGACTGCTTAACTTTGATGAGGTTTTGGGTATTTTCATTTATTTAACACACATGCGCTAACAACACGCACACACGCACACACGCACACACGCACACATGCACACACGCATGCACGCACACATACAAACGCTCAGTTGGTTGGTGTGAGTGCAATATCAGTCTGCCTAACAGCACTGCAGCTCAGTCTATTTGCACAAGTTTCATAATTAGTATCGTTTTCAGTGCCGACAACAACAGCAAGAGCGAAAGCAACAGCTGCACCAACTCCGCAAACGAGTGTGCCACACACAACTGGGCTAAGACGACCAGACGTCATTGCCTGTTATGCAACACAAGCGATATGAATGAGTGACAGTTGCAGTAGTAGAAGAAGCCAGCCGGCCTGTTGGTGCAAGCGTCGGAAATATTTGGCGAGACGGACATGCAGTAATTACGGGTGGCAATGAGGACAAAGAACTCACACACACATATATATCTAAGCATACACACAGTCGTATGCGGCGCAGGACGCTGCCGTCGTCCAAAGACAATGCTAAGATGACGCTAAGTTTGGTTGACGTTTGGGGTCACAAATAATTATGACTGATAGGAAGCAGACGACAGCCGGTGTCATATTAACATGAAATTTTTAATTTATTGCCTGTGTTGAAATTGAAGTGATATCCAATTACTAGCTGACAATAGTGTCTTTGTTGTTGTAGCTGTAATCCAAATTATTGTTATCGTTAATGGAAATTGAAACTAGCGTTTGCTAACTAGGCGCCATTTGTAGTATGCGCCTGTAATTTGTAATATTACACCGCTGACCATACACTACCATAAAAGTTGTGGTACATAACACTAATTAGCTATTTGGTAACACAAAAACAAAACAAAAAAAAAACCACTAAATGAATTGCATTTATGATAACTCAAAACCACTGAATTGCGCAAAAAGCTGATTTTTTGTATCACGAAATTTATATGTCACAGCCGCCAACAACATGACCGCAGACTTGTATAGAAAATAATTATTTTCCACAAAATTATTCACTTCTCCCTTAGTGAAGCTCGTGTTTTCGTAGCAATTTTCTATTTCGTTTACATTTTTCCCTTATATACGTGTGTGCGTATTGAAGGAAATGTCATGTTACGCATACATACACATGCACAGAACTGCGATGTCTAGCGAAATTTATTTTCAATAATTACCAAACTGAGGTGATATATAGTATTATATCCGATCTACACATATAGTAAAGTTTAACTAAGATGACTGTTAATAACAGCAATTTCTAACATTTGACTGAAAGCTGATAAATTTTCAAAAAGCAGCAGGAACGCTTTCTCTTCAGTATTTTAACAATATATTATATGACAACAGAATTTATTCCATTTCAAATGGACTTCTTCGTGTTAATCATTTAAATAGTAAATATTAATAACTATTTTCTACAGACTATTAGTGAGAATTCGCGATTCATAATATAATTAACTGATATTTATATATTTTAGTAAATTGTTTCTAACATTTTTGTGATTGAAAAATATTCTCTTGATAGCAGAAAGTATTAAATTTTCAATGAGCAGCGCTGCTAGGCACAAACTGTAACAGATAACAGTAGATTAAAACAGTTTCTCGACTATTCAAAGTTTTCCGGTTTCCAAACAGAACCCTAGGTCGTCATAAATGGCTTGAAATTCGCCTACATAATGTTAAACAGGATTTTAGAGAATGCCTGTTAATAACAGTATTTGATACAAATTTTAATAAATGCATTTTTCTCCAACGATTAGCCATAATGGGTCTTAAGAAGCTTCATTATATATCACAAGACAGTATGTTAAGAATTGGTTTACAGATCTTCCATAAATAACAGTGTTGGCAATGAAGAAGCTGTGTTGTGGCTTTTAATCAAATAACATGCATACGGCCAAATGATGCATCTTTTAGGCGCGATGAGTAATATGTAAAGCAGAAAACAATTGAATGCAGAAATAGTTTCCGTTTGATTGATGTGAGTATCATTTATGAAATTCTGTAATCGAGGTAATATTATATACGCATATATATGATTCAAATTGACAAATTATTTAACTAAAATAAAGACATCCGAAATGCATCAACTTCCTTGTTGTTGTGCTATATCAAAAAATGTCGAAAAGAGCAACTAAGAAATGGAAAAAGGTATGTAGTCAATCGAATTATCAGAAATCTTAGAGACCATCCAATATGTTGTTTGTATGTTGCAACAATGTGGTCAACAACCTCACATACACTTGTGTAGGAATTGTGGTTTTAAAGGAATTCATGTAATTTGAGCATAGGAAAAAGAGATGGGTAAAAAAAAAAATAGCAGAAGCTAGATTCAAATCCAATTATTCAACGTTGAAGAATTCATGATCAAACAACAAGCCGGATGAATAGCTTTAGCGCAAAGCCAATATTTACATACTTTTGATGCTGATCAATAAATAAATGAAAATATACCATGGCAACTAGCGAATATACAAACAAATGCATGCCAACACACACACACAAACACACACACAAACCATCACCTCCATACGTATATGCATGTGTTGTGGCAATTCGAAGAAGCAAATCATAAATATCAGTTGAAAGCGAAGACAATAACAGCAACAAAAATAATACAGCTGATAAATAGAATACAAAATGCTTTCAGAATGAGCATCAAAGCCATAAAATAAATATCCCTGAGGTGATAATATCATATTTGTAACGTTAGCGGCACAAAACCAAAAACAAAAGAACACGACAACAAAACAAAAAAACAACAAAACAACAAAACGACAGAACGGAAGCAAAGCAGATTACAACAAAGTAGCGTTGATTCGCAACAAGCCAATTTTCGGAGTTAGGAGTTGGCAGGACCCTCCTGCTTTCTCACGCTCCGCCACTCCGCCAAACGCTGACAGCTATGACAACAACAATATCAGCAATAACGGTGACAAACTATGCATAAATGGTGTAAATTGAAAAATATCTACATGCAACCACATTGAAATGATACATGAAACCGCATCTCCACGGCAAAGATTGGTGCGAACACGCTCATAGGAAGTGAATTCATTGCGAAGTGACAAGTTATGTGAAGCTTGAAATGCGCTAAGGGGCTTTACTAGCAGATATTTTGTCATAAAATTAAACCACAAAACACCAGCGGTGGCTGGTGTGCCACAGTGTGCGTCGATGTGCCAACTAGTACGCGTCTAGGCCTAGTTGTTCTTGTTTTGTTTTTTTTTTTCTTTTGCTTCTGACATGATGCCTGGAATTATTTCCCCCTTGGAGATGTGTGAATAAATAAATAATGAAACCGCTGTTTTGACACAATTGACGCATGGAGCTAATAATAACTCAGACAACACAGAAGAATTGCTATCGTAAGGCAAGAAGTGTGCGGAGAAGTGTTGGAGAGACGTTGCGAATAGAGCAAAATTTGCTTAGTTGGGAAAGTATATGTAACGCTAAGGTTAAAATTTACGAAACAATTACGAAAATAAATGGATATTTACAAAATATAGAAAGTGTTTCAAAAAGCTATAAGAAACTGATATGATTGCAACTATAGCTGTGTTGACTACAACTAAGGCCATATAAGAACTCAATATTTGAAAAACATTGGATCATTTTATTTATATTGCTGAAACGCCTCAGAATTGCCTAGAATCATATATTTCACACGTCATCTTAGTAGTTATTTAATTGTAAAAAGAAAATAATATTTGCATACTTTTGGGCGGTTCTCGTAAAATTTACTCCAGAAACACAGTGTTTTTTTTGAAACAACGTACTCGCAATCACATATCTATATAAAATATATTACAACAACAGCATCAACAACAACAACTAATTGAGACACCTTCATCAAAAATAAATAAAAATTTAAGATAGGCAACAACCTTTAAATTTTTCACCCGCATTTGAAAAAAGTAAATAAATACTAAAGAATATTAGAACGATAATAGTAAAGAAGCGCGACGCTTATTGCACAAACGTGAGTTAAAGGAAAAATTACGAATTTTCATTAATTTGTAATCGAAAAACTTTTTTGTGTTGAAATATAGTAAAAACAAAAAAAAAACAAAAAAAAAAAAAAACAAAAAAAAAAAAAAAATAGAAATTCACTTATTCACAAATGCAGTGTGTGTGTGTGTGTGTGTGTATGTGAGTGCATGAATTTCAAGCACAGCGGAATAAATTACAAAATTACACACTTTAAACGCCTAACAGTAAGCTGCCGTTTTGCGCCTTCAAGCCACAGCTATCCAAATCTAGTAGCTGCGGACAGACTTTCTACGCCGCCTTATGCTAATGTTGCTGTGGGACGGAACTTTTTCTGGACTTGCCGAATCTAATAAAATTGCGTCACAAAAATTACAAAAACAAAATGTGATAGACAGCAGCGTGTGCGCCACAACACGCCACTGACCATACCTAGCTAACAAATTTTGCATTAAAACTTGTGAGATTGCCTTCGTTTCAGCGACGGCGACGGCGACGGCGATGGCAACACAACATTCATTTATTTATGCATATTTTTTTTTTGTTGTTGCAGAGTGCTCAAGTGCAAATGTTAAACTTTACGGCTAAGCGCCCTTAAAATATGGAGCAAAGAAACAATGTGAAAAGTGTTTTTACACGCCATCATACCCAACACATGCACACACAACACACACAACACACACAACACACACACACAAACATAGATACATGGTGGGTCAGCGGCAATCAGAAAAATCGGCAGTTTTATTTATTTCTTATTTTCCTTTCAATCCAATTTGCTTTCGCTGAAAAGTGATTTTCTTTTTAATTTCAATTTTTCGCCATTTCCTATGCATCAGAAGCGCGCCGCCGGCGTTGAAATTAAAATTCAACTTCCATGTCAAACGCTTAATATGCGGCAGGGAGGTGTGGTGGCGCTTCTGCAACGCACACAAATATGCCCGAGAGCAACAACAATAACCTCACGAAATAACGGGAGCGTTGCTGCTAAGCGTAATGTGCGTGTGCGTGCGCGTGTGCGTGGTTGTGTGTGCGCGCACAGTAGCGCGACAATATGTCAAACATGGCGCAGCTGTCAAAAATCTATGGCATTCCATTGAAACACAGACTCACAAATAAATTGGAATGAGCTGACGACTCGTATAACGGCGGAACAGCATACAAAGGGGGTTGTAATTGCGCTGCAGCGACGAAAACACCAATACGACGCTAACGCGCCACAAACGGCAGCTGTGCATATTCACTAGGAGCAAATAGATGAACTAAAAAGCACAGAAGATTTCGAGAAAAGCGAAACTCAAAGTCCAAAAGAACGCGCGCTTGACAGAGACACTTTTTGTCAAACACATTTTTCCGACACCAACACATGTCCCCCCACCCGAACTCGGTGCGCAAAGCGCTTCTACTTTTCCTCTTCAAGTCTTCGCGTCTGCCATTCAAGCACACAATATTCGAGTGTGATTCGATAAATCAACCCAAGGGATATGTCTCGCATTTTTCGAACACAATTATTAGTGTTGTTGCTGTTATACGCTGAGCGCTCAGAATGTCTGCTGCCAAAGCATTCAAAGCATTCAAAGGCAACGAGAACACAATAGCAGTAAAATCATTTTAGAGGAAGATAAAATGAGCGCGCGTGCTGCCTGCCAAACAAGCGGAGAGCGCAGGATGAGGCACGCGCTCGGAAGCCAAATCAGTTGTATTGTAATCAAACATTTACTCAAACGTGCCGCTCCATAAATACTATAAATAGCTACCTACAGACATATATTTCCGCGTGTACACTTCCGATGCATTGAAAAGCCATGAAAACGGCTGAATACTCTACATGCAAGCATGATTGATGATGTGCGGGCGAGCGGTGCGTCGGCTTGTCGGCAGCGGAGAATACGTCCAAATGTCCATAATCGGTGTCATCAGGCGGTGGGGGACATACAAGTAACAGTCAGTTTATTCACTTCATTGGCACACACAGCACAGCCACACATGCGAACACAAACAGCAATCGCCTCCGTGCAACAAGTCAAGAAAGTGCGGCGGCAGCAAGCCAGTAGCAGCTGCAGTGCCATTGAAAAGGGTTGCCTTGCCTGTCAAAGGTTGATTGAACAAGTAGACTGCGCGCCTGCCGAATGATGTGTGGGTGTGTCGTCGATGCTGTAGCGCATTCGGCGCCATCAAAGTCAATTGACAGGCAGCAGCAGCTCGGCATTTAGATATTTATGCAGACGTCAGCATCGATGCAGCTGCCAAACTGACAACAAACATTTGGTATGAAATTATTGTTATGCGTCTTTTTTCCACTTTGTGATCTGATAATGATAATGGAACATTTAAAGCGCATTTAAGTGTTCGGCCGAGGCGCTATTGAGCCCTCCCCGCTTCGTCACTTGGGTGCACGCTAAGTTAAATTTATGCTTTTCTTAATAAAAGTTTAAGCCGTCAAAGCCATAGCGGATTTATTCACGTTAATTCTACAAACTAGAGCATCAGGTGATAGCTTAAAAAATTAAAAGAAAAACAAAAAAAAACTCTTTCAATCTATCTGTCTTCATTTGATTTATGATGCTCTCTTGGATTTGGATAAACTGCTTGTTCGATTCGGCACTTTCCTTAAGTTTATGCAATTCGAAGTTAGCTGTGATTAGATAGCAGAAATTAGAACTCAGTAAACCCTAAGTCTATGTAAATTAGTTCTGAACTAGTTAGTTGCTAGGCGAATTGCTGGTTCAGACTTTGGTAGAGGTTCAACGAAATTGTGCCAGTTCTGCATGTTATCAAATAACATAGTTCAAGCAACTAGTTTAGCACTAGGACATTTTCGCTTAATTCTACCGAAATCGCCCCCGAAGGCTGGCTGGCGAAAGCGATGGGTATCAGAAAGAAATTTTTCATATTGAGCAGAGACTGCGAGCGGACCCACGAACAGCTTGACGGTACAAATATATTGTTTTCTATATTAAACAGACAGAGCTCAAACTGGCATATGTTTCCATCGAAAGCGAAGGGAGCCGTCAGGTTGACTAACCTCGCTTTCTAGTCCTGAAAACGTTCCAAATTTCATTACAAAATATTTGTAAACATATAGTAGAAATCAATAATATGCATTTAACTAGTCTTTAGCCACTTGATTCCCACACAATCTTTTTCAATAATTAAAGAATTTTTTATATGTTTTGCTTTTCGAACTCTTAACGATGCTTAAATAAATCCAACATCAACTTCATCTCGAATCCGCTTAAAGCTGGTGAAGGATTAAAATAAATAACATTTCGCTTTTGCTCTCTTGAAAATGTTGCAACACTCTGCTTCTTAGGAACAACTTCACTACATCTTATTTTATCAACTTTACTTCGCCGACAACTTGTAACTAAGTAGCAATTTTATTAAAAACTTTATTAAAACATTCTTCGCGCGCTAATAGAGAAAAGTGTAATATGCGAACAGCAAAGCAGGGGCAGAAAAAGATCTGCCTCATAACGGTGAAGATGTAGTGGAAATGCCGTCAGGCAGTGGTCCTACTTTGAGGTCCTAGTGGGAGCGCGCAGTGCAGGGCGAATGCAATCGCAACGGCGACTACAACAAAAAGCGGTTGGCAACAAACAAATTAAAAAGTTATGCGCGCAAAAATCGTTGGGCAACATAAAATCTTGGCGATTACGCGCCACAAATCCAACAACCGTGTGAGGGCCGTCTAAGCCGGCAATTCGCAGCAAGCCTTCATCGCATACATATGTACACAAGAATGTGCCAATCTGCCGCCTATGTATGTACATATGTATGTATGTTTGTGTTTGTGTTTGTGTGTGTGTGCAGGCGTTTGACAGTTGCGCTCGAATGCCAGACATTGCTATGGTTGCAATGGAAAATTTAAATTGCTTTTGTGCGGATTGCGTGCGAACGCGCGACGGTCGGCGCTGCATGTGATGCAACAATCAGAAATGTTCGTGTTGCGCCCACCAATGTCACAAACTGTGCTTATTGAGACTACATTTTACTTGGTGCATAGATGTGCGTATGTATGTATGTTTTATCGTTACGAATGCCTAAAAAGTTTTACCTTACCAATAAAGGACGAAGAGGCCGACACAAGAGGAGTTTCGTTTTTCAGTTTTTAGTTTTTAGTCGCATTGCAGACATCTCTCATGTGTGGTAAGAACGGGGAACTATCTATGATGAATTTCATAAATTTTTCCTAAAAATTTAAAAAGATACACCAAAACACAACAAAAAAAAAGATGAAAATGAAAATTAGCTTCAATTTTCAAAAATCGGAAAACGAATGAAGCTCAACTAAGCCGGTAACAGCCGGTTATTAAATAAAATATTAACAATTTGTAAACTTCCACTTTCGCTTCAAACAAATTTCACACAAATATGACTCTGTAAACATTTTCCATTTTTGGTTTGTTGCAAGCGAATGAAGCGATTAATTGCCTGCGAGAACCTGCGCGATCATGGCTAATTTTTCGATTTTCAATGTTGCAACAAATGTGGAAAGCGTGAACACATAACTTTTCGCCACGAATGTGGGGTATGTCTGGCAAAATATGCTCTAAAGTATATGCGTAAATATTTAGCTGTATATATAAATGTGCTGGTAAGAGTGTGTGTGTGCTGTGCTGAGCAAGCTTTTATGCTAATTGAAAAATCGTATGTAAATTTCTGTCACAAATGAATTTTAATTAACACAATAACGCAGAAATGCCGCCAGGCGGTCAAGCTCACAGACCAAAAAGGAAAAAATGTGTGTGCGCCTAAGTGTATGCAATAGCGTATGCGTGAGCGTGGGTGTTTTCAATGCTTCATAACTTTTGTGCGCTGAAAAATGCTCAATAATTCAATATGTGAATATTTAAACAATAGCCTTAGGCTTTCAAACACACGCACACACACGCACACATACGCAGCGCACATGCTTATATAAAGCGAAAAGCATAGCTGCGTGTGTGTGGCACATGCAAGCGAGTGAAATTTACACTTGATTGATTTCATTCCTCACATACATCTTCATATTCACAACATAGTTATAATGTGCTTTTTTTTTATTTAGAATTTCATATGTTTTTCTTTCTATAACAGAAAGCACACAAGTACCGGGGGGGTTGCATCGCAAAGGGTATTTGAAATATTAAATTATAAAAGCAGCATAAGTTTTCATTAATATTTGCTTGGGAAGACAGAAAGCCTTCGAATTTCACTACTCTGTTTGAATTAGCAAACTAGAGAGAGAGAGAGAGAGAGAGAGAGAGATGCTAAAAGGTTAATGAAAAACAAGCCTTGTGTGTGCATTGCTATAAAATTTTTAGGTATTCGAAGTATTTGCCTGTAGGCACAAATATTTTTATTCAACTTTGAGCGGCATTGGCAACAACAATTAAATTAATGTTTTTGTAATGAATTTTACTATTTAACAACTACAAGTGAATATTGAATTCACAACTACAACAAGCGCTGTTGAGCTCATTTCACTGCGGCCAAAATATTTGCCACAGCAACGGCTGTACTCTGTGGTGTAATAAGAGAATTGCAGCTATAATGCGTGCCGATATGCATACACATGTGTGTGTATATAAATGAATATGACTGTGTGCGTGCACTTGTGCGGCTGGTAATATTTAATGCAGTCAATTCCTATCAGAGACCACAAAAGCCAACACAAACCGCCTTTGCGAATGCGAGCACAACAGCCGCACCACTACCAACATGAGCCACACTTCATTCACACACATACACACATATATATATATATATATATACACGCAAAGGAGTTGGTTGTCTGGCTGCCGGTTGGCGAATTGAGTAAATTGAATTGTCCGCACACACACACACACACACACACACACACACAATGGCCTTAAATATGTGCGTGCGAGTGCAAGCGGTGAACCACACCACACAAGCACATGCACATGTACGCACGCCCATATTTATATGGCCACAATGATAATGACGTTCAATGGTTGCGGCGATGACGTTGTGGCTACTTAAGGCTGTAGACTACAGCTATTATGTACATATATGTACGTTTGTGTGTGTGGGTGTGTGTGTGGTAGTAGCTGTGCCCTCAATAAAGCTCGCCGGCCGCTCTTGAAGCCACGACACCGCACTATTGGCTATTTGCTTGTCGCACATTTACTACATTACTACGTTGGTTATAAAATTACAGTTTTCTTAGCTGTTTGTTTTGAAAACACGTCGCAAAAGCTGCGCTGCGCTCGCGATCGATGCGGCTCGCGATGACTCTGCAATCACAAATGTATTTTCAATGCAACGACACACCGCGATTACGCAAGGAGCGTGGCACGTACACTCCCACTCACACACACACACACACACTCATACACAGGCAAATGACAGTGTGCAACGTAAACATAAACAGGCGCCGCTCGCTCGGCTGGCTGGCTCGGCCGCGCTCGCACAGAGCAAGACATTAATTTCCTCATTATCGAGCATTAAGTGAAATGTGCGCCAATGGCGGACACGACCGATTTAATAGACCGGGTCGCAAATTAAGGCGTTGATTCAACAAACAAATTAAAAAACAACAACAACAACACACACACACACAGACAGACGCGCGCGCGTTAATAATCTTGCGCGCTGTCATTTGCGCAATAATTGCCGGTGCATACGTGTGTGTGTGTGTGTGTGTGTGTGTGTGTGTACGTGCGAATGAAAATAAATAAAAAACAAATTTGCATGATATGCTGACATTTGCCACAAATGCCACATAGATAATACTATTTCTGCCGGGTGTGATGTGTGAAAAGTCATTAGTGTTAATTTTTTTGCAATTAATTTTGAAATTCACGCGATTTAATTTGCGCCAAAGCAAATAGAAATTGTGCAAATCAAATCTTCATTGCACATACGCGCATTTGCAGGATAATATGTGCGGTGGTGTGTGTGTGCCTCTGTGTGGGTGTATGTGTGGGTGTAGCGTTATAATATGGTGAGAATGTTAAGCAAATAATTCGAAAAGTTCAATCAATATTTACTTTGGCAATGTCACAACAAATAGCGCGGCGCCGCACACACACACACACACACATATATATACATATCCATACATACATACATACATGCATGTTTATTTTTAGTTCAGGCACTAGTGTGAATATTTTTGTCGACCGTTATTGTGCTTTCACAGGCGATCGCGTTTCCATTTAATTTGCAATGGATTTCCAGTGAAATTAACTCCTCCATGTGCACATTTGTGTGGGCGCATATATGTGTTACATACATATATCGATATATGTATATATATATATAATACATGTGATCTATTAGCAAGCTTTTGGCCTGCATTTGAAATTTCCGCAACAGTCGGTCACTTAGAGCGCTTATTACTGCCGATACCATCTGCGCTGAGCTGAGCTGAACAACTGCTACCCAAGGACCAAGTGCTTTTGTTGGTAAAAAAAATATCAACAGTTGTACGCTAGTTATTTGCAGTGTTCGATAGTAATTTAATATAATTTGAGGTGATTATTATTATTATTATTTGGTGGCACAGATAAAAACATAAATAATGTGAAAACACACATACACACACAGATATCCCCAGGTGGACTATAATTCTTTTAGAGAGCGAGCTCTCCGATATATTTTATCTGGCTTATGATATGATTGATTCTCGTAACAAAAACGCAAATTTACTGCCAGCGGTAAGTTTTCGAGGACGAAATGCCACCAGGAGAAATATGCAGCACAACTCAAAAGTTTGTTCTCACACAAATTGTTCTAATAAACATAAAAGCTGAAAAGCTCGATCAGAAATGATTAAAAAAATAAAGAAACAGAAGGAAAAAGAAAACGTATAAGTAAATCAAACATTAAAGAGAAAACATTTGTTTTGGATTAAAAATAAAAAATTAAATAAAAACTGATTTTTAATGATAAAAATTAAAGTTTTAAAGTCTTTTGTTAGTTAAACTTGAAAAAAAAAACTTTTTTTTGGTGCTACTCAACAACGATAAAAACTTTAGCCTTATAAGATATTTGTAAATATGACCTTTTGAGCCAGAAAGAGCTTAGGTTGTAAAAGAGCTTAAGTTGACTTAAGTTAATTATAGAAATTTGTGCTATTTTGAACAATTTGTACGAGATTTAAACTGGTGTTTCAGCTTAAACGAGACTTGCAAATCGTATGATTTAACACAGGCTTTTACTAGGAATAAAATTATGAGCTTAGCTTGAGTCGAATTAATAAGATCTTTTATTACATGGCCACAGATTTAACTATGGTTGATCTACTGACTTCATTTGCATAACACAGTACAGAGAAACAAATGCACATATCACAATTTGTACAGAGCTAAAAGCTTCCAAGGACACTGGGAAATCATTTCGTAAGCTCACTCATCTTCTATATAATGTGTATATTATATTACGCAGTGAAGTTTGATGTCCACAAAATAATTAGCAAGAAGAAAGTACAATTACGAATCGGCAACAGGGGCTTACTGGAGCGCCAGCTTCACTTTAACAAATTCTCTCAAATTTCTTTCTAACTCGAAGAGCGCTTGCTAACGAAAAATTTGGCGATCTTGCAACAAGTTCAGTATAGAGTATGGACCACCTTTAGCAGATTTTACCCTTATAAAAGTATCACAACGGTATTTGGCATAATCTCATTCGCGGACGATTTTCTCCAATTTCTTCAATTTTATAGTTTTCGACTCATCATACTCTTCCAGTAAGCAAGCGCTACTAGATATATAGTGTGTAAATGTGTATTAAATTTTTAAAACACTTATTATGATAACAAATGTTCTTATTTAGTATCATTTTATCTTGCAAAGTAGTTGCTGCTAAATATATAAGAAAATGTTTTTACCAACTTCATAGAAGAACCTCTCAAATACATTTTATAATCGAATATATTTTATTTCTTGTCAAATATTTTTTAATATTGTATAAAAAAGACTACTTATAATATATGGTATAATATAAAATATAGCACAATTTCGCTAAAACTCACATATATGTTCAAAGATGCCTGCAACAATCGCAATGCGATCTACCAATGCAATGTTGCCATATTAAATACTTAATACTTCAAACTCTACCACAAACATTTAGGAAATCAAAACGGTGTGTGTTGAAAAGTGTTTTATAGAGATAAATAAACTAAGGCATATATGTAAATATTCTACAAGGGGTGCATGATAGATAGGGAGAGGCAAGCAAGCTGTTAGTAAGTAGAAGGTGATATATATACAATGTACAGATTTAACACAACAGAAATGAACCACAATCAAGCAACTCATTACTTAGCAACTGGTTAGTACTTGACTGATGAACAGTTAGCTGCGAAAGCATAAATAATACAACTCTACTTGAAGCATCTGGATCACAACGAAGGCTATGCAGGCTAATTAACTTTGCCTGATGACTACGGATGCGGTGAAAGAGAGAAGCTGAGAGGGATAGAACGAGAGCGAGCCATCTAAAGTGAGTGTCAGACACAAACCTTTTTAGGAGAAGTTAAGTGGAGTGTGGTAGTAGTAGTAGTAGTAGTAGTAGTAGTAGTAGTAGTAGTACTAGTAGTAGTAGTACTAGTAGTAGTAGTACGAGGAGTAGTAGTAGTAGTGGTAGCAGAGGATGGCGATGGCATAGAAGAACAATCAGAAGATGCCGAACTGCAGCTGCTGCCAGTCGACATGTTACCTTCGACGCAGCACGCTAGCCCATTCTCGTGCCCGGCTTCATCAATCAACTCCGACTCCTCCAAATCCATTGCCGCTGGCCCGTCGGCGCTGGCGCTGGCGCTGGCATACAGCACAGTGTTCGACGCCGTGGCACAACGCAACTCATCGTCATCGTCATCGTCATCGTCATCGCCGTAATTCAGAGCTGCTGCCGCTGCAGTCGCCGCGCCGCGACGGCCAGTACCGCCACAGTGTTGGAGGAGTGCGGCGTTGTAGGCGCTGTTGCTGGCATTATTGTTGTTGCGCTTATGATATGATGCGTAATGCGGCATCGCCAAGAACCCGACGTTGCAGCCGACTTTGCGTTTTATGGCGCCGCCGATGGCACCAATGCCTGCGCCGGCAGCAGTTGCAGTTTGGGCTGCATTACAAGCACTAGTTGTTGCAGATAGATTAAGCATGTTATTATTTACATTGTTGTTTGGTGTGGCGGCTGCTGTTGTTGCTGCAACTGATGCATGTACATTGTTGTTGTTGGCATTGGCCGCAGCTGCGGCAGTGGCCGTTGCGAACATGGCGGCAGCGACCGCGGCAGCGCCATTGCAGGCCGCCGCTGGTATGAGTGTCAGTTGGTGTGGCGCTGCGGTGGCGGCGTAGTATTGCTGTGGTTGTGCGGTCGGCGGCGGCAGCGGCAGCGGCAGCGTCGGCGTCGGCGATGTAATCTGTTGTTGGTGTTGGTGTTGCTGTTGAATGGCGGCAGCGGTGGCCGCTGCTGCAGCTGCTGCGGCAGCCTGGTACTTGGTGGTTGTGCCACTGTTGGCCGCGGCAGCGGCGGCCAGATTGTTCGCCTGCAGTTGCATGTACGTATGCAACATTTGTAATTGTTGATGTTGATGATGCTGCTGCTGCTGTTGTTGCTGTTGTTGCTGCTGTTGTTGTTGTTGTTGCTGTTGGTAGTGATATTGCTGCTGCAGCTGGAATTGCTGCTGTTGGTGTTGCGCGTGTTGCAGCGCTTGATGCTGCTGCAGCATGGTGGCCGGATACGCCGGGTAAGCGGTCGCTTGTGTTGGCGGCGGCGTCGTCTGGTGCAACTGATGCAGGTGTGTGGTCGCCGGTAGTGCTTGCAACAATTGCATTTGCTGTTGTGAAGTTGGGTTTATTGGTTATTGTTTTTGCTATGCGAATTACTGCGTACTATGTACATATGTATGTATGTAAGTATGTATGTGTGTATGTATGTATGTATGCGTGCGTGATTGTACTGGTTATGTGATCTCGTTTATGTTTTATGCAGTTAAATTTTTTTTTTTTTTTTTTTTTGTGTTGGGGGGGAGCATGAACTGGTGAAAGTGATCGATATGCAATTCTTATGTGAGAATGTATGCATATAATATAATATATAAATATAATACATAACCGTTATAATCAAAAACGTATCGCAAGTTAATTAGTTAGCAGAAAGAGGGAGAGATAGTGAGTAAGATATACAAAGATAATTGAGTAAGCAGGAGAGACGGCGATATGTATAGCCAGAAAGCAAAAGATGACTGAAAAACAAAACCAAAAGAACAGCTGCTAGTAATAAGTGCCGAGAAAGTGGTAGAAAAAAAGAGAATATTGCTTGGTTATTGTTTGTTTTTATAAAAAGAATATATATATTGGTATTTCCTCTTTGCATAGTTGTTAAAAAGGAAAAAAATATGGAAGCGTAACAACTACCAGTTTAACTAAGTGTGAGAGAGATAGCGAGAGATTATAAATTTCGAAAAGTATATAGATTGACAAAAAAACTTAACGCATAAAGATGCAGGGATAACTTAGTGAAGTAGTGAAAGGACAGACGAAAAGTTTTAGTTGGCGGAAAATAGTCGACGAAAAACTGAAAATGCTGTGAAGCGTTCGCTACAAGTAGTAAAAAAAACTCGGAACTCGCTACATTCTTTGTTTAAGTTGAATAAATTATTATTTGCATTTTTTTGTGTTTTTTGTTTTTGTTTTAATTTTTAAAACTTGCAGATAAAGCAATATAAAGTCTTAAGAACGGGTGCTAAACTGACGATGACAGCATAGTTTATATATAATAAGTATATGTAACAGTAAAAAGGCATAATAAATTAGGCATTATATATTAGAAAGGCGTCGGAAGGCATCCATATTTGCTTCCTTCAGTGAATGCCTAGCAAATCTCTTAAATTGAACTACTATTCTGGATAGCACACCTTCCTGTTCCGGCAAAGTGTTGCCATAAATTTGTACTTCAATTAATTTAAATAGTGTTGTATCTTTAGTTTCATACCATTTGTTCAAAATTCTACCAATTACAAAACAGTTATAATGAGCATATTCGCACAGCTTACAGTTATAGCTTATAATACCAGATATAACGGATTGTTTATTGTTGAGCGGCAGATGGAAAACTACGCTCTTCCCGAAAGAGTGAGATCAACATACAATTATACAGTTCTCAAAGAGTATGGATGAGTTTTAATTCTTATTGATGAGAATTATGCACTTTCCGACATTTGAGTTTTGTTTAGTTCCGCAAAATATTGAATATAATGTTGAGAATTACTGCGGAATATTAGGTATTGAGAAACGTATACATCCTTCGGGGATTTCATTTCAGAACAACATTTAGGTATCTAATTGATAGTTATGGGTTAATTAAGATGTTGAGATTAACTTGAAAATAATGTTAGGATATGTGTTGAGAATTATATTGCACTCTCTTTGAGGAAACGATATTAATGGAATCCCACCTGTCATCCAATTGCCCCTAATCGAGTCAATTAGAGATGTCTCCTAATGTCAAAACTTTGTTAATTTACTATCACAAAACAATGTCGAAGATGTTTGTATGTCCAACAAAATTTTTGGCATGTGGAATAATGAAAAGCATTGAAGAAAAAATTGAATAACCTGGTCAACTGGAAAATTTCTCTTTGTGTACAACTGGAAATCATTTGCTAATTGACTAAATTAGAGGTGATCTATCACAATTTTGCGGCTTATAACTTTTTATGTGCGCCAAGTAATGAAAAGCCTTTATAGTAATTTTCTCCAAACGAAAAGAAACTCATAGGAAAAACTAAATGAGTATGCGTTCCAAGCACTAAATTGAACTAATGAACAGTTTTTCACTATTTTTAATAGGATATTCGAAAACTAACTAAATTAAGAGCTACGTCTGGGGCATATATTTATTTGACCCATAATTTTATTTAACTTTTAGGTATTGGGAATAATGGAATTCTCCGAGAATTGGTATAACTTTGGTCATAACTTCAGATGTTCATTTCAGTGCCAAGCTATATATTCTCAATTTCTATTTAAATGTTATTTTAATTTAATAATTTTTTTAAATATTAATATAATAATATTATTATATATTTTTTATTATATAATAATTTTGTTATAATGTATTTTTTTTTTTTAATATTTTTATTGCATATGAACAACATCACTTTTGAGAAACAGTTTTTGAAAAATTTTTCAAAGTAAGCTAAGCAGGACTATTGATATGATACGATACGAAAATCTCAACATATATAATATTTCAAAAGAAAGTAGGTACAATTTAAAAAGAAATAATGTTGGAAATATGCACACAATTTTCTGACATAAAAAGAAGTTCAAAATTATCGCAACACTCCACCACTAAGTTAGGTAACAGGTTCTACCAGTTCTTACTACAAAAAACTGTCTTAATTCCCACCCGTACTCCACCACTCGGATGGATCAGACACTGCGTGCCTCACTAGCTTTCCGCCTAGATCTCTATATGATTTATGTATTTGATACATTTTTTCATTCTTTCATTTCATTGTTTCTTTTGTTCTTTGTCTTAAATATATGTAAGCATGTGTTGCTCTTACCATTATTATATCTTTCTTAACCGGTTCTTCTTTGATTGTTGCTGTTGCCAAAGCCGCTGTTACTGAAGCTGTTGTTGCAACCGTTTCTTTTAACGCGTCAATGGTGAATGCTTTTTTTATGACAGTTGTTATATAATTGTTGAATTAGGTTGCTTTTTTTTCGTGTTTTTTTTTTGTTTTTTTGGAAATTTGTTGCTTTTCCTTGAGCAAGTGCTTTGTAGCTTCAGTTTTTTTCACTTGCACACTGTTGTTGTTGTTATTTTTAAGGAACTCTTCTAATTTTGAATATTTTTGAAAATGTATTTATATTTGTTTTTGTTTTTGTTTGTGCCTCAGTTTAGTGAAACTCTAGAGTTAGTTTGATTTAATAGATTAATCTTCTTGTTTGCACTTTTAGTCTTTTTGTTTTTTTTCTTTTTTTGTGTAATTTGATTTGTATGCTTTTGTTGCTTTTGCTGATTATGCGCTGTTGCCTTTGATGACTGGTCGCCGTTTAACTTTTGATTTGATTTAGTTGCACTTTGTTTAATTTTCTTTCGCGAGTCGTCGCGTTGCGTGGTATATGCAAGGGATTCTTTGTGGGAACGGTTGGCAGGGAGACACAAGGCTTCTAATTTTCTCAATGAGTGTGAAAACGAAGTGATGATTGTGTAGTTTATGATTTTTTTTTTTTTTTTTTCGGATTTTGTTTTTGGCAAGCAAATTGTTGCTTTACAATAGCAAAAGTAATTTCACTTTTGTTTCAATTTGAATATAATACTACACATTTGTTACTAAATGTTATTTTTGTTTTTGTTGCTGACTTAATTTAATTTGTTCGAAAAAGTTTGTGCTAAAATTTAGTCTTCTCTTCTTTTTTACTTGAAATTAGCAAAATGTGTAGTTTTCGAGTTAAAATTTTATGTTTTTTGCTTTGAAATAACTGTATTTTGGCTAAGAAATAACTCTGCTGTTATAATTACAATAAATGTTTATTTATACTCTTTTATATATCTATCTGTGTATTTGATTGATTGCTAAAATCGTGTAAGAGTTATACTTTGTAGGTAAAGTTTGAAACGCCTCGGATTAAATAGACTTCTTCAAAGTTGTCTTCAAGAAAATGTAGATTGTCACAAGTATGTGTATATATGTATAGTTGTCTATATGATTGCACAGTTTTATTTAATATGATCGAATAGTTTTCTAATATGATTGAACAGTTCTTAATATAATTGAATAGACACAGCGTGCGTTTAATTAATGCGTAGTTATTAGTAAATGTTTGATTACAGCTAGAAATATATATATGTATAAGGGTTTATATATACGATTTGATAAAATAGCCGCTAGTAATTGTATATTTTAAGAGAAAGATTGTCAATAAGTTGTGCAGAAGTTACTAATTCCAATTTTACTTATATATCTTTTTAAATTGAATTCAATTAATTTTGTTTTCAACTACGCTTAGCTCTATAAATCACGTCAAAGTTGCGCTACAAATAGTAAATATATGTAATACAGAAACACAGTTAGTTGTATATATATGTTAGTAAGTATGTTGAATAAGTTAGTATGAAATATGTTTTAGTATAGTAATCTTGATATATCTTTCTGATTATTTAGTTTTATAAAGTGTGGTAAAATTCTTATAGTTCTTGTTGTATAGCAAGTAGAGGTCTTAAGAAGTGTCGCTCTTCACAAAAGTGGGGATTGGATTGTCAGGTCTAGTTAGAGATTTAGCTCAATTTGGTAAAAGTTGTTCTGCTTCTTTCAAATATAGTTCGCACAGCGCTGGTTAGCTTGAGATTGTGGTTCGCAGTATTTGAGATTTGCTTTCTTCGGTCTAAGCGAATGAGTTGTGATTTGTTTTTAAAAAGGTTGTAAAGCTTCTAAAAAGTTTGGAGTAGCAAGTTGTAGATTCAGTTGAGTTTTGGGGTAAATTGTTTGTTAATATGTCTAAATTCCTGCTACTTTCTTAAACAATGCTGCCGGATAAATACTTCCTCGCGTATATATTTATATATATATGTATATGCTAACGTTCGCTGATTGTCAAAACGCTTACTCTCTTGTCAGTTTGATGCGTTGATTGTTGCACCAAAGCTGAGGGGGGGGGGGGGTGTCTTAAGAATACTGTAGCTTACTTAGTGTGACGCAGAAAATACGCTCTGCGTCGCTGCTGGCCACCTAATTTACTTAATACCAAATATTTGTAAGTAAACTGCTTTATTTCTATTTAGTTATTTTCTATTTAATTTTGTTTATGGGGAAATATTTCACAAAAAGGTTCTGAGTTTAGAAAGTGTTTCAAATTGCTTTGCAATACTCAATTTATGCGCATTGCTGATTGACTAAGTATATTTGCTGCTGTGCCGCCTATAAATATGCCTCGAAATTGACTTTGATTACAATGCGTTTGTGTACTTGTTCGCTTCTTTGTTTGATATATGTTTCTCTTGCTTCTCTTCTGTTACATAAACAACCTTTTGAAAATACTTTGATTTTGCTGCAATCTTCTGCTGATCGCCTTCAACTATTTCGTCCAGCCTCTCTCACAACTAACTCTACTGGTACAATTGTTCTAACACTGATATGTAATATTAAAAATTATTTAAATCTATTTTATTATTATATAATATTCCTTTAGTTGATGCACGTAAAATCAAATATTCAACAACCTTTTGTTTACTTAAAATATAATTTTTTTGTTTTTCAAATTTTGCTCGAAATTAGTTTACAAAATTGCAAAATTGCAAAAAAGCCAAATTGCAGTGGCTTGCTTGTCTCCAGCTAATATTGGCTAAAAATACAAATACAATGACAACAAATATATTTCTTCTTTTTCTCTCACTGCATTCTCAGTTTTCAAAGTAGAACTTAGGCGTCTTCGCGCGGTTTTTATATTTGATCGAAACGTTTACAACTGCACTAACGATAAATTCCTGTAAATTTGTAGTGATTTGGTCGCCGTTTCACGCTTTACGTTTCACGTATTAAGTAAATTTGATAATTTTTTGAAATGAAGTAGCTTGTGAGATCTTCGCTTACTGTGAAAGTTTAGATTTGCGCCGATTTGCGCTTTGCTACTTTCGGTTTCAAGTAATACAGTTTTTTCTATTAATTTTTGCAATTACATAACATCAAAGTATTTTATATAAATACTAAAAAGTAGCAACAATTTGCTGTAATACAAATTTTCGTTTAGTTTTCAATTTGTTTATGAGAAGTGAAATACTTATGAGTGCAATAGTTTATGACTTGGGGGAATATAGCTTTGGTTTGACAGAGGATAAAGTACCACCGAAGTTTTTATTAATGCGTTAAATGCTGTCGCTGCAATAAAATATATTTATATAATATACATAAACGCTTTGATTTTTATATTTTCAGTAAAATTTGTTTAAAACATTTAGTTCATAGCAACTATTTGCTCGACACAAATTGTCTTCAGTTGATTGAAATGTGCAATACTTAAATAAAATATATGGAAAGTGAAGATCGAATCATCGAAATCTTCGAAATCAACTCTTAATAATAATTGAAAATAAACGAAAGACGTTAATTAACAAAATGTTTGCATAAATATTCAAAAGATTATGCTCACACAAAACAACACTTGCAAACTCGCATCACATATGTTTTTTTTTCTGTCATTTTATTGATTTAGTTTTTCATTCGAAATTTTTGACTTAAATAAATTAATTCATATTAAAAATTCCCTACTCTTAGAATCCTTATAAAAAAACTTTATGTGGCCTAGAAGAAATCAGAAGAAATCAATTCTACTACAGAAAGCAATTTTCTAAAATTCGAAATATTTTTGGAAACACACTGCTTTCCTGAATATATCGTAATGTCTTTTTGTTAATTGTATAGAAAGATTTTGGCTATAGCAAAAAATTATGAATTAATAATTTCCGTACAAATTTTATTGCAGGTTTTAATATTCCAAGTGGGCTTCATTTTGACATATATAAACTCTGTTAAGGCTTCAAAACATGTTGGTGACTGATTTCATACCAAATTGGAAAACAACTGAGCTGGCCTGAACTGGAAATCATTGTAAGTACTTTCTAACTTTTAATATTTACTTTAAAACAATACAAAACAAAAGTTGTAACGTAGAGCAGCAAGTGATCTAAGATATATATTTTGATAAATTCTACCTCAATGGCAGAAATATACCGAATTAGACACACAGTATAAAAATGTATAATTTCATACTTTTGAACGTTCAAATAAGGAAAAGAATATTTCACACAGATCGAAATTTGAAGTATAGAATATAATAAAGTTAATAAAAAATCTTTATTTAAAAAAAATTTTTTCAAAAGGAAAGCCACTTCGAATATTTAGGTGGGCCCCGTGCCCATGTTCATAATTAACAATTTCATAATAGTTATGGAAAAATTATGTGAAATTCGAAATATTTCATAAGCTGAATTGTTTTTGATATTTCATGCCAAAATTTCGGGGTAACCTCAATACTTGTTTATGTTTCAATACTTTTTTATGTTAAAAAAAATTTGCAAAACAGAGCAAAAGAAGAAGGAAGGACTTTTCTAAGCCAAATCTTATGAATAAATCTGCCAAAATCAGCACTATCTTGCCAATAATTTGCTTTTCTCACGCAGGAGCTCAAACTTCATACCAAAAAATGTTTAGATATATCAAAACCCAACTTAAAGATCGGTTAAATAATTTTGATATAAGGAGAGTAGAATAGAGTAGAACAATCTAATAATAGAATATTAGAGTAGTAAGACCATATAATTCTCTACACAATCAAGCCTGTTTTATGTTGAAAAAAGGAGCTGAAAGAAAGGAGCAGCTGAGCAACTATTTTTAATGAAATAATTTAATAAGTGTATTAATCTATAATTCTCTTGGCAACCAGAATTCCTCTTGGAATAATGTTCTCTTTCTATTATCGCTTTTAAAAATGTTCGAAATTCTAAATTGTTTCTAAAGAATAGCCTTTGAAAAAGAAAATTATTTTTGGGAGTAATTCAGTCCTCACAATTTCCTTAGAAATATAAAAAAAAAAAAACAATTCTCAAAACATTTTAAAATAAATTAGTAAATTGGTTAGCTATTTACGAAACAATATTTTATAAAGGAAAATTCTATCCAAATCAACGCTGTTTCTCAAGAACCTTTTCGCAGAAAGCCATTTAGACTATTTCCGTAAAAAATTTCAAATTTCTATTCATGAAGGAAAAGAAACGAAATTGATAATTGTAGAGTTGCTACCATGAAAAATTAGATTTTTAACACAAAATATTTTTTTAAGAAATTAAGTGAGAGCAAATTAATAAATTAGAATTTCGGTGTAATCTTTTGTGTCGATAACAATATTATTTGAACTATTCGATATTGCATAGAATTATTTTATTGGGTTAAAGACTGTCGTAGTTTTTAGTTTGTTATTGCGTTCTTGAGTTCTGGCAGTACACGCAGCAGTGTTTAAAGCGCTTCTTTGCGCTCGAATCTTTATATTTCTATACTGCTACTCCACATAACGCACGCACTTCCACTCAAATACCGAAATTATGAGGAAAGAATAAAATCACCTGTTATTAATGTTAAATGCCTCAATAATTATTAACCGCGTGAACACCGTGTTGTAACAAAGCCAAAGAAACTAATTCAAATAATAATGGTTATAATTATAAGCGGCGCAAAAAAGAGCTGAATGATCGGTCCTCAACAGCAGATATATATTGCCATATTAAGTATTTGTACTTGAAATCATAAACATTACTGCCAGCGCTACTTTTCCAGCTGAGAGCGGCGGCTTGGCGTATAAGAAAGTAACAATAAATATATATATTTTTTTTTTATTCGTTTGCTCGCGCTCTTGACATTCAATTTTGTTCAGTTAACGATTGAATTGTTTGCTGTTTGCTATTTGCTGTTTTCCGCTTGTAACTTTGTGTGACTTTGCTGCCGCTTTTAGACGTTTTTCGAATGCTTTTTGAATGTTTGTTGAGTATTTTGTGTCTTTGATTTCTCGCTTGGGGCGCGATTTTCGCACGCACAAATTTTCTTAAAATATTTTACCGGTTTTTGCTTGCTGCACTAACACACTCGCACTGGCAACTTTAAGTGACTGCTGGTGTTTTGCTCTTGCTGTTGCTGCGCCGCTTTTTCGCAAATCGAGAATTTCTTTTTTGTTTTGTTTTTTTATTTTTTTTTTTCCTTTAGTTAGTACTTAAAAATTTTGTTACGCTTCTCTCAAGTGTAGCAGCTGCGGCTTTTTATGCTGATTTTACTTGTCACGCTGTTTTGTTTCTTATTATTGTTTATTTATTTATTTATTTTATAGTTTTTTGCAAAATTTATCGTGTTTTTAAAGTTCGCTACAATATAGAGCTGCGCGCATGATGATGCCCTGCACGCAGCAGCGTTGGAGAGGTGAGAAAGATTTGTCAATAAAATACAGTAAAGGTAGCAATAAATTAATTAAAGGGGTAATTGTGAGGTTGCTGCGAGAAAGCAGCAAGAAATAAAGAAATATTGCTTAAAAACCAAAAGCAGGCAAGAAATTTGTTAGCAAGCAGTAGAAAGCGTGGCTCAAGTTAGCACATCAATCTCAGCGGCAACGGAAGCGCCTGGCCAACGGTCAGTGTAGATCTCGTAGATCATTAGTACTAATTTTTCTATTGTAATTATTTCATATACAAATAGCGCTTCTTTTTCTTGGTGCTTTCTTTATCTCTTATGGCAAGCCACATTCACCGCTTGCGATCATGGTTCTACACATATTCCCATAATTCATGTGTTATGTATATAGACGGTAAATACGTAAGTAATTGCGGCGTAATGTTTTGTAGTGGCACTGTGGAAAGTGCGCTAGAACGCCCTCGAGTCCGCTGTTCTCTAATAAACCGAATCATGCTCGCACAGCTAATAACGCTGTGAGTTTCCTTTGGCTTTTTGCTTTGTGTTGATAATGACACCACAGTTTTCCCACTTTTTGTGGTGTTTCCTTAACATTTAATTCGTATTTTACTCTACGGGATTTTCATAATCATTTTATTTTTATTTCTCTATTTTTCTATGTTTCTTTTTCTATGTTTTTTTTTTTGTTAAATTTCAGTCTCCGTCGTCTGCAGCGCTTCGTTGTGCGCCTTGAATCATTTATAATTTTTGTGCTCCTTTTATAATTTACACTCAACTCGCCGATAACTGCCTGGCTTGACTTGGCTGGGCTCTCCTGGCTATTTTAATAACAACATTCGACCACTTTGTGTACTTTGTGTACTTTTCCCCCATATCCGTTCTGGCCATCCCGCAATGAAATGTTTATTACGTTTTTCTTTGCTTCTTTCTTTCCATTTTGGCTTAAATACCTGTGTTGCGGTTGTTGTTGTTTTCACTTGTTGGTTCGCACCGCAATACATGTAATTCCAAGAATAGCCAATTTACTTCTCGTTGCCAACAAATTTTCATTGTTCCCTTTTGTAATGTAACCGTTTTTTGCTTTATGCTGTTGTTTTGCTTTATTTCACTCCAAAATTGTTGCTCCGCAAAATTATTTAATTTTTTCCTTCACACATACACATTTCTGCACTCTTTCGTTGATTTGAGCTCGAATTTATTATTATTATTTTTTTTGTTATGTTGTGTTTTTTGGTGTGTTTTTTATTCAACCGTTTCTACCTCTACTTTATTTACGCTCTCGCTGTGTGATTGCTGTTAGGTCTTTCCGACTTCTTAATTTATAATTTCGTCTGTGCGCCGCTCGCGCACTCATCAACACAGGTTCTTTTCGGGGCTGGCAAGAAAACGTGTTTTCGCCGGTCGCTCGCCAGCGTTATAGGTGTGCGCATAAATGAGTGTGTGTGTGTGTGCGTGTGTGTGTGACCAGTTAGCTGTCTGGCTGACTCGTCATTTTAGTGCCAAGTCCGTACGCTACATTTTGCTGGCCACAATGAATACTTTTTGACTTGCTTCAAACGCTTCCACACTTTATTCACACACTGGCCCAACAAAGCCGCGCTTCGTGTGTGTCGTTGTGTGCGTTTATTATCCAACTTCATTCTGTATCTTAGCCAGTTTGTAGGCTGTTACTGCCGGCTAACCTGTCCGCCGTTTCTGCTGCTTTTTGCGCTTCTTTATGTTATTATTTCTCATATTTTTTTTTTCAACTTCAAAACACACACACACCTACTGTTAAATATTTAACTTAGTTTCTTTTTCGTTTTGAATTCTTTTTTTTTTTAGTGCGCATTCTTGTTTGACACTACTGTGCCCGCTGTTGTTGTGGCTGTTGTGACTTAAGCGCGGCTTAAAGTTACACAAGCGCTTGCTTAAAGAATCAATGAACTTTTGTCGCTGCCACTGCTCCACTCACTCGGCTGCCCACATTGCTTGAAGTAGGCTTGAGCAGTTGTTCTTGGCTTGAAACGAACCGTTGCTTTTCTTCCTACCAATTCTTTTCGCACACTTCCTTGGCATAAAATTGAATTTCATAATATTTTAAATGTCCAAGAAGAGCCAGTTTTTTGACGAATGTGAACTGCTGGCAGCTAGCGTAAAGCCGTGTGCTCAAGCAAAAAGCGCTGATCTCGCCTCGAAACATGCTACAAGTGCGAACGTTTAATTAAGTTACTGACCTTCGTACTTGAACTTGACTTTAGTGTCAAGTTCTTTGATATCTTCTTGGCTTTGCGGAGTAAATAGTTTAAAATTAGAATAGTGGAAATATCAGCAATAAAAAGTTAGTATGTTAGTTAGTAGTAAGTAGGAAAGTTAAAGTGCATATTAAAATATGATTATAGCTCAGCTAAGGAGTGAATATACTCACAGCTGTGTTTCGAAAGATAGGCTGCAGCGTTTTTTTTTTTTAATATTTCTTAAAAAAAATTAGCACAAAATTTCACTTGTAAAAGTCAAGGATTTTCACCTCTTCGCACTAATCTTTGAAACACCGTCGTCTAGGCTTCAGGAAACCGCAAGGAATTGTACGAAAATTGGAAACTCAAAATGAAAAAAAAAAATGAAAACGATAAACTGCACACTGCAAGTCTTATTGACGATATTTCGGTTTTCTTGCTGCTTTCTCACCCAAAGAACTTCCTGAAACTAATTATGATTTGTCGATTATGGAAAATTTTTCACCAACACGTTGCACGCGAAAAACCAACCAATTCAATGTGGACACGTTAAAATTATTTGCAACTTTCTGTTGATATCTGCTATCGAATGGTGGACGTCGACGACGTAGTTGAACTGCACTAGTGAGTGGTAAGTGGTAAGGTTTGCTATCTCGAGTGTCGAGTCCGCGTGTTACGATGCTACGGTGTTGCTACTATTGCGGCCGTGTTCGATTTGAAGGCAACTTTGATTTGGATATTGAAATTTTGTGTGCGTTGTGCAGACTCTTCTGCCTTCTCCGCTGCCCTTTGGTGCTGTCGTCGTCGTATTTTGACGTTCGACTGCTGACGCTTGACTGTGACTTCGACTTTGGCGCTGACTTCAATGGCGACTGCGGCGACGGCGGCGTCTGTATGGAGCGCGGCGCAGTGCTGGAGCGAGACGTTGTTGCGCGCGACGACGAAGGCAGTAATGTTGTTGATAACACTGAGATACACTGTTGCTGTTGCTGTTGCTGTTGATGATGTTGCTGCTGCTGCTCCACTCCACAACCACTCCTGTTGCGTGCTGCTCTTTAGCGCTTGTTGATAGTTTCGCCACTGCTGTTGCTGCTGCTGTTTGGATATTTTAAAATATCGCGTTTTTGCTCGAATTTTTCCTGCTGCTGTTCTTTTTGTTTTTGTTTCTGTGTTTAGTTTAATTAATTTTTTTAATTATATTTTTTTTTTCTTTAGATGCGATACTCGTTATGGTTGTCGTTTGTGATATTATTTTGTTTATTTTTTGTTGTTGTTATTTTTGTTATTATTTAATAGAGCGACGGCGGACAGAATTGGAACGGGTTAAAGCAAAGACTGTACGAAGACTGAAGTAAGAACGACTGGCATTCTAAGGTAATATACCAATTTTCGCATTCGGAGTTCGGCTTTTGAAACTGTTGAATTCGTCGTTACGCTCGTGCGCCACACTTTCGTATGTATTCGTTTCATGTGCGCCACCATCACCAACACCACCAACAACACCAACAACACCAATACCGATACCATGCAAGTGAGCGCATACAGTCGTGTATTGTGTCATCTGCCTGCCTTGCTTGCTTGCCTATTTGGCGTACCAATTCGACTTTGGCGACTCTCTTCGTGCCAACTTTGTGTATGAGTGTGTATGAGTGTGTGTGAGTGTGTGTGTGTGTGTGTGTGTGTGTGGTTGTATGCGTGAGGGGTACGTGTGTCCATTCTTAATCATCGGCATTCACATGCACGACTTTAAAGTCGAAGGCATCGCAGCCATGCCTCTGCATTGCCCCGTGTACCCTCCAGTATCCACACTCTTAACATTTGTTCTTGCTTGGTTTCGTCTCAACGCTCGTACACCTTCCGGTGTGAACGACGTTACTGACGACGTTTGATTTCAGTTCGGTTTTGCTCTTCTGTCGGTGGTTTCAAAATCTTCTCCGCTACTTCTCCACTTTCGTTGTTGCGCTCATTCGCCTTTTCGGAACACACCAAATTATACTCCCAAAATGAATGAAGAGCGAGCGAGCATTTACTGTGGCACATTTCTCTTACTTTCCTAATTTGCGCTCAACGTCAGGTGTGCGAACTTCGATTCCTTTATTGTTCTCTGCGATTCGCACAGGTTGTTGACTGCAGTCTTACCCAATGCTCATTATTGTCTGTGCTAAACAATAACTTCACAGAATGCCAGCGGCTTGTTTAGAGCGCTGACTCTTCCTTTACTTCTCTGCTGTCCCTCCTCCTGCCGTTCTTTAACAACAAAGGCACGAAAGGTAGCACAACTCTTGCCTTTTATCCGTAAACTGCTTTTGCTTCTAAACCATATTCGCCGCTATGTCGTTCGAAGTATTGTATTTTTCTAATATTTACAGTCATCCTCATCTATTCATGCGCTAGTTTCATGCCAATTAGACTATGTTGTAGACCAGTAGTGCTTTAGGGAGAAGCGCCAATTTGTAAATGGATATTTCACACAGTTGGTGTGATAATGATGCTTTTATTTCATATTCTTTAAATAGCAAAACAATGAGAGCTGAACTTGGAAACATGGGTTCAGAGGTTTCATGTGCTCTTATACTGTTTACAAAGGCACCGTTTTTTGTATAAGAGTAAAATGGAAGCGGTGATTTTAAACCAAATGCGGCAATTTTCAGATACTCTAGGCATTTTCTTGCAATCCTGAGAATTTTTAATATAAGGAGATAAAGTATACCGATGGATCTTTTAGAAACAAAGAACTCAAATTTTAGAATGACTTCAAACAAACGGCAAATTTAAATCCAACAAACTTATTACATTTTAGTACTCGAAATTTTTGTTGACCTAAATTAAGCACCTTATCAATTTGTCCGCTAAACCATGCCAACTCAACCCAAAAAACATACGTATGTTTCGCATTCCGGTTAATATAAATCGAATCACTCGATTCGGCTTAATTAGCACCTAACTTTATTTTCTTGTCTTGTAATAATGTAATAACAAACACGAGTTCTAAAATATCAAGCACTTAGAAAACAAGCGTGTTTCCTAAATATTTCATCATGTTTAAGGCGAAGCATTTCCCACCCGGTACATATCGACCTGAAGGTCTTCGTTATATTATAAGAAACAAAATAACCGCAAAAAATTTCGAAAATGGTTCGATGTCACCCAATGCTATCCGCTTTGGCTGAATTAAATTTACTATTTCGCAATTATTCATCTCTTGAAAGGTTAATATTAAATTCAAAAAACCATTGCAAACATAACAGTATATGTTTCATGACGATTAAGAAAATCGCCTCATAAGAGATAAAGTTTTTATTTCTCTTTCTGAAAATGATTTTTTTTTCCTGCATCGCATTATTAACGAAAATTACGGTATTTTCGAAAATAATTAAATCAAATAGATCTGATTCCACATTTCTATCTTCTCAAGTTTATTTTAAGCAAAATGTTTAAAATTTGCAGGCGCTGATTTCGTTGAGTGTATCTCTAAACTCATCACAAGAATAATTTGACTCTAGTGAGAGTTTTCCTAATTGTAAGCAGTACGAGCACGGGCAAGCCTATGAAAAACAAAGGATAACAAGGAGTTTCGAAGGAATTTTTAAACCATCTTCCTTTTATTTTGGGGAATTGAATAACAATTAATTCCGATTCATCATCTCAATATAACACGTAATTGAATTCGAAATGACTGTAATTTTATGAAGATACACAACACTCTCGAAATTGAAACATGAATTCAGCACACTGCAGCGCGCCACCCAATTCAACAGCTAAGATAACAGCAGTAAAATGTAAAGTTAAATAAACAGCAATTCCAAGTAAATCAATTTACCGCTGCTCAAGTCCACCCGCAGAACACAGCTGCTCGTCTTACAACTGCTCCATTGCCAACGAGAGGGAAAGCATTTGCATTTAGCCCACAATAACAGCGGCAGCAACACGAACGCTGCATGCGGCATAATCCTGTTGAATTCATGACAGCGACTACCATGTCAACTAACCCCCTGCGTCCAAACCTCAGTGCACACGGCAACCCACTTTTCAGTTCGCACGGCCGGTTGGTCCTGAAATCATCGCATGCGTCATAGCTTCAACACTGCCACACCGCGCCACACCGCGCCGCACCGTTGCTCCGCGGGCCGCGTTGTTGCTGTGTTGCTGTGTTGCTGTCGGAATATCGAGCATGGGGGTTGCACCCATTGTAGTGCTAACGGTACCAGCATCAGCATTGTTAGCCGCCGCTCGGCTTTCACCTTCGTGCCGCATCGAATCGCATCGCATCGCATTGCATCGCCTAACAAAAACGACAAAACGCGCGCTTTGTGTGCAAACACGCTTACGTTGCTGCCCACCCTCTTGCCAGCTATTGATGCTTGTCGTTGTCGTTGTCGTTGTCGTTATCGTTGCCGTGCCGTTGCGTTCATTGTTATTGTTGGCGTAATGATATTACTGCCAAATAGACGAGACAGATAGCCACAGACAACAGGTGCGAGCGAGAGGCACGCATACGCAGCAAATCGTTCAACAGTGCACACACCCCCATACAAACGTCAATGGAAGCACATGCGTCAAAGAAAAATCAACGAGAAAATATTTGTTACACCTGCTTGCACATTTCCGACGACAAAACACAAGCGCACACACACAAGCACGTACACACACGAACCCACTCGATGAGGTCGGCTATCGCAGGGGAAAACAGCGCAGCACAGCACAGGTGAGTGATGCCACCTGTATACCCATGCCATCCCGCCGCCCATGCCAAAGCAACATGCTGAACAATCAACATGTATGCCTTCGTAACGCGCCAGCCCTCATGAAGAGCCCTCGGAATATCACCCGAACCTGTAGCATTAGCGATTTACTCCGAATGTTGACTGCACAGTCGCAGTAAAAATAGGCGCCCCACCAAAAACAGCTGGAGAAATCTCAAACAGTTGGGGTAGATTGCCATCACTTACATGGCCTGCTATCAGGAGTTGTTTTACATAAAGCAGAGTAACCGAAGCTTTCACACTTTCAGATACGTTACTGAAGCTTTTTTAGGCTATTTGGCGTGAGTCGGTAGCTTCCAAAGCTCAGCCATAATATTTTTATAAATAACGTTAACATTTTAATTTGAATTTGAATAATAAATAGGCAAAGATAAGTCACGGACAGAGCATAGTGTTCCTTCGTACTAATGATAAGATAAAAGAACTTTCAACTACAAAAAAAAAAAATTTTTTTGACATAAAATAGTAGGATTATTTCACAAAAATTCTGTCAACCCAAAAAATTTCGATTTGTGTAATTTCAAAATAAATAATTTGTTTTTCTCAATTATTATCGAAAAAAAAATAAGTTCACCCTGCTGACTGAAACTCTTTTGAAGAGTATAACTCTAAGTATACAGTAAATAGGTATTCGGTAGAGCATTGCACAAGTGGGTCAAAGAGTGTCACCCAAGTACTCGTTGAACAATATTTGGCTATTACTTCTTGGGTAACGGTAAATTTACTATTGTCTAAGGCATAATGAGCCTTACCTCACCTACCCACCTTCTCTTGACGTTCACCAAGCCAAAAGAATTCATTAGTATCATGTAAGAAGTCAAGAAGAAATAAAAACCGTTATTTCTGCCATTGACGAACTAAATATTACTACACATACACAACTAACGACACCCATTCTCATCGAGGATAGAGACGCGCACTGTCCATGGGCAAAACTGTCCTTCGATCCTCGTTCTGACCTCGACATTCTTGACCAAAAGCCCATTTTTGCTTCCCATTAAATCCAACAGAAAACTGCAATCCCCTCACAAGTGGTAAGGGGGTACGCCTCTTTATAGACAGCAAATTGATTTTGTCGAAAAATGTTCTTAGGAGTTTTTAGGGGTTTTTGAGAACCCGATACTCCGATTTTAAAGAATAATAAAATGATAACGGGGTCGCCGCGTAAACGTAATATTATTCCTTAAATGTCCACTGTAAGGAGATTTTTCAGTACACGGTTTCTAACATATTTATTTAATACACACAATTAAACAACATCTCGAGGATATTATTCTACATTTTAAAAATGTTACCAAATCCATATTGTTGATGTTGTAGCGATTTTCCAGACACTGTTTGGGTGCAAGCGCAAAACTAACCGTCATCGTGCTCACTTAACGGTAGGTCCAGAAAACGTGCTGTTTCGATGGGGTCGGACCAAAGGGAAAGGGCTGTTAAATGAGTTGGTTTCAAGAGGCATGCAAAGAGGTGTTTAGTGTCAGGCGGGGGCTCGTTGCATGCTGGACATAGGTTATACATGTGGGCGTCAATTCTGGATAAGTAGGAGTTTAGCCTGGTACATTATCCAGAACGAAAAACCATATTATAGCTTGCCTTGTAGTACTCGACTTCACCACGTTTCACTTAAGCAGGCCATATTTGTATAATTTAATTAGTGCTCCCACAAAGCCATAGCAGAAGACCATTAAAAAATAAGCAGGAGTCATACTACTCTCAAATCCTCATGTCCAATTTTATTCTAATACCAATTAAAGTTTACAACGAACAATCCCAATCATTCTCGTGCCATACTTTTCTTCCATTTTACCTGCGTTTCCGAACATTTGCAACAACTAAGCCAGCCAAACGAAGCAGCGATTTAACTATTAAAAAGGCAACAGAACAAAATACAAATCTCACAAAATAAAAGCTTGGACACAAACTGCGCGAGACGAATGAAAATTGATGCGAAATAAAGAATAAAAAAATTAAATAAAACGTAAACTCGTAGAAAAATAACAAATGGTTATATAAATACATGATTCGACTATATGACTAAAGGACTATGGGGGACGGCAACTGGACACTATATGATGACTACACGAATAACAAAGCGAAAATGTGTGCGCATTGTAATCAGTGTGCTGCAGCGTGGCAAAGCGCGCGACGACAACATAAGAGACGCGCCGCGCGCTAAAATGATAGCGCATGAAGTCAGCGGAGCGGCGTCACTACGTGGGAATTGTGGAAGACCCGCGCCCCGCCACGTTGCGACGAACTCAACAGCATTCAGCATGACACGTCAGTGCGCGCGGTGCATTTACTAGGTGGACGATATGTGTATTGCTGGGCAAGTGGGCATATGCGGATATGCGGGTATGCGGGTATGCGCGCATGGTATCCTTTTTCAATAGGATTACCACAGATTTACATGAAAACGCATCGAAAGTGAATTGCATGAAATGGCATGGATGAAATGGTATTGCGAAAACGACTGACCCCCAGCAACACATTGCCACAGATAGTCAGCCGGCCGCGTTGTTCAGTCGTTCGATGCGCTCAATCAGCAAATCGCAACGCCACCTCCGCATCGCCGCTAACCCGCGCGCCCACTGCCGCTTCTAGCTTTTAGTGTTGTTATTGCTGTAGTTGCAGCGCAAAGTTTTTATCTCAATTTGAAACATTTTGCGCGCCGTTTTCCCCATTTTCCGGCACGGACATTTTTTTACGCAAATCTTTGTACATTTTTTGTGATTTCATTTCACTTTTTTGTTTTATTTGGTGCAATTTTTATTGTAAATTTTTCATTTCCTGAAGCAGGCGGCGAAACGAGCGCGCTTTTGCGTATTTACATTTGTGCGGATTATGGTGATTTCCTGCAGGTGGAAATGCCAACAGCGCGTAATTCTACCCGAAGGGCGGGTGGCGCATGCATGTGGATGTACATATTTAAGTGGGCGCTGGCTGGACTGGACCCACCGAAGTTTATATAAAGTTTAATAACTTAATGACATCTAAATTGGAAGCGATGAAACTCTGGCTTAGCTTATGTTTGGCGCGCGGATTTTCTTTAATATATTTATTTATTTTTATGTATGCATTTTTAAGCTACCACACATTTGCATTTGTAGAACAAGAAGCGCGCGACGTCGGCATAAAATGCAATTTAAAATGGCGTCAAATGACTTTAACAGATGATATCGTCAATAAACTTACAACCCGCCGCGCTTCCCCCAAACCATGCCAGGTGACCTAACAGCTACGCCCACAGCAGAATCACTCAGCCGCCAATATAAAAATACCTCCCTGCAACTTATTACCTGCGACTATCCCCCAGCCGCCAGCCACCAGCAATGTCAGCTTTAAGGTCACCCACTTCATTGCCATCAACGTTAACATAAGCAGGGTAAGCGAAATCGTCAGCTCCAAGCCAGCGACGACATCGTTTCGTACGTACATAAAATTGTTATTGATTCAGCAGCAGTTGTAGTTGCGAACGATTTATGCGATTTCCGCTTAATTTGTTTGCATAAATGCGAGCAGCAGTTACAACCACGCAGCTACCCCACCGCCATCGCGTACAACAAACTCATACAACTCATACTCATACATATGTTATTGCTGCTTTTGTTGTTGTACTTGCCGGGTGCTTATAAATGTATTTGCGTACTCATTTCAAGGATATCTATTCGTATTTTTATGCAACTAAATAAATAAATAAATGAAGCATAAACACAGTTACATGCAACAACAGCTCACTCGCGTACGCTCAGCTCGAGATTTGGGCGGCTTACAGCGACTAGGCTGGCAACTAAGCTTACCTGCAACGAGAGGAAAGAGAAGAACATAAAAAGTGGTATTAAAAAGTCGTTCGTCTCGAAGATTTCAAGCGTAAAGCAACAAAAAAAAAACACAAAAAATAAAAATACGAACATAAAAGTGAGTGAAATTACTTAGCCCAAAACCGGAGACCCACCAATTTTCTGTATGGTGGAATAGTAAAATTTAAATACTTAAGATTATGAGCGCAGTATTAGACTTTTACGTCACGACCACTTACTTGTAGTCATTTGAGTTTTATAGCTGGATCATTGCTTTCCAATTTTGCTCGAAACAGTTTGGTGTGCCCAGTTTTCAGCAAAGCAATAAGGTTTCGTTTAAGAAAATACGAAGAAACTCATAGAAACCCCAAAAATTCAGTTAAGTATTACTTCATGTTGATTTACTTAAACTACAGATACACTTATCGTCTCTCAATTAGGCTAAACAAATAGTGAATGGACAATGAATCAATGATGTGCTAAGGCTAAAGTGACAGTAAAATAAATATTGTAGGTTGCTGCTTTCTTTGCTCCTTGAACTTGCGGAACTCTCTGTTAATTGAATAACCTCAACTTGCCTACCACAAAGCGGAGAAGCTTTGCCGAACATCTATAAAGAGTATATAACGTCGCCAGCTGTAGGAATTTATGATACAGTAGAACACTGTCAAAAGATGATAATATCAAAATAGCGTGGCCTGGAGATGCTGAAGGTAACAAAGTGTCTTACGGATTGATAAAATGTGGCTCAGCTGGGCTTTCAAGCAGACCAGATCCAATTTGTGTGTGTATTGTGTGTAGCACCAACACTACTTGTTGGTTTAGAGATCGGGGGAGTGAAATCCACAAGGACATTAGGAGTAACTCAGATACCTGCGGATAGTCAAATGCTTCTTCAAGAGTACAAATGAAGAATTTTTAATGGGAAAGAAGCAATTCATGGGTTCGCCGTCCGGACACCACACTAGTTGCTACAAATTGTATATGCATTTCCATTTCAGAAGAATTTATTCTACCCACTTCTCTTCTCGAGAAGTGAGTAAGAACTATGATGAAAAAAAATTATAATTTTTTTCTTCTATAAATAAAGGTGGCATCATTAAAAACTCTGCATGAGTTAGCTACAAAAAAAGAAGTAAGCTAAAACTGAGGAAGGCAAATAGACTCTCCGTACTATATCTTCATATAGTTGATCCTTCAAGATTGCAACAACATATAGAGTAATAAAAGTAAGCATTGAGAGACTGTTCAAGAGTCTGAGGACATCAGCAGAGATCCAGTGGCAGAAAATCAACTAAGCTGGCAAAAAGCCCAACAGAAACCGCTCAAAATCCAGCAATAATGTTCGCGGTGACAGCAGCAAGTGAGCAAGTTAGAAACAGCATTATTGCCACACAGTCAATGATACCACCATGTTGCCATATTTTGATTTCAACTTCAGCAGCTTTTGCAACTTTAGCTTCTTCCAACTGTAATTCTCGTCTTCTAACTGCTTTATATGAGCCAACTGCTCGTGCGCTGCATGTTGCACGTAGCTGATTGCAAGCTTACTTGTTGCAAGTGAGTGCCGAACGGCGTAAGAAGAGCAGACACAGCCATAAAGTAAACCAACCGCATTTTTATTGATGCAAACAGTCATTGTGACTTCTGGTTAGGCACGCGTGTGTTTGTATGAGTGTGTGTGCGAGTGTGTGTGTCTGCCGTGCTTACGCTGCAGCGCAGAGGTGCACGGTGCAAAATTTGGCTATAAACATGATATATAATCGGTAAAAACTACAAGTTACTTGCAAATACTTTCAGTGTGTGGATGTGCGGCGCAATTAAGACCTTGCCACATGCAGTTGCCACTTTCTGATTTCTTTCGAATTCTCTACACTTCTTACTCGGTTGCGCACGACAAGGCGAAGTTGTCGATTTGTGGAATTGGGTATATGCTTTGTTGGCTGCACCAGCAATAAATCGACATGCCTGGTTACTCGCACTTGCCACAAATACCTACCTGTAGATAGAGCCGTATACACTCAGTGTATCATGAAGTAGAGGTTTTTAAATAACTCACGTCTTTTCGTAGCAATCACACCGAATACACCATGCATATTAGGGTGGTCCTCATAAACAAATAACAAAAATGTCAGCGTCAGCCTAAATCGATACCAATATAGGAGATATCACAGGCAAATTGCGACATTGACTGAATATAGTTAAGGTCCGTTTCACATCTGTAAATGTTCAGAACTTCGGCATGAAGAAAGGAAGTTGGGTATTAGATGGAAAACAAAGGGAATTTAGTTTTACTTTTGTATTTGTATCAGTGTGCCACACGCCTCAAGTCTCGCCAATCGGGATCAAAAGCTTTATGGGACCGACCTATTACCAGAGAAAGGGTAGGACTATAAGCGAGCTTTAATTTTATGCTTAAGGATCACCTTAGTGCTCATACAAATACCTGTATGTGTGTGAATGTGTATGCATGTATATGTGTGTTGCATGTCGCCACCACAGTGGTAACTGGTTATGGCCGACAGCGCGTTGGCGGCAGTGGTGCAGGCGCATTCTCCACCACCAGTCTGAGCGACGCGGCACAGCCATCAGCCATGGCCAGAGTAAGTAAAGTAAGAAAACACTAAATTCCAATAATGTGTAGTAATGATTATTATGCACTACCTTTCTTGCAACATTCTTGGCATGGTGAGAGCTGCATGGCAACCGACCGCTTTTACCAGCTTTTTGTGGTTGCCACCATTTAAGCGCATTAAAACACAAAAACACTCACACATATTTACACATACATACACAAATACATACGAAATAAGTGTGATATAAAATAATTCTATTTGAAATTAGCAGAGCATGGAAATAAGTGTAAAACAAAAGCATTACACAAGTACAATAATCATCACATATTTGTAGAGTTGGAAAAGCGAAAAAGAAGGGAAAAGAAACTCCCTAGCCGTGCTCAACGCCGGTACGAGATTGCATGTAAACGCTAATTGTTGCACGCTCAAGTGTTTGTGGTTGCATGCACACTCTCAGCGGACACACTCTACTTCGTGTGGCAAAGCGAAAGAAGATCGTGCTGCCACTTTTGCTGTTCTTGCCAGTGAAACTTCGCAAAAACCAACCAGCCAGCCAACCAGCCAGCCAGTCAGCCAGCGCTAGGGAAGCAAAGGGACGGCGTATATTTTGACCATGAACCCGCAACAACTGAGTGCATTCGCTTTGCTTCGCACCAGCAATAATGCCGAGTTAACTAAGTTCATTGTCAGCAATGCGATTTGAGCATAACAATAAAGTTGCAGCATCGAGCGGCTTTTAGGCAACGTATAAGTCTGGTGATACGCGCTGAATGTGTTGCGTCGTCATTACAATTCGTCATTATGTTCGTCTTTTGGCGGAATTTTGGTAAAGGCTTAACGAATGAATTTATTTTGTTTAATTTGTTCTTACGCAAACTTATTTTCAGTGCTATCAATTTAGTGAGAATTAATTTCTCTTAATTCAAATGACATGCAGTAAGACTTCGAAATATTGCACCTCGATAAAACCAAAAATTATGTCGCTCAAATGAATACGCGTACAATTTGAAGAATTAAACCATTTACATAATTCAATTTACAGTTACAAATTTCTAAGATATCTGCTACTTAACGCAGCGTCGACTCAAAAGCTTCTATAAAAAGAAATAATTAGAAAAAAAGAAAGAAAGAAAGAATAAAGAAAATAATAAAAGCAAAAGCTTCAATCCTCCGCTGAGTGCTTTCTGAAAAGCTAATAAGCCTAAAAGTCATCCTCGATTAATTTCACCGACTTTGGAAATTTTTGCAGAAAACTAAACCGGTTCGGATGTGGGATTCGTCTGAAAAAAACACAGCTGAGAACTCGTTAGAGGAAAAATCATCAATATTTTTGTTGCTACAGTTCAAAAACTATCAAGAATTATTACTTTACTTTAGAAAAATAGCACCTGGGGAACATCTGAATAAATATAAAATTGGTGGCTTAAATATATGTGCGACTTCAACGTACCGCTGACTGCACTTGTAGCGCAGTGCAAGTCGCACATCACTTATTTCTCCCTGAACTCTGGAGCCCACATCTAGTGTAAGCCCAAAATCGAACCAATTAAAATCAAAATTCGATCAAATCTCAAACTCAAGTGTGTTCAATTGGAAGATTTTTGGAAGAAGGACAGCAGCGATACAAATAGGGAAGGGGAGCGCATCTCCTTTTGTGGCAACAAAAAACATCAACCGAAGCAAATACGCACATAGAGAGGGGAGAGACGACTGAGTTGTGCCAAACGAGTTTGGCAACTTGCAACGCGATTCTTGTAGACAACACAGCGGTTAGGGTTGCAAGGAACCTGAAGCACTCCGCAGCGAACGCCACGTTTTCGAGCAACTTACTGTGCTAGACGCAAAATATCCTCATTATGCTTGCGTAGCATGCCGAAAAAAGAACAAGGCCGAGAATACGTTAAGTGGCAGTTGCAAGCAATCGCAAGCAGCGCAACAAAAATAACACATGCGTTTGCATTGTAGCTAGGTTCGAGCTGGAGATGCTGCCGAATAGTGCTATATAGAAGCCATAGTGAGTGCCACAACATGGTGAGGCGGCATTTTTCGAATTCCACACAGCTGAAATTCCAGCTGAAACAAGGCGGACCCGCCTGTTGCTGACTACCCTGACGGCTTTCAAACTCGATGGTGCTCCTTCACCAGTTGATGCTACGCCATACGCCAATGAGGTAGATATATTCGAACGCGCTCTTAGGCAGCTAGCGATTGTACCACGTTATGCGGCATGCTGCAACCGTACGCATACCGCTATTTGCGTCTGTGCAACGAAGCAGCATCGCTGTAGTCAACGTCCCCTACTGGCAGTCATTGAATTCATCAACAAGCGATGAAATTCGCAAATTAATTGCAACCAATACTCGACATCAAATGAGCGGAGATTTCAAATGTTGCCAGTCAATCAACCGAGCCCCAGCTATCACGGACTCACGGAATACACGGAATACACACTCGGCGACCCCAACTCCACCCGCAACGGTACCATTGAGATGAAGCTAATGCCTGATGAAATTAAAATATTTCAATAATAATTTCAAAACAAATGCCATTGAATATGTCGATCTGCTTGCAGTCGACTGCCGGAGGGGAGACGAACACCTAAGCAACAACAGTCGCCAGCAGGACAATCGCCTACTTTACGATAACATTCACATGCGAAGCTCCATGCGTCGCAATGCAGTTGCCTAGCACCACTGAGCAATGGCTAGGCAATTCCTTTCACTTAATTTTCCCAATATATTCAAAGGTTTAACCCTATATATGAGATGGGGGACACGGTGATGGCTATATACCCATTATGACTCCTACATTATTCTCACATTCCTCTTCATTTATTGCTTGCTTGCTTGTTTTCATTTGAAAAGTGTCTGTGGTTGCGGGTTAAACTTGTTATGATTATGATTACGAATGTAATGAAGTATAATCTGATTGGGCGCCGCTAGTTGCCACATTACCACCAGGCAAGCGCTGCAATCGCATCCTCTCGCCATGTGCCACAAATGCTGCAAACGAATGTTGGCAAGAAGCAGATACTTGATGTTTACTCTTCACCTTTCCAGCAGCAACCGCTGATGACTGCTCATTGAACTGCTCATTGTTCTACGTTCCGAACAGCCACTTAATATTTCACTTCATTTGCAGTCGCAGATCGGCAAACCCGTTATTAACCCTTCACATTTTGTTCTTAAAGGGTAATCAATGCAGGTACTCCGAGAACTCTCGTTCGCTCTTTGAACTGAATTGTCATTCATTGCCTTCCTCTTTGGTGATTTTTATCAAATTTACTTTGATGTATTATTATCAAAAAAATATTCTCAATTCGGACGGATGTCCTGTGAAGGTCGGGTTTACATTGTAGCCACTACTGTGATAGATAACCATAACCACAAATCATTCATTCGGAATTACGAATGCTTCTCGTTAGTTACTATTATTTGGCGTTATCTTCCAAGTTGGTGGTCGGCTATAACAATATACAACAGAGTTTTTTTGGAAATATTAGTCCCTGATGGGGTTCGTATTAGTAGGTCGTCTCCTTTACGAGTAATATGGTCAATAAAGCTTGAAATATTATATTGCACGTGCCGTGAAGAAACATAACTTTTGTACTTAGCTGACATGAGGACAGCTTTCAGGATAGATCGGTCAAGAGTCAACACAGTCTACAGTTTTCACTCAGAATCTCTATTCGAGCACTAATTATAGCTTGGCTGTCACTACACTTTCAGCGCTCTGGCTGCGATTATGGATATAGGATAGGCAAATTAGCATAGTTGTTCAGATTTGCGCTACGAATTGAAGTTCCCTTACTATATTTGATGACGGGTCCAAAAATATATCCATGGAAGGGGTTTCAAATCGAAGCATGAGCAAAAGTAGAAAACATTACAATAAATAATAGTGGTTGGAAGGAAACCTCTTGTAAGTGATCTTTTGGTCTGTGAAAATTTGCTCCTTTTAAAGGGTTCCTACCTATCGGTAAAAATGTGGTGATATCAAAACTTTCAAAATTCACGAGATGGGTATGAAATAGGTAGGTGCATTCGACTTTAGTTGCCATCTATTTCAAAATATTATAAATTATAAATCATAAAATTATATACAAAAAAAAAACATCAAACTTATGTTTATCAAGTTTTGATATTGTATAATTCAGGAAGAAGCGATCGCATGAGAAAAGAAGATGTCTTTCGAAATTCATTTCTAAACCGAAAATGCCTTAAAAATCTCATCTAATGCTTTTAGGTGAATAAATAAAGAGAATATAATAATTTATCGCGATCCCTTTAGCTTTTCAAATATGATGACTATGTGGTGCATTATATAAGTATGCATGTATGCAAACCACTGTCACTCACTAGCCAGCGCGTCAGCCAAACAAAGGCACGATTCGAGTGGCATAGTATAGAATATATTAACCTCACAATGCCGCACGAGCCGCCATCTTTCAGCAGCCACGTTAAACGAAAATGAAAAGAAGAAAAACAAAAACAAAAACAAAAACAAGAACAATAATAAAGCGAATAAAATCTGCAATGCAAAAAGTGTTAATAAAACGAAGATGAGGAATGGTTATGGGTACCTTCTTTGGTTAGTGGCCCTATTGCTTTTGCTGTTGCCACTGTGGCACGAAAGCGCGCCGCTGCGTGTTGCCCGGTTTGTTGAACGCAGTTGGGGCACTTTAGTTAAGGGCCCCAAGGCCAAGGTTTGCCAAGAACTGTAGGTAGATTAAACTAGTTTGAGCAGACTATATATAAATATATGCAAACGCATGTGTCTGTGTGTGTGTATGTGTGTGTGTGTGTAGGTAGAAGGGGGGGAAAAGTGCAGTCAATTTTAGTGCGAAGACAGAGAGTTGGGCCTAGCCATTAATCTTCACAAGTCGATTGGCTACAATCTGGAATCGAAAACTGGAAATTGCAAGACGCGATAATATCATGCACAGAAAACAATGGCTCCAGCACAGCAGAAAGGATGATGTCAAGCACACAAAACGAGACCAACGAAAATTTTCAAGTAGAATTTTACGGTAGAAATGCTGAAGAGCAGACACTCACATACACACGTATTTGCACAAATTTAGAAGCTTTGAAAGAATTGAACAACCGCCATTTTAGACTAAGTGCGATGTCAATGCAACGGTAATGTCATTTTATGCAAGCAATGATGTAACAGGTTGCTTGCGAGAGTGTATGGTAAACTATTTTTGGCTGACTGCCAAGACTGTTGCTTACTTTTGTTTGCTGGCACCAAAACGGTGCGATGTAAATGAAGTTAAAAAGAGAACAAGCCCTTTACTCTACAATGCTACCGCTATGTGAGAGCGCTAATTGCGGGCGCGATTTCGTATATTTGCCTGTTTGACTATTAAAGGCATAAATTAAAGCGGTTGTGAAGCAGACTGGCGTCGAGTACGTCGACGAGAAAATCACATTTAAGCTGTTGAATAATAAATGCGCAACTGGTGTTAAATACGGCAACTAACAAGCGCCAACAACAATAATGACGACCGAAAGCAGGCTAAGAGAGACAATTCGCCAGCAAGGAGCAACAGCTACAAGCGCAACAGTCGCGAAACAGCAGCGGGAAAGGCGGGCAATCGTTGACCTGATTGCGGCACGAGTAACAGGTAAACTGTTATACGAGTGATATGGAAGAGTTCGCAGTGTGTCGCGTGTGAACAAGAGAGCTTTGACAAAGAGAGCGCCCGACATATTGGGGGAAACTCAATAGTTGTGCGCCAACAACACTAACTGCTGCTTTGAAGTGCTGCCACTCTTATACAAAGTTGTGTTGTGAATCCCCTCACGTGAAAACTGTTGACTGCTGACTGCCAGGAAGGAGACTTCATTCATGTTAAAAACTGGCGTTCATGTTAAAAGCACACTGGCGCTGTTACAGCCAAAGCCATTTCCGGCTCTGTTAGCTAACAGCGCCGAAATCAACGGTTAACAGGTGGTGCGCTGCTAGCCGAAACGCGCCGCTGTTCTGAGCCGAAATTCAAACGCAAGTGGCAACGACTTTTTATTACAGTTGCAAGTGACAAAATTTTTGTAAATTATGCGACGGCAACTTTTGATTAGCCGAACGCCGACGCTAATTGAATTTAGAAGGAGAATATAGTATTTTGCGCGTTCTATTTTATATATTTAATTTAGCGGAAGGCGATTGATACTCGTGTGTAAAGTGGCAATTATTTCCGTGCATATCTAGTTCGACAGCGAAGAACTCAAACTACTCTAGAACCACTGAAAAACTTAATCCGGAGATGTCTACATAGTTTGCCGCAGCTATAATGCCACACAGACTTTGTTTTTGAAGCGCAATTCATCTCAATTGCAGCCATTTCATGTCCGATGAGACTACACCGTCGCTAAATTACTGCAGCCGGAGTTGACTTCTGCATTCATCTATTTCTAAAACAATTATAATATAAGTGAATAATATAGCAGTAACTAATACTTATTATTATGCCCATGGCGCCTCTGTAAATAACTAGTTGCCGTAGATAGTAATGTGGATTTCAACAAATTAAGTAATAAATCAAATCAAATTCTAAATAGGTTTAAATGAAAAAAAGTTACATTTACCATCTAGTTTCCTTAAAAAATAATCAAAGGCATATTGCGGATACTTAAAAGTTTTCAAATTTTCGAAATTCTTCTAATATTAGTGATGATTAAAAATCACAGCTTTGATTAACCGTTTTAACCAACAACAAAAACTTTGGTTATATTTCCTCTAATCAATTACTCATGATACGCTGAAGAAATAGACAATCTTAGAATCCTGTTCCACACAGAAAATCGGATCGAAATGTTTTAGTTTAACTTGGTTCCACCAAATGATTTCAAATTTAAAGAACCAATGTATAAATTAAATTATAGTTACGAAAGGGTAAAAATCGGAAGATATATAAGTTCAAATATTAAAATATTGACGCAAAGCTCATTCGTTACTACGCATTGAGAATAACCAGACGAAGAGGTATGCTTAATTCATGTATAGTGTACTCACACAAATTGAGTTGCCTACATTTTGGCGCAAAGTTATTTTGCGATAAAAGGTCAGTAATTTCATTTCAAAACAACGTTTAAAGTTTATGAAGCAGAAAAACGTAACTTAAATGCCTAAACAAACAATACAATTTACCATAATATAAAGAACAAGGTGCATGCATATCATACATTTAGTACGCTTGGTTGGCATTGCAGTTTGCAATTCGAAACCAAACAAGCATAACTCCTCGTAAGTTCTATTAGTTTTTAATGGCAGTTCGCATGAATTTCTCAGCAGAAAAATAGCGAACTAGATACAAAAGAACTGAGTACGATTGCATATTTAAAGCCACGGAACGAAAGCGGCGTCTGACCGCCGACACAACTTCTTGTATCTTAGATCTTCATCCATCAGCGATGGTCTGGTCGTTGCAATGGCCAAAGACAAAACCGGATTGCAGTCTAGAAAAGCAACTACCATGTAGAACACCAACGAATGCGTCACGATCAATGCAAAAAGTGGGAGCACCGCAGCAGAAACAGCAAATAGCAAAGCGATCGGGCCGGTTGCGCTCAGCCGGTTCGCAAGGTGTATTGACCCGCAATGCAAGAATGCGGCTGACGCTAATAGCAGTCGCTATTTGTTCCTTACTCGGCGCAGTCGACTTGCATGCAATGCAACCCAACGAATACCACAATCGCTAATGTCTAGTGGCTGTGTGGCTTTGTGGCTATACTTAAAAGTTGCACGACTGCATTGCTGCGAGTAGCATATCATATATGCTGTAACGAAGCCAAAGTCAAGTTCGACCACTTCGAGTGATCGAACACGAGGTGTGTACGAAGCAGATCTAATGCAATTCGTCTGCAAAAATATTTCAGCAGCTTGTCTGCAGTCCCGCAAAGCCGGTCTTGGCCGCACAGTTGCTGCCACTTTGGCCAGAGTAGCTCACGGTCATGGCTGACTGCGATGGTTGCGTTGCCAGCCACGGCAATGGTAACCGCCAAGCCACCAACAGGTTTTTCACTGCTTGCTGCACTATTACGTGGCCGCTGCGCTACTTGTTGCAGGCAAGTTCAAGAATTTCGCAATGTTGCTAATTCCGTGTGACAGCTGCTGGGACAGTGCTCGGAAGCGCTTTGTTTCGTGGAAAATCTCATCGAATATCGTCGTCTTTGTCGCGGAAACCGGTTAGTTGCTCGTCGAGTGGCACAACTGGAAGGCAAGCGTTGAAAATGTTGCAACATTGGTTGCACGGTTGTAAATACATATGTAGGTATACGATATTCTTGTGGTATCACGAACTATATTTCTGTATATTTTATTTTTGAAAAAATAAAATAATTGCTTGGAAAAAAGCTGTCTGACGTAATTCTATACGGCAATTTGGTAACTTTCTTCACAGACAAGAGTTAATTAGAGGCAAATCGTTCAGAATGAAGTTCATTTCTACTACAAACACAGACAGGTGATTGCCTAGATAATAATAGCTAATTTTAGGCAGATGTTAAATTTTCAAAATGGTGGTCCTAATATGTCATTTATTACAATATTTCAAAATACTAAAATGGCGGATCCAATTGGCAAATCGCTGATTGCAGATCGATTTGGTACTAGCTAGAAGCTTGGTCGAGCTTTTTCTTTCTACTTGTGTTGTGGAGACCAAGAGATTTCAAGTCGTTAATGGATGAAAAACTTTGCATGTCATAAATATACTCCAAGGTTTGTCATTATCTGTGGTTCGAACCGACGTTATTTAGCTACTTGTGGAGTGAACTTTGCTATTGAGACTGATATTTTAATAATTTATTTTGGAGTATAAACTCGCCTTTCCTCCTCCTCCTCTTCCACGTCTTTCTCTTCGCAAATCTCAAGAGAAAGCCCTTTGGCAAGTTGGCGACAATGAAGAAGTAATCGTCGAGACTAAATTCTTTTTAGGACCAAATCGTAATACCAAATTTATATCCTAATTATGAATGATTGTTATAATCAGTGTGCCGCCCTCGATGGCAGCTATGTTGAGTAATAAAATAAAAGTCTACAAAAAATGGTTCACTTTAACTTTTGAGCGTCCAGGAGGGAAAACTCAACCACAGAGTCGAATATATAAAGCATCTATTTGATTGGCTCCCATTACTGATTTGACCTTGGTCTTAAATTACGTTTTGATTCTCCTTTTGGTGTTGGTTATGAAAACTCTGCGGGAATGTTTATGTCAGCAGCTTTGCTTTCTATAAAGAATAACAATCGTAAAGACCAAAAATAACTTGGTAACATCTTTTTTCATGTATAATTTTTTTTTTACAAACCGCTGGCTGCGTTTTTAGATTAATAGTACCCTTTCCAAACCACACTTAGACACAATATGATCCCTATAAACGCGTACACCTTGTTGGGTGTATATATATTGAAGCCTAGACCCTTGCCATGAACAGAAGCAATTAGATAAAATAAAAAGTGCAAAAATTCAGCGCCCCTAACTTGGCAATACACGCAATATCGCCAACCTTTGATATTTAAATCCGCTTAGATAATTGAAAATGTCTGTGGTTACATTTCCACATATTTCCGCATATGACCAGTGCAGAAGCAACTGAGCCGGTGCTCATCAAGAACAAATATGTGACTGCGACCTCATTAACCGAAATTTCGCCGTCGAATTGAAGTTATTTCCAATTGTTGCGGCGAAACAATGGAAATGGAAACCGCCTTCTTGGCTAATAAAATCGGCGCCTCGCCTGGAGCGTGGATCAGCAAGCCGCTACGCACATACAAACATATGTGATGCAAGAATTTCTTGCAACGCCACGAGAATGTGGCATGCCAAGGAAGCAGGAATGTGTGTGTGGGTGGGTGCGTCACCCACGCATGTGGTGGTGACATGGACAGTGGGGGGGGCAGTGGTGCTGCTGTGGCAGACGGTGCATGTGTTTAGCTGCAGGGCAACAACAGCGAAGGAGCACTCAAACTACAATATGGTGAACGGTACGCAGGTCATTAGCATACAACATACACCGGCAACAACAACAAGGATGCATGAAAGCCACTCCAGTAAAGTTATTAAGATTTCATTTTGGCTTTCTTCAGATTTCAATAAAATCAAAAATTTTCACTTTTCGCAATGCGCATTTTTCGCGGGCCAACCCTCCCGGCCCGAGCGCCCGCACCGCGTACATTTGCGTGTGTGTACCTAGTCGGGCGAAATAAGAGTAGCACAAAGCTAATAATGAAGTTTTCAAGTTATGCAAAACTTTTCGCAACCAATTTTCAACTAAAACAATAAATAAACAAACAACAAAAATTTATTATTTTATCATCTCGTCATCCACTTTATTTCTTTTATTATTTTATTTTTATGTGTTCGCTTCGTTTTCGAAGCTTTTAGCGAGACGGAAAAAGGCGAAAATTGAGTTGTCGATTTGCAACGAAAGAAACCAGCATGTAAAAAAAAAGCAACAACAACACAAATTCAACTTTATTTTTGGAAAAGAAGAAACACATAAATTTCAATGTATTATGAAGTGTTGCCAGAATTTAAATGATATATTTATGACCTGTTAATGTGGTACATGTAGTGCATGTCCTTGAGAATGGAAAAAACGAGCACTTCATTGAAATAAGTCAAAGCTGGCTGTGGCATAAATCACGACTTGATATAAAGTATGCACATTTCCTATAATTCATAACTTTATAATCTCACCCACTTTGAAACTTGGAGGCGTTGTTAGAAATAGCACTAATGTGGCATCATTAAGCTTACCTACAATTGAGAGAAAAAAGGGAAAAATTCTGTATTAATTTAAACTGAAAATACTAATATCTGTCAAAAATGATATAAATCACATTAAAAATGTATATCTGCATATTTATTTAAATATTTATTTGATTAGAAGCTGCCAGCACCATCTCTTATGAACAACGTTTTCTAAGGCTGCGCACATAGTGAGGCGATGAACAAAACATTTATATAAGCAATACGAAAAATTTGCAATGGAATACGCGTTAGACAACTAAATGAGTGAATAATATTGCCCTATATTCGTTTAATCGTTATCGATTTTCAGAGCAACGCAGATTTGCGCTTCACTATGTACTCAGCCTAATAAGCGCACATGTTTAAATTAAAACACAATTCGTAATTTTGAATCTGACCACAGCAATATGTGAACACGAATTAATAAAAATTTATTAAAGGAAGAAAAATAAGTACTAGCCTCTTCTCAGACAAGCGAATCAATCTAATATGTGGAGGTGTATGCAAACTTTTCTAAACTCGAGTCCAAGCCGTGTTTATGATCATTTGCCAAGTGTTTCTATTAAAGTGTTGAACATCTCTTTATTTACGCGACGGCAAATTTTCAAAATACATAAACAAAAAACTTGGTTTGAGATAATTGAAAAGAAAGAGTAGGTGTTTACGAGTAGTGTTTAACGTTAAGCACCAACCAAGAATATAAACTCGAGTTTATGACACAAATTAAATACATTTTGCAAGAGAATTATTGCCCGAGCTAGTGATTTCGCAACTTTGATGCAAAAACGGTATGGCGCAATATTTTTCGTAACAAAAAATTGGAAATATAGTATTAACATTATAGGAAGACATACTGGGGAGCTCTTTAGCGATCCAGAAATATAATCTAGAACTGTTTCGGATGCGAGATGTCTACGAGATTAATCGTGAGCCATGATTAAAAAATTCAACATAACTGAGGCTCGTTTCCAGCAGAGCCGTATGACTTTCTAGATTAGCAGGTTCAGCAGTGGGCCTTGATAAAATACTCTACCTTTACTCAAGTATAGTTCTTATATGATAAGTTTTAATCTAATTTCCAACTTGGTAGTAATTCGGTCAAACTTATTTCAAGCGTAGTGAAATGATCTTAGAAAGTTATCGATCCTGCGGGAATTATGTAGGTGGATTTTCTTCAAGATTCTTTCCCATAGCTTAATCAGTTATCATTTACTACTTGGCCTGCATGAACCACCAAGAAAACACTTAGCTTTAAAGCTGTTTTGCAACTTTCATATTCAACAGAATCTTTAGAACAATGCTTCAGAATCATTAACTACTACCCATATGTTAGACTGAAGAGAATTATTCCCCGAAGAAACCAAACGACAATGAAAAATACCGTTCAATTAGCACTTAAATTGTGATGCGAAAACCACAGGAGAATAATTTCGAGCACTTCACTTCTAATAACCGTTATATTGGCAATGCTTAAAATGCATATAATTGAAACAAGCCCGGGCGAAGGCTTTTAATTCTTACAAAATAAGAAATTCGATGATTCAATCACGCAAATGTCAGCTTTGGCGGGTACCCTCGATACCAGTAGGTGTAACTGTTGCACACCAGCCACGCGTTCGATTGACACTTACGGCTTCACAGCAAATGGCAATTACCGCCAACACTCCCCAACTCCCAACTCCCAACAATCCCTCCCCAACACACACACCTATAAATAATTACATTTGCATGCAGGCATTTGTCAATCACTCTAATTTTTACCACCCACGAATTCGGGTATCACGGTATATCAATTTAGGCGAAATGAGCACCTTCCACATCGCCCGTTACCTAATGCATCGTACGTGGGGTGAGTGCGCGTTACCTATGTGTTATCCATCCATACAAATGCAGAATGTAAACTGATTTACAAAGTTCATTGTTGAATTTCAATCAATCTCATCCCTGTCACTTTCGGTGGCGGTTTCTCCGCTGGTGTGGCACGTAAGGCGCTAAGACGCCATTTAAGCCACCGCATGAATGTCTAATTAACCAACACCAACACCAACACCAACACCAACAACGCCGCCACTCACGACGAGCGCAAACAGTGGTAAGCAAATTTATTAGCGCTGATGTGCTGCTGAATATTCCATCACCAGCAACTAAGCCACCAGCTTTTCTACTCAGCACACATCAAGGCAAAGGATATACAATCACGGTGCCAGCAGTAAATCCTACGTAGCAGAAATTTTGCGATATTTTAATAAATAAAATGAAATGATTCCTAGAGTGTATGAAAATACTAACAAAAAAAATGCTTAGTGCGCCTAAATCTAGACAAATCCTCGTGTTTTTCCGTTACCCATGCCTTTTTTATTTACTTTCATTATTATTTTGTTTTTTATTGGCCCTTTGCATCAAAAAGCAACACCACAGCAATAAAGCAACAAGTGAACAAATTAGTAAAGAATGCAAATCAGCAAAAAAAAAAAAAAAACGCAATTAAAAAGGGAATTTTCCCTAAGACACAAACAGAAGATAAGTCAAAGACGACCAGGCGGACCTTTGGTGCCAAGGAGAATAATATCATAGCTAATTTTAATTATGCGCGGCGTGTAAGGGAAAAAATCCCGCTGCGGCAGGGGTTTAAGGTGCGCGACGCCGCGTGCCAACGCCGAAAGCTGGTCCGCTCAGCGCGCAAAGGGAAGAATTCACTTAAGACTCTGTTGGCTTTAATCAACTCGACGAGAAAAAATTTGACAAAACAAAGGGCGGCAATATATTTTCTACGACAGCGGCTCTACATCAGCTACCGGGCTACCGGCAGAAGCTTTGAATATTAATATTTGCTGCATAGTGCTGAATTGCTTCGGAAAGCAGAAATTACGAGAGAGCCTTTACATCTTTTTGTTGTAAGGAAAATATTACAGTTATTTTGTCGTTGGAGTAACTGCTAATGGAGTACGGTGTTGAGCAACGCTGTGAATAATATATATTTAATGCGGAAAAAAATGAGTTGTACAAAAAAATTAACACATACGAAAAAATATGAAATTCTTGAGGTACAGAACAGTGATATTACCGTTATGTTTTTGGAGGAGTATTTTTAATGAATAAAAAATATTTGAAAAACGCAGAATAGATGGAACGCCATTTTCGAAAACACATCTACACGTGCATATATAAATATATATATATACAGTTCTTTGGATGCAAGTTGTGTTGCCTCAACTTAAAATTTAATTCTAAATAAAAAATTAATTGAGGGGTCTTTACAAAAAAAAAGCAATAATAAATATTTTCAATTGGAAAAATTAACAATTAATTCATTCTGAAATTTTCCAACTGATAATTTTTGTATTTTTCGATAAAAATAAACATATATGTTTTCAAATATTATTCTGGCAATTTTTGAAAAAAAAAAATTATTTTTATTAAGACAACTCCATGTCAAATCTGATTCTGATATCACTAAAGTTCTACATTTTTATGATTTTTAAAAAAATTTTAAATTTAATTTAAAAAAAAAAAAAATGCTGCCTGCCACGCGGGTGTTGCAAGTAATCCAAATATTGGTAAAAACTAAAATGAAATAATATCGTGAAACTTTTGCAGCGGTGCTCTCTTAGATTAAACATTGACTTTTTCTTGCTTGTCGACATTTTAAGTGTCATAGCGAAAGGGATTTGGTAAGTGATGCATGCGAGTGAGCAGTGTAAATAAGAAGAATTAACCGAGTTTCAGAATAAACATTACATAAATAAGAATTGTGATGGACCGTCGACATAGTCGAGCAAGTTAAGCTGGGCCAACCTAAACAGTGGGTAGAGCCACATATCGGCTATCTTTCCTCGCGAGGCTTAAGTGTATTCCTTTCATACAAATCTTTTCTGTTAAAATAATCCGTTTGTTATTTACAAGCAGCTTAAAATTTTGGTATTCTAAATAAATGTTCAAATTGGCATTTTGATTTCGTTAGCACTAAAACTAAACATCATTAAGGTTTAAGGAAAAATATATTTAGCTAAATATTATAGCTAAATCTTATACAAAACATTTGCAATATTAAATGAATTTTATCACCAGTTTTAAAATTAGCTCCCCTCTGCCGTTATTCTCTGTTCACAAAATGTAAAAATTTAAGCAGATTCGATATTTCAAAAATTCACTTGTACTTCCTCATTTTACTATAACACAAACAATTGTGTCGTTTCGTTCATCAAGTCCACATTTCATTGTCAGTATTCTATGGTACTATAACGACATTGCCGCAACTTAGTGCCAGCATTATGGACATTACGAAAGCCGTAGAGAGAGTAGCAAATTTTATGTCATTATAGCCATTATTCGCTTACATACATATATGCATACAAGACCAAATGCACATATGTCCAATATGTATCTAAAAATTGGAAATTCAATAGCTGAAAATAGAGGTACCGACAGAAACAAAAAAAAAACTATTTATATTGGATGTCCAATGGCCAAATGCCAGGAATGACGCAAAATCTGCAAATCCTTAGGAACTAAAAAAACAACATATAAATTATGCCATTAAATTACGGCTAAAGCGCGTGAAATTTAGTATCCTTTTTTTATGTTGAACCAGGAAAAAAAATTAAAAAGAAAAACAAACTCTTCGGACTTTAAAAGTCTCACAACAGGTAAGGGTCGTCTTCGAGTTGGCATGGTTATACATAGTTGCCCATTGCCAAGAAATAGTTAGCCGAAATTTAATGGCGTAGTTTTTTACTAAATTCGAATAGAATGCAAATGATTGAAAACTTTCTTAAAAACTAAATGGTAATACTAAATAATATTAGAAGATTTCGAAAAAACTTAAAAGCCATAACCTCTATACTGTTCGTTTTCGCGCATTCTCCGGTTCGCTCTTCGTTCTAATATGTGCTCAGCCTAAGAATCAATCTCGCCAAACTCACACGAAAATGTTATGCAAATTTAAGAATTCGGAAATTTTTAAGGGTTTCTTAGAAAGTTTTGCAAGTAAAATAAAACTTTAGGATATAAAATGCCTTCTTAAAATTTTGATTCTGCAGCTGATGGCAAAAAACCCACAAATCCACAACTTCCAAAACGGAAGAGGATATGAAACATGGAAAACCTGTCCACCGTGCAATGAGTTGAGAAGCTATAAATTATAGAATTGACGCTCGTGTGGGCCACAAACATCCGAATACTCCATTTTCAATAATTTAAAGCATTTGACGAGATGGCATAGAAAAAACTCCGCTATTTTGCTGCACTTTCATTCGGTTCGTCAAAACATTTTTTAGACCTATGGACACAAATGATCACCAGATGTTTTGGTAATTTGGGCAAACCCAGATCATTTTGCAGGTAGTGCATGTCAGTCATGTACCATCGTCTGTTTACACCATTATGCAAACCAGCAAAGCACCGAGCTCAAATTACATTCAATTTCTCAGATGTCTCGCCGAGGCGTTGCCGCGTCGTTTCGTCAACTTTTCACGCCTATTTTCTACTCAAGTTCACTTTCTTCTTTATATCCAACAAAAAAAAAAAAAAACAGCTCTAATTATCGCTGACATTCACCCCCAACTTGTCGCGCTTGTCGGCACGAAGCATGTGTTGATATGTTTGTAAACATGTTGCTCTTTGCTCTTTGCTCGGTGTTGCAAACTCCCGTGACAGTTTTTAGTTTCCTCTTTCACACGTGGTGGCAGTATCTCTAAATAGTCTGTGTCACATGTTTGGTACTTGAGGTTGTACTGTTGTTGCAACATTTGGTATTATTGTTGTTGTTGTTCACTCATATACAAAATTAACACTTTCCATCATAATAATATGTGGGGCGGCCCGTTCCGTAGGGATAGAATAGATGCTGACAAGTGCAGTGATAACACGAGTATATTTATGAGAGTTTATGTGCCACTGCACTACATGATTACTAATGCAAAAATAAAAATGTCATTGTTATACAAACTGGCTCCAGATCTTTTTGACTCAATATAGGAGGAGGCTGCATATGGCTAGATAATGAATGAAGTGAGTAGCAAAAGAACACTTCGTTCGATGAAATGCAAACAAACTCGGTTAACTAAGTGATTAGAGCGAAGTGCACAACAGCTGAGGCATAGTGGAGTGGTGAGATTTCTTTTTCAAATATTTAATTTTTTTTCTTATTTTGGTTAATATATTTTGTTTTAAAAGAATACAGTCTAGATTTAAACTATCTTTATTGATAAAATTTAATTAAATCTTCTTCGGATATTCTCCGCTTCAAAGCTAATTCTGCGTAAGCCACGAAACAACCGATTTACTGTTGGGTTGGCCGCCTTTCATATGTAACTTTACTCCACCACTATAATCTTTTTTTCTCAACATTTGAGTCGCTTTGACTATAATTTACATAAAAATGAATGTGTTGTTAAAATCGGACCACGCAACATGCTTATTATGATAATCAGCAAATTTGGGTGGGTATATGTGGAGTAATTCTCGTAACTTCATTAAGGAAAGACTTTTAGTTTTAGCAGGAAATTTGTTGATAACGGAATGTGAAAAAGAAAAGTAGTCAGTGAGCAGGGTTATTTGTCGCTCTAATCTCAACTAGGTATATTTGAGAATATAATATCAATAAAGGAACCGGTGAGCTCTACAAGAAGAGCAAACAAAGACCAGTCCTCTGTTTGCAAAAACTTGCGGAGTGGCGAATCGAATAAACAACTAACATAATTCAATTAGAAATAGAATAGAAACAAGAGAGCATACCACTTCACCGAGGAGAACGTGAGAATAAAGCTCAAACTTATGACGGGCAGAGACTGATGAAACGAAGCCAGCTAAAACCGAAAAGCCTAAATTGACACCAATGAAGCCGACGCCTATATATAAGTGGCGCCTTGATATCTTAAACTGATTAAACTCTACGGCTGAGTTGCTCCAAATTTCGCATAATTTTCGGAATGGAAATTTATCGGGAATGTATTCTCGTGCCCAGAAATCTATTAGTGAAATGAAGAAAGTACTTTTGAACAAATTCATGCAACGCCCGCAAACCACTTTACAGCATTTTCGACTTTCACAATTTTTAATCCCAAAAATGCGCTCGCATTAGTTTCCGAAGAAGCAATAGCTACTTCCAACTGTTGTCTTTGATATTCTAAGAAGCACTTTGCAAAGCCTTTTAACGTGAAATTACTTATTAAGACCCTTATTACCAGCAACTAACTGACGAGTCACAAAGCCTCCAGTTGAAACCTACTTTGCGCATATTTTACTCGACAAATTGTCAAAACACACACCGCACCGCCCGCGTCCGCATGCATGTGGCATAAAGGCTAGAGTGCAACTCTCACTGGTCGCTCTTTCACATGTTAGTGGGTATGTGTGGAGCGTTAGCTGAAAGTGCGAAAATCAACTTATCTTTCTGGTCCATCAGAGCAGCCGCGCAGTTGCTGTTAAATAATTCAACGCATTTTCCTGCTACTTACATTCAATTTGCACCCAACAAATCATGACGGAGTCGCTGCGTTTTATAAATTTATTTGTTTATTTTTGTTTTTGTTTTTTTCTTTTGGCCGCTCATTTTCACGCTGATCTTCCATTCGCACGCCGTAAAAGCGTCACGTCGTTTGCTATGCTGCCTGCCTGTGCGTATGCCAAAACGAAGTAAAATATGGAATTTAGAATAGTGAATGCTAAATGAGAAATGTGGCAATGCATTTGTTTTATTTTTGGCGCTGCTCCTTCGCTGTTTGCCGGTGTTGTCTTTTCAGTTTCGCATTTGGTTTGGCAAATTGGTATTCGCAGTGTTTATGTGTGTGTTTATGTGTGTGTGTGTCTATGCGAGTTTGTGGAGATAGCTGTGGATGTATGGGTGCGTAATAAGGAAAGCGCCGCAAAGTATGCAACACTGCACTCTAACCAGAGTTGAAAGCGGCGCACACTCCACACAAACATGGTCCACAGTTGTTGTTGGTGTTGCTGGCATTGTTGGTGGTGGCTGTGTGGCACTTAGCGCAGCGCCATGCTTAACGCTCGCATCAGCGTATGAAAAATTCAGAAAATTGAAAATTTCTTTTTCAGCTTGATATGTTATGCCGTTTGAGAAATTGGATCTACATTTTAAGATTTTCATAATATTACACGTCAACTCAACTCGCTCGCATACAAAGACTTTTGTTGACTTTTGTTGACTTTTGTTGTTACCGCGCGTTTGTTGCTAGCTTGCTAGCTTGCTGGCATATACGCCATAAACGCCATAAACGCCTTTACATATGTGTCTCTCACCTGCTTTGATGTTATAGCTATCCACACATACACACATACTTTGCGCAAACAGTCGCTGCTGTGTGTGTGCGTCACGTCCCTGTGAGGCATAATCTTGCCCCATCGCGACGCACTGCCTGGTGTCATTCGCTGCAGCAGCACTGGCTTCACATTGTCATTCAGTCCGCCGGCGCGCTAAAGTGGCTGAATGGATGCGTGGCAAGCGCACGCCTTTACGCCAACACAAGCGCTTTGTCCGTGCATCCCACTCTTTTATATTCTTATCAACGCCGCGCTTTTCATACTCCGCTGTTAAGCGTTTTCCACCTTCGCATTGCGCCATTCACTTAGCATTTCATTTTCGCCGTTTTCTTCACTTTATTTTCCAATTTTCCTCGCTCTCCTCTGTGCGCTCGTGTTGTTCGCAAGCTTATCGCTTGAGTTGAGGATATGAGTTATTATTGTTGCTATTATTATATTCTGTCACCGGTCGGGCGCCAGTGTTGCGCTCTCGCATGTACTGCACATATAGCTTCTAAGCTACCTGATTGACTGCGATTTATTGGGGCTTCCAGCGCTGCAACACACACTAACCCGTGTAATAACAACAACAACAACAACAACAACAACAACAACAACAACAATGCGTTTACATATGTACTAGTGTCAAAGGCGCTGTCAAAGTTGAGTAGCGATTTTATCTTTGCTTCTTCTGCTTTTAATAGACTTTTTCCTCGCCAATCATGACGGCTTTTCTCTGTGTGCCTCGCTGGTATTACATTTTTCAGTTTCAATATCAGCCAATTCCGCGGAGATTACTTTGAATACCTTTGGCTACCTCACCTGTGGACCTAGTTGGCTAGATAAAAGGTAAGCAGCAGCTCAGCGCTCTTGTGGACACTTTGTAAGCTTTTCAATAGAGAATTACTTTCCATTAGGATTACTGACTTGAATTTCAAATTTCTAAAGCGCCTCATACACAATGTATCTAAGAATAAAATAAGCTTAAAAAGTTGGATCTAAAAGGTCGTGAAAGTGGCGCTTAGTCACGGTCAAGCAAATCTAATACGCCTAACAATTGATAAGATGGTAAATATATACATTTTTGTGTACATTAGTTTATGACGAAATTATTGAGTTATAAACATATTTCGGCAAATTTTTGATAATTAAAGGCATTTTTACTGATTAGTTGATACCCAAAAATTACACTACTCCCTAGCCTATCATATTAGCCAAAACGGATAAAATGCAAGCTATTTTCGATTCGGCAGAGATTTGAGTGTGGCGAATCGAACACACAACTCGCTTAAGTCAAATAAACTGCCTAACTAACTAACTGATATGTAGAGGCAGTATATCAATCAATCATTTATACCACTGAATTTAAATTTTGTTGGGAAGAAGGCTGAACTTAAAAGTAGCGAAGAGTAAGGAGTGGCTTCACTTCAACCATGAAAATGATTATACGGCTCCACAAATTAAAATTTATGTCCACTTACTAAAATGGCCAAATGTTTAATTGTCAAATGGTTAAATTTAAAATACGTATGCGTCCAAAGCAGTTCTCCTTACCATGGTGACAATTAACGCATTCAAAGTTGTATTCTGGCTACTAATACAGCTACAGCTATTAATACAGCTTCTGAAGTCAAAAATCATGAAATCGGACTATATTTAGCTGTAAAAAAAAGAAGAAAGAACAGCTCAAGAAAGAGTTAGTGGTCAGTTTAAAATAATATGCCTTTGCAAAACAGGAGAAAACTACAGTAATAGAAATTGTTAGTCAATTGGCAGGTCAAACAAAGCAGGGTGCATCCAGAAATAAAATTCCCAACTTAAGTCTGGGCGCGCTAGAGGTTATCGCCTACAGAAAATTTTCGGAATCGCCCCTGTGGAACCATTTCTGAAGAATATCAAAATTGACTCCCTAGCATACACTGTCGCAATCCGCTAATACACTTAAATAATATTTTCCAAATAATATGGTGAGTCAAATTCTACTATTGCAGACTATAATCAACCCTAGAACTGATGCATGAGCGTCCGCACAAGAACGACATCGTCTTCGCACCATCAGCAGAACTTCGATACAATGCCATCTATCAAATAAGATGGATACAAACAACATCGCCATTGTCTATTTGTCTCTAATAACATAATATTATACTATTTCCAGTTAAGTCGTGCTTCAATAACTTATGCGAATTAAAACTTTATTCAAAGTCAGAGTTCTTGGAAAATTCTCAAAGCGTAAAGTCTTCATGTAAACTACAAATCCAAATAAATTGGGGGTACCACCTCAAAGTGCTGCTTTTGCTGCTTTGCTATGCAAAAAACAAAAACAAAAACAACAACAATAAAACATAAAATTTAAATAAATCACTTTTCTGTTTTCGTTAAGAACTTTGATGACTTTCCCTTTGAAAGGAAATATGATTGACATATTCGCAACTGAGACCACAACAAGACATACACACACACATACACACACCCATATACACACGCACGCACGCACAAACAACTTGCGGTCAAACTTGGCCTGTTTGCCAATGAAATGCGTTTCTTCACTTTGAGACTTTACTCTGTGTTCGTGTGTGTGTGTTCGTGTGTGTGTGTGTGTGTGTGTACATATGCCACTGGCCAATTAAAAGTTCGCCTGGCTTTGTCCGTAATACGCTTCATTTGATAAAGTTTCGAGCAACAAGTACATACGCCATTGTTATTGTTGTTCTTATTGCTGCAATGCAATGGCCTTTGCCAATAGCGGAATTAAAAAGTTTTATTCAAAGCATTTAGGTGGAATATGCAAATGGGGCAACCCAGTGGAAAAACGTTTGACGCATGAAAATTATCCAAGAAGGGAAAAGGCAAAACGGTTGTTTTGAACGAAAAATATCGCGATCTCCATTCCTATTTTACAGTAAGAGGCCGCCCTCATACCCCTCTTTCAGGAGATTTGCTAAGGTAGACAAGAAAATGTTTAAAGTCGACTTTTCCCTCTTCGAAAATTGACTCACTAAGCAAGAGCATATTAATAATTTGTTTATATACATCAACGATTTCTCATCGACCCCTTTTCTTGAAATGCCAATAACGTAATATTTCATATATTTTATTTATTTGTTGGAATTATTTTTTCCTAGTTGCTGGTATCGACGATGGTAACGTTTCACAAACCTTTTTAAATTGAAAACTTTAATTTAATATTCAATTTATTTTGTCAATTAAATTATTTTGGAAAAAGTTTAAATAGGTGGCAACCCCTTCCAAAATATCTGTTACAGTAACCTTTATTAATTTCTTTTTACTTGATACCCGCATTGCAGTACTTCTTTTTCTTATCAATTTATTTAACTTTTTAAACACGTGGCAACCTTCCTTTTATTTTAAATTATCTAAATATTAGATGGAACCATCCAAAAAATATGTTTAAATTTGTTCAGCCAATATTTAAAATATAAATAAGGAGTCCTCCACACGGCCATTATCTGAGCTCTCATTTCCTTCGATTCAAAAATAGTCAAGCGGATAATCAGCGCTGCAATTGCCACAAGAACAGTAGACGGAACGGAAGCTTAAAATTCACCAATTTGAGTTGTCAAAGCTGTTAAAAATTGATTTAAGTAGATTCTATATAAGAATCGTCACACACACACACACACACACACACACACACACACACACATGAAGGTACTTTTTTCCATACCTTCCAGCTTTGAGTTTTATGAGTTCTCTTTTAATCACTTTCATGTGGCAACAGCTTGTGGCAATGTTACACCCTCCAATGACCAATAAAATTCGAATTCAAAAGTTGACAATAAACCAAAGTAAAAATAGTGGCGCAAGAAAGTGCCATTGGCGCTTCGGCAGAAAGTCAAAGTGGAAACGGCAGAGGAAGAGGAAGCGGAAAACAGCTGTCCAGGAAATGAGCAGCAATTATGCTGCGTACAATGTATTTATTGCTACCTTTTTCAATCACGGCATCAATCATTCATTCACTCATTCATTCATACACTCGTTCCTTTGGCCGGCCTCACCTTACTGATTAAAATACACACGAACGCTCGCTGCCAATGGCCCTGAGCTATGCCATTGTTTGGCAAATGGGCAAAAATGCTTACAGCTGACGCATGCTTACAGTCAGACGCAACGGGGTTTGCCATACTCGCTTTCACTTTCTTTTTCCGCTACGCTACGATTTCGTTCACAAATTGTCTGCTTGGTCAAGCAGATATATCTTTCGGCATCTCTGACTTATTATGTCAAAGCAGCGTGCGATTGATGCGATTGAGGGGTGGTGATTTGGGCGGCCGGCGGAGACCGGCACAGCAGCTGCTTCGGCCACATTTGAGCACCATTTCCGCACCCTAAGTAAATCTCTTCTTCCTCAAGTGCAATTCCCACGTCGTTGTTGTAAAGGGATTTACCGCTGCCTGCGCTGTCGCTGTGCTGGACGAACGCACGTCCAAATGTCCCAGCGCCTCAGTCACTCATCCATCTTTCGCCTCATTCAGCGCCCTCCAACATCGCGCATATATTTTCTACAGGTTTTTTTTGATTTTCCCTCTTAATAAATTCGGTTTGGTTAGTTTCTCTTTAGCATCCAGCGTCCAGCGTCCGTTCATGTTTTATTTAGAACCTGCATACGAAAGTAGCCAACGCGCACAGGTGGACCTGAGCAGGACCCACAAGTCTACATGTGTACACAAGCATACAAGATAGATGCATATGAACATACGTAAATGTATATGTAGAAGTCGCTGTCCAAATAACGGTTTACCACATGCTAGCATATGGACAATTAGAGCATTGCCTTGCTGTCTATTGCGGTCTTGATTGTGGCCAAAAATGATTGACAGCCAATTCGAGCGGCCGGAGTTCAATTGCCTCGCTGGATACGCATTTGCGTAGGTAAATGTGATAAGCCGTGGAGTTGTTACTTGGCTTCGCCGCTGCCTTGTCTCAATATTCGGCCAATTGGTCAATATTTAGGCAAGGCTATGACAACAACGACTTTACACCTCCGGTGTGGAGAATTCCATAAGCTTCATGGCCCACCTTGAAAGTTCGCCTTTTGGGGTGGGAATTCGATTTGGGCTGGGAAGATTTCCCATTTGGCAGTTTTTGCACAATTTCCATTTTCACATACGAAACGAGGTGCGTAGAAGGCATTTCGGCAGCCAATAGTGTAGGTAGGGGATATTGAATTGTGGGTAGGATGCACGGGGCGACCACATCAATCATCCCATGTAAATAAGTTTATTCGATTTCTTAGCAATTGCGACGTTTTATTTATTACGTAAGCCAAACAGGCGAGCGAATTTATTAATTCATGCGATGTGTGGCGCCGAAGGAGAGATTTAGTGAGGAAGTGTCTCGCGAGGCAATCGCGAGCAAACAATAGGATTATGCAAACAGATTTCTGTACAAATTAGTGGAAGTTTGAGAATTGGGAAGCTATGAGATGCAGAAATTCGAAATCGTCGTATTATTCTTTTAACTAGTTGAATAAATTAGTTAGCTTAGAGTGCCCGCAGTAACGCCAATGATATTTAAATTCTGTCCTAAAGTTGCGGCCTCTCAGATATCAGTAGTTAATAGTAGCCCCTGGCTATAAGATTTGTAACTAGATGGCTAGGTTGCTATTTGAAGGTCGTTGGGCAAAAAGTTATTGCTTCTTCATTTTCTGTTGCACACAGTCGTCTTAAAACCCCCTTACCCTTATACCTCTACTAGATGTGAAGAATATTAGAAATGAAGGGTTTTAAGTCGCTTTCGAAGGGTTTAATGTGACGTTTTTTATGTCGGGAATCCACTCGGAGATGGGGAAACCTTCTTTTAGATTTTAGCTCGGCCGAGATTTGATTCAGAATCTTTCAGGCTACAGTCACCCACTCAACAAATTGAATCCTTTTGCGCCTAACCTTTGACAAAAAAATATAACATGGACTTGGACTTGGTCAAGAGTCGAAGACTTTATAAGGAGGCATGCAAAGATGGACTATAAATATTATATAAAAAGCATATATTGAAGAGAACGTGAACATATACTCAAGAGGATTACTCCTGCTGAAAACCAAGCGGAACTTCGAACCTTAGCCGGAAAACATTATACAGAGTTAAGAGTGTATCTAAGGAAGACGCTGCTTTTGGGACGCCACATAAGGGCAATTGAAGCCCGAAAGAGAACAAAATCTCGTAGCGCTGTGGCATCGTAGTCGAATTTTTGATTGCTTAACTCAACTACCGATCACAAATATCAGAGCTCCGTTGCTTTTCAATCACGTTCGTTCACAAACGTTTAGTTCTTGATCGGATTATTACCCTATTAAGGAAACAATACAACCGAGTATACCAAAAGTGAAATGGTAAAAGTTCCAACAAAAGCCATTATAGCAAAAAAAAAAATAAAACAAGAAAAAAGCATGGCAGCGAAAGTGGATTAGCAAATATTTGGCGAGAGCCGCACATTAGCGAACACACTCGCACACTCGCACACACACACACACACATGAACATGCACAAATTCATTAAATGAGGCGCGCGCAAATTCAAGCTTTTAAAATGCACTTACCACACACACACATACACACACACTTGCAAGCTCACATGCACAATGAGGGAGAACAAACAAGTGCACAAGCACAGCAACAACAAAGCAATATCAATGTTGGGCAATTCAATGTGTGTTAGTAAATGTGCTATTTGCATATGGATGCGAGTGTGTGTATGTGTGTATGTGTGTATCTATGTGTGCCGCTGTGTGCGGCAATATGTTTAGCCACTTCAAGTTGACTTATTTAAATAAACTTAAGTGTGCCAATGTTGCCCTTGTTGCCTTTGTTGGCACTCGACCCGACCCGTTCTTTGGAATGAGCGTGAATATGCAAGCGTTTGTTGGTGTTGTACTCAACACACACACACACATGCAATGTATGTGCTTACAAGTCATGCAAATATATGCGGTTGCCTGCATGGGTGAATGAGTGTTGCACTTGAAATTCTCAAAGTGCCGGGCACTTGACGAAAAATCTGCCATACAGAGATGGCATCCATGTGTGTACATGAAAATATACATATGTATGAGTGTGTGTGTGTTTATGTATCGGCATATAACAGGCATACGTTTTGGGTTTACTTTGTTGATTTTCATTGCTGCTTTCTTGTGGTTTAAGAGTAAAAGCCCGAAATTGTTCCAGGCAAGAAGAGTATGCAAGTAAATAGCAAAGAAAATTTTTAGTTAAAGTTCCGGTTGGAGTAAAGTGTTACTCTACAAAAAAAAAAAAAAAACAATAACTCAGACAGGTGGATTAAGTAAACGAAAATTATATTGTACTCAAATAATTGTTATTGAAAGTGAAATCGAATGAAAACAAATTGTAAGCAAGCAGGAACGGGAGTAAATACTCAATAAAATCGAACAGTTCAAGGATTTTGCCAAAATTTTTCAAAGATAATGGCATAGTTTCTCTGCATATCAATTTATTGAATATACGGAATATTATGCGAAACGTATGTATGTCAAATCATTTAACTGACCCATCGTTGTAAAGAAATCACCGTTCATTCGAATCACCTTAAAGGGTCAAAATATTTCATACAATAGAAATAATTGTGATCAAAAAATATTCTCTCAACTTTCTACAGCTAATTGCCGTATACTTATAGTTTTTGGTTTAGAACTGAAAAAATTATTTGATTTTAATACAAAATTATACCTAACGCAGTCATACAATCTAAAATATGTAACTTTGAAATAGAGCTTGCCTTGACTCGAAATCAGCCAGAATAGAATTCTCCAAAATTTTGCTTTTCTAAATGACTAGCCTCGCGCTCATACTGAATGCTCCGCCGGTTGTCTCCGCGAGCCAACAATTAATGTAGAATTTTTATTTCTGTTGATTTTACTGATTGACTGTATAAATTATTTAATAGCATACCTTTTTGGGTAGACGCGCATTTATGCCCAACCAATACATTGGGTCAAAAACACAAAAAAACAAACAAGACAACAAACATAAAAACAAGAAACAAAAAGAAAAGAAAAAGAAAAGAAAAGTAAATAATAGTAGTGGTAGGAAATAGCTGCATTTAAAAGTTCGCCTGTATTTGTCAGCAGAAAAGTATGCAACAATTTTTTTCACGCAAATGCGCCTGCCCAACTTGTCACCAACATGCATACACTCAATGCCTACAACAATACACAATCAGGGAATTATGGGATTCACGAAAAAAAAACAAAAAGTTTCTCTCAAGCGCAGACAACCCTTCGAAGCGCTTTCTCTTGCGCGTCAATTACTTTCCAACTCATTTCGCGGCTTTGCATGTGCCCCACATTGTCGCGCCCCGTTTCGCACTTCATTTGTGTGTGTTGTGCAGTTATGTGGTAAATGCAAAATACTTTGCATACTTTTCGGAGTTCACAATAGGTTTTTCCATACCCAGCGATTTGCGCACAAATTCTTATTTATTTTTCTTGCGCCCTTAACTTAGTTAAATAGGCAAACAGCGCAAAAGGATGGCAGCACGGGTATAAAAGCCGTATTTAGCCCTACTTTCCGGCTCCTCAGCTGTTGCGAGCGGCTGCCAACCACTTAGGGCAAATCGCGGGTAACAAGCACCCATTTACTGTTATAGCGATAAGATAATAAAATATCGCAGCAACATTTTACATAAAAAATTAGAAAAGCTAAATAAATACAATAAAATCTAAATAAATACAATGAAATCAGTATAAATATGAGGCAACACAAGAGCTTAGGAAATTTGACGACAAGCACCGGTTTTTTGCGTCGCTTTTGCTGACAACCCTTTTCGCCAGCACATAGTTGGAATATGTGTATATGTATGTTTTTAGCTGTAGTAAGAGGAATTTGCATAAATTTTCTATTTCAGATGAAGAATATTTCGAAGGCAACGTTTTTTTTTTTTTTTGTTTTCTTGCGGCGCTAAAGAGTGGCAACTGAGGTGGTGATGACAAGTAAGCCCTCGAAAGCGTTGCCAACAACAACGCCACTGCAACGCTATGCGCAAGTAAGCGGTGATGCCACGTAATGCCAGAACTCTACCGCAACCACCAAAGTTGTAAGTATAAAAGCCGCATTGGCGTTGCGTGTGAAAAAAATTGTCGAAAGAAAAGTTTTCAATTTCTTTTGCGGTACTTTTTCGCAACTTAAGCCTCAAGTATTCACACCAAATTTCCAGCCATCCCTTCGACAACGTCTCCCCAAGCCAAACGGCTTTTAAACAAAATGCAAAACTTCTTGCCTCTCAGTTCTAGCTCTTCTATTTTGTTTTAATATTACGGTATTTTCGTTCGAGTACATATTTGTACAATACAAATTGGCAGTAGCTGTGGATAAAGTAGAAGAAAAGCACTAAAAAATTCTACTTCAACTTAAACCTGCTTCCACTATTCCACTATTGATGTCACCATTCATGTTTTCTCCGCCACCCTTTGCTTCTGCTTCTGCTGCTGTGTTCTCGCTTATGCAAATATTGGCTTTAACTACCTACTTGGCTTTTGGTTGCCCCCTCCCTCACAGTCAAGCATGCTTGCCGCGACTCTCAACTGTTGCTGGCGGTTGAATTTCATTGATAATTGACATTTATGCCACAATAATGATAAATAGCATCGCGTGATTATAACGGCATATTCAGTAAGCACTAACGAGCTTGAACTCTTGTAAAAAAAGAAAAAACAAGGTTTAATATCTGACACCGTTATGTTGCATGTAAACCTTGTGTAATTCTATGGGCCAAGACCCCAATGGACTCAGTATTGACTTGAGGCCTTCTAAAGTTGCACAAAACTAATGGCTTCGACTTCGAATCAGTTTATTGCGCTCTTCCGAAACCAAGCTTCTATTATTCACTGCAGAGCTAACTTTCAATTATCTTGAACTGGCCTTGCTTCTTATATAACGGAGCTTGTTTTACTACAAAGGCTTCATCAAAACTACTTCCTTTGCTTTTGATTTTTATCACAGGATGCAGGATTAAAGGTGGGCCGATTACGATAATACTAGCTGCCTTCGATTCGCCAAGCCTTGGAGAGTAGCGAATCGAACAAACCATAACAGCTGTGAAAACAATTTGACAGCACTTGATAGCGCCACTTTATAAATATGTGCTAAGGTTCCCAAAAGTGGTCAAAAACTAAGAATGAAGGAGCAAGACTCCTCAGAGGGGTATGGTGGCAAACATTCCCGATAAAGATTGAGTTGTCACAACATGGAATGAGACTTATAATTGAGACAAATATTGGAAAAGAAAGACTACTTTTGAGTACTTTTGACAAGATTTTCAATTTTACAAAAGTTGCAGCGATAAAGCGACGATTGTCTAGCGGTTTGGGCTCTTCAAAGCTACAGGAGTGCATATGCATGGTATCTCTTAAACTGGCAATTGTTTCATAGTTCTCAGAAGTGACACGATATCAGCGGCAATGTAGCACATATGCTTGAACAAAGCTTGATAAAGGAAGCATATAATCGAAAGCGCAGCTAATAACTAGATATAGTGCACGTATTGCGAGCAGAATACTGAAGAAATTCCCTTCAATGAACATTTCTGGGCGCATATGCTACTACAACAATGAAAAACCGAAACTATAAATAAGCATTCATTGCGCTTTCGTGGTAATGCGGCCACGTAGGCGATAAGGTCGACAGGACTACTCTCCTGCGCCGCCTCACTAATCGCCTGTTGCATAGTTTGTAGCGCAACCGAGCGTTATTAGAAATTGCCAACACCAGCACTAAAGCGTTGTTTTTTTTTTTTTGTTTTAATAAATGCATATGTGCGAGTGCGCGTGTGCTTGTGTGTGTGTGTGTGATGGCAGGACACCTTAGCTATGCCCATTTCACTTCCTCGACAACTTATTACCGGCAATAATCGCAATGGTGGCTAGCAGTGTTGTTGGGTGAAGCCTGTTGTGGAGCCTGTCGTGGCAACGTTGGCAAAGCGTAATCGCTGATAAATGCATGCACGTACAGGCGGGCACATATGCACTTCAATATGTTCGTGTGTGTGTGCGAGTGTGTGTGTGTGTGTGTTTGTAATCATGTGTATGCGCGATATTTATCAACGGTTATTGTTGGCAATCGCTCTGTTGTTGCATTTGTTGTTGGTGTGAAGCTTATTGCACGTGATTGTGCAATTTACCGTTTTATTTGTTTGACAGCAGAGCGGCTTTTGCTCGCACTTCGTAGCTTTTCTTCCATATATTGGTTGTGTGCAGGTGCCTCCACAGTCACACACACACACACACACACATATATATACATAGATACATATACATATGTGTACTTTTTCTTCTTTTCCACTCTGATCAGGCTGAAAGTTTTTGCTCGCGCCGCCGGCATAAATCACAAGCGCCCTGCTTTGCTCTCATTTTCTAGCAATTGTTTTGTTGTAGTTATCATCTTTGCTGTCGCAGCTATTCTACTTGCTTATCATATCCATGTGTCATTGTGTGTATGTGTGTGCATGTGTGTGCATGTGTGTGTGTGTAAGTCTCTATTTTTTTTTTATTTTGGCTTTGTTTTCACAGTCATTGTAATTTAAATATAAATCTATATGGATATCGTAAAGGTAAATTGGTGCGGAACGCATATACATTCAGACCCGGCCAGGCCAGCAGTCTATATTGTGGTATGTGTATTAGTGTGATGTCTCGCAACCAATTTATTTTGCAAGAAGTTGTGTGATGCTGTCATTTGCCTTTCCATGCGGCATTATTTCTATGTACGTATGTATGTATATGCATGTATGTTTATATGTATTTATGTGCATTGCTTTCTTCAAAGCTTCTTCTTTTTTATAGTTCAATAACGTTGTTGTTGGCCCCCGCTTATCGCTTCCCATAAAGCATTTAATTTAATACGTTGGATCTATAAATGCACATATGCATAAGAATACACTTGACACACACACACATACATACATAAACTCGTCATGCATATAAAAATGGACTCGTAAAAATCGCTTCATTGACTCTCGTGCGCTAAGCCTTTGTGGAACTGATATAACACCATTGTCTACATGCTAATCGTACTATGAAGACATAAAACCGATTTCTGCATCAAATAAGACAAGTGTGGTATTGGCTTAAATATCATAGAGGCACATAATTTTACCACATCCATGGAATTATGCTTACCTGGAGTTATCTTATATGAAAATGGGAAGAAAGTTGGAGGATAGACTGGAGCTGAAGGCGAAAATATTATCCCCACTTTTTTCGGAGGATTCAGGGTGATGTTTTAAAACTTTCTCTCACTCATCATTTTATAATGATGATATAACATCGACACAACAAAACAACTTCGCTTTTTAAGGGACGTTGATGCTTTGAGAGCATAATGGCTTTGATTATCTTTTCTTAGTTTTCCCTTCATTATCTTTCATGCGCGATATCGCCATTTTAAGCCTCTACCACCACCAAACTTCCTTAGTACTTAAGAATCTTCCATGGCTTTTGATCTAGCTCCGAAAATCTCAAAATATAGAAATCTTTCTCAAAAGCTTTCGTATCTTGAAAAAGCAAAATCACATCTCCTTTTTCGTTTTGTCCTCATTTACTCTCTTGTTTAGTCCACTGATGCCGATGTCTTTAGCATGAGCCACAACACAACAGTCTCGCTCACTCTCACTCTCTCTGAAATCTCAATTGGTCTAAAGCAGCTTGGTGAGCGGCACGCCAACTTACACTATACTAGTTTGGCCATTTTAAGCAGCTGCGTTCGGTACCGTGTCATCTTCAAAGAGGCTTCGCCGCACTTGTTTGAATATTTTACACTCAGGCATCGTCTTTGTCGTTTGAAAGTTGAGATGATAATTTTCAAAACTCAACTCAGTTTCGCTTCTTTAAAATTTATGCCACAAAGGAAATCTAAAGAAGAGTAGAGACTTAGGCACAAATTAATTACAGTTTATTGCCCCAACTAGCAGCATTCCCGGCGGTGTCTTTAAACCGACTTGTACTTAACTAACTTAGTATTCCCCAATAACTAGGTCACGTTTGCTGGCTAGCAAATGGTATTACAAAATGTATATAGGAAACAGGGGAACGTCGACCTCTTTAATGAAGGTGATAAACTACAACGCAAGCTCCGTCGCATTTCGAAATAATTATCCACATAAGTGGAGTCTAGCAGGTGGAGTCTTAAGCGTGAAAAAGGAGCTAGAAATTTATTGATACGGGAAGTCGTTTGCATACTCGCGGTCCCAGTGTCTCATCATTGCGTCACACATGAAGCTCCCTAACGGAGACAGCGGTTCAAGCAATTGTCGTCCATTACAACTGTGGTTTTGACACACACGCAACACGCATCCACGTCGAGGCCTAAAAACCCATAAAAAGGGGTAATAATGTCAAGGGAACAACATAATATAACTTTTGCTGAAACAACAACAACAACAACAACAACAACAACAACAACAACAACAACAACCACCAATCCAGTCGAAGTCTAAGAAACTCCTTGCACGTGGCGGGGTGAGGCGTGTGTAACGGCGGGTGCAAAATTATAGGCGCACACTCAAACGCTGATGGCTGTATTACTCGTGACTAGAAGATGAACAAGCAGCAGAATTGTGAGTAGTAAAGGCCTTGGTATGCCTTGGTCCCATTTATTACCGAGACGTGTACGAGTATATGACCGAAAAGAGAACAGCAACAACGAGCGAGTGGCGCTTGCGACATTCGGGTAAATTTTCTGAACTTTTTTCGTTGACTTCATACAAATGTGTGTGTGTGTGTGTGTGGATTTTTATTGCAAATTTATAGGCTTGAACGCAAATAAATCTGTAGGCTTTACAGTTACACGCTTTCGGGCCACATGTTTGGCAGCACACACATCCTACACACGCTTGTAAATATGTATGTGGAACTTTCAGTGCAGGCGCTTGGTGCATGCGATGGGATGGAATCACAACTGTCGCCACTGAGGCGATATGGTCATAATTTCCTCTGGATCTCCTACGTGATTGCACACGCTGGGCCATTTGTGTTTCTAATGTCACCGAAAGTGCCGAAATTCGAGTGTGTCTGCTAATGCTGTGCGGTAATCTGTGGGATTTCATGGACGAGTAGAAATCATAATAGCTCCTTATTTTATCTCGTAGAGTTCAGGTGGGTTGGAAAGCAAATTATATAAATGCAGATACAGAGCGCATGCATTGTGTCGAGGGAATCAATAATTTTGTGCGTGAAATATCAAAATTTCATGTTAAAGTAGAGCGTTACGATTTCCACAAGGGAGTAGGGAGTAGGACAAATTTCGGTTACGTGCATTTTCTCGAAAAAGTTGTGTATAGTTGCTTTTAATTCCGTAGAATTTTTGTTTTTATTCAAAATTAACAGAAAACTCTAATTTATTTATTATAATGTAGAAAAGTAAAGTCATATTTATTAGTACACTCACTTAATTCGAACCAGTTTCTTTTAGACAACTTTCCATCCTATTTTGGACATACGAAAAAAGTACAGAGAGTATGCTCGAGCGAGTTTGGAGGCGTCCACCTTTTAAAACCTTTACCAAGGCCGAGTCATAAACATACTTAAAAATTCTATAGTTTATTAAACTTCTTACTGATGATTTTTTCGAAAAAATAAAGTCTTCACAAAAAAACAGAAAGTTCTCGGATATACCGCTATGAGATGATGTGTAACAATTTCTGATTTGAACTAAGTGGAAAACAAAGCTGGCGCGGTGGTGATGGTCTAACATCCAGTACTATCGTTGTTGAAAAGCCATTCTACATCAAATACAAAAGATTTAAAATTTGAAAAAGTTCGAGCTATGAATACAACCTAAGCGAAACCTGGAAGAATTATTGAAAAGGTGAATCGGAACATATGATTCGAAATTCAATGCTGAAACGTGTGTCTTTGTTCTAACGCCTGAAACAAGGAGATGGAATCAGCTAAGTCTCTCAGTAAGGTTCTAGCTTGCTTAATATTCGAAAAAGTTTTTCCTCCGAAAATTCTAGTGAATTGCAATTGAAGTTTTTGTGATTTGAAGAAGAGAGAGAGAGAATTATAAATTTGTGCACAAATTTTTTCGCCCGAAGTTGACAATAGAATCAGAGTGAAAACGGTAAAAATTTCAGAATGAAATAACGACCGGTTCCCAGTTTTCTCTTAATTAATGAACCAAAGGCCTTTCAATGTACCGATCTTTTAGAAAGAGTTTCAATAACGACCGATTCTGAAGCCCTCATGAGACTGTTGCGGCATTCAAGAAAAATTTTTGTTAGGTACACACAGCAATGGCTGTTAGGTACTTAGGTACCTTGGATATTTGACCGATTTGGTTGGTTAAACATGTTTTGGAAACATCAATTCAGTACAAGTCGGACCATAAATACACAGTATGTCACTAGCCTCTGAATAGCCTATGAATGCATAGGAGAGATCTGAGAAAATATTATGTCGAAAAATGTTCACCTACACGGAGAGCTACCCTTGTAATTAGAACCTGTTAAAGTCGCGTCAAGTAAGTAAAAATTAGAGACTTAAAAATCTCACTTTTTTGATTGGATTGCAAGTGAGTATTTTAAGAAATTCTTGTGTGAAAAATAACGCCTCAGATTTTCGATAAATATTTTTGGAATTTTAGTTTCCTAATTATAACTAACTGCGCAATGATACACACAAATTTACCCACACATACACACAAATAGTCTGCAATGCTGTGCAGATAAAATATGTGGCAGAAAAACTGTAACCATGTCATTAACATAACGGAATAACAGTATAACAGAATAACAGACACGCAGTACAAATTGTAATTACACCAATAACAAGCCGCCGATTGTAACATGCAATGAGTCCACAACGGAACACTTGTAGTGGTGTCATGTGTGATAGAAATTAACAACCCTATACTTGGGCGGGCAGATATGCGCAACACCTACAACAACAACAACATCAAAAAGCGAATGAAGGGGCGGGGGCCACACAAGCTGCTCAGCCCACAAACCATCATTGTAGAAGCCAAGCAAATGCTGAGGCAAGAATTGCAAATGTGTACGCTGCTGCGTACACACTTGTTTATTTCTACGAGGTAATATTTTTCGCTTTATAGGCAACACAAAATATAACGGAATATTTAAACAGCATTTCTTAATTAATTCTTATTGCCTTGTGCATAAATGCCATGAGGATGTGATGGCCGAAAAGCACAAAAGGAATAAATCTGCTTGCCGATTGCTCTCCTCTTCTCGCGCCAAATGTACACTTCGTGTGCGGATGGAATTAAAATTAAGCGCAACAATGAAGGCGAACCAAAACGAGCTAAAATATGAAAGCAACAGGCGCCAGCCTTCTACGGCTGATAATGTGACTAAGATGTGAGTTGTTGTTGTTGTTGTTGTTGTTGTTGTTGTTGTTGTTGTTGTTGTTGTTGTTGTTGTTGTTGTTGTTGTTGTTGTTGTTGTTGTTGTTGTTGTTATTATTGTTTAGCAATAGTTTGCCTTGTAAAAGAAGGAGAGTTTCTTAAGTTAAAGACACACACAGACACACACTTTTCAATGGCCGGAAAGTTTACTGTGTGGCCACAATATTTTATTCTAAAATTCAATACAACTAAGGGATAAAGGATAATAGCGCACTTGTATAAATGGCAGCGCCATTAATATCAATTACGGCTGGCAAGCTCAGCCGAAGGGTGCACACCGCACTGTGGCAAGCAGTAGGCGCACTTAGCCGCCGCGGATGCTAGTTATCCTTGGCGCTGTTTAACACACGTGTATGGGTATGGGTAGCGAGCAGCAAGGATGTTGTTTAGCGATTATACACTGTTGGGCCGCAACAGCAAATTAAGTACAATATCGCAATACACTGATGATTCGCTAAGTTTCAAGTAAAGTCGTGTACAGTCTAAGCAAATGAAAAACGAAGTTAAACAAAGGGTCAAAATGTAATCAACAATGCAACGAGCGGGATTACGCTCCCGCGGAAGGAATTGTATGCCACGCAGGGTGCCCCAAGAAGGGGTGATGGATAAATTTAAGTAATTTAAAAAGCGTAAATTGTAGACTAGAAGAGCAATGAGATTTACAAGTAATATTGCAAATTAAACATTTTTGATTATTTAAATTTATAAAAATGGTATTTTGCTCAACTGAAGGTCGATTTTAGCGAAGTCACACACCTAAGCAGGAGACATTATGCATACATTGTACATGCATTGATAGATTTTAAAATTTAATTTACTTAATTTGTTTCTATGGTGGTACCTTGTATCAGAAGACACATTTATAGACGATTTTCGGAGAAAACTTAAATACTGAAACAATTCGTTTTCCTTTTTCAGTATAATAAAGCAGCGCATTTCGTTCTAATATCCTGGAATCTTCGCCTAAATCTACTCATTTAATTTATGCATATTACTAAAATTAGCTTTCAGCGCCAAATAAATGAATTCAAAGAAAATGGTTGCGGAAACTATTGGAGAACCCTTTATAATAGCGCACACACAAGTTTCGAGCACTGACTCAACTTAAGTGCATTTGATACAAGATACAACAAGAGGCTCACAAATATAGTTGAGCCCTACCAGTCGCTTTCCCGCACTGGTTACGTATACGCACCGTTGTACGCCGCTATATTTGATGTTTATGTATTTGTTGCCAAATATATATATGGCGCTGCCATTTGAAGGGTGCACAGCTTGAATTTTTCAACCAAAGTGATTATATTTTTTGCTGCAGTTCGCCTGTTGCATTGTTGCATTGTTGCACGACGCCATTCAAGGCACTAACCTCTCAGCCGGCGCTCCCTTGCTCCAACCGATGTCGCAACTTTTTGCTTTACTGCTCTCGTTCTTTTCGTTTACTTTTGTCTTGGCCTTAGCACAAACTTGCTTGTATGTTTGTCATGTTTGCATGTGTGTGTGTGCGTGCGCATACATAGTTCAGTCACTGTTGTGGCAACAATAAAGCGCACCGACACTTTGCTGTTGACTTTGGCATTACAGTTCAATGTTTATTTTCGCGATTTTCTACATCAACAAAGATTTCGCACACTTGTGTAATTCGTGATTCACATAACACATTCATACACACATGCACACCCATATACACCCATTTGCTTCGATGTGCATCTGGCGAATGCTGCCGGCGTTCACTCATGTGTGGCATTGCACATGCAACTGTTGCATGCCGCACTCCTACGCGCACACACACAAGCACGTACGTGCGAACGTACTCACGCTGCCTGGTGTCTGTGCAAACACAGGCAACATGTGCATTACAGCCATTTCTTGCAGCGTGCAGCGAGGGGCGGTCGTGCGCCAGAAGCTGGCTGGTGTGGCCATGGTGTCTTTGTTCAGCACCGCGACGAAAGGAATACACGTATGCCACGAGGACACGAGCAGAGTATGGAGCACTAAGATATACAATAAGGTTAAGTCTTGTTGACCAAACGGCTAAGATAAATATACACGGGTGTGTGTGCACATATGTATGTGTGTGTGTGTGTAACATCCACGAGCTAGAAGCGTGCTTCACTGGATTTGGGATATAGGAGATGTGGCAAGGATAGCTGTGGGGAGTGAGAAAGTGCGCTGACCATGCAAACAGAAGCAGATGCAAGAGTTTTGGAAGTGTCAGTGTTTTTGGAAGATGTTAAAATGTGATTTCTGTTAATAAAATTTTAAAATCAGTTTTTTTTGTTTCTTTTTTGTTTTTAATTTTTAAAATTTCCTACAATGTGCAGTTTCTTTATTAGTTTGTCGGGCTTAGTTATGGTTAAAACCCTCCGTTATGTTATGTGGCTAAGTATCACTGCCAGCTAAGTATCATCATATACCGTTATGTTTGCAGAAAGTTTTTCAAAACGGCTTCTTGCGGTCCGTTACAAATCCCTATAAGTTTATGTAATATCTGCAGATACGTCAGAATTAAATTTGAGTTTTGTTTTGTGCTGTGACTGTACAGAAGTAATATATTTGTAATTTTTAGATGAAGTAGATACTGCCCTCTTAGCTATCGGAAGAAGCGTTAATCGTCAATCAACTAAGCAAATTGATCATCACGAAGATGTGCTGAGCAGCTTAATTGCAGCGGAGGATGAGGAAGAGCGCGGCATTGGAAGCGATTTACCAACAGCATCACCAGACCATTAGGACCTGCTCATTGCTGTCTGCGGAATACAGCGGATATTTTTCGTGATATAATGTCGCCCATATAGTGGATATAATAGTGCGTGAGACGAATCGGAAACCAGAAAGTGTAAGCCAAGCCTGGAATGAGGCTAATCTAACAAGTTAGCCAAAACGGATTATGATTATTTTCCGGTGTGTTTCACTTAAACAACATGCCAGCAAATGATCTATGGCAAATCTCGGCATTTTGATATTTATGATGCAACAATGTCATTAAAACGATTCAAAATGTATTGCTGGGATTGGTTCGTTTTGATGGAGCTAGCACTCGTTCAGCACGTATGATGTTGAGTAAATCAGTATCAGGTAAATTGACGATGATGAATCGCAATACTCCACAAGCATATACTCCAGACGTGGCAATTTCTCCACATTCTTCCACAAACTAGCCCCACAAAGCACATATTGACACAGGAAAACGGCTAAATGACGAACGAGAGATTAACCAAAGTGAAAGGTTGGCACTGGATTCGGTGGAGAAGTATCGAAATTTCGATCGAACATTTTATTGCGATAGCTTTTTTATTATTACTCGAATTGGCAAAAGCTCTGCTCCAAAGGGATTGGATATCGTAGGCACACACTGTGTGCAAACCGAAAATTTGCTCCTCTATGCTTTCCGTTGAACAAAAAGACAAGGCCGCGTGAAATATTTCAACCCCTATATTAGAGTTTGTTCGCTTTCCGGTGTGAAAATGTGCCTATGCTATCCTACGTGTCTATCTCCCATATGGAAAGAAAGCTTGATATATACTAAAAATTGTTGTTTTGGGCACGCAAGGAGGGTGTAAAGAAATATATATGCCAAAATGATTGGATTGTCCTTATCCTTATCTTTCGAAATATTTTGTTTTGATATAATAATAACCTCATCTTACTAAAATAAATAATTTCATTGGTGTAACCGCAAGGTTAGTTGAGATATTTTAGTAAACTTTTAAAGCCTTCAAATGTTACTGTTATTCTTTTCGAACTGGAAATAAAAATTTATTATCTAATATCACGCATGCGGGTTAGATGACTTTCGATACAATGCAATGCAATCGTTGAGGAGAATTCTGGTGCAAGCTTAAACAAAAGCGACCTTAAAATACTTTTATTATCCCACTCAGATCTGCGAATAATAAAAAGCGCACACTTGAAGCTCTCACGCGATCTCATCTCACTGAGTTAACCGGTAGCAATCAAGGCTTGAGAAAAAATTATTGAATCCCGAAATCATATACGAATTGAGTAAGTTTAATTTTCTTAATATCAAAGCCAATAAAGACTCAAACAAAAGCAAGCGCAAGTACAAGTGACAATAACTTCAGGCGCCGTAACATTTCCAAGCAATGTTTAAATAAGTGCGCCGCCTGAGAGCGCTCACCGCTATCGACCGCAGATGGTGGACAAAAGATGATGAGAGCAGGCATACACACACACATGCACACACACATACGCACACACCGATGGACGGGCAGAAGAGGCTTTTTTTAATAAACACAAGAGGTAATACTCGCAGTCGTGGAATGCCAACAATTATGACGAACTTCGCGGACACGCGGACAAACGAACGCAACAACAAAAACCAGATGGAATGTATGGGTGAAGGCGCAACAATATTGCAAGAGAAGTTATGGGAACTTTGATAAGCGAAAGCAAATATTACATAAAGGAGATGACAAAACAGCAAACCGTTGAAGCTGCCGCGCTGAAGATGTAGCCGTTGGTGAAGGCGGTGCAGGAGAGAGAAAAGATTAAGAAAATTACGACAGGGAAAAATATTTCACTCAAACAAAAAGCTCAAACAAAAGCGTAAACTAAACGAAATAAAGAAGCAAGCACTGAAGTGGCAGGGAAGCGTATGTGTGCAGGCGGGGTGGGGTGCAATTCCAAGAAGAATCGCTGTAATAAACTGCGAATAAAATGTAAGGGAATACTACAAAAATGATATAAAAAATACACAAACAAAAAACCAAAATAATAACAAAATAATAACATGCAACACAAACAAGCAAATATAAAAAGAGAAATATGAAACAATTCCTGAACAAGTTTACCTTACTGCCACTCGCGGGCTACGCGATTGCGGGCCACATAAAAATACCTCCACCCCTTACCCCCCTCTCTCTCATACACATGTACCTTGTGTTGATAACTTGCACGCATGTATGTGTGTGTTTGTGTGTGTGAGGTTGTAACTGCATCGAGCGCGGCGCATAACAGTAAAACCAACCACAATGCGCTGTAGGGGCGCCGCGAAGCCGCAACGCGAACGAGTGCTTCTTACGTAACATAGCGTTGCGCGCAAACATACATAACTTAAATTATTAATAATAACAAAAGCCAACGAATGGTGAGCGGTGAGCGGTGTGCGGCAGAGGGGAAAGTGGAAATCAAAGAAAACAGGAAGGATAGTGAAAGAAAAACCGTTGCTTTACTGTTAGCAGGAAAGGCGATCTAAACGAAACGAATGGCAAAAGTTCAGCGCGCATGAAAGTTGAAGCGCGTGTGGAGCGTTGTTGCAGCGGAGAGCTTTGGCCTAAGCCTTTACAGGTCGTTGGAAAAGCGGATGTGAACCGACAACTGTTTGACCTGCCGAGTGATATGACAACAAAGCGGCGATTGAATGAGGGTCACAGGGGGGCCATTGGCATACAACGGAAGCAAGTGCTTTACAATAACTTTAGCGCGCAGCAAAAACTCACACACATACATACACAAAGTAGCCATAAATAATACTTCACACAAGTGCATGCGCTCTTATTGAAGCATACTTTTCAGCGCTTGCATTCACGCAGTCGACTGCGCACAGGCGCGCGCGCACACACACACACACACAGCCATATGCGGCATTGTTTTCTTTACTGACTGCCACAAAAAGAACTTAAGTAATAATAAAACAATAATAGGCGTCGCGTTGTGCGCTGTTTGCGCGTACCTCGGCCTTCAACGCGTTGTCTCGGACGCGATTTATTAAAAATACGCTGCGTTGTTGCTGTTGTTACAGTTTTACTTTTTGTATACTTTTCACTTTCTCCCCACCTACGTTATTTACTGTAGCGATTTATGCACACGCGGTCGAGTGTGTTTCCGCTGCGGCGCGAAGAGATACGCGGCAGGTAAGGCTTCCACGCGCTGGCTCGGAAGAAATTTGCCGGTGTCCTGAAATCGCGTGGCAATAAATCGGACTGCACGTTTAAGCAAACACATTTCTTGCGGCGCAGTATTTAAGGAGGCGCATGAAATTATTAATAAGTGAAGTCATAAAGAAACAATAAATAAAATAAAAAAAAATTTAATAAAGATTCTAAAAAAAATGAAATTCGGTGAAAAAAGTTAAAACCCTTCGTCAAAATAGCTCGCCACTAGCTGTGCTGTTGTAATCAGTACGAAATTTTACTGATGCAACTTAATGAATTCCGCAACCGGACAGTGGCTTACAGAAACCAATAACCTTATCAGCTCGGAAATTTACTACAGCAACACAAAAATAATCGCCTATATCCAACACGGAACCATTCGGCCAACGCAACCACAAGCCCAAAGCCTGCATTATTTCTATTTCGCCCTATTAATCCTCGTCAAATATTGCGATTATTAATAATATTCTCTTTAAGACGGCTAAGGGAGGATCAGAAATGACTTGTCAATAAAAAAAAGTTTACGGCATTAAAGTCAAGGCTAAATTTATTGTCTTTGCATCTTTCATAAGCTTTATGCTTGTATGCATTAAATGCTCACTCTTCCTTATTCTCAAAGGTAACGAAGGACGACCAGCTTAATTGGCGCCGCTGCGCTGTGAGAGCTTACAATAATTGCTATTAATTCGATTTATTAATGTGTACTTAATTTTTAATTACGCCTTGAAATAAAACTTCTTTTTTTTTTGCACTGCATGATTTTGCTTGCATTGCTCTCCTCTGCTTATCGCCGATAAGCTCAAGTGCAGTGTGAAACGTCGAAAATTAATGTGCAGTTATGCAAATTCGTTTTCTCGCTTTAATGAACACATAATGGAAAAAGATGTCGGGGGAAAGGTGCGGTGTTTTTAAATTCATAAATGCTGACTTGCTTCATGTAATAATTTAACCGTTCGATTTGACTTCAAAAACTCGTCATCAAATTTTAAGCGGACACGAGATGGCTGATGTATTATAGACTTCTGTCCGACTGCAGCATGTCCGAGTATCACACATTTTCGGGTCAAGTGTGTGACCCGACAAACCATAAGTTTGTCGAGTGAGGCGATGAATTTATTGTGAGGGTGATCAAAGAGGCATGACCATATTCAAAGCAGTTCTCGAATGAGTAATCGATTAAACACGAAATTGCCGAGAGCGGCGTTCGCTTGAAATCAGTGTAAAACGAAGGTGATAGATAAGGCGCGATCATACTCAACGCAGTTCTCTTAGGCATGGCATGTGCTGAGAGCACATTTGTAGAGAGGCGCTCTTTCCCCAGCCGAGACACGAACCTATTATCCAGGAAGTAAAAGTCAAGCGCTCAATCAAATAGGCTAGGGTTTAAACTTTACGAAACTATTTTACTATATTTTTTAAGCGAAGAGGAAAATACTGCCGCTGAAATACAAATTGGTATTGGATATTCGCCAACGTCAATTTAGTCAAAGAAAAAGCATCATACCGATTGAAGGCAATGAAGCAATTTCCAAACGCATTAAGTCGATAGAAGGTCTCAAAGCTCTCGGCAGAGAGCAGGAAACTTGCGTCGATATGGCAACAGAGAGATTCCTTCAAACTTCAAAGCAACATATCGATGTTTCAAATAAACAAGTTTAATTTAAGTTTTTAGCGCTCAGCAAGCTTAAAACACCATCTGTTGTATAACAGAGAGACTTGGGTTTCAAATTGAAGCCGAGAATCAGAGTACACACCTGTTTAGAGCGTAACGTATACTATGACTCATTATGTAACTTCCCATATTAAGTCCCATTTATAAGTTGGAATATTAAATTCAAGCGTCAAAAATTTTCATTGTATCTCAGTTATGTAAGAAAATGGTCACTGCCTTGAATTCCGCCCAATCATAGTCGCATAAACGTAACGCTAGAGGTTGGTTTTTATGCAACCAAGCGCCATGATAACAGTAGCTTTAAGTCACCGAAACTAATTTTGGTCTTATTCTTGTAAAACAACAATAAAAACATGCAACAATCGGACAGCATGTTGTGCTAACGATCTCTACGATCTCTACATTTCAACTGATCTATTCGAGACTTGAAACAAAAGAAGTTCTCAACTGTTCGTCGGCATTTTTCACCTAATTCCATATATAATACTTACATATCTTAGAATATAAAATTTTTACCTCGAGACGCCGTTTTTATTCCAAATCTTTCAGGTCTCCAAACAAAAAAAAATTTGATTATCGTAGGAGACGCGGAAAGACGATTAGAAAACGATTTCTATTACAATTAAACTCAAGCCTGCAATCTAGCTTAGTTAACCACAATATATTTACGTTTTATGTTCTAAAAAAACAACTCCATAAACAACCATTAATTCGGACAAAACTTGTCACTTTTTTCAATACATTTTTTTTTCTTGTGGAAAATCAACGATTTCGAACATGATTTATGTCCTGTAAACGAGTCAGTTGCGCCTATCTAAGATCTAAGCGTTATAAGATATGTAATTACCTCTGGCAAGAAAGGTGAACAAATTAGCTAAACGTAGAAAAAGCACAAAGGAGCAAAATACTCAATAAATATCTACTCTACCAGAAGAGCGAGCAGGGTTACGAAAGACGAAAAAAGGCACAAAAAGAAATGCCAGTCGGGGAAAAGGAAGAAGAAAGTAGTGGCAGACGGGCGTGCATGCAATTTGGCCGCAATTGATTAATTCAATTTCAATTTTGGCAACACTTAATGTGCCATCATTAGTCTTTTGGAGTGGACGACACATTTCCCCACACCCGACCCTCTCTCACACCCATCCAAACGCTCGTTTGTACCAATTTGCTGGAAAAATTGGTGTTGCAAAGTTTGTCAAACTTGTTACACGCACAAATTACAAGCGGAGACAAAAAATAACAACAACAACAAAGCAACAACAACAACGCGCTTGACAAGCGTGAAACGATAAAAGTGCGAATGTGAACTCCAAAAAGGAGGGTAAAAAACGAAGAAAAAAAAACAAAAAGAGAGAGCAAATTGCAATGCTCATGAGCAGGTTGGCGGTCAATAGGGAAGTGGAGCAGGGGGCTCTGGCGTAAATTGTTGGAAAAATCAGTGGGAAAAAAGGGATATTTATCATGCTGCCATTGCCTTACGTTCCCGTTGCTGTGCATTGTGGTCGTATGAAACTTGTGGCCGCTGCCGTTGTTGTTGTCATTGTGCGTGTTAGAAGTAGTCGTGGGTTGTGTCAACAAGTTGTGGCCACTGCAAGCTGACTGGCCGGTTTTTCCTTTAAGCCACAGCCAACACGGGCAGCCGCACTTTAAGCACGGCACAAAGGAAGTGTCAACAGCAGCTGAGCCCGACTTGGCCCGCACTGTCAGCCACCCAGGCAGGCTGAATGACTTGCCCGACTGGTCGGTTATTAATTTCCACGTCTCAACAACAACAACAACAACAACAGCAGCAAAACAACAAACACTTCTAATGCTAACAAAAGCATGAATGCTGTGCTGTCGCCTAATGTGGCATGTATGCATGTGTGTGCAGCATCCCAGGGCGCTGTCACACGCACACACACACACAATGAAAAACGCAAACTAATTTCTCAACAACTAGAAATGACAGAATATGGTTAGAAGCATCAGTAACAGCGAGCAACACACCCGTTACGCTTGGGAGAGAGAGAGAGCGGGAGAATGCGTTGCGCTCGCCCAGCTTGTGATGTGGCATACAGAAAGAATCATTTGTAAATCTTGCTTTGCAACAAATTAAAAACACATTTATATTGGTTAAGAAACTGTATTCTCAATGGTAACAGTAAACGCAAGATGAAAGAAAGAACAGAGAAAAGATACACACTCGCAACGGAACAGGAAGAAAGTGGAAGTGGCGAGTGTAAACAATTGTTTATCTATAATGGCTTGAATGATGCATCACATACTTAATTATTCTATGCTTATACCATTCCACATCCATACATTAAATTAGTGTGTGTATGTGTGATACACGCGTTTGAGACTAACAACCGGTAGATTGTATGCATATGAACAGCTAGGATTAAAGTAACGCCTGAATGTAGGCAATAGCTTTAAAATATTACTCAAAAATTTGCAGTTTCTGCCCGCGACTTCATACGCTTGGAATTTACAAACACGTTTGTAGATTTTCATCAAGTACGAAGTATTTATTAGAAGAAAAACTAAAGATTATTTTCAAATACAACTTGCCATTATAAGCAAATAACCTGTGAGTAAACAACAGAAAAGTGTCTTATATTGGAACTTGATAATGATGATAGGAATTACAGCTTATCATGACATCAGTGAGCCGTCGAAGTGAGAATCATTAGTGATTCCATCGAGAGTCGAATCTGCATAACCGAAGCAGAACCGAATTTATGTGTATCCGGCCAAAGGTTTTTGTGTAAAAAGTGAATTGAAATATTGAATCGGACTGCATGATAAGAAATTTGACGGTACCCTTACTTATGAGAAGCTCTTAGGTAAGGCACTATGTCTATATATTCAATTCATTTAGACTTTATAGCTCATTTAAACCTCGGGAAGTAATCTACCTCTCTACGGTCTCCATAACCGGCATAGTAAATCTTTTTTTTTAATATTTGAGCGATTAGCATTTCTATTTCGATCATATTTTTCTCGAGTTTATGTTTTTCACTGCAAAATTGGATTCCTACAAGTTTCGTTAGGTTGAAAGCATGTTTTCTCAGCAAAGACTGTCACTTTTAGATTATTTAGACTAAATCTTTTCAGATACATAAAAAGCTGTGTGGAAAATTTGTTATTAATGAAATATTTAAAAGAATCCTCTCAAAGTTTCCGCAACTCGCACATAATGCCACCGAATGCCATGCATTTTGCAGGTGGCATCAAAAAAAAAAACCCAACAACAAAAATGACTGTACAGTCCTTAAAGCAATGTCATTGCCATAAATCACGAACCGTTTCTCAACCAATGAATCGAGCTTGTTCTAAGCGACGTAAAGGTAAAGCAACACCCAAACAACCAACAACAACACATTTGCAATGTGAATGCATTTTAGTAAGTGGCCAGCGATATATCATCGACAACGGCAACATTTACACAATCAATGTGTTTGCATATTTCTCGAGCTCCCAGAACCCGTTCTCAGCGTGCCCTTGCCAAAGGTTGCTTAGAGATATCATTAACTATTCTTCTGCACTTCACTCCTTCAGCAATTGCGCGAAAGCAACATAAGCTCCAACTTTGCGCATTACCAACTGAAATGTGGGCGGTCATCAGTCGCCGGAGGAGACGTTAATGAGCGACCATTACGCGGACAATGCGGTTTCCTGAGCGCCGCGACCCGGCGCTATCTTTCAACGCTCAAATCTGTTATTTAGAATAGATTTACATTTATACACTCAAGTGTATGTATGTGTGCGCTTTGGTCGCGCTGCGTAATGGATCTCCAAGTGAAATAAATATTCTTGCAAGCTGTCCGTGGCACACACATACACAAACACGCATTAAATAAAAAATTGCGCGCATTTATCAAAAACACTCACACAATACTTACAAAATGACGCATATTCCACATACCCCCTCCCACCACCCGCAGTTGCATGCGTAAATTCCACTTGTCTTACCTCAGCGTTTGAGTTGAAGTAGTGGAACAAATAACGGTACAACCAAAAAAATTGTTTTACATCCCATTCAAGTGCGGAGCAGCAGCACTTAATACCGTTGTTACATGTTGTTGTTGGTTTGGTTACCGGCATCTTTCCCTGCGCAGCGCTCACCAGCGCTTACACACCTCCAACGCCATTTTTTAGATACTTCTTCGGTCGCTGACTTCTTATCATTCAATGTGACATCATTATTTTGTATTTTGGGTCGGGAAGGGCAACCCACACCACCGAACACTCACCGTCAATGCGAAATTCCTTGGCAAAATATGCAGTTAAATATCATTAAAAAATGATCACCCTGTATTATATGGTTTTGTTATTGCCACATGGATCGGCGTGTATTCTGAAACGGGAGGCACACACATACAAATATATGACAACCCATAGATGCTGTCACTTGATTTGGGGTCATAAAATATATTCGCCCATTTCTTGCCTCTAACTTACACACCCAGAACATATGTCAAAGGACAGCAAAGCAAAGCACCCAGAAGATATACTCTTTACAACAAACATAGGGAAAGTGAGCGGCGTTTAGTGGCAGCATCAGTGTGTGCTTGCATTGTAATACCCACAAATTACCGGCGGAACGACATGTAAATGGACGCTTTCATTCCCGTGGCACTTCTAATTCGCTGCGGTTGGATTTAATGGGCCGAAGTATAAAATCGGCCAACGGGGCAACACTTGTTCATAATGCTCAAGGAACATATTTTAAGCTCATAAATATGGTTTTATTTGAAAAATATGCTTACTTACTCACTTATGCAATATGCAAGCGTGTTCAAGTGGTTGACTAAATGAGGTTAGGTCATTGAACCAATGCTCAAATCGGAGCCGATTTACTAATAAAGTTCTATTTTTGTCTGCTCAAGTGCAAGAAGAAAAATACATACAAATTTATTCATAAACTCTGAGCTTTTCCAAAGTCATAATGACGTTTTTATAAAAGAAAAATCACTACATTTTTTATGTTGAAACTTTATTTCTTAATTATTATTATTTTTTTAATAACAATTACATCCGTACATACCTTAACACCAATATGAACAGGTGAGAAATCGCTGTGTAGTGCTGAAGTCAATATAGGTAATGGCATGGGAAGGGGGCAGGACATCATGGTCGCTACCTGAAAATTAAAAAAATTTACAAATTATTATGTATTACAAGTTTAAAGTATTCAAAAATTAGATTTAAAAAAAAAAAATGTTTTTTTTTTTGTCTAGAAATGGAATAGAGAGAATATAAAAAGTGCTTGTTTGTGAGTTACAGAACTTGCATTTTAAATAAAGCACAGCATTTAATGACAACGTTGGCACTTGTTCAGTTTTAAAAAAGTAAGGAGTAGAACGTGAACATTCGGAATGCAAACGACACAAGTTGTCAACTTTTCTGGATGCAAGGCAGCCTCCGGGCAGTCTCTTCAAATATTTACGAATTTCTAAAGTCCTAAAAGAACTCCCATATGTACATTGTACACGCTCAAAGCCAGAGAATATCCTCCTTGTCAGAAATACACTTGATGGTTTTAAATTCTTATTGGCTTGTTAAAAAACGTTTCAACAAGAGAGAGAAAGTAAACTAAAAGCCTCGTTCGCCTCGTCCTGATTTTGACTAAACCGAAATCCTTTCTTAGTACTGCAGGATTTTTCAAATGCCTCATCCGAAACGAAGCAAAGCATATAAACTGGAAAGTTGGAAGTATTTTCTAAGGCCTGTTGCTCTCTAGGGGACTACGGAGTACCAAGTGTAGTACTCTTAAGACATAAGGACCAATTTGATCTCTTCCAAAATTTACGCTACTATAAGTAAGAAAATCACATAAGCATTTATTTATAAAATTTCTTTAGGGGCCACTGTTCAGGCTTGTTATTGATTATCAGTTTGACCTTGACTTGTATATTACGAAAGTGAACTGTCATAAGATACAGCACTGAGGACACAGAGGAGGGTTGCAAAGCCTCTAAGAACAAAAAACTGGTTTCCGAGGCAACTGAGAGAGAGAGAGAGACCTTATATGATAAACTCGGCAGAGTTTCATGGTAAAAACAATACAAGTAAATAAACTCGAGTTTAGCACTATTAGCGTGCAATAATAATGCTAAGTCAGAGACCTTGATCTTCAATAGAAGCTGTGCGACTTGATACAAATATTTTGTAGTTTCGGAATATTATTCCTGAATATGTGAATATTCTTCTCGAATATGTAAATGTATCCCAAAAAATGTATGATTAGTAAATGTATTCGACATTACGAAAACGCATCGAAGCCCGTCGCACTGCTCTTATTATTGTCAACGGAGGATCGCTCAGTCAATCTGCGAAGCAAAGCGGCTGTTGCTCTAGCGTACGTTCCACTCAGTGCGCCGTCAAATTGCCGGGATAAACGATGTTGCCAACGTTGCCATTCAACGTTGCTGAATGAATGGTTCTGCGGTTGCCGGCGCTGTTGCGGCTATTGCAATGATGTTGCAGTACTAATTTCCGCAGATCACTGCCATCACATTGTTGTCATATGTTGGCTGCATGTAGAAACGCCTCGTGTACGCCTCGCCACTTTACTAAAATGACAAATCGTGCAGATGTTGCAACAACAGTGTGGCGCGTGCTTTCAATGGCAACAGCGATGAATGCGCTTTTATTGATGTCACATTCGCATGTTTCATAGAATCTAATGCTGATGTATGCCACCCCAATGCCAAGATATATTCATATGTATGTGTATGTGTATACATACATACATTCACCACCTGCTCATCTGCGCAACCGTTAACAGTTTTGAGCAATGATGAGCATTGCAATCATTGTTTGGTTACGTGTTGGCAAGACTGCGGCGGATGATGTGAGGGGGCGTGACAACATGGAAGTCTCGCTTTTGACAGCGTATCCTACAATTCCCATTCGGCGACAATCATCGACAAAGGACACTTGTGATGCGCGAAAGCGCTTTTTGCATTATTCATAATATGTAATATGTTGCCACACAAATTTATTTATAAATGCACAATCCATGCCAGTTAGAGATACTCGCCACAAATGCTGTTAAATGCAAGCGCCTCGCAAACCCAATTTCACCCGAAATTCGCATGCCATGCACTTGCCATATGCCACATGCCACATGCCACATACACAGCATGCACTTATGAAATTTAGCCTGCCATTCGGTTGGCAATAAAATTCGAAATGAGAATCCACCGCTTGCAACAAGGCATTAATGCGGCGAAATGTGCATCCTTCATCAAGTGGCTGACATTAAAAGTTGTCATAAAGTCAGCTGGATTGACATAGTGGCAAATTCTGCCGACGCGCTTCATAAAGTTGCAGCAGTGGAAGGGGTGTGTGCGTGCGCCCGCGCGCTTACATATGTGTGCAACATGTGTCAAAAATTGCGCAAAAAACTCAACCAACAAATACTAACTGCTTGCAATGTTGCAGCAGGCAGGCAGCAAGCTTTCTCAACTGCACCACTGCAGCGACCACACACGCACACACGCACACACACACACACAGCGCACTAATAAACCTGCGTCGGCTGATTGACTGACTGAGTGCGAGACTTCGACTGACAGTCATTAATCCGCGTGTGCGCATTTTTTAAACCAGACGACGCACACACACACACACACACATACGCATTCGTCATATGCTTGCGCCTGCTGCACTTGTGTAGTTTATTGCCGCTGCGGCAGTAAAATTAAATGAGCACGCCAACAACAACGACGGCCGCCGATTCTTCATTCAACAGTTTTCTTAATAATTTTCGCTCATAAATTTTGAATGTGGAACAAACATACTGCTGCCACGCCGCCACTCAGCCACGCTGCCACTCAGCCACTGAGCCATGCGGCACAAGTGTGTAAATTTCATGGTATACGCATATTTGTGGCATGCAGCAATTGTGCTAAATATAACGGGGTAGAGACATTCGTGTGCATGTTTGTTGTTGAAATCATCTTTGTGGCGGGTAGCCTTGGCCCTTGTGCTGCGAATAGTGGGCTGGCAGCTTCCAAAAATGAAAAACATATTAAAAAAGTTATGCGAATAAAACTTTTCGCAGAATTTCAGGACAGATCCAGTTAGTGCAGGCTGATGTGGTTATAATGGGAGTGATTTGGAGTTCATGCATGCCGCAGCATTTCCGTTTTTAAACTACGAAATCACGAAATCTCCTCAGAAAGAAGTTATTTCACAAATTCTCTATTCTGGTACCCCTGTCAGATTTCCAGTGCGTATGGAGGAACACTGGATACAGAACACCTTTGTATTGGGGCTCAGTTAACGAGATGCCTTAAACATCTATTCAGTTCTTACAGAGAGAGGATACTTTTTTCGGGGTCGAAAATTGCCGAGGAAGACCATTCCATATTTTTAAGGCATCCCTCTGACGATCACTTCTGGCGCAAAAGCTTAGTAGAAGCTATATAATCGGGGCTTTCCTTTTTTGCACAATAAAAATTAATCTTGACTAAACTTGCAGTGAAAATATAAGTCCTACCCTACAACAACTAAACATTTTATGAGAGTTAAACAGATTTCATAAATAAACAATTGTAGTCAAACCCAAGCCCAAGACGAGCATTTGTTTATTTTCGCATGTTGTCGACAATCCGATGCACGAAGTGAAGTTAAGTCTCCTCTCTTCACATAAAACAGCAAGCTCCATTCATAGCGTTATTGAAAAAACTTTATACGCGCCATATATTATCAAGGACATGGTGAGAGCCTTTGTCTTATAGAGTTTTATTTAAGTTTGGCGAGAAAGGTTGTTTTGTCTTCTTACTAATTAAAGACTTAGGAAAATAGCAGAAACAACATTTTATCGCTCGTGGCAGAGCATGACACAATCTTTCAGAGAAAATCAATGTCAAATTAAAGAGAAACTTTTTTTCGCTGTCAAAACCTTTCGACTCCAGGTTATGTACTTTATTTCCCTTTCCAGCACGTTTACCACTAAACTATATTTGTCGACTCTTCATTTTTCTAATCTCTTAAAATTCGTAGCGGACACATTGTTTTTTGAAAACTAATTATGCACAGAAAAACCGGCAGCATTTGAATTTGTCACCACTTGTCACAACACCGTAAAGCTACACCTGAAAATTCAGTTTGTATGTCGACTTTGACATATTCTAAAATTGCTCAGAGCTGTCACATGTCACATGTTCCTTGTTTTTATTTTTTTTTTGTCTACATTCTGTGTGGTCTGAAATTTGATAACGCATGCTGTACGTTTGAGGAAAAATTGTTTATTTAGAATTTAACGAAGCCTAAAATCCGGAAATCTAATACAAATAAATATAATAGATAAAAAGTAATGAACAAAAAAATAAAAAATGTAGTATCAACTAAAATAGCATAAAATATAATAACATATGTATACATTTGTGATGGACCACATCAGTGCGGTCAGTTCCGCATACCCGAGTAACTAACTAACTCGACATTTCAAAAATGGCGTCCGAGGTTTTCGGACTCGTTAGAGCATACGGCAAAAAAATTAATATCCATTGATTCAATCGATTGGAAAATGAGTGCAGAAGTTTGAAGAAATTCGAGCATTGATCAACTACGATTCGGCCGATCCGGCATTTCAAGAAACACTGAAAACGAACAGAGTTCATAAACAACTTCAAAAGCGTTAAATGAGACTCGGAACATAGGGATGATAATAATATGCAGACAAAACGATATAAACTCAGCCGATAAGTTTTTCTCAGATAAGGAGTATAACTACAGGCATTGGAGCTACTACAGAACATTTTTTTGCTACAGAATTTCAATGCTTTTACTGTGGCTCATTGCCCCATATATTTTTGAAATGGTGATCTCGACACCAATTGGCCACTTCGTAACCAAAATTAATTCTAGGGGGCTTTTGTCTTCGGAAATACCTTAGATATTAAGTTTCCTACACAATCTGGTGTCTTTCGCGAAATTAAGTGTAGCGCACTTCTTCCAAGTTACAGCAGTTTCGAAACAATCACACGAACGTGAAACTATTTAAGTGTAAGTTGAGTATTTTACGGTGCAACAAGATTGCCATATGTATAAAAAATTTATAGAAATTTATAATTAGAATGCAATTAAATATTATTAAAAAAAAAAAAATCATTAATAAAAATACAGAGTGGCCACCTATTTTTGGCATCATGATAAGCTCTCCTACAGTGTGGGTACGAAAGTTTAACCATTTGCAAACACTTGGATTTAATTATGACTTTGAACAACGTTGCCACCGTGAATAAATTTAAAAAAACTACTAATTAAAAGATTTAAAGTAATTTCGGTGACTTTAGAAAATAAAAAAATGCAAAGATTTACAGTCGGGTTGCCACCTGATTTGAAATATTTAAGCAACTCTTGAAAAACTTGCACAAATATGGTCGGCAAAAAGTATGCTTTTCTCAATATATATTATGGTTCAATATAAATTTATAAAAAAAAATTTTATTAAAACTGCGTGCTTTCAGTACCAACAAATATAAATAAGATTGTCCAAATGCAATAATTTTTATAATTACTCACGCTTGCTTACATATTCACAACTCTTCAATACTTCTAACGGTTTACTATTTTAGGGCGCCTTGCTTTCAAGACACCAACGCAAACTAGAACAAGGCAAATAATGCAACTATATCAATCGCAACGTATGTAGCATACTGCCAGCTTAACAGTTATAATAAGAAACTAACTGTTTATGTACACATACGTCTGTCTTTTTGCAATGCAAATTTGCATCAGTGCGTCAAGGAAAAACCTATAATGAAATGACATGCCGCATGTGTGGGTGGTGCCTGCCTGGCCGACTCAAAGCGGGGGTGTGGGCGTGCGTGTGGGTGTGCGTGAGTAAAACCGCTACGCCCACCTAAACGATAGTTGAAATGCGGCGATCTGCATTTTACTAGTGCAAATGGCACACAATGCGAATGACTGATTGACTGATTGACTGACTAGTCGACTGGCTGGCTGAAAGCCGCTCGCAAATGGCGATTAGTCACACTTGCGATTGCAGTGCAGAGGAGAACAAGTGGGCAATTGGCCAAGCGATTAGCGATCGCACACGTTTCAGCCATTAAGCAAATAATGGAGAAAAAATATAGAGACATTCTAAGTAGTATTATTATTGTTTTTGCAATGGAATGCACTTGTCTGCTCAACAGCGTAACGAAGTTGCAAGCTGCTTGGCACTTAGATACACATGTCCACAGGGTGTGACCGAAAACAATAGATCATTGAACTGCAATTAAACCCATATAAGCCGAATGACGTATGCAACGCCATTCTTTTTTGTGCGAACGCCTTGTGCCAATGTGGCAAGCATTTTTCGCGCTTGCTTATCGGCGCGCAAATGAAGAAGACCACCGCAAGACCTAATGACGGCAAAAGTAAATATCAGTCGTCATGCAGTGAGGCATTCACTGCTGCCATTAGATCAACAACCATATTGGTATTATGTTATGTGCTTTGTTAAGTATTGCATAGCATGAATGTTTGCATAATTACGTACGTATTTGTAGATAATTGCTTAGTACTTAATGCAGGTGCACCAGACCGGCAATAAATGCCACTAAAGTCTAATAAAAAATAAATATTGAGAATGTTGGTGTTTGATTTAGCTTCAGCGCTGTGGCTGGCAGCAATTTGTGCAGTTGACTGTTACGAGTTGAATGTGAACACGATTGCTGCCCTTCAAGCGGGCTATGCCCAATACTTTTCTTTTTGCCGTAAGCATGTAATTAGCTTGGACTTAATAAATATTTTCTTATTAATATAACATATTTTATGAGGTTTTAAACATGTTTACAGTAGGCTTAAAAGGTTTCAAAACTTTTCAAATTTGCGTAGCTACTTAGTAGTGATGAAATTATCAAGTTAAGAGGGTATGTGTCTTTGCTGACGCTTGGGTGAATCCAAGTTACAAACCATGAGACAGGAACTCTTTGGTGAGCTCACAATGGTTAATTTTTTTAAGTTTTATCTTTCAAAATATGCTTAAATTGTAGTAATATTATGATTGGCAACTAACGTTGTTCTCTGCCAACAAAATAATAGCTTCTTTAATAAATTTGCTTCCATAAGAGTGTAGTAAAAGGGATAATAGTAGAAAAAGCTATGAAAACGTCGGATTTTTTGCTTTGTGCTGTTTTGGTTACTCCCATTAAGCTTTTTCATTTTCCAGTTCTCTAAATATGAGTATCGAGAATCTGCTGAAATTGGTGACAGTCTTCTATGCTTCCCACTATTGTGGTTTATAGTGCCGCGTAACTTTCAATTAGCAATTACTCTAACTATCTTCCTAATATTAATTTAAAATTAAAATAAAAAAGAACGGTTGTGATTAGTCTTCGACGAGGTCAGAGATGCAACAAAACTGGCATTGTAACTCGCTGGACTAATTCAATTGTTTCACAAAAGCGCAGGGTCGCATTTCGTATCCTAGCTCAACACAGTACCATAGGGTGGTGATACTTAATGTTAGCGCCGAGCATGGCTGAGACTGCCAGGATTGAAATTTAAAATGAAACGATCTTTAGATAAGATATAACTTAAAAAAGTACAGATAGACTTCACTTTTATTTTGCTTTATACGATTTTCGAGTCAAGTTGATAACTTATTTGCTTCCTTCTCACTTTGGCCGTAACCTCTTCCTCAGCCGAAACGAAGAGCAAACAATTGCGAATGCAACTATCAATTTACAAACTATAACTCTCTTAAACCAATTTTACTTCTCTGTTTTTTGTTCTTCAGTATTTATTCGAAATTTTATTGTCAACAAATTAATGCCAATTTAAAGTAAAATTTCAATTGCAATCCGAAAACAAAACAATAAAATCCGAAACAAAAGCCAAACAAAAACTCATATTGCAGAAGAGTCAATATGAAGGTTGGCCGGATGGACGATTAGATGGATGGATGGATGGATGGATGGAGAAGATTCTGCAGAAGCAGGTAAGCAAACTACTTAGGAATATAAATCAAATGGTAGTATTAAAATTTAAAAGCTGTTGATTTGCAACACTACCGGCAATGGCCATTAAGGAGCAGCCGGCAACACAGCACACAGCACACAGCACACAGCACAGGCAAAAATCTGTTGCAAAACCCATCACAACAACAGCACTGCAAAGTAGATACCCACAATAAGGAATACTGTAGGAGCAAATAACTAGAATAAACAAAGTGAAGCTGCAACTGAAACAAAAGCCGTTTTGAAAATATCTGATATAGGTAAGTAATGGAAAGGCGGCAAGTGGCGGGAGGGCGGCGCAAGCCAAGTCAGGGCAGGCCAGCACGGAGATTGGTACACAGCCATCGAAGCAGCTCAGCTGGCTAACAATAACAACAACAATAACGAGAATAATACAAGTCTCCAAGCCATAATATTGAAGCAAAAATAGGGCATTGATGGCAGGACATGCAACATGCAACATGCTGCTGAAGGACGACCACTTGCTTGTTGTTGTTGTTGTGTAGATTTCACAATGGTAAATATGCATGTAGATGTGGGCGTAAGCCTTCAAGTTGAAGACGGCATCATAAGCTATCAGAGCTTATCGTCCAAACTCCAATGACTGTTGCTTGCTACGAGGTAGTTGCGGCAACGATGCTCGGGAGGTAACCAAGCGAGTTAAATAAATATACGGATATATATAAATATATAGATATATAGATACATCACTTTTGTGCAGAAATATTGCAAATGCCAACATAAGAATTGTGTTGCATTTAGTATACAAACACTGTGTGTACTTGTAAGACCCGGACTTAGTTGCACATGCATAAAATAGTGTTTTATTTTGCTTAGTGCTTACAATTGCATCAGTTGCAACAATAAAAAGTATGTGCGTAGATTTAAAATAGAGAATAGAATACTTGCCGCAGGTAAGTGTATACTTCAGATGCAGGATATTCACTGATTCCCTTAAGCTGTATTTGTAGCGACGAGCGTAGCTCTGCACAAAGCTTAGCGAGGTAAGAACAAGGATTGAGCGATTCGATGAAATGCATAGCAGTACTGCTTACAAGTAAAAATATGAAACTGCATTAGCATATGTAAATGTGTTTTCATATGAAAAGTATGAAACTTTCTACTCTCACGTGTGTGTCTTTCTGTTTTTATATTCAATGAAAAAGGATGAAGTATTCCAAACTACTAAATCACTTACATATACATGTGACTTATGTACTACATATATGTATGAAGGTGGGTAGTATGTATGTACATTGGTATGCCAGATGAGAGCTCCGAGAACCTTAGGGTATGCTCATAGTGGAGCGACAAGCAGAAGAGTTGCAAACTCAAGCGAAAAATATTATATATTAACTATACATAACGAAATAATATGATGTGAATATTTTCGAATGAATTATATCCTTATTTTTGGCCATTTCAATCACTTCAATCAGTCACAAGGTTATATACACACAACAATAAACAATAAATCACAAGTAGAAATCTCAGATGCCCTTTAAATATGTGAAAATCGTTGAAATGCTATTTAATATACCAATAATCAGAAACTAAAGTAGGGAAAGATAAACTATCCTTCCTTAAATTGCTGAAACATATAGAAACCTTATGGAAAATTAAACTTCATTAATCATTTGTATATAATATATTTTAAGCAAGATTTAAATATACTTTATATTTACTTATACCAATTTTTATAACTGAATATATTATATGTACCTTATGAATTCTTTTATTACCTTTTATTATTATTGCATCCTTGATAAAATTAGATTTCATTATCATTTTATTTTACTAATTCTTTCATTAGCAGAACTTTCCCTCTACTTAATTCTATATTAATTGCCTTCAATTTGCCACTACTCTACCCGCTGCCCTTGCGTGCTGCTCTCTTGTCGTAAAATTACATGCAAAAGCAACAACAAAGCTATCAATTTGAATTCGTACAAGAAAGTTTACAGATAGCTCATTAATGTGGTATAACCGCTATGTTCACTCCTGCCAAGTCTAGTTTTGGAAATTTTAGACCAGTTCACCAGACCAGCACTACTGTGACTGGCTCAAATGACAAATTGTTAACAAAAATTAAAATACAAAGATGGTTTTTCTCTTTTTTTTTTTGTAGAAACTTAAGATTTAAAATCAACTATAACTGTTTATACAAAACAATACTAAGATGTTACGAAAACGTTCGTTTATTGGCGCGGAAAGAATAATTTCTCCACTAAACAAGGAATCGCAATACAATTTCGCGGGCGTCAAAAGGCCTGTCAGCGCAGGGTTGCAGGGTGCAAGTGCTGGTATATTTTGTTCGATTTGCTACTCTTCAACGCTTGGCAAATCGTAGGCAGCTACTTTTGTCGCCACCGATGTAATGTGTGCATAGCCTCAGCCTACGTTATCCTTATATTGCTAAAGAGTTGAAAGTTATTCAATTGGGCAATTTTAGTTTACAATTATGTTTTGCTTCCAATTTGCAAATACCGAAGCAGGAAAAATTTTCATGATTTTTAAACATTCTTAAAGGTAGAATTGCATGCTTCCAAATATCTCAACATGTTTTGGCTTTGATTATAGAATATTCCAACTGTATAGCAACAAACTTTAAAAAAAAAGTTTAATATTTGTTAAAAATATTGTATAAAAATGGCGATTTTGATTTGATTTTCTATTGCTTTATGGGATTGTTTTGGGTAACATCAATCGGCAACAAAACGGACATCTGCCATATTTTAAAACTTTTACAAGTTCTAGTTTCTTTTATAAAGGAAGATAGCGTATTTTTTATGATCATAGGAATACAAAAGATTGCTCAACAATGCTCCCGTTAAGTACGGACTTTAGGCCATCTACGAGATGGCTTCCTTATTTTTCGAAAACGAAGTCAGGTATTAAAAAATATTCGGGGTAGTTTTTTCAAATAAAAAGAACGAATGGCAGATTACCACTTCCTAGAAAGCTTTTCACGCAGGGCATTCTACATGACGATACAAACATATATAAAATTAGAATGCAACGAAACATTTGCCGCATCTTATATTGCATAACACACGGATTTAATAAAACCAATATTAAATCCTTAATACTTTAGGTAGGATTTTCTTAGCCTATTGTAATTGGAAACAGCAGTTTAATGGTTTAATCTTAACAAAAACCATAAAAATTGGTGCATAATTATATGTTGCGGGCAATACGATGTTGCAGAGGTATCACTGATCAATTAACTTAAAAAAAACCGTTGGCATTACTATGCCTATGTGGTGCAGAGCTTTGATACAAAAATAATCAATGAGTTTTGTCCTTGCTAAATCAATATAAACTCAAGAACAAACTCCTGGTCTACACTCTTTAGATATTTCAGATGTGCTTCTGATCTCCTAACGGAAAGATTAACTAGTTATCCTATAGAAAAAATTCATTTATTGAACCAACAACCGGTGCCACTCAAAAGTCTTCTTTCATAACCGAGCCATCGGTGATTCATTAAGGCCAATTTCTGTAGAACACTCTCTATGATGAAATGAAATACTTTTCTCATTTACTAAAAACTAAAAACTGAAAACGGCTGCAACCAGTGAAGTAAATTGAAATTGAAAAATAACAAAGAAGTTTAGAGAATAACTGCAAATAACACGAACACGAACACGAAAAGAAAACAACAATAAAAGCAAAAAAAAAGAAAACGAAAAACGAAAAACGAAAAAGTAGTGCAAAATAAACAGTGTTTGACTAACGAATGGGGTGGGGTGGGGCGGCGGAAAGAGGAAGCCAGCCGGGGCCGGGGCCGGGGCACATGAGTCATTGTGGCTGCGATTGTGGCTGTTAATGTGTTAGTATGCCTTTTGGGCTTCCAGCTTTTAGACTAAATAAGCTGCACATGCGAATGTGCATGAATATGCGAGCAAACAACGAAACAAATGCAACACTGTGCAACGATGAATACCACTGAACTTGCCACAGTGTGAGAAGTTGCGAAAAACTTGCACAGTCCATATGTATGTATGTGTGTATATGGGCGTGTATGTGGATAGAAATAAGGTATTAGGCAGGAAAATGAGAGCGATGGCGGGCGGGCTGTTAAGTAAAGTTAACGGTACCTCATTGCTTTCTTTGCCAGACCACACAAAATACAATTATAGGTAACGCTGTTGCTTGTTGCATTGTTGGCGAACATATTTCGAAAATTAAATGAAAACACCTGATGTGTTTACCCACAAACACACACATATACACACACATACACACACAAACACACAGACGTAAGCACGAAATGGAATACTCAACTCTCTTTTATGAAATCGCATAGGAAGAACTGTAGAAACGACGATGACTGCCAGTGCCACTGTGGCTTGCGGCTTGCTGTGTGTTGCATGCAGCGATCACCGCTAACCGGCGTTGTGGCAGCAACGCGGCAAACAAATAGCGACACGTACAATGCCGTTTTGTTGTATCTGCAGCACTTGTAAATTCTCCTGCCATGTGCGCCTTTTGTTGCACCATTGTTGTTGTTGTTGTTGTTTTATTCGCTGTTAGCCACGGTTGCTATCTGCTAAAAAGCATAGACCAACATTTGCCAGCGTTGTAGGAAGACGACGAATGGATGACTTCCAGCCAAATTGAATGGATGTATCATGGAGATGTGATGTGATAAAAAAAAAAAAAAAAAACATGTAAGCAAAAAAGAAAAGAAAAAAATTATCACTTCAACGAAAGATAAATCGACTTGGCCGCACAGCAGGTGGAACCACCAGCGAAATCGGCGGAACAAAACAAATTCAATTTAGTTGAAAGATTTCAACCACAACCGTACAAACACACACTCGCAACCCCACACATAGTGTATAAAATCACGCGTGTGTCGGGCCTAAACAGCGAAACGTGCCATCAGCTGCTGCCACAGCGAAGGCAGACGAAAGAAGCTTCCAGCAATGGCAATGTAATTCGCCCAGAGCGAGACGCGCAGAAGAGGAATAAAACCGGCGCAAAAACACCAAGATCCGCCTGCAAATTGAAGCGCGCCAATGGCCGAAGTCTGGCAACAGCAGCCAATTAAGAAATAAGCCTAAGATGAATTGTTCAAGGCGAACTCTTTTTATTCTTTTTTTTTTTTGCCTCCAAAATGTGTTTCATTAACACGCCGCAGCGCGATCAGTGATCTGGAAAGGACAGCGTGATGCGATGGCAAGGCAAAGCACCACAAATCGCTCGTTGTTAATGATATTTATTATGAAGTTGGTGTTAGGAATTAAAATCATTAGCGCAATATACTCTCGTTTGCTGCTCGACCGCGACTTTGTCTCGTAACCTTGAACGTGGTCACTAGCGCAGTTAGAGCGGAACGCGAAATGTAAGTGGAGAATTGAAAGAAGATTGTTGAACACACAAATGAAGTAATCTACGAAGTAAGAAATAAAAAACTTATGTGGAGAAAATGTGGTATGCCAAATTTGAAAAACAAAGGCATGATCTCAAATGTTACGGAAAATTTACCAATGGCCATAATAATATGTTAGCGGTAGCAATAATATAATAACTTAACCTCCATTTCATTGTCTTCAGCGTCTTCCAAGAAGGGACGGATACCATATTTTGTTATCTGCATCCGAACAGCTCTTTCATTAAGTAAACTTTATTACCCCAGAATATTATCGAGAGTGTAGAAATGTGCGCCAGCAGCTCGAATACTGTTCCAAAAATATATCGATATGACTGTAGAAAGGGGTTCGAAGCCACAAACCATTGTTTGGGTGACACAAGCTTAACTTAACCTGAATAACATTTGCTCTATATGAATATAACAAGATCGGGTTTCACCATTTATAACTCAAGGTGAACGTTCTTCATTTCGATTATCTCTGATTTGTGGAAATCATCTAAGCCCAGAATAGTAGAATAACTGTTCAAATATCAAAAATATACACAAAAGTAATCTAGAAACATATCGAAATACATAGAAAACACTCGTATCGAAAGGTAAACAGAAATAAAGGGGAAAAATGTTGGCAATTGCCAAAACGATTGGTCCCAATTCTTCCTTTGTTAGCCTGTTCAAAGTTCGTCAGGTCAGCAAGTATTTTCAATAAAAAAAAACGTTAAAATCAAACTTAAGTAACTATTTGATTTACCATTCATTCAATCTTGAAAGGTTTTCAAACAAAAACGAAATTCCATTCCAGATAATCTCTCTATCTCTCTTTCTCTCTCTCTCTCAAACCTTGTCCAGCGTCCTTTATTTTATATCATCATTCCTTTTTACGGGATATGTTTTTAGGTTAGGTTTGTGTGGAAGACATTCATTAAAATGCAGTGATGATTCCTATTTTTAATAGTAGTACTTTCAATTTTTATTAAATTAATGAACTATTGTTTCTACATTATTTGCCCATTTTTGTAAATACTAAAATACATATCTTACGAAAATTTACCAGCATGGAAGATTAAGAAAAGTGTATTTATTTCAAAATATCTCGCGATTGGCAGATGATGCGCTAAAAAATTTGTTGTAAGTTTAATCAATATTTTTTTCTTATAAAATTTTCGGTTTAATAAAAAGTGATCAGGAATTTTTCTTATTCAAATATTGATCTAATGCAATAATTTGGCGTTTAAGAAATTGTATTTTTCCAACGAAAGCCCACATTGGAGAAATTGGAATAGAGAAGGTGTTATGTGAGAGAATCTCACAGAGAATTTTAAATAATTAATTAGAATATGAGGCGATACTTAAGTCAAACACGATTTCAAAGTTGTGTAGCTAAATTAGAAATGTTTATTTTTGGAATAAGCAAAGTGCTGGACATCAATCAAATCAAAATTACAGCCTTTCAAAAACTTGTGAAAATTGCCATAAATCACCGGAATGCTATTCTTATTTTGGAGCACAAAAATAAACCAATGCAAAGCCATACATACATATGCCTCTATATTAACACAAAATATTAACAACACACGCATTGAAACTAAGCGACGCAACAAAATATTGTTGATCGGTAAAAATATAAACCAGCAACCTTTTAAGGTTAAAAAATTTTGCGAAAAAGAAAAAGCGCAATTGTGACAGGCTCCCAACAAAGGCAATTCACTGCATAACCGGTTTCACAGATTAAAATGTGAGCTTAGCGTGTGAGTGTCGAAATTGGATTGCACGCGGCACTGACAGACCGACACACCGACACACCGACAGCTCGTGCATTGCTGTGAGATACACAAAGTCCGCGACTGACAATCCTTCAGCGCGGCGGAAATTTTTAGGACGACAAAGAGAGAAGCGCATGCGAAGCGGTTTTTAAAATTCACAACACCACGTCCATAAAATATCTGTATGTATGATGTATGTACATATATATTATATATGTATGTACAAATAATTATACATATATGGGAGTAAAGTAGAGCTGCACATCAAGGTGAGCCGTCAAAATGTGACGCGCTTCGAGACACAAATACACACATTTGCTTGTGCAATTATGTAAGCGCAATTTGTGTATTGGAATTTGTTTAATAATAACTTTATATTTATAAATTTTTTTAATAACTCATTTTTTAAAGCACTTTTCAAGCTATATTAGGATTTATGAGTTGTTTTCACTTATAAACTTACTTGAGAGTGGCGCTCTGCAAAAGCTTAATATATTTTTCACAAACATGTCCCGAAAAAATTTTAACCTCAACTTCAGGAAAGGTGTCAAATCAATGAGCAGATGACATGTTGTTCCAATAGCATTATTCTTTATTACAGAGCTGGCTGGTTGTTTAGAGACGCACCCTTGAGACTGTGGCCCGTAATTAAATCTTACTTAAATATTAATCTTAAAAGCTCACATGAGATGCCTGTGACCCCGTGGCTACAAAGCTATCCCAACCTTACACACTCTTTCGTGTTATACCAAAGTTGGTTGAACCGTCCGTTCTGGAGAAAGCAAAATTGCAGATATTACTAAGTTTACTCCACTAGAGTAGATGGCCTTGAGTATGCCTAGGTTCATTTGTGAACGGCTCCCATTAAGTATTTGATACGGAATTTTTTATTTTTATTTTTTTTTTTTACTTAGCGATGTTCCTCTCTAATCCAGATCAGTTTCTCAAACATGTCGTACCAATGAATGTAAAGTATATCGTTCAAAAGATGGCGATAAATTTGGAAATGCTTCGAACAAAAATGGTAATGGCGACTCAAATACCAGCTATAATAAAGATATAATGTCCATCAAAGGCAAATAATCTCGAATCCAAATTCGAAAAAAGAATGGAAGATTCTAGTCCAACAAACAATCAAAATGGGACGTTAAGGTATCATACGGTATCCGGATAAGGTTTACGTAACCGGAATGAAATAAAAATGTATAAATGCTTACATTTTTTGAATTGCCACAATAAGTATTTTTAAAAACCTTCTATTTTTAAAATTGATCCAAAAATAATTTCATATTTAAAAGAGTCTATGTTACATATGAACAGGCATGGCAACACTGGACACCACTGATATCGTAAGCTATGCAAAATAAACCTGCCGTTAAAGCAACAAAGGCAATTAATGAGAGTGAGCAGGTTTAGAAAATGCTCAAGAGCACCGGAGCGCGATCGACGGAGAGTTGTCTCAACTAACCGCTACCCAATCGGAAATAGGGCATTATTATGTTCGAGCGCATGTTCGAATAATATCGTAATTATGAAGGCAACCAACGCGATCACAGATTTTTAAACATACACAAATAACTTAAGCACACACACATATGTATATTTATATGGTGTTCTAAGATGGTTGTTTATTTTTCAGTCTGGCATGTGGGAATTTAATGGGGTGCGAAAGTATATCGTGGTATAATAATGCAATTGCTTAATAAAATACTACATAAGTTCTCGGAGTATATTTACCAACAATATCGGCGACATACGAAACAAAAACAAGCGGTAATAAAATATTTAGAAAAAAAAAAAAGAGAGCGGAACAGTGGAACTGGCTGGCTAACAACGAGTGAAGGCTGATGAGATCATGCTGCCTGCCTGGTGCATACCGAAAGACGCCGTACAGCCTGGAAACTCACGACGCAGGCAAGTCAGGCGATCATTGAAGCACGCCGAAAATGGAATAAATCATGCGAGCAAACTGTAGTCCAACAAATGTAAACGAGCATTAGCATTAAGCAAATAGCAAGAAAGAGGGAGCTTCCGACGACAAAAGAAGACGCAATAACATTTATGAATGACAACAAAAAGCAATGAGACCCATTGGCACACAAACACACACACAAACTCAAACTCTGAGTAAACAAAGGCCGCACGAAAACCGGTATCCAGCAGCAGCAGCAGCAGCAGCAGCAAGTCAGCAGTCGAGCATGGAGGGAACAACGACGACTTGCAGCTGACGATCGCAACAAACTTGCGAGTTAATGATTTCGTCAATCGGAAAGCCAACAACACATACATACACATCATCGAATCGGGCGTGTTTGGGTGTGTGTGTGTGTGTGTGTGTGTGTGAGGCCCTGCTTAGGCATGCTTAGTCAGCACGAAGCGCGCTTTGTTGGCTAAGCACATGTTTTCTTTCAGCTGGTGTGTCACATCAGTCCACATCAGACTCGCTCCAAACAATAATGCAGTTGGTGGCGGCAAATGCAATTGTTTGTTATTGTTATTTTTGCCAAAACACAGCACAAACGAAAGGTGTCGCGCCAGTTTCAAGTCGCTTTGCCGGCCGGCCGGCGAACTCTTAACGCAGCTTAGAGACAAATGAATCGCGCATGCCAATCCGCTTTCGATGCCGTTTGAAGCGCGTTTTATGCGACAGCAACAAACAAGCAACGGCAATGATGCTGTTGCTGTTGTTTTAGCCTTATGTAAACCAGTTCTTTTAGCATTTGTTACGAGATCGTCGTCCCAGCGCGGCTGTGAGAGCTGCCACCAGCAGCTGTTTATCTAATTTCCATGCACATGAGTTAAATTTACGGTTTGTATAAGTGCTGGTTCAGACACGAAGACTTTTGTTGCCGCAACTTGTCGTTTGTAGGCGAAGGGGTGACAGGAGAAGACAAAGAACACCGAATTGCTCGTGCTTGGACAACATGCTTTGGGTCCTTCCGTAACAATTCGCTGCTACGTAATTCGGTATTCCTTTTCATTTTGAAATTCTTTCAATGGTTACAATTGCGCTCAGTTTTGAGGGAATAAATAAAAGGAATTCGAGTTGCTCGTATGAACGCAATCGGCAACGTCAATAAGTGAAGTTGCCTCTGAGCAAGTAAATTGTTTACGTCTGAACTCAGACTAAGCAGAAACAAGCACTTTCCCGGCCATGTGGCCTTCAAATGCTGCACACTGCACAGCGATGACTTTGACACACAAGCACAGGCGGCTGCGTCTCGAAAGCCGCCCGCTTGCCCCTTCGCGCTTAGCAATTAGTCGGTTGTGACGACGATTGACGTCTGAAGCAAAGCGATTTTTGAAGTTTATAAAGTTGCTGAAAATTTCGTGGACTGTAGTGGTACATATGTATGTGTACATATAATAATATAATATAATTTGCATGTAGTTATGAAATTCCAACTTTTGTTGTAACAAAAAAAATTATAAAGGATATAAAACAAGATTACAAGTATATTTCTTTGAGAAAACGCTTCCACAACTAAAAATATTGAAGAAGCACAATTGATGTCATTGGAGCTGTTAATGTAACCTTTAAAACATAACCGGAATTACAAAAATAAATACATATGTAACTGTGCATTTGCAAACACGTATTTATACAGGCATTGACTAAAGGCACTATTTGTTTTCTTTAAATATATTTTTGTTGTTGTGGACCAGCTGAGCACCTTGCAAGTTGCATATATGACGACGTACTCATTTTAATTTTCAATTGTAGACGCTTTTGTTCGATTAATATGTAGTATGTTTGTTTGTATAATTCATGCAAAATTCACATTTGTACAATCAACATTTCTAAAATTGTGCTTGGATTTATTTGTTGTTCAGCTTTCATCATTGTGTGTGCCGAAGTGCGAATGACGCTGCAATGCTGTCCCGACGGAATGCCAAAAGAACATCTCCGCTGGAGAATATACACTGCTGTGAATATATATGTACATAGGAATCGTTGCAGTTATAAAATTATGAATTTTCAAAATATTTATTACAAATTCACATTGAAAGATTTGAACACGGGGTTGAAAAATATCATACATTTGGTAATCAAATAATCAAATACCTTTGAAAAACTTTAAGTTTAAGGCAACATTTTTAAGGCACGTTAATAATAATAATTTTGAAGATTTTTATTAACTGAGAAGAAAAAAAGCAAAGAAAAATAGTTCATTAAATGACTGAATTTAACATGAAAAAGAAAAAAGTATCTGATATGTCAATTAAAAATTACTTTAAAGAGGGTATGAAAGAAATTTTATTCGAAAACTTAATCTAGTACTTTTTGGAAGCTCTATAAGAGTTTATTTAGGAATTCATATTTTGAATTTTTACCATTTCGTTATCATTTCACATTTATGGATCAAAAGATTGCGAATAATATTTTTGAGCTTATACAGTATCTCATAATATATGCAATGTCAAAATGAGTAAGATCCCTAGTTTGCAAGGTATAATTGAACTGTTCGGGGAAATATTATTAGTTAAACTATATTCTTATTTCGTACTTTGGTGGCCCTGCTGAATGATCCTCAGCAGTTTAAGGCCAAATGGTGTCGAATATAAGCTCGCCTATTCATGATTGACAGAACAAAACAACAAAAACATTGAAACAAGTTGCTTTTAACTGCAACAGGGTGGATATGAGACGGGGTGTTGTATGCAGCTTATGAAAGCTGAAAGAAAGAAACTTAAAATCTACAAAAGCTTTATTAATTAGGGTATAGTGGTTATAAGAACTAGAAAAGCAATGTACACCAATCAGGGGCATCCGAATTAGCGAGTCATAGTACATTGATCCCAATGGCATTGGTAGTAGCTAGGCAGCTCTCTATCGTATAGTTTTCAAGTAATGGCGAAATGGCTTTGTATTCTTCATCAAAGTAACTGTCACTGTATGTCTAGTAATTGGTCACGATGACTGTAGAGGAGAGATTACGAGAGATTTATCTTTTTCGAGCATGCCCTTTCTTCATAAAAATGGTTGAACACTTAGTTAGGTCGTTTCTTTGCAACTTTCTTTGCAATTGATATGGAATAAATCGAAGATCCCAAGTATTTTCTTCTTTATACCTTATAAAAAATGTTTGGTATCTCTGGCTAACAAAACGAATTAGTGCAGTAACTAGTGCAGTAACACATAAGTGCATGTACAGTGCATAAGTGCAGGTAAGTGCAAAGCTTTAAATGAAATCCCAAATACACAAACACGTAAGCATGTCAAAGTGTCTGCTGCCATAATTTCAATGGATGTCACTTCAACATTAAGTCAAAAAGGGTAGCAACACACACGCACACACACATATATATACATACACAAGCACTTCTATTTGTATGCGGAACCACACTCGGCTATCCCGTTAAATGCAACGAAGCTGCAAGTAAATCCAGCGAGATTTCCAGAATTGCTAATTAGAAATTAAATGTTGAGGAGACTGGAGACTTGACTTTAATGGCTTCTAAATGCACACACACATACACATGCACACATGCACACAAGCGCAACAAATGAGATGTTGCATATCACGAAACGTGTTGACAAGGAATTAATGCATTTATAATTGAACTGCAGAATGTCGCCCAGAGACTAAGAGAGAGACAAGAGAACCGGAATAAATGAAATAAATGAAGGTGGAAAGACGCGAATGCAGGTGAATATCTCTGGAGAATTTAAGAATTGAACGCATGCACGCACACAAATGCAGCTGAGGGATTTGAAGTGATTAAACTGGGCAGAGCGCAGTGCTGAGCGCGTGGCAGCGGACGGGTGTAATGGAGCGGCGAAGGTGGTTTTGAGGTAAGCTAAAATAAAATGAAAAATTAATGTGAATTTAACAGAGGGACACCACAGGACGCACAGGACGATGTGAATGCAGCGTGCAACCACTGGTCCCGTAGGCCACGTCGACGTGCAACGACGCACGTGCAGCTGCTAGACGATTGAGCATTAGCAACAGTTGTTGCGCCCGATGCACGCCAAGCGCACGGCGCAAGAGTCAAGGTACTTAACTTGCATCGCTGTCAGCCGCAGATCGCAGAGCGCAGAGCGCAGAGCAGCCAGCAAATGGCCAACACTACTATAATGTTGAAATATTAAAGGCACGGCAGTGGCACAGTGAAGCATGCTAAGACTGACACATTCCACCCACATAGACGGTGCACAGTGTGTGCACTCCTTCAGCCCTTCGTCCATGGTCCGATACCTGCAGCGCTGACACTTATGCATTCGTGCGCGCTAGCTAATGTGCCACATTGAGTGAGCTTAAAGCTTGTTTGATTGCAGCTACTGCCGCTGCTGCTACTGCCGCTGCTGCTGCTGCTGCTGCTGCTGCTGCTGCTGCTGTGGTTGTTGTTGTTATTGTTGTGATTGTGATTACTGTGGCCATTGCCGCCAAGACATTGGCGAACGTTTAGCTGGGTGCCCACATGCTGTCGGCCGGGTCGGTCGGTAATGGCGCGCAGCAGCAGCAGCGGCGGCGGCAACTGTCACCTCTTTGTGCGCTTACGTGACAGCACAAGTGACATGTTTGAGCTGCGGTCGGGTCACCCAGCTCACACTTGTGCACGCACAGGCGCACTCAAAACGTCACTTTGGGTTTAGTGAATTGTAAATGTGTGTGTTGCAAGGCTGTATCCAGTGACCCGAGTTGCAAGCAGATGATATTGTGTGGCTTGCTGCATAAGCCAAGTCAAAGAGCTTTGCGTCAAGATGAATCGGGTCGTTGGCTGCAGGCCATGCTGCTGCCGTTATACCAAGGAAATTGTGGCAGTACAACGGATGACCGAGTGCCGCTGAAACCGATTGAAAGCAATGTTATCCTGGTATTTAATATATGCACCAAAGCAAAGGAGTAAGTCAGCTAATTAATATTTCAATGGCTTCAATGGATTAAGCGCATATTAAGTGCTCCTTAAAAGTCATTGATGTGAGAGCCGTTAATGTCAGCGTAGCAAAACAACAATTAAATGTTTTATATTCAACATTAAGGCTTCTATTAAGTAGTAATGGCAGTATATTTTGGAATCTAGCTGCTGGAATTTTGTTACAAGCTCCTTCAGCTGTGAAAATTTAGTCTTGTTGTTGTAAGAAGCTCCGCCGAAGGACTATTTTTTATTAGAAGATCAGAGTGATTCACGACATATGACAGATTCAAAATAAGAGATCCTATGGGTCTAACTACGCCTAACAGTTGCCTTTCCGCAAGAGGGAAAACCCCGGATTTAGATGCGGTCTAAGTGTGTAAGCACCGAGGCATTATTTTGTAAAAGCATTCAGACCCACTCAGCTAGAGAGTACGTGATAGCGCATGAAGTAAAGCTTCACCCTAAGCCATATTACCTTCACAAGTTTCAAGTTCAATGGCCCAAATCTCTGAAGTTTTCGAGTGAACCGAACTTCAAAAGACTCCCGAACTCTTTCAGTAAGACTTAAGATAGCACTTACAAAATCATGATACCTCGGATTGATACAAATTCCTCACAGATCTGATCATTTCAAATATTCTACTAACATCATTGCTTGACCTTATCTGCTTCCACATTGTACTTCCCACCAAGTTGTGAACAAGTCAACCAATTTGACGAGTTAAACACACTCGCTGTATCGAAGAACGACGCACACATTTGACATACATATTTTTTTCCTTTTTACCTCAACATTCTTAATGTTTCAAGGCGAACAGCGCGCGGATGGAGTAAATTCCTGGAAGCTTTGATGCAGTGGTGATGTGGTGACAGGTAACATTGCTTAAAGCCAACAGCGTTGCATGAAATGGAGCGCCCTCCAAAACCAGCACTCACAAGCCAGTCTCTCACACACACACACACACACACACACCAGTGCTACTGCTGAGTGTAACGGCAATGCTGGTATTTAGAACCCATATGTGTTTCTTTCTCGAACGACGTCAAAGAGTTGGGAAGCCAGCGGGTAGACAACCAGTAACTCGACAACACTTCACACATGCACGCGGAGAAACCTAATCCAGTTCATTAAAAGCTTCAGCTTGATGTGTAAGGATCAAAGGGAAGCCCCGACAACACAAAGCCAATGCACACACACACGCACACACACATACACACACATGCACGGTGTGAATCTAAGCTTGTATTGAAGGATGTGAGTTGAGTGTGGACTGTATTTAGGAGGGATTAATGCGATAGTGCGGAACTGCGCAGATTTCATATACAAAACGAACGGAATACGTGGCTGGGAATAGAAAACGTTGTTGTTACCATTAATTGTTGTTGCAAATTTAGAATGCGTGTGTGCTCATGTGCTCATGTGCTCGTTTGGTTGGAGGAGTTGGTGGAGCGCCGCATTCAAAGTCAACTGCAAGGACTTGCTTCTGTTGCAGGTGTAAGCGAACATGTGTTTATTCATCTGTACATGGTAGGGTGTATGTACATATGTATGTATGTGTTTAGCAAGCGACTAATCACTGTGTAGCTATCAGTTGTACTAGTCACGCCCTTGCAACACTGAGCGATGTGTGCCCTCAATGGGGCAAAGTGTGGAATGTGTGTGTGTAAATGACAGTGAAATGCAAACCAAATTATTATGGTTGTTGTTATTGTATTATAGTAGTCTCATATGGTGTATTATCATACAGTACGGCAAAAGCACAGTAGGGACAAACATATGTGTGAGCTGATCAAAAATAGAAATATTTAGGGAAGAATGCTAGCACATTGAACTAAATGCATACATATTTACATATCTACATGGGTGTATATATATGCAAATATATATTTCTACTTGGTGGTTAATCCCAGAATTCTTCCTAAAGTTTCATACTAGAGATGTATCCTTTAAATTAATGTTATTTCGAAAAAATGTCCATATATATATTCCATGTGTATATAACATATGTATATATAACATATTCCATATGTATATAAGAGTTAACATTTATTTGTTGGCCTAAAGACTACTTCGCTGAATGCCTATAAATTTGGAGACAGTAATTGTTTTAAAATAGGGATTGACGGAAGGAGTTTACTTTTTACACTCAATAGACCTCCGGGATATAGGTCTAAGTGTGATACCTGAAAGGCTAAAATTGATATTTTCGAATATCGAGGCATAATACAAATTATAAAAGTACCGAACCGGGAATATTTCGGAAATATATAATTTAAACACTCGGTAAGCTAAGAAGATTGACCGTGGCGAACGAGTGCCTCTCATCAGTGTTTGTGCTACGATAAGGGCCAAACGAAATATAGCGTTAAGTTCCACTATGTATATAGCGCCGACCCCTTGGCATAGCCGATAAGTGTATGGCTTTCAAATTCAGAGAAGCTAAATAGGTCTTTCATTTTTAGGCAGGATAGATTCTTTAGTTAATCTACTTTTCTTTGTCGAAATCTTATTTTCTCTCTCCAGATATAATCTTAATTTGTTAGCCCTCACTGTTGGGCATTTCCATAGAAATTTTTAGTCTCACTCTATCCAAGTCGGTAAATATCGGAAGCTAAATTAGCTAAAGTAGTGACGAAGATGTGACAAAATATTATAAATATTTCTAGAAGTCGGTATTCGCCGAGAAGTCGAATTCGGAGAAGTATAAGCCTAACAAACACTAGCGAATCGGACAACTGTTACAGTGTACTTAGTACAACGTCTACATTTTCAATTTTTCACATTTTTTGCTAATCTTACATAAATTTACTTTAAGGCAGGGACTTTGTTAGCCTCACGATGTGTTTTTCATTATTAGGTGTGGTATGTAGTTATATGCACCCATGCCTTCCAAGTGAAAGTTTCAACGCTGCGCTGGTTCGGAAAATTAATCGAAGGAGATTGCAACAAGCGTGACAAAAAGCAATCTTCTTTTGGCAACGCAACGCCGACAACGCCGACAACGCGCAAACCCCTGTTAACTGATTGCTTAAGCACAATTTCTGAGGCCCGCCAGAGACGACATAAAAACAACAAAATAAAATTAAAAAAAAAGCATGAGCTAGTTAGTTGTAAATTTGTATAAAGTGATGTTTATCAAAAGCGTAATTAAGACTGTCGATACACGCCACTTTTGGCGGAAGAAAAATAAAGTGTAACCGACAGGTGGCGACAAGCGGTGGGCGGTGGGCGGTGGCCGGTGGGTGATGAGCGCTGAACGCGACGGGTGGTCAAGGTCTACTTATGCGCTGTTAAAACGCTAATGTAAATTTTCCAAAGTAAAGCAAAAAAGCAAAATATCAAACTTGTTCTACCAATTGAAAACTATTTCGAACCACGCGCTTGTGTTAGTGCGCATGTGTGTGATTGCCAGCGCTGGTGTAAAGTTGACAGCGTCACTTACATGCAATTGTTTATCGCCCTTTGCGATATATATTTCGATTTTTATTGCCTACCTGAGTCAAGGTCCACTATCGGATCGCCGCGATTAACAGATGTCGGCGAAAAAAAGTAAATATCAATATACTCGACTCGGCTCGCGCGTAACTTCGCGCTGTTCGGGCGAATTGTACACACTGTGGGCAATGAAATGCTCCTTTTTATGGCTGCTCACAAGTTGTGGGTAAATCTAAACAAAGCAACGGTAAATATACAAAACTATACGCTCGCAGACACACACTTGTTTTCTCTTACGTTTGTGTGTGTGTGTGTGTGTGTATGCGTATACGCTTTGCATGGGCGCTTAAAGAGTCAACAAGAATTAATTGCAGAATTGGAATTTAATGCTGACGCATACTCTTTCGAATCATCTACTATTGCTACTTCGTTTACACACGTGTGTATGTATGTATGTATGTATGTATGTATGTATGTATGTATGTATGTACGTATGTGTGTATGTATGTATGTATGTATGTATGTATGTATGTATGTATGTATGTATGTATGTATGTATGTATGTATGTATGTATGTATGTATGTATGTATGTACGTACGTACGTGTGAATGTATGTTTTTTGTATGAATGTGTGTTTGTTTGTATGAATGTTGTTTGTATGTATGTATGTTTGTTTGTATGTTTGTATGTTTATATGATTGCATGTATGTATGATTGCATGTGTGTATGTATGCATGTGTGAATGTAAATGTGTATGTGCATATGAATGTATATGTACAGTATAAACAAATTCTCAACTTTTGGTATCATTTGGTAAATTATCTGCGATGTTGTTGTTGTTCAGCGATTGCCAAACTAAATAATTGCGACAACACGGCCACTACATGTGCTCACACACAAATGTACGTATGTATTTTAAACACTTTTTGGACTGTAACGACATAGATTTTCAGTGCTTCTTCTTGTTGTTGTTGTATGGAGAATTTTGAAATTTGTATTTCGAACTGTTTAATTTACTTTCACACGAATTTTCCAGCTATTAAAATGTGCGGGTGTGTGTTGGATTTCCCTCTTTGATCTGCCATTAAAATGAAATTTTTAGCGTTTTTCGGTTACCACGCACCATTTGCGCTATAAACATTTAAAACACTGTATACTTATAGCAGAGAGCAGATGACTTCTACGCAGAAAGATCAGAGTGAAAAGTGTGAACTTGGAAAATTTCCTACCTTTCTAGCTTCCCTCCCAACACAATTTTCGACGAACTAACTTAGAACCGTTATATTTTTTAATTTTTTTAGGCATTCTACAACCAAGATGTAGTTATCCATACATTTTTCCTAGAATCCTCCAGTCGAACAAGCAAAAAATCCGCATTAAATGCCAAGAAGTGGTTTTTCACCGATCTATAGGTATGTTTAAGAATATGTACATAGGTGAAATGACGAGGTAAATTAAAAGCGGATATACCACATATGGTAATTGAGAACTTTTTCGTTTCCAAACTACGTACATATATAGAACAATAAGGCACAAAATTCGGTATACAATTCAATAGATGCCGAATATCAAGTGTACTGATAAAAGCTTGGAAGCCATGAGGACACACAACAATAAGGAATGAGAACGATTTAGTAAAAAAAAAAACTTGTGAAGTTGAAAAGATTCGCACCCGAAGAACGGAAATCAAGGAGATTCTAAAATCGAACAGAAGAAGAAACAAGAAAGAAAGGGCTAAGTTCGGTTGTAACCGAACATCTTATACTCTCGCAATGTGCAAGGATCAGAGTCGGGGAAATGTTTTCAAGTGCTTGCATAACTTTATATTAAAAAATGTTGCGGAAGAATTCAACATTCATTATCCGACGAAATTGTCAATGGATTGCAATCATACTTGATATCTTATCAACTTATATTACAGGCCATAGACTCACCGGTTTCATTCATATTTAGCGCGATATCACATTGTGTTTAAGAAAACATATCCACTTAATTTCATTAAAATATCACACATATTGACCAACATAAAAGGTTTAATGTCAGGTGGAAAGTCGGGAATTCTTATATCGGGCATTTTTAGGATAGAGGAAGATTTCCACTGATCACATTTACTCTTTTCATTATTCAAATATATTAGGGAACATGTTTTCACGCAATTTTGTGAAGGTGGCTCACACAGTGACCGACATATTCGGCATATAAAGTCTGCTAGAACGAAAACGAAAACCATTATATGTAATATATGGGAGCTGGGATAATTCGCGGACCGATTTCACAGATTTTCGGCAGTAAACTATGGTATATCCGATATTACACGTTCACTTAATTTTGCTAAGATATCTTACATATTGACCGAAATATATGGTATAAAGTCTACAGGAAGGTCGAAAATCCGTATATTAAGTATATGGGGGCTAGGGGTAGTATTTACCCGATTTTCACCATTTTTGATTCCAGAGTACACTATTATATAGAAAGACAATCCTCCTATTTCATTACAATATCTAACAGATTTACCGATATTTTCGATAAAAAGTCATATAGAGGCACTGACGTCCTAATATTGGGTATCTGCTGGTTTGAGAAGTTATACTCGGATTTCGTCCATTTTTTCGCAGTAGATGGCATACCTTGAAATCGCTATTCGTACAAAGTTTGATTTTCATATCTTAATCCTGCTCGATTTATCTGCTTTAAAGTGAAAGGATCAGATGAAACTTAAGAGTTATATGAGAAGTAGGCGTGTTTTTTATCCAATTTAGTTCATTTTCTCAGTATATGAAGAGGTGCTAGAAAAACTCAGTCGGAGAAAGTTTGATTGATATAGCTTTAACGTTTTCCAAGATATATATATTAAACCTATTGGGTATCGCTTGCACGGACGGACGGACAGTCACTCGGATTTCAACTCGTCTTTTCATACTGATCATTTATATATATATATATGTCTATATCTAACCCGATTAGTTCTAGGTGTTACAAACAACCGTTAGGTGAATAAAACAAATATACCCTGTAGCAACATGTTGCGAGAGTATAAAAAACCGAAGGCATATACATTAAAAGCAATACCATTTTTTGATAATGACGATTTTCAATTCTCACACAAATACTTGTATGCTAGTTGGTCTGTGCGTTGTTGTTGCCTCTAATTGACTTCGTATTTACCGCTAACGACACGGTTGCTGGACATTTGGTTCGCTTTACGATCAATTCTACACAGATCACGCTTTGAGGCGGCTGGTTGCATGGTAACCGACTGACATAGTGAGCCTGCACACGAGAAATCTCTCCACTTCGCTGAATGCACGAGGCGGCTTTCTGTTGCATGCCACTTGCCAGCGCTAGCAACCAGCCGCATGATTTCTGGCACATACATATGTATGTGTATGTCTGAGAGTACATTTTTGAAAGTGTGCATTTTTAGGTTTTATGGCAATCTCTCTTATTGAATACTCACAAGAGCGTGGCCACAGCTCATCTTGCGCTAGTGTGTGCCTTTAATAATGCGGATCCATTTCACTATTTATTAAACACAATTGCCACAAGTGTTAAATGGAAGTGTGTGCTTACGTATGCACATCAAATTGTGGTTTAGTGATCTTCATTGCATGCGCTCGACAATCACCACATCAAAACGGTTCCACATTATCGCCTCACGGCACTCCCAAGTGTGGGCTGAAAGGGGCGGCGGCGTGTATGTTTCTGTTGGTTTTGGTTTTGGTTTTGTTGCACCAACACTTCGCACATACTCTAGCAATAAAGTCATCTTTATTTAATTATCGTAATTAGTAAAACTCAAATGAGTGTGCTGGCATTGCTGGAATATCTCTTTTTGATTCTTGTTTTCTCCTTAAATCGGTCGGGACGCGTCTGCGACGTGCTTGCGATGGCATCGTATATTTTATGAACAATTTACTGCAGGCAATGTTTTTAGAACAAATAAATAAATGTAATGAAATGGTGTTAATGTCGTACTATTTCCATAGTATTTATCTTATTTGCGCATTTGGTAGAAACGTAATAGAATATTAAATGCATTCTCTTCACACAAAGTTTGTAGACAGGCGTTTATAAACAACGAACCTCTGTGAATCGGCTGATCTTGGCGAAACCCAAGTCTTTCGTCGAAAAAATGACATTTGCAGCATAGGAATAGCCTAGAACTCTATAGAACCTTATTTTATGAACGGAACTTGTATTTAGATCACAACTGGCGTGATGTCAGTAAGAAAATTATAACAGTAATACATATATATAATACATATGTATGTATTTTGCAATTAACATATATGTATATTTCAGTATTACAGCCTTCAGGGTCGGACTTTCCATTTAAAAATTTTTACTAGAGCTTTCGATTGAGTGATATATTTATATAGAAAGGTTTACTTTAACGATGGTTTTTCCTAAATATTTTCAAAAGATGTCCTATTAGGTTATTCAACCAAAATCGTAAAAAAATAAAAAAAATAAAAAAAATAAAAAAAAGAATTACCTAGACCTAGACCTAGAAATTAATAGACCACCGGTGCAATTTTCTTAATTAATATTTTAATTATTCTTACATTATGCAATTTCTTTTAGACCAAACAGTTAGTGCTGAAGGCATTCGATGCATCGTTCTACTCAGAAGCTTGGGTCTAATATAAAGTGATCGTTTAAATATGATGTTTTGTTTGTTTTGAATAGAAACAGCAATATTATTGGCATGAAGAGTTGACTCTAACATAAATAGATGTGCAAATATTTCGAATGGCTTACTTTTCGGAAAATAAAACTTACAGCCCCACCTATTGGCACAATAATGCAACCTACTTCAAGTTTTGTCGCAGCCTTGCTCTTTAGATTTCTATTCATTAGCTATTTCCGCCCTTGAACATTAAAAGTCATATCTTTTGTAAGTGTTTATAATTGGTGATACATAGATTCTTATTAGGCTCTCTAGAATATAAAGTCTAGTACGGACAGTTCAATAGGTTCTAAAAAAAATTTGTCGTGAAAGGCCTGAGAAATGAAATCTTTGGAAAGCAAAACCTCATGGAGAAGGTTTACTAGAGAGAGAGTAAAAAATCCATTTAGAGAGTAAAGAATACTTACAAAGAGAATATATATTTTTAAATTTCCAATTTTAAAAAAGACTTTACGAAGAAAGTGGAAAGGAGTCTTTATATTGATATAATTTGGAGTGCATCAAAATGGAATAACTAGCTGAACAAATGCCGCGCTAAATTACATCCATAAATACTTATGTATGTATACAAATGAGGAATGAAATATTTCATAGCTATCACCCAGGTGCAGGTTAGGGAAAATAATTTCTAAAATACTATAGTTTGACTTGAATTTATTTAAATTAAGCAGTGGTCATAAATCACGTGCGCTATTAAAGTGTATGAGGAGAAATTCAGATGCTCGTAAATTCTGTTCAAATTCCGTTGAAACATTTAATCGAGTGCGCATTTGAAATGAAAATAATTGAAATGGTAATTCGTGACAAGACCAAAACATCTCGGCGGCACTTCAACTGCCACAGCGGCCAATCTCGCCACAGTCTCGAGGCATCCGTAGCATTTAAAAATAATAAACAACATTAAACTAACAAAAGTGTATTTAACATAAATTAATAAACACACTTAACGAATAAGAGCACAACAAAACCAAATGGATGGGGAACGCGAGACGACGACGAGATGACGAGATGGGGAACGAAGGCCGCCGTTGTTAGGGGGCGTCGGACACAACACAATGAAATTAACTACTTTAGAAATTTCTCTGAAAATAATATAAATTTATTACAACACTTTTTCGCACATTCGACGACACTCAAGACAAACCATAACAAGCACCCACACCCACTAAAAAAAAAAAACAAATATATATATATATATAAATAAATTGTAAATAAATTGTAAATAAAGCGTACACAAATGAAATTGTACATTCTAAACAACAACAGCAGCAACAATGAGAGTGGCGCGCAAATTCGAGAGGCGGACGTTGTAAATTGACTCCAATGGCCGTCGCCCGCGCGGTCAGTGGAATGGGTGAGCTGCAGCTGCACCGGGTCCAGCGCATTAAGGAACGCATGTTTCGGACATTACACCACACATGCATAAATGCGGATATATATTCATGTATATATGAATATTAAAATGTTCATTCAACAAAATCAGCCGCCACAGCCGCATTTGAAAGCTGCAACAAGCCGAAAAATAATTACACCCGCCGCCGCCGCGGCCAAATATTTAGTAGGAATGATGTATGTTGCATACATGGTTGGTGTAGAATTTACGATTGCATAGCATAACGCTACATTCAACGTGAGGTGATGCGCTCAATGCGCTGCAGCTAATCCTAAACTGAAGGCGGCGCACAGTGTGGTAGTAGTGAAGAAAAAGTGAATGAAAATGCGTTTTGTTATTTCTTGCTTTTATTTACAGAATACTTTGAGTTCTTACAAAAAATATAGTTCCAACATAAAAACATACCATATATACATTTCTAACATTCCAAATTGCATTTATTTTTAAATTTGATTTTCTTATTATTTACAAGTTTCTTTGGAGTTAAAACTAATTGTTATTATTTAGAAAATATAGACAGCTTGGACAAAAGTTAATATCGAGTACATAAAAAACCAGAACTTCGTACAAAATTTAGAAATATTCAAAATAATTTTATTTAATTATAAATTTGTAATAGAAAGGCAATAAAAGTATTAAGTGCAACAAATATACATGGATTTTTACTATTCTTAACAAAATTAATTTTTCAGTGAGTACATAAAGTATAAGTTTTGGTGGAAAGATTTTCACAAGATCGTTAAAAAATTTAAAAAAGAACTAAGTCAACTTTGTTAAATTGCTCGTAATAAATCATAAGACTCTAAAGAGTTGTCAGCCAAAAAATTTTCTATTTCGCTTAGAAAAATTTTCTCTTAGAACACCTAGATAAAAAATAAGATAATATATATTTAATAAATCGAGAAATGCCGTCTGACCTCTCATAATGCAAAAGTCCAAAAAAACAAAAAAAAAAAAAAAACGTTCACGTCTTAAATAATACTAGACCACCCAGCCCTGCGAAATAGCCCATTGTGCGTAGATGGTAGATAAAATAGCAAATCATTAGAGACGTGGCATGGCACATCATTAAAACAATCACTTTATAATAATAATTATGTTTTAGCGGTACTTTGCAGCGCCGGCGTTTTGGCAAGAAGCACAGTGCCACATGCAACTAACCAGCAAACCCAACGCTTACACTGCTCGTGCCACACTACGGCAAAAGTAGCGCAAAAAAGCAGACACGCCGCGCCACCTCGCGACGGCTGCCTCCCTCTGCGACCTTAATTTATAGCTTTCTTGCGGTAAATTAACTAATTTAGCAATGCTTCATGCTTGGCAGTGTGCTGTCGGTGGTCGGTGGTCGGTTGTCGGTTGTTGGTTGTCGATCATGCGGCAGTTGCAGCGTGCAAGCGTGGCAGCGATGCATCAGCGCCACAACGTCAAGCTGTACGCCCCCCGCAGAACGTCCGTGCTACTTGCTTGCCATGCTTATGTTTCCGATCAAAATGATTGAAGATCTGCGTTGCGCTGCGCGTTGACCATTTTGCTTGCGTTTCCCCCCTTTCTTCCCCACTCGCGGCGCACATAACTTTTCGCACATCGCGCGCCCTCCTCAGCGATAAACCATTTAGCGACATGCCTGCTTGCCGCTTGGCAGCCATACTTGACGCGCCAAAAAATTTAGTTACTATGTCGGAAATATTTTTTTCAGAATTCTTCTTTCTTTATTAATTTTTTGTAATTATTTATAGTGTGTGTTTGTATGAAAAATGAGCTCCCCATTAGTGTATTGGCGGTTGACTGAGTGAACGAGACTATAAATTGATGAAATGATTGACAAACACCATTTATTTATGATATTCGATTTGGAAGATATGCAGAGTCTGAGAAAGCGTAGCAAAATAAGAATAGTGGAAAATAATATAATGCTGATTTTTCTTGCCGAAGTTTTCCTAGGTTTCTTAGCGCATGGTAAGCTATAAGCTGGTCAGGCTCAGGCAATATTATTCAAATGATTTTTGTTTTTAGTACAGCCTTAGGCAGATAACTGGTGATAATGTCATATTTATAAAGCTCAATCACTGGAGATTACCTTAACAATAACATTAATGGTTATGAAGAATAATTTATAATTACGTGGTGTATTCACAATTTAACGGGAATTTTCTTGTTTTTGAAAAAAATATTTGCTCATTCGTCTACATTAATGTTGTCGCCTTTAAAATAGTCTCCATTCGATATTATGCACTTATGCCACCCTCGAAACAATGCCGGCGTCCAATCGTCGAAACACTTCATACACTCGATTTTTGGGATAGCCTTTGCTCTTTCAGCAATGCGCTTTAACGTCATCTATACTTGTAAAACGACAGCCCTTTAAGGTTCTCTTTATCTTTTGGAGATAGGAAAAAGTCACACGGAGCCATGTCTGGCGAATATGGTGGCTGGGGCAACGTTACAGTATTCGCGAAGTATACGCGAAGAATTCACGAACAAGCAACGAACTGTGAGCAAAATTGAGCAAAAGTGAGCAGAGCAGAAAGCCATAAATTGTTTTCCAACAAATCAGGTCGTTTTTGTTTGGATTGCTTCACGCAAACAGTGCTGAATTTGTAGATAGTACTCCTTATTGACCGTTTGATCTTGAGGCAAGAATTCACGATGCACTATGCCATTAAAGTCGAAGAACATGTCGAAGAAGTCCCGTTATTTTTTGAACACACCACGTACATATATGTATGTAATCAGTGTCTTCTTTGAGGCGAACACTTACACTTTTCTCCACGCTCAAATCTCTAAACGACAGCGCTCAAATGAAATAAAAAGCGACACGGTGACAAATCGCCGCTATTCCCGTTGGACGCTAATTTACCGTTGCGCGCTAATTTAGCGAGAATATCACTTCATAATTTCTCATAAGTACAAACGATAGTATCGGTGAGCCGTCGCCACTGCGAATACATGGCAAACGGTTAGACTTGTTGGTTGTTGTTCGCACATAGCGTTATAGCGATGGCAGGAGCGCTGAAAAAATTGCAGGCATTTCACTAAGAGTCGTAGTCTTTCCGAGTGTCAGTAGTAACCTCCAAAGCATTCACAGAATTTCACGTGAGGTAAAACGATATAGTTCAATCTGGCCTATGCGAAATCGGTTCTGAATGATCTGATGAATACTTGTACAGGTCCACGCCTCAGACCCGAAGCAAAAACGACGATCTGAAGATGCGAATCAATGCACCCATCACCAAATTGATTTAAAAGGGTTTCAAGTCCACGTCTTACGAATGTTCTGGGCGAAACTGACTCCCAACAGGTGCACTGCGGTTTACAGAATGACTCAGATGCTTCATTTTCGACTTGAAATGAAAATTTTCTGGGAGAAGTAATTTTAGTCTTCACCTCTTGCTTCACCTGCCATCTGTGTATGGGTCTTTGCTGATTCCTCTAATTTTTATTTAATTTCTTTCCTCAACTTTTACAATTCCATTTCAAGATTACAGTATCTGCAGTCTCCACTTCTCAGTCAGAAATAGAGAAGACTGCCTTTTCGACATTGTTTTCGTCATTGCATAGTTGCATGCTTTGTTGGACACTCAATTGCAACCAGAATGGGAATGAATCTACCAAGAAACGAATGGTGAATAAATCGATCTGTGATTGTGTGCACAAATGAAGAAGCATATGTGTTTGGCTGTGTGTTTTTGTAGTGTGAATGGCAGTATTCGTTCTTGGGCTGTGTAAATGACATTGAATGGCTATTCGATATTGATGACATTGAGAAAGTGCTTAATTGCTCAACGATAGAGAAGCGATTAATCAATTGCCCACAACTAGCACATAACCGCATGGCTTTGCACTTATACATTTATTTGTATGTATGTATGTATGTATGTATGTATGTGTGTGTATACATGTACATATGTTGTCGAATGTGTGTGCTCAGTGACGCATTAAGCCAATGAATTGCAGCATCGACACCCAAAACGGCATCCAAGGGCCGCCAAAAGCGCCACTGGCAGCAGGCGCAACGTCGACACCACCACCAGTAACACAACAACAACAACAACAACAACAACAACAACAACAACAACAACAACAACAACAACAACAACAACAACAACAACAACAACAACAACAACAACAACAACAACAACAACAACAACAACAACAACAACAACAACAACAACAACAACAACACAGCAACAACATCGTCAGTAGTTTTGCTCAGTAAACTATTAGCAGGCGATTAATGCAATAAAATATCTCAAACACATTCGCACATACATATGTACACGGACCATAAGCCATTAGGCGTAGAAGTCTTCAGCGAATCTGTTGTTGCTTTACGACTACAAGAAGTGTGGTGGTGTTGTTGCACATATGCATGTGAGGATGTGTGTTCTGCAAAGTCATTGCCGATAGTCATTAAATGTTGGCAATGTTACAGCCGAAAAGGTCACTGTGTCGTTCAATCTTAGAGAATCTTGATGAGTATGCGTATACCCAGCAGGGAAGCCCTAACCGAATACCGTCGCTGGTAACTACACGCTTACCATTGTTATAGCAACAATTAGTCATTTCTGGTATCCAAAAAAAAGGGAAGTTTTCATAAAACTTAAGGTATTATATTAACGGCTTCTTTAGTGGACCGTGGTTACTATATAAGTGTTCACATGATCCGATCGAAGTAGCCGAATGCCATCGGATAGAGCCTGCCACACAAGATTAAAGTTTTATACCTTGGTTGAGAGATCGAGAGACAAATTCAAGAAGATTGCACAATATGATGAACGCTCTCGGTCATCAACCAAAATGGTTCAAAGAGTTTTACTGATCGCAGCCCCTCAGACATTGTCGAACGGTAGAACATGGTGTGGAGTGATCGTAAATGTAAATAAAGTGGTCAATATATCAATGTTCTCGAGAAAAACCTCCTATTTGGAACAGATCCAAATTTCAAAAATATACGAAACGGAATACATGGAATATACGGAAATACGAAACCAACAAAAACAAGAATGATAGAGACAAGATTGTGAAAACGAACGATATCTTTCATAGTGACTAACTAAATTTCTTTCAGTCAAATACTTCCCTAAAAAAGTATGGGCCGAAGCCATAGTCTTTACTTCTATCATTCTTGTACGATAAAAAGTGTCTCTGGAGACATAAATATATATATATATATTTTTTTTTTAATTTCATTTAAAAGGTCACTGAATTGTTCTATTTCATCCGACAACATCCGATCGATTTATAAGATGCAAACTGCTGCCGCATTCACAGGAATAGGAATTATTTTTTAACTAATTGTAGTGCCTACTGGGTATCAAGCTACGTTTTTCTGCTAAAGTACTAGTCGACCTTGTCGCTTAACTCACATGGGTCATTCATTTAAAGGCATTAAGCGTCACTAATTGTACACATAAGTTACTTAAATAGCCGTAGTACTCGTAATCGTTCTCCTAGTGGTAAGCTTTATGTGAAAAGTGCGTAATTAATTGTGGGCAGCATTTCTAGACTTTCTATTGGTACTCAGCAGAGAGGTTAAGGTTACGGTTGACTTACACCTTCGGTACGAAGACAATACTTGACATTAGAAAAATAGGAAATCATGGGTAACGGATATATAAAAGAAATATAACTGGATTTTGTAACCTTAGAATCGAAAATAAAAATTGTGACACTTACGTTTTCTTTCTCCTCGACAAAAACACTTACCTGAAAATGAAAAAAGATTTATCAAAATAAAGGACAAAAATTCATATTAAAATCGATAGATATAGTAATACAAGAGAATAAGACTGCAGAGCAAATTAAGATTTAAAAAATTTCAATTTTGCCCCAACATTTTACTGCAGTTTTGAAAAATTCGATAGGTGGCACCGGACTAAAAATTATTTGAAAAGTATTATGTTTAGACATCAGATTAGAATAATTTGTGTGATACATTATATTATACAGTTGATTAAAATATAGGCCATATTTTTTTACTAAAAAGTGTAGATGTTACTGTAAAAATGTCATTAAATATTATAGAATAATTTTAACAATTGAAAAACTGTTTTTGTTTTTTTCAGAGTTTTATAATCTATAATATATAGTTTTGCATCTTTAAAAAGTTTTTTGCAGTTGTCATGAGAAAACATTGAAAATATGTTAACCCTTATTATCTTACCATATGACTTGAAAAATATTCAAGCAACGAATTCGCATTGTTGGCCCATAGAAATAAATCAGCTTTTAGAAAATTTTCATTATTAATTTCGCATTGTTTGACTGCATAATTTATGCTACAAGTCAATATATTCAAAATGTCTGCTATAAATAAATTTCCTTAGCAACTTCCGTCTTCGGAAAGGCGAAAAAAATCTAAAAAAAAAAATTAAATAAAAGCCATTTATAAATTGGAAAACCAGAGCGCGAATATGAAAAACAATTTATCATTTTTCTATGCTCAACAAAGCGCCAACTAAAACGTAAAGTACACAAAGGCTCTACGACGAAGTACGAAAGTATGTATGCCCGAGTATATTGGCCAGTGACATCACGGTGACTTGCCCTGACTTTTGGCAAGCAGAAAGATGAAAATATTGCCGAAGCTTCATAACGTACGCAAAGTATGACAAGGATGTCTTGCGTTTAAATATTATACTTTCGCAACTGCGTGTATATCGTCAGCGGAGAGTATCATAAGTCATTGTTGTAAATCAAATAATTCATAATCGATTTGTGAACACAAGGGAACCGCAGCGATTGCGCAAGCAAGGCAGAGCGAAGTGTAAATATATGTATGTGTTATATATATATATATATATGTATGTATGTGTGGAGAATGGGTAACACATAACGCTCCGCCGAGAGTTAGCCACAGAGCAACGCCAGCGATGAACTGAAATTTGAAATTAACCAGCAGCAAAACATGATGACAGTGAAAGCGAAACTGGCACGAGGGAGGAAAGGGTAATGAAGAAAATAAATAGCCAAAAAAAATGAAAAAACTCACCATCTCACATATAACATAATTCACATAGGTTCAGGGAAGAAAGGTTGTTTTCATAAAATTGCGTCAAGGGTGTGAGAAGACCAAATTCTAAAAGTTTAGCTGATGTTCCTGAGCTGAGCTGATTCGTACATTCGCACATTCGCAGAGAAACCTTCTTCTCTCTCTCTCTCTGTGGTGATTTCCACTTGATTTGTCAAAAGACATCACTTAAAAAACGAGAGACCTAAAACTTGAGAGATAAGCTGAATTTGCTTGATATACAAGGTGTGTTCAGAAAATAACCGTAATGTCCTTCGACTGTATTCTTCGACTTTAATGGCATAGTGCATCGTGAATTATTGCCTCAAGGTCAAACGGTCAAAAAGGAGTACTTCTACAAGTTCAGCACTGTTTGCGTGAAGCAATCCAAAAAAAAAAACGACCGGATTTGTAGGAAAACAATTTATGGCTTTCTGCTCTGCTCACTTTTGTTGAAAGAGCCAAAAGCTATCCCAACAACAGAGTTTGGAGAAGTGCTTCGACGATTGAATGAAGCCACCGGCGCAAGTGCATAATATCGAAGAAAGGCGACAACATTAAAGTAGACGAAGGTATAAATACTTTTTTCAAAAAACGATATTTCCCATTATTTTTGAATACACAACGTACATCTGCCGAAGATATTAAAACATGAAAGAGCTTTCCAAGAGCTCTAAAAAGCTTTTTAAGATTCTTCCCGATGCTTACCGATGCTGACAGTGAGAAGACTATAAATCCTATTTTGATATAAAGATGAGAAGACTTATTTTAAACTTAAACCACAAAATAGTGTAAATTCTTGCCCATGTTTCCTGATTGTGTCGGCGAAAAAGTGCAGTTAGCGATACGTGAGTAATTTATTAGCGATAAATTGTAATTTTCTGATATTTTTCATGCAAGCAACAAAGCAAATTTCGGCTGGCCTCGAAGGAATTCGAACGCTAATGGCTTAAATTATTCGTACGCGCTCAAGTATTCCTATATTAGTATGTGTGCAGTGTCGGCAAGTGTAATTCAATTGCAGAAATGAACGCAAGAATACCCTGTAGGGAAAATCGGTATATCTTGAAACGAACTAACATTTTGCCGGACCAAATGCAAATTCACTATATTTTATATTTTGGCAACCTAGTAAAAATTGCATTTTCTGGAAACAAATTAATGGAAAAATTATAATTTGCTGTTAGTCGTGTCTGAAATTTAATTTAAACAGCCTCTGGAAGGATAACAGACATTTAATATTATACATATATATAATATATTATATCTACATAAATACAGGCTCCGGATATTTCGCTGCATAAGGGACGCAAATATAATTTTTCAGAAACTGTTATTTCCTATGTGGAGGAGCCCTAGTAGGCAGCATCACACATTTCCGGTAAGAAAACCGAAACTCTCGGGAAATAGTTTACGTTAAAGCAAATACGTTGCTGTAAAGACACGTTTTGTTGTTGGAAGCTACATATACTCTTATGTAAGTGAATAATTACATATTTATGTACACACATATATATTATCGGACTTGCACATCCGAATGTGCAGTGATGTTGATTGCGGCACAAGTAGAAGAAGTACCTGCTTGGTAGACTTGCTGGTCTGCCAACCAGTCCGCGGCATTGATAGCCATTGACTTAGCGAGCACATTCCCTTAATCGTAAAGATCATTAATTTTTAATTTTTACATTTTCTCACTGCGCAGCAGTAAAACATGCTCTTCTTGTTGTTTTTGCTTCGCATGTAGTCGTGCCTGGAAATTGAAAAAAAAACCCTACTTACGCAGCCGAGTGAGGTGTGCGAAACCACTGTCGGGAATTAGTTTTCCCCGCTTAATAGTGAAAATAATACGATTTAGTTACTTTGCTTCAATAATAATAGGATATGAAATCTCTTGAAAAGACTCTTGGCACAATAAGAAATATAACAATTTAGTAAAGTAGTGTATCACCTGCTGAAAATGTGGTTAGAATATGTGGCGAGAAGGCATACCACTCGACTTTATACTTTTCATTCACTGATCATCTAAATTTTTCTCATGTTCTGTGATGAGAATGAAGCTTCGTGAGTGTACATTGTACTTCGCTCCTGTGACAAGCAACTCGTCGAAAACCGAATGGAAGCAAAGAGTCCTAAGAGCTGGAAATGCAGTTCTCAAACTGAGGAAATAAACATGAAATGCTGTATTACAGGAAATACGAGTAATACTTCTTTCCTTCTAAAAGTCCTAGAACCCCACGATTTTATGCAAAATTAAAGAGAATAATCGGATTGCTAACTTTCAGCAGTACCGTGATAATACTTAAAGAAAAAAGACTTATAAATGTGCCACATAGCCACTGTGGCAAGCACTTAATCAGCAAGACCAGATGCAAAATGCCAAGCATGTGAGCAATTTATCACAGAACGAGCACCTGTAGATATCTACGCTTGCAGTGAAAAGCGAGGGCATGCAGCATGAGCTCATTTGGCACTCATCGATCCTTTCGAAAAACCGATTACCGAAACTCAATTCATTTCATTACAAATTTATAGAGCACTAACGAAAACTGCTGCAAAATTATTCGAGAATTCTCCGCTTGCCGCAGACAACGATGCAGTTGCAAATTGCTCTAATCGACAAGTTGCAAGGCGAAAAAACCTTTGGCTTTTAAATTTTTTTGTTTCTTTTCACCAAAAAAATGGTAAAAATCAAAAGTGGAGCAATAACGAAACATTTTGCGAGAACGTGGCATAGGGTGGCAACGCGATAGGTGGCCAGCCAACCCTTGCGAATTGCATAGCGCAACAACAAAATTATTGTTAACTAACTTGGGTTTCCGAATTTACAAGAGACACAATTAACATGGCACAGGGGCTGCGTTACCGACTTGTCGCCCGCGAAGGAACGCTGAAAAATTGCTGATAAAAACAAATGCTAAACAAATGTCTAAAGCGATTACGCAATTATTCTGAGAAGCCACTTAATAAAAAAACAAAAAACGTCAACGAACGATTGGTTGAAGCCGGCAACCACAGCCATTAAATGTGACCAAATTAATTTATGCAAATTTATGTAACTGGCAAATTCTTTCGGGCCGGCACCTTCTGCCTGCGCAGAAGGGCGGTTGGGGGCTCGCATGCGAATGACTTATTTATAGCGCGTATTTGGCAGCCCAAGCGCGTACCCGTATTACCGTATTACCAAATATAGCAGGGCCGAACAGCTGAATTTGCGCCTAACTGACGATGGCAAAGCGCTCATATTGACAGACAGATCGGTTGATACTATGTGGCTGATCAAGAAGAAAAGAGACCTCTGCAAAGTGCGGGCTACAATTGAAAGCAATATAGGTGAGCCGTTGTCTGTGAGTAAACGCTCGGAACCGGATTTCAAATTCACCAAATTCGGATCGAGCTTACATACATATTTACTAACAAGTACACTACCTAGGCTAGTCACGTGGATTCGCTTGAGTTAGACAAGTGTTCAAGAGCTTTTAAGAAGGCAAACATAATTATGGAACATTTTACCACCACGATAAATTAAATTGGAAACTATTATTACAGAACAGAATAAAACACTAGTAAGGAAAATCTCAATTCGAGCAGAACCAAATAGTAAATACCTTTTCAAATTTTATGAATTTAAAGAAAGTAAAATATCTGTATCCAATGTATTTGTAAAAGTTTTCCACCTTGCGATATTCTAACCAAAACCAAAGATTCTTCGCTGATCACATGAAATAACAATGAAATGAGCATCATATATCTATCCGATAGGTGGCGCTAATACATGGGTGACACTTAAATCGGCTATAGTAAAAGTTCGATGACAAGTGTTTCCGTGACATCGAGAGAAATGGTGCAATGTCAAGAAGCTGTCAGCTTCAAAAGTGTTGACATTTTACACTTGGTAAAGAGAAATTTTACGTTTTCACTCCTCTGATGTAATTTGGATCGACAGGTGTTGTGTTAAATTGCCGTAAAGATGAAATGATGCTTTCATTGTTATGACTACGACTGTGATGCAATTTCAAACAATGCAAATGGCATATAATAAAGGAATTGTCCAATGTACAAAATATTCAATGAACATAGGCATAAAGTTGTCAGAAATCGTAGAAAAACAACAAAGCAAGGTGGGAAACCTCGTTTTTCTAGGAGCAAATACTACATGTAAAGTGGGTACCGCGCGAGCTCATAATCAAAATATTCGGAACCGGTGTGTTTGTGGCCCGACTTTCTTCATTTTCATGCCGTGCTAAGCAGGTGTTATGCCAACTGACCGTCTATCGTGCATTTGTTCCTGAATATGATTTCGAATATTTATAAGACCCAATTTATACGTTCACCGTAACGTAATAAAACATTTAAAAATGTATATTTGTCAATATGTACACATTTTTCATTGTTTCTTCTGTCTAAAACAAAAATTGACATTTAGAAATTTTGATTCCCACGCGTTTTCAGTTTCCACTTAATATTTTTAATATTTTTTAATTTTTTGTTCCGTTGAATGAGAAGCTTGATTTGAGAGCACAATAAACAGCACATAAAGAAAAACACGAAACTGCACATTCAAACCCATATAAAAACAACCAACAACCAACAACCAGCAACCAACAACTAAAAAGTGGAAAAATATGCCGAAATAACAAATCAAATTTGAACCAAATTATTGTGGTGCTTTTTACGAGCGTCAAATGCATTTGTTTTGACTCGGATTTGATACACAAACAACGAACGCGGAGGAAACAATAAATAATTGAAAAGGCGAGATCGCTGCCAGACCATGCAAGTTGTTGGCGCTTGGAACGCCGCACACGGCTCCACTACGCGGCCGACGAATGAACGGACATCATTAGCCGAAGTGAATGTTTTTGCCACATAATATACATATATGCCACTAATACATATTATATATTTGATTTGATATATACCTATATTATACGGACATTTTATATTTTAAGCAGTTAATGGCTACTTAGAATAGTTTGTCTTGAATGTTTCTGGTTTCCTGCGAAAAGTTGCGAAGAATTGGCGGAACCATAGCCATTAGCGTCGAGTAAGCAGTAAATTAGTGATTTGTGCGCGCCACATTCCGCTGATTTAATAATTATGGTGCAAAAGAGTAAAATTAATCATGAAAATAATACGAAAAATGTTATTATTTAAAAATATAAACCAACATGCCAACACTAATTAAAATAAAAATTAAACTAATAAATTAAACTAAAATTTACTTTTCCAAGACCTCTGAATAAAGAAAAGATACAATGAAAGCAAAAAGTATCTTAAATATATATGTATATTTTGAATAATTTTAACTCAATATTCATTTAACTCTTGAGCTAATAGCCCTTTAAAATGGCATTCACTTGACTCCCACTACCTGTGACATGTTTGTGAAATTGTTTAAAATTCAAAATAATCAAAAATAGATTCATCACGAGGCATATATTTCGACATTTTAAAGATGCCCATACATATTTATGAAACATTAAACTGAATTAAGAAAAACAAAATTATTAAAACTATAAACAAACACTGCTGGTCTTCACAAATATTCACCGGAAAGTCTCGCAGACAAATGCACAGCCAATTAATTGCCATTTAACACTGCATCACATAGATATGCATACGAGGACACACTCGTATTCTATTCTGTCTAGAAATAGAATGGCTAAAAATAAGCATACAATAGCCGTCTTTGATTCGTCTCTTCTCTGCTCGCTAAGTTTGAGCTCTGCTCTCTTGTCATAAAAATTGATATGTGAATGCGTCAGCACAGCCGTCCATTGGTATTATACCTTGCTGTATTATCTCCCTTTGATTATGCCAATCTATTAATATTATCTATTAATATTACATTTTTACCGATTATTTGTTTGATTGGCCACCCTTCCAGATCGGCTAATATGTATCTGTCATTTAATTAGGTCTGTATGGGTTCAAAGGGTTTTTATTTATAGCTTCAAAAATATTTTTGAACCTGTTGCCCATTTCTTTCAACTTGTTTACCACCGTGCTTTCTCACTCAATATTTTAGCGTTTTATCAAATTCGTATTCATTTTCCCGGCACCCACTTGACAGCACCTCAGTTAGTGCTATTAAATGAACATTTACGTGCGGCGTGCCTACTATGGGGCCAAATATGTATTTTTAAGATTGTTTTGTTTGCTATTTGATGTTGATTTTGGAACTGGTTGAAGCATAATTCACACACAGTATGTCTTCTGATGCTGCTTGATTTTCGAAGATCAACATAAAGACTCAACGTACTGAGAACCATAACGGAATTTTTCTGCACGACCCGTAATACTCGATAAAAAAAGGCGTAGGTAAATTATTTTTGGAAAGATTGGAGACGAATTTTTCGAGGTTTGTTTCTTGGATGCTGTATTTTTACTCAAATCGGGTTTTAAGTAAACCATAAGCCAACCTCGCTTCATAACAGTGTGGTGCAAAGGGAACTTTGTATTATGTAAAACTAATTTTTATAGGTCTCGTGTCATGTTCTGTGATTCTGAGATGAAGGTCGCTGTGCAAGTCCTATCCATTGGGTTTGGAGCGAACGTATTCTGTTGTTATTGGCAATTTTTCCGCTTTACTTTCGAACTCCTTTATGTTCATTAAAAAGGTTCCATATATTATATTTTAACTAACTTTTAGCAACAAGTAATCATTCAACTCTGCAGAATTTCTTAGCAAACCCTCGTTATTGATAATGAAATCATCACTCACTTAATCAAATTAATCACAAATATGCCAAGAATAATTTTTGTTTGCTTTTGCTTTTATCATGACAATCGTCGTGCCATTCTCAAAATGTGTTATGGTGTTACTCATTCTAGGATTCTATTTGTTTTGTTAAATACTTAATGGCTTAAGGTATACGTCTGTGCATATGTATGTATGTATTTCTGAGCATTAACTTTTATGCCACTTAATTCTTAACCACTTGTTGTTCATTAGCGAACGAGTACTGAGCACTCGCACTTCTCGCCTCTTCTCAGAGTGCTCTTTGTGTTTATGTTTATGCGCCCTCATCAATAATTTTTACCTCATGTTCGCATTCATTTTAGCCATTTTCATTATATGAATTATTGGGCTCTTCTCATATCATTAACTCTATTTGTTCTTGTCGTAAAGTAGATGTACCTGTTTCGATTTGTTCGCTTATGTCGTCGACTCCAAGTTCTCGGGTGGGGTTTGCTTTATTTGGTGACTTTTAAGAATACTTCTGTATGTAAGTGGGTTTTAACTGTACTTAGAAAAACGTTGAAATATGGGTAACTGTCGATAGTTTTCTAGCACTCTCTGGTCATAATTATTACAAATAAAGTCGAAAAAACAAAAGGGATTTTAAAGGACCAAAAAAAAGAAATATGAAAACTTCTTATTAAATAAGATATTTTAAAATGTTGATGTAAACAAATACATCAGCAAACAAATTACAATTATGTTGGAATAGATGACGAAATTTTTTTTATACCAAAATGGTACAAAACTAGGCATACATTCTGTGCCTCGATGTTTTCTAATTGTTTTTCTACATCGAGGGACAGATAAGGTATGCAATAATTTACTTTCACGAAACAAATAGCGCCTCGATTTCGTTAAACGCGACATTCTTCTGTATTTATCCAATGACTTCTTGTTCACTTTTAAAGAGAACAAAATTAAGTTGATCGTTTTGCAAAATGTGTTTCTAGAGGTAAGGGTGGAATATGGAAAACAATGGATGGTAGATTTTGATATTTTAAGTGAAAAGTATTTTTGGTAGTACTATTATTTACAGTTAACGGAAAACCACAAGCATAGCAAAGGTATTTTATGAGTGTTCTCACTTACAACAAACAAAATGACACATATTTTCGACTACTGAGGTGTAACCAGTGTTGATAAATGCTTCCAGGGAAGCTCCGCCAGAGATGTGCTTTCTTTCGCCACTAACTTATAAAAAAAAACAAAACAAAATAAAAAAAAACCCCAAGCCTCAAAATCTCAATCTCATTAATGTATATACATAAGTAATACCTATATACATACATATGTATCTTTTATACTTCTACACATATTGGCTTTGGTAAACATAGAAGGGATCATCGTATACGACGGTGAGTTTGGCAAGATCATGAGTTGCGAGGCGGTTTAAAGCTACACTCTCTTTAAGGATAATGGGATAAGGGAGTCTCTACTCGAAAGCACATTACATTTATTATCATCTATGAATATTTCTTATCATTTATGTATTAAAAACAGATCAGATTATATTATCCAAATTTATTTGATCCCAAATAAATAACAGTAGAGTAAATTCACCAGATTTCCCTGTACCTGAGACGTAATTCCTACTCAGAGTGAAATTTGCTTCCAAAATAAAGTTAAGATAACAATTAATTATAGACTTCTGTTTTCTGTTTATGAGCACAGTAAGCATAAAAAAGCTAAAAAAAAAAAAAAAAAAATTTTATAAAAAATTTCATATTAATTGCAAACACTTACACGGCTGTGCATATCTGAACAAACTTACCTAAAAATAGAAAAAAAATATATATGTATATAAAAAAATTTTATCAATTATAAGCAAATACTTTCGGCTATAGATTTTATAATTTTTGTTCGTCAAGAAGATATTCTTCGAGAAATTCAGATAGCAGGAAGAGAATTGCATCAGCGCATGTGTCAGGGGAGGTCAGCGTATAGATGGGAAGTTAGATAAATTAAGTTATTTTATTGAAAACCAAAAGACATCGCTATCGCCGCATTTTTTAAATTAAGAACATCAAAATTTATGCAAACATATATTAGGAAAGAAAGAGTGCAAATAAAATGGAAATTTCCTTTTATTATGCTAAATTATTTTATCAACATCCGTTCGTTGTTTGGAAACTAACTAAACACAACGGTAGATATAAGCGGTTGTTTACTCAGAAAACAAAAAAAAAAATCGTTGCGATTCTAAATAAACACGAGGAAACATGAAACGCAATTAAAACACACACCGCATTGATAAAAACAAACAAAGAGCAACTACAAAAACTATACAGATTGTTAGTAAATATAAGATTATTTGAGCTGAAAAAGCAGAAACTATTGGCGAAATTGTTTTATGGTTAAAAACAGATGTTAAGCAAATTAAGTAAGCGGCACATACATAAAAAAGTAAATATTTGCAAGCAATAGTTTAAACAAAACAAAACACTGAATAAAAAATAATAAATGAAAGAAAAAATAGAAAAAAATATAAAAAATATATTAAAAAATAAATAAAAGTGCTGTGAAAAATCGAAAATGAAGTTTTTCTAATTTCTGCAAGTAGTTCTAACTACACCAATTAGTAACTATTTCGATTTGGCTTTATCGTAATGCGCATTAGGGTAGCTCTTATTTCTTTAAGTCGATTGAGACTTGCATTTTTTATTAGCTAAAATTTGTCGAATGAAGAATGGAAAAATTATACATTAAATTTTATACAAAAAATCCATATCTTTTAGGCAAGCGATATTATAACAAAATATACCTAATATTATGTTATTTGAGAAAATAATAGTTAGATTAAAATAAGTCAAAATACACTTTCGCGAATCAAACTCCGATATTTTGTGGTAAATTATGCAGGCTTCGCAAAATATTTGTATGAAAGAATAGCACGAAGATTGCCTATCAAAATTAAGACATTCACGATATTCCCAGAATACACTTATTACTACTAGTTTGGCTCGCAAAACGAAAAAGAAAATTCGCCTAAATCATAAAACCCCTTTTAGGTCCATGTCCTAGATGAGCATAAAAGAATATCTCCAAATTATCGGAGGTTCTCAAATCCGTAAATACTTAGTGGATGTCATTTACAGTTTTTCTTCGCCATTTCGCCATTTCGACAATGTGACAGTGTTTCAAGGTTATACATTTCTTCTTAAATAAGTAAAAGCTTACATCAACTCTTTTTCATTATTTATTTTTTATTTACTTGCTTTTATTATTAATAACATTATTATCTATTGTGTACTGTTTAAAGTTTATGCAAATTGTTTTCCACATTTTTTCCCCATAAAATTCTTCCAAATTTACGGACCACACTAATGTGTAAACTAAAAGTAGATAAAATTTTAAATGGGTATTAGCAGCTTGACACAGCGTAGATAATGGGGTTGCTAGTTAAGGCACACATTTCAAAGTCGTAAATTGGACTGAGGTGGCAGTAAGGCACTGAAAGTAACTGCTAATTTATTACCGAGCGATCTTATCACGCGCCACTTTAAATCAAAGCACAAAGAAGTGATAAGGATATACACTAGAGCTAATTAGTGTTATAACACTCATATGCAATTAAGATCGAACTTAAAAATATATGAACTGTAATATTGTTTGAGTGGAAACCACTCAATGTCCCCATTAAGTGCACACTGAGGCTTAAAAAGATGCTTGGAGGGTTTAAGCGCGCACCATATTTATTTAGGCATGAGATTTTATAAATTCTTATCAATCCGATCAAAACTGTGAGATATTTAACAAATATATTTCATTTTAGTACAAAAATTAAAATAAAAAAAATTATTTACTTTTTTTGGATTGTTGACATCACCAATTAGAAAATTTGCCCATGGCAGTATTCTACGCCTATCGAACTGGCGGAAAGCGCACACATTGAAAGTATTGGCAAGTGCTTGTGAGCACTTTCCGCTTTTTACACACATCAGCAAACAACGACACACCAATGCTTGTCTTCGCGCTTCGCTTTGTTGTTGCTAAATTTCTATATTCATGGTTGATTTCAATTTGACGTTCAAATGCACCGCTGAAGCGTTGACATTATTCTGACAGCTCGCGGCGATAGTGACATCGACACCGTCAGCGACACCGCTGGCAAGCGGCACAATAATAAGCTCTACAACAACACTGCTTGGAGCGGTGAAGTGAAGCGGGCGGGCGGGCGGTCTGGCAGACAGACATGCTGAGGGGATCGGGCAATAGGCGGTCAAAACATGTGAAAATAGCAAAAGACAACAACAAGACAACAATTGCTGCTGGTTAGGCTGATTGATGAACATCTACAATATTTACAAAACACTACAGCAACAAGAAAACCAAGCAGAAAAAACAACAAGGTGAAATTGCGAAAGTCAAAAAGTGACAGCATTCAACGCTCATCAACCGCAATAATATGTACGCACACACACACACACACACACACACACACACTCATACATAAGCCCGTATAAAGTGGCTGATCGGTGAATGTTGTTGATGTTGTTGATGTTGTTGATGCTGTCGTTGCAGCCTCTGCTTTTGGCAATATGCCCAATTTGGCAAACGAACCGACTTTGTAGCAGGTTGTGCCGCTCCGCACCCCATCCACCAGCACACACACCCATGCATATGTACACGCACAACCATTGGCGACCCGATCATTGTTTATGAAGAGTGAATAATTCGACTCCTTAATTTCAAATGAATTCATTTTTCAAATGCTAACTACTTTTGTTGTGCTTTTTTGGCTTGAATTGACCGCTTTTTGTTTGTTTACAAAACACTCGAACGCACTGCACAAACGTACGAGTGCAAATCCACACCACATGTATGTGTGTGTGTGTGTGTGTTTACTGGCCTAATGCTGTGCAATGAGTACTTTGAATTGTATAAAAACAAATGAAATTTGTCACAACAGCCACGACGCCGAACACGGGGTCGAACAAAATGTGTATCTGAACAACTGTTGATTGTTTGCTTTGAGGGTTGCCATGATGTGAAGGCATTGCCATGTATTTGACAGCATCAAGTACAAATTTAACAGTCTTTGCGGTTTATGTTTCACCTTCATCATTTTTGACCTTGGATTGAGACCTTTATCATCTTCCAAAGAACCCAGCAATTTTTGAAACTTTCTTCTGAGCTGATTAGCTGGATCTTCTCCCTAAACTAAATCACACGCAATCTATGAAATTGATATGGTCGATGTTCGAATCTGCGTGACCCCCAAAAAATTTATTTTAAGAGCGAGACTGGTTTAAGGGCTCTTAATCCAGCTTTACGAGAAGCTTATTAGATCAGTAGGGTCAACTATTTATACAATGACTGATTAGCGTAACAAGTTACGAGTAACTAGTCAAGATAATAGCACCTCTTACTATCGTTAGTTACGCTTTTCCCTTAGTCAAAAACCCCTTGGGCGGTCTAATAGGAGCCACTTAGACTTACTTATTTTTACTGGATTCTTTTGGCCGTAGTTAAAAAGTTATGCTAGGACTATATCAGCTGGCAATATCTTACGAGTACAAAAGGCCCAAATTATTCTCTTTAGAAAACATGCTCACACAAAATAGAGAAGTTTGTTTCTTATGAAAACAACTTGTGATTAAACCCGAGGTCTGACAGCCTTCTTTGCAGTGTTACTCTTGACATCTGCAATTCCGGGAAACAAACTGCAGATAGATTCAATAACTTAATACACATTTCTCTCGGCAACTCTATTTGTGTCAGAAGACTCAACAGACATTAAGCAAATCAACCCAAAAGCACCACCAACAAAAATATTTACTGAAAAAATACAACAAAACTGCAGCAACAGCATTGCTACATCAACACTACACTAAAAAGCCACATGAGCTGTAGGCGAAAGTCGGCACAGCATGGCACGAGGATAAGGCGAAGAACTATAACTATAGCAGCAGTATTGCAAGCTATTCGCGGTGCGCTTGTGCTGCAGCAAAGACTATCAACGTACCACATTTGTGCTACACATTCAGGAAAATTCACTTTATGGAGAAAGAATGTGGTAATTGGGCATAGTAAGCCAACTAGTTGTTTGTTTAGTTGGTTTGAAGTAACAGTTTAATTTTCCCTCAAAATATAAACCATTCTTAAAGTAGGGTTCTATAATTTTCGTCCCATATTTACATAGGGTAGATTAATGGCTGATTTACATACAACTTTCCTCGCTTTACCGAGGAAATTGAGTTCGATCACACTTTGACTTCGAAGAGAAGCAAACATAAGGTTTGTCGGAATGAACGCTTTGCTTTTCGGGCTTCTCTCTGATATTTAATATTTCGTGTTAGGTTATTTTCATCTTAAAATACTTCATAAACGAAACTTACATATGTAATTCGAAAAATGTATTTTGATCCAATTGAAAAATAGTAGAAATAGAAGAAATGAGTAATAAAACAGCTGCTTGTCAAAGCATAAAAAGATAAGAGTTACCCAACATTTTGCTTCGGCTCGAAAACCCTTTATGTGTACGTACTTACACGAAAGCATACACCGAACTTATCTGTCAAAGCAAATGTCTGTAGCAAAGCGAAGCAAAAATTTCATGTTAAAGGCTCTTAAGTGTTTATTATATAAGGACAAGCTTGTGGTTCAGGGTCTTTACTGGCTCTACTAGCTGATTTTATACAGTCACAATTCAAGGGAACAATTATACCTCAAAGCCTCTTCTCTCTGGAACTGTCAAATTTCTTATGCTCGGTAGAGCACAATGTATTCTTTCTTAATAGCCTTAAATACATTCTACAGAGTTTTTCCAAATCTGGAATTTCTCTGTGTTGAAAACGCTAGTCCAGATTTGTAGTCGGAGCGAGAAAAAGATATAAAATTGGTGATAGAATCACATTTAATATTACTTAAAATAAAATTGTTGTGAGGATAAGAGTTGGGCTTATTTACTTAAAAAAGCCTGGAGAAGACATGGAGCTATAAAATATATTTGAGACCTGCAGGGCAAATACTCAGAAGTCAGAGTAATAATATGGCAATACCATCACTTTTGAAGCGGTCATTTCGTCACGGTGTTATACTACACATTATGAGACGTTTTATTGGTGGGATGCACACCACTATTGTTGTTTCCCGAGTCCATGCAGCGGAATTTGCACTTTGAAATATGCCTCCGCTTTATTCGCCAAGTTTGTCAAAGCCATTTAATTAGATAAATCGTTGAGCTGGGTATTAGCGTTAATTCAGTGGTTGTAGCACCAAGATTGGCGATAAATATTGTCAATTTGTTTAATAGCAAAGATTAAACTTGAAAATTCAAATTAATTGATATTTTGAACGCGCTTTGGGTTTTAGGTGTCTTAGGTGATTTGGCAGCAGTTTTCAAAAATGCGAATGACTATTTGAAGAAGACGAGAGTGAATGCCGAAAAAGTGGGTGCATAGTTGACGAATACCTTTGTAGGATCAGCGCACGACTATATACAATATGTATACGATTGTGGCATGCCGGATGATGCATGCATCGGGGGAAATGCCTTCGAGCTCATTTAAAATTACAACACACACACATACACATACACAAGAAAGGAGGGCAACAAAATTCCGCAAGCAACTACAAGGCAGATGCAGCACACAGCCATGACAGGAAGAGGAAGCAACAAAGTAAAAGGTATAAAACAGAAGTGCCGTGCGTTTACGCACGTCAAGTTGTGGCATGCCCCTCAGAATGGCTACTACTTACTCTTGGCACACAGCGTTCTGCTGGCACCGTCTGAAATGCAACAAAATCGAGTGCAACAACAGCGAGAATGTGCACCCAAAAAGGTACACAAAATAAGCATTTACGGGTTTGTGTGCAGCAACGTGGCAAGCGGAAAGGCCAAAGCGACACATTCATTCGATGCCAGCAACATTGCGACATGCAACAAAAAAATGCCATAAACAGTAGGGGCAGCTATAGCTTTATACGTGAATTTCATATGCAAGCATTACATATGTTGCATGCCACATGCTTTAAATGGAAGCACAAAATATTGCCACAAAATACGTGTACAGTATGCTATGTGAGCAACAACAATGTGTGCACCTTTTTTGTGCAAACTGTTGCGTTGTGTTATTCATGCAACAGAGCCACATGTTGCATGTATAGAGCAGCATTTTAGCTTGGGGTTGTGGCAAAATTTTAACAACCCTCAATTATGTTTGCTGCTTTTTGTTGTTGTTACTTTTAACTGTACAGTGTCAATAATTTCATCTGTCAGTTAGTCAAGCTCCCAAACGTGTTTCTTTGATAAACTAATTTTTGACGTAAGCCCTCTCGGTTCCACTCAATTCAAAGTCAGTCCAAGTAGGAGGAATTTTTTTCAAGTAGACTTTTAATAATCCTACCTCAGCTCCCTACACTTAGTCCATATTTCCCACTGCTGATCACTTCAGCTCCAGTCGATCCATATCTCTTACCTCCGAGTCACTTCGTCTGATTTTAGGGAAAGGGAAAGTAGCCGCAATCGGCTAAATATGGAGGATGGCAGCAGTTGTTAACCTTTTTGCAGAAATCTGTCTCGTTCAGGACCTCGAAGAGGACCGAGACTAGAATTCCTTTATTTGGAAGACTCCATATATATTTGGCCTATACTGCATGGGCCGTGAGAAGTGCCTTGAGCCCTAGTTGAGACATTTTTGGTGTATTGTGAAAATCCAATATATCATTCAAAGTTAAGAATCAGATAAGAGACAGCTTGAAGTGCGATTCGAGGTAAACAATGACCAGATAACTCCTGTTACTTCATTTGGACTGATCATTCCTCTGTTCATTTCGTTGCTTGAGGTTTAGAAGATGGCATGCCGCAGACGCGACGACTAACGTTGAAAATTCCAACCACGAAACATACCAGAACCAAGTATTTTAGCTCAATATTTTAAAAAACTCATTCAATATTTTCGTATTTTAGATTAAGTCTCTAGAATGAAGAAGCTCGAAAAGCAAATACATACAACTAGTTGGGTTTCACTTTCCAGGGGTTATTTTTCAATGACACAACAAACATACCTACCCAAACATATACATATGCACACACTAAAGAGGATGATGGAGAATAAGTAAGGCGAAAGTAAATCACTTTTCACGCACTCTGCTTACGGGATGTCGCAACAGTTAGAGGCGTTTTAGTCATGCAACGTCTAATTGACAATTGGAAATCTGCTTATCAAAAAAGCAGCGCACAAGATGGTTTCAAGCATATACCCTGCATGTATGCGCCTGTGTGCGCTTGTGTGTGTGTGTGTGTATATATATATTGCAAATAAAAAGTGCCAAAAACAAACAGAGACATTTTCGTAACAAAAACTGAATGACAGGCGCTTATCTCTGATAATGACTGCAGCGGCATAGGCGTCGCTCCCCTCGTCGCCAGCAAATGTGGCGCAAACTCGCGCCCTGTAATACACTAAACCGCACACCCATACGCACGCAACACTACACACATACTACATGTGCATGTACATGGCACAGAAAACACAGTCGGGCCTGTCAGTCTGACGTGGCTTGACGCAGTATCTGCGCTGTCCCAGAACTGTTCGTTGTTGTTGTTGCTTTTTTTTCCTTTGCTTTCGCGAATTTAATTTTGATGAATCCCGGGATGACGTTCAGCTTGGCTGCATGCAATGAAAGAAAATTATTCTTCAACGCCACGACTAAAATTTTTATTTATTTCTTCTATTTCATGTATTTTTTGTTGTTGTGGAGGTAGATAATAATTTGATATTTCCTCTGGCTGGCAGTGTCTTATGTGTGTGTCTACAGTGTGCTTATTTGTTCATTTGTCTCTTCGGCAATACTTTGTTTTGATTCCTTAAATCACTTTTTTCCATTCAAATTCACTCGCTACTCGCTGCTCGCTGCTCGCTGCTCGGTGGCAAAGTGACTTTGCCGATTTGAAGGCCAATCTTTATATTGCTGCGCTGAACCAGACAAGTCAGCAAATTTGAGAAACTAATTTTGGATAGGAAGTACAAAATATTGTGGAGAATACGAAAGTGAGACTCTCTTATGAAGAACGATTGTGGTGTGTAAAAAAAAAAGAGAATATAATAACGGAATTACTGATTCAAACTAGTAAGTAGTTAGATAGAACTAGTACTCTTTTATACATATGTAACAATTTTTGGAATTTTTCCAAATTTTTCTGAATGTATAGTGTATGAAAATACATCGAGATTGGTTAAAAAGTAGGTGCTTTCAAGAGAAGTGGAAGACTGGCAACCAATAACACCTAAATCACACAAAACAACCCAAAAAAATCAAATATGTCGCGTGAGACGATCCTCATATTCCTTTTCTGACTAATCAGTGGTTGATTAAAAATTTTAGAAATTGCAAAAATTACTTTGAAACTTTGCCAAAGAATCATCGGAGCTTCCCTTTCGGTTTTAGTTTTTTACCAGAAGAAAACAAGTTATAAAGTTCAACAGCTGATAAGTTATCAGTTCTCTTAAATACTTTCAAAAAAAAAGTTTCCTAATTGAGCATTATTTGTTCAGTTTTAGGAAAATACTTCTGCAACATGCAGATATAATTTGAAAAACGTCGATAGTGTGCTTGCACTTTAGAATGTAATCCGAAGACAAAAATTTTGAAACAAACGAACGCCGTAGAAAATTCTGCTCTAATTTATGGTGTGCGTCCTGGCTGATAGTTCATAAATTGACGGCTTTGATCAGCCTCAATCACTTCTGGCAAAAACTATTTCTAAAATCAAAATATCTGCGCCAAAAATATTATGGTAAAGTTTGAAAGCTGCTTAGGCTCAAAAAATAATCTCGCTTTCAACTTGCTTCTATTTAATAAAAAATATTATTTAAAAAAAATATATAGGAGAAAATAGCATTGTTGGAAAAAGGTTTATAGTGAATGGGATCGCTTACTCACAGGTGTAATTTATAATTCATTTGGTTGCTGAGAACTAATCTCATTCTGCCTTTTTCCAGGATTTAACAAAAAAAAAACATTCTGAATATATTTCGGAACATATACCGTTGCGATAACCATCCCAGTGATAAGAAACGTTCCATAAGTTCATTTCAAAGGATAAACACTAAAAAAAAACAATTATACGCTCTTTGCCATCTTTTCCATCCATCCATCCATTGCTATATAAATGTGAAGTAATCAATGTTGTGATACACATGTATGATTGGAAAAAGATTTAATTTTGAAAAGTATAGATATTGTAGAAATATAGATTAATAAAAAAAAAGTTTAATTTATATTCCTCAAGCCAACCCATCAAAAGAAATCGAACGACAAGTATTATCAAAAAATATTATCGACGTTAGTTCTCAATGCTGTTTGCATATCAGAAATAAAATGAATCAGAAAATCAGAATCTATATTGTTGTTGTAATAGCATAAGCAATTTCAAAACGATTTTTTTTTTATATCGACCCATTAGTGCATCCCGGTAATTTGAGTTCCAAACCACTATAGGGCGATCACTCCTCCCAGTTTATTGGGGATTGACCGTAGGATTGCATAGGCGAATAGGAAGTATCATTCGAGTTGGATGTGAACAGGGGTGACTAGGGGATTAGCCGGAATGAAGTTATCTGGGTCACCTAATAAGTAGGGGTTGGTTAGTGTTAATAGTAGGAGAGCTATTAGTATGATAATGAATCCTACAATATCTTTGAATGAGAAGCATGGGTGGAACGGAATTTTGTCAATGTTAGATTTTAACCCGATTGGGTTAAAAAAAAATAAAAATCAAAATTTCAAGAACCTAATCCCTTCTATTAAAACAATGTGATTTATCTAATTGTTGATTTCACTCTTAACCACTAAACTTTAATTCAACTTTGTAGGTTAGCGTAAGCAACGCACACTTTTGTGGGTCACTGTAGGTTCGCACTTCGATGTACTGCGTATGGAAACATATGTTCTTGTAATATAAATGAGTGTATGTGCACATTAGTTGCGAAAATCGTGCGCTTCCATTACGATTGCTAGCTAATGACACAGATTATGGAACGCTGTCTGCAAATCGCCCGTCCGCCGCCCTCTGCTCCATGGCAACCATCTGTGCGTGGGTGTATGTAGTAGATATTTTGTTGCAAAAGTCCAGTATTAAATACACCATGGAAACATAACTACGCATGTATGTATATACAATATGTGTGCGTGTGTGTGTGTGTGTGTGTGTGTGTGCAACAACAAAAGCAGACAGACCATATTGAGCGCGCTGCCATATGCAAATTGCCGGCAATTATTTTTCTGTCGCATGCGAAATAATCGACTTTGCATTTTATTGTCGTCAAATGTGATTGCATTTTGGTTGCTTTTTATACTCTCTCGGCATTTTTACTTTGCTTTTTTTGTGCATTTTTTTTGCATCAGAATTAATTTGTTACATTTGCCCGACTGGCTGCTCGGCCTGCTGCTATTTGTTGCACTCAATGAGTTGGCAATACCGTTAAGCGCGAACATATTGTTGGCAGCGGACAGACGCGCTTATCATTAGCGCAAATCGGCGATACATTTTCACACTTGCCAGACGCTACTGGACACAAATGAGTGCCACTGTGGTGCGAATTCGGAGAAATATCTAAGAAATAGAAATATGAGGTGGGTGTCTATTAGAATGAGGATAACGCTCGACGTTGATCATAATCGGGAAGTGTGTAAAACTTTTATTGTTCTTTAACACTTTTTGTGTTTTACTTTTATATTATATTAGGGAACATTTACAAAAGTCATGATATTTTCAAAATCCCCTCCAAATGCGCCTAATGCCGAATTCAGCTATTGCTCGTCGCTGTGCGTGGTTGTTTATTTGCCTGGCCGCCAGTCGCATGTCCGCCTGCCACCCGCATGCGTGTCAGTTTACATTGCGCCCACACATGTAAGAAATGCGAATAAAAATTTTTGAATTTTTGTCCAAGTTTTATGACTTTTTTATTTGCCTCCTCATCACCACATCTTTAGGCGCTCTCACATACATTGGTATGTTTGTCTACATTCTGCTCGCACGTGTGTATGTATGTAGCAATAGTGCAGCAGAGTTGGACAGCTATGTGAAATTAATTGAAAGCAACACAATGCCCGACAAACTAAACAAATAACTATAAACGCTTAGATACAAAATAAGCGAAGCAAAAAATAGTTTAAAAATAGATTAATCTTAACTTTTTATGGCGCATTGCGTCACATTGGAATTCGCTTGAGCGGCCAATAAGTGGTTGGGCATTAAATAGGTGTTAATAGCCTGATTTAAAAATCGATTTAAATAATACAAATGCACAGAATCAAACTAATTATGATGGGTTGCGCATAAATAAAAATAATTAAAAAAATAATTTAAAAAACAATTAAAAAATTTTTTTTTTTTTTAAATTTTTAAAAAATTAATAAAAATATAAATATAAATATAAATAAAAAAATAAATAAAAATAAATAAATAAAAAAAGTAAATAAAAATAAAAAAAATAAATAAAAATAAAAAAATTAATAAAAATAAATAAATAAATAAAAATAAATAAATAAATAAAAAAATACATAAAAAAATAAATAAAAAATAAATTAAAATAAATAAATAAAAGAAAATAAATGCAAAAAATAAATAAAAAAAATTATAACGAAAATAATAATAATAAAATATTAAAAAAAAAAATTTAATTTAAAATTTTTTAATTTAAAAGTTTTTTACCTAAAAACAAATTGATAAAAATAAAAGTAAAATAAACAATTAAAATTTCAAAAAAAATAAAAAATTAAAAAAAAAAATTAAAAAAGAAATAAAAATTAAGAAAGAAATAAAAGTTAAAAAAATAAAAATTAAAAAAGAAATAAAAATGTAATAAATAAATAAAGAGAAAAATGTTTTAATGAAATTATGGAAACCAATAATTGAAAATCTTTTAATTGATATATAAGCGAAAAGTTTCAATATTTTAAATAGAATAGATAGCAATATGAACAAATTAAAAACAAAAATAAATTCTTAATAACTCCACAAGAGCTGACATTTGGAGATCTGTCTGTAAGCCCATTTACCTGTCACTATTTTCTATCATCACACGTCGAGCGATTTTCAAGCAGTGTGCACGATCTAACGGCAATATTTATACGGAGCCTATTGCCAGCCCAGTTGTCTATAGTCACATTTAAAACCTCTACAAATCCTATATGAATAATAACCTCAGGATATATACTTATACTTACTTATATATATATATATATATATTACATATTTTAATTGGGTCCTGCTCCTAGGATGAGGTTTTCTGTAACTATATATCAAATGTTTTTTAATCAACACAAAAAATTTACTGAGCCTCTTCTTAAGGTCAGGTGAGTTGATGCTAACCACCAATATAAAATTTTTTGTAACATCTTTTTGCTATTCCATGAATTTGTTTTAAGATGAATGGCATGTGAAGGAGGGAACCGCAACGCCGTTCTGAGACCGCACGAATTTCATTTCAGTTTTATCTAGTGCGCAGTGCCCACAAGTCAGGGTCGGTCAGCCGGTGAGCACTGATTGACCGTCACATCTCCCGGGAGTTCAACTGGTGTAAGTAACTAAGTGAAATTGGCGAATTGGCGAATTGGCATACTACGTCAGCGACAACAAAAACAACAACACGCTAGAAGCAATTTTGAAAATTATTTCGATTTTAATGCCAACAACATCGGCAATTGTCACAAATTGCGACAACTAAAGCAACAACACAAACAACAGCAACGAGAGCATAGACACGAACGCCAGTAAAAAGGCAAAGTACAAAAGGCAAAAACAAGAAACAAAACAAACAGCATGAACTTTATAGAAAAAGAAACAGAAAAAACAAAATCAAAACAAAAAGCAAACCGTTTGGAAGGCCTTACGGGCTGCCGGGAAGGAGGTGACAACAGCAATAGTAGCAACGGGGGAAGTGGGCACATGCACATGCACATGAACACACACACGTCCGCGCATTATTGACATGCACAGGAGAGGCCGCGGAGTCGACATGGAATGCGAACGCAGACAGTTTATTTCGATTAAAGTCAATTGAAATAAATTTTCATCAAAAAGGCTCGCAGAGGCAGCGCAACCAGCTGCAACACGCCGGCATGTATGGGCGAGAGCGCGCGAAAATTAACCAGCCGGCGAAATAGGCACAAAAAATAAATAAGAAGTGGCACTGCGCCGGCGGCCGACGAGTTAAGGTGTGAACACGTGTGACAACGGTGAACGCTTGCGGCACGAAAATTTATATATTTCCGCGCACTTACCGATAACTTCTGCGCCGTTGGGGTCACGGGCATTCCAATGCGGGGAAAAGTGTCCGTTGAAGTGTACGCCAACGGAATGAGGAAAATCAAATTGACAACCACTGCAACTGCCACTTAACACTTTAATCCGCTTAAAAATATGTTTTCCATGGTGCAGCATTGCCAGCAGCAAAAACAACTAATGCATAAGTTGGTTGCGGTGGGGTGAAAACCTATTCAATCAATCAATCGCTCAAGTGTTGTTGAAAACACTTGAAAACTGTTTTAAAATATTGTTGGCAATTATGGGTTTATGTTCGATGGAATAGTATTCGATATTGCACACGATAAAGATGATATGCTTTGAAAAGTGGAAACAGAAATTTATAAGTAGGTAATTAACACCGATAAAGGCGATCCAATAACTATGAGGACCTCGCATAACACACAGCTGCTATGATAACGGTATATGATGATGATTTTTTGTTTTTGTAGAGTATTATAATTTGTAATTTATCTCTGTTATATTCAGTAAATTCCCCAGAATTTCTTTTATTTACATTAGTATTCGTAAATGTGAAAAACATGTTGAATTCCATTAAATTTTATACATTTGTATAATTTGTTAAGAGTTTTTTTGTATATCGTACATATGCGATACGGTCCCTGAATTCATCTGGCATGGTGTTTCCGGTGAAGTTCGGAGGTCAGTCATTAACATGATGTTTCGATGGGGAGGAAGAATTAAATTAAGGGGGGTCCTACTAAACCCAATACGTGTATAAATATTGCCCGTTATAAAATACACTTCTACAACTTAGGTTGTGTAAAAAGGAGAAACCAAAATCACACGGGAGGAAATTATACATATAAATGAACTATGTATTTCACTTGATACCCTCATAGGAATATATAGTGAACAATTATGTTTTACATTAGATCATCATATAATATTTGTCATAAACGAGATCGATTGATCTGTCGAGCTTTTGAATTATCAGATAAATACAGGGGTTTTATTTTTAAATGTTTTAACTCAGATATCTTCAGTTACATGGACTAAATGATCTTGACATCTTGGCATTATTTGTTTTTCTCTGAAATTTTCGTCCTACAAGTTCGGGAAAAAGTCTGCCGGCTATTTTTTTCGATGTGGACACCTTGAAGACTCTAGATACTAATAGACATTTGCAACCGAAAGAAGTATTTATAATTTATATATATATGTATATCCATAAACCACCATATAAACCAAAAGCTTTAATTAATGGGTAGATAGGTTTATCCATTGGGAATTTTATATCATTTGAGGACGATCCTGTCAAATTTGATTTCTACAAGCACTGGACTAGAACTGTTTCCACTATCCACTATCCACCATCCACAATTCCACTATCTTGCAAAATGGAACAGTAGCTTGGGGATGCGATTCAAGTTATTTAATGTTACCGTCAAAAAATTGCTGCTTTTGTATTCATCTTCGAAGCGAGTCCGCCGTAAAGTCAAACCTGTTGCAACGCAAATTTCGCAACATCTGCAGGAAAAAAGTGAAATTTAATAAGAATGCAAGCTTTGGATAAAAACTGACACACTACACTCCCGGGCACACATATACACACATAAATGGGTTTAATTCAGTACACGAAGAGTTGCGAAACGCAAAAAAATCTACAGCTGTTGCCTTGGTAATAAAACCACAGCAGCTGTCGCATGAAACTACACTCTGAAGATAGCAAATATTTCCATGTGGCAAAAAACACAACATTTATAGTTGGCTTACATATGGCAAGCGGCAAATGACGAGCAAAAAAGCAAGTAAAAATATAAGAAGACGCACGCAAATTATGTTGGATGAACCTAGTTAACAACATACTTTCCTTTTTTTTTTGAAAGGGCTGGAGAACCGGGTTCGTTCATGGTGTGACCCTTTATATAGCAAATCTGGTTTTAAATATATCTAAAAATTAAAGAGTGTACTGAATATTCACTGGATCTATTAAAGATGTGGACTATGTTGTCAGAGAAAATTTGTTGGAGTGCAAGACTAAACCAGACCCGAAATGTGTTTTGACTTATATCTAAATAAAGATGTATGAAACTACTTAAAGGTGCCTTTAGATTTTTATAGAAGAACGCACCTCATATCTCATATTGTAGTACATAAGTGGATTTCATGTCCATCCTCTTAAGAAATATATGTAGACGAGGCAATAGGATATATTATGTGGAATTGTTTTAAAAAATTATATACAGGAATTTCAACGCATATGTATAAATTGAAAATTGCAAACAAGGACACCCTAATATGCAAGTTCGTGCAAGCCGAAACAAAAACGACTAAATCGCTTGATAAAAACAGTCAATTTTTGGTGCCACTTATTTGTTTCGAAAGCGAATTATGATTTGTCTGCCTTGCCTACCAACCGCCACCCGCCACCCGTCACCCGCTCAAACCACCTAAAAGGATCAACACGAATGGGCCAGTAAAATCAAACTGTTGCTAAAGGAATTCCCCAACAAGTGAAAGTGAACAATAGAAAAAGCTTAAAGAAGAAACGCAAACTACCTTACGCATGAACAAATTTAATTTAGAAGGCATTTCGATGCCACCGATGACAATGTAGCCTTTAGAGATGAATGCACAACGGAGTCACACACATACACACATATTTGCAGACATATTGCTCTGTGACGACAGCTGGATTTTGGACAGCACTCGGGAGCCGGGTGTGAGAAGCCTTATTGTTTGCTTGAAATTGCCAAAATGCGAGGAATGTGTGGCGCAGTGCACACATTTGCTCACAAGGAGCAACACGACACGTCAATCCCCTAACTCACGCCGAAAAAGTTGTGAACTCAAAATTACTGTTATTAAATAATACCTCTGTGTAAATACTTAACAAAAGCCAACTGCTTTGTTATTATCAAGATGAAATTAAAAACATTGATATTAAGAATAATGTTCAGAAGGATACAAGCAGCTATTAGAAGTGTTGAAGCGTAAGTCGAAACTGCCATAAATTCGCTTTTGCGCTCATGTCATAATGAAAATAAATCAAAGTGCCTCTTTGATTGTGAGTTCTTCGATTAAACACTTTGTGATAGGAAATTAATAATATTAAAGAAATACTTGGTGAAAATTCTTAAGCTTGTGAACTAAGTGGAAAACGCTCTCGCGAAATCTTACTAAATTTAACAATTGGCAGGGGCACACAGGAAAGTATTTAAAAAAACAAACAAAAACAAAAAGTCTTAAGATAAACATTGATTTTCGAGAGCCGATCAATATTTTAAGAAATTTAAAATTGGTGCAATGGTTTTCGGCACTCACTTCGGAAGTGATATTCACAAATCAAGAATTAATACTTTCATAAATTGATTATCATAACGGAAGAAAAGGTTTATGAAAACTCCTCCTTTAGATATGAAAATTAAATGAATGAATCTTATCTTCTCTATTCAGCTTTTCATGAGCAACCACACCTTAAGTTATAATTAGAAGCCAATAGATCCCCAAGATCATTTGGGAATTGAAGACAAACAAGTGTAGTGAGTCCAAAGGGTTCCGTGAGGGACAAGCACCTGTTGTTAGCAATCTAGACATGTGAGTATTTCGAGTTGGTAATGAACATCAGTTTCATCTCTGTTTTAATTACAAAAAACTGCTTAAGGACAATTGCAAAAGAACAGGACATTAAGGAAAAATTTCCCTTTACTTAATATAACGGTATGCCGAATATCAGTGCTAGCTGCTGACTCTTTACAGAACAAACAATTGTGTGAAATCGACAGAGTATCTAGTACCTAGTACCTAGTATACATAATACTAAGATCTGACGGTTGGCAGTTTAAAAGTGAGTGCCGAAGTCTTAAATGTCGGATTTTTAGCTTGATTATATTATGGTGCCTATGCCTGAAATTTTAATGACAATTGCAACTTTTTTAAATATTCGACAGTTTAATGTAAGCTCGAGTTTTGAAAATATGAGACGTAGGCTAATTTACATTTATAAACAACATGTTGAAATTTATTTATAACCCTAACAATCTTAAGTGGAAGAAAAGTTTTGCTTTATAAGAAGTGAAAGCTCAACGACGCTATGAAGTTTAGGCGAAATCAAAAACGCTCGCCTTCGTATTTTTCGCTCAGTTTCTGAACATTTCATTGTAAAGAGCTTTCACTTTATAAGTGCTTTATAAGGTGTAATTTCATAAGTAAAGGGGAATATATTATGGGATCCCTTAATACTAAAGATAATTGTATGCCAAGAAAGCTTATAATTTTGAAGTCAGCGTTGATTTTTGCTCTTTCATCTCACTAGCAAAGAAAAGTGATACATTGTGTAACCAGCAGACTTTTGCCCAAAACTAGAGAAATATATGTATCTTCTTTTTACTTTTAAAGATTGCGTAGTTGGCAACTATCGTTATTTATTTACACTGTATACATATGTATATACATATTTTAGATTTCGTTTTGACGAGTATATGAAAAAATCTTGATAATATACAAGATTGACTTCTTCAGCCAAATATTTCAAAATATTCCGTTATGTGGGGTGGTTATAGGACATTTTGGTATATTTTATAATGAAACTTCTTTCCGCTAGCCCATAAGGCAGAAAAAGGGTAAGGGTTCGTGGAAATTTATTTATTTCACTCGACCCTCGAGATTACGTCCTCAGTATTTTTTTTCCAAATTGATATAATCACCACATCAACTTTCCTAACTTCCTTGTGAGAACTTCAGATGATATGTTAATGGGTGCTAATAAAGTGGGTGCACTTGGAATGAAATATTATAAATATAATTATACATTTTTTTATTGTTTCTATTTCATTCATTTTTATTTGTTCATTTTTTATTGTTGTTGTGCAACCAACTAATATTGTGTTGTATTTTACATCAGCTATTTCTAGATTTAGATAGTATTACTTACCCGAAATTAAAAAGAACAGCACATGTGTTGTCCTCCGATCACAGCTGTTTCAGTTTTCTAATATATCTACTTTTTGTAAATGTATATGTATATAAATGTTTGAAATTACAAAAATGTGGTAACACCTTTTATTCACTTTTTTTACTTCATCTCTTGATGATCACAAAACGTTGCACAAAACAACAAAAACAAAGGCGAATTTAAAATTAAAATTCTTTTAATTCTTCTGAATTATTTTTATTTTTGAATTCTAATTTTGAAAAGTAAAAAATTTTGCACCTCAACACTTCGAATTGGGGACATAAATTACTTTTTTGATTTGCATCTTTCAAAATTTTCTATGCCTTGTAGAAATATTCGCCAGCCACTTTATAAATAAAATATAAAACCTAACCAAAACAAAAACAACAATAAGCGTTATTCGTTTGTGCACAATTGAAAATGAAATTAAGCGTCACCGAAATTAAATAAAATGGCAGTTTGCGCCATCAGCTTTAATCGCTTGTGATCTTATATTATTAAGGATATTTATTTTTGTTTTAAGGTTTCTTTTTGTTTTTTTTTTTGATTGTTTTCTGGACTGATTAGATGCAAAAATATGCGAATAATTTAGATTTTCAATATTTATTGCTTTCTAAATTTCAAAAATAATTAACTTCTACGTAGTTTTTACAAAAACTTGTATGCGCTGTTGTTGCGAATGCGAATGCGAATGCGAATGTCAGGCCTGGAAAAATCGAAAAAGAAAAAATATTTCCCATGTCAATGCAATTGGCAGAATCAGTGGAGATTTTAATACTTGTTTATTTGGTTAATTAGCCGCCAAGTGGCAAGCTATGAAACGAATTAGTGAGGGGTTAAGCTTTTGGTGTTGTAGTTGTTGTTGGTTTAGTGTGTAGAAGCGCACAGTCTTATGAGTGCAGTAAAGCGGCGATCCAAACGAACCAAGGGCAATGAAAATAGGAATAAGAGATAGCTAATATTAGAGTAGCAGACTAAGGGGATAGAGAGAGATAGTGAGAGATAGTGAGTGAGAGAGAGAGAGAGAAAATTAGCAAACGGAATTTTTTATTACAGTAAAGATATTTTCGCTTTTTAGGAGCTTTTTGCAAAAGGAAATCTAATAAATAAAAAAAAACAGTTACAAAAAAATGGGTGACACACAAGTAGCCGAACCGTATAACGGAAAATTTATAAAGCAAAAGATGTGAAGTGCATAAAATGTACACGAATGAACTATGTGGTGCGTAAACGGTGATGGGTGGGTGGTTTATGGTGGTGCCGTCAAGCCACAAAATGCATATTTTTAATCACGCGATATGATTTCGGACTTTGGAGCATTGCAGAGGGAGAGGAAACAGGCAGTAAGACATTTTGAATGCATTTAAAGAGATTTCGAAATGTTTAGGGGTATATTTCTTGTGGATAAGTGCAGTCTACAAATGATGTGTTTATGGGGTATTTATGAGAGCTTTTAAATTTTTATTTTTGGTCAACACCATCCTTCAGCTAATTTATTAGATGGCAGCAGATTGTCTATGGAAAAATTGAAAATGTAAAAGGTGAAGGCTATGAAGTGATGAGGAGCCATGAATTGATAGGAAACATTTTTATTCTATTAGTTTTTTCTAGAGCATACAATAACGAGAATACAAAACGGTAAATAAATATGAGAACAAGAGTATTCACACAACAACAGGCGCATAAAAAGTGAGAAATTTAAGAAAATTATATCAAATCATATTTATAGATATACAATAAAGTTAATTAAGTAGAACGTACATACATACATAACGCTAAACTACACACAACTACAAAAATGATTAAGTGAAGCCTTTGAAACTTGAGTGATATAATATATAAACGGGAATAATATTACAGTTATAACGTTAATATTATGGCAATTTAGTGTAAAAAATGCGAGAACGAACTAGTATTTACAAAACATATATTCTTTTATAGCTGCTTATGACGCTTAGTAATTCAGCTCAGCAATTAACCCCTATATGATGTCGTAGTAAATACAGAAATATCTGTTTAATTTTTAAATAGCAAAAACAATGGAAAACTTATGGAATGTATGATGAAATAGTTTATGTTGAAAAACGTCGATTGTTTTTTTAGAAAATATGTGTGATGCCGCCAAGTTTAAAGCAAGCAGCATTCTCAGCGATTCCAACCAAATTTAAGCCATGAATCACTTCGAAATCGTAAAAACTACGACTGCGCAAACAAAAGTGTAGAAATTTTAATATGAGAAATTCATTAATCTTATGCCAGTAATTTACCAAAACACACACAACAAAATTATTGCAGACACCAACAATTCTGGCCGCGAATAATTTATGGCGATATTTGTAAATATATAAACCCAGGTCTTGATATATAAAAGGCAATGTGAAGTACACAGTCCCACTGAGTGGATATTATTAAGAGATTCTACAAAAAATAACAGCACCTTCGTGCTTATACACGATATTTGTGGCAGGAAAGAAGTTCGGATCAAATCTATTATCGAATCAGCACCCCCCATAGACAATACCAATTGAATCCACCTTTAAATTTTTATTCCTAATTTCGTTGACATAACCTTTGCTTTATATGCTCTTAGTGTATATACACACACAAATATAATTTGGACACCTCATCGAAAGCCTATGAAAAAAAAATATTACAACTATTGCAATTCTAAGGAGGTAGGACGCCATTATTTACATGCAAGTTTTTTTTCGTATATATTTATTTATAATTTCAATCAGCAAAATTTATTTTATATAATTAATGCATAAACTTTTATAGATTATAATAGAAAAATAGATGTTGTTCAACTGATCGTAGAGAAGTTGAAAAATTAATGACTTATATATTACTAAATGTACAAAATTATTATTAAAAAGTTTCTTTTTGGGAACTTCATCAGCAACTGTGAATGGCATTAGTGTTGCAAGTGTTGCAAGTGTTGCAAGTGTGGCAAATCGTTAAATTAATGAATAATTTAGCAGGTTAATGGAACTATAAAATGTTGACGCATTAATCACATTACAATTGACCTACCGCACAATGAACACAAACAAAAAACCGTTATTTAGTTATATATATATTTTTTTGAATAAACAACTTTTTTGTCCGGTTTTTTTTTTTTTTTTTTTGTTAATTGTCAACTTTTCCACTTTATTTGTTTTAATATCTGCGCTCATATTTTATTGAAGGGCGACTTTTTTGTAAAAATGATAAATCCACCATAATTACTTGTGAGCCACCATAATTACTTTTTTGTTTGAACAATTGGGCGCTTAACTGTAATAATTAAAAGCTCCAAACCAGCAATTGAACAATAATACTTAACGGTAAATGAAATATAGCGCGCGACTGAATTAATAATAAACCTTCTGTATAGCTGCAACTACACATGCGGCACATTAACATGTATTACGTCCGTCCCGCGCACTATTTTATGACACTTTGGTGACACCTTGTTGACAAAACAGCTGTGGCCGCTAACGGAGCAATCAACACCAATCAACCGTTATAATAATCAGCGCTAACAGCGATATATGTCATTATATTGAAACACTCGCCGCACCACACCGGCCCCTCCCCTACACAACCGACGACCAACTAATGGCAGAGGCAGAGCAGAAAATCACGCCAATTAAGCCGCACAAAACGCTCAGCACCCAATGATAACGCTCCTTTATGCGCCACAAACCGAATGGGAAATCCAGTGAAATTAACGAATAATGGCAGTGAAGCGCTCCACATATTTACGCGCGCCCTGACACAATTCTAAATTACTCGAATTAATGAGTGGCACACACACACACACACACACACACACATGCATGCAGGCACTTGGGAGCAGCGGAGTAAATTTTAAAGAAATTAATGTGCAAATTGTTTATTTTCAAAATCATTTATTCGCTGACTTGGCACTCTCGAATGCATGTGTGTGTGTGTGTGTGTGTGTGTGTGCACTGCAGACGAGGAGGAGGCGTGCAAGGTAGAGCAACCGGGGCAATTGCAGTGGAAACATAATTTTTCAGCGATTAGTTGCGGAGCGTAGCAACTTTTCACTACAAAATTTTGGTAAAAATTACTTCCAATGATCGATTATGTCAAAGTCGTATTAATATTTATGCATTATTTCTACTGCAACAACAACAGCAAAAACAGAAAACATACTAGCGAATAAGCAGCTCGAAGTTGTGGGCGGGAAGACACCGGCGCTACACGCGATTTGCCTAATTTAAAAAGGATGTTGGAAAGAAAATGTTTTGATTTAGACAACCCGCGGCGCGGCACATTTGGCCCATTGTGCTATACTAATATCATGGCATTGCACTGTAATTAATTTTCGCCGAAAAGACCACATGCAGAGTGTAATATAACAGTTAAATTGCAAGGTAAAACTGCACTGAAACGGAATTTTCACTCGGAAATACTCAATTTTAATGAAAGGGTGTAAAATAAAACAAAAAATAATTAAATAATAATTATTGATAAAATAATAAAAGGAGTTAAGCTAAGGAAATAACAAATAAAAATGCACAAAATATGTATATTGAAGTGTTCAATTGAAATTAATTCAACTAAATTAAATTTATAACTTAAAATAAATAATAAATAACAAAAAGAGAAGAGAAATTTTTCCAAAAGAGATGTAAAAAGAACTCATTTAAAATTTATTTTGAAAATGTATAATAAAATTAATTTTCCAAACTTTAAATCATTTTCCACTGATTTTTATTTTTCTTTTTATTTTAAATAAATTTTCATAATTTTTTCCATTTGACAAAATTTTAAATGAAATTTATAAATTATAAATTTTCAATATAAATTAATTTTCCAAACTTTGAATCGTTTTCCACTGATTTTTTGTTGTCAAATCGTCTGTTAATATAAATAATAAAATAAGTAGTAGAACTTTTTCCCTACAAAATTCTCAGAAGCTCAAAGTTTGTCACAACTGACTTTATACAAAAAAAAAAAAAATATATAAAAATCGTTTAACTTCTGACACTCGTTTGCTCTTTCTCCAAGATTTTCCAATTTCCAAAAGGAAATTTTCAATTTAAATCTATAGACTAAGTATTTTCTTATGTAGCAACCTAGTCAAAAGGTGTGGTCAAGTTATCAAAATCAATGATTAGAATGACTCACCGGATTCCCTACCAAAATGTTCGATAAGTTTGGAAATTTTTCGATTAGATATATATTTTCAAATATTTCCCTAAAGATTGAGTTAATAAATAATTAATAGCGAATTTTACACAAGTAAGGAAGGGCTAAGTTCGGGTGTAACCAAACATTTTATAATCTCGCAATTTGCAAGGATCAAAGACGTGAAAATACTTTTAGGTGTTTACTTTATATTAAAAAGTCGGAAATCACTATATTAGGGTTAGGGGAAGGAGAAGTAGACAATAGATAGATAGTAGATTTAGTATTGGCATTGAACTAAAGTATGCTCGAGAGCAGAAAGTTTGACCGACATACTCGGCATAGAGTTCAATAGAATAATGACAATCTTTATACGTAGTATATGGGGGCTGGGAAGATGGGGGCTGGGGCTGTAAGATATCTTACATATTGACCGACATATATGGTATAAAGTCAATTGGAATTTTGAAGTGTAACATATCGTCCGATTTCACTATTTTTTCCAGTGTAAGAGGAGCAGTTAAAAAAGACTCGTTCTGAGCAAGTTCGGTTGATATAGCTTTAGTCCTTTGTGAGATAAACCTATTAGGGGGCGGGACCACACACACTTTGAAAAAAATTATAAGCCACAGAAGCCCCCACTACAATTCGCTCCGGTATATTACAGGTTTGTATCTTAATTTGTGGTTTAGTTATAGCACTTTCTTAACGGCATTTTGTTGGCGTGACAATAATCCAATTTCGCTCATCTGCAACAGCAACCTTCCTATGATGCCAAGGTATCAAGGTACCAAGTTTCATAAAGATATCTCAATTTTTACTCAAGTTATCGCTTGCACGAACGAACGAACAGACGGACGGACGGACAGACAGTCAGTCGGAATTTAACTCCTCTCGCTATCCTGATCATTCATATAGATTGGTTGCGAAGTTCAAACAGAAAAAGACAGGAAAACATCGCCAAAAACGCTTACGCAGGCTGCCTATTAAATACAACTTTATAACAGTGTGTGTGTATGTATGTGTGTGAATGATTCATGCGCGCATAGGCATACGTCTAGTTAACTGGGCGCATACATATCTACATGTACATGGTGATTAAACACCACACACACAAAGCTATTGCTTGAAAGCCATTAATCATTCATATATACATACAAACATATATATACGCGCAGAAGGGGTGGTGGTGGTTTTGTTGTCTTCGTGGAAGCAAAAACACAATTCATCGCTCAGCCTAGCGACAGATTTTGCACGCAGCTGCTAATTAACGCATAATTTAGCGCTTTAGCGGCGGTTAGCGAGCGCAAGTACATACTGTATGTACATACTGTATGTAATAATTATATATATACATAATATATATGTGTGTATGCATGTAGATATGTACTACGGACAAGTGAATAGCTAAACAGAGCGCAAATCACTTGTGTGCAGTTCAAAAATAACATGCGCGCTAGCATTCACAAGTTCGAGTTGAAGGAAAACTTTACTCACCAACTCGTTACAATAATCTCAACAAGCCGAGACAGTAGTGTTGTTCATAGCGGAGCATAATACTTCAAAATACAAATTTATTCGAAGTGAAGCCTTGAAGGTTGCAACGCCAAGCCATTACCAATGCCATTACCAATGCCCTGGCGAATGCCACACCCAAATTCAAGCGCAGCCGAAGCATATGTGTGCCTTATTTCGTTATTATTATTTTTATATTTAATTTAATTTTTTTTTTTTTTGTTTTTTTTTTTCCTTCCAGCTTTTGACTTCATTAAAGGCGTATGTCTTTATTTTCGCACAGTTTGCTTTGCAGACAGGCATAAAAGTCATTTCCGTTTTGAAATATGGCGGCGGCGGTTTGCGCATGCGCGCACACTTTACTTCGCTTTTAATAGTAAAATGTGGTGTGTGTCAGTTGGAATTAACATTTTATATGTGCTGACTTAGTTATTTATTTTGAGCGTCATGGTTTGGATGCGTTAATCGCTCATATGCCAGTGCGCGTATGTGTGTGTGTGTGTGTGTGTGTGCACAGGAAGGCAAGCGCTCTTGGTTTCAGTAGTAAGGAAATTTATTATTTGGATAAGTGATGCAAATTCAATACAATTCAATACAAATAAATAAAGCAATTGTTTACGGTTAGCAGCGAACGCGATCAGCATTTTTGCGATATTCCTCAAGGAGAATCGATTGTGAAATTCAAATTAGAGCGCGAAAAGTGAATAGTTGCATATATTTGCATGAATGGATGCGGGATGAAAAGGTGATATTATACTGTAGGCAGGATTGTTGGAGCTTCTTTCAAATGCGCAGCAAAAAACGCATATAAAGTACAGAAACAACGCCGAAGTCGCTGTATAACAGACATTAGCGAAAACACCAAAAAGTCACAAAAATTTAAAAATTAAAAAAAAAAAAACAGTTTTAAATTACGGCATTTAAAAAAAGGAATGCTAAAAAAAATTAGGCAACAGCTTAAACTTCGTACACCGCACCGTGCTTTACCGCTCACCCACAAGCCCATTTACACGCTGATGCGTTGTCGATAACGAGTCGAAACAAAGGCCTCCAGACAACGCATCAAACAAGTCGAACGTAGCACAACAACAATAACAATAACAACAACAACAACAACAACAACAACAACAACAACAACAACAACAACAACAACAACAACAACAACAACAACAACAACAACAAAACAAGACGCTCGCAACACACTAAGTAAAATCGAGTCAGCGTAACAAAAACAAAAACAAAAACAAAAAACAATACGCTTAATGCTGGCGCACAAACAACATTCAAGCGATGAATTCAAGGTCAGTTTTGTACAAATTTGAAGTCGGCCATTCAACTACGATTGAAGACAATTTATGGAACACGTTAAGGGTTCCAATGAAAATCGTAAGTACGAGCGGCAAAAAACGAAAAACTCCAAAAAAAAAATGTATTCAACACACATACCGCTGTGCAGGGGTTATGAAAAAGTGAAGCAAGAAACACCCAGTAAAAGTAATAAAACCGCGTAACACAACAAAAGCACAACCAACCAACCATCCAAACTCGTGACTAACAGCTTGATGAGACAAGCGCGTACCTATTTCTCGTCATTTTTCGACTATTTGAAAAGGGGTTACCATACATTTAGACACGCTTCAGTAAAGCAGGCGAATAAAGCGTACGAATAAAGAACTCGACAGATCCACCGAACGAACATCTTGTTTGCTGACTGCTGACTGCTGACATTGTATCATCTGACATCTGATGAAGGAGCATAGCTGGCAACGCGCACTGAAATTATTGGGAAGTGTGCTTTTTGCAAGTTGTTGTTACTTTAGTTTCTTATGTATGTAACTCAGTTTGAAGTATAATACAATATGATCACTTGTTACACTAAGGAAGCGTCACGAAACACGTTCGTGTTGCATAACTAACTTGAACTTCTTAACTTCTTTTTTTTTGTTGATGAAAAACTGTCAAATCCTTTCTTTGGAGTGCTAAAGAAACTCTTGGTATTTTCTCTCTCTCTCTATTTTTGATATCATTTGTATGTATGCGATCACCATCGAAGCAAAAAAGGGCCGATTCTCCGCAAATACCAAAAAATTGTGTGAGAGTTAGGGAAAAAATTTTATTTTGCGAGGAGAGAGAGAGAGGCTAAACACCTAAAATGCTAAAAACTTGAATTATTTGTCTACTATAGTAAATGCTCTAAATTGAATATCTTAAGTGAAACGATCTGTCAACACATTTTGTTAACCCTCTGTTTTGAGAGTTTAGGTGAATTATAGTTTGATTATTATCACAACTGAAATCCGTCAATGTTTGTGAGAGCCGTTGGAAAACGCTCCTCTTCATAAGAGAAACAAAGTAAGAGCGAAAGTTAGAAGTCTATTAAGAATTAACTAATTGTCTACACTAATATTCTTAATAGACGCAATTATGAGCTGTCAGAAGTACACATGTAAGATGTATTATCCAATTAGGTTTAAGATAGGACGCACTAAAAATATCATAAAAATTGGAAACAACCAAAATTTAATGGTAGAAATGTCAGAATGTAAATTGGAAATTGAATTTTTGACATTTCCTTGCTTAGAAGTAGAAAAAAGAAGCAGTCAACTGTTCAGCTGACAGCACTTTGTACAGCATGATTTAATGACAAATTAATTTATCACGTGGTAAGCCTTTATAAGAAGACAGTACACATGGGCTTCTGAACTTTGTGAAAAAAACTAAAACACAATATTGAATTTGATTGAAGCTAATTAAATCTGTTTGAATTGTTGTAATAATTTAATTTACACATTCACAAAAATAAAAATTCGAAGATGAATAAAACCGAAAGAAAAACAAATGCACGAAAAAATTCAATTGGAATAAACATTTTCTTTTTTTGAGATTTTCGGTAAATCTTAAGCGTTGGCTGAAAATAAATGGATTTGAATTATAGAATTCAAAAAGCGGGTTTACTACTAAATTCTTTTGGAGAGCATTTACTTTAAACTAATGTAAGATTTATGTTTTTTGTTCTTATTGTAGTAAATTAAACAATGTTTTAGTCATTGATTTTTTCGAAAAAGAAAGCTTTTAAAAGAAGCGAACTTAAGAATACTGAATTTCATATACTACTTTATATACATATATACACTACATATACATAATTTTTCAATAATTCTGATAATAATTCTTCATAAATAAAATGCATTGTCTTTCGAGGGAAACACAAGATACTTTTCTTTCAATTTGGTAATTAGGTCCAAAATTTAAACAATATTCAAAATTGCTCCACAATTAGTCATTATTATTAGTAAATCCAGCAGAACAGATGGAAAAATTGTGTTCAAATAAAATGAAACATAAACGCGACTACAACTGGACTAACCGCCAGGAGTTAGTTGCTACTAATTTGTTGATTCGCTCTGCAATTTTAAGCTAAGATTGTGCGATAATATTGATTTAATTCTATTCCCACTCTACGGACGAAATCTTTTTCATTGTTGTTACGAGTACATCGCTTGGGGTCTCATGAAAAGAGTTTGCATGCGTGCAGTGCCAATTAAGGCAGAAGTCGAATAAAAATCTGTTGCGATGAGTTTATTGGTCGCACAAATTTAGAAACAGAGAAGAATGCAAACAAAACAAAGAAGTGTGAATAAAATTACAAATAATTGTCGCATTATTTCATTGGTGAGTGCGAAAAGCGTAGAGCGAATATAATTTCTTGATTGTCGACAAGTTGACAAATTTTTTGTTGCTTTCGCACAAACGTTTATGAAAAAAAGAGCGAAATTTCAGTAAATGCTGTGCTTAAACTGGATTTGTTAGGAGCTATTAGGCGCAGAGTTTCTTCAACTCTCAACGTCTTTTTTGAAGCATTTGGAAGTCAGTGACCGAATTATTGATGACAGCTTGCTACAAGAACGTTTAAAAATACGATATATTCCAACTGTACTGTACTTAATTACTTGTTTTGGAGTGTAAAAAATAAATTATTTGCAAACAATTACATAAATACCTACAAAAATTAAATAAAACTAATAATTAAAAAGAATTTGTTTGCTGTATGCTAATATTTTGTGCGCTACAACTCTGATAATTTGCTCATGTTTGACCTTCTGCAAGGGCGTAGATCTGAGCTGTTGCAAAAACTCACAAAATGCAGTCACACACACACCAATCACTTACATTTTTAATTAACGAAAACATTTAATTATTTTTCTTTTTATTTTGTAGACAAGTTGCTGCTGTTTTGTTGTTTTGAACAAAGTAATGAGATTTCTTAGAGCGCGTTCAGACACGAAGACCTTTGTTGCCCAGAATCGTAGTTTGATGTTTGAGGGGTAGCGAGGAGGAAGGAGGAAGGACGAAGGGCACCGAGTTGCTCGTGCTCGGGCAGCACGCCTTGTGTTCTTGTTCGTAACAGTTCGCTGCTACGTAATTCGGTATTCCTTTCCACATTGAAAATCTTTTCACGGTTGCAATTGCGCTCGGTTTCAAATGAATATTTATAATATGTTCGGAAATTTGAATTCTATCATCAATTTTTTGTATGTAATATACAAATATGTAATATACAAGTATGTAATATGCAAATATGTATGCAATTAGCATATTTAAGCATACAATGGAAATATTTTAGAAAATGGTGAATAAGGATAAAAATTAGCTAATGAAAAATATATTTTTGTGTACCGCTTAAATGAAGCGTACGAGAATTTGAGAATATGATATGAAAGAAATGTATAAAATTGCCCGTTTCGAGTTACCAAACTCATGTCACACGTGTGAATGCAATGGGCAACACCAAAATAGAATTTCCCAATAATTAGCAACAAAGGTTTCCGTGTTTTAACCCAGACTTAGCGGTTTGCGCTGCGATAAAAGCGATTTTGCCACATAAAATTCAAAAACAAAAAAAAAGAATGAATTAGACTTATTATATATGTATGGATGAGTGTATGTGCCAGTGGCAAATGAAATAACGGCAATGCAAACCAGCGCCGTACAGTCCTTATCAGCGCACCACATCCACGCCTTCACCGCGCCACCTCTGTCGATGGGGGCGCCCTCCTTGCTTAGACAGCCGTCAGTATTTTCATTTATATTTACTCTACATATTACGTGTGTTGTGTGTTTCCGCCCCCTTCTGTTGACACATAATTTTTTCTATTGGCAAATAACATGTCGCAAGCATTTGCAGCCGCACACTCACCTACAAAAGTGTAACACTGCGATAAATTGAAGCAGTTGTATGTGGGCGTGTGTATGAGTGTGCCTGAAATCGTATAAATTACGCTTGCTGTTGTATATGTATAAACTCAAGCCAAACAAAGCAATGAGACCCTCCTCGAAAGCCAGCAAAAAGTGCATATCGAAAATATATTTTCGATAAAACTAACGGGAAAATCATTAAAAGCAGAGGGAATGCATGCAAGCAAAGCAAAACTAATGCAGTTAAAGCAAAAATTTGCTGCTGAAAACTTCGTAGTGGTTTACTGGCAGAAATGCAACGTAAACAAACCGATGTCGCAACCGAAACTCCCTGCAGCAAAAATTCCCTGCGTTGGCTCTTTGACGAAAGCGTCTGAAATTTTATCCAGCTCGTTGTCGCGACCGATGTCGTAACACACCTTCAGTATTTTGAGTAATTTCTGCGAACTTTGCGGTTGAAGCTGGCAGCCTGGGAGCGCGAATTTCTTTTTACTTATTTTCTCTTTTTGTTGGCATTCGTTCGTCCATCGTCGGTACAGGTTTGCTGAAAAGTTCATATATACATATATATATATACTTTATTTGTTTATGGATTTCCTTGTAAGCTGGCGTAGATTACGTTGAATCATATTTCATGGTTACAAGCACACACCACAGCACATATGTGCGCATTTTTAGCTGTTTCCCATGGTCAGCTGGCATAGACTGGCTTATGTGAACACCGGGTTGTGTGCCTCCAACGACGACTCGGACTAGGTCAGTTGTTTAAATGTGGTAAGAAGGAAACTGAAAGGTCTTCTCTTTGTGAACGCCACATAAGTAGTTGACTTCACAGGGTGCCATCTAAGCACATTAAAACAAATTTCGAACATAGTGACGGAAAAGACAAAAATTGTTTGCCTCTCAATTATAGCCATTTATTGGCAAGGCCGAAATATTTTTTTTGTTTTAATCTCACATTTTTGTAATGGCAAGACATATGAAATCATATTTAGTCAGTGAACTCAGTTTCTTTGATTCAACATAACACTACTCTAAATTAATCCCATTTGACAGCATCTGTTTCAGTATAAAGATGGAATACCTTTTTGACTATTTATTTGGATACTAACTGAAATCATATCAGACTTACCGCAGCAAGAAACAGTAAAATGCACAGTGGTGTAATTGAATAATTGAGATTTTATTTCTTCAATATATTTTCCTTATAAATATAATAAAGTAATGTTTATTTTATAGTCCAATCTCTCCTCAACACATTGTTTCTGAAAGAACCGTCTTAAACAAGCATGATTTACTAGCTGCGCTTCAAACATTGTCAATTTTGATTTACTCTATTGGGCGCGAGGTAACGCTCTGAAAGTCCAGAATTAATCGAAATAATTTTTTTCTAATAGGGGTCGAATTTCAGAACTCAATAACAAACCTACCAATGCATGTCTGTGGGAAAGGCTACTAATCAAACCCATTAGACGTGGTTGGGCGGATAGAAATTTGTCATTATTAGTGTGACCTACATATACAGAGGTATTTACATTTTAGAAAGTGCGTCAAAAAATGTCCTATAAAAAGAATTACATTATTTGCACTCAACCGTTTTAATTGGAGAAGGGCGTTGATTTCAAGACCTAAGGCACTTACTTCAAAACGGCCAGAATTGGCTAGTATAGAAGGTATGGAAAAAGTCCGGCACTTCGCAAACAATTTTTTTTTTAGAAATTCCCCAACAAATTAAATATTTTTATAATTTTTTGGTTATTCGTACTCCAAGCATGTTATACTTGGATATCGTACGCGCATGTCAAGTATGTAAGACATTTCTGAACTTGAGCCGAATATTTGGATCTGCTTTCACCTTTAGTTTGAATATTATCGACAGTCAAATAGAGGTGGATCGGCAATTATCTTTGCAATAACTTTCCTAAAATTATCCTGAAAATTCCCTATCAAGAGCTGATAAATTGTGCAATATTTACAATCAATGTTACTTATAATTATTTTGAAGAATATTTCATTTTCGAATTTCAAGTTCAAGTTCAAGTTCAACAAGTGAAAAATAACCGAAGAATTTAAACTCAAATACATAAAAATCCATGTACCAACGAAACATGCGCAGGAAGAGCTATCTATCTACATATGTAACTATGTAGACCGATGCTGGTTGAGTAGAGGAAGCAAAAGGAAACAAGTATAACACAACACGTGCGCAGGTAACCAACCGGCGAAAGAGTCTAAAATATAATAGCGAACGATTGAGAACGAAAGTGGTATCATATGACGCAAAGAAGTGATTAATTATGGTAGAAGAGGAGCGTGAAGAGTGCAGAATTAGAAGAAACTAGGTGAAGCAAAAACATATGTACGGACTATTTACAAGTCGCTTAAGACGTTTATTATTGATTACGAGTAGATATGCGTGGATAAACAAAAGAAACTGTGGCAAAGAGTGGAGGTATTACAGAGATAGAGTAAGTAGATATGTATATACAATACAATGGTAAATTGAAGAACTTTTCAATTAAACATTATTCCTTTAGTTTACACTTACAGTTTGAACAATGACGTATCCAAGAGGAAGAACGCTGCTGAATGGCTTATGTGGCTGGATCGCTGGATTTTGCTTTGCAGGAGTGATGTAACCACTTGCAAATAACTAACTAACGCAGAATACGCCTTCAAAACGACACTAGGATTTTTCAAAGTTTTATACAACTTTTTTTCTAAGGTTTTGGTCTAATTTTTCTTTGAAACACTCACTTCACTTTCAATTTTGTCAATTATTAAGAGTAACACTTAAATGAATTTAGACTTTTATTTGAGCGGAAAAAATCAAATTCATAAACACACACAATTCTCGAAAAAGAAATTGCGACACACCTCGATGCGTATGAATGGACTTGAACAAATAGTGCTTGGGGTATATTTTCTTTATATTGAACAAACTGAAACAAAAAAAAAAAAACGATTTTCATTAGCATTAGCGTGCAGGCAAAAAGCCTCTTACTCTTATAAGTGGAATATGGCTTTTGGCTGCTGACCAATTGCCTATTTGACTGAAATCAAAGCCAAAGGACAGTGGTCAAATGACGGAGTTGTCGGCTACGACATTTTTTTTTTATCTTCCTATCGAAGACCAAACACACGCACATGCACATACAGTCGCCTTATATTGCTTTGTGCTTCGGCGTTAGTACGCACTGCTTCCAACTGGATTGTGAATTCCTTTATACTTCCTTTACAGGACACGATCACGTTAGCAACGAATGGAGTACGCGCGTAAACGAGCAAGGAAATCACGACCGAAAGGACGATAATGGTGAGCGCCGTTTGCAATTTACTTTTGCGTTCCGAACGCGGGCTGTACGGGAATAAAAAAAAAAAATTATACGCTGAAATTGCGGTCACAAAGGATACAAATATGCGCGTATTTTCGGATTGACACACCACGACGGTATACACAAGGGCACACTGGCACGCACGTATTTATGAACAAATATTTTTCCGTTAAAAAAAATAACTACAACGAAATACGAGTTACAATAAAAAAAAAACGCGAAAGAAAATACTAATATACAAATATAAACAATTTTCAACAAGGAAAAAATTGAAATGAGACAAATTTTTCGTTTCACTTTCAGTTTTCCAAAGCATTAAACGCAATGCACACTGTTATTGTAACCGTACACATGAGGTGTGTGCTGCCGGGAATGGGAGGCGCGAGTGCTCGTCTGGAGAATTTTGACACATGACGACCACGAAAGTGGTCACTGTGGCAACCTGTCGGCACAAATCACTTACAAATATCTGCCGCTCAAAACGTTTATTTTTCTTGCAAACTCCTCGTTACTGTGGTAACTTCTAGATTTTGGACATTGGCACAACCAAATGGTTGTTGAAACACTTTTCACTTTCAATTAAACTCTTAAACTCTTAAACTCTGGACACTGTTTTATTACATTTGCTTGTAACATTCGGTAGTTTCACATGCGCATAGGTACATATATTTTGCGGTCTATTTTCTGGTTTTCATACAGACACACCGATGAATTCTGTGTAAAAATTGAGACTGAGATTCTGTATTGTTAAAAGCGAATGCGGAGCCACCGACAACGAAACGACGGCGAAACGGCAACGAACAAGAAGAAGAAGCATTAACGGCAAGCATACGATCAAAAATCTTTTCTTGCATTGTCTTCCACTCTTCTTAATGTTTTTGTTTTCGTTTCGTTTGCTTCTTTGCTGTGTTCGTGTTCGTACTTTACCACCAGCTCTTTTATCGTGTTTCTCCGATTTCGCTCAATCAATTGTTCTTGTTTGCTACTTGCCGTTCATTTGCTTTTGCTGTTGTTGCGCGACGGCGTGCACACCACACACACACACACGCACACATGCACACACGCACACACAGAATTGAGCAGTCGTCACACGCAAGCCATACAAAGCGCAACAAATTGGGAAGAAGAAGCAACAACAACGAGGAGTTTTCGGTTAAATATATGAGACGTCAAAGGGCGAAGTTAGAGAATGGCAAGCCAGCCATATAGTACGGAATGAGTGCGAGATAAAATAATGTAATTACAATGCAACGTGATGTTAACATAAACAACACATTGCGACTCAACTTTGCGCTCTCTCGCAACTTAGCGCTTGCTCTCTGGCGAAGAGTGTAAGAATTGGGCAGATCACTTACGATATTAGCACGAAAGCAACAGTGTTGCCATGTTCCGACAAATTCATCCAAACGATAGATTTTTATCGCATATGAGCTAGTACTCCATTACCAAGAATAATATAATTGGCAAATTAAGATAAGATTGCTAATCATTATTCTCCTTTGCATAATTTTTATTCTATAGTTTTTATTCTACAGTTATATTCTATAGTGTCTGAATGCACTTATCGCACTTTTACAGGTATATTATTTAAAGAGTAGAAGAGTAGATCCAAACTAAAATTTTCGTAATAAGTTTCTTTGTAACCAGAAAGCCAGCATACCAGTCTTCAAAAAACGGGGTCTCTAAGTGAAAAACGGTAGAAAATATATAAAGGGTAGAGAATTTTGAGGTGTGAACTCTATTATTTTACAAAAACTATTATAAATTTCTATTCATTTACAAAACTTAATAGGACTATAAAAATTAAGAAAATTCTTTTAATTACAATATTTAGGAATGTACATATTTTAAGAATAAATCAAGAGATATATTTATAAACACGATCATATGCTGCTTTGACTATAATTCTGTAGATTTGACAACATTTTATATAAAATATTATATATTTTGTACTAAGGAATTAACAAAGTGTTCATATTACTATTAAGTTTCCCGTGATTTGTGAGCATCTGAACTAAAAGCGGTAACAGAGAATACCATTCCGATCTATTGCTCTCAGCAGTTTGTGAAGCTTTCTCTCATATTCATTATTACCGTATGAGATAAACTGAGTGAGTCCCCAAATAAGTGGACCTTTGATTACTATGTGCTTGCCACACTGCGTCAGTGTCGGAATTATATTTTCAGTTTCAAAAAGTTTCAAAGAGAGTTCTTCTATGTGAATGTGCCAAAGAATATTCGGATCTTAAGGAAATAACTTAAAATGTTGCAAAAAAAAAAAAAAGTCCGCTATAGTTTTAAGATCAACTATGCGAGCTACAATTGTACGCACTGTTCATGGGCATTTACGGCAAAAAATATTTGCTTTCGTTCAAAAAAATTTAAACATAAATTAGAAAAATCTTTGACTTTGTGAGTCTTGGTTACACTTCTATGGCCACTTGCTGCTGATCCAGAATCCGAAAACAGACCAATACTTATGAAATCGTGGGATAGCAACCTGACGTCTCTTCTAGAAAAGGAAATTGTTTAAGTTGTATGGATGTCTTTTATGGATGTTAACGAAAGAGCCTTGTCTAGCCCTCAGTTTATATTACTTTCCGCAGATACCCATTCAGCAATCGTTCGACGCGAAGTCCGCGCAAAGGGTCCCCCATCCTTTAAAGTTGAATGAAGATAGATTCTTTGCTAATTCATCTTATAACTCCATAACGAAACAGCATTAACTGTAGGTTGCCAAAATAATAATTCAATTTTGAGTTTGGCGCTCGCCCATAAGTACCCGATTTACCTGCCTTCTCTACTATCCATCGTAAGTCCGTGCAACGCGTATTTTCAGATAAAACTCTATCGACTGTTTTCCGAACTAGACGAATTAGGCCAAAGTTTATTAAGATTTACATACATTTGATTCAGGTGCCCACATTGTAATATTTTATATTATTTAGATGTTCTATGTGTGCTTAACAAGATTCCGTTTGAAAGTTCGGTGATAAATAATGGAATAGGTATAGGTATACATATGTATACGCCGTCTATGTATGTATGTATAACGAATGAATGAAAACTAAAGAATGAACAATAATAAAGATTACACTCTAAAAATTGTTTGTGAAATTTCTGCACTGAAATGTAAGCAAATATTACACCCAATACTTTGTAGTTAAATATACACATAATATATACATATATCTATGAATTGTATTATGTGTTTATTAGTATTATTTAAAAATGTCTCACTTTGGCGGACTTGAAAACAAATTTGTAATTTGAATTTGTAGGCAAAAAATTAGCGGTAAATTGTGTATAAGAAAGTTGCAACAGTAACAAAAAAAATCGTGTGTGGATAACTGTATTATGTTACTTTGAAGCTACAGTTAAGATTTCAAGTGCATAAGTGCGATAGACTCCGAGTAGGCTAAGCTAAAGGACAATCCATGTTTCGGAAATCTTAGACTGACCTTAAGCCTTAATACCTGTGTTTGTATCGAATAGTAGGCAATGTCGAATATGAAAGTTTTGATGATATGGGATAGACTATAGCTTAAGTTACAGTTACAGACTTAAAAACTCTCAGAATTCCATTGAGAACTAAATTTTATCAAAACGTAATATATACATTTGTGCGCTTTAGAATACTCGTATAACACATCACCAATTTAATGAAAACTTTTCAATTCAAAATTCAATTCAACAGATAGTATTCCATGAAACTGTAGATGAAGGTAAATATGACAATTTAATACAAAATCTAAATAATAAAATCGCAATTGAATTTGTGGAAAATTGTCGACAGAAAAATTTTTATATTAAAGTAAACATTGTAAGTGAGAGATTTCAAAAAATTACGAAATAAAAAGTTAATAAAATAAAATCTTTAAAAGTACAAAAAAAGGGTTGCCAATTGTATTTGTCTAATATTTATAACGGATAATAGCTATTTCAATAAAATTTAATTATTGTGGGCCTTATTAATGGGCCTTATGAGTGGGCCTTACGCCTTACCTTTGTGAAGTATTCAAATAGTAATAACAGCACTATGAAAATAGTGCTTTTTAAAAAGTTGGATATCTGCGAGAGTAAGGCCATGTCAGTTTTAAAATAGTATACAAATAGTAAAAGTAAAAAATATATAAAAATTTTTCTTAAAAAAATTTAATCCGTCTTATTTCTCAGCGATTAACTTATTTATTATGTTTTGACAAAAATGCAGTTTTTGTATTTCTCGATCCTCAGCGGAGCATATAAGTATATGAGTATATGAGTATATATTATTATTTGGCATATGAGTACGTATGGGTACGTATATTTCGCTCAAAAAAATTCAATGTCGAATGGCGACCTAGCTTAATGCACACAAATATTTTGTTTATATGCACATATACTTACATACATACATACACATGTATAAACACGATTGCATATGCGAGAGCTAACATTTGCATTTGCCATTGAGGAACGTGAATGCGGCAAGTGGTGATTTCATTTACAATATTGCACTGTTGCCCAAATCCACATGCACACCCATTCAAATACATACATATGTAAATATGCAGATGGGAGCAAAATCAGTAGGTGGGAGTGCGGTGGCAGCCAAAAACAAGCTAAACACGTACAAGCTAAGGGCGGCGCATGATTTCCACCTGCTATACATACACACACACACACACACACACACACACATATATATATATATATATGTAGACAGATGCAAGCAGCACAGTCGCACATTTGCATGCACTTGCCCATATCTTCGCATATTTTGGCATAACCAGCGAATTTTCGGTGGGAAACGAGTATACAGCACCGCAAACGAGTGGATTGATTGTGTAGCTGACGGATTTTGTATCCACAGCCAGGCAGCATGGCTGTGTGTGTGTGTGTAAGTGTGTGTATGTACTATATACTTGCATCCACACACATATGTAAATATGCAGCAAGCAACAATTGCATAGTTGCTCGAATATTCCAATTCCAACAACAACAATCACACTGGCGAACATTCACTGCAGATTTACGAGTTGCATTTGCTGGTGGCTGCCACGTGTGCAAACTGCCAGCAGGATTTTTTGCTCCGTTTGCCAGAATTTGATTGTTTCTCACATTCACGAGTTGTTGTTCTGTTCTGTTTTGTTTTGTTTTTGTTATTACTTTTCTTGTTAAACAATGTTAAATATCATTGCTGTGGCTGTTGTGGCCGCCGGGCAGCAGTTTCTTCGATTCAATTATAAAAACTGCATCCGCCAGCGATTCATTCCATTTCGTACAATCATAAATCTTCATTTTATATGGAATTTCGCTCAAAATATTTCACCAAATGTACACAGCTATACTAAATTAGTTAGTTTATTTCACTATTTAATTCATTGCCAAATGAAATTATCCAGCGGCATTTCTAAGTAAAACTCTGCGGCGATACAGATGCCAATCATGAGCTGCTAATAAATGTGTATACATGATGTATGTACGTATATACATGGTATATATGCGATTAACTATGTACATACATACATATATTTATATTACAAGTATGTGTACACAAGTATTGTATGCTAAAAATTTTGGATTGCTTGGTGAATCAATCACAAAAGTCGTCTCCTGGCAGATAATGTAGAACTTTCGAGAATATTTAGGACATTCTCATAAAATGTATGGACCGTACGGACGCGACTTACAACTAGTAGGATGCGTCGTTTGCCGAGTAACGTGAACACGAACAACAAATAGGGGTCGAACCTCGACCAAATATCTAGCAAAAATAGAAGCGGCCATTGTGTATGTATATGTCACATATGAAGTTTTTACAGCGAATATTTTCTTTAATCGTAAAAATTTGCCAGAGGTGACAGAGAGAGTATCGAATAGTAAAAACCTCGAGAGAGCGCTTTTTGCAATTTTTATATGGTTTTCCCGGAATGATGGCGCACAAAATTGCGACAAAACGTGGAGCCAGCGTAGTTAAACTGTAAAATTATTATAGTAATTGTAAAGAAGCTTTTTTAAAGCTAGAGAGGCATGAATAATAGAAAATGAGATTATGACAGATTTGTCCCGTCACTTTTTGAGCGCGATTGACAGGAAAACTCTCTAGTTCGTGAAGTGATAAACGAAGGTGTTTTACAATTGCAATGTAGGTATGACAGATCAGGCGCTTCGCTTATGCCGTAGCGTTTCAAGTTGTATTCTTTATTTGAGGTTAAGCAAGAAAATTAATCTTTGGGGGCCTGATGTGACAGAGATGTACGGCTTTACGGAGATGAGGTAAGAAAGTGTCAAGGAGATGTTTATATAGTTTAAAGTGTAATGTGTTCATTAAATGTATCTGTAAAAGAAAATTATATTTATGATTTATCAAGATTGTCCTTATTAATATTTTGTCATTGTAGCTTTGTTTGATTTTCAGTCCTCAAATTTTTGTCTACCTTTCCCTTTTCCTTTTGACATATATATATATATATATATATATGATGTAGCTTACCGAACAGTTGTGGTATAGTTATATTTGCATATATATACAGTTCTGTGTAAAACAATAGTAGCGTTGACAAATTTATATGACATTGAAAAATGTTCTAGCTACTTCGGTTAAGTATGAATTATTCAAATTGAGGCTCAACCAGACCATGATTCGAAACACACAGGTGAAATGGGTGAAATGGGTGGTCTGGAACCATGAAATTAAAGCTCTGAAATCGCTAACACCATTTCGTGATATTAGCTAACCTTTGGGATGATATCAAAAAAGCCTGTTTTCAAGACCAGCAAGTAAGTTTGTAATCATTTCTCTAATTGTGCCTATAAGAGTTTAAAATGAAAAAGATTGTGATTTAAATATGAAGATTTTGAAAATGATTTATTAACAAATTTTCGAATTCATTCTCAACCGCTTAAAAGAAGCTCATCGATCCCTAAGTTTATACTATATAACGGGAACTTGTTTTCAGAAGCTTAACTCACACTTTCTTATGATATTGGAGCTATTCTTACATCGCAGATATGCAAATGAAAAACCGAAATCGCTTTAAGCACGAATTAACCCACAGTACTTTTATGTATTATATTATAGAACGCAAAAAGCTTTTGCATACTCAAAAAAAAAAAAAGAATGAAGAGTAAGAAATTGAATTTTTGTAAATGAATTTGCTTTACCTAATTGTGTCCGCAACATGTGGCATTAGAAGGCGCTTAAGGCAACATTTCAATTATTCGATGCTGCGAACTCGGCCATATGTCATTGAAAGTTCCTGCATGCGAGATGCAATAATACATTTGTATGTATATATTGTATGTTCGTGTGTATGGTTGTGTGCATGCGTTGATGCCAACATTGATGTGGATGTTGTTGGCACTCAAGTTAACTGCGGCGAACGCAGGAGCGAGCCAGTGAACTGTCGAAAATTGACATGTAAATTAATTCGGACATTTTACAAGCTACAAATCAGCGCACAGCGAACTGGCAAGGACAAAAACACCAACAAAAACAATCACAAATGTGGAAATGTGCAAATGTGAAAAGGGCAGTGAAGAGGGCGAAAGCGGCAAAAGCATGCGTCCACATGCAACATTAGCGCATCATCACATCAAATGCCACAACAGACGATATGATATGTCGTTCACACACACACACAAACACACACACAAACACACACACACAAACACACACACAAACACACACACACAAACATACAAACACTGACGCAGCACGGGCCAGCCCCGGTGAAGCATAGCTCAAAGCGCTGCGAGAGTTGCCACCCAATGACGCTGCTTTATGCTGGTTCGACGCAACATTTGCATGCATGACTGCGATTTAGCTGCGAGCTGCGAGCTGCGAAATGCGAAATGCGAAATGCGAGCGTGTAAGCTGTAAATGGGCCAGTGAACCAAAACAGCGTTGCAAAGGGGGGCTGAAGCTGATCCGGGCAAACGAAGTTCATTCGTGTGAATTAATATGATGCTGATGTGTGTGGCAGTATTTATGCCTTGTTGTTGTTGTTGCTGCTGTTGTTGTCGCTATTACTTATGTGCACTGAATTTTGATCAAATGATCAAATGTATTCAAATAAATATTTGGTCGGTGGAAATTTACGAAAATAAACTCGGCGACACAATGCTCGGCTAAACACACTCGGCTTTACATCAACAAATTATGAACGCTCGGATACGCTTGTATGTTGTATGTGGGCTTAAGTCCTCTCTGGCTATCAGCTCCAAATATTCCACGGAGTTTTTGGAGCAAATTTTTTATGCACAAAACACATTAAAAACCGTTGTTATCTCTTTGCTTTACGATGATTTTAAAGTTGGCATGCACTGATCTTTTTTGGCGACTTGGTCCTAAATAAGACAAGTGCTGAGGAGTTCTTACACATTGGAATGACATAATGCGCCCATATGACGATGGTGAGATAACTTGCTACGCTGAACTTAGTTGACAGAGGTCTCTAAAATTACTACGTCGACAGACGGCTCGGCAGAAGGTCTATGTGTTTCTGAGAATACTACATGCGGCAGAAATGTGTGAGCAAAGTTTTTACAATCAGTCAGGTTTATATTTCAGAATTGATTCGCACCTGAAGTCAATCAAGTATCAAGATCAAAAAATAAATGATACTAATATAAGAAATATTTATTTAAATTTACCTTCGGACATCTTTATAAATAATTACTTAAAATCGCCTAAGAGATTTGGTTAAGACCACGGCAATGATTAGGATAAAATCTAGTACATAACTTTCCCTTGACGTCCTTATACGACAGTTTGAAAATGACCAAAATCGAAAAACAACCACACCTATACCACCTCCCTTTATTATAGATGGATCAAACAAATGAAGATTGTGGAATGCAATAAAGGCACAAATAGAGTAGTGGTTCTGAAACCCAACTACACCTTTTCAAGTCTCAGATACCGAATGTTTGTACCTCAGCGCCATGGCTGGCTGACTCCCCATTTGATCTTGCTTATGGTGCTTTACATATATAATAGCTGCTTAAATAAAACAGGGAATACATTTTCGAAATGGCTCGGATTCACTGAGGAAATAGGTAACTATCGAAATTTGCTCGGTCCGAATCAAAGTAGGGATTGTTGTATTTAACCGCTGGAAAACTGGTTTTTTTTTGAAGGCTGAACAATATTTGGAAGACTAATTGACACATTTAAATATTTATTTTGTTTTACAAATTTTTTTTTAAAGTAGTTCACTCCTTTCTTTCCTATTTAGATATACATTACATATAACTACGAATATTAATCTATATAATCAACTGATTACAATGAATCACACTTCATTTGTTACAAAGTAAACAACTAAAACCCATATTTTGCGAATTGTTTCAAGAGCAATAATTGAACTATTTTATCCAGCGCCATTTGACGTTTACGACACTTGATCTGACATTTATTACGACACAGCTGTTACGAGTTCAACAAAGTCAAAGCGTTGCTTTTTAATTTCCGTTGCATACATGCGCTTTCTGTCCCTTTCACTACCGTTATTGTCGCCTGCTTTCGGTTAGAATTCCGCTGAAATATTTCATTTCCACGGTTTATGGCCGCGACAGCGGAAAACGACGACAAGGTAGTGAGCGATTAACCAGGAGTTAAGTGAAAACGATTGGAAAATTAATGCGTATGTATGCTTGCTGCGTGTACGATTGTTTGTGCGAACGAATTCGTCGCGCATTTATTGGCTGGTTATGAGTTGCGTTTGTTACTTTTGTCGTAATTGCCGACAGTTATGAGATATTACGTATTCGGCAAGCATGTTGTAAAAACAATTGAAATTATAGCGCCTATTAATATGTTGGTAATTGTGCATATAAAAGCATATGAGTGTCTCGCGTTTTCTATACGAGCGGTGTTGTCACTTTTGAAAAATTGTTTTTTTCTGTCTTTTTGTTTTTTTTTTGGAGAAATAAGAATAAAATATGGTATATTTAAGCACTTGAAGCTGGCAGACAGTGAATTACTGAGTTGGAAGGAGTTGTATTATAACTTCTGTAATTCAACTGTTTTCAACCGTCTCTCAATCTCTCACTCAACTGGGGGGTTTTCTGATTCTCAGACGCGGCACATATTCCCTAAAAAAAAATTGATGGTGTGTGAAGATATCTTATTTAGGGCTACCTTCAGCTGGAAAGGGTTGACACTGTTAAAAATCCTTTTTTTAAAGTTTAACCTTAAATTTTAAAGAACCTTGAAGGATTGTGAATTGTAAACGGTGAGGCTACTAATCCAACATTCATACAATTAATAGCCACTGACTATTAGTCAGATCACTATTCTTAGTTGATCACAATAATTAAATTTCCCATGATGATCCTCTATTTGTGTTTCTGAATTCATAAATATATAAAATTTCTATCCAAAAAAAGTTTTCAATCCCTCTAAAACACCCATTATTTTATGGAGACTGAAAACCTCTGTGATATTCTTAAGTTCACGAAAATTTTCATTCCTTTTGCAAATTTTATTTCCAGATTTTTTACATTTCGTCATGTGGCAACGCTGAAAGAAACAATTTCTATAAGTAATGCATGTTACAACAACAATGGCCAGAAGAGAGGCTTACGCTTAAACTCGCTTCGATTGCATACTTACGGGCGCGCATTTATGGCATATTTTGCCAACAATAAAATATGAACGCATTTGCTTAATGTCCGCTTTTAAGATTTTCTAATTGAATTAATGCTTTGCTTTCGCGTTCGAGCGATTATTGTGCACATTTGCAATTCTTTATTAGTATTTCATTGCATATACGGTTATTCTTGTTGTTGTTGTTGTGTAGTTAGCACACAATTTTCGTTTGTTGGTTGGATGGCTCGCAACCATTTGTGGCAATGTATGCTGCTCCTTGCCACACGGCCCCCAACGAGGGTGGAATCTTGGATTGCACATAAATGTGAAGGACATAATAAGAAGGTCGTTTTTATTTATGTGTGTATGTTTGCACGTGCATGGCATCGCATACGTCCACCGGACCACCGGACCAGCGGCCCACCTGCGTAAGCTTGGCCATGGTGCGTATCTAAATGCCACCGGATATGCGCATCCATTTCCGTTTGATCATTACTCATCAGCCATCAAAAGCGCTCGGCGGAGTCATCAGCGGAGGTGGGGTGCCTGTCCATAACTAGTGTTTATTGTTGCTGTTATTGCATGCAGCCTCTAAACAAACCGTCTTTCATGCTTTCTTGCGCATCTCCCATTCCTTTCAACATCGAAGTTTAAACAAAAAATCGCCGATAAAATACAGCGCTATTGCTTACATTTTATTTTATTACTTTTTTACTTTATTACACTTGCTGCGCCCGTTTATTTGTTTTTGTATTTCATTCCATTCCTGTTTGTTTACATCAACCGCATGTGTCCTTTGCCGTGCGTGCCTCGAGCGCCTGCGATTGCAACAAATGTTAATAAGTGTGTGTGTGTTGTTGTTGTAGGTGGGGCATGTAGACTGTGGTAAGTAATTGCGCGCCTCAGGTCGAGCATGGCCGGCTGGTCGGTGGGTCAACCATGCGACAGGATGTCAGCTACTGCTAGTGTTGTGCACGCCTGCAGTCCCCACCGTCCTCTCTCAACATCCCTCATTTCGTCTTTTCATTCCTCTTTGATTAAGCAACGCCGCCTTCCATCCAGTTTGGGTCCCAGCAATGAGAACTGCTTTTTTATTAAAATTAAATGCAATAATTTGGCCATTACCACCAGCGATTCGCTACGCTTTCTCTTTGCGGTAATGAAGCGGAGCCATTGTTATCACCCTCTGGGTTTACCTGCGCTACGTGGGGCTTGAAATTTATGAATGGTCGCTAGATTGTTGAGTACTTTATGCCTTTAGATTCCTCTAATTTGTAGACATGCATCTTCTTTCATTTATATATGTATGTATGTGGGTGTATGGTATGTGTATATAAATGCTTACATATAGTACCAGAGAGAATGAAAAGTTCGTATAGTTTCGTAGAGTTTAATGAAAGAATTTATTTTGATAAACGACATGCTGCTGATCAAAGTGTTGATCAAAAAATGCGCTGATGAGCGTTATCCAGCCCGTACAAAGAGATTGTTATGGACGAATCAAAAAAAAAATTATCTTGGATGACCATGGAAAGAAGTTGATCGAGAGAGCTGACACTTGGAAGATATCAAAGGAACCTTTTGAACATATCGTTCATGAATATTTGGGTGTGAGAGAGCTATATGTAAAGTGAATGCGATACGAACACAAAATCCGTTCTTCGACCTCAAGAAAATGCTTGCTGGAGAGAAATTTTGCGATAAGATGAAGAGGTCGTCACCGAGACTGAAGCCTATTTAGAAGTCCAGTATTGAGAGGATTTTGCCGTGCCGTGTTAAAATATGTGTATCAATAAATTGGTAGATGAAGATAATTATAACAGTGGAACTGTGGTATGAGAAATAATAAACCGAATTTGATTAAAAAAATTTTGGTTTTCCTTAAAACGATACGAATATGTGAATTTCTTCATGGATGTGAATCAAACAGTTCATAAACATGCCAGTTAGGTGAACTTGTATGTGACATATTAATACTCACGCGAAATAATAAAATATGTAAACTGATTTTATTAGGTTCATGTGCGCGGAGGACACCGTAAAATGGGAGTTATACCAAGTTACGGACCTATTACACTAATTTTTCTTCATATTAACCAACATATTGAGAGTTCTATTATTTTTACGGCCCCCTGCAAAACTGATGGATTTTATGAAAACAATTATAAGCTCGAAACTAACTACCGACGATTGACAATTACAGTTTGGGCATCACTTGAGCCTACGACCCGCCGAGACGTATTAAGCAGTTATTTTTCGCGGCTATGATCAAATATAGACAAAATGAGGACAGATCCATGTTAGGATATCATTCTCAGAACTTTAAGTGGCTTCAATAGTTGTTAACAAAAAGTTGTTGACATAGAGGTAAACGTTCCGTTTTTTGTCCCGCTTAAGCAATTTAACGGAGACTGCGAATTTAGAGATATGCGGAAAATCAAAATTCAAAAAAACATTTTCTTCTGAGTACGTGAGTATATGTATATAAAGACTTTCAAGATATATGAAATATTTTAATTTGGATCAAAGATATCGGTCAACAGGAGCGTATATTTTTAATTGCCAGTTTTAAGAAAATATAATTAAAATTTGGTCACTTTTACCTTAAGTATATAAATAGGTAGAAGGACTAAATCTTCAAAAACAGCATATTTATAAGTATTTATACGGTATATACATAAGTATATATATAAGTATATTTAACGTACCTAACGATTTTTTTTTAATCTTAAATTTGGACTTTAAATTGTTTAGTACTAATTTTTTAGACAATTAACAACAATGAAGTATATCTTAAAAAAAAATACGAATAAATTACAAAATAATTTTATTTGAGGTTTTTAAAAATTTAAATGCTTAACTTGCAGTCGTTAGCCCTACGCCTTAAGGTATGCTACATAATTTCGTGCACCCACCCAATACTCGACGCCTCGCGAACTATGCAATTAACCGATTTTCTACCAAATACTACCCATTATTATAAGCATATGCGTATGTATGCATTAAGCAGAAGAGTCGGCTGACAAAAGGCAATGCAAAGCAGGCGTTGCTGTTGCTGTTGCTGTTGGACATACATGCAAATATTTATTTATTTGTATATATGCACATTGCATACGCGCAAACGCATTTCACACGCATTAATTAACACTTTTTAGTTTGGCAAGCGTTTGTACAGTCGCCACTTTTGCTGCTTGATGCTCGAAAGCCAAGTGAAGTTTCCCAAAATAGCAAAATTTCAACTTCAGCCGCCATCAAGTTCTCATCAGACGCCACCTTTGCTGAAGCTTCGCAAACAATGTTGTTATTGTAATGTTATTATTGCACCTTTTGCATTTGTAATGTCGGAAATTTCACGTGTTGTTGTAAAATTGTAACTTTGTTTGGCAGGCTTTTAATTAATTTCACGCACCTCACTGCCTTAACATTGTATTTACATTTGGGAGCGCCGCCATGCAGCTTTCTAGTTGCCTCTGCACGCTTGTCTCTGCATGCATGTGTGGGTGCGTGGAATTCATTAGTTAGACATAGACATATGCAAGCGGCTCATTTCGCCGGCAGTGCGTCAAGCGTCAAGCAGACAAGCGCGGCCCGTTGGGTAATTAATATAAACCGTTAGCTCGCTTTTTGCGCACATTAACTTTTGCTTGGCACAATGGACCGATCAAAACTTTGGGAGTAATCCGAAAAGTGTTAAATATGTGATAATGTTAATGCGAGTACCGTAATTATTATAAATAGTATTTGCAAACATTTTTATATATATTGAAATTTTCTATATTTATTTAGTTAAATCAAAAATCAAATAAATATTGAACATGAAGGAGTGGCTAAAAGAACAGGACATAAGTTCAATTTAGCAATTATGGGAAAAGCAAAAATAAACAACCGGGCAACGACAATACCTGTACCAAAAATTTATATGTTACGACCTAAAGATTTTCGTAGATGAGAATTGTTGATGTCCTTACAATTCTCATGATATTGTCTGCAAGGATCGAGGATACCCTTTATTTTTCTAACTTAAAAAGAACTGCATTACCAACTCTTAAATATTTTTAAATTTCCAGTCAGATTAAAACAGTTAAATCATAATTTTCTGTTGAAAAATAAAAGGCTTGTTAGAATAAAGGCCACCAAATAAAGTACTTTCTTTATTAATATTTTTCAAAGTCTAAGCTGGTTGGGTCTCTGTGTAGTCGACAGAGTCCGTATTGAAAAAACGTTTTGACCGAAATGAGGAACCCACTTTGACACTGCAGCTTACGGGACTAGGCTGCCAGTGGTGAAATCGAAAAATTGAAAACTATTGGGTTGTTCGGAAAGTCATTTCGTTTTTTTTGGGGAACATGAAAGACAGTTTTCGTATAATGAATAAATATTTTATTAAATTATATATTGGCCATTCTGGTCCAACACCTTTTGCCATCTTTCTGGCAGTAACATAATTCCCCTCTCATAAAAGTTTTGGTCCTTGCTGGCAAAAAACTCGTCCAGGTGGTTTTTGACATCTTCATTTGAGGTAAAGGTTTTGCCATCCAAAAAATTTTGCAGGGACCGGAACAAATAGTAGTCGGAAGGCGCCAGATCTGGAGAATATGGTGGATGTTGCAGTACGTCCCATTCAAGCTGTAAAAGTTTTTGGCGAGTGACCAAACTTGTGTGAGGTCTCGCATTATCCTGGTGGAACACTACACCCTTCCTGTTGATTAATTCGGGCCTCTTCTCTTTAAGTGAATCATTCAATTTGTCCAGCTGATGACAATAGACTTCTGAATTAATCGTTGTATTGTCCGGCAAAAGCTCAAAAAAAACGATTCCTTTGACATCCCACCAAACGGAGAGCATCACCTTTTTTTGGTGAATGTTGGCTTTTGACACGCTTTGAGCCGGTTCATCTTTTCTGCTCCATGACCTCTTGCGTTTAACATTGTTGTATACAACCCATTTTTCGTCCCCAGTAATAATCCGCTTCAAAAATGGATCATTTTCTAGATGTTTGAGGAGCGAATCACACGCGTCAACACGACGACACAAATTTCGCTCGGTAAGGACATGGGGCACCCACACATCGAGCTTCGAGGTTAAGTCCATGCCTTTCAAATGGCCATAAACAGTTGAATTCGACAAATTTAACCTCTCACCGATCTCTCGTGTGGTGATTCGCCGATTTGCATCAACTAATGCCATTATCGCATCTTTGTCAGCTTCGACCGGCCTTCCAGACCGTGGTGCATCTTCGACATCAAAATTGCCGGATCGAAATTTTGCAAACCAGTTCTGGCACTGGCGTACTGTTAACACGCCTTCTCCATACACATCCGTCAATTTTTTTCTCGCTTGGACAGCATTTTTACCTTTTCTGAAGTTAAAAAGTAAAATATGACGAAAATGCTGCTTATTGCTCTCCATATTTAAAAAGGCACCAACCAAAAACTACTGGGTAGAATTAATAGAACTTTTTCACACACAAGCCTTGCAATATCAGCTCTCATGACATATAATGGTTATGGGGCTTAAGTGTGAAGTTAGTTTCGAAAAAACGTAATTAAGTCCTCTGACGGGAAAAAACGAAATGACTTTCCGAACAACCCAATAACTTGTAACTAGTATGGGCCGGGCCGATGCAGCAGTATGGCCCATATACGCAATTGGCGCTCGTATAGATTATGTGCATATCCAGTCAGTTGTTTAATATTCAACCGTACTAGTTGACCTGTACTTAGTTAACAGGTAAATAACTCACTAGTTCAATTGATATTCTCAGCAGTAATTCTAATATGGATTTTGTTCAAGTCACAGTCTTCAACTCTAATACAAATTTATTAAAATAACTATAGTCTCTTGCTTTTCGGAAAAAATGGTATGCTACAATATTTTTTTGATTAGATCAAAATCCAAACAGAATCTTAAATATTAACGAGAATATGGTCTCTTTCAAAAAATTCAATTCGATTCCGAAAATTTACTGTTGAAACAGAATGTGAAACTTTGCTATATTTTTTGCAGGGGTGCCATCTTTGATCAATTTCGTTATGAACTACTGCTGGTCCATTCCACTCCGGTTCATTATTAGACGTATAAAAGTAAGATACATGCTTTTTGTGACCTTAAATTGAAGATGTCTACTTTCGGGATCTTTTGTTTTCTTTTTACGCAGAATGGTGCGTTGGGTCATATAAACCATGTCAAGAACAAAATTTTTTTTCAGCCGTATGTTTTGATCACAAAACGAAGCTTTAAGAATATAAGGAATTTGTTGAACAAGCTTCCTCGTTAAAGTCTCTTAAGGTATATTCCAGGTAGTGTATTCCATACTTCATTCTGCCGATTACAAGGAAGCATGTGAAATCGAAGTAATCAAATTGTATTGGTTATGGAAAAATAATGTGTTGCAGAAGCCTGTCAGTTAATTATTCAAAATTCATTTATAGGCATGTATTTTCACTTATATATGAAGTCATGAATCATTGCAACCTCTGTATTTAATATAAAGCATTTTAAAGAATTATAGAAATGTATCTTCTTTGCCTTCGAAATGGAATAGGTGTCAAATTGAATAAAGCTGTTAAAGCAACCATTCTTATTCGCTGCACACACTCACACATACATGCAAGTGTATGTAATGCAAGTGCACAGCAACCTTTTCGTGCGATTAAACTGCAGCAGGAATCTATTTCTGTAGTGTGCATATTAGTGTGTGTGTGTGTGTGTGCGTGCGCGTGCGTTCTCCTCATAACATCAAAATGCTGCTAGACAAATCAAGTCATACAGGATTTCATTTCATGTTCAATTAGTGCTGGTAGTAGTGCATTTCAGTTTTCCAAATGCCTTCGAGTCTAATTAATTACAGCCGCAACAGCAACGGTAGATGCAATGCGCCGTTACTAGGATACTATACTTACTGCTCCTGCCACTCAAGTTGCACTACCACACTACCACATTGGCACACACATATGCACGGCAATATGTGAATGCCGATGTGTGTAGTTTTTAGCAACAACAACAATAATCATGCAGAAGACTTACATACAATATTATATACAAGCAATGGGATATTTTTGGGCAGCTTTAAGCTCAGCGCGTTGCATTTGACGGAAATTTTGACGATTCATGATTCTACGTATGAATGGATTTCCTAAATTGAAAGATAGTGATTATCAGATCATCACGGGAGATAATTGGTAAGCCACAGTATAATTTCGCAACAGAGTATATTAGTTTTGTTTACCTAACGGTTGTTTGTAACACCTAAATCTAATCAAGATAGATGTAGATATAGATCGTGGGAGGCGATGTGAAACTTGGACAATGACTTGTCACCGCCTCCTTTTAGTATAGTTCCGTATCTCGGGAACTGCTGTACCAATTTCAACCAAATTTGGTTCATAACATTCAAATATAATGCAGTGTGAAAATGGGCGAAATCGGACAACAATCTACTTGCCATTTAATATATTTTTCTTAACAATTTCCTAATACAAATTCCCTTTCATTCTTTCGCTTTTGCAGTATATAAATGAAGTACTAATGAAATTTTGCACAAAATGTGGCTTTAGAGTATGCCTTATCACGTCTAAAATATATCGAAATCGGAGTATGTCTTTTCGAGCCCCAGATACCGAATATGTGGACCCAGTGCATCTGGCTGACTTTTTGCTGGAAATATTGGTAAAATTGTGAGATTTATTATCGAAATTCAAAGAAAACCTTTTCCTGATAATAATGTGGGTTTGTGTCAAAAATGAATAAAATCGGTGCAATACTTCCCTTAGCTCCCATACACCCCATATACAACATTTCGAACTTCCGGTTGACTTTGTACAGAATATACCAGTTAATCTGCGAGATATCCTAATGAAATTCATGCAGCTTCTTCTCTTGATAATAATGTATTCTGATGTTAAAAAGTTATAAGATCGGGTTAATACTTCCAATACCCCCCAAATATCTAATATGAAAATCTTCATGATTCCGGTTGACTTTATACCGAATATATCGGTCAATATGTAACATATCATTGCAAAATTAAGTGAACGTATAATATCGGATACAGTATAGTTTAATGTGGGAAATCGGTTAACTAATTACCCCACCTCCCATATACTACTTATAATGATTTTCGTTATTCTAGCAGAACTTATGCCCAATATGTCGGTCACTGCGTGAGTTACCTTCACAAAATTGCGTGGAAATATAATATGTTCTCGGGTATATTAATCTGAGTTAATGCCAAAGCTTAATGCATTAAGACCGATATGGCGATTTCCGACTTTTCACCGCACTCTACTTTCACCTCACTTTAGTCCATTTCTGTTCCAATTTCTGTTGTTGACAATATTTGTAATATTTTAATGAAATTAAGTGGGCATGCTTTCTTAAACGAAATATGGTTCAGCGCTGAACTTGGTCTAAATAACCCTAATATAATCACTTCCGATTGAACTCTGGTTGAACTTTTCCTACTATACCCAATATATTAAATTCTCAACCTTTTGGTTGAGTTTACATCACTTATATCTCATTTGAGTCAATTTGATAGATTTTAACATAAATACCTCTGACACGAAGCAAAATGTAGTAGTGAAAGTACATGACATGAGCCTATGATCTCCAATATAAGTAAATATGGTGCCAAATATGATTGTGATCCATTCACAATTGCGTCGAATGACAAATGTTGAATTCTTACGCAACATTTTTTAATATTAAGTTATGCCAATACCTGAAAACATTTCCCCGCTTCTGACCCTTGCACATTGCGGGAGCATAAAACGTTCGGTTGTACCCGAACTTAGCCCTTCCTTACTAATTTTCACTAAAATTACTATGCGGCTACGTGATCCCAATTAACGAGTTCTTTGTCGAAAATTCACCTAACGCATTTATTACTCTTTTGGAATTGATTCGCTTAAAGCCCAATGCAACAAATTTCGTTGATACGTTTTTGTTTGTGTATTAATCAATTAACTACACATTTCAAAGTCAACATTTCCATAAATGTTCCATTCGGCAAACACAAACACATCTTAATTATGAGCGAAAAGTACTTTATTACGCACACATATCTATTTACACATATTTTAATATAAAAATTCTAGGAATTCATTTTAAGCCCAAAATTTTTACATTTGCCAACCGTACTTGTAGAATATTACATTGAATTATTATATTTTGTGAAAAATGCTTTTATTAAAAATTCATTTAATATTTGCTAAATGGTAATTGAATATTTTATATATTTTACCACTTTTTCGCATATAAACTCACTGCGTTGTAGTCTTTTACGATATTATATTAAATTTTTGCGTAGAAAGCTTTGTGGCTCTGTTTGCTTGTATTTTGAGTTAAAAAAATATAAATATATAATATATATTTACATATGTAATAGAAAATTCATACAATGTTCATTAAAAATATTTTACGAATATATTTTGCAACTAAGCAAAACACAATTAAATTCTCTCCAAAAACAAGTTTCTTTCTGTTTAAAATATAGGCAGTGAAAATTGTTTTGAAAATAGTTGCTATTTACTAAAAACAAGTTAGCTATAATTATGGTTTATATATGTATTTGAGGGAGAAGATAACGTTTTACATATACATAGAGCTTTTTCACAAGTCCCTCAACCAAGCTATACTTTAACGAATGTCTATAGACTTTAGATCCGTTCTTTTATAAGCCAAGGATAAAAAAAAAGCTCGCTGAAATAACAACATATATGCAAAAAAACTCGAATGCTTTCGAAGTTGGTTAAGGTATAAATTACTTCAAGTGCATTGGTGTAATGGCAAAAAAATAAATACAAAGGAATTTCTGAAGTATTTGCAACCAAAACTTAAAAAAGGGAATACGGAATACGGAATACAAAACAAATGGAGCTCATGTTTCACAGCAGAGCTGATATCAGTGTTGTTAAATAACTGCAAGTAAATTTTATTTGAATTTTCAACATTCTTTTGTCAGTTGATTAGAAAACAGGTTTGTTATTAAATAACGGGAAATGCGACGATGGAAACAGTCAGGTGATATACATGAAATTCGAGACGAGATGTTAAGTGTTAATTTTCAATTTTAAATAGTGTGCTTCGGCTACTTACTGCTTAACTTAAAGATAAAACGGTATGCCAATACATGATAAGTTATGACTTCTATTTCTGCCTCCAACAACAAGCTAAATTTCACAATTCGGATGGATCTGTAAACCATGCGCCATTCTGACAACTATTCCGAAAAGGTATGTATCCAGAGATAACTGATTTATGTGAAAGGTATTCGAGATAGATATTCGAAATAAATTGAAATGATTAAGAGTAGTAATTATGCACTAAAAAATGTAAAATAAAGATTATTATGAATACCGAAGAAGAGTAGGGTTTTTGAGGAAACCGCTAAGCAAGAAATTTTTGGAACTTAAGATTTAGTGCTTCCCAGACCCTTTCCACACAAAAAATAGTTCCGGCTATGATTATTATCTCTCTAATTATTCAACAGTTTTATTTTCTGGAATGGAAATGATGTGGCAAGGATATTTTTAATCTATCTTATAATGTAGATCCCAAAGCCAGTATTCTTAAATGATATTGAGATTGTGTATAAAACAAACTTTAAATAAATTAACAACAATAAATAAATTTCACAAAATGAAACAAGGTTTTCAAACTGCGATTTAAAACTAATATAATGAGGCATAATGTTAGCATCTCAAGTGGGCAGTTCATTCAGATTCCAAATGAATCTTGAACTTGAACTCCGCTATTCAAAACTCTGCTATCTCTCAATTTAGACTCTAGGACATTTGAGTAGCTGGAAGTGTTCAACTAGAATCGAATAAAAGTATGGAGTTATTAAATTTATAGAGGGTTTACTTATTGAACGGCATTCATAAAAATTAAAAGTTCTTCGCTAGAGCTTAGTAGGCGGAATTGTAAGAATCTATGCCACAGGTCAAAACTAAAAGATTATAACTGTAAATGTGTTTATTCGGAAAATAATGACATCCGCATCCGTTAATGGTATAAAAAACAATTCAACATATAATCGAAAATGAAGGCAATACGTTGTCGAACACAAGTAAAGTATTGAATGGGGAAAACTATTGTCAAAAGTATATTTTGCCATAATGAAGGTGTAATGAAAGCCGACTTCATATTTAGATTTTGTATAAAGAAGACTAACAAATGTAAGAATTATGCAAGTAAGTAATTGGCTAACAGGCAAGACTCAAGCTTATTCACACAACTCACACAAGCCTAAAAACATACGATTATTACACATGTTCGCATTTCCATACATATAAGTATAGGTAGTTCAGAGGCATAGCTAAATATTTACATGCCAGCCGCACCGAATTCCAGGAGTATGCTAAATTGGCTGGCAGTCAAAAGGAGGTACTATTTAGTGGCGCTTTCAACGCGTAAAATAAGCATATTATTTATTTATCATATTTCCGCCCCCTTTTTTATTTCCTGCCATTCGGAAGGCATATTAGGAAATTTCCATGCCGAATTCGATTGCATTATGAATACATAACAATTGAATGAAAAAGTTCGGTGGCTTTTTATGAAAATTGAATAAGTAGCACAAGTGGAGAATATAATAATAAGAAATAACGAAATTGGAGATAACAAAAGCGGCGAATTGTGAAGAAGCAAATATGACGAGCACTTGCTGGAGGTGAAAGCGAAAGTGCGAGGCGTTGAGGCAGTTATCGGGGCATGTCGCACATGGCAAGGAGCGCAGCGCAGCACAGCTAAGCAGGACCAAATAAGAGACGTAATTTTCGATAATTGGACGCAATGTAAACATAAAGGCAACCCTCAATGTAAATATATGAGCAAAAAGGGTTATAATGAGCACAAAAGCAGGCACACACATACACAAACACAAGGAAACTCATACAAATTATAGGAAATCAATGCCTGGATGCAAATTGTAAGACGCACCCACCCACCCACACACACACAGCTGAAGGGTAAATGGCTCCGCGCACTTGGCGCACAATAATAATAAAACCTAATTTGCCGAGAAAATTTGGAGCATTTCGTTAAGTATGTATGTATGTATAACCGAATCTATAAAAAGAAAATAAATAAAGAAATTTGCCTGAGTTGAATGTGCACCGCCGTTCAAGCATAGCGAACAACAATAGGCATAATAATGAAGTTGCACAAACGCGTCGTGTGGCAAGCGAAAAGTTTAATGAAATTCACTTGCCTCTGTTGTCGTCGGGCGCTGAGCGGGACGCTTTGGTTGTAAATTTTCGACACTATCAAATGCGCATAAAAAATGTGTAGCCCGAATAAAAATTGCAGAAATGTGCATGCCACACCGTTGGATGTGTGCCGCGTTTTAAGGCCAATTTGCATAAATGCCAAACAAATTCTGCTGGCTGCTGCGCCTGAGCCGCCATCCTAATGCTGTGGCATGCGGAATTTGAACGCAACATTCACGCAAGCAATATGCAACATGTTGTGATTTATAACGGCATAATAAAGTCAGCGGCCTCAGCTACAGCGCTTACCACTAATTTGCAGCAAACTAGCGGCGCCCATATTTAAAGCAATCACAGCGCGCAACAATCTTGAGGATTGTGATTATTGGTGGCAGCGGCTGCTGGGCAGCGTCGCAGCGCCACATCGAGTGCCGTGTGGCATTGTTGATGCGCGGCCATACACTGCGGCAATAACCTCATAATGGCAATGAAAATTCAATTAAGCCCGCCATATACTAGCAAACTGGGCCAAGCGATTGCCGTCGTAATTGTTGCGAAGCCCGAGTGCCATAAAATGCGCCCTCAAGATTAATTGAGCCAAAGGCAAGAATGGCCGGCCGTCTGTGGTCCGTGGCCGCCTGAAAGATTGCTTGGTCGTTTGGCGGTCTCTGTTCGGACCACTCACTCCCCCGCAGAATGGGTCAATGCAATTAGTTCGAACGTAAATCGTCCAAAACATGAAAACAACGACAACAAAGACAGTGGGATGACGGAATTAATGCGTTACGGGCAATTTACATGGCTCTTTTACAACACCATAAGGGCATTCGAAGTAAGATCGTTGAAGAAAGTGACACAGCACGAAAGCACAAGATGAAATACATTTAGGCGAAAATGTAAATAATTTCGAAATGAAGGAATTCGAAATAAATTTGCGGTTAGGAGGGGACTAGCTTAAGTACCCGGCAGCTAAAAAATAGAAATTATGATACAGTTTATATATTGCGGGGTTTCTTGCATAAATAACTTCTCAATTTTACCTTTATTTCTTAATCAGTTTTTGTGCCACTATATTTGAAAATATGTTACAATTGCGACCTATTTATAAATTGTTGCCACTGTTTTGCAAATCAGTATTCCAAACTGGGAATCACATTAGCATTATACTAAAAATTACCTATTTTGTGAGTTCACGATAGTTAATTTTTAACAATAATTAAATTTTTGTATACAATACGGCATCACTCATACTATTACTGTTATTGTCACATAGCGCGCATCCATGCCGTCAAAATGATACCTTACTTACAAATTTTACTTAAAAATGAAAGCAAAAAAAGGGATCCTAATGAAACAAAGACATTCAAAATCGTTGAACGGAACTTTTGGAATCATATCATTTGAATTAGGATAGTACTTATTAGGCGGATATAGCCTAACTATAATGAAGCCATTTTGGTAAATCCAAAATCAAAACAAAAATTATACTACTTATCTGGAAATTACAAGTAGCGTGAATTATATTTTTTGTTGTACTGCTAAATTAAATGCTAACAATTGTTTAGGCACAATATATAATAGATATATATTATTCACAATATATAAATTCACAGACAAATTTAGATAAAAAGATAAATTCAGAACTCGCATGTTCAAAAACATATTAAGAAAATTTCTAAGCAGTAAAGCAGTAAGTTTTCAAATGAGTAATTTAAACATTCACTTGGCTCGGACTTGGAAAATTGCAAAATATTATTTGAATAAAGCTAGTGTAAGTAAATTTGAAAACATCGAATGAAAGTGAAAAAGTTAATTCAGATTTTCTCAACTTACCCGCGAATAATAAAGTTGTTTTAGGCTGCAAAAAATTTAATAAAGTTAGTCTTATTCATGTTACAATACAATATATGAAATGTAATGTTTTTGAGAAGGTTGCGATGATATGTTTAAATATAGCACAAATTTTAAACTTAACTTAAACTTCAAGTTATTTATGCCAATAATAACTATTAAAAACTCAGACCCATTATTCGCACATATATTTCTGTGCTTATAAATTATACTCGATTAAGCACTTGCTCCCGCCCTCCCGTGCAAATGAGCACTCCCCTTGGGCATGGATGTCTCATTCATTTCAATAATGTTCTCGAATATCGAAATTGACAAAACGGACTTAATATTGGGTGAATACGAGGATTTGTTGATTAATTGATGTAATTCATATTGCCGATTGGCTCGAACAGTCGCCACCGACGAACTTCATTACTTCAACGCATTTACCAATCCAATTACATTGACAGTGAAGACTTTTTGGTGGCACGAAGTGTGGTGAAGAGGTGAAGAGGTGAGCGTTGATGATGACCAGACCGCAAGTCTGTGTTCATTTGTCATACAAAGTACATCAGATACACATACATATGCATACATATACATACATATGAATATGGTTTTAAATGGATGCAAACATATTGACGTATGCCTGCCTGAGTGCCTCATACTTTCCAATATCCAATATCCAATGGTGGCAATGCGTGTAATGTATATATGTTTGTATGTATGTAAGTTTATTGTGCAATTGTGCGTATGTCAGTGATTTGCGTAAAACAATAGTACAACTGTCTTGCCCAATTCATCTTCATTCGATTTAGTTGAGGCATTGCCATTGATTGGTTGGAGGCGTAAGTGAGGCGCGTTCGACGGTATTGACTGGGCTTGTGGTAAGTGATTAACTTGCTTCGTCGCCTCCGACCATCTGTTCAAGCCAGGTTCCTTTTGGACAGGGAGCCAACACACGCACACACACACACATATATATAGACATTTATGAGACTCTTAGGGAGATGTCGGAGGTGAGTGATTGCTGATTGACGGCGATCAGGTGGGATATTACAGTTTCTGATTAAGGGATTAAGTTTTCAATATGTGGCTATATAACATTTATGCGCATTTCAATGTGTCAAATAAAGTGCATGTATTTATATTGGAAAAAGCATTGAACTGCTTGAAGTAATATGTGACAATAGCAAATCTTAACAGCACGATTGGATAGAACATCATGAATTTGGTTTCAATAAAAATGTTTATAGTCTTTATACTTTTTAAATAATATAAGGTGTAGTAAAAAGAAATACATTACTCAAATTTTGGTTTTTTTTAGCATAGTTAGAATGATCCGATTTAGGTCAAATATGCAGCGTTCTGTTCCATAACTTCTTGCCATTTTGAGGATAATTTCATAATATCACTATCGTAGAAACCCTGGTCGCTATTGGCAAAAAATTGGCACCGTCGATTTTCACAAGCTTCTCTTGAGGCGTGCCAGTTCCGTACTATAAGATGGATGCGTAAGAACCTTCCAACTCCAACTAAGCTCCCGGAGTTTCTGGCGAGTCACTGTCGATGTGTGTGGCTTTTCGTTGTCTTGATGGCACACAATTCCTCTCCTATTGGCCAAAGCTGGTCGCTTCTGAGCGATTGCTTCCTGCAGACGATTAAATTGTTGACAGTACAGCTCCGAGTTTGGCAGCAGGGGAGCAATACTAGACCAAATAGCAACTACTCAAAGTATTTCTCAGAGATCTAATTTTAAAACGATATCGAGTCTAAGTAAAGTGGTAGCCGAAAAATCGGAAAGCTACCGAAATTCTTTTTGGAACTTTACCTTTTTCTTTGTGGTTGACTCATCCATTACCCAAATCTGGGCATGGTGTGGGTGAACATGATTCCTATCGGATTAAAAATGTTCAAATCCCTTCTTGCTTACACCGAAGCATATGACCCTTTCTACAGACGGCCACCTTCGCTAGTCACCGGTCAGCGCTTTCCACATATGTCACAATAGCAATAAGCTATGCTGTTTGATGTAGAATTGTGTACACGCTCACTGCAGTAATTCTAGTTGCCGCGCGCTGCTGCCATCCATCTGCCGCTACCGTTCGTGCACACCTCTCACACGTTGTGCAACCAATTTGAACGGTGCGGCTTTCACCATCAAATATCCGAATATCAGCTGCCATTATATGTCAATTTCGGTATTTACCAACGCCACCTACGCAGCCTTTCACACCTTCACGCCTTTTCCAAGTGAACGAAGACAACACCTCGGTGCTCCAAACCACCCCTCTGTCAGTTCAACCGTCCACGCAGCCTTACCCATGTGCCCATGTGCCCATGTGCTGCCAATACTGGCATTATTGACATTCCACAGTCGCTTCAATGCCCTCCCCATCAGCAATTCCATCGCAATTGGGAACAAAGTGAATTTCCGATTTTTCATTAAATCGTCTCTCTGTAGCTGTCTTTTGTTTCGTAATTCGCTTGTCCATTGGCTGGCGCATTCGTTCGTTCGTCAGTGCCTTTTTGGTCACCAGTATTTGTAGTCACTCTTTGGGATGTCCACATAGCTGTCGTAGAAACATTTATATATGTTCTCCATGTGTGTTAGTATGTATGTTTATATGTGAAAGGCAAACAGCGAACCAACAGCAACCAACAGTTTGTTTCAAGATCTCTTATACCTTTGTTCAATGTGAATCAGTACTGGTCCATATTTGGTTAGAATTTGAAAAAATTTCAAAAGCATATTTATTTTCAACGATGCCACTATTAACTTCAACTGATACGAAGTCAGAAGTCAGACGCCAGAAGGCAGCTTTCTAGAGAGGTTTCAGAAGGCGACTTATCAAGAGTGTAACAGAAGGATAATATGTAATGTGGGGAAGTAATGTATATTTTTACGTGTTACGTGTTACGTGTGTTTACGTTACATGTTTACGTAGTTTATTGTGAATACTTTTATGCGATACAACATAAACGAACTTCTTGGCATAAAAAACATAATCCCTTCATGTTCTTTTGTCTTTCTCAGTATGAATATATCACTTAAAGAAATATTATATATTTTCACCAGGTTTAATTCTACTGTGAATTGTTTTTACTTGAGAATTCGCGCTGGTCTAGCTAAGTCGGGAGATCTTGGTCGAATTAGGTGTCCCGCACGAAATTAAACGGTTACTAAACAGAAAACGAAAAATTCGAATACGAAATAGATTTAAAGGACAACTCGGTCACCCGGATGAAAATTCAAGTGAAAAAGCGTAATTTATAGCGCAAATAATTCGGGGTACAATGTATGTTATCGCTAAAAGTTGGTCGAATCCAAAAATCTAGAGGCAAGCAGTTTTTCGTTTCCTAAAAAACATTGATTGGAAAAAATAACTCGCAGCTCATCGATTTGCAACAGTGCCGTCGAAAAATTCGTTGCGTAAAAAATAAACTGGAATTATTTTCGTTGAATTATTATCGTTGAACACCTACATATTTTGCCACCAGGTGACAGCTGGTTGCTTGTGGCTTCGAAGGTGTGAACGTTTATTTCAACTTTTGCCTTTAATCAATATTTGCTTAACATTTCGCATTCATTTGTGCTGTGGAAATATTTGAACGATTGCTAGTGTCCACTACTACCGTTATCTGCTAAGTATTGTATATATGTACATATGTACATTGATTCGATAACCAGCTAATATATGTGTGTATATCAAGTAAGTTGATTTGTCTCTTTTTTGATGACCTTAAGTCTTTGACTTATCAAATAAGTCAATTCATCAATTTATTTACTTATCGTTTTATGCATGTATTGGATTATGTCAATGTACTTATATGTAGGAAATATACAAAAATTTTATTAAGCTCAACAAATGTGCAGGATTGTCATATGCATTTATTTTTATTTTCCACCACCACCATCCCACCTTTCGCGTGAAAGCATTTTCTCCTTCCTTCCCTGTCTAAATTCTTGTTCTATTTGAAGCATACATATCTAAAAGTGCCTGCAACACGCCTCTTTGTTTCAATGCAACACTTTCTACATTTTTTAAATACTTGCGCCAGTCACTTACTTGCAAAATAGCTTTCATAGCTTGCAATTTGATGAATTTCGCGCGCATACCACTCTTCTTCTCTGCCATATAATGTAAAACAAATTATTTGAACAGTTTGCGGAATTTCTTTGTCAACACGAAAAACTGTTTTTTTTTTTCTATATTTTTATTTTATTTTTATTTTTGCAATTCCGTTCGTTTTCCGTTTGATAAATGTATATAATTAAATAAAAAATTATGTAGCGTTGCATTTAGATAAATACATATATTTCCATTGTTTTTATTTATCTAATATTTATCATTGAAATGACGGAATAAAAGCAAAGAGGAAAGAAATTTGTTTACGCCAGATGTAGTAGTTCTTTCAATGCTATTATATAGTTAGCACGCAAAATTCATATTTCAAGTGATTTCAGATATTATGTAACCAATATACGTGCCAGATTCGAGAATCTTCTCACCTAAACCGAAGAATTGTAGTCCGATCAAGGGCTAGAAAAGGTATGCTTCGATTTCGATTATTTCTGGCTATATTTTGCCACATATTAAGGACACTATTTGTGCTAAGCTTTATTTCAATATGATCATTGTTGGTTAATCAAATGGTGTCATATGAGAAATAGGTGCAGTCTAACTAATAACATATAACCATATATGTGTGTGCCATTTTATAAAATACAACCTATAAAATATTTCGGTTAGTTTTAGAATTTCAAAACGACCGTTAGGTGAACAAAACTATTGCACTATCTGCAACTCCCTTTGTTGTGAGAGTTGTGAGAGAATAATAAACGAATAAATAATTTCACGGAACCAAAAATGTTTCATGATGTAAATTGCTTCAAAAAAATTGCTTGGCCCATCCGTTTCACAAAACATTTCAAGTTGATAAAAAACTTTTTTTTTTTCAAAAATCAAACATTTTATTTTTTATTTACTCAGTGTCTCTTAAAGTAATTTTTTTAGCGTTACAGTAATTAAATAAAGAGCTCTGGAAGTAACCTATAATTTCTTAAGCTCTTATCTCTACATCGAAAACTCTTTCCATTACAGTCTTTGGATCTTTTATCCTCTTAGCTTTTTGAAATAAATAGATCCCATTCATGAAATAATAATGAAGAATTCTATTACCAACAAAAGCAATTCCTTAAAATCATATTCAGATGTGCTACTTAAAAGAGGAGAAAACATATAAACAAACTTATCAAGATATTTCCAAAAATTTATAATGTAATGAAGGTAACCAAGATGCTTACTTAATTTTGTTAATGTACCATTAAAATTAGACAATGTCATAAATGATAAGCGAAACAAACAACTACGTAAATAGATAGGTAACCTAAGTCGCGCATATACGCAAGGTGGTGGCAGGTGGCACAAGTAAAACGGCTCGCTCACAAAGCGAGTGCCCGTAGAGTAGGCAGGAAGGTAGCGACGGGAGAAATATGCATGTTTGATTATTGGTGTGCTGTGGCGGTGCTATGCCTGTACATACATACAAAGATGAATTGTAACTCAGTTGACCAAAGCATACTAGAAAAGCAGCCCTCCCAATTATTCACACACTTTTGCTGCTAATTTTCCACAGTGGAGAAAAAGAAAAGAAAAGAGAAACTTAAAGAGCAGCACAACGCCAGCGCCGATGAAAATTAAAAGCAAACATTTCCTTTTAACCTTAATAAATTTTCTTTTGCCGGCGACTTTTTAAATAGAATTTAATGAAATGATGGATAACCTTAGAGGTTGCGTATACGCAGTGGTGACTATTTACACATTGTATATACAACTAAATATAAAATCAACATAAGACAGAAATAACAGAGCAGAGCAGAACTGTAGTAAATTATTTTAAACACGCGCCCAAAAGCAACAACACACACGCACACAGCTTCATTAGCCAGCGATGAGATTCTTCTGTTCAGTCAGACCGCACCGCATCAGGTATATAAGGCAGCAGTAGAATTAGGCGAAGAAATCGCAAAGTACAAAGAACAATTTGACATTTGCGTGTTGATGCTTTCAGCCAAATAAATACGAAATGAAGCCGTTATTCATTCAACACCTTTCTTCACTTGCATTGGGGGCCTTGCCCTCCTATCGATTGTTATCATTTGTTGCTTTCAGTGGATTACGTTGCAGGCGGAAATCAGTCAGTTGCCAAACCCAGCACACACACGCACACACGCACAGACTACCACAGCCCCCTCCAAGTGAATGCGGCTTAACTCGGTCGCTGCCTGATGCTTGTCAATTTTCCCGACTACAAGCGTACAATTTACGATGTTGCTGTTGCTGTTGCTGTTGGTGATGGCGTCGACCGGAAGCCGATGTTATGCGCTATCTAATCGTAAAATCCCTTATTTTAGTTGTTGCCCTCTATTGTTTCTCCGTTTTTGTTGTTTTGCGGAGCTGTTTTAAAATCCTTTGAATTCGCTTAGAATTGCCTTGATTTATTACACACGATTGACGTGCATTTACAAGCGGCTTTGATTCAAATTACAATAAAGTATGCAGTTGCGAATGCGCGTGTGAAGTCGTAGAAATTTAGGCACAGAAATTTGTGGCAATTGATTTATAGCGGAACTTTAAGTCTGTACAAAATGCAATATATAATGTTTTGTTAAATAAGAAATTTAATTTGAATTCCCTGCAGATTTCAGAAAAACATCTCTGCATGCATCGCCGAATAAAGAACTAAAGCCGAAAAATGTACGAATTTATTGGCTGCCTCTCATTCTCCGCAATTTAAGTGATTTCGATTTACGCTTAATGTACTCACCAAAAGACCAGAGGTCTCACTTTGACTCATCGTCACAAAAATGCGATTTGAATTATCATCTACTCATAGGACTCTTATTGGTAATAAAGAGCACAACAATCGATCATCATTCATTATCTTCTTCATTCCCTTCCCTCACATATGCTCATCTGTAGGTTACTCAATTCGTTCTGTTGACCTCCACCTGATTCTCAGTAGTGACATATTTAAGGCGCTTTTTTTCTGTTATTCGGATCACAATTTTGCTGTACTTTTCTATTGGCATTGTTGTTGGATTCTCTTGACAACTATTATTAACCTATTTTATTATCCAAAGCTTTAGAGCTTCCGGCGGATTTAATTAATTATACGGTTTTACAAATCAGTGTAGGATTTCTATTAAAATTAGACACGGTCACCGAAGGTCATGCAATCGAAAGTGACTTAGCCCAATGTTGAACTGCATCTCGTTATGGTAATTGTCTGCCTTAGAAGAGTTGATGTGAATGTTTGAGGTAAAATAAGTGTAATAGGTATAAAAGTTCGATGTTAATCGTTGGCTGTTAAGAAAGCATTTTCTCAACAAGTCCTGAATTGATCGCTAGTTCCATAAATAGGCCCAAACAATTTCGAATTTTTCCTGCAATAGTCCCATTTTAGCCTTATAATGGCTTCGATAAAGTCTTATGGCAATTAATAATTAGAAGTCGTCATCGGTTCATCTAACAAAGTTAGCGAGTTGAATTCGATGCAAGGAACTGTGCGGATACTTCATTAAAGTCAACGCTACCAAGTTTGGCTATACAAAATCTAGACCAGTTTTACTAGTATAATTGCCTCAAATTATTATTATTTATTAATTGTCTTATTAATTGCTTAACAATTGTTAATTATGCACCAGTATGTTAAATTAATTGATGTTTATGTTATAATTGGTACTTGTTTTCAGCGTTGAAAATTTGATCCAATCAACTAATTGAATTGAATCACAGCTACTAAATGATTGGAGCAAAAAAACTTTCCTCAACCTATCGATAGCTCAAGTGAATTGGATGGAAAATTAAAGTTACAAGTCATAATTGAATTTGTTTCGAGTAAAAGCGAATTTTCATTGGAAAGCCAGTCCAAGTGAGTTATTGCACTGTCCATATACAAAGCATTGTTGTTGTGGCATTAAATAAGAAATTTTTTGATGAATTGACCCTGCTTATGTAAACAATATCTCACTTTCAAATGCTGCCTTAATGCAATAAAAATAATAAGAAGCAACCTTGCAAATAAATATGCTGGCGAAAGTTTAGGACAACTATTTATGAGCGCATTCCTACTGCTCCATATCCAATGTGTATGTGTGTTGGTTAAATAGAATTGCCACACATACATACGCAGCTGAATGAAAACAAATATTTTAAATAATAAAAAGGACCGCATCAACCTCCGCAATGCCAACTAAACTCCATTAAAACATGTAAACAACTACACACACACACACACATACACATATGGACTATTCGCTGACTAGTAGCAGACAAGGCAGACAAGGCAAACAACTAACCAGCATAACTGTTTTTTAATCTCACCACCGATCATTACCGTTTGTGGGCACAATAAAATCAAAAGGCAGCAGAATAAAAACTTCGAATGCAACCTTTGTTGACATAACACCATGCACCACACACACTCACATGCACACACACACTGGCAGGTGTGCGCTCACACCTCGAAGCTGCCAGTCGTTTCTGTTTCATGTTGGTGAAATGCTAAATCCACATACAAACTAATACACACTATAATAAACTAACACACACATACACACACACACACGCGCACATGCACATTTTGGAAAGCATGATAATTGTGTTGGTGTGTCAGTGGGCGTGTTTGTGAAGCGAGTTGCTAAGTAAACTCATTACTTATGTAAACAGGGCAATAGTTGGCAATGATAAAACTTTTTGAAACTATTTGAAAAGTAACGAAATAATTGAAAATTCGCTTAAGCATACAGCTGGTGCTCCCTGGCCTCCCGCAACGCCGCCGACGGACGTCTGCAAGCGTGTACGTATGTGCGTCAGTGTGTGTGCCAGCGTGTAAACAATTACAATTTCTGCTCATTTCATGCACTTCTCCACGCATATGTCACACACTCCACCGTTGCAACCCTTCACTGTCGCTTTCTTCGCTGCTGTGTGGCAACAATGTGGCAATAAGGCGTTTCGCCAAAGTGTGTGTGAATCTATGTGTGCGGGTGTGTATTTAGATAGGTCGTTTGTGGAGGCGGACTTCTGTTTACAATACTAATACTTGCAAACAAGCAAGTTACAAGCACAGCAAAGCAAATAGAAAAGTGATTAGTGGGTATTAGCGAGGAATTATATATATAAGGATTACGCTTCAACGAATTACAAACATACGAACATAAATACATATTCCACAATGTTTGTAATGAAGTTGGGAAATTTGCTTTTAGCCACAAATATATTTGACTGGTTACAAATTGATTGCCTTCTTGTGCAATTTGGACCCAATCGAATTCCCATGCCTTCAACTTTGAAATATTCTCTTAGTCTTATAAGAGCTTTAACGAAAGGAAATCATAATTGACCAAACTCTTTGTTGATTTCCAATAAGCTTCGAGCCAATTTTGCCCAATTATTGTTTGTATTCATAAGAAGGCATAACAAAGTTCCGCTAGGTGGCGCTAAAGTCGAATTTTTACAAAAACCAATTTATACGTAAAAGTTGAGCAAAAAGTTCCCCTCTAGATGACGCCAACATTTAAACAGTTTCGAAACTAATATGTACGATCGGATGAACTTATCACTTTGATATACGAAAACAATATATAGTATATATAGTTTATAGTATATAGTAACATATGTAGTGTATATTTTTCAAAATTTTGAGATACAACTTGTCACAATATATGTAAATAAATATTTATTGAAGAAATCAATTATGTTTCTTAAACATAATGCAAAGACTCACTTGTATCTAGGCACAATTATAAAGCCTTTATTTTTGATCTGTAGGGAGTTGCTATATGCTAGCTTGCATTGTTATGTTCCACTATATACTCGTAAATGCACAGACACATATGCCTATTCAATTATTAATTTACATTTTTATATGTTTTTGATATTGTGAAAAATTAGTTACACGTCTATACTCTGTTTCGTGTGATTAGCTACTAGACAAATAACAAAAACTTTTGGAAAACTTTCGTATAATTAGTAATTGAAAAATGTCAAACGAATTGCATTGAGTATTTGAGAAATTGGTGGTAAGTCTGCAATTTTAAATAAGTTTTTTGGTACTAGTTACATACTAGTGCAACAGAAAGTATTTTTCAATTAATAATATATGTATACAAAACTGAGTACTTTTTGGAGTTAATTTAATACTGATATTTTTGTGATCTAATTGTGCACGGATCTTAATTAAAAATTCTAAATAAATATCTGTGAATTATAAAAATAATTTTTTTTTTATTGAATTTATGGCTTTAAGGAGTAAATTAATATATACATCGTATCTCCTAGTCTTTTGACCTGCAGTGTATCGACAACGACCAAATGAATTGATTATAGTATTTTTAGTAGAGACATAGGTTCATACATATATACCTATATATATAATTTCATATTTGCTAGTTGTGTTTAATGCCGATATTAAATAATAAATGAGTAGCGGGCTAATTAAAATTTTCAATTAGCAGAATTTTAAATGAACTTTTTATTTTATTTGTTTATTTATTTTTTATGCACGCTACCTACCTTTCAAAGTAATTAAGGAAATTTTTTGTTGTTTTGCAGACATAAAGGACCATACTAGCTTTCGAAAGTCATCCAAAAAAGACTGAAATAATTGGAAATGACGATTTTGCGAAATTTTCACAAAATATAACTGTATAATTGAAACACAGACCCTTGAAAGATCTTTGGCATTTTGACAAAACAACTTATATGACTTTAGTAGGCGCCTCTTTGAGTATTCTCAAATTGGCCTTTTACAGCACAGAAAATCATCTAAATCGATTTTTAAGGAGATGGCCTTTTAAACTAAAGATTTGTTGATGGGGAATTGTCTAATAATAGTTCCATTTACAGCCATAGAGGCTGTCATCAGCAAAGCGCAAGTTTTTTAATAAATTATTATATATCCGGATTTGGAACAGAATGGCGCAGAAGTTTTAGTTTCAACATTTCAACTTTCAAATCGGTAATTGTAGTCTGTACCTACATTCTAATAACCCTCGACTAAAACAAAACTTTCCAATCTTTCTACCACTTTTTTTAACTACCTAATACCTACTCTTTTGTTAGACTCATTAATGCGAATGAAATACTGGCAATCATTTGTTCAACGAAATTTTAAAGAACGGATGGAATATGGCATACAATAGCGGGAGAGAGAGAGTATTCTGGGTTTGCTTTTGTTTGCTTATTGAAAGTATACGCCAGAGTGAGGAAGGAAAGAGATAGAGATAGAGAGAAGACGAGAGAGTAGGAGAGTGGCAAAAAAGAGAGAAAGAGGAGAAGGGCAATATCACATATTTTGTACAGCCTCATGCTACTAATTGAGTATTTTGAAATTTCTGACCTTGTCTTTACTAAGTCGAAGACTTTTTTCTATCATAAATGAAAGTAAAATTAATGCAAGTAAATACAATTCATTTTATAATCAAGATTATTACAGTTAAAATTGGTCACGTGAGTTTTCTACCTCGTTGAAAAGTGGATATACTTATTATAGGGTAGATTTTCTCTATCATTCAATTACATGATTTGAACTTTCATCCTTTCAGTCGTTTCAATTATCTATTATAATAGCATTTTGAAATGGTTAAACATACAAAAATACTGAGAAAAATGTTGCCACCTACCAAATGGTGAGAATGGTTATGTAAAACACACAATTTGTTTATTAAAATAATATTTTTACTGCAAGCACACACAACTGCTACCATTTATTCCGAGCAATTTGTTTCATTCCGGTATAATATTTAGTTAACGCAATTAAAACACAATAAATATATCTTAAATGGTTACTGCTGCTCTTCCATTTCCTTACATATGTGCAAGCGCAAACATATTTACCGTAGGAAAAACTAACCATTTTGAATGTTACACTTGCGGCACTTGTCTTCCGTCTTCCGCTGTTAGTTAAATAAATTCAATGCCTAAGTACCCAACAATGAAGTCTATTCAAACTGTAACAAAATGCTGACTAAAATCCCAAAACAAAGCACTGCAACAACACCAGCAAAGCTAACAAGTGCTTAACAGGCACTTGTTCATGCACACAAACACACGGACACACGGAGTTGCATGGCGAGTTCATTTCATTGTGCGCCATCCTCAATGTTGCACTCGGTCGTCGCAGCCGCAAAAGCGCAACAGTTACCAATCCTCACACAAACACACACACACACACAGACACACTGACACACGTGTGCGCAATTTACGAATTTCGGGCAGCCCCAGCAGCTAACAGATGGCAAAAGGAGCGATGGTAATAAATCTTAACTCGAAAAGTTGTTGCGAAACTTTGCAGCAAAAACAGCAGAAACAACAATGAGTGAGCCAACCGAGGTAGGAGGCGGCCTACCAACACAATCTACTATCTACAGTCCAAGTGTATGGTATTGGTGCAAATGCATAGGTTCAAATATTCACTGTCCGTTCGTCCGTTGTGTGTCTGTTGGCCCAAAAATTGTTATTGTGTTAAATTGCAATTTGTGTGCTGAGGCGCACTGCCGAGGAAAGCATTTTGCTCGTTGTCGGTGATTTTCGCACATTTGTACCAAACAACACTGCCGACACGGCGTATACGTAACGTCGCAGTGCGCGCTGGATATTCACCGTGTACATATGGACAAACTGTTGAATCCTTTCATAGCGATGTGCAATGTAGGTATTATACCGATATTAATAGCGACGGGATTCAACACATCAGTTTCTAAATATAATTAAGAAAATTCATAACTTGAAAAATATGGAATTATAACCAACTTGGAATCAAAGGAGTGGATGTTAATTCTCCCCATTACGGCCATGTCGGCATAAAGTTTCTGCATCGTTCGCATCAATCGTAATGCGCTGTCGTAAAACAGAAAGCACAACATATATCCTAGTTGTATGTTGGGAGAATCGTTCTCTTTGTCCAACTTCCTTCTAAGTATTTTATAAGGGACTAGGCAAATACTTAATTGATTTCGTCATAAAGGCAGAATATCTTTAATGTTAGCTATAGCTGTAGCATATTAAAATTTTATGGCACGTTTTAATTACTTTTCGGGATTATCATTTATGCCCGTCAATAGCTTCGAGTAACTACTTCCTTCATAGTTCGTTAATTCCCCTCTTCACGTTAAAAAAAAAAAAACATAATTATATGCTCGCCATTGGCGTTGTAACGGGTTTCTTTTCGAGATGGTTTGGTATGAGCACTCGAAGCTAATTGAAAGCACATTGTTAGCCAATTATGAATTTAATTGTAATGTGCCGGCCAACGATTCCGGATGTTATTATTCTATACTAATAAGCAGCAATAACTCACCAAATTATAGATAATAAGTCATTTTGTTTGGAAACTCAAAAAAGTGGGCCAAAAATACTATTTTGCCTTGGTTGCATTGAGTAGTAATGATTTGAATGGGTGAGCTTATTTGTACTCGAAATTAAATTAACATGGTTAAAGGAAATTAATAAAATAGACATAGCAACAAGCCGCATAAAAAGAAAAGATATAGGAAAATATTTTTCATTCACAAGCTGAAAGGGAATAAATTTATTATGAAATTGACAGTGAAATATAGTTTTGAATATATCAGAAATAAATATGCACAAATACCTACATTTTTTCCATCCGCTGTTCTTTATTATTTTTTATGTACCACTTTAATATTCAGAAGAAGATTTTCAAGCTCTGCAAAAAAGAAATAAACGGTTATTTTTGTTGTTAATTTTCATTTCAAGAAGCCGTTAACATATGCGTGTATAATATTGTGTGAAATACAGAAACTCGGTCTGGCAAATTCTAAAAACCAATAGACTAGGACAAAGGAATCGGGATTTTTGTAGAAACCTTATATTTAAGATCAAAGAGGATTCACTATTTTACTGAAAAGCGCTGAATAAAACTATTTCCGTCCTCCTATTGACTTTGTGCGGTTTAAATTTTAATTTTTCAATTTAATAAAATTACAATTTTTTTCAATTTTAACACTGCCATTTGCTGAAATGTGGAATATTTTCCAGATCCCCTTATATACTTCACACATTTCTATTAAGTTTTCGGTTTGCATTTACATTTGGTAATTAGTATTGGTTTGATTATTGCAGATTAATGGCAAACAAATGAGTAAATAAGTATTGGAAGCGATTGGAAGTGATGAAAACGGCAATAAATACTGCCATTTAACAAAGCGTTTATTTTTTTGGGTGCTTATGTTAGCCCTAAATGTCTGACCACATAAGAGTTTGGCTTTTATTACAAAAATTCCATTAGTTCATGTAAATGGCTTTCAATGAAAAGCTGACAGCAAAGTGAAAAAACAATTTAATCAAATTTTTTAGACTCAACTTGGAATTGGAAACCAAGCCAAATAATTGAACTAAATGGCAAACAGCGTAATACTTAATTCAAATATTCTCTGCTTCATGTTTGAATGGCGAAACGCAGTAAATAAAACAATTTTTGTTCCAATTTTTTTGTAATGCCAACTTTTGTGTTGGCTAGAACAATTGTATAACAGTAAAGGTATAGAGATTATTGTTTCATTATTTTCCACACACATACATACAGTTAATATCACAATAATTAATATAATGGTATTATAACTGTATGCATACATAGATATTTGAGGGAAAATATTTATTTACGTGGTTGCCTACCACCGTCCCATTTCACCGTTAGTACTTTGGTTGTTGCTGAATGAAAAACGCAGGTATTTATTTGCCTCTATTATTTTAAATGAATACGAATTGGAAATTAATATTAATTAACAGGCCTTCGGGTCGTTTGAGGTTACTAATAAGAAGTACTTAACAATGAGTAGTAAAAAATCTTCTGAACTCATTGAACTATTTTTTTTTTTTTCAATAAATCTCTAAAATTAGTTGAATTTTTATAAAGCGGGTCACTCAAAAACAAAAATGGTGTTCATAGACGTAAATATATACTGATTTCAAAATTATCAACAATCACAAACTTTTTCGAATGAGATATTAAAGAGATATTCACTTTGTCTCTCTCTTTCCATTGGTGGTGCTACTGGTTCTAGGTCCAAATCAACAGTGGAAAACCTTTTTTAAGTCTCAAACGGTTATTACGTTCCGTTCGCTTTTTGTTAATAAATATTATCTAATTTTTTTTTTTTTTAATTAATAGAAAACCAAGTTACATAAGTCCTTCTAAATATTTTTCAAAATTTTTATTAAATCAGCTCTTTTATTAAACAAGCTTCTGCATATCTGTAACAAAATTACAATACTTGTTGTACAATACATTAATCCAGAGTATTAGTGTCCAAAGTGAAACATTTGCAGTTGTGTTTCCATTTGTGTGTTGCATATTAAAATTTGCCGCGCTTAATTAAATAATTATAAGCGATATATCCGCTTACTGAGGACGCAATTAACATCCGGCGATTAGCGTACTATATATGTTGTTAACGGTTAATCGGCGTTTTCCATCGGACACACCCTCCACGCAATTTTCCGCTTAAGCAGCTCTGTCAAAAGCCAATTAGGAGTGTTTGCTTCCCAACGCATTTGTTGTTCAAAGCCGCTTAAGTGGAAACTATTGACTGCATTAGCAAACAGCTTCCTGCCTCCAGTGCCCAGTGCCACTGTACCATATATGGTAGGTAGCATGCAACGCTCAGCCCCGCACCCCTGCTTCAGGTGTATTTGTGTGTGCATGTTATGGCTTTAGCCGCTGCTCGGGCAGCAACAAACAGCAATCATGGAAATTATACGGGCGCGAGCGCTCTAAGCACCATCAACGTAATCGGCGGCGGCGACTGCTCGCCACTACACTACAACAATACGAGTGTCTTTGAGTTCGCAGCGGCAAAGGCTCGCTGCTGCCGGCGTCGCTAATGTATTGTCGTATTGTCATAGTTGCCGCATAACCGCAGCGCGACCATAGCGGCCACTGATTGCCAATCATCGAAGTTATCGTTGCTAGTTGGTTGTGGGTGTACAATGCGGCAGCTGCAATCGCCACACACATGCAAATATACCTAAACACTTGTGCCCGTGTTGTTGTTTGATTTTGCGGTCCGTTCCTTTTGATCCGTTGATTAATTAAATTCATTCAACTTAGCGTCTCAATGTGATTCAGCGGCAGCTACCAACGCTCTCCAATTCGAGCAGTGAGCACAGTGGGCACAGTGGGCAAAATCATGTGTTTGATGGCGTATTTAAAAAAAAAAATCAACGGAGTGTCAATGAATACCTTTTCAATAAATTTAATACCGATTTTTTTGTAAATAAAAATAAATTGTTATTATCGCCTTCAAAATGTGCCTCTTAGAGTCAATACTAGTATACCCACATTTAATATGATCATCCATACACTTTACACTTGTTGACGAAATACACCGAAATTACTAAAGCCATTTTCCTTTATTGCCTCAATCGAGTTCTCAAAATGACTATTTAGATCCGGGATCAAAAACAATTCACAGAGATTTACATTTACTCGGCCATTAGCAGGAGCTATTTGTCCATGACTCGGGCACTATTTTGTCTGTGTACCAATGAATGGCGAGCATCTCTTTTAAGAGTTCGATTTATCTCTGCTCGTTATGCTTGAGATACGCTCTTTTCTCAAATAGTTCACATCAGAAGGCAACAACAAAGTTGAATTATATACAAAAAGGTCGCTGATCTATATGATCATGACAGTTTATTTGATTTACAACAGTCGCTTATTTGATTCATCGCAATTCAAGGTTTGGCGAATCGAACACCACTACTATATTCTTGAAATTTTCAGAAAAGCAAAATTTTTTGCAAACTGTTTTATATTACTTTTACAAATAAAAACTTATTTAATATTCGCTTTTATTTAGAGTAGAAAATAATTCAAAATAATGTAGGCCTTATTTTGTCGGCAATTTATTTTACTTCAGCACACTGTATGGCCATGAATTGTTCGGAATCTTGCTTTTAATGGACGGCGAGCGAAAGTAAACCCTCACCACCATAAATGACATTACAATCAGAGTATTACGAATGGTGATAACAATTAATTCGCAGCAGCCAAATTAAATGTGCAAAGCCCAATACTCCAAACAAAGGGGGAGGAATTAAGAGATTTTGTATTCAGCGCTAATTTCAAGGCTAAGAATTCTGAAGCTCAGTCAATTTGAATTGTATCTAAGAGGGGTATCTTCGAAATGGCTCCTTAAATATTAAATACTTTCGATATGTACGCAATTCCTAGTAATTGTATTATTTATTTAATTTTTATTTTTATTTTCAATTTCATAATAATTAGTAATATAATTTACTAATATTGAATTCTTATTTAAAGCCTCTGTTAAATTTTGTTGTAACTTTGGATTTGAATAAATCTGTGATGCGCCGGCATAACAACTGAATGTACTTTTAGTATTAATAGTGAATTAGAAATGCGAGAAATTTAATTCAACACAACATTCATTATTATTTGAAATGAATTTTGGCCAGTACTATAAGAATTGTTATGAGTTGGGAAAGGTTTGAGAGATGTATTGTAAGATCTTTCATTTTTCATGTATATGCAAACCCAAACAAACCATCGTCATTATAAAAGGCAAAAATGGAATTGAAGACACAAAGCCATCCATCAACAGTATTCAGGATCAAAACAATAGAAAATATTTACAATTTACTAATGAAAAATACTTCAAAATATGATAGGAAAGAATCCATTTATGACTATCTTTAATGCTTGTCTTGGAAGATGATGAAATAAAAGATTCATGTTCAGATTCGAATCAACTAAAATATGCTCTCCTTTTGATGGTCCTTTTGACATAATAATAATTAATCGAAATTTAATCGATTATTAATCGGTAATTAATCGGAAAAATATAAATAAAAATGTTAGAATAAAATTGTGGAATGTTATAAAAGAATGTTTGGTCAGAGGTCGACAACACACTGTTATTCTACAAGACCTGGATTTCATTTCAGATTCCGACCAAAATCAGTGACGAAACTCCGAGGAATGCATCATAATGGATGGAAGCGGATTTTTGTGAGATCAATTAGCAGTTTGAAGACGACTTGAACTATGTAAAACGCATAAGAATTCTTCATCAGAAAATGGTTTGTATACGCCTAGACCTATCAGTATACTAATATTTCTTCAAACATGGAAGCGCTTATATAACATTTTGTGGAGTCTGAAAAAAAATCGATAGATCATTGGAGGGTTAAAGTATGTTGAAGGGATTCGAAAGGTTGTTCTGTGGGAAGTGGCCGTGGTTGTAATCTGATTTCGTCTATTTTCAAACTGTCGAAGAGAACTTGATGGAATGCTATTAACCATATTTGGTTCAAATCGGTAAATTAAAATGTCAGGTATGAAAACTCATCTAAAAGTAGTCGATACCTCTCCCTTTCTTTTTCTCGATTCTCCGTCTTTTTCCTCGATTAATGGCGTTTTATGAGCGTGGCATTCGTTATATTTTACAATGTCAACCTATTCAGAAAGCCAAGGAATAACAGCCAAGCCAAGGTACCAAGCCTCATCCAGACATCTAAAGTTTTACTGTAGTTGTCGCTTGCAGGGACAGACGGACGGACGGATACAGATATAAATCAATTTGCCATCTTCAGCATTTCATTGTAGTATATGTTATAGCCTTAGATCTATATCAATTAGCTTTTACTTTTCATTTATTGCTTCCATAACGAAACCCTTTTCCAGCAGGGAAGCACTGCCCGCCCGCAAAATCTTTCGCCAGTATGCTAACTATGTGCTCGTTGCTGTACAATACCAAAAAGTTTGCATTTATTGATGACATTATGTTTCGTATGGAAATTAATTTTAATTATTTATGTATATGTGAGCTGAGCAAAATTGTCATTACAGCAGCAACTCTTGCCACTTTGGACCTTTTGCTCTCGTTGCACACTAACGCGTTTACAAGCTGAAACACTTGTTGTTGCTGATATTGTTTTCATTGTTTTCATTGTTTTTTCGTCTTTGTCGGCATTGTTGTTTTCGTTGTTATTGTACTTGTACTAGCACTAAATATGTAATTGGTTGCTGTTTGCATGAATTTATTGCAACGGTTTACATAACTGTGCGACAAGGCAAATTGCAATAAAATACAATTAGCTTAATTGTTGTTGTTTCTGTTAGTGTTTTTATATTATTTATTTAACAATTTGTTGTCATGTTGCAATTAACTGGCGCCGCTGTTGCTGCTGCCACTGATCCGGGCTGAAATGACGAAGTTACAATAAATGTTCGAAAATTCAATTATTGTTCAGCAACAATAATAAAAACAACACAAAAACTGTGAACATTGCACGAGAGCATATTGAATGCGTGTAATCCCTGAACGCTGCCACACTGCCACACTGCAACACTGCAACGCATTAATGCCACATGCGTGTATTCTCATATACATATACATATGTATGAGTGTGTGAGCAGGTGTATGTTTTGCATGTGTGCGAGCATAGTAAGCGTCCAAGAGAGGTGAATGTAAATTTTGCTTTGTAAATATTTATTATTTATAAATGTTTTCTTTAAATGCAACAACAACGAACTCTTTTTATATGTATGCATGATATTATAATATGAAGAAGTAGTTCGGAGCCTTAACGAGATCGGTAAGAAGATCATACAATGCACATGTTCTAGCGAAGTTTATATTTGTGAGTAGATTACTAGATATAGACTTTTCCTACAAACATTACTACAGCAATCATTTCAACTTAGGCTTAACTAAAACTGCCTCCGTACATAAGAATCAATAGATCAATAGACTTTTAGTGACAAACTCCGAAACTGCCAAAATATATAGCCGATTATATATAGATATATAAGGCAAGAAAAACGTTAGCGAGTTGACCGATTCTGGTGCGATCGGGAACGGAGTCTCCATAAGATATTCAAGACTCCTCGGCTTCTACAAAGGCTGCTTGAAGCAATGGAACAACTCAGGTTTTGTGTAACACCAAATTACTTTAGGCTAAAGTGGACAGTGCACAGGCCAAAAGACTCCTACTTTTAGGAAAGAGAGCATTGGTTAGTATGGGCATTCTTACTTGAGATAGGTCCTTTAGAAACTTGGTCAAGTGGAATACGTACGATAGAAGCATGAGCTAGGGAAGAACAGCCGTTAGAACATTATCACTGTGAAAGTCCAACTTTTCTAAAAGAAACCGGAAGGCATGGTGGAAGCCAGGGTGGAGTTTTATGAAATCCAGTGAGTCAGATGCTTGCACAGGACGCTTGCAGGTATACTTTTGACATCCCCTTGCAATCAGTTCTTGCAATAATGTTATTAGCCTTGGAACTAACGGCAACTGAGAAGCGCGATGTAGAAGAAATCTTGAAATATGGAGAAAATCGAGTATTTGCCTTTGCCAGAGTGAAGTATAAGGCAAAAAACGTTTATAAAAGAGGCAGCGCCATTTCACAATACCTCACCTTCAAGGTGATCGACAATCTCGCTAGCCAATCAAAAGAGAAAAGAGTTTTGCCGAACGGTAACGACTGTTAAAGAAAAATGTCGTTGTTAATGGGAACTAGCAGCGAACGCAGATTCTTATTAGTAGTAAAGGCCAAAGGTAAAGGCCAATAAAGTTTTACCAATCCATTCAAACTGTTGCTCTCTCGGATGTGCACTCAAGTTTAGGCATGAAGAAGGCTCATTTTTCTTCATCAAGAGTAAGTGTTTCCAGTCAGTCCGTCAGTACAACTGGCTATAGCGGTTCTAAAAAGACTTGCGTCCGCACATTTGCCTAATCTACGCTCCCTTTTTTTACAAGCATGATGCTCAAACTAAATTTTCTGGCAATAATAAATCATATACGTTGGGTTTATGCTTCTGACGCCTATGGTAGTGTATACACATACGCCTACATATGTACACACAGTTGTATTTAAATTTAATTACACGCCATTTTTTCCAGCCGTGTTTATTTTGAGGCTTTTTATTTGTTCATTTTATTTTGTGACGATTACAAACCAAAAATAAGAAAAGCAAAAAACTCAAATAATGAAAATAATGAATCCACAATTAACAGAGCAATGGTGGGCGCACAACAAAACATTGGCTCACCAACAACAGAGCAACACCAATATAAATGGCCGCTTACAGCAGCACTCATTAACCACTTGTTTGTTTTATCTGCCCTCCATTATATTACCAACACAACTGTGCGTATGTTGCCACAGATTTTGATATTTTATTGTGCTGACTCGACTTTTTAATCGCCATGACCAATTTCGGCGAGCACCGGCATGACCAACGTTATGTCGATCTAACTCAGTCATCTACAACAACAAAGTGACTTGGGGTAGAATGGGTTGGCTCGCTGGCTCTTTGCCTGCCTTTGTAAGTGTTTGTGTTTGTGTGTGTGTGTGTATGTATTTGCAAGCACACTTAATTAGGCGGTCTCGGTGTTGTTGCTGATGCGGCAGTTGCCGCTGCACTCCAGCTGTTGTTAGAAAATTATTAATTATTGAATTGCGACTACAATATGCGCCTGCTCATTCATTAACAAAATTGATTTATACGAAAAGCGCTGGAGTTGGAGTGCGTCGCCTCAATATGCCACCAAGTTAGCGCAGAGCTACCAAAGCACGCACACACACACACGCATACACACACACACACACACATACATTGCACCACCACACATATGCATCGCACACACGCATACAAAATATTTGGGTTTCTTTTCCATTGTTGTTGCTATGCTGCTGACCGGAATGCCCCACCACTCGCGTGGCATCCGCGCTTTGTGCGCAAGCATGTAGTACGTATGGCATCCGGCCGCTAATTCATATTCCATTGCCTCGGTGGCGATATTTTGTAGCATAAAATTAGCTTTGTTTTTGCGGGTATTTCGGAGCAACATTGCAGTTGTTTTGTTTGCAATTCATCGGGTCGCTGATTGGTGCTGGTTGGTGCTGGTTGTTCGGGGCTATTTTTAATTGAATTGTTCGTTTAGTTGTGTGCAATTATGCGTGTCGGCAGTGAAAGTGCCTCATTATCACACATTTGGGGATTAATTAATGCGGCGCTACAGCTTTCTCCATTAATGCCGTTATGCGGCCAGCATACCCTGATTATATCTATTATAATAAGATTTTGACACTGTGGGTAAAATTAGTAGTTTTTGTTGTGAAAATCTACAATTTTATTTATTACCATGATGAAAGTTTTAACTGAATAATCGGTAGGTATAGTAGTCGATCTCTATCTGCCAGCAATCAAAATTCATGGTGGCAGTCTGGCTTATATTTTTACAGCTACATTTTTTTTTTGTGGTAAACAGGCTTTCAATGATTGGAATCTTGATTGATTTGGTTTATTTCATTACTTCAATACATAAACTAATTGCAATCTCTGCTAAGCAAACCTTCAATTGTTTTTATTTTGTAAAAAAACATAAGGAGTTTATGCAAAAATGTAGCAAAACCTAGCAAAAGGTGTTCGCTATTTCTACATTAGTTGGCTTGAAAACGTTGCACTGTGCTTGGCTGATTCAAGTACAGTTACGTGAGAGCACTCTTTCTTTTGGATGTAGAGAATAAATAGAATTTAAAATTTAAACTCTGTATTCATGAAAATGCTGAAATGCTGAAAATTAAAATCAATGGAAATCTTCGAACCTTTACTAAAACCACAATTCTCTAAATTTTTGACTTTGGATAAAGAAACCGCTAAATGAACCAACCGTTCAAAAGGAGGAATCATCTTTGCTTTATTCCTGCAAGTTTTGCTAACTACTTGCTGTGGTTAGTCAATCAGTATATACAAATGTTCGGATGACGTCGTCAATAAAAAAGCACTAAAAGGCTCCTAAATTTTATGGATTTGTGTGTGATTTACATTGATTTTCGAATATTTTAATATTTCATAGATATTCATCAGTTGCTCATAATCCTCTTAGAACTTGTTGTGCCCTCCACTTGTCGGATCAGAGAAGCACTGCGGTACAAGCCTGTTTTAAAAATACCTAATAGAGTGTTGGACTGTGGATATCATTAGTAGAAACCACCGAACTTATATTTGGCACGCAACTGTCATATCACAAAAGACTGTAACTTAATCTAAATAACTGTATGAACAATTTATTGATAATCATAGTCAGTAGGGAGAGGGGTAGAGTGCGCAGTCTGAAATAAATCAGTTGGGGAGAAATCAATTTCGATCAATTGGGAGCATTTTTAAGCTCGGAATATTCTCATTTACTATCGAAAATTATAGTTTTTTCTTACAATAATTGATTTCAAAACATTGAAAGCCTTTGCTCTGGAAACAAGCAAACCTAGTTCCAACTATAGAGACGTATACAAGGATAGTTTATTCAAGTATGAGATTTTTGTAAAGGAAAAAGCCTTTTAAAGGCTTGAAACAGGCTTAAACAATCTTTAAGAACCTTTGGTAATAATGACAACTGATCCATAAATGATTAAATTTCCTTGATTTGGTTTTATATGTAGGTCTATATACACCCTAAACTTCTGTAAGAATAGATCATTTCCGGCGCACATATTATTCCGCATCCGTCCTTAACGTCGCCCCACCTTACCCTAAATGCTAACATGCCGTGTTTAAAAAGTCCGCCAGTATTGGCTTCCCATTTGTCCACACGAATTTCCGCCATTTGTAATTGGCCCTGCGCTGGTCAAACAATCAAATGAAAAGGCTGACGCAAAAGCGAAAAACCGATATGTACACTGACTTTATTTATGAATACATATTATATTTGCGGAATCTTTTGTTCGAAGTTTATTTGCCAGCAGTATCCAGTAAATGTGCTAGTGCTTCGCAGTAATATTGTGGAGCAGTATGCAGCAGTATGAACAACAAATATGAAATTAACACGAAAATATTTTTAAAAATTCTGCAATAACGAACAATTCAAGAAAACAGAGTGAACAGAGAATAAAGCAAATAAAACAACTACAATCACTGTATTACAGTACAAATCAATTCAGAATAAAACAATCAATTGAATTCCATTGCATCCGTCTGGATGCCGCCGGAAATTGCTGTTCATATTGTATGCACATCTACACACATACATATGTAAGTATGGAAGTGTATGTTTACGAGTCTGTCTGTCGGTAGTCTGTTTGAGTGTAACTAGTTCGGAACTAGTGGAATTCTGCATAATGCTTATCACTTCAATGACGGCATAATTCAACTCAGTCAATAAGTATTAAGTCGACTTAATCTCTTTTGAAAAAATTTGAAATGTGCTTCTAAAGGGAAAGTTCGTCGTCGCAGTCGTATACTCGTATAAAACTGAGTAACTGCGGTTACGAGACCTGGTTTTACGGCATGCAGACACTTGGTATATTATAATCACATGCGCTTAACTATACTTCTAACCATAACCAAGCAATAAAGATATTCCAGATAGTCGTTATATTATATCGGTCATTTGCTTTATGGGCGTTAGTTCATGGTTCGTTGTTCGCAGTTTGGAACTAGTCGGCACTAAAAAAATGCCTGTGCCCTTGGTTATATGCATATGCATACCATAGTTCGTGTTATTTCAATGACCGAAACGAACATACATATATTTGACTCAAATTTTTTGTTTAGTTTGATTGACCTGAAATATTAAGTTCTTCCTTTTCATTGAATACGCCACTCAGAATTATACTTTGCACACAAAAAGCAATAATTATTAGCTTCATCGTTCAAATGCCTAAGGGCGATGCCCACAACTCTTTATTTGTTAACAGTGTGCCATTGTTTCAAAATAAATATACAGCATTCCAAAGTGGTTAAATAAAAGGTCACAATATTTCTATAATTTCACCATTTTGTATAAAAACACGCACCAACTAATAAAGAGAAGCACTAGTACCGCGGGTGGCACATTCGGGATAGGGAATCGAACTAAATTATAGCAGTTGTTCAAACAAACTGGCAGCTTTTGGGGTGCAACCCTGCGCTAACATGGCATTCGACGCATGAGCAATTATGTTGCGCTGCATTCTTCGGTGGAGAAGTTCTTCTTTCCGATTCAGAAAACGCTTTAGCAATGCCGCGTATATGCCTCAGGTCTTCTATAAAAAATTATTTTTTATTTCTAGTCTAAAGTCTGTAAAAGAAAACTTAGTAATATTGAAGAAAGCGGTTATTCCACTTTAAGAAGGCATCTTTATACTCTCTTATATCGAATTGAACTCGCTAACTTTATATTTACTTTCACGTGAAAATTCTTGACAAGGAAGTAGTGCTCAAAGATCGGGAGCAGAAAAATTATGAAAGGAGGACGACTAAATAATCACAAGGTTTTTCGCATATTGTTTATTAGCATCGGTTGTGATGGCATTTAGTTATATCAAAGAATTCCTTATTATAGCCAGAATTCATAGTTCGATTCCTAGTTGTGCTTCTAAGCTTATATTTGAAATCCGCTTAAAGGTAGATTAATTTCTTTTGCTTTCGACGAGAGTATAGAAGTGGGCCACCTCATCTCCAAAAATATGGTGAATACCCGTTCTCACGACAGTCGGGTGCACGTAATTGGAACAGACCTGAAGAAAAAGTGTTGCTACAACACTAACAACATGTGTTGAACACAGGTAGATGAGGCAGTCGTGTGAAGCAAGCTTTGTGTGATCTCACAACACTCACTGAATCCCTCATGATCACTATATAGTAGAGTCGGAAAACTACGGGTTAACTGCTAAAACTTATCATCCCTCAATTATTGAAGATGCTATCAAGACATACCAGATTAGTGTAATGAAGAACTGGTTAAAGCTTCGAAGAGAGTTCGGAGTGCTATTAACTTACATATTTAAGTAAAGATATCCATTAAAGCAAATATACATTTTGTCTAAATAAAATAATAGTCGCTCAACAGTCACTTTCACTCAAAATTCTCAGCGAATGGCGGTAGTCACTTCGTCAGCTGTATTGTTTAAATGTAAAATTTCAGAAAACTGTTTTATCTGTTGTTGTAATAGGCTTACATTTATACTGACTTTTGTAATTACCTTGATTCGTTGGACACAGTTGAGTCATGAAATTAATAATAATCAGGGCGTATATATTTTTCAAAACTAACTTTAACTATTACTCCAATAAAATTCGCATTCAGTGTACGCCAAATGTCAATAATGGTCAAAGAAATCTTGATTGCCTCCAATTCACCACTGCCTTATGAAACCGCTACTTTTCGTTGCGACTATTAAAGTGATTATTATTCAATTACCGTCACTTACCTTGGCATAATAGGTGCGCGCGACCACGTCAGCAAATCCACTGTGTGATTATTTCTAATGAAATGTTACGTATACGCACCGTGCGGCCAACACCTTCGGGTAAGTTCACTACCAGCAAACGGGTTATTAGTCTTATCTAGACCTGCCAATTACACACTTTTACACATATGCAATGATAAATACCGACAATCGCTAGCGAACTGTCCGATGCCAAGTGTCAGTTGTGCTGTGCGCGAATCAGTGGTTTAATGGTGTTTAAAAATGCACAAGCATTGTGAATTCTGTTTGCTAATCGTAGCGCGACGAACTAAAACACTCGCATTTGCCGCACTTTGAACGCAAGAGGGCAAAGTCTAAATAAGTTAATATGTTAAGCAAGCGGCGTGCATGTACGTGGATGTCAACCGTTCTAACTGTTGCAACTGTTGAGCGTTTGAACGCAACTAATCGCTCAATGTGGTGCGACGAATGTCCGCTTGGGACTGGAAGAGAAGTCGCAAATCCTTCGCTGTCAACGCTGGCAGCAAAGTGCGCGCAAAGCTTTTGAAATCGCTGATGGACACTTTGATGCTTGGGCGCCAAACTACACACTGTTGCTTTGTCCAAGCTGTTTGTAGTTGTTCGTGGTGTTGTTAGTTTTGCTATTGCTGTAGTCGTTAGGTATTAAGTTGCAATTACGCACAGTGCTCATGTGATTTTGTTATTACTGTTTCACCGTAGAAAGGCTGTTTCTCCTGTTGTTGTTGTTGTTGTTGTCGTTGTTCATGTGAACGATGGAAGCAAAGAACTGATGGATTCCTGCTCTGTTATCACCTCGCACCCACCGGGCCGCGCTCAGCACGATTATTGCCACACACGCGCTCACAATTAAACCGTTAAATTATAGTCAAACAGCTCCGTTTTCCCATCATCATATCTGCAAGAGGGACCTTCAGTCGCTGCTATGTGATTCACGTTACCACCATTTGTCAAACCAACCGACCGCCACTGAGCCGCCTTACGTCGTGCATGTTCCAACAGCTGAAGTTACGGCGCTCGTGGGGCCCAGGGTCAGTCAGGAAGTTGCGCAGACTGCCAGCTGGCAATTTTCCTATTTTATTGCGCCATTTTGGGGCAATGGGTGGCTCAATTATAGAGTCAGCTGCCACACGCTGCTGCCGCGGCGTCACTGCAACGCTTGTATGTGTCAATTATTGGTGCCGGTCACCATCAGGAGGCATGTACCGTTGCCATTTTTTATCGATTCTATAAAACTGTCGTTGCCACACCATATCAATTAACGCGCTTTCTTTTCAAACTCGCTCCACTATGTGTATATATGTGTGTGTTTGTGTGTATTTATGTGTGTTGCGCGCTTACGTCTACTATTCAAGCGCACTTTTTACGAGCAGCATTTCAGGCGGCAGTTTTCACCGTTGTTTATCAGAAATTTCCCGCTGTCCCGCAAATGGTTTGCTATTTTTGGCATCAAATTGGCTTCTCTGGCTGCTGTCCATCACATTTTTTGTTTTCGGTTTTTGTTGTTGTTATCATTTTTATGTTTCATATTCGGTGTTATTGTTTCTGTAAGTGAAATAGAACACTCGATTTGTTGTTAGTCGTATTGTTGCAGTTGTGATTGCTGCCTACTGCCTCTACTGGCGATTTACTTAATGCTTCCTCTTTTATCCTGTAGAAAGTGAAAACAGAGACTGAAGCATGAAGGACAAACATTACGCTTGCAACTAAATACAAATTTAACGTAATTCTCAGGAAGAAGAAGGAGGAGTAGAAAACACTGGATAAATATGCGGTTGCGAGAGGATAAAGCAGATTTAAGTAGAATAAGTTGAAGCAGAGCCACAGAAGGAAATAGCTTTTTAAGAGGTTAGATAGCGCTTCGAGTTTGCGTTGTTGTTGCCTTTGTAGTGCTCATTATTTTGTTGGTATGTTTAGGCCAAAAAGAATGTTTATGAAATGATTCTGTATTCAGATTCTTTGTTTTTATTTTTAACATTGGGGAATAATAAATTGAAGGAATAGTAACCAGACAATTTTTTTTATGAATTTCAAATGTAAATTTTTAATAAGTGTTGTGTTATATTTTTTACTTTTTCGTGCGATCGTGATGCCAAGCACTGATACAAATAGGGTGAGTAATATGCTGCATATAGAAAATTAGATTTTGTTTGAATAGAAATATAATTTATTTTATTGTGGTAGATCGGCTTCTACTTTACCTGGTTATAGTTAAATTTTTATATTTTTGAAAATATTTCCAACCAATGAAGTATAACAATGAGAGTAACAGAGCAAAAAAAGTATTTCACAGAGTTACCACTAGTAAAAAGATGTTTGGAAAGAAATTATTTAATGACAATTTGCGCTTTCCTGTGCATCTAAAGTTTATGATTTTGAAAGACTTTAATTTACTTATAATGGTTTAAAAAGGGTTGCCACCTTTGTTAAGTTATTAAATGAGCTGTATGTTAAAGATTAAATTAAATCCATTATCCGGCTGCTTTCCAAGAAGATAAGATTACAAAAACACGATTTATGATGCTGCCACTTAATTTTAAATATAAAATGAAATAATTCGCTTAGATATACTTCAATTTCTATATAACATGATTAATCACGAAAATATGAACAAGCTCGATCCAGCTACTTATTCGGCCATAAAAAGGTTAGTGTTAACCAAAAATTTGTTAAATAACAAATGTGTTTATATTACATTAAACTTACATATTATGAAATTGTAACTAAAAACTAATCTTACACATTAAAAAAAAAAAATTAATTTCGTTTATTTATAAATGTACATGCATGTATATTATCGTCAATTTGATATTTTCGGGTAAGTTCCATATTACGATACCATAATTTTTCAAATTGACAATAAATTTATTACCACTTGTGGCTTATTATACACTTCCATTCAGTTTGCAATATAAAAAGAATAATTTCTTAATTCTTTTAGCACCAGAATGTGAACCTTCGAAGCCAAAATAAAATTATTGCTAATTTTCATCCCTCGGTAAAAAGTTCATTAGCTATATAAATAGAAGAAAAATTTAGCCAAGCTTTTAATTTTCTTACAGTCCTTGTAAAATAAGAAAAGTAATAGCTATTGCTCATCTATTTAAATTTTTCTCCTTATTCGAATTCTTTTAAATGCATTTTAAATAGTGCGGGTGGCAACAACAATTTGCAATCTAAAATTATTCTGCATTCAATGTCAACTTTAATTGAAGTCAATAGCAAACACCCTACACATTCACCACTCTTGTTGTCTCTTATATATGTTTATATACACCCTTTATGTATTGTGTATTGTTGTTGCATTGCTGAGATTTGGTATTCGTTGTCCTTTTCGAAATGGCATTCAAAATGTGAGCCAAAAATAACTGAATTGGTATCTCGGACACTTTGCCAACATTTATTCAGACATTTCCTGACACAGTTTCTACCCTTTGCCTCCGTTGCCGCATGATGCCATAGCCGACGGCAGACCTTGTGCTCCTGTCGCCGCATTGTAAACAGGACAATTCATTTTATTAACGAAATCGAATTACAACAACGACAACCTCAAACAGCAGCCATCAACTAACGTAGCCACAAATGACACCAGCACGAAAAGCAACAGCGTTGCCACATGTGACAACACTTACATAACTGAACTATCGCCAAGCGAGCGAACACTCGTTGGCATTCGTTCGCAGCAAACCACAAATTTATATGCGCGCCGCGCCACCTACCATGACGCTGTGATGCCGTGTGCCACTCAAATGTGCGCCACTGGCCGCTGGTTGGCATTTGCTCCGGTCGCGGCATAGGGCGCTACCCGATTTTGGTGTGGTAGCCTGAGTTCGCAATCGGCAGTGTTCCTGGCGTGAGAAGAGGTGAGAACAATTCTCGATGAGATTTCCTTTCAATTGTTCGCCGAGGCAATGTCACAATTGTTATATGTGGGAAACACAGAAGAAGGATTTCTACAACTTATAGAAAATATATACAATACTCTACAAGGATCCACACATTTTTAGTTATGCCGACTTTTCGGCAAGTTTTTCGTAGCTAATAAATTTGTTTAATGAATTCGGTGTATTAATTTTGAAGTTCTTCCTAAGAGCAATTAACGGAATATTACCCGATTTCGGAAATACACATGAAATTCCCTTTCAGCCGATTCATGTTAGCTGCTACAAAGGATATCTTCCAAAACAATACAATACAAAAAGAAAATTCAATCTTATCAAAAACTTACTCATAATATTTTCAAAATTTATACAGGGTGTACCTTATGCTTGAATTAGCAGCAGCATCGAATAACCACAGCGGACTATGTTGGAGTGAAGAAACAATCCTTCGACAATAATACTAAATATCCAATACTACTAAATATATAGTAAGAAAATATTAGAGAATGAGAGCAGAATTTCAAATAGGCAGAGGTTAACCTAGGACATGACGGTATTTCATGACTTTTCCTTAACCGTCTGTACTCTCTACTCGAAGATAGAATATCGCCTTAAATGTGTCCATCATTTTCAAGTCTTATTATTTACAAATATTTAATTGTATAATTAACCCGGCTAAATTCATATTAAAGCCTGAAGATCATTTCACTGCACCCAGTCCACTCAGTCCACTACTCGATTCCATCGAGGTTCACAAGTTGCACCAACCTATTCCTCGCAGACCAGATACACTTCAACCTTGGTTAAACCAATTTGAGGAATTAATGCTCACCAGTGAAGAGTGCGATATATATTTCGTGCCTCAACGCAGTTTTACTTCAACATTTACGCTCAAAATTATTGAACAAAAGGCGATATCCAAAAACAATTAGGATTTGCTTGTCACCCCCCAGATTACTCAATGGAAGCTTTCTGCAGCAAAAAAGTGTTTCCTTTACGTACAAAAACAACTTCTATGTATACCACAAACGGACGTACATAGGGATATCAATTCTTATCTTATGCTCTCAATCATTAATACACATGAGACGCTAACTTTCTTTCCTTTCCATGTTTAGGTTTTATAAACAACCATTTCCTTACGAAAAAGTACTTCAACATAGAACAAAGGTTTCTTGCGGTGTATTGGTGTGGTCATATTTCTTAAGAGATGTGTTCGCGTCCAAAGTTCCTTGTCTAGACTTTTAACGGATTTAGAGATGATATTCAAATAGTAGTAAATTATTTCTCATGAACTAAAAGGCAATACAATACAATACGATATGTTTGCTTGCAATATCTAAGAGAAAATGATTGCTTAAGAATTTAAGCGAAAGAAAACACCCCTCCAAAGTGTCTAATTGCAACTATTGCGACCATTTCTCTACAACTTTTGACTTTGCGAAGCCCACTTTCCACTCGAAGATTAATCACGCAATTATCCAATTGACTGCTGGGTATCAGCAGCTTAAAATGTACTATGAAACATACTGTAACATTTATACGCGTATGCATCGGCCGCCGGAAGAGGACTGTGACAATGGGAATGTGTCGTAAGTTGTGCTATAAACGCTAGAAAATAACAGTGTACACCGTGACCAACCTGTCGCATCTCTGAAATGGCATGCAACAGCACATACACACACACGCCTTCAACAATAAACTTCAACACATGCATACATATGTACATACATACATACATACATATGCGCCATACAATGGAAGTGAAGAACCGTAGCCCAGACGAACGTACAGTCAAAATAAATGAAAACGGCAGGCAGACAAAAGTGAAAAGCGCAACAGGAGTCACACTCTGACACAAAATCAATGCGCATGCAGTGAGATGGTGTCATCGATGTGGAACTTTCCACAATCTTTACACCATCGCATGTTGGCGATGTTGCCGATGTTGCTTTCGCTTTATTCTGCAGAGCATACGTAAGCGTGTCTGTTGTCAGTGAAGCCGTTGCCGCCTTTTATTTCGTATGCGACAATGCTTTTAATAGTTTTCGCTTTTTCATTACACATTAGACACACACACACACACACACACACACACATACATACACACACACACACATACACACATGTGATGGTTTTATTGTTGTCTGCTGTTGCCCTATTTTGCGCATATTGTCCTCGCCCACATCCTGCTTCACGCACCCCAAGCACACACGACAACCTTAAAATGGCACTGTGACAGTCTGACCGACCGAAGGCAGCATGTGGCGCCCAAAAGCTATGAAATTGAGCACTTCTCACAGCGGACGGAGCCCTTTCACTGGCGCGCAGATCGTGTCATGTCAGCGTACAGCTGTGTGCGGTGCGCTGTTGGACCGGACTCGGACTGTTGATGGTTGCTTCGGTTATGTTGTATTCCGTTTAGTGACACTATTCACACTGCTCACCCGCCTCCACCCACACCTTCAGCCAGTGCATAAGTATGCTTAGTGTCCATTTGTATGCATTGTTTTCTCAATGCCCACGCGACGCTTGAACACATTTGCCCACCCACCCGTGGTTCTATGTGAATATATAATGTATATCTGTAACATTCATTCAATCTTTTATGCCCATAACATAGCTCAGATTATTCAAAGCCTCCCCTTACACTACTTGTGGTCCTTGGCATACTCTTTCTGACTCACTCATCACCAGTAGTGAAATAATTTATACAAAAACGAAACATTATTCCAGCTTGGGTCAATGTTTTTTCATAGATATTATTTAACAAGAAGTAAGAAATGCTCAAACACATACACTCAAATACTTTTTCCAACCTTTTGTTATTATTTTCTTATTATTATTCAATCAGTTCGGAAAAGGTGGCAACGTGTAGAAGTTTATTGAAATAAATTTGATTGGATTGTTATTTGCATTGAAACTCATCGTTTGATATGCAACATATATTATAGACAGTGTAATCGAAATCCCCTACTTTAGTCGCTGGTTTATGCTACTGTCGCAGACACAACAACAACCCTAACCAACCTACGATTATTAAAGCATACTTGAACGCGACTTCTTGTTGGAACATATACTTTTAACTATAATATATAATGGGACTGTATATTAGTAGATATCTTAGAAGATTTTTAGGTTATGTATTCTGTGTTCCGTGTTTAGCGATGTTCTAATAACGGGTCTCTCTATAAACCGATGAACCCTTAAACGTTTGATCTGTAAACCAGAAACAATAGCCAAACTCCTATACTAGATGTCATCTATATCATTAAAATCATTTGCCTAACAAAATACAAGAAGATTATGGTTCCGCATCTAAAGCCGACTTGGTTGTTCTTAGAAAATAATGAAATATTTTTTTTTTAATTCCAAAATTTCATAAAAATCGAAATCGCCTCACTTTCCAACCATGGCGATTACAGACGAATCTTGCTATAAATTTGAAGGCATAAATATCTGAAAGCAAACAAAAGTTAGTAAAATTTATTTCTAGGTCAAATCTAAGACTTTGCCAACCGTTAGACTTATTTACCACATACAAATATTTAGCCCCATTGATATTTCGCATATGTAAAATAACAGTACAGAGCGAAGTTGAAGGTAATAGAAAGAGATGGAATTAGTTCAAAATCTAGTTTCGCTTTCACTATTAAAATTCGAACCGCTTGCCTATGGGGTATGAATGAAAGTGAGCTTAATTAATGGGCTCCCTAACGGGATTTCTATCGAGAAGCGCCACACAAGCACAGTGGCCATACACACACACATAAGAAGCCAATTCACATTACGACACAAGTCAGAATGAGCAAACAATCAAGAAAATGAGCGCTCAAATTGGCTCCGCATGCCGACAAACCAATCGTTTATGAAGAAAACTTTCACCAGAATGTTGCAACAACAACAAAAAAAAATAAAACGTGTGAGTATATGTGCATATGTAAGGCCATCTTACAATTACAACAAAAATTGTTGTGTTGAACAGAAAAAAGACCGTAAGAAAGGAATAAAACAAAAAGTGAATGTGGGTGAAACCCCGAAAGAAATAGTAAAAATTCGGGCAGAATTTGTGGTGGAAAATTTTCCTTTTTATTGTGTTGGTGAATATCCGAGAGAATCACACAGATCCGCTCGTCTGTGTGTGTGTGTAATAATTTGTGTGTGGGTTTGTGTGCGTTTGGCACTGTTGTTTTGGCATTGCTATTATTACAGCCAGAGAACACTTGTGCAATGGGTTGGAAAGCATACATATGTTGAAAGTGAATGGCGATTGAGGGCAGATTTCAACAAATGTGAAAAGCCAATAAACACGTTTTATGGGTTAGAAATGTCATACCAGAAATAATGTGGCACTTAACGCTTAAAATATATGTAACTTGCTTCTTTTCGTTGACTAAATAAAACATTTTTCCACCATTTTTCCCATAGTTGCCACCAAAGTTGAAGGATCGTGCAATGTCACCTTCCTTTTCACCACTGAAGTTCTCTTCTCTACCAAATTGTACTTTACAAAAGAAGGTGTGAAGATGGTTTGATGTTCGCCAAACTCCATAAACTTTATACAATTCAAATCATATAATACCGAGTAACTGCAACTAATAATAATGTCTAGCTGTAGTGGAATAATTCAGCTTGCTCTTAAACGGCTCGGATCTCATAAACTCACTCTTCTTAATGAAGTCTATTGAATTTATACCAGTTTATTGTTCGATTCGCCACACCCCAACGTTGGTCAATCGAAAACAGCTGTGGTTTCTATGCAACTGATTGCAACTACAGAAATTAAAAAACTAAGAACTAGATATTTCATAACAGTTTTATTGTAAAAAAAATAGAAAATTTACAGTTAAATTCTTTAAATTCACTTAATGCAATGCACAGCTATTAAAGAAGCGATTGCACAAAATGAATATTGCCAAGTAATCTTTATTCGCCCATCCACCAAGGGTATAAAACTTTCAACTGAAGCCGGCGATTCTACCTTTTTCCTCACTACTCTTGATCGTGTTATCTTGTTTCATATTTTCACTTACAGATTGCCAAATCAAATGTAGTCGCCTGCTGGTGTGCGATTAACAAGTTTGATTGCCTTCAAGAGATTCGTTGCATACTTCAAGGCTGCGCCGAAATTTCTGCAACAAGTTTGACAAGTGTAAACGACTTCTCTTCTTACGTTGAGCGCACAGAGAGCCACTTTATTGGGACTTTTGTAATTTTTCTTTTGAAATTCATAATTTTCATCATTTATGCCATGTCTTTAAGTGCTCATGCTCATCCTGCGGCTGTCTTCACGAAAACTCGACGAATGAGTTAAGTTGAGGCCATTTGCCAGTCAATACGCGAGGACATGATATCCGGGGACTTTGGCTTTTCGGTTGAGCTGTTTAAATGTAGTCCGTCCGGTCCGTCCGGCTTTTCGCTGCTCGCTGCTACCTTTGTTGGCAACCTGCTTGCTTGGCCGCTTGACTATTTGTTGCCTGCTGTGCTGCTCGATTGTTGATAAGGGTCGACACTCGCAACGGAAACGAAACACTCGGAAACGGAAATGAATCGAAAGTGTAAATAGAATTGGTAATACACGACTACATAGAACGGATATGTCAATGTCTGTTCGTGCATACGACTCAAATATAGTGCATAAGTAAGTGTGTTAGGAAGTGTTGAAGAAACTTCTCAACAAAAAGACAGAGCCCAAAAAAAAAAAACCAGAGTTGTTTTTGGCTGCGGGGAGTATGAAGACTAAGAGGTTCAATACAGTACAGACAAATAGTTGGGACGACATGATACAAGAATTAGTTTCAGCATAGAGATTAGAATAGTTCATTAGTTCATTAGAGCTTCTACAGTGTCTGCAATTTAGAATAGCGTTTAGTTGAAGATAGAAAATGCTATGCCAAAAAGTATATAGGCAGTTTAGTGACAGAGCAAATTAGTTGAGAATTTTAAGACTTACTAATTTCACAAGCAAATTAAGCGCACTTACCTGCCTGCACTACCAACGAGCCGCTGCGACGTGTACACGACGCGTATGTCGGCGAGGCGAGAGTCCTTTCAGTGGAAACGTAGGTGAGACACACAAAGCACACAACACGTGGTTCGAGTTAGCTTTCTAGGGCTTCTAATGAAAGCTAAGCAACAGCGTTAAATCTGCTGTTTCAGCTGCTTGCCTGGCTGCCGCCCGGCTGGCGTGTTTGTGGTGGGTTTCGCACTGCTTTATGTCACCGTTGTGCTGACTTTCACAATTCCAAGTATTGGCGGCGACAGACGGTGTCGCACGGCTGCTAAGGACTGACGAGTCGTGCCATAAACCGGCTAGTTGGTCTGTGAGTGGGGTGGTCGACGGTCGACGGTCGGCAGTCGTATAGCGATTATGACGAAATGTTTTGAGTCGATGTTTGTTTGCTTGACTACTTGACTGCTTGGCTGTTTGACTGCTTGACTGGGTGCGACAGTTTCGCAAGTCTCTTCGCACTTAGCTAGGTGGGCTGGATGATTGAGTGGTCGGTTGAGTTGCTCGGTGTCGTTACGTATACTTCGTTCAAAATGTTCGTATGTACTTGGCTAAGTAGTAAGTGTGTAAGTAAGTAGAACTATTGTGGGCGCAGGTAACGTGTTGAAACTGTGCAAAACAGCTTATGCAAAACAACAAAAATGTAAATGTAGAAAAATGGACAAATAGCCGCCGTCATATGCTACGTAATTATTTGATTAATAAAATTTTTCGCTTTCGCCTACTTATTCCACATACACATGCACACACACACGCACACACGGATGGGCGGGCGAGCGCGCAAGTAAAACTTATCCTTGAAGCAATATGGTATGCATGCTTTTACATGTTACATTTATTGTACGCTACAATTAAATTAATTCAGTACACGCACCTCATTTGCTATGGCAACATCGCATTAGTTCAAATGAACTTTTGTGGCCGAGTAGTCATTAGGCAGGGCATTCGTTGGGGCATGCCAATGAGTCGCCTTCGAATGTCTGGATGGCTCACCAGTAAATTCACTGCAAATGCATGTGACAATCAAGCAACAGGATCTTTGCACACACACACGCACCCAAGTGTGCGCACAAGCACATGCAACACGTACCCAGCAAACGCTTGCCGCCCTCTTGTTGTGCCACTGCACTGTACCAAAGTTCAATTTTCACCTCAGTTGACGCTTTTGTCAAGGTGAGTTAGGTAGCTGCTCGCTCGGTTTGCTTGATTTTGCTTTCGTGTCGAGTAGCTCCCCTGTGAACAGGTGCTTTTGTATTGTTGTTGCTCTGTGGTAGCTAATCAACGTAATATTTTGCATGCCACATCATAGGCAACGCAGAAATCATTCGTCAGCAGCAGGTATTAATTACTTCGTGACACGCAAGCACTGCACAATTGCACGCACATTGTTACACCTATGAATTGGTTTGCGAATTTTCGTTTATTTTTCTACACGTTTATATTTGGCGTGTGTTTTACATGCACGTTTTTAACGCGAAAGTCAACGCTTCATCGCCTGATGCTGTTGCGGTGCAAAAACGCACTCACATACCCTGCCGCCTGAGGACTGAGCACTCACACCACGATAAACCTGCCGTACCCGTGCACTTGTGTATGTATGTGCATGTGTGTGGGCGCATTGAAAATACTCGTACACTCACTGAAACTCTCCCGTTCGCACTCGTGTTTTCTCACTTCACGCTCTGTGTTGTTTTTGTACTGAGCTCAGTTATATGCGACGCTTTCTATGACCATACGCTTTGTATTTTCGATTGTTGTTTGGTTGGTGTTGAATTTTTTGGTTTCCTGCGCGTAGTTGTTGCTATCACTTGATAGGTTTTTGTTAGGTTTTCACTTTTCTCACAAACACTGCACGTTAATTTCTACCAAATTGCTTCCATCACTTCCAACAACACTGTCAGTCAATCAAAGTAATTATTAAGTATATTTATTCACAAAATAAATGCGAAATTTGGTTGGCAATATGAAACGCGCATGAATCCTGCAGCGCCTTCAGTATTCGAACTAAATGCTGCAGCTGTTACTTTTTCCACTGTGCTCACCAATCCAACGACAACACATTCGTATTTACCTTTGTGTTCCCTGCCATATTATTGTTATTTTGCTCTGGCGTTTGCCCCTCACGTGGTGAATATACGTTGTAATAACTCACCTCATTCAACTAGCGAGCGTAAACGTTTTGTTGAATATTTTGCAGGCTTCTTTCTGGTGGTACATTGTCGGCGTTTGCGCACTTCTCTCCGCAGTCGAAATCTTATGGTAATGACACTGAAAGAAACCATTTTTTAAGCAAAACTTAAGAAAGTAGCAAAATGTTTCAAATAATATTTATGGACGAAGTGCTTTAATTAGAGTTTTGATCTATGCTTTGACTTTATTTATGCCTATATTCCTAGATTTGTTTCCCCTAATAAGCAATATATTCAGATATAGAGTTGTATATATACATATAAATGATCAGAATGCCGAGACGAGTTGAATTCCAGTTTGTTCGTCGGTCCGTATAAGCGATAACTTGAGTAAAAATTAAGATATCTCGATGAAACCTGGTACTCTTGGTTTCTTGGCACTCTGAAAAGGTTGGTATTGCAGATGGATAGAATGGGACTACCACCATGCCTATAAAATGTCACAAAATGCCGTTAAACAAACTATAATAAGCTATCACTACGCCACAAATTAAAAAGGTATAAAAATTTTGAACCTGAGAAAAAGTCGGAGTGGCCGCATCCTAATAAGTTTATGTGTATATCTCACAAAGGATTAAGACCATATCAGTCAAACTTGCTGTTGACAAATACCTCCGGCACCAACTCAGACAGCTTTAAAGTGGGTGGAATCGGATACTAACCACCCCCTCCCCATATAACGGTTATGTAAACACCCCGCCTAAGTTTAGGTGAAATCCTCTCACTATTAAGGAACTACTAAGGCAATTTAAACTAAATTTTGCATATAACATTATGCTGATATTTTTATGTTCCATTGTGAAAATGAACGAAATATGACAAATTCCCTCTGATACTTTCACTTTGAAGAATATAAATGAAGCTCTAATGAAGATATCGGTGTGAAACTTTGTGCAAATAGGGTCTTCAAGGTATACCATCTCCTCTCTGAAAATTGTTGGAATCGCATAATAACTTTTCAAGTCCCTAGATACCGAACATGTGGACCTCAATGTCTGGAACTAATTTTTTACCGAAAATATCGGTCAATCTGTGAGATTTATTATTCAAATTTAGAGAGAATTTTTTCTTGATAACAATGTGCCTTTGTGCCAAGAATAGGTAAAATCGGGACAAAACCCCCATATACCTAATTGACTTCGTACCTTATATATCCATCAAAATGGTAGATATCTTAAGGAAATTCAGCGAGCGTTTTTGCTGAAAATATTGTGTCCTTGTGCCAAATATTTATAAAAGTGGTTATATGTTTCTCATACTACCCATATACCTAATATAATGATTTTCAAACATTCGATTGACCTTATACACTACCTATAATATTTCCGTTATTCTAGCGGACTTTATGCCGAATAAATCGCTCAAATTGTGTATTATCATAATAAGCTAAGATAAATTGCGATAGTATAAATATTCGGTTGCACCTGAAAGTGTCCCTTCCTTACTGGTTTAAAATCCGATTTTATATTTATCATCTACTTTGATAATCAGTGTTTCTAGTGGAATAGGTTAATGACAACGGTCACTTCGCAAAATATTCAACTCATATTTATTGAGTCATACCAACACTCATCAGCTTCCTGGGAGCGAATTCACCGCAGTGAACGAAGCGCCCCACTGAGAGTCGCTAGAAAATCGGAGACTAGCTAAGCCATTTGAGACCGCGATGTATTGTGCTCTCTGCCATTTGGGGAAATCACATGGTCTGTGCGGGTGACGCGCTATGGAAAACTGTTGCACGAACAACAGTAACATAATTTAGCCTGGCAGTCAGCCTTATCGCTTTCACTTGTAGAGCGTTTCGATGAACTCACATGTAAGTGACCCGTAGGAATGGTTTGTGCTGGTGAAACAATGATTTTAGCAACACAGGCATATTGGTTTTTGAGAAATTGAAATGGGTTATTGCTTTGGGTTAACACCCAAATTAACTCCGAGTTAAAACGATATAAATACTATATACGCATATATAAATAATTACTTTTTTTGTATTAGTTGACTTGCCATACCTGACAGGAACTAAATTCCTTGAATCAAAGATCTCAAGTTTTTTATTTCTTTATCATTACCCAAACAAATATTAATCCGCACAATTTTCAAGAAAAATGTGTTCTAGAATTGTGTGAAGTCGTCTCATAAATACCTGGCATTGCCTGATGCGTCACAATTATATGATTTCGAGTTGGAAATTCTTCAACCCTACATTTCAAGTCTATGTCAACAATCCATAAATACCTCACACTAAAAATGAATTGATAACCTGAGATCGTTATATAAGATCTTCCCGACGATTTCAATTTTAGATTTAATGATTTATGGCTGTCAACTATACAATTCTGGTTGTATATAAGCTTATAAGCAATCTAATTATAAATTAAATATTCTGTAATTTCCAAGTAGTTGCTTCCATATACTATTTAGGTGGATAAACGCACACAATCACTGCAGACTAGAAGTATTACTATCTACTTAGATACACCGCTGAGGGCTTCCACAAAAAGAATTAATGTCTTTTGAAATAGAAAAATGAAATGAAGAATCGCTGCGAATAAATTATGGGGAGTAGCGAGACATTTGCTTTAAAGTTTTTAATTAAAAGCTCACACGAAGAATAACAAATCTTAGAAGAACTTCCAACGCGGACCAGCCGAAGATGGGCAACTCTCTGTGTTAATGCGGAGGGCGCCTGGAGTCACCAGTGGAGTTGAAAATTGCAACGGGAATGCATGAGAATAACTACAAATCTTGCTTAGTATGGCTACTACCATAGTATGTATGTATGTGTGTATGTAGTCCCAACCACTTTGGACGCGATTAAATGACAAATACTTGCCGTTATCTTTTGTGTGGCCGCCGCTCGAATGGCCACTCACTCACTTACCGCCTAGAAGAGCGCTTGTAAGTAATTACCGCGGTTAATTAATTTAATGCTATCATAATAAATAGTAAGTTGGTAGCAAATGCTATGTGCAGCCACACAGTTTTTTATAGCAGTAACAGCAAATGAAATTAATTAAGTTTGCTCTAAAGTTAATTTTAGAGAACGATTAGCGAGTGAGCGTGAGAAAGCCAGGAATTAATTTCTGCTTTTAGCGCTGTAGAATTGCGTATTTACACAAATCAAAGGAGATGAACCCTTACTGGTTGACTGAAGCTGACGCTGGCGCTCAATCTAAAAAACAACAACTATGGCGAAAAAGAATTAATCAAAACATAAAATCGTTTTAGCGCTGATGAAACGCGAAAATATTTGCGTAATTTGCTCAGCAATTGACTTTGCCGCGCTGCTCGTGCTCCGTCGTGTGAGTGCTGGTCCATCCCGAGTGGCTTCTTACCATTATTAGAGTGAAAACACTTTATCTACTCCTACTTAATCATCGGCAGGTGGTGAATGCGGAGCCACAACTACACGCATTTCAGTGTCTCGTCACGTCAACCTCTCTCTCCCATGGCTCCCACCACTAGACCGCTAATTTAGTATTCAAATAGTTGCAACAAATGCTAATGAAAATTACATTTGCAACTGCTGCGATTCGAATAAACTTTTCCATTAAAAATGGGGGAAAAACACTTTAGAAATCGAGATAAATTGCAACTGTTTCACAACTCCCCCGGTAGCGCTTTTCTTTAAGTTTTCTTCATGACTTCTCATATAAATGTGTACTTGTATAAATGTGCCACTACTTGGGTGCCTTAGTGCCTTAGTGAGTTCTGATTACCTTTGCTCGTCCATTTTGTTTTGTTTCGAGAATGGTGTTGTCTCTGCAAATGAGCTTTTCTTTTGCTATTCAAATTTGATTTTCATTATTTTTGAAATTAACTTGTTCATATATTTTACTTCGTGGTCAGTACTTTCAGTGTTTCAATTAAAATACTCATTGCTACTAATTTTGTAATAATATACTTATTTGCTTCAAAAGAAGTCTGAGTCGCGGCCTTGACATCTGCATTGTTGCTGGATTTCCTTCTAGGGAGCTTGAGACATGACTTCAGGTCTGGCAGTAGGTAAAAATCGCTGATTGCCAGATTCCAGCAATAAATACAGTGAATGTGTAAGCCAATCGAAGTAGTTTTTCAATAACTGTAAATGATTTGTTACCCGGTGGATAGTTCCAAATTTGCAACAGTTTGTTTGGCAGCCCACTGGAATGCGCATGTGGCCTGTGTGGAAATTAGCAAGATACTTACAAATGTTTGCTCCGCCTAACGGAGCTATTTTTTGCTATTTTTTCAGCAAAAAAATGCGCTTCATTAACTCTAGAAATTCCTTTCTTCCTAACTAACTAAGCTTCGAAAGTCTCCTTTGTTTCCGTGTCTTTTCTCTTCTGTTTCTTTTGCATGGCATTACATCTGCATGCTTTCTCCCGAAATGCAAATTGAATCAAGCAATACAACAGAACAATACAGAAGAATACAGAACAATACAGTGCTAAGGTTTATAATATCCTTCGCTTTTCATTATTGATCTCTTATTTCAGTATATATATTACTGTGTGTTCATAAATGAAGTCTGCAATGTAACATAGTCATTTTAAATTTTTTGTAAAAATAAACCTATATATATACAACCTTACCATATATACTATAACATACCATATATACTATATATATATAATAAACCTATATTTCTCATATAATAGCCGCCTTCGATTCCCCGATTCGCCGTTGGACAGTAGCAAATCCAACAAACTATACCAGTTGTTCAAACAGACTGGCAGCACTTGCGGTTCAACCTTGAGCTAATCATCATTGAGTGATAATTTTTTTTATATGAAGAAATGCTTCTTTTCGCATCAAAAAAAAAAATGTAGTAACCTCTTGTTTCTGATCAGTATCCATGCCGCATGTGTATTTTTTTGTTTCTATAAACTGTTATATTTCATATCAAATCCAAGGTTTTCAAATTCAATAAAAAGTCATTGTATTTGTCATTTGAAGCATTCACAGTAGTAAAACGGGTCAAACATCTGTAAAAAAGAAAGGATTGCTACCAACGAAGCAGGCACTAATACCACTTTAAAGAGGTATCCGCATAACTTTTTTGATCAAATTCTTCTCACTAACTTTTTTGTTGTTAAATTTTTTACTAGAGAGCGCAGCTTAAATGTAAGGAGCAAAGCAATGGTGAATCGAAGACATCAACTTTTTCGGATGTTGGTTTTCGTGAGCCGCTGCTATGGCCAAACCAGAGCTATAAGGGAGTTTTGTTAATGAGTGGTGAAGTTGGACAAGAAATGCGCACTACAAGTTTACAAAGGAATATTGTTCTGAAAGCAAATTTTTGCAAATTCCAGATTCAACTTCGGAACATAAAATACATTGCATACTTTTTTTACTAATCTCAATTTTTTTTTTAATTGTTTTAGTTACCTCTGGATATATACAATATATTTGAAGAGAATAAAAATATTAAAGGCAAATCTTGAGATCAGCTCTTTGTCGAACCTATATCTAAATTATTTCGGATACAAATATAATTACAAATACAATACAATATGAATACTGTACCTTTGTAATTAGAAGCTAATTTAAAAATTTACTAACTTACTTGGCTTCTCCCCGTAAAACACATACGGACCACAAATGCACATATTTACTATTCTTAATTCCTTTGTGAACTTTGGGCACTCAGATGTTTTTCAATTATACACATTGCAAAGTCCAAATCTAGTCTATTATTGCTTTACTAGCCATTACAATACAATTACAATTGCAATAACAATAGCAAAGCAAGCAAACAGTATTGAAGGTGAAACCGCAAATAGCATTACCTAAAGTCTGAAGAAAGCAAACAACAAGAAAGGCGAAACTTACTCAGATAATGCACTTTACTTCTTTCTTCTCATTGATTATATCACAGGTAAATTTGCTGCCCATGGAAACGAGTGAGGCTGCGCCTGGCGCCGTTGAACCAACGGGAGAATTTCAATTTTGGAATTATTTTTCTTTTGCATAGAAATTGTGCTGTGAGCCATGCTTGCAATACCGGCGGTGCTGCTGCAACCCAACCGGCTGACCAACGCATTTGCCCGGCAGTGTAGCCTACTGTCAGTTAAAAGTTAGTTCGTGGGTGGTGCTGGTGCAATATCTATGTTCGGCTGTGTTAGCATAAGTCAGCATAATGAAATTTAGTGTTGTTGTACAGATGTATGCTTGTGTATGTTAACACCCACACACCTGCACCCAGCAATTTGGTTCATTTTAGGCTTTTGTGCTTTGCCCCAAAGGTTACTTCATCAACAGAGTTCGTGCGAATGCAATTGTTGGTGGCGCCTCTAAGCCGATTTGCACTGCATTGCATACGGCACCATTGTTTTTACCAAAACAACGACAAAGCTCTTTTTTGACGTCTGCAAATGAGAATTTTTGATTTCCAATGCTAATGCTGCTCCCGTTGCCTCAGTTGATGTGGACTCTCCGGTGCAAGTGTGTGGATGTGCACTGCCGTTGCACTTGCACAGTGTGTTTGCATTGTTGAAAATTTGAAGAAAAATTCAGGTCAAAGAATAGATTAAGTATAGATTAACTGAAAGTTCTCAGATTCAAAATTTTGACTGCGTGTTGGTTAAAATTATCCTTTAATTGTGCAGTACATATTTTGTTATTATGAGACGAATGGTGGGTTCATTAAGTCTTTCAAACCACCTACGAGTGTCTGATATATGCCTTTGGTTTTGGTAGACACGAATTTTTTCAGAAATACACTTAATAGCTTAATAAGAATGACCAAACTAAATACTAGTATCGAACTCATCAACTAGGGATTATTTAAGGTAAAGAATAGTTAATAATAAACATAATAAATTTCACTCGATTCTGGATCGATTCACTGGGAACATTATTCTTCAACAGAATTCGCACAACGCGCCACTGTACCTCGCATCGAAAATTCAGTGTCCGCCGATACATTGAGTGCAAAAGTATTGTTTGCAAGCCGTAGGATATTCCATGTGCCTCGCTGTCAAAGCTTCTCACTCGAACTAGGAAATTTAAAGTCCACAAAAACCACTAATTACTCATACGCCCTGGCGTATGCCTCTAAGCAGATTAAGCAATGTGTTGCGCTGGCACAATGCAGCTTTTTGAAACACAAATCTGAAATGTAATGCATTACTAAATAAGTAGTAAACATAGAAAAATTCAGTAATTTACCCGATTATGGAAGAATGTTTTAATAAGATGAAAAATACCGATTGTTTCAAAATATCTACTCGTTTTCTAGTACATTATTTTCCACCTCATTTTATTTTAAATAATGTTATTAAATTTGCATTTCAAATGCAGCTAATTGAAAGATAATCGAAGGATAATCCACCAGGTTTTACTGCAATTTATTTAAAATTTAGAAAAGGTTTTAAGAAGTTAATTCAGCATTAAACAGCTCGTTAAAAGTGCTAAGTAACTGAAATGAGAGCAATATTTTGTCCATATCCTTATAAAAGCCAACAGTCGCTTCAACGGAGAAACATTAGCATTGACTTGGAAAAGCAATAAAGGAAAACAATAAATATTATGAGAAAAGAAAACTATGTTTGAGACAATTTGTACTTGCATCCTCAGTGCACAACTGTCCTCTTTCGGATTTACTTATCCATTTTAATAGTATAAGTCTCAAGAGACAATTTTACATGCAAGTAATTTACAGTTATTTCCAAAGTGAGATAGAATGAAAAATCAACCATAAATCATGTAGGTATAGGATGTAGGTGCATAATGAAAAAAACTCTCCACGAATATTTGAAAATGCAACAAAGTAAATCCTCATTTCTAGCAATATTGTATCCACGATCCAATTATATAAGATTGTGTTAATAGAGAGAGTGTTAGCAGAGAGCGTGCTTTCTCTTAAGAAAAAGAATTTTTAATCCTTACTATCAAATAACCCTTTTTTATGTTTTTCTCAGGTCTTTATTATTTACAATTCGAGGATTTCGGGTCTTTTATGATCTATTCGTATTCAGTTATCACTCAAAAAACACATTTTTATTGGTTGAGATATTCGAAAAATATACTTGCTATTCATTTAAGTTATTTAAGTGTTTTATTTAACACTTTAAAAGAAGACAATACATTCGATTTTGACATTATGAGTGAAAACGCTTTCAAGAAATTGTTGTTTTTGGGCTAACAACACAACCGTATATAATCGAATCATGATTGTATCAAATTATAAGAAAAAAACATTTTTTATTTTCAATGCAAAATATTTATATTTCAAATGCACATAGGGCAGATATAAGTGGGATGGAAAAGTCGTATTACAAATTTGTTGATATCCATAGCAATTTATTTTTGGCGAAAAACATACATATTTATTGCTTATCTTTTGCCTGTTTGCCTGTGAATAAACATATAAAATTGCTATATTTTGTCATTTTTGTCATTTTTGTCTTCCTTCGAAGACAATATTTGCTTAAAATCGCAATTTTTTGCTTGTCGGGACAGGGCTCGTTTAGCCGGTGATGCTGGCCGCTCTAAAATTGCTCGTTAAATCAGAAGCAGTGAACAACGCAGTAGAGGAGCATTTGAGCATAATCAGGTATCCAATTTCGTGTTTGACTTCTTATGTGTTCCTTTATTTCTTATGTGTTGATAAGCAAAAATATGTATAATTTCAATGAAATTACAATAGAGAAATTCTGAAAATTTCCACAGCAATATATGCACAGCAATTTATCTTTTGGGATGTCCACTGCTTTTCTCGAGATCAGTGACATCTTTGCTTATATTTGGCGAGCTTCATCACCCTTCTTGAGGGCAATGCAAAAGAAAAAAGTAAAAATTTATACTTTTATTTATACCGCATAAAGCCAACCGGGTGTTTGAAATTCTTAAATTAGGTATATGGAGGTTAGGGGAAGTACTTAACCGATATTATTCATTTTTAACATAAGAGCACACTATTACCATGGAAAGATAATCCTCGAATTTCATTACGATATCTCAAGTATTTACCGATATTTTCGGCATAAAGGCCATGAGCACTGTGGGCCTTATATTGGGTATGGGAGCCTGAAAAGTCATATGCCGATTTCGACTGTTTTCTCACGTGTGATGACATATCCTAAAGGCACTATTTCTACAAAGTTTCATTCCCATATCTTAATTGGTGCTTGATTTATATACCTTAAAATGAAAGAAATATATTAAATTTAAAACTGTGTTATATGAAAAGTAGGCGTGGTTGTTATCCCAGTTCACCCATTTTCACAAAGTGACATAAAGATGCGAATATAATGTCATTTAGTAAATTTTGTTGAAATTGGTTAAGGCATTCTTGAGATATGGGATTTTCCCTAAAAGCGAGCGGTGGCACTCCCATTGTACAAATTTTACACGATTTCCTATGCAGCCCTTCCGTGCCATATTTGCCGTAAGATTTACTGTTTCTGACGTGGCTCTTTAACGAGTTAATGCAATTTTGGTAGTTTTCAACATAGTCCCTGTATTTAAGGTGGGCGTGGTTATTTTCCGATTTCACCTATTTTCCTAGCATATGATAAAATTCTAGAAAACCTTACCAGAGCAAGTTTGAATGAAATAGCTTTAAAGGTTTGTGAGATATGTACATTAGAACAATTGGGCGGCGGGGTCATACCCATTTTTACAAAGTTATTCACCCACGAATGCCGCGCCCAACTAGGATCCTCCCTACCAAATAACACACTTACACACATGTGAAAGTGTGCATTGCCATAACAGCTAAGGTCTAGCAAGGCTCACACAAAGAATAGGAGGAGAAGCTCGGCCCAACACCCTGCAGTGGTAAAACCTTATATGCTTATATAGTAGTGAAGGGCATAGTTGGAGAAGCAGCAGTTAATAGGCTACCAAAAATCCATATACCACAGGTCCAAATATCCGCTTTATTATCTGAGTTTTTTCTTGGGTTAAAAGGATTGAATAAATTCCATTACTTCTACTATAATGAAAACCATTATTGAATTAAAAAATATACAGTTATTGTTATGAATATGAAGTATTGGAAATGTGAGCAATGCAACTTTGAATAGCGTATAAAGAAATATTTCTGTTTCGGGAAAACAAATTGCAAACATTGGCAATTACCCAGACCCCCCCAGTTCACATGATGAATTCCGCAAAAGGATCACTATTAACCCCAATGAGATCCATACAAGAACTACAGAAAAGATAACAAAAAAATTAAGGCAAGAAATATGCGATTCATTTGATGTTATTAAAGAAAATTCGTGACAAAAGCGGAAGCGGCAGAGCGTAACTGCAAATGATAATGATTACAAAGTATAAGGATTTGCTTGGCTCCATGTTTATGCGAGTGCGAGTGCGAGTGCGAGTGAGAGAGGTGGCGAAACGGAAAGTGGAAGAACTCTATGCCGCATTGGCGATTGAATGGAGCGCTTATTATTGTAAATACGCAGCCAAACGCACGTACTGGTAATTATATCCTTTAGCCGAGCACATGAATTGAAAATTGAAAAATTCTCACGCAGTTTTATTATATCCACACCAGCTATTTCTCACTTCGGCTTCCTTTTGTGTCTTGCTGTGCACTTTTCGCATTCACATTTTAATGCTGCGCAGCTTCGTTAGTCCCTCTTTTGTGTGCTACTCCAACGCGGCTCCAACAGCCAGCACGACCACGAACACACCTTTGAAAGTGTACTTATGCCTGAATGGTTTCATAAACTGCAGTTGTACGTGTGCGTATACATATATGTGTGTGTGTGTGTGTGTGTACAGCGACGCCTCAATAGTTTTCTTTTCACTTCATTCATGCGACGCGCGTAACGGTACTACCCATATACATGGGAGAAATATACAGCATAAAGCAAAAAATTCTACGGCGTTGCATACTTTTCAGCGCACCGCCAATAACCAACCAACAGGTGCGTACATATGTGTGCGTGTGTGTTGACTCATTTGTGGCAGCTTATAATAGCTTCGTGGGTACAAATTCAATCGACGCGGAACATACTTCGGGGCACATATGAAAGTGTATTTCAATTTAATTTAATGGCTAATAATGTGGTTGTACTACACATTTGTTGTTGCTGGTGTGTGTAGATTTGCGCGCGATTTCAATATTAAATTCAGTTTTAAGTGCTCCGGTTAACCGAAGCGAACTAAATTGAAAAACGCAGAAACGCAGAAACGCAGAAACGCAACGAAAAGGAGCAAAGGGCTGTCAATAAAATTGTCGACAAATTGAATTTAATGTCGCCTACCATGTATATGCATATGGCTCATATGGGAGCTCACATGGTGTTGCACCTGCCCTCACAAAGGGCTCAGCGCCACCATCTAACCTCCTTGTGAAAGTACTCTTAAGAGCCTTGTGCCACTGTGAATGTAAATTCGAATGTGTGATTGTTGAACTTTTGGCAAATATAAAATTTAATTGTTATTGTCTTCACTTGGTTTGAACTTGGTTTGCATGTGTGTGTGAGTCTGTTATATAAATGTGAAGAAAACATTTTTTTAAACTTTCTACCAAAAATATTATGATCAAATGGTAAACTTTCTGTCAAATTAAAAATGTATTGATGAATTATTTATTGGCTTTTTAAAATAAATCGGAGTCTCCAATTTCAATGTAGAATTTTATTCCATTGTTAATTAATAAAACAAAATGTAATAGATTGGCCAATGGAATTTATTAGTGCATAGATTACCCTCATTTTCGGGAACCATTTGCCCCATTTCGCTGTCCTGCTATCCCTTTAGCTTTGAGCCGATTATAGAGACAGAAATAGGAATAATAGCAGATGTATGCAGAATACTGAGCATGAATTCGAGGTTTAGAAATAAATTTTCAAAAGGCATATAGTTCCTTGGAACCTTTATTAGTATAACCAATATAAAGACATTTTTAGATGTATTAAGTAATGTCTGATAAACTTTCCGTTGCTTAAAATCATCCCACATGACATCTAAACGGTGCTTTACAAAATATTATTTTGAAATATTCCAAAAAACAGCGTAATATATTATGAAATTAAAACTTGTTGGCTTCTGAATGATTTATCTAATTTGGGAGAAGTTCTTCATGCCAGAAATTCCTTTGGAAGGTTGTCTTTTATTGCAGAAAACTTTTTAGGATATTTTCTCAATAAAATATTGGAACCCACAACCAGTCGAGTGCCAATAATATGATCCAGCCTCCAACTTCGACGTTCACTTTGCCATTTATGTAAATGTTATATAAAACGGTGATCATCTTTTCAAATTTCCGAAAGCTCTGAAAAAGCAACAGTGTTTTCTGATTTGTAAACCAAACGACAAAAATAAATTTAGGCACCTAAGTGTTGCATTTGCACCCTTCCTAAGTGCATCGAGGCGAATATCATTGCTTGTACATTTAAAAACATGCGCCGTGGCCTAGCTTTTGTAGAGATATAACTAAGACTTCCTTGTTTCTATATTTCCCGTGTACTCGTGTGCTCCAATTCATCAAATTTCTGCTAAAGTTGCCAGATTTCAGTTGTAACAATTTCGTCTGGGTTTCGATTAAATAACAACAAAAATGCTTTGTTTTAATAGTTATCCTACATGTATTGATTTCTAATCAATCGAATCTCATTGAATCTAATATTAAAATAATATCAAAAACACTAAGGATTATTTGGATGGAAATTCATGACGTGACGGCATATAAATTGTTGCGTATTTTATATATAATGAATATTTTATTTTTAGCAATTTTACATAAGGATATAATTAAATATTTAAAAAGTAATTAAAAACGTAACAAAAAATCCATTTCAGCATTCATTCATTTAGCACATACTAATATTACATTGAAAAGTTTCCCAATTTCCCACATTTTCCTAAATGATGTGCCTTCAGAGTGACCCAATATCCTTTGTCTCTCTTGTTTAAATTGCGCTTTCTTATTTCTCCACGCAAATTAAATAAATAGTAGAGTACTTGAAATTAATGCGCCCTTTCAAATATACATATTTACCTAAGTACAAAAACAGCAACCGCGAGCAGGAAAAATTAACTGCGCTGCAATTATAAACCGTTGAGTGTGTGAAGATGTGGAAACGATGAATCCACTCAAAGACAATAACTCACCGCAACTTTTGCGTAGAATGAAGGAAAACAGCCGACGGCTAAATGTGGCTGCTCCACAGCTTGCAAAAGTAACAAAAGTAACAAAAGCAACAAAAGCAGCAGACAACTGGCAACAATTTGCACAGCAGCTGCCACACACAAACACACAATGCAGTTTGAGAACAGCAGTTGAGCAAAAAAATAAGCAATTTAAGGAAAAGATGAACATTTTATTTAGTGTTGTAGTAAATTCGAGGAAGTGGTGCCATAATTGCCACCGAACAGAACTAGAACGCAGCATGCGTAAATTATAAAAAAATATTTATAATTGTTTTCCTTTTCTATTTTTCCTCTTTTTGTTATTTCTTGGTATATTTAGAAAAGTAAATTACGTATACGCAGTGGTGGCCGTCAGCTCACTGAAAAAATATGTGCTCATAGAACATTTTTATGCCCAAATGAGAGGGCTAGTATAATAATATTACTAATATTAATAATATAAAGTAGAATATAATATGGCGTATGGGAAAATATTTAGCAGACAGTTGAGCGGCAGCCAGAGCGTTTATAAGCGGAAATAAGAGTGGCTGCTAACAAAAGATAATGAGTTGTCCTCAACTTTGAGTACTTTACTTAAATTAATTTACTGCTTCTGGCCTTCTAATAGTTGTTTTTAACAAATGTGGGCTATAAGTGTAATTATGTATATAATTACTAAACTTTAAATAGACATTTTTATATCAATTTGCCTTCATTGCAAATCTCTATCTTTTCCATATGCAATGTGTTTGTATGGGAAAGCAACAGCTGCTGCACCGAGATAACTGCTGCTAAATGATGAGCTGTCAGCGCATTGAAAACGCGCTGTTCGAAACGCTAAACGGCCAGCTTCGCAAATGATAAAGGAGCGTTGGAGAGAGAGAAAGAGAATGAGAGACAGCTTGGGAAGTGCCATTTCAAATCTGCCGCACGTACGCCGCTGTGCTAAATAATTACAATGCAGCAGCAGTGAAGTCAACATACAACAGTTAGCATATGATTACAGTTACGTGCAAGGACATTTGCGCTGCCCAGTAAACCGGCCAAGCGGTCCCAGCGGGTTCCTGCGGGTTACAGCGGGTCACCAGCACAGGAGGAAGCCCGCTAAATGTCGCTTAATTACAGCGACAAGCACAAGCGCACATTTCGCAAAGTAACTGCATTTTCATTAATGCATTTATTATTACGCAAATAAATTTATTTTTCGTTTTTGCACCGCATGCAACACGCACACACGCACAATTGTGTGTAGAAACTTCAGTAATTTTGTGGTTTCACGGCGCGCTTATCGAACGTTTCGCATGAATAATTTGCTCACATGAAAATTAATTACACATTTGTTGATTCTAAATAATGCAAGTTTCATTCAATGGACAAATATGACAAAGCTTTGTCACAACCTCAAAAACAAAACCAATTCAATGCCTATTATGAAATTAATTAATTCAAGTAATACAAAGATCTGCAGATAAGATACTTAGGAAATTAACTTTTGCCGTTATTTAAATTTGTCTTGTATTGTAATCATGTAATTACGTGTTCTATGTACGTGTGTATGTGTGTGTATATATATATATTTTCATGCATATACACACCTAGTAAGCAAGTAGTGGATTGTTTATTAGCAATTCCATTTTGCAATAATTAATTCATTAAAAGGCCACTCGGTCCTTTGTCACTACAATTTATTGCCAATGTTGATTTAGACAATGGAATATTGGTGTGGAGACAACTGCTCTTTCTACATCATAGATATGTATATAACTGGCAAATAGTTCGTAAATCTGAAGCACCAAATTGTGCATAACCTCGTATTGGTCTATAAAATAATGAAATCACTTAAATCTAAAACTTTCAGTATGCACTACGAATATATATTTCTACGATGTGCTAGTAAGTTGAATATAACAGTTCATTTTGATGCTGATCACAGTTCGTAAATTACTACTGGACCTTAAATCAAATGAAAATTTTTAAAAATATTTCAATATTGTTTGCCAAATTTTCTAAAAATATTTTTGTTCCAAATCAAGTATCTAAAAATATCTATGAAACATGCATAATTTCAGGAAGGCTATAAGAAACATTTTTAGTGGGTTAAAATTTAAGCTGAAGCCCCGATTTGAAGAGAGAAAGTAAAAGTTCTTTTAGTAATATTTATATTAAATCTCGAATTTCGTCTCTCACTTTTTGATTAACCCATTCGTTTATCGCACAAGTTTTGAGATTGAACGAACAAAATAATTTTATTATGTCAGTTGGTCAGTTGGAAGCTAGGATCGAACGCGCATTCTACGAAGTGTCCATCCGTACCTCTAATCCGGCGTCGGCATTTCACAACACAATTCTGCAAGCTGACTTCACACATACACTTACGCTCTATCGTTTAGTCGTTGTCAAGGCAACTATGCCCTGCGCGAAATTATTTGTGATTAAGAATGTTATTTGATGGTATGAATTACATTCTTGTTTTAGGTAATTTAAAGGCAATAAAATTATGTTTATTTAGGGTCTAATATAAATAAATAAAGAAGTACGAAAATGCTTGTTTAACAGAAGAATGGAAAAAATTCTCAAAATGTAAGGTTACATTTTTCTGACTGGGTGTCTTTAATTTCGCGCTCACTCACACAGTCACAGTTCCTCTCACATCGACCACTGCTCTAATCGCTATACCACCGCGAAATATATTGCAAATTTATTAAACATATTCGATCTATGGCTGCTCCCTCCACTAATAGAGTAGCAGCAAGACCTACATATTTAATTTCCCCAAAAGATCATGATTGCAAAAATGTAAGCGCAACTCACGAAATTTATAAAAAAAAACAAACGTGTTTTCGTCGCTGTGGAAAGATGGCATCCCTTAAGAGGCACTAAGTTTGTATTTGTAATTTTTTAAATTTAAAAAAAAACCGAGTTTTATAAGTATTCTTAAGTTTCTAGCATAGATTGGAGTTGATAAACCGGAAAAGCGAAGCATTCGTTGGTAAAATATGCAAATTATTCATTGGTTCGTAAAGTTTTCATGCAAGACATTTAAAATACAAGTAGTTCAAGATCGATCTCTGCCTGTACAGCCCTTAAAGTAAAATCACTATTAAGTACCAGCGAATTTTCTCTGTCAAGTTTCCTGACAAAACTAATATTTTGTACTGGAAATGGAGTTAAACAGTTTAGTTCACTTAGGAAAAACAAATAATAAAATTGCAAAAAAGTCACTGTCACAGGCACTGAAAGATTCCACAGAAAAGTGAAAAAAATTAAGAAAACAAATGTCGATAGATGATTGAGGGCTGTCATTTATCAAATTTGTAGGTTAAATTAAAATTCTATGGTAAATTTTGAAGTCAATCACAATTTGTCTATTAAATTTTCGGAGGAATATTTTCTTGAATATTTGCAATCAATAGATCTCACCAAAGATTTGCTTGATTATGGACCTTCCCTTGTGAAATATAGTAAAAGTATACTTAAAAAAGAAAAACAATATTGGGACTTAGGAAAAAACCTTCTGAGGGGGATAAGAATATCTAAGAATAACAAAAATATGTCCACTAGTTAAAGGAGAGAATAGATTAACATAAGAAGCTTCTCGCCGAATGTACTACTTTACAATTTCAAAACACAAAACAGTTTGTAAGAAAGTGTCGAAGGATTAAGGAGATCTAAATGCCTCCGACTCATTTCATTACGAGCTCCAACTAAATGTGGTTATAATTTATAAACATATACTTTTTTAAAGAGAACAAAAGATTTCAACTAGTGGGCAACCCAATCGGCCATAAAAGAATCAACGTACTCGACGACTCCATCGGAAGCATTAACACATTTAGCATTTCACCGGTCCGACCATCATATAGAGACAAACATAGCAAATATCTTGACATATGCAAAATATGGAAACAAAATTTCCAAACACAGTTTCTCCTCGCCGCTGTCGCTGGCACTACTCTGAGTCACCGCCAAATGGAGGCGCTACGGTGATGCTAAGCGATTGTATATACACATGTATGAATGTATATTCGTATATTTTTTCAAATGTCAAAATGTGTACATTTGTAAATGAAAAGTTTCTCTGAACAGTGGTTAGCGTGTTCCGAATGATAGCAAGTCATCAGCAACTACCAAACACTTACCTCTAAAGGCATAAAAACATTTAATTTAATTAATTAAAAATAAATCGCATTTCAGATTCAATTACAATAGAAATTATGAGTTTTGTGATAAATAATACTACAGAGTAAGGGGTGAAATATGGAAAATTTTGGTGGGTGTTAGCCCTTGTGCTCTCGCAACGTATTGCACAGAGTATAATAGTTTTGTTCAGCTAACAGTTGTTCGTGAAACTTAAAATTAATCGAGATAGATATAGTATATAACTCTTTATCGAAATGATCAGGATAATGAAACGAGTTGAATTCTGGACGTACGTCTGACTTTCCGTCCGTCCGTGTGGGCGATAACTCGAGCAAAAATTTAGATATCTTGATGAAATGTGATACACATGTTCCTTGGCACTCTGAGGAGGTTTGCATTGCGGATGGGCGGAATCGGAACACTTCCACGCCCACAAATTGCGGATAATCGAAATTTTGTAATGGGATATATCTAAGCCACAAATTAATACACAGGACTGTAATATACTACAGGTCATCAAAGTTTTTTTAAAAGAGGGTGTGGCTTCGTCTGATAGGTTTAATATATTTACATTTCCCACAAACCGCTAAAGCTATATAAACAAACCTTACTGACGATGAATCTTTCCAACACCTCCTATATGATAACCGCGCCCACCCCTCAACTGTTGAAAGCTACTAAAAGTGCGATAACTCACTAAAAAAAATTGCGAGAATCATTAAATTTGATACTAAAAATGCTATGGTAAGATTTCATACAAATCGGTGGGAAAGTTTGACATATTGGGCACCGCCAACTTTTAGGTGAAATCCTTTACCTTAGGAAGGTGGAAATTTGGAGCAAAATATTATCATTACATTTTAAGATAGCAGTGTGAAAATGCTCCGAATCGCATTGCAACCACGCCTACTTCCCATATAATGCACTTGAAAATTCTCGCAGATTCCATCACTTAGCAATTTATAAATCAACCACCAATGAAAATATCGGAATAAAATTTTGCACAAACAGTGCCTTCAGGCTATGTAATCTCACATCCAAAAAGGCTCAATAATGCCCCATAAATCCTCATATACCTAATATCATATAAGAATTTTCAAACTTCAGGTTGACTTTATGCAATATATAGCGGTCAATCTGTGAGGTATTTCAGAAGTCATCTTTCCCTGGCAATAATTTGTCCTGATACCAAAAATTTATAAAAATCGGGTCAATACTTACCCGCCATATTAATACCCATATACTTAATATAGTGATTTCCGTTTTACAAGTTGACTTTAAACCGTTTATTTAGGTCAATACGTGTGATATTTCAATTAATTAAGAGGACATATTTCCTTAAACATAATGTGATTGAGCGCTGATATGAATAACCTCGATATAAACCCCATTCCTCTAACGTAATGAGTTTCGATTCTCTGGTTGATTTGTTCTTCGGATGCCTGATATATTAAATTTTGTCCCTTTGATTGACTTTCTATCTCATATTATATATCTCAATAGAAGGTATATCAATAGAAGATATCTCAATTAAATTAGGCGAGAATATTTTAATTAGCATTATGTCATTCGGTAATAAAAGTTATGAATATCGATATGTACCTTCCCACAGCACTAATATAATGAGTATAGAGATTGGTGTTAGTTAGATTGATTTCAATACAAATATCTAGGACATGAAACAAAAAGTAGGAACGAAACTAAGTGATTAAATGACCTATGGTATAAGTTAAAAAGACACCAAATAAGAATGTAATCATCCCTCAATTTCGTAGAATAACGAATATTGAATTCCTTCGCAGCATTTTTTCTTTGAAAATTGCGGGAGCATAAAATGTTCTGTTCGTTTCGGGTGTTTCGGTTGTTTCTCAAAACCTTGATATATTCTATAGAGCAAACAACTTAGGTAAACGTAAATCTAAAATCAATGACATTAAAACGGTTTATGGATGTTTTGATTTTTTGAACTTACGAAAGAAATGAAAGAATGCACTTCTTTAACCCAACTCTGATTAACCTGAGCATTTCGTCAGAAGATAACTTGAGTAGCAACCACTCACATTCCGTAACATGTTGAAACTGCTATACTTTTCTTACTTCAAGTAAGTCCTGTCCATTCAAATGTAACCTCTCCTAACTCACCGCATTCGCGTTGCTCATTTGGCTGAGGCGGATTCCTTTTTAATTTATAATTTTTAGAGTTCTATTAATTGGGGAATGTTTACTTGTGACTTAACATTCTTTAGGAGAGTCTAGCATACGCCTTACGATATTTTCAGGTCTTGGACCCGCCCTGTATAAGGTGTCTCTAAAATACTGCGCGCATTCTCAAATATTTTTCATATTCTGTTATATTATATTACCTACGCAGCTGTATTAATTGTCGATGTCCTCCAGCAAGCTTTAAAAACTAATAGCCATTGAGTTCCCCAATGCTTCTAGTAGTTCCTTAGTGCTTCTTTTTAATAGCAAGTTTCCTTTTCTAAGCGAATGGCACGACGTCTGAGATTACAGAAATGAACCCGTTAACTTTAGGTGAGACATCAGGCTTCCGCTGGTATAGGTGTTCTCTTTTGTTCGGGACCTCCCTCCCGCACACTCTGACCATCCTCATATAGAGCTTAAATACTTTATGGTCTTGATTGCATACTAACTAAAATGATTTGGAAAACATTATTGTTTCAAAATTGTATACCCATAATATTCTCTGCTCTACCGTCAATAACTAATGATACGAGAATTATAAACTTTTAGAGGGGTGAAAACTGAAAAGTCATTATTGGCATAGCTACAAGTCGCTGGAAAAACAAAGCCGCGAACGCCACCAGACTTAATGCGAAACAGAACAACAACAACATACATACACAACACATGTGCATATGGATAATTTGAAGTGGCAACCCTTATCAAAATATTTATGCGATTTTGCATATGTTTCGAGAATGCAAAAAGGAGTGAATGCGATTGAAGCGACTGGTTGACCGGTCACGGTGTGCTTGGGGGAAACGCTTAATGGCCTGTAATCAGCTTAAAAAAATTACCGGGAAATTTGTAAGCCAAAAGGGTCAATTTACACACACATGCCAGCGGTAGCCAGCTTATATAGGCACACACACACACACACACACACACACACACACACTGACACATTTAAACAGATGTGATATTTCATGAACACACATATGTGACTTATGCATATTCATGAGTTGATGTAAGCACATAGCCACACACGTACATATGTATGTGCGTGGGCGCATGAATGCTGATGGATGAGCTGACCGCTGGACTGAATACGCATGTGGAAATCAGCAATTGTAATATCTCTAAAGGCGAATCAACAATCATTTTTGTTGCTGTTTATGCTTCTGCTTAGTTTGCCATCACGTTTGTGCGAGTTGATGCGCACACACACATATAAAATATATGTAAAAGTGTGACGCACGCACTCACGTCCACCTAATCCTTTTCTGTAATAATTTGCGATTCAAACGGAACGCAACGCAACGCAACGCAACGCATCCTTTTTATTTAATTTCCTTTCATTTTTTCCGCCACAACTCTCTCTATTTGTGCGCATTTACATGTGGCAGGGTGCATATGTGCGTGTGTGTCATAATGTGCCGACCACAATATATGAGCATATCCTCCTTCCATTTGGAGTCACTATGTGTATGTGTGTATGTGTGTATGGACATTAAAAATTCAATTGTGGCATGACGGCAGAGCTTTTACAAATGAAACCTGTTTGTGGATGCTGCTTGACATTTCGTACGCATATCCTTTTTAGTTGCCTTATCCTTGGCTGCACATGACTGCACGTTGATAACATGGTCACCGCTGGCGTACTGCCTAAAAGCGCACACACACACACACACACACGCGCATATAAGTTTCATGTAGTCACACTGTGTGTGTGTGTGTGTGTGTGTGGTTATGCATTTGAAATTAATTCTAAGTTGAAAGTATTAAATCCTATGAGTCAGGACTTTTTTGTTCACGTTTCTACTTTGTTAACCTAGCAACGCAGAATTTTCAATTTATTTATTTATTTTTTTCATTCATGTGCAAAAGCAGGCCAGTAATATCACTACGATTTGCTGACCTAATTTTACTTTTTTTTTTATTTATTTTATTTTTTAACTGTGTCTTGTGATTCGTTAACATCTTAGTCAGCAAAATGGAGTAATTATGCGCAAAATATAATATGCGTATTTTTGTTTTTGCATATTCCTTTTAGGCTGTCATGGCTGAAAAATTCTATTAAATTGAAATAATTTGACTCTCAAAGGCATCACATTCAGTTCGTAAATATTCATACAAAGTGAAAAACTTTTACATCAAATGTATGCATATTCAAAACAGGCAAAGAAGTTGACATTTATTTCAGATTTAGTCATTTAAAATCTGCTTCGAATTTAGAACTTGTTTGATATATTCGTTTGTATACAGTTTGAAACATTTTTCCTTCAGTGATGTAGTAGTATTTAAGAAAAAGTTATAAATCGATTCTTATGAAATATTGAGAGTGTTATATAATATATCTAATGCTAAAAATATTCTGCCATTTACTTTGCGCATATAATCGTTGTTGACAAAGTAGGGAGGGACGAAGTAGCGAGTAGTCGCTTCTGTTATATTGCATGTGTACTCATGGCTCTCTAAAACGCTTTTAAAGCGTGAGATATCGTTTATCAATCAATACTGTATCATGATACTGCCGACAATCCCGATGACTCGACGTCTTCCCTGTCCCAAAAACCTTTTCACAAATCCACAAACAGCTAAGAGATCACGCTCGTACTTCACATTTCAATTATTTCATCTCACAACTTGCTTCCGAAATCAGCCTAAGCGTTAGACTAGGCAAGGTATATGAATAGCAAGTTTCTAGGTGAAGATCTTCTCCTAGCAACATAGATCCTCATGAGTCATCCAGAACTGCTCACTTCATTTTCACGGTTACAGCTGGAATTATATCTAATATAAGAAATTTTTTTTAATTTAATTGTTATATTTATAAATTATAATTATTATAAAATACATATTGCAATATTTAAAAATTTTAATTAAAAAAAAATGTGTATGTATATAATCAAATTCCAATATGACGGGAAACGCTCGCTAAACCCTACGCTGGTAGTTAACCGCACGAAATCTTTTAAATATTACGGTTAATTTAATTCAAATTCTTTTCCGTGTTATTTCAAAGTTTAAATAAACTTCTTCATGTCTAACTCAATTATTTAATGTAATTTTGTAAACTGGATTCATTCACAATTGCTCCGAGAAACCTTCCAAGAAACTCCCCATCCCAGCCATTTTGTTATTATAACAGAGTTGCCAAAATAAGGGAATGTTTAAATAAATGCGGACTGTAGCTGCTGCATGAAATGGAAATATTATTTTGCCTGAATACTTGTGCTCGCAACTAAAACTTCTGCATGGAAATTCAAATGGAAAAAAAAAAATAATAAAAAATTCTGGATATGAGCAATTTGAGAAATGACAATGGCAGCCAAGGAAAATTGGTAGTAAGTATTCCTTTTGGATTGAAGTGTGTGAAGCGAATGCGTTGCAATTTTACGCATTTTTCTCCCTTCTCTTTCGTGGCAAGAGATGGCAAAAACGAAAATAGCATTTATTCTGTTTTTGATTTGTTCTTTTAATTTCGGGTAAAAAAAAGCGGACACATTGCAGAATTTGCAGATTTGAGAAATGAAAATTACCTATTCTAGATGGATGTAGCAGAAAATATGCATTTTAAATTTGAATTTTAGAATTCATTTTTTAATCTTCAATAAAATTGCATTGTCGACTGTAGCGCAAGTCAAATGGAATGCACAGTGAGGGGGATTATTTTTCCACCGATATCAATAAGAGGTGTCATTTCCTAATGAATGTTAAACCAAATGTGCCAAATTTAGCAAGACTGTAACAAAAAATACTTTCGAATAATATTCTCATTTTTTGTAAACTCATTTTATCAATTCACCTAAACCTAGAGTATGTTTATTTAATTAAAATGGTTATTATGTGTAACTAGATTATGGAATAACAAAATTATCGAAAACCGAATTTTGCTATCAAAGAGTTAATTAATCGTGTGAAATATCAATTTGTAATCAACCAATCCAGAGGCTCTCCAAAACGTAATCGTAGGCTCCTTCTACTACCAACGTTACTCAATAGCGCAGGCTTACATATGTACATATTAATGTTGAGACAACCTTTCAGTGTAAATATGTGCATTGGATGCATCGAAGTCTCCTCGTCTATGCCGATGTAATTGAGGGGATATCGCTGCAACATTTCCAGCTTTGTTGTGTGTTCCCATAGCTCTCACAGCTCATAAACAATAATTCATATTGCAATAGAAGTGTCTGTTCAGCAAGCACACCATAGAGAAATATATAAATCACTTATTGAATAACATACATGCTTTCAAACAAGCATTATGGCAATATAACAAAATAGTATAATAAAATCGAGAAGAAGAAGACTTAGATTAATATGAGGTATTCTCCTTGCATTATTGCATGCTCAATTAATATATACGAGAGTATTTTGATAAATTACTTAATTTATATGATTTATTTTATGCCTGCCAGGCAATGAAAACGGCCAATCTCTTTACAGAAGCCCAAAGGAAGGATTTCCGTAATTATAAGGTCTTAATTCAACAATTTCAGTTCTTTGGGATATCCAAACACAGTGACCTCCTAATTCTCAAATTATCACAAAATGTCGTCGGACCAGTTTCAGTTCGAGTGGTAAATGGAGCAGATATTTCATATTTTAAACGCGCATTTGGACATATCGGCACGATGCGGCCATATCAAATTAATTTGTAATAATTTGAAATTGAATGTTACGTCATACGCTTCTCATCTGAAAAAGAAGAAAACTATATACGTATGTATATGCGGCAAAATAAATTTGTGCTAGTTTCTGGATGGATTTGGCATTAATAAGAAAAGGAAATACCCCATATCCCAAGGTAACATCCTCAAGACAAGTATTTTCACAACTGAAAGAAATTACAATGATCTTAAATTTCTAAAAGTTCAACTTAATAGTACTCTCTTAGAATTCTTCGAAAGAAAATATTTGTTCAAAGAAGTTTGAATCCAACATTCAACATTTATCAACATTAATTTAAAAACAAGTAAGGAAGAACTAAGTTCAGGTGTAACCGAATATTTTACACTCTCGCAATATGCAAGGATCAATGGAGGGGAACAACTTTCAGGTGCTGGTAAAACTTTATATTAAATAACTTAATATTAAAAAATGTTACGTAAGAATTCAACACTCATTATTCGACGAAATTGATAATCATATTTTATATCTTGTTAACTTATATTACAGGTCATAGACTCACGAACTTTCATTACCATATTTCGCTTCGTGTCAGAGGTATTTATATTAAAATCTACCAAATTGACTCAAATGAGATATATGCGATATAAACTCAACCAAAGTGGCTTAATTAATTATATTGGGTATATGAGGACAAAGTCAACCAGAGAAAAAGAAATCATTATATTAGGAATAAAGGGCTTAGACCATGGTCTAGACTACTTTCATTCATATTCTGCGCTAAACTGTACTATGTTTAAGGAAAAATATCCACTTAAGTTCATTAAAATATCACACATATTGACCAACATAAACGGTTTAAAATCAGCTGGAAAGTCGGTAATCATTATTTTGGGTATATTTGGGCTAGGGAAAAATCTGAACTGATCGCATTAATCCATTTCATTATTCAAGTATATTAGGGAACATGTTTCCAAGCAACTTTGTGAAAGTAACTCACACAGTGACTGACATATTCGATTTAAAGTCTACTGGAACAACGAAAATTATTATATGTGGTCTATGGGAGCTGGTGGAGCTGGATTCGTAGACCGATTTCACATATTTTCGGCACTTAACTATGGTATATCCAATATAATACGTTCACTTAATCTTACTATCACTATCTTACATATTGTCCGATTTATACCGCATAAAGCCAACCGGGTGTTTGAAATTCTTATATTAGGTATATGGGGGTTAGGGGAAGTACTTAACTGATATTATTAATTTTGAACATAAGAGCACACTATTATCATGGAAAGATAATCCTCGAATTTCATTACGATATCTCCAGTATTTACCGATATTTTCGGCATAAAGGCAGCCATGGGCACTGTGGGCCTTATATTGGGTGTGGGAGCCTGGAAAGTCATATGCCGATTTCGACTGTTTTCTCACGTGTGATGTCATATCCTAAAGGTACTATTTGTACAAAGTTTCATTCCCAGATCTTAATTGGTGCTTGATTTATATACCTTAAAATGAAAGAAATATATTAAATTTAAAATTGTGTTATATGAGAAGTAGGCGTGGTTGTTATCCCAGTTCGCCCATTCTCACAAAGTGACATAAAGATGCGAATATAATGTCATTTAGTAAATTTGGTTGAAATTGGTTAAGGCATTCTTGAGATATGGGATTTTCCCTAAAAGCGAGCGGTGGCACTCCCATTGTACAAATTTTACACGATTTCCTATACAGCCCTTCCGTGCCATATTTGCCGAAAAATTTAATGTAAAGCGAGTTAACGCATTTTTAGTAGTTTTCAACATAATCTCTGTATTTAGGGTGGGCGTGATTATTTCCCGATTTCACCTATTTTCCTGGCATATGATAAAATTCTAGAAAAACTTTACCTGAGCAAGATTGAATGAAATAGCTATAACGGTTTGTGAGAGATGTACATTAGACCTATTGAGCGGCGGGGTCATACCCACTTTTACAAAAATTTTCACTCACGGATGCTGGGTCCAACTAGGATCCTCCATCCCTAATAACATGTTTATAACTTAATTTGTTGCTTAATTATTTCACTTTATACGTTTTAGATTAATGGTAGTTTGTGGGCGTGGCAGAAGTTCGATTACCCCCCTCTGCTATACCAACTTTCTTATGGTGACAAAGAACTCGTGTACCAAGTTCCACCAAGATATCAGAATTTTTACTCAAGTTATCGTTTGCGCGGTCGGACGGACGGACAACCGTTAAGTGAACAAAACTAATATACTCTGTTGCAACATGTAGCGAGAGTATAATAAAAACAGATATTTTACTTCACAGCAAGCTTATTAATCCATTTGAATAAACACTCAAATAAATATTCTTTATATGAAAAATTCCAGTAAAGCAGTAAATCCCAATGTTAAGCTTGGGTCATATTAGAACCCAAGTTAAAAACAAAAATAAGTTTTTCCCGAATTTCCAAGGCTTTTTCTTCTCAACAGCATATTGACGGAAGAATCATTTTGGATATCAACTCGAGAATTGTAAAATTCTCAATGGATAGAGCACGATTAGAGGATGATGTTAGATGACAGAATATAGGATACAAATTTCTCAATGTTTTGAAGAAAATCGTACCTGTTGATTTGTATAGCAAGCCTCTTGCCTGATAAAGTAACCCATAGAAAAGAATTCTATAGTTGGACCGAGATCTTTCTGTTAGCCGTATTTCAGATAGGAGTTTCTGGTTGTAAACTGGTATATTGCCTAACTAGTTTGTTGATTCACAACAGGGTATTATCATGAAACAACAGCTGAGACACACACACAGCATAGCATATGTATTATCTCATTGGTCGTAACAGTTTGGCATCAACACTTTACTGTTCATTAAATAGGGAGTAGCAAATAATTTTGAATTTTCGATGAACCAAGCTACGCCAGCAGATACAATTGCAGTCGCCGCTTAGATTAATCTGCGTAATTCGATCGACACTAAGTGTTGTTGTGGTTGTTATAATGAATTGGTGGCATCAATCGCATTCATTGTTTGTTTGTAGCTTAACCGACTACATATATGTACATATTGACATATTCATATCTATGACGGTGAATGTATTATATATAGGCGGCAAGCAAATCGGTGGCAATTTCTCTTTCACAATCTTCACAGTTTATACTCATGTATTGTGTTATTGTGCTTGCGGAATGTAATATGTACGTATGTAGCATATATTTGGCAAGCACTCCGAGATTAGGCTTACCTTATTGATATGCATGCGGCATGGTAATGATGGTTAAAATCGAATTAACCTTTGTAATGTAATGTAATATACAATATATGAGCTCGGTAATTGGTGTTTGTGGCTCATTTTTCAAATTTACAATGTGAAATTATCCTCGGTTAGACAGATGTGAGTAATTACACTCTGAAGTCAGCAGTATCTGTGTGTTATTTGATTTTTTTAAATTCGCATTTTGACATCGCTCTTATAGAGATTAAAACTCCGGACTAACAAAAACTCGCAAGTCTACAAAATCCGATAAATTGTTGCAGGAAATACTGATATATAAGGCCGTAGAATGGGACCGGAGATGGAAATACTGCATGGGCCAGGATTTTTGATTCTTGGCTTAGAGTACTAACCTTAACTACAATAGTGTCGAAGTTTCATGACTTCTCAAGTTATTGGCCTCAAAGCGACGCTACATTTGTTGTTCTGCTGAAACATTGTTTCTTGGGAAAGCCCTGATAGTAGCAGGGAAAAATGTATCGTTATAGGCGCCGAATCTTACACACTATTTGCGTGTTTCAAAAGAGAGGAATTAATTTCGAAACAAATTGTCTTGTACCAATAAAAAGTGATCATTCGATATATGACGACTAATCTTTAAAATGTGGAATTTTTTTCCTGTTTGCATCAGATCCTGCCATATGGGCATGTTGTGGTAAATACAAACTGCAAATTTATATTCCTTGTTCCCGGAAATCCCAAAAATATCTCCTAACAAAAAATTGTTTTCATTTTTTTTTCAACGAAGAGTAAATTGGTAAGTGTTTGTGTCCTCTATTTGCTAAGTGTTTGTATGTATGTATGTTTCTCGCCAAATATTAAACACTAATTGCAAGTGAAGTTTAGCCAAATATTTCTCAAATTACATCATTATTGTTTTTATTGTTCTAATAAAACTATGACAAGCTGTTGAGAATGTCCGGCTTTCCAAAGCATGAACACAAAATGGGTCCACTGACATGCATTTAATATTATAACTCTCCGGTTAGCTTCACGAGAAAACAACCAGAGCAACCGGTGTCAGATGTCCTTGCCACCTTGCCACATTTCCACGTTTCCACATTTACTGCTATTGTACTTTATTATTTCCATTCTTGCCGACAGCATTTCATTTTAATTTGTTATGATTGCACTTTATTTGCAGCTTCGCAGTTTATTTCAATAATTTTTCACAACTCAAACTGAAATGAAAGCAACACCAACACAAAACATACAAACAAACGGTATTTGTTCATTTCGTTGCTCCAGCTGTGTTCTCGCACTTGTTTTCAATTATAACTGTTGGCATGCACAATTATTATTAAAAAGCAAATATGGCATATCTGGCATGGCCATTTCGCTTTCATAAATTCTCGATTGGGTGAACAGTGCAAATAACAGCAAGGACAGCGTGCGAATTAACGGGAAACTGAGGCAGTTTTTATTACTTTCTTTTGTATGGAAAGCAGTTGCGTGGCATGTTGGCAATGTGAAGAATGTGAGGAAGAATGTAGGCTCAGCACAGTAGTAACACCAAACAACAACAACAACAACAACAACAACAACAACCAAGCGAAGTAGATGAAATATGCACCTGCAGAAGTGCAAGGACAATTTAGCGCTGGATATGAAGGAGCGAAACACCGGTGGAATGATAAAACAGCTCAGCGAAAGCGGAAGGAACGGCGAAACTACTGAGAAGAAGCAATATCTAAGTGGTTGTTATTGTTGTTGTTGGTGTTATAACAGTAAACAAGCGAATTAATGAACGTATAGCTGGAAGCAATGTTTTCTAATCTAATTCCACACGAAAGCACAAAGCAAAACATGCAACGACAATAATTCCACCTGTAGCAGCTGCAACAACAACAACAACAACAACAACAACGATAACAATAGCAGCAGCAACAGCGAGCAATAAAAATATTAGCAAGCGCCAGTGGTGGTGGTAGTGGCCGTGGCAGTTGGCAGCGGCAATGTTTGTCATTTCTCATTTATTTATTACTACTGCGATTTTAATATGATTTCGCTCCTTGGAGACACACGCACACACATTTGCATATGCAAGTACTCGTACATACATACATATATACCCACCTACACACATATTGTGAATCTCACGACCAATGCTTTCAAGAGTTTTTGGTATGTGCAGGAGGTAATTTTGATGTCAACCAGGGTTCTCATCTCGAAATAAAAAAAATTCCATAAAAGGCTTGGCAATATACCCTGTAATGAATGATGTCCGCTTGTATGATATTCTTGTCCCGTTAAATGCGCAATTAACTACCAAATCATTTATTTGAATAATAGCGCAAAATATATTGTAAGAAATCGGAATTAGTAATTTAAACTACTCAACTAAAATGGATTCATCCACCCCCACTCTTATTAAGCCGCCATTTATCGTTCAGCCAAGACGAAGCAGCTCAAAAATCCTCTCTCATCAAGGGGCTACTTAACTTCGAAACTTAGAAATAAGCAGTAGTTTTTGTAATTCTCCACATTTGGCAACCCTCTTTGTCGCTTAATGCAATTACAATCGTATATCCATATTAGCAGAATTTTAAAATGAATCTTTTTATTAATATAACAACCGACCCATCCATTAGCGATGGATGAGGGGTGGCATCCCCTCATTCCTCGTAATAACCCACAAAATGTGCGGCTGTATTCCCATATTTATATAGCCTTAGCAGGCGCTAATATTATTTTTTGGGTTCTTTTTTTTCTACCTCGCACACATGCCCGGCGGCTTTTGAATCCGAAAATTTATTTATAAGGTTATTTTTCTCAAATTAACTGCGAATTGTGTTGCATAACGAGTGAAGGGAAAAGTTTGTTATTCCGTTGTATTGTTCGTTTGTTGTGAATTGGCTGTGCTTGCATAATAAAGGAGGTCGTAATGAAAAAACTACCATATATAGGGTCTCATGTCAGTGTAGCAGACATACATATATTTTAATTTATCGCCGGAGGTCCACATTAGTCATTTCAATGCTCTAGTTATAAAGTTTACATAATTGGATCTTCAGCCATGAACAAAATTTGTCAGAGATGAAGAATTTCCATATTCAATAAAATATAAGTTGCGTTGACCATAGCTCTTTCTAAAAGTAATATATGGTAAACAACTAATCCAAAGAAAATATTAAACCCTGTTCCAGCTAATATTTAACACAAAAGTTTGGGTCTTTGGTAGTTCTTCCACTTGATCGCGAAAGATTCCGATTTCAAAGAATGAATGAAATGAAATGAGGAAACGCATTCGGCCCCAAATGAAACTAAGAAACCAGCAAGCTTTTCGCCTAGTGAGGCAATTTCATAGTTCTAGAATCATAATTAGAATTTAATTAAGTTTTATTAAGTTGGTATGGTATTTCTATTTTAGAAATTTTTAATAAATTCAACGCACCCTGTTTTACCTGCTAAAAAACTGCACATACGAAATATACGTATGTAAATGTAAGGAACTCCAAGCTGAATGCTGGTAAATGTGCAATTTAAATTAAAAGTTATGTCAACGAATTCCATGTTGTTGCTTTTTTAACACAACACAAGACATGTCTATTGTTACAAAATTACTGCAAACATTTCGTTCTTTAAAATTGTAAAATTACATTATTTTCCCTTTGAACTTTTTTGAAGTTTCTCAATAGCAGAAGAGGGAAACAAGGAAATACATTAATTCTGATACAGTCAGTATTATACATTCGGTTTAAATTAAAGCAAATATTTATTAAAGTATGTCTCAAACTAACCACTTCCTGCATAACTACCGTTAGCGGAACTTTCATTCCAAATAATCGAAATTTTCCTTTTTGTTGAATATTTGTTCACATGTATATATATTCAACCCATCCGACAACTCAACTACATTTTTGTAGGCAAATACTAGTTTGACAATGACAGCTCCAGTCCCACTGGAGATCTTCACAGAAAGTCAATATTATATCTCCTCGGAACAAAATGAATGACTTCGTGTTTTAACAACATTAGAAATGAGTCCAAATCACTTTCAAACGATTAGCTCTAAAAATTAAATTACTGGATTATATTACTAAGGCGAAATTTTATATCTGCAAAGAGGAAACCTACATATCATCGCCAAAAAGCCAATTCATCATAAGAAGTTGGTGCGGATTTTGAAGCAACTATGACTCTGACCTACTTCTCTCTAAAATATCAAAGGCAACCACATTTCGGTCAATGCTAAAAGCTACAGAAGCACGATAAACCTTGTTCTACACACACAAACTGGAAAATTTATCCCGAACAAGCTTCAGTTTCACAAAAATGCCCACACAACCTATGTTATACTCAATCTATTGCGTGCCAAATCGATTAATGGTTTTATCAGCCTTAAAGATAAATTTTTTTTCTTTTTCCGTACTTTATGTTCAGTTCATGTATGTCCATGAACAATCGATGTTATGGAAAAGGTTCATTAGCGTCACGGGTACGTGAGGCGACTTTGGAGTAGTTTTTCTTGAGATGAGTCGGAATCATCTGCATCAAGCTCTTGAGAAACTCAATTAGCTCCACATGGACGAACTTACATTCCAGTAATAATAAGAAAATTCGAACTACTAGGCTTATAAATAGAAATTAGCCCATACGAAGATTAGATGAATTGCTGATATTAGTTGATGAATTCCTTCACTATACTCAATTGTTTCAAATCATACTTCGATTTCGTTATAATAAAGAGTTTTTTTCTAAGTAAACTGCTGCATTGAACCGTCCGAACCCTGAATAAGGTGAATAATAATTGAATAAGGTGTGGTATATACAACCATGTACTATATATACAAATATCTGCGTTCTACATCCAAACCCAACAACTTCAGTTGATTATAACTACTCATAAGATACTTACATCCAACTTTCTGGATAAATCTTGCAAAGCCTTACTGTGATTCATTGGACACTTTACGTCTGTTTACGGAATAATGTAACCGCAGAAAGTTGCAATGCCAACTACTTTTGTGGGCTTACTGAGATTTTTATTTGCTTCGCTCGAGTGGAGTGGAGTGGAGTGGAGTGAAGTGGATGCAAGTAAATCTACCAAATGATGGCAGACCATCAAGTGGCAGTCAGGTCATTCCGGACAAGCTAATGCGCATCATTCGCACAATTTCCGGTTAACTCGTTGTCACAAATAGCAACAAATCCATTGACAACTACAACAACTATGCCAATACTGTAATTTAACTTTCCACTTTGGAGGTGAACAGGATGTGAAGCACTCTTACCTCGCTCGCCTGCATCGTCTCTGCGGCCTCCGTGTGCAACTATAACAGCTTTTGTGGTTTCCATTTCATGTAACTGTAAAACCGACCACAATAGCCACGAAGCCAACACAACTCACCTGAAAGCACTTCACCCACCCAATTCCGCTACTTCACTGCCACTACAACAACAAAATAAAAGTATCACCACCGCTCCCTCTCCCTCTCCCGCTCACTTTTGTCATTCATATGCTGATTTCGCCACTCCAACGGAGTGAAATGAGCATCACAATGCAACAACAACAGGCACATTAATGGGCGCTGTGTCTCCGTGTCTCCGTGTCTCCGTGTCTCTGTGTTGAAAGGCCTATGAAAAGTCGATTGAAATGAGTGATTTTGGTGTTTTCGAATTGCTGTTGTTGTTTGCTGTGGGCACTTTAATATTAATCCCTCATTTCATTGGTTGATGGCTGGTTTAAACTATAATAGCACAAAGTTGTTGCTTTTGTGAAACTTTCTGAAAAGAGTTTGAAATTATATACTATATGACAAAGGCTAATGCAACCCAGCACGAGGGATAGACAAGGTACAGTCGTTTAAATGAATTTAATTGTGAGTTTTATTTCGAGGCTTTTAAAATGACAAACCAGCTTGACAAGTTCATATAATTAAATTAAACGTGTAGCTTTGAAACTATTGCAGCAATGCTGTGAAGATATTGGAACCATCTAGATACAAAACCGAGAAAAGCAATTTCAGATACAGGAAACGAGCTATTTCGACAGGGTCGGACCATAGAGGCATGGGTGTTAAATGACTCTTTGCAAAAAGGATCAAAGATTCAGTGTGTCAGAATCTATTCTGAGTAAGTAGAAGTAAGCCTACTACAATTTCCAGAATGAAGATTTGTGAGGTTCACTCTGTATTCTCTATAAGAGAATATTCTCCAATATGAAAGGTGTTTAGTGCATGTCTCGTGTTCAAAGTCTGCTCTGTTAAATGTATTATATTGTCAGAGTATTGCAGTAATGTTCTCTTTATGTTCCTGGGAGGCTATTCCGCTACAAGAATGTGACTACAAGAATGATATCTGCCAAAGCATCCCAGCGAAAACTACTTGGAAAGGAGTTCGTTGTGCTTTTCGACTGGGAGCATGCAGGCCTCATTGTAGAGGCATGCAGGCCGTATTGCAGAGTTTTGCCAAGTTTGGAGCTTACTTTAATGTGTCCCACTTGGTCCACTCCATCATATTGGGGCCACGTAGTTTATAGCCGACTAGCCACTTGCTTTGTAAGTGGTCAACAATGTCTCTTTACCTTTACCTTTTCCCCAAATACCGTTTGCTAGCACTTTGACGATCTTGCTGCAAGTAAAGGGATATTTGTGGTTGTTAGCTATAGTTACTTTGGCTTCGTCGGCCAAACTATTAAGATCTAGTCTGTACTCCTTCGACCAGTTAGTAAATAGGAGAGAAGGGAAGAGCGATAAGCTCCTTACGGCGAAGAAGCGAGATAAGTCAATCAAATATGATTTAAAACGATGCAATAGTTGGTTTTCATTGCAGAAATAAATAGTAGATGTATGATCATGGGCTCTTATATCTTCGAATTGTTATGGGATCGGAAAGCCTTCAGTTGAAGCTCCACTTCAGACTTTTCACACATTTGAAGTGAGGTGAGTTTGGAAATCTTAGTGTTCAGTACAGTTAACTCAACGTGCATATCGTGGCATCCCATTTCGCACTATGTCTGGCAGCCATAATAAGGCAAAATTTCCGTATTTGAGGAACAAAAAAAATTTTCCGATCCGACAACCTTTTAAAGTTGGAAGGGCGTATGGTCATACTTCTAAAATTTTATTTCTGCAATTAAAACCAGTTTGGACAGCATGTTAAGCCGAGCTTAATTTTAAATAAATAATATTATTAAAGTAAGTAAGTAATTTAAGTATAAATTAAAAGAGCCAAGTAGAGTAAAACGCCCACACCATCTATCTGTCCACTTTGCGCAATTTATTCCATAGCGCATAAAAATTGAACACACACCCACCAATGGTTGCAGGTTAAATGCAGCGAATGAAATCGTGGATAAAAAATTACTACAAATTCAACAAGTTGTTGCTGCCTTGTTGCTGCCTGGTTGCTGTTGTGCGGCAATTTCCCTTTCCCTAGCGCTCTAGTGTTGCACTAAACGTTTTACGAGCGAGTGCCCACAACTCCGCTGCGGCAGCACCAACAAATGGGAATGCCATTCAAGAGGCTACACAATGTCGCAAATGGATGTACCTTCATCTCCACCTCAGCATGCAAGCGCAAATCCACAAACGATAATAACACCAACGTTCAACGATAAATGCGTCTGTGCAATTCTATAGCTGCCTCACACATATGTATATGCGTCTATGTTATATATGTATGTCCGTAAACTCCCACCAATGATGGCCGTACCGGCGTTGCATTGTCAAGTGACCTTCCATCCGCATTACAACGCCTGTGTACAAATAAATTCCGTATACGCGAATACACAATGCCCAGGCACGGCGCCGTAGGCAATCTGTCCATTTGGCAATGCGCGGAGGGCTGCGGGGGAGTGCAGAGAGGAGTTTGTGGCATAACATTCCACATGCTAGCCACTGAAGCCAATCCAAACGAGGAATCAGCCAGTGGAGCATGTGAGCTCATGGCTTACCTGACGCTTTTGGCAAGTGAATGAATAGGAGGAGAATAGTGAGGGGCAGCGGACATGTACGCGAAAAGTAAGCCATAAAGTGTTCCAGAAAATTACACTATCCTTTTAAACATTATTTTACTAAGTTACAAGCAACCAAAACAAACAACAACCAACCAAGGCAGAGCTGAATCTTCAACACCGTCGATTATTCAATATATGGATCAATCGGTTGATTAATTACTAAAAAACTTCCATGGTAAATGTCTTTTATACACTTCGTTCATATTGAAATGATGTGCTCGCAACCGTTTTGTGCTGGAATTTAGAATTTGGAATTTAGATTTTCTTTGGCTCGCATCTATCTAGAATAATTTTGTGATCATTTTTAGTTGTTAGTGTATGCATATACTCTGATTTCTGATCGTATGCATATACTCACATTTAGATACAACTTACAAATCCATTGTTTATACATATGAACTGGCACGACTATGTAGAGACTGCACGGGTCCTTGCTTTCATTGTCATTGGTTTTGTTGTACAGGTGACCTAACGGTAGCGCTGCCACTGCTGCAGTGCGACCAATAGCAGTAAGTACATATGCACACGTCGAACAAAGCTGCAACAGCACTGTGTTGCACGGAATAATCGTAAACTGCGTTTTTTTATTGCAGTTCTGGGTGCAATTATCAGCGAGAGTAACAGGTGATCAATTGTAATAAAACTCCCAGGGTGCTTTACCCAGTCATTTTGTGCCTTTCAGCATACACCGTTGGTGAGGAGCGCTACGCAGCTGTCAGTCAACATTTAAGTTCGATGTGCATCTGGAAGGCATCGTAATATTAAGGTATTGAATATTTATATTCCTTCTATTATAAAAAGAAACTGAATAATATACTATAATAGATAGGATTTTATCGGAAAAATATTTCGTAGTCAAAAGTTTTTCCTCTTAAGCCACATATAAAATATCTCTGAATATGACCAAGACCACGTATACCAAGTTTCAACATCCCAACATTTCCAATACACGTACTCTTATATTAACATCGATTAGTTTAAGGTGTTACTAACAGCCGTTAAGAAAATAAAAAGAGGTTTTACTCACTGCAACTTATTGGTATGCTATAATCATTATGTAACTATCTATTATCTAAACTAAAGCTTTTCATCAATTTGATTGTATGCCGATACTTGTCGCAATTAAATTTTTTACCCATCAACTTTAATATAAACCCAACTGTAGCATGCAAACCAATTCTCTCTAACTTAATTGTATATTCTCGCAGCTGCATGTATTGTTACCCAATAGTGTTTTGAAGGGAGACGTCCGAGTCCATTTATCGTCCGCTTCGTTACCTTCAAATATTCTCTTGCTCTAACAATAAATTGTTGTTGTTGAGCTTCTTTTTGTAATCACTTCTTATTTGCAACGATTGATGAAGCTGTCTCAACAGCAGGAATCAAGCGGAATGAATGCATAGAATTATGTGATCCACGGTGATTTCGATTTTCAAAGAGAAACAAATTGTATTTTCATCGTAAAATATGTACGAACTCAAAAGGAAGGAAATAAAACAGTACATACGAATAGCATGAAGCCGAGCATGAAGTAATTAGCTAGAGAAATTAACAGTGATTAAATATTGTTTAAGTCTAAATATTAAATACAAATTCACTTATACGTGCATCAGATATATTCGATTCCATATATATAGTTACCAATAAGTGAACCACTTACAAAATGCACACACAGAATAGTATTTGTTCTAATTTGTCATTTCTAACAAGTCAAAGCAAATAGATTTTGCCATGTCAATGGCCAACTTGACACATTTGACATGTCTTCGGTCGCACAAAGGACGAGAAACAATCCTTTGAAGTCAATCGTTCAAACCGTTCAGAGCAACCACTTTGATGCGGTTCGAAAAAAATGAGACATTCACTATTTAGCATTGATGAACTTGATGAGCATTTATGTTTATCAATGCCGGGTGTTTATATGAGCGTTGTACCATACAATTTCCATGGCGGTCCGGTTCTTAGAGAGCGAACACTTTACGCTCTCACAAGTGGAAAATTTTTTCGAAACTCTCTCTAAATATGGTCTGGACTATGAATGAGAAATCTTTTGCAAGATTGAAAATTAAATTTAGAAAATAGCTCTTCTAAAATATAGAAATATTATTTAAAAACATCATTTCTCGATTTTCGAAAGATTAAAATATTATAACTTGTAAACGTATTTATACACTGGTACTTTTCGAAAAGTACACCGTTTCAAATATCAGCATTACCCGACGATAGACCCAAAACAGCTTAACTAAGAAGACGATGTCTGAGCAGACGATGTCTTCTAAAAACGATCTTTGGACTCCTTCACAAGTTGACAACTACTAAAATGGATACACAAACATCTGGAAATAGTACTGCAGTAAGTCGAAAAAAAACGAGAAAGTGAATATTGCTGGAGCACTTTCATTATCATACCAATTTAAGCTGCAGTGCTTATTGATTTGACGTTCATATGTATATGCTCACATACATAAGTATTCGCATATCAGTCTGCAGTAACTGCCAGAAATGTCGGCGTGAGGAGGTGTTTCTGGGCGTTCCATTACATACACTAATGTGTCATGTTAAATTAACACTTTAATTTATTTCGAGTTACCTCACAAAGAGCATATTTAATCGCGTTGCTTTGGCTTTTGGCCTGCAACAAACTTCCTCTCCCGTCAACAGCGCAAAATTGTGCAGTAAACCACGACGCATGATTCGATAAAGCGACCTATAGGAAAAAGCTTAGGTAAAGCATTTCAATTATGGAAGTGCTTTGATGACGATATTAAAACAATTTTGTATGAGTACAACAGAAATCTACAAGTCAATAAATTTACATTTTGGTGCCTAAATGTGTTGCATCAGTTGTTTATATAAATGCCTTTTGGCAAATATTGAAATTTCATAACAATAATTTTATGTTCGCATTTTAATAATAGTAAACTTAAATTCACATTAGTAAAAGTTTTTCCTATCAGGCTTATATTTATGCTTATATGTATGTATTATGTGTGTGTTCTATGCTGTGCTAAGATATGTAAATACCCTGCAAAAAATGCAACAAGTCCGCGATGAGTCCGCGATTAGTCGCAAAGGAACATGCAACTAATGGCATTTTTGATCTTTTTATATGGAACGAACTGTTCCCTTTTGTTTGTACGTTTTTGTGCCTGAAAACCTAAAGACTGGGGACTAATCGTAAAAAATCGCAAAATGGCATTGCAGAGAAATACAACCAACCCTAAACTTATTCCTTTTGGAACTAATTAATACCTAATCGTATCCTAAAGATATGTGTTGGAGACTACTGACTGGTTTACATACAACTTTCCGACAGTTCCCACTTTGACATCGAAGTGAAGCAAACATAGGGTATGTAAGAATGAACGCTTTGCTTTCCGTGCTTCTCCGATATTTAATATTTCGTGCTTTGTTATTTTCATCCTAACAGATTCGGTAAACTAAATTTTGAAAATGAATTTCGATCCAATTGAAAAACAATAGAAATAAATTAAGTAAGTAATAAAAATGGCGATAACTACTTGTCAAAGCATAAAAAGATGAGAGTTGTCCCAACACTTTGCTTCGATTTTCGTTCTTTCGCCTCGAAAACTTTTTATGTGAACGTACTCATACAAAAGCATACACCGAATTTATCTGTCAAAGCAAATGTCAGAAGCAAAGCGAAGGCGAAGTTGTATATGAATCAGTCATAATTCATTCCCAATTGTACCCTATAGAGTGTAATCCGAGCGTACTCCCTTTATAGATTACTGGCATAATTTTTTGCAGGATATGATCACATAACGGTTTTTTGTTCTGCCACATACTAATTTTTTATTTATACATTTATATGTGTACATATTTATGTAAATGCATATATTTGTATGGGAAATTAAAAATTCAAACGGAATTTTCAAGCACGGTTTAACATTTTATTCAAACACATGTGCGTGTATAATAATCACTATGAATACCACTTTTGCTGCATTACTGCTTTATCACGTAGATAAGTTTATATAATTTACCGGATATTAAGTATCAACACTGGATGAAAATATTTTTATGCTTTGTACATATGTATGTGAAAATTTTCATTTTCATTTAATTAGAGTTAAGTTCAAACAAATAGTAGAAAGATTTCTTTTAGCAACTGTTTTACGTAAAGCTATATGGTACTAACCTTTAACTTTCTTCTAGAGACAAGAAATAAATCCGAATTCTTTTTCTAAATCCTGTGTTCAATCCTAGTTTAAGGCCAAAATCAGAATATTCTTCTAACAAAGGTCCATCGGTAGATAATGGAAAACTCCGCTCGTGTTCTTCTGCAATATATACGAGTACTCTAAATGTCCAACATAAGACATCCATTTCACACCTTTCAATGGCCAAATATCACCGTATTTCTGTTTTTCTGACTAACATTATTAAACGGGAGGGAGAAGCAAGTTGAAAGGATAAATTCAAATTCAACTTAGCAAATTGTCACCTTTTTCACTTCAGGCTCAATTTGTACTACCAAAAAATTGTATTACAGCCGAAAGCAGACCGCCCATATTATGCGGACAATAGAAGTGCTTCGACCATGGAACGGCATGTGGTAATGAAATTGGGATTTGTACAAAATGAAAAGTTCCAGCTCCAATGCAGGTGGCAACGGAATTCGTTCTTTGTCTACTCTTTCATTTGTCACTATAGTATGCAACAGCGCCACCAGACCCAACAGACCCACCAAACCCACCAGAACCATCCACATGCGCTGATGCACTAAGAACCCACAATTGCTCCAGTAGAGCCATTGCATACACATTTATTGCCTCAAATCCTGTTGTGTCGTCCTACCTTTAAACAATGAGCATTGTCAGCAAACATCAATCGCATGGAAAGCATTCCATCGACCTTTGTGCTGTGACCGCGGCGGCGTGGCTCTACGTGTGATGATCGTAAATTACGTGTAGGAGTGCCTATGTATGTGCTGTTTACGTATGTATGTGGAAATATAATATTTACTCGGGGACATGAATATGCACAAGCGTTCAGGTTTCGCTTAAAATATGGAATTTCGAGTGAAAATTCGCTTTCATATACTTTTATGTCGTTGCATATTGAATTTTCACCAATTGCATTCATTATTATTTGCATTCATGTGCTTCATACATATTTCATTGGGGAAATAAAATGCATCAAATTTTCGGTAAATCATTGTAAATAGTCCACTATGGTGAATTTATGAGTTCTAAAGCTTTTCAGCACCAGAAAAAAAGTTATGAATTCACCTAATACCAAGTTCATTCCAAAAATTCAGATTCGATAATTGGTATGAATTCAATGAAAATATGGAATTTGAAAACTCACCACACATGGCCTCGAGAAGTACCTAGTTTGGTGACTGTCATTGCAAATAAACTAAGAACTGTGACTTTCTCTGCCCTATACCTACACTCAAGAGAAACAATGTACCTGGGTAGACAAGACAACATTTGAACGTAGAGACGCCTATTATTGCGACCATGAAAAAGGGCACGCGTTTGAGTGGGATATGTGGTGAGAAAATTAGAGAAAGTTTTTTCAACTTCTCGTTAATTTGTGGTCACTCTCCAATGAAAATAAACGAATCTATCAAACACTATTTTACCTTCTGTACAAAATCAGAAAAGGAGAATGGTGAGAGAGGATGAAATTTTAACGGAATTGGTTTAAAATGGAACCAATTCCTGACGAAATGAGAGAAAAGGCGTTTTAACTAATCTCCTGGGTAAAACTAATCTATGAACCACTTCTCCAACTTACTGAAAGCAGTCAGGTGTACCAATTCAGAGGAATAGCGGACCCAGAAACTGCCACTCGTGCCCAATATCGCCTTTGGACCAGAGAAATCTACAACTTAGCAAATATTCATTATGTCACAAACCTTTAACCCAGAAGAAACAAATCGACTAATATCTAATTATCTCTTTTAAAGTCGTTTTTAACAACACGAAAGGAGCTGTCTGTACATCACTATATCTGAATTTCGCATCTCCGCAAAAATTGCAAGAGCAAAATTTATAAGAGAGATTTCTTACTAAATGAAGTTTCAAACTAGGCGACTTTTTGTCAAGCGATTTCTTTAAACTAATGCTGTAGCGGACAATTCGTGTGTTCAGGAGCAGATGATTCGAATAAATTCGGGAATGAGTTTTCGACTTCGATTGCGCGTGGACAACAATATAGTCAACGAGAGATACTAAAAGGTATTGAAGTATTTTGGAGCCTTCCGGAAGTATCCGAAAACTTGCAGTATTCTCCACCACCAACATAAAATCTAAAGACGTGCTTATTAAGGAGCTGAGCAAAGTCCATCTGAATATATATAATAACATTTACATCAGGACCTCTGAATAATGCCTTAAAGAATTGGGTAGCTGTCTATAGAAACACACATAAAACAGAGATGTGGAAAAGACGGCTTAATCATGAGCTCGGTGAGAGCATTTGCAAATTGATTGAATACATTTTCAAAACGATTTACTATGGTCATTTGAAAATACTTAACCCAATAAACAAGAAGTATTATTTCTTAAATAATTAAAAAAAAAAACATACTACTTTTATGCACATTTGCCTAAAATTCATTTCCTGTTTCAAATATTGCACAAATCTACTCGGTTAAAAGCTTTAGCTACACCCGCAATTCTCGTGTGTTAACGGCCAACTTTATCCTTGCAAATGACAGCACATCAGCTGGTCCAGGAAACTGTCAGTATTAATATATGTTTGTGTGTGTGTGTGTGTGTATGTGTGTATAAATTCGAATTACCTTTTTCGGCAATTGGAAAATTTGTTTAAGTGTTTAAATAATCTCTTGTAAGTACAGCCTATGTGCACATGATAAGCACACACACACACACACACACACACACACACACATTCAAGTTAACACTCAGGTGGGTTGTTATATTTTGAGCCTCAGGTGATTTTTCTCTGTAACTTGCTTAATTAAAATTTAAATCTTGCCTTGAAGTTAATCAAAGTAAAATATCTTCACTTCTCTCTAAGCGTTTTTATCCCTTCACTGCATGCATACACACATGTATATGTATGGGTAAGTGCTTGTATGTGAGCGCTGTAGGCATTTTTAAGCATTTACCTGTGAACTTGCTAGTTGGCTTCTGCCACTGCGTGCTTGCATTTGCACTCGTTTCGGCGTATTTTCCACACGTATGAGCTAAGCTTTACATTCGGCGCACATGTAACCTACTTGTATCAGATTGGAAAAGGATTTTGAGGAATTGCTTTGCTCATCCAGGTGCGTCCGCATGGCATATTGTGGGCATCAATAGGTTTTCACTGCTGTTGTTGGTACTTACACACATTCACAGGCATTTTATTGGATAAACCTAATTTGCTAATGCAATTCCAAATCGGACGTTTTCCATTCACACACACTATGCGAGTGAGTTGGCTTGGATTTTGCATTAAAAGGCCATTTGTTAATTAAGGATTTATGAAGTTATCTTGCTGATTTGAAGTGAAAATATCCTTTCTTTGCCTTTTTTCAATTTGCATGAAAAGAGTTAAGACAGTTACGGTATATTTTTGTGTGCTCTCTTTCCCCCTACTTGGTTTTAGTTTTCGTAGTCGAAGTGTCATAGTGAAACTGTTTTCAGAGCAAAATAAATAAATTTACAGTTCTTGTTTATATATTAGTACAAGTAGGCAGTTATTATTTATCACAGTTAAGTTGTTGAAGAGTTCTTACGACAAAACTGATTAATCACACAATTAAACTTTTACAATCAAAAAATTTTATTACGAATATAGAATGATTGATAGTCAGCGTGGGGTAGTGTTAGGGATGCCTATTAGTATTGTGTAGGACCTGAGTTTGAGAAAAAAGGCAATCTGTAAAGTATATTTCTGTAAAGAAAAAAAATCTCCTGAATCAAACAGCGATCCTTAAGAAGCTTAAAATTTCAAAACCCCACCACTTATCATGCCACAAAAGAAAGCTGAACCTCTATCACACATCTAGCACATGTATCGATCGGGGGTAAGAAGCAAATCGATTGTATGAATTTTTAAAGTCACTGAGTTATTATAAAATACGTCAGATTTTTCAGTGGAAATATCAGATGGCGCCCTAAAATATTTGGAAAATCCAAGACCATAAATATTAATAGCAACCCTCGTATCAACCGACTACATCAGAAAAGACCCTCTTACACCCAAAATAATTGTAGCTATATACTATGTTATGTTCACTGTGGCCTGTTCATTGCGTTGGCCAAATATGGGTCTCCATGTTCTTACCGTCGGTAGTTTACTTCTTCCCTAAAACCATAAAGAAGAAATCTGAAATAACGAAAAAAGGGACCACCGCTCTCAACTTTCAATTAATTCGATGCCTTCAAACAAGCATAACTTATTCTCTAAGCGTGCGAATTAATTAATTTATATTTATATATATCTATTGTTTTTTGGCACCCAGCTGAACAACTCAAAGTGTTTCTTTTACTCAAACCAATTAAATGTCTGACAAAAGGACGACGGTTTAATTATAAACATATCTAATGAAACTCAAAATACAGCTGGGACATTCTCACATAACGTAATGCAATTTATTTAAAAAGAAATCAACACTTAACTTTCGCACCGTTTCCACCGCTTTGGTAGGGAGCAACACCTTTCCTAACAACTAACCGACGATTACGCGTCAGCCAACGCCAACAGTTCATCAACAACTCAACAGGAACTCCACTTACTCGTAATTCATTGGCTCCATGCTTCCAGTGACGTCCGCATTCACTGACAAAAGGAAATTACACGCAAAGGCCACCATTTAACCACCGACTGGCGACTGGTGGTGCCCAAAGCATCGACAGACTGCTTGGTGGCGCATCCAACTCATTCGTCAAATGAATAAAAATAACCCAAAAAGCGGTAAAAACCAACTCTTTTCCACCATCGTCCATTGTGCACATTTCACTCCTTTCCTCTTTTACGCTTTGTTCATTTTTTCTTTTTAATAGTGGGTACAATAAAAGAAAACGCCCGCTGGTCATGCCCCCGCCCATGCGTAAGTGCGGCAAAAACAACGTTTATTCAAAGGGAAACTCATCCTCGGCTGAGCAGCAACAGTTTTGCATGCCGTCTGTCAACGCACCGATCACACCAGCGAAAGTGGTCGGACGCAAAGAAAACAAGGCGTTCAAACCACATCATCCAGCCACCCTTCGCCCTTCGCCCTTCGCCATTCGCCCTTTGCCGTCCTGCGTCGATTTTTCAAAGGCGGCAGCGCTCTCTCCAGTGCATATATTTGTATGTGTGAAGCACCTGCACATTCATCATTCTGTTTCGCTTCATCTCGCCCATTGCCACAGGATAGAAATTTCAATTAAATTTACTCAAAAGTGGCAAATTTGTTTTCTTTATTTCCGCTTCCTCCTCCCACACAAAATCGATTGCTTCACTCATTGTGTGTTACTTTTTCTTCTACTGCGAATTGTTTCAAGCAGTCTTGGGTGCAACAGTTCAATAAATCTTCACCAGCTGAGTAAAGTTGAAAGGGTGGGCGAAGATGACGGAGTGCTGGTGAAGATTCCCATTCATAAAATACATCTTCTTCGCAAATTATATTCATTTTTAAACTCAATTAAAGTAGCAATTTTCGAAAATAACCATATACTTTTCCTTTTGTTTACTTCATGAGGTAAACACCTAACACAGGTAACTCTCTGAAAACATAAATTTACAATGTCTGTAAAACGAAAGGGTGTCGTAAGAGGCTTTTCATATAACAAAAACTAATTTCGAAAAAGAATATTTATAAAAGAAAAAAAGTGATAAAATAACATATGATATAAAAAATTAACGAAAAGTTAAAAAAGTATATAATTATAAAAAAGTATAATTACATAATTAAAATATATCGAATTTTGAAAAACATTCCAATTATTTTCGTATTCTATCTGTGATTATAGCACTCGCCATTTTACTTCATTCCAAATAAGCGCGAGAGCCGAAACTGTTTCAACATGGTTACCTGATGGTATTGAATTACAACTGAGCTCACCTGATTTTCCGGGATTGGATTATAGTATTACAGATTATAGAACCTGCAGTTGAGCCTGAATTTCATAAACCATCTATCTTTATCTACGAGAATAAAATATGTGGTCCGTTTTTTGCAAGCGTATGGCAAAAGTGTGCTCAAAACAACTCATATTTTCTGACAGCAATATCTCAGCTGTCAAACTTCCTAGTATTTTTCAATATCCCATCCATTATGGAACTGTTATTACATCTCTCTAATTACTTATGAATTAATTAATTACCCAAATTTGCATTGTTGCTTTACATGTATGTATATTGTTAACTTAGCGAGTGTATTTTTGCGCGCTCGATTACAAGGGACCGCGACTATTGAATGAAACCAATGAACTCATGCGCCAATTTGCGTAAAAGGTTCACAGAAAAGATAGTGTAACAAATGCATTCCTATCAAAATTTTGCGCAGATCATTTAAATGCCTTTAAATCCCGTAACTTTCAATTTTTTTTAATTCTTTGAGAGATTTCTTTTGCCAAATTTTCTACACATTTGAGCGTACTTGTCATCAGCAAAGTTTCACATTACTTTTGTATTTCCAAGTTTACAAATAACATTAATTTTTCATGACATTTTCATAAAAAACTTTTGCAAATTTTTGAAACAATTATAAACTTTCCATTCATTACGATTTACTGCGCTAAACTCAAGTGGCAATGGAATAAATTGGTATTTGTATGGAATTAAATTTTAATTATCCAATAAACCTAGATGATCGATAAGTTAATTGGTGTTTTGATTATTTACGTGTGCAGAATATATTTGAGTTTACGCATATTTAATTTTCTAATTTATTAGAAAATAATCCAATACGTATTTTACAATTCCGATGAGTACTGACATTTACATTTATATTATATATGCATGCCTGTACTCTAAATAAGCGTATTTTTGCGTAATTTGATTATAAACAAATAAAAAATTTTTTGCATTTTGATAGTTTTTTATGTGGCCTACTTTTTTAGCACCCACTGTTTTTTTTTTGTTTGTTTTTTTTTTTTAATTAAGTTGCTTAGAAACAATATTTTATCGATTTCGATGAGAAACGATTGGGAAATTTGTGAACGCTATTGTAGAATTAGTCAGAACCACTTAAGTTCCATCATGGAGAGGTTCTGTGTAGTGAAGTTCTAATTAAAAATGTATTTATAATTATAACATATATTTATTTATTATAATCATATTATTATATTATATTTAATTATAATATATATTTAGTTATAATTACCTATTATTCATTAGATAAAAAAGTATCATGCGAAATATCATAGGAAGTGCTTTTCAAGCCAATATTATATGTTTTAATCCATAGTTTTATTTCTCAAATAATTTTATCTAAAGGTACACTTGAAAACTTTTAAATAACGCTATCGTCTGCATCGAACTATGAGGTATAAATAATTCAGCTATTTCCGTACCTAACAAATCTGCCAGCAGCCAAATAATTTAAGCATACCACAACGGAAATGCGTGCCAGTGTGCGGAAATGCCAGCCAATCGAACTTCTCATGCGCATGAAAAGGGACGAGTGATTGTAAAAGCATCTCTCAAATACTCATATAGGAAATATTTTAGGTACATAGGTGTATGTATGTAATTTCAGGTTGGGTAAAGTGGTTTTCACAAGAACAATCAAATTCCGGAAATTAGAAATCTATTCGAAATCAAATGCGATTATAATGATGACCAGAACAACAGGTGGGAGATATATGGATATGCACATACGTATATACACTTATAACGGTATATCGGCGTTCAAAGGACGCATTTTTACTTCGAAACGAGCATTCCATATGTGATAATCATATCTAATTGTAGGGGAAATAAGAAAAGTTTACTTTCTAAACCCGTGAGAAAAAATTCTAAAAAATTCTTAAATTGCTCAATATTGCATTAAATGAATCTTCAGATATTTCCATTATCCTAAATCAACGTAAGAAATAGTACTTCCTTATTCCTCATTATATTTATTTTAATATAACTTGATCTGATAAGAAATATCTATAGAAATATCCTCTCAGTGTTAAAAATACTAATATTAATTTAAAGAGAGGAGTTTTTACCGCTTCACCCCATCTATTTCCCAGATACACTAAGTAGGGATTGCTAAGGAACTAAGCATAAACCAAATAATCAGCATCAAATGGTAAGAGTATAGAGTTGCCATCTGCAAAAAAAAATAAAACTACAAATTTTCCAAACTGTGTACACATAAGGCGTCCAAGAAAGTATTCGGGAAGGTTTCAAGTTACAGGTATTTCGAAATAGAGTTGCCACATATTGTAAAACCACACAAATTCCTTCCAAACGTAAACCGTAAACGTAAACGTAATCGTAAACCGTTTTTGTTTTATGCTATGTACGCTAAAAATATTTTTTAATTTATGATCCCAAATGTGACAAGCTAGAAATGAGGTTTATATTCTTAAATTATAATTGACTCTTCTTTCTTTTCCTGAAAATCATATATAAATCTAAATCATGTACTTAAATCTACATCTAAATTACACAAATGATGGAACAAATGACGGTTTCAAAACTCATAAATCTCAGCTCCTTCCACCTTCCAATAATTTTATATCATCTCGAAGGATTTACCGGCGAATCATGACTTTAATTTGCCATTATTGTGGCAGCTGGAAATCTTTATTTTGCTAATTGCATATGTCTCTTTCTGTTAATACACATTAACATATGCATATATGGTCACGCTGAATGCGAAAACCTAAATATGCCACCCAGCATTCATTGTATGTTGCACATTAGCACAATCATCGGCCAAGTGCCCAGTGATTTAAGGGAGCAAAAAACCGTAATTATGAAGAACAGTGAATTCTGCGGCAGAGAAATTATGGTCAGCTGACATGTGCCCACGCCGGCCACATAATGCAGGTTTTCGGTGCTGTTGTGTTCGCAGCTCCCGGTGCAGACTATTATCCTTTATCCATACATTCTTCCTTGTATTTACACAATAGTGGACCACAATAAATGTTCAGATGAACGCTTTTTAGTCGCTATAAATAACAGCCATCCTATGCAAGCCGTCGGTGGTCGCTACAGCCCTCAACACCACATATTATGCACTCATCTATGCTTTCACAACTCGTTGCGGTTTCTTCCTTCCCTCTCTTTTATTTCTCCGCAAATCCCTTCATTGCCGCTTAAATGTTGCAACATGCGCGAAAATGTATCCTGCGACCATACATACATTTATTTTATTTTTCTGGTTGCCCTGTAGGAAGGCCTTGGTGAAATTATTTTATCTCTCGCAAAAACTATGCCAAATGTTTATGAGTAAATTAAATATCTTCATATTTTTAAAACATTTATTGCTCACAGTTTTACTTTACTCCATTTCTAAAGTGCTCTCACACTCTCTACTCTCATTTTCCATCCTTAAAATGTGTTGAAGCGGTCGTTACCCAGTTGGCTTCGAAATCTCTCCTTCGTCAAAAACCATATGGCTATATTTTTGATACTTTGATACTTTTTTCTTCCTTGGTTAAGGAAAAGTCAATAATTTTGAAATTAAAGTACACAACAACATTTCCTTTCAAGACCTTAACTCTAACACAAATTTTGTTTTCATATGTTCGAATATTAAATTCAATAAAATCATTCTCGCAGCGTTAAAACAGATAATACAGATGAAGATTTCTTTCGATATCTTAATGTAATATTTATTAATTATCTCAGCATTTAAAAAACTCCACAGAGCTCAATTATTGCCTACAAGCCAAATATGGAGATGAAAATTCAAATAAATATAACGGCAAAAGCAGGTAAGTCAAGTTTACATAAATAATAAAAAATGTGAATATCCACAGAAAAGGAGAAAAGAAATGGCTTAAAAAACATATACTGTCGCAACATAAATTGTAGCTGTCTACCAACAACCGCCTCATCATGCTTACAAATAAGAGTGCCCGAGAGTTTCTGTATTTTTTAATCCTTTATGCTCCGTGTACCTTATTTGATACACACGAGTGAGCACGATCCTCTCCGCCAGCTTACTGATTTGACTTTTGACAACGAGGAGGAATATATTTAAGCACTTAATATGCACCAGTTGCACACCAGTAGACGCAGTTGGATGCACCGGTGCCACCGACATTGCCGTTCGGACAGATCGACCATATGTAAATTCGTGCCCACAATGAATTCAGTTGGACGCGGAAATGTGTGTGTGGCGTGTGATGTTCACTCGACCTCCCGTGAGGTGCGGCTGTTTGTTGGCTGATATTTTCACGTTTTTAATAACCTTTTATCGCATAGTCACATTTTCAACCGAGAATTTTCCTCATTTCGAGGTTATAAAATTCATGAAAGGGCTGACATGATGTTGGGTTGATTGGCGGAAAATTGCTTCTGCACGCTTCGATTGTGCTGTCAAATCGATTCAGATGGGGCATTTTTGAACTTCTGGACTCCGATTTTTTCAAAATAAATATAATAGATATGGATATGTAAGAATCCCAGAAAATATTTATTTATTTGGTATGATATGAATATAAGGGAATAAAGGACTTCAAATGCGCATGTTTATTATTATACTCTCGCAACATGTTGCAACAGAGTATATTAGTTTTGTTCACCTAACGGTTGTCCGTCCGTTCGCCCATATAAGCGATAACTTGAGTAAAAACTAAGATATTTTGATGAAACTTGGCAGGTGTGCGTAATTGGACATCTGCCACGCCCACAAAATGCCATTAATTGAAAACAGATAAAGTGCTATAACTAAGCAACAAACTAAGATATTAACGTGTTATTAGGTATGGAGGATCATAGTTGGGCGGGGCATCCCTGGGTGAAAATTTTCGTAATAGTGGATATGATCCTGCCCCTAATAGGTTGAATGGACATATCTCACAAACCGTTAAAACTATATCATTCAAACTTACTCAGGATAAGTTTTTCTAGAATTTTATCATATGCCAGGAAAATAGGTGAAATCGGATAATAACTACGCCACCACTTTAAATACAGGGGTTATGTTGAAAACTACCAAAATTGCGTTAACTCGGTGGAGGAACACGTCAGAAATATTAAATCTTACAGAAAAGGCGGAATATGGGCATAGGAATACGTGTAAATTTTGGACGGATAAAAACCACGCCTACTTCTCATATAACACAAATTTAAGTTTCATCTTATACTTTCACCACCACCAAAATATGAACCTCAGTGCCTATATCTGACTTTTCGCCGAAAATATCGGGAAATCCGCAAGATATTGTAATGAAATTGAAGAATTATCTTTCCATGATAATAATGTGCTCTGGTATCAAAAATGGAGAATATCGGCTAAATACTTTCCCTACGCACATATACCTAAAATAAAGATTTTCATACTTCCTACAGACTTTATATCATATATAACGGTCAATATATGAGTTATCTCTTTAAAATTAAGAGATCGTCTTCTCATTCTGATAACAGTGTGTTCATGTGCTTAAGATAGTTGAAATCGGGTAAACACTTCCCCTAGCCCCCTTGTACCTTTTATAAGGATTTTCAACCTTCCGGTGGGCTTTTTACCATACATTTCGGTCAATATGTAATATATCTTAGCATAATTAAGTGAACGTGTAATATTGGATATACCATAGTTTACTGCGGAAATGTGTGAAATCGGTGAACGAATTATCCCAGCTCCCATATACTACATATAATGATTTTCGTTTTCGTTCTAGCAGACTTTATGCGGAATATGTCGGTCACTGTGTGAGTTACCTTCACAAAATTCCGTGAAAACATGTTCCCTAATATACTTGAGTAATGAAAAGAGTTAATGTGATCAGTGCACAACTTTTCCTATCCCAAAAATGCCCGATATAAGAATTCCCGACTTTCCATCTGACTTTAAACCGTTTATGTTGGTCAATATGTGTGATATTTTAATGAAATTAAGTGGATATGTTTTCTGAAATACAATGTAATTTCGCGCTAAATATGAAAGAAATCGGTCTAGACCGTAGTCTAACCCCCATATTCCCAATGTTATGAGATTCTCTGTTTGCCTTTTTCCTCATGTATCTAATATATTTATTAGACCACTTTGGTTGAGTTTATATCGCCTAAAATTTTCGGAAAGTAGTTATTTTCGAACTGTTGAGTTACACGCAATTGAATATGGCCGACCTGAACCTTATTCCATTTTGTGTTTTAACTCGAACTAACAGTTTAGTTATTATTGAGAACCTATATATGTATATCGGCGATTATTCTGGGCAGTTTTAGAACCATAGGTCAACTTAAGAAAAGTGTCTTTTTGGAAATGAATATCCTTTATGGTTTTATCCTTTAAAATATCGGTATTTGCGTAAATATACCAGAGTACTTTTCCAGGTTTCAAAACGTCAAGAATGAGTTTCGTCCAAAAAAAGTATCAGGACGGAATTAAAAGTAAGGTTTAAAGTTAGCGAATTTGAAATGAAGGAGGAGGAAGAATGAGGTAAAAGGATTCAACACTCTAAAAGTAACCCCATCTAAATAAGCCGTATGACACATGACTCATGACACATAAGCCCGATTAATCCAACATGCGATATGAAGGCAATTCTAATGCAAATTTTATGCTAGAATTTTCGACCACATACGAAGCCAACAGAGCCCTTTGTTTTATCAAGCCAGTTTTAACTGTTATGACTTAAAGTTATTCAGTATGAACGTGGTGAGGATGTTAAGGTTGCTCGAAAGTACTTTACTAGAGAATTATTCTATCGATCTCGAAAAAATCTTAATTTAAAATACGCGGATCAGATCAAACTTTCATAAGCTCCTTTCATGACTTGTATCTTTTTGTGTATGAGTATATGTTCGTATTGCAGTTTTCAGCATGGATTTTCGTGGATTTACAACTCGTTCGAAGTCAATTAGCCAGCAAACATGTTTCCCCATCTCGCATATCATTAACACCCCCCTTTAACAACAAGAATAACAATGGCAAACAACCTAACACTGAGAATTTTCCGCCTCATTAGGCAAATGCAAAATTCAAAATGCAATGCAAAGTCAATTTGATACATTTACCAGCAGTTAATATTGCAGGAGCATCTAATGGTGTGGCTGGTGAAATTCAAAACTCGCCTAATCCGCGAAATATCAAATATTTAAATGCATTTCCACTACAAATAAATTATTCGTGCAGCACAGTTTCATATTAATGCATAACAAGTTCGATACGAGGTAAACAGATATTTTCGTTAGCATAATTTGTGATTTCCCATTTAGAGCCAGGCGAACATTTGAATATGACACGAGGGGAACCTGATAAGTCAGTGATAAGTGCGGGAAGTAACTGCTCATTCAAAACCTTCATTCCTTCCCCTTGAGCGTACTCTTTAAAATTTTGATTTGATTGAGAAAATAAACACTTTGAACAAGTTCTGAAGGATATGCGGACTTTTTTTTAAAGTATACAATTTCATAGAGGAATAGTTATCAAACTTTATATATTCTCTCAATGAATTAGTTCTGTTTTACTGTCTCATGATCCCTTATCATTCCGATCTCATCTCCATTGTTATGGAACTAGCAATATTGGCACTGCTTCTTAGTAGTCTAATGATACAAACTTCCCTAGAAATTCGAAAATAACTGGCCTATTGAAATGACCTCGTGTATGCACGTATGAATTTGTCTCATCGGTGTGATTACTCATGGATATTATCGTAAGCCCAAATTTGTTTACAAGTCAACTGGCAGGCATAACTCGAAATTTTATTCATAAAGAGTAGCAAATTTGTGCTAATGATTTAGTAAACAAAACAAACAACAAATTAATTTGTGTCAGTAGAAAATTGTTTCTAAAATTTACAAATACAAATGCACATACTTGCTACTAAAAATTGTTACTTCGTTTTATGGTAAGTGCATTTTTCTAAAATTAAACTTTGTGCCTAAATTTTATAAAAACTTTTTTTTAATTCGTGGCTTGACTCGAATACCTAAAATTTTATTAATTTGCTATAAAGGAGAAGAGTAAAAGAAATAATGAAGTTTTGGTCTAGCTGTTGAAAAGCATTTGCTCTTGCCCATGAAGGGCGCCAATTAGACCCATCCATAAAGAAACTTTTTCAATACTGAACAAGGAAGTAAATGCGCTAGAAGAATATTACCAATTGGACAGCCCTAAGCTAGGGGATAAACGTCTGGGTATGTTCCGGTTTCAGGGAATTGACTTTCGAAGGTAGGGCCTATCAGTGTCTAGTCTCTCCTATTCGTCTATCTGCATAAAGAATGCGATGAAATGCAATTTAGTTGGTGATTTATTTTTACTCCTGAAAATTTACTGTAGTATGCATAGACTCCCATTTCATTTCTATTCGTAATAATTGTTTTAATTCAGTTCCTAGTTACATAACAAAATGATTATAAAATGGTGAGACTTTTAAAAGTTGAATATTTTGGTAAAATTTGCAGAGCAATGCAAACGCGAATGAAAATGCTCTTGCGAACATGCATATTTTCGATGAAAAAGAAAATGATATAAGCCTGTTTCTATGAACGTGCAGCAATTAACTGTGAATATTTAGTGATGCTATCAATTTCACGCAATTAACTACCAAAAAATACTCGATTAACTGCTCCTTGTGCAACTATTAATTCACGCGAAGCGATTCAGCAAATTTTGCTCGTGACCACACTTTATTGCGCATAACAATATTATTGCATAACATCGCGCCTACTAACTTGCCACGCACACACACACACACACACATGTATAAATGTGTGCCTGGGTGTATAATGCGGTCGTATAATTGCCGGCGCGTGTGTAAAATGCTATATCAATTAAAATGAAATCAAATGAAATTAATCTTAAACAATATTTTTCAACCGAAAATTAACTAAACTGCCAGCGCCAGACCACAAAATGGCAGCTCATAACGGTTAGTGCCGCAATTAACTACCATTACAGTCGGAGGCAGCTAAAACATTGGTGGTTGGCTGCTTACAACGAATGCCCCTACATTAAGGCCCGACACCGAACTAAACGGTGCGCGTAATGCACACATACACATATACATACATGCACACACATTCATACAAGCGTGTATCTCACCGCGACTTCAGTTGCAGCGATGTATTTCCGAAAATGGCCTACAATTAAGCCGTCATTGTGGTTGGCAGCGGATCGAAAGTATCGCCACATATAGGAATGTAAATATTTGTTCCTTTTTCTGTCGCTTATATCCGTTAGTTTTTACTGCTGCATGACCGCCTGTTGCATACCATTTGCCATTTGTTGCATATCCCCAGGCGCACTCCACTCTACGCCAAACAAAACCAACAATGGCGCTCATTTGCTCTCATGCAGTCGCTGCTGCAACGAATTCAGGCTCCTGCCAACCTCCTGGCCGCGCCGCCGCTAGCCGCTAGCTGCAGTCGCGAGTTCGCCATTACGCCTACGGCTATGCTTTTATTTTATGCGCCAGTGCCTACTGGTCCTTCTAACGATTTCCAACTGTTGCTTGCGTGCATGTGTGAGTGGGCGGTTAGATTTGCCAGCAGTTCAGTTGTTATTGTTATGGCACAAAAACGTTACCATTATGCATCCACAACATTTCACCTCGCCGAGTATATTTGTGCAACATCACTGCGCAATTAGCACACATTCGCACCGCTTGCTAATTGCACACCTTTCACCCCGGCCCATCCGTCCACCCGCCCTACCACTGCATTTGACCTTCCTTCCTGCACTTTTGTCTCTGCTTTTTTGCTGAGGATTTTCTAAATTTTAATGCTGGTCATTTAATATGCTGTAAGCCAACGCCAACAACTGAAACCACACGAGCAATGGTTATACATAAGTGACACGACCGCAATCTACGCACACCATTACACTGGAATAATCGCGGGTTATGTGGTGGAAATGTGAAACTGTAAAAACCGGGAAGCTTTTACAACGGTAAATGGCGAAGTGAAACCAAATTTGGTAATAGCTAAATAGCGGGTGTTTTCTAGATCAACTTATTTATTTAAAGAGAAATATAATAAGAGGCGGGAATAGAGATTTAGAGTTAGTTTTTAGCAGAACCAGTAGAAGCTTCGGCTATTAGCCATAGTATTCACACCTCAAACCAATGTAAGCTTTCTCCAGAAAAACTGCGTCCAATAAAAGGGCTGAGCTTGTCAAATAAACTTTTTTACAGACAAGTTAACTCGTTTTGCCATTCATGCTGCACAGTCCATCGTCCGTTATTCTAAATGTTTGTAATAATTTCAGCGTCTCAACACGGCTTAACGCCTCTATAACAGTGTCACCGTGATTCTACTGACCTTTAGTATGTCTTCCACACTATAAAGTAAAATTACTACATCGGCTGAAGAGTCTTTAGTTTGACCGAGAGATCGCGCGCAATCGGCAGTCCCCTGAAAGGTTGTTGCTCGGTAAAAGTCGTCGAAAGTGCCGAAAATGTAGCGGTCGGTACGGCAAGGTTTTAGCCGGTAGTTTTTGGAATTCATGTGGAATTATTTTCACCCTCTGCCTCGAACCATGTTCGATCAATCAGTAAACAATATTACTGTGAGATATTACTAAGACATCATCCAAAGAGATATCCAAATCAGGCGTTTCTTCCTTGAGACACAATATTATGATAAAATTTTAAGTTATTACTATTTTTAGAACATCAGCCTGAAGTTAGAAGTAATTATTTATCCGAATGCATGCAAACTAGTCATGGTTCCGTTTGTATTCAAAGATCACCACTTTGAAAGCAAAGTATTCATGGCTCCATGTTCCATGGCTTTTTGTAACCTTTTCATATTCATCCACATACTGCTCTGTCCTGCGCTGCTGCCACATTTGATTGCGTCGCTCAATTTTTCAGTTGCCTTATTTTAATTACACTAATTTTTCATTTCATTTCATGTTACGCTTCATTTTAATCAAGTCCACCAGCGCCTCCCGCATTGCTCGCATCTTCGCATTGGTCATGCTTTGCCCGCACATTGTCCATTTAAAAAGGATTTTCATTACGGCATTTATGTAATTTGTCGAATCACTATAATTTCTCGGGCCACTACATGTGCATGCTGGAATATTAGATGTGCGGTAATTGGAGGGAAAGCCACATTAATATTCTAACTGTGTTTAAATGGATTTTGCAGAAGGTTTTGATATAGTTTTTATGTTGTTATTATTACACAGACGAGAGGTTTTTAAATGGATAACGGTCGCAGCTTGCTATTTTAACTATTTTAGTGTTATTTCGTTCTTTTTTTTAGTTGTGCGCAAAAACTTATTAAAATGTAACTCCGAATTCAATATGCATTATGAGGTGAAGTTGTACTGGCGACACACATATCTAGTACTATTAATATGTTTGACTTGTTATCCGAGGAACCAGTAATTTGTAATAAAGTCAAAATTTTTATACTAAGAGTATAATAAAGTGTAGAGAATGAAATTTACCGAAAGAATGAAGATCAATATATTCGGTTATATTAATGGTGAATATTGTAACGTTGACACCACTTCAATGACTCTCTCTCTTTCTCTCTGCCAAATTTATATTTGTGGCTGAATTTACTAAATAATCATAGCAGTTTTATATTTTCATATATTACCGTTATATAGCTGCGTAAATGTGCCGATTCCATCCATTGGCAATACTTATTTAACAGGATTGTCAGGAGCAGTGATGTTCAGTTTTCTTCACGACATTCTAATTTAGACTCAAGTACCAAAGAGAGACATTTTCTTAGACTTGTTTTGACCGTTAAATGATATTAGAACAATCGTTAGGCGAACAAAAATATAAAACTATGCGCAATATGTTGCAAGAGTATAATTACTAACTCCCATGGTCTATGGTGACACGAATGGCATCGCAAAGCCCGAAATATGCAGTCTGACAAAGTCAAAAACTTGCAAAAGTAAAAATCTTATGGGAGTGTTGTTTAATTGTGCTCCCAAAAATAAAATATTGCCGTTAGTAATTGCCGGCCGAAAAATGGAACTTTATTAAAATTAAAAACCCGCCGTAATAAAAACTCGGCACACATGTTGGCGGATGGTCGCATGGTGTCATGAGTGTTCAATGTTCAATACCGATCCGGGGAAGTTTCTTCAATGCAAAAATACAGCTCGTTGATAACTTGACTTGTGAGCATGGGAAAATAATAATAACCTTTGTTTCAATAAGTATTATAATCGAAACTAATATATTTCTAGATATAACCTATTTAATACTGGCATTAAATTAAATAATATGTAAAAGCTCCAAATAGCTAGGAGTATCTGCGACTTTCAGATTATTTATGTGATCACCTATAAAAAGAGCATAAACAAAATAGTCACAACTGTTGAAACGTATGCCTCTGGCAATTCTTAAATGTTGCAACAGTAATTGCACCTGCTACATTTGCAACTTTTCCAACTTTTGCCGCAGCATAACCACCGGTAGTGAGTTGAAACGCGAGCAGAAATATGAAGATTTCAGCTAGACTACAGCCATAAAGTAGTAGTTTCTCTACTCACTGTTTGCTTTGTTGCTATTTGCTTGATTTCCCAACCAAGAGACTTCTGCATTTTATTTACTGTTAAGCTAAATGTGGTCACAACAAAATGCAACATGTTTGTATGCACACTCTCATACGTACAACGGTACTTGGTGCCATGTACAGAGTGGCAATGTCAACAAGAGAATCCACTTCACTCCTTCCGTAGAGCTTGGATAAACGATTTATTTGGTATTATTACAGTTATTGTTTGTTTTTTTTTTTGTTTTCACCATAATGGCCGTTTAAGACTGCAGTAAATATTCTCTCTCTCTGCCCAGAGAATATGGTAAAGGAAGTTCGTATTTATTCAAACTTTATTTATTTATTTATGCACATTCACTACGACGAAGAATTTCATTTTGAAGTGAATTAATAAAATGTATTGTACATACATATATAATATAATATAATACACGTATGCATAGATTTAGTATTTTACTTCGTTTGCACCACTATTTAACTAACTGGTAAACTTGTATATTTATATACTTTTCAATATTAAATATTTCAACGCTTTCTTAGTAGCTTTCAAGTAGAAAATGATCAGCTCAACCAAAATCTCAATAGTCATGTTTCCTTATGCCTATTTTCCGGGTTAATTTTTAGGATCTGTTGAAGATTATATTCTCTCTTCTTCTTTATTTGTGTTTTTGTAGCGTTTTTGTAGTAACATCAAATATAAATTTTCAATGTGAATATAAATCGGCAATGTTATGCAGTCACTGCTGCTCACAACCCTGCTAGAATACAACTAGAGTTAGGGAAAAATGTCAATACTGCTATTTTCTCAAAAAACTCCTTGGCCTGCCACTTAAAATGCCTTAAAATTTTTCTCTTACTTTCCATTAATTCAAAAGTTACATTTTGAATTGAGAAGAAAACACTTTTTCCCTATTTAAAAAATAAGCATACGAAGTGATCATACTAACCCGCAGCGTAGAACTTCTACGACCTTGGTGAACACAATCCTTTGAGAAAAAATGTATAAAAATGTGAATCATTTATGATTTTCATGTGTGGACTTCTTGAAAAAAATTAAGACTACAAACATAAAGCGAAATTCCAGCAGATCCACATACACTGCTTGTGTTGTTGCATCTTCTCCATGGCTTTGTATTTACATAGCATATGTATGTGGTATGCCCACAAATTTGTGATGACATTAATTCCGCTAAACTTTCATTCAATCAATAATTACATAAATTGCGCTGAAACTTCTGAACAAAGCAAACTCAACGTTCCGCAACGTTAACGTCTTACAACGGTAATTACACTCCAATAGGGATATTATGCAGCAGCTGACGCAACCACACAAAAGCCTTCAACTAAAGCCCACATGCTTTCATCTAAGCGCAGAAAACTTCCATTGGTCTACTACACATACAAATATGCACATACATATGCAGGTATGTAGAAGCAATGTAGAGCTTAATTTTCTTTCACCGTCCCTTTATTCATCACAAAGCGACTCTGTTACGTTAAGCCATCCAGAGCGTAATGAAACCACGACACCGGTGTGAACAATCAAGCCAGCGACCGGATCTAAAATTCTCAGGTTTCCACACATGTAAATGCTACTGTAAGTGCACACACTGATGTACACATGTAAATATCTGCTGAGGTGTGCGTGAAATTTTGTAGTTGTACGCGCATTTTCGCATAAATTTCGAAGACAGATACATACACGTATGTAAGTATTTGTGTATTTTCTATATATGTAGCCAAAACAGAGTGGTCTTTAAAAGAAGTGTACGAGCATTAATTTTCAATTCAATTTCAGTAGTTTATGGAAAGAGCAAACCACCTCGCACACGATTTCATTCGTGTGACCATAGAGGCTGGCCTCAGAGAAACGCTAAGCGCTTCAGAAGAAGAACTCTAAAGTTTGGTAATGCTATTTGGCTCAACCACACGAATGACTTGCTCAACATTTCTCTTTGCTAAATTTCTCATATCGTCATTACTTCGCGGCGTCGTCCTGTTGAAGCTAAATAACGCCGATTCTTTTATTATGCCACTTTAGCGCTCACCGTGGACCAAAGTTAGCCAAAAATGCCACCAATCTGCATTTCTCGCTATCTGAATTGGCATAGTTTTCCGGATCACCACTTCGTCGGGCTGCTCTATGAGCCAAACAGGACTGCGATAAGAACTTGATAAATAGCATACTCTCGCTTCACCAGCTATATTCCCAGTCACGATCCACCATTTGACAGCGATAACTGCAAATATTTTACACCAAATATTTTACTTTTTCATGTTCATCAGACTTGCGTCCAACAGCCGTGGTGGAAAACTCAGTTGCAGTGAGAAAGAACTATCAATCTTTTAGAAGGATCTAATGGGGATAAAGGATTGAAATGGATGATCGCAGTCAAGGCGGAATATATGCTGGTCCACGTTACAATAAAAGACACATGATATCTCCAAAGTTGTAGACAAGTAAATATATAATTGATCACTCAAGAATCTTTTTATGGTAACTCTCCGATTTTCATGTAAAAATATGTCTTCTCCACTTTCGATTAACTTCAACCTCCATACAAGCTTGACGCCGAGCTTGCTCAGTACAAGAGTGCCACTCGAAAAGTGGCGGGTCTAATTAATTTTTCTAATAATATAATATTTCATACCACATGGAAACAAAAGCTGGCTAAAAGGAAGGAACGAAAGGCTGGCTAAACCATTTTTAAACACAATACCTCCATAAAAATTTTTGACAAGTCATACAAACTAACTATCCGCTTGAACTATGTGGTACATTAAGGTTTGTGCAGAAATTTGGAATAATACTCTATTTTCAAAAACGGTCAAACAATAACAACTCACGAACCGTGGAGAAGAGCTCAAGGATTGAAATATTATATTTAATAGATACAGTCTGATTTGGCACGCCTTATTTCGCATGATCCTTTTCTCATAGCATTTTATACACTACTAATGAGAGATATTTTCTAATCCCCCGTTCAAAGCTTAGTGTCGAAAAATATGCATTATTACAAACATCTCACAGTAAATATCAGATCGATAGCATTGTTACGAATTAATTACCGTATAATGAAACCGGTTATCCACATGCCCCCCTAATCCTCTTACCGTACGGCATGATTATGTATCGACGTAATGATTTGTAATAAAATTTCAATTAAATTAAATTTGTGAATTCAAGCAAACAGTTCATTAGTGTTCAGGTCAAACTCTACTGCAGCAGATTTACGTAAATACAAATTAAGTATGCATGTGTGTGTGTGTGTGATATTCGGGACGGCAACTGCACTTGCATTTGCATACATATACATACTGACAGTAGCGCTGGGTTCGAGAATGTGAGGTGGGAACTTTATTTTCCGTCTCTAGATTGTGTTTATCAAGATGTTCAAGAGCGTTGAAACATAAAATTAATTTGTTGCAATTACACTTGTTATTAAAATATCAAAGCTTGTTGTTGTCTTGTTCAAATGTGCGGCAAACAGTAAGGAAACTCGACTATTTTAATACTTGCCGATGCTATGTAAATCATAAATTTCACTATTTTAATTACTATGCAGAGCTTATACAAACAAATACAATATATTGCACTAACTTATATATCACATAGACTAAAATGTAATTAAAGATATGTACACATATACAGAGAGAGGCCTGATTAACAATTTATGTTTAATCGTACGTTGGTTTTTACAAAAACAAAATCCCTGTTAAATTCGACACTTTTTGTAGGTAGGCGATGTAAGAGTGTTGTTAAAGCGACTCAGGGATCCAGGGAGACAATTCTTTTCATAGTGTGGTCCAAATTTGTTCCCAAACAATATTGCATCTACATGGTTGTTAAAGGCGAATTTAAAAAAAAAATTGTATTAAACACCAAAATGGCCAATAATTTCGAGTTTATGGCACGATACTTGATACTTGCAATACTCTTGAAATGAATACTATAATAGGTGGCAGCTAAAGCCCTAAGACTCAGTTTACCTACTGAGAGGTCAAAAAATAACTACTCTAAAATACTACTCGCTTTTCGTGAGTTCAAATTCCGTTCGACACAGAATATGACGTTATAAATAAAATGTTTCTCTCGACATACAACACCAAACCTCCGAGAGCCGTTTTGATATGGAAAAGAAAAAATATCAAGCATTTGGAATCTATCGACAAAACACATTTAACACCTTTAAAACAACCAAAACTTTATAATATATGTGATTGAAAACTTTCGTCCGTCCATTGCGCTTAAAAAAATAGTTGCTGATTGACCGAAAATACAAACTACGCAATAAGAAATTTATGATAAAACAAAAGCAAAATGTGTTGGCTGTAAAAGTGAGTAAACGTTCATCAAAAATATTGTGCAATATTTTTCAAAATATAAACCACAAAGTCACTTAGCATAATTAACCTATAATGAAAGTACTTGGCGTACTACGCACATGAAAGCGTGTAAAACGTGTGCAACACATGAAATGACCAAGGTGCACGCTTCATGGGGCGAGTATCACTACAGCATTGTAACTGCAAACCGGGAATATAGTTGATGGTGAAAGCAGAAAAACGGCAAGATTTTGATGGCAACCAATGCGCTACAAACTTGTGGTGTCTCATATGCACTAAATATAACTACTCCATACACACACATGCTAGTAGCTGCCGAAAGGCGGTCGGAAAACAAAACCATGACCAACAATATTTTGCAAATTTTGAGAGCACTCCTAAAAGTATGCATCGGCAAAATATGCATGTACTTGGGCACTTATTGCTTTTAATTAATTAACAATGGAAGCAATGTTCTGTGTGCAGGAGCAGCGTGCTCATGTATTGTCAACGTTTGAGCGCAGGGTTGTTGATTGAAAATGCAAATTTCCACATTAACTTATTTAACTTCAATTTAGTTGTCGAGCATTCAGTTATTACAATCGCTCTTTCTATTATGTTGATTACTACCTTCGCTTTTTTCAGTTTTTTTGTTTGGCATTTACGAAAATGACTTTAAAATGTCATTAACAGCGAGAATGCTTAATTTTATTCTTTCATGCCATCAGGGACTATTTAATGGTCTTCAGTTAACACGATTCTGCTATAAAATCAAATCAAACGAAATAATTTGCCAGAATGACAGGTGGTTCGTGTGCGGGAAACTTTCTAAAAAATATATATACTGATTAGCTCGATGAGAGACGGGTGGTATGAGAGGAGCGAAGTAACTAAACAGCATTTAGCTTACCTCTCCTACTCATTAGCAGCAAACTAATTGTAAAACACTCGCATAATTGGCGCAAATATGAAATGACGTACAATTAAATCTTACATTTCAGCTGTCATAAACAATTTACTTACCTTTATATTCACCAATGCAAACGTTGGTAGTAGCTCAAGGGCAAAAAAGTAAGCAAGAACAAATGACCAGTCGGTCACAATTGCAATGACAATAGAATAAGGCAATGACAGTAGAAAAAACAAAATCAGGACTACATATATCACACAATTTTCTTTTAGTCACAATGGCTCGGAGCAGCGTTACGAAAGACGTAACGAGAAATGTGGGTGCGATGTGTGCGGCTGACAGTTGATTTGGGATGATGAACTAAGCTTTCTAGTCAGCAGTAAGAGGAATTTAATTAGTAAAACTTTTAAATATACATATAAATTTTGAATGAAATTATCAAAGAAAAATGTGAAAGGAAAAATTCAAATTTGAATATACAAAACAAGTAAGGAGAAATTTCTCATAGCAATTGTAACAAAGGCATGAGCACCGATATTTCTAATGCGAAGGGCCTCTTTCATTCGAACATATGTATGTATGCACATTCCTTTGAATATAATGATTTTATCTTTCAATTTTTATATTTCATTATCAAAAATGTTCATACATCCAGATTAAAATAAATGTAACTACTCCGATAAATACCAAATCCTTTGGCATACTTCCCTTGCTTTGTTATTAATAAATCCACAGCAGCCGTGAATCATGCACGGATTCTTACCTACTACCCATATGGAATTAAAATAATTGCTAGTTTTTGATTTCTCTGACCTTATTCGAATTAATATCCCTTATCTACATTAGATATTAATGTATGTACCATTAAAAAAAACTATAAAATGGGCTAGCTGATTTTTCTATTAAATTTTTCATCGAGTAATGCACATCTATTAACTATTAACTATACATACATAGGTATATATGTATATATCCAAACGTTTATAAATCTTCTTTTTCTCATGTTTTGAACTTCCTTCGCTCCAAAAGCCAATACACATGTGTGTACACACACACACACACACATGTGTGAGAAAACATTCATGTGTATGCGTGTTCATAAGACCTTTGATAATCGATGACCTTTCACTTATTACATCCGCTCGATTGCGCTCTGGCTGCTCGGTACTCTTAAACGCTCGTCCATTGAGAAAAATTAATAATTCAGAGGTTATCAATCGTTGTTGAGTGAGAAATGTATTTATTTGCTGAAAATATGGATTTCTTCCTTTTTGGGAATTGTATATTTTCTATTCCACTGACTTATATTGGGTTTGCTCGAAGGGTTTGCTTTGTGGAAACATCATGTCTGTCTCAGAACGAGAAAGTCCGAATACTAACAGGAAAATTACTTTAAGTTAATAATAAAAAAAAAACCTAAAATTATATAATACAGAATCCATTTGAAACTCCTCTTAAAGTTTTTCTTCGAAAATAAATCCTTTAGACATAACCTGTGATCAGGGAAAGTCAAATGAATTAAATCTAATATTTCAGAAATCCACGGAGAAGAATTTGGTTATAATGACCTTGATTAGTCGTCTGTAACGTTTCGTTATTCTTTAGTGGTGGCTCAATGACAAATCATCAGTGTATTTATGCACGGGTTTCAATAAATTTAATAGATTCAATTATATATAACACCCAACACTATATATTGTTGAGAAAAGACTGTTAAACAGTTGCTGAAATGTCATCGGTGATTTTCAAGCTGCTCCAAACTTTTTTTTACCAGATATTATCAGATGTATTACTGATAATTGAAATAATGTATAATTTTGGATGCTTCGATGTATATATTCCCCGATATATTATAGTTACCTCTGACCTCTTGATAACTGCTATACCGACTTCGTTTTTTCCATTGCCTTTATAACTGCATCGAACGCCGTCTAACAAAGATTTTAAAAGTTTAAATTTACCTTTACATTTTATACAAATGTATTTTGCTCTCCGCTGAAGATATTTAATACAAATGACCACAGATTCCACTAACTCATATTTTTGCGGCTATTTTGCATTTATTTGAATTGCAGAGGATACTATACGCCGCTCTACAACTACACCAAAAACATAATCACCGCATTTACCTGAAACTCTTTAGAATTATATAAAACTGGTGCTATACTACATACAAACTTATAGAAATGCATAGCATACGCAAAACATAATAATGCAAAATAGTCCTTACTTGCTTGTGGCATAGTTAGAGTATTCAATTTGCCTCGTAATAACCGTAATGATGATGATAGCAATCTTCTCAATGGCAGGTGGCACGAATGTAGCACAGCATGTAACCTAGTATTAATTTAAATTGGTCAGAAAATTTGTAAAAATTACAAATCGAATTGAAGCAGGCACTGGAACAGACATTTATGCAGCCGCACAATAGGAGGCCATTCCACACCGCATTAATATGGGTGTACGAGCGCATTGGTAGCCGTTCATTGTTGGCTACTCTGCAGGAGTTTTGTACATTATGGTGCATAACCACAATTGAACAATACAAATTATATATGTATGTGCGTATTTCTATTCGAATCCGGATACGAGGCATACGATTCAAATGTATTTTAAACGAAGCCAAACGAACGTACACTCGGAAATATTATTATTTGTTTTAGTTTATTTCGAGCCCTGAAATGGTAAAAATGATAATATAAAATAATAATAATAGAATGATAACGATGGTAGAATAAAAATGTTAACTTAAAAAAATGTATGTCATTTCGAAGTATTATCAAAAATGTTTGGTCATCTAAGCATCTAAAATGCAACTCTGATTCTGCAATAAATAATGTATGTGAGTACTCCATTAACAGACTATTCAAAGCAAAGAAAAACCGTATAGCCATATTCTTAGCCAGTAATCATAGAGATGTATTGGGTTGTTCGGAAAGTCATTTCGTTTTTTCACCCACATATCGAGCTTCGAGGTTAAGTCCATGCCTTTCAAATGGCCATAAACAGTTGAATTCGACAAATTTAACCTCTCACCGATCTCTCGTGTGGTGATTCGCCGATTTGCATCAACTAATGCCTTTATCGCATCTTTGTCAGCTTCGACCGGCCTTCCAGACCGTGGTGCATCTTCGACATCAAAATTGCCGGATCGAAATTTTGCAAACCAGTTCTGGCACTGGCGTACTGTTAACACGCCTTCTCCATACACATCCGTCAATTTTTTTCTCGCTTGGACAGCATTTTAACCTTTTCTGAAGTTAAAAAGTAAAATATGACGAAAATGCTGCTTATTGCTCTCCATATTTAAAAAGGCACCAACCAAAAACTACTGGGTAGAATTAATAGAACTTTTTCACACACAAGCCTTGCAATATCAGCTCTCATGACATATAATGGTTATGGGGCTTAAGTGTGAAGTTAGTTTCGAAAAAACGTAATTAAGTCCTCTGGCGGGAAAAAACGAAATGACTTTCCGAACAACCCAATATATATAGATAAATTAAAAATACCAAAAGCTGACTTAAAGTTTAGAAAGTCAAGAAAATGGTTTTAAAGCATTAAAATCAAATCATAATAATATCGTAGTTGACAATTGCACAACAATATATTTCACAAATGTAAATTTTCTCAGCGCATCTGTACGTGAGGAGTTTGAAATTCTCCTTCCGTTTTAGTATATGATAGTTTGTGGTCTCAATATTTGTGGTCACAAAAATCAAAGGAATCCAATGGCAATGATGCTAAGAGATAAAAAATTATTATATCTGATTTCAACATTTCACTGGTGAAAATTTCAGTTGAAATTAAACCTCGGTCTACTACAAATAGTACTATTACATTATTTATGATATTATATTTATAATGGGCGTTCTGAATAAAAATATTTTTACATGATATTTAGAACAAAATATCAACGAAATTTATGGAAATTTTTATATTGGACATATGAAAAGTATGTAGAAGGCATGGATCGATTTCATATATGTACTTTATTCGGATATCTCTCAAACAGATACACCGTAATTCAAGTAAACGGACAGAGATCCTCGTAAACTACACATGGGGCCTTTAGAAAGATATAGACTGATTCCACCGCTATTGAATCGGGTTTTTAATAACGAAGTCATAGCTTTTCTCGCTCAAAGAGAATGTTATGAAACATATTTGGTTCAAATTGATCAAGCAGTTTGAGAGATATGAAATTTCGACTAAAGGTGGTCGGTGTCGATGCCCATCGTTAAATTTTTAGACTTACACACATTCTTATTATAGATTTTTCCGCTTCTGGTTAACTTTTTTGGACAGTTTTCGCAATTTTTGTACATTCGCACATAACCGATTTATCGCATGTGGGTGTGGTTATTACCCGATTTCTCCCACTTTTATACTGCAACATTAATTAGTGAAATGCAATGTTCTCACAAGGCTTGTTTGCTTCGGCATGACATATATATTAATAGATAATGCGATATGTACATTAAACTTTTAGAAGTCTATGCTAGGTATATGTTTCTTTGTAGCTTATTTGCTGACATAGTTATAGCACATTACTTAAAGTAGCATATATTTGTGACTTAGACTTGTGACTTAGACTGCCAAGGAAATCTTGTGCCAAACAACCATTGTGAAATTGTTGAATTATGAAGTATAAAAATAAATATAAATAATAAAATAATGAATATGTTTTACTGAACTGTCATAGTAGCATAACTTGATCACAACTAAAATCATCGTTTACCGCTCCAACCTCCTCTAGATCCACCAATACGCATATTCGGCCATGCATCTACGCGCATTTAAGCAAACAAAAAATTATAATGAAAATTGCGTATGCATTTGTTGCGGTTCAATGAAATATATTATTTGCATAATATGCTTAATTTTTGGCATGATTGTTGATTGTTTAGCTATTTTCCACCTAATTTGTTTCGGCGCTATTGAACGCATTGTCGGCCACATATAACGGTATATTTGCATTGCAAATTCTCTTCCGCTGGAATTTGCCCCATCGCCATTTTGTGAACCGTGCAAAAACATTCACACAATACATACATACATTTGTATTTGTTATATTTGTTTCGAATAAGCATAAAGTGCATATACACACATTCTTAAATATAACGGTGCAACCGTGTTTATCCAATCGCCGGTGGCCGCCATTTTTGCATCGTTAACTTTCATTTTCGTTGCCGGTATTCGCCATTATTCCACTCTATTAAATCGGAAATACCAGATATTAATTCGATTCCGTACCCTGTCACTATCGGTTTTCATAATTGGGTTTATTTAAACACAATTACTTAATTAAGTATATGCTGCAATTTATTTTAATTTCGATTCCAAAATTGAAGCCAAAAAATTACTTATTTGCAACAAAGTGAAAGGAGTTTTACTTCGTTACTTCGATAGCTAGAGAAATATACATAGTAAGCGCCATTTTGATATTCTTTATTTCTCTTCTTTCCAGCCAGAACATAGGTTAGTTGGCCTTTTGGTGGTGAACTCTGCTGGAATGCTGCCATCTGCGATCAAAACTGGGTTTCGGATTTGTTTCGGGCAGTCGAATATGGTGAACCAGCGCGAATAATTCGTAGTGCCAGCCAAGCAAGCCCTAGTGTAGTATCTCTGTAAATGTGCATACTTGCTTTTGCAATATATACTGTCGCAATTACCGAGAATTACTTACAGTATTTGTCATCAAAGCGTAGCAAATGCGGAAGCATTCTGCGTTTGTGCTTCGGGCAGGTCGTTTCTTTTCAAAATCTTTTATGTCCACTGAAAAAGTATAAAAGATTTGAAGGTATAGAATTGCAATTCCAATTAGCGTGTTGTTCTTTCATTCAAGTGTTAATTTTTCTTCTTAAAGCGCTTTTTTTTTTTTACTTTTTTTCCTTTTTTTACTTTTTCCTATATTCGCGCGCACTCTGCATGTGTGATAAGAAACTTCGGCAAAGCAAAGTAGATTTCTATAGAATGCTATTAATAGAGAGAATGAAAGTAGCAGCAGAATTTTCTGACCAAACGTCATTCTGATACGGTAGCAATAAATAAAGTTTGGTCACTGTAAGTGCCTAAACGATTGAGAATGAAATATATATAATAATATATTATATTTTCAAATATTTATTACAGTATATATTTATACAATATTATAATGATATATATATAAAAACTTTTACATTCGATTGAAAATCGAAAATATTAAGGTGTTTCCTCTTTTTGAATCTGTGGTGAAAAGAACTGAGAATGTTTTCTGTTATGTTTTTTTTTTTTGGAAAGCGCGAATCCTCGATGGAGTTGTTGCTACCGGTTAATTAACACTTGTGCTATCTTTATATGCCATAAAAAAAATTTCGCACATTAAATAAAACCAACTGACTTATAAGTTAACGCAGTAATATAATATTTCTTCAAAAACGTACTCACCCTAAAGATCCCTATTTATTAGTTTCAGTGAAACTGTAATTAAAAGAGGCCGATTCATTTCGCTATTAAAATTTAACGGCTTCGCTTAATTAATTTTTCGCTTATCATGAATAGACACTAACAATTACAATATAAAGGCATATATTATTTTGATTCGTGACGAGAAAAACGTAAAAATAATTTATATTTAAATAACTCTTCTTGGAACTAATTCAGTGAATCGGGAGTGAAAAATTGTTATTGAACGAAAGGTTTTAATTTCTCAATAAAGTGTTTTTTTCTACTTCGTAAATAATAGGTTTCAGTAAGGGATAATTATTGCAATTAAGACCTAAACTACAATTTGTTCTTCCCCCACTTTCGTGGAAGCCTTTGGATAGGATGTTCTTCGAAATGAGGTAGAACCACTCTGTAAACTCTTTTCAAAGCTAACAAGCGGTTAAAATAGTGCTCGAAGTAAAAGAAAGCTCTACATTGAAATAATGACAAGGCAACATACTTCACGCTGTCTTGTGTGATAAATCGGACCAAATATGGAGCACGAATAAATGGATGATACTCTACTGTTGACTAAGGTAAAGAATTTAAATTCAATTAAATTCTAGAGAGGACCAACCTAAGTACATATAATTTCCTCAAAGAATCCGACTTTTTCGACGAATCTAATATGAAGTAAAATAAAGAAAATCAGTTATCGATCATTAAAGGCACATGTATGTGAAAATTTTTACATTATCTTATTAATAAAATAACTTTTTCTCCGTATTATATATCCTATAAAACTAAAAGAAAATGTATTTGCCTATAAATTATTTAAGAGTGCATACATTCCATTGTTCTTACTTTACGTACATGCGTACTGGAACATAACTCTTTGCTCATATATTTATACTTAAACTAATAAAAAAGGCAAATATTTTCCTTCGTAACTCGACAATTATCCTTACGTAATACATAATAAACACTTCGTAAACCTTTCGGCATCAATTTAGCAAAGGGTGCGTAACTGAATCGCATATAAAACCAGAATATTGCAAAAGCATATCGTACAGTAAAACAAACGCCTTTGTAAAGCGGCGCAAATACACATTTTTCAAGTGTGTGCAAATACAAATATATTTCAAGTGTAGAAAGTAGGCAACAACATACACATTTACCAGTACAAAAAAAATCAAACGTTTTCTTTTCTTTTCATTTCTTTTTTTGAAAACATAAACATTTTGATTAAGTGTAGGCAGGAAATGCGCCACTGTGTTTCTAAGACAATCTTGTGCGAGTATCACGCACACACGCGCACCCCTGTTCCAGCCCAAAGCTACAAACATAAATAGTGTGCAAAATCGCATTTACTTGGGATAACAAATGGTTAACGGGAACCCTACTCAACTGCCAATCAGTGGCTATGATAAGTAATAAAATTGGGGTGTACCTAACAGTACATACTCGTAATACCAATGCAGTAAATAATAATAAAAAAAAAATAGATTTTTGAAAGGAAAAACGGAAAACAATTGAATTTACAGTGTTTATCATTTTCCATAGCCTCCGTTTCGCACCGACGGGTGAAAAGTGAATGCGTAACAAACCATCGGAAGATCTTAATCCATGCAAAAACGAAGTGCTTGGCTTAAAGAAAACAAAAAAAAAATTTTTAATATTTGTATTGGGTTGTTCGGAAAGTCATTTCGTTTTTTTTGAGGAACATGAAAGACAGTTTTCGTATAATGAATAAATATTTGTTATATATATTTATAATCATTCAATTTGTCCAGCTGATGACAATAGACTTCTGAATTAATCGTTGTATTGTCCGGCAAAAGCTCAAAAAAAAACGATTCCTTTGACATCCCACCAAACCGAGAACCACACCTTTTTTTGGTGAATGTTGGCTTTTGACACGCTTTGAGCCGGTTCATCTTTTCTGCTCCATGACCTCTTGCGTTTAACATTGTTGTATACAACCCATTTTTCGTCCCCAGTAATAATCCGCTTCAAAAATGGATCATTTTCTAGACGTTTGAGGAGCGAATCACACGCGTCAACACGACGACACAAATTTCGCTCGGTAAGGACATGGGGCACCCACACATCGAGCTTCGAGGTTAAGTCCATGCCTTTCAAATGGCCATAAACAGTTGAATTCGACAAATTTAAGCTCTCACCGATCTCTCGTGTGGTGATTCGCCGATTTGCATCAACTAATGCCTTTATCGCATCTTTGTCAGCTTCGACCGGCCTTCCAGACCGTGGTGCATCTTCGACATCAAAATTGCCGGATCGAAATTTTGCAAACCAGTTCTGGCACTGGCGTACTGTTAACACGCCTTCTCCATACACATCCGTCAATTTTTTTCTCGCTTGGACAGCATTTTTACCTTTTCTGAAGTTAAAAAGTAAAATATGACGAAAATGCTGCTTATTGCTCTCCATATTTAAAAAGGCACCAACCAAAAACTACTGGGTAGAATTAATAGAACTTTTTCACACACAAGCCTTGCAATATCAGCTCTCATGACATATAATGGTTATGGGGCTTAAGTGTGAAGTTAGTTTCGAAAAAACGTAATTAAGTCCTCTGGCGGGAAAAAACGAAATGACTTTCCGAACAACCCAATATATTGTTCTAATAGTGGTGACACTTTGGAAGGAACGCTGATATTCATCGAGATATAACGTCATCAAACAGAAATACTTCTGAACAAAAAAACGAAAAAAACATACTGTCCATGGTGGGGTCATAATTCTGATCAACCTTGATCTAATGACCAATCGATTTCCGTGATTTTATCTAGCCTTAATACAATCCCTTTTTTTAATAAATATCGATTATTTTAAGTCTGAAAAAATAGTGCGAAAATATCCATCCACATTTCGGTGGCTTCCCTAATCATGTCTTACTGTCCTAAAGATGTGGAGATGATTATACGCCCTCACAACAGAAAAAGAATTGGCAAAGGCGAAGTTGGCTATATTTTCCCAAAAATTTCCTTAACTCTTTTAAGATGGTTGAGCTATCGATTTCTATCGAGATATCGACCATATTCAAAGCCCCTAATTTTTAAAACGTCACTACTAACTCTAATACATTTATCAGCTATCTGAAGCTTTATAAAATCGCATTTTCACATTTGTTTGTATACAAATACACATATTATATATAAATGCATGCATGTTTTTATACGCATATATTACAACAATGTGCGTGTGTATGCGAATGCAAGGATAGTAGTGACAGGTGTAAACCTCATTTGGTGAATTCAAATATTTTGTTTTATCAAAAGCAACAACAATATTGTAAAGCAACGAATTGAAAATCAATTTAAAATTAATTTAAAACAAAAAATAATAACAACATCTCGACACCAACAACACCAACAACACCAACGTGAACGGATAAAAGGGTGGGACGAGGTTGCATTGAAAGCGACCGCAATTTTTTCTCAAATTGCCTCATCGAAATGGGGGAAATCGCAGTAATACAGACAGCTAAAGGGAGCGTTACAACATGCGAGTATGCGTTGAAGGTGGGCATGCACACGCTCATAGGGATACACTTGTCATTGATTTCAGTAAGTTTGTATATAGGCGAATGTGCGCATGTTCGTTAGGGTGTGACTCGCGTAAGTGAAACAGGGCTTACCTTTGTTCATACACCTAATTTTAAAAGAATATTGGATCAAATTGGCTCGACCATCCATAAACAAAACATGGTTCACCCTAATATGCTAAGATACAATGTAGTATATAAATACTTAACTTATGTATATAGAGTATATAGAGGTCACATATCACATTTCCATTTAAACACACCTGTAAGTGGCACACTTAAGCTCTAAACACATACACAGGCAACTGCAAATAGGCCGAATATGTATTTCCGCTGTTATTATGATGCCCTAGAGTGTTGTTGTAAATGTGAAATTTACAATCGAATTTATGTTTTAGACACTAACCAACCTGCAAACAGTTTTTTTGTAAATTGTACCTTGCTTCAATCTTTCCATTCCCAACAAGCAACGTTCTCCACATTGCAAAGAAAATAAATGAAGCTTAACAAATCACTATTAGCTTATCAAACACAATTTTTTATCCATAAAAGCGTGGTTCCTTCGTGTGAATTTTTCCCTTGTGATAATTCTTTTATGAAATCAATTTATTGCTATTTGTTGCTAAATTCAGTGAGATTCAGTGTACATAGTGCTAAGTTCTTTAAAAGATATACATTAAAGCAGATACCTCATAATCTTTCTGAGTACTTTTGGGGACCAGTACAACGCATATACTATTTTTGCCTTTTTTGCTTCTCCTACGGTCCATAAACTCCATAAACTGGAAGAAAGTAATTTTCTTCGGTTTCAAATAGCTTATATATTATATAATAAGAGTATACTCTTTTAGAACTACAAGTACATACAAAGAAATAATAGTGCATTTAAGTTGTACCACTAACACGAGTTTAAGGCTTCATGTTCGATTCCAAAAAACCCTAAGTTTTTTACAAACTCTGAAGTCAATTTGGCATTTTTTATATATGTACAAAAAAATTGTGCTTAAGGATAACTAAAAACTTTTTTGTATGCTGAACTCCGTATTTGTGAATTATATTTAGTGGTAAGTATCAAAATGACATATAAGCACTAATTTGTGGTTTTAAAATCGGCCTTTCAGAATTTTGTGATTAATATATATCTATATATATACGCATATCTCACATTGCTATCACAACAAAGCGGTACTAAAAAAAAAAGGTAAGCGAATATTTTATAAATGTTTTTTTGTTAAACGGTTTGAGGCAGTTAAAATTATTTCGAGTTTGAAGAATTGCTATTGAAAAGGAATGTATGCCCATATGCAGTTAACTTAAGCGAAATCCGCGTAAAGCAAATGTTTGCATATAAAATGATCCCCATTGGCGAATAAATATGAAAATAAAAATACAAATGCAAGTTAATGCTTGCAATTTATTGTTAAATTATGCCAAACGCTTTGGAAGATATACTTTATTACCACAAGTATTTGCTCTATGGAATCTAGGAAAGAGTTGCTGTGAATTTGAAATTCGAAAAGAAATATGTTGTGCATTTACAGGTACATTGTATTTATGCTGTGTGTTGCTCAAAAGCGACAACTCCCTGATAGACTTCAATCCTTGCTCGGTAATAAAAAAAATACTTTTACTAAATTTTTCTCTTCTGAAGTGGAAAGAAGGGCAACATTTTGCCTATTTTGTACAGGAGTGGTTCAAAAAGCAGATATTTATCATTTACTTCATTGATGCCATGAACTCATCATCACAAACCTTTCTGCTTTACGGTCTCTCAAATTCTTTCATTCGCAAGATGTGGCTTTAAGCCGAAAAGGTGGAATTTTAGTCCGATGAACCAACTTGTAAAAACTTGTGAACCTCATAGTCTTTTCATAAATCCGTCCATAATTTTCAATTCCTGTTTTTAACAAATTTTTCTTCAAAGTTGATATCATAAAAACATACAAGGAATGTTATCTTTTCAAAAATCTTAAAAGAATTGACGCAGTCGCCTTGGTGGGTTTTTAACTGATGTGGGTGCAGTAGGATGGTGATATAATCGTATTTATATTTAATCTAGTTACTTACTAGATTATAAAAATTACTTATTTAAAACTATTATTGAAAAGGTAAACTATTATTGAATAACTGACCCATATGTAGAGCAACTCATTGCAGTAGTAGTATTCACTTATTTGACAAATCTTATTAGCAACCCGACAGGAAGTGGCCATCAATTGCTCTACATTTGACGCCGATTCGATATTCAAGCTTCATTACGTCATTAGCAGACGTCTCATATGCTACATACTCTTCGCATTTCACAACAATGCCTCGGCTGTCAAAAGCATCATTTGAACAGCAACAGGCTTCCACGCAGATCATTTTCATTTCTTTCCGCCGACAGCAGTGTCTGAAGTCAATTCCCGTCGTGAGAAGCGCAATTAACACTCGCTCTTATACACCCATTAAAATCCCTGCGTCTAAATGTGGGGTTTCAGCTGTGGACTTGTACGTAGTCTACCATGTCTTTTTCACTGCGCTACTTGGTTTATTTTCAGTTTTCTTCATCCAATCCGGAAGCTACCTCATCTAATTGGACTTCCGCGTCCGCATAAGCTATGCTTGCTAAGATTACACAGGGCGAACGCTACCAACACAAAATTGCAGCGCCCGCGCGAGACCCCACGCCATCTCTACAGCTCGTCTATTTTATTTATATTTATTTCCTTACATTGATAATCAGCCGTGTTACTCGAATGTGCGTGCGTATGTGTATTTATCAATGTACTTCCACTTTCCTAAAGACATCTGTATATGTATGGAGTTTGTTCAGCTTCAGCAGCACGACCAATCTGACTCATTATCGTTCCAACTTTAAGTGCTTCAGCGCTGCTCTGGCGAACAGCAACAACAACGTAACAACCAGAAGCCAGTCACCAAGCTGTCTATGAAGAAGTGAAAGCACCCTGAAAAGCAAGGCAAATTCTGTGTAAGTAGTTGGGTATCGGGGTGTTCAGATCTATTCGCCGTCATGGTTCAACACAGTGTGAAGTCGTGGCCAACAGCGTGCTGAGGTGTTGAGTCATTTTTAATTGAAGTCAATTGCGCCATTGGTGGCGGTCATCTACGTTCCTTTCCGCTCAGGGATTGAGGCGACTTTAAAGATAATCGCTTTGACTACTCCCATTTTAGCTGTGGCTTATTAGAGTTGAATATCTTTCTGTTTTTCTTGGGCATTTCTTTGAATTAAAACATTTTTCTTTTAATTTTGTGAATCGTAAGCATAAATAATTTAGGTATTAACTATTTATGTACCTATTTATTAAGTTTATAGTTGGAGATTACAGCTCCAAAAGATATTTAATGCTTTTTTTTTTATAACATAAAATTTTACCCCAACTTATCCACAATTTTAAATATACACATATATATCATATACGATTTTCGTTTTGTAAAAAAAATAGTTACTCATTCGTCTACATTAATGTTGTCGCCTTCAAGATAGTCTCCATTCGATGTTATACACTTATGCCAGCGCTTCTTCCAATCGTCGAAACACTTCTCACACTCGATTTTTGGAATAGCCTTTAGCTATTTCAGTGATGCGCTTTTAATGTCATCTATACTTGTAAAACGACAGCTCTTTAAAGTTATCTTTATTTTTGGAGATAGGAAAAAGTCACACGGAGCCATGTCTGGCGAATATGGTGGCTGGGGCAACGTTACAGTATTGTTTTTGGGCAAGAATTCACGAAGAAGCAACGAAGTGTGAGCAAAATTGTGCCAAAGTGAACAAAAGTCATGAGTTGTTTTTCCAAAAATCCGGGCGTTGAACTTGTAGGTAGTAGTCCTTATTGACCATTTGACCTTGAGGCAAGAATTCATGGTGCACTATGCCATTAAAGTGGAAGAACATTCCCGTTATTTGCTGAACACACCTCATATTTATGAATAGCATCGAGGAAGATAAAGTGTGGACAAGACAGCAACAAAACCGACTGCCATTAATAGTCATTCATAGTTATTCCGAAGCTAGCTCATTTACAGCCATTTACAGAAGTACAACTCAGGGCTCACTGTCGTACTCTGTCGTCACTCTGTCGTAAACACCGCATACTAATGAAGAGAAGGAATATTCTTTTTCCTTAAATTGAAGGAGGGAACAAATACTGCTGATTTTATTGAAAATATGTCTAAAAAATATTAACTTTTCCACAAAGATCCTTTCTTTTGTAGTGTCATCCTTCTCAAATATATATTATATTCTGTGACAAATTTCTAAACAAACACTTCTGACAAATCGGAAGTGGATAGAATCTGGTCGCGTCTTCATTTAAGACTTACTAAACTGCAATGAAGCTCATAACCGAATACTGGCATGTAAGGGCACTTACGATGGTGCCTAAAATTACTATATGGTATCATCAACGGATGTCGATCTTTGCTTAGCAAGTACTATATAAAATATCCAATTATTTAAGCTTAAAATTTCGATATTAAACTAATTGAACATATTTTAAATTGTTGATGTATAGTTCAAATAAAAGCTGGACTTTTAATCACAACATATTCATATTCAATGCTTAACGTATAATGAATGACTTCTTCCATTGTAAGCAGATAAAAGAAAACTCAAAAGCGCTCAAATCAGAACAGAGAATAAAGCTACTCAAGCTTTTAAGAAGTTTTGTGCTTATCTCTAATCTTAGGTGCGTTGGTTTTCATACTCATGTTTTTGCTGGTTGAGTACAGCACAGCATATATATACACATAAGCACTTCCAAGATATATGAATATCGAAAAAGATATCGCAGAATAATACTCATTCGCACACCCTTAACAACACTTTGAGCAAGAAGATGTGAAGACCAATTCAACTTTGCATAGCCCATTGTGCACGGGATAATATTAACTTGTTTGGCTTACGTCAAACCAACATACGGCACTCCAATATACGGCATTGTCACCTGCCAGGCGAATTGCTCGCACGCCTCTTGCCACGCCCACTACAACTACAGCTACAGCCCGCATGAACAGCACATTCACTTACGCACACATTCCCGTTATAGAAATTTTACTTTTGTTTGTGCGCCGCCTGAACAACTTCAACTAAATTAAGTTTGGATAATTCCTAATAATCTGTTGCGCAAAGTTTTCCCACAAAAATACTCGCAGCACCCTTACTTTGTACAGTTCCTGGGCATTATACTCATACATCCGGCATAGGGATTAAGTGATTTGTATGTGCGCTGACAGCAAAGGCCAGTGCCCAGAATGTGAAGCCGCTCATACCAGTGTCCATTGCGCCGCTGCTCCACTTCGTTTGAAAGTGAACTGAATCGCCTTGTCAGTCTGTGGCTAAAGTTTGGCGCTAATGAATTGTTAAACAGTGTAAAGTAAATTGTAATATCTGGAGTCTCATCTAAGCGCTTATTGTAGACCTTATTGTTGTAAACTTTCATCTTTGATACAAAAGCGGTGGTTTGCTCGAAACCGCAAGTAGCAATGGTCGTATGTATGTATGTATGTATATTGCGGTATGTGCATACATAAATAGCTTTAATGTTGTAATTTCAACCAAGAACTGAGACAGGAATATTATATAAGTTTTCGTTCGACCAGCACGAGTTTGTAGATAAAAATTTATCACAGAACTGCCTCTCTCTCCCCCAATTAGGAAAACACTTGCCCTATTTACAGCAACCCAAAATAAAATGAGCATGACACAAAGACGGTTAAGGGAGTTCTAAATAGTCTTTCTATAGCTTCTTAACTGCAACTATAGACAATGGTGTGTTTATAACTCACCACTCAGCGGGTGGGTATTGGGTTAAAATTAGAGCCAAACGAGCGCTGAATTTATAGGAAATGTTTAGAACAGGAATAGTTAAAGCTGCTCAAACGTTTCTTAAAAAAGCGTCACTCAGTCAAAAGGGGCTAAAATCCTTCGCCTTCCTACTACATCGATTCCAGTAGGTACTTTTACACCAAAAATATCGATGGGTCTGAATAGGAAGCCGCTCTACCATCGAAAGCAGCGATGGGTGAAACTTAAACCCTTAAACTGCAAACAGACCAGTTGAATCTTTTGGTAAGAGATAAGATTGTATCTGGCATACTGCGGAGCGCAGCACATTACTGCTTTAGAATCAACTCAGAATGAGAATTCTAAATGATAAACTCTTCTCCGACATTTGAAGCATAGATTTCCTGGTTTAGAAATTTTGCAGCCTCCCGTGTCAAGCAAATTAATGCATTTTCCTTCATTCCCTACAATTCTTTTTTCAAACCCAAAAACAAGTTGCAAATTGTCTGCATGTTTGCCATAAGATTTTACTTTTTTCAGAAGAGTAAGCACTTTTTATCTTGCAAGTACGTAGTGGCAACAGCATACAATATTTTAGGTTACAAATATATTATTAAAGATTTATATGTATGTAAATTACAGTCTCACACTTTTATCGTTTTAGAGGTTATGTATGACATTAATTACAACTATTGAAAATGAGCTTTTTGGGCGGATTGTGTCACTATCGAGGTATAACTATTGAGCTACCTTATAATTAACTAGTTTTTCTAAAAGAAAAGATGCTAAACTATGGTATTTCAAGCGTGTTCACACACATGTTGAACTCAGTATAATTCTTTTATGTACGAGTATGCATGAAGATTGAATTTTACAATTACTGCAAGTTTGTATGAATATGTATGTTTCAGCTTTTGAATTCCAACTCCCACGCAGAAAGCATTTGCCTGCATCCAAGTGCATTTGCTAACACCTACATGCACACACATATGTATATCAGTGTGTAAATCAAGCGGTAAATTCGCAAAATTCAAGGCTACAAAATCCAAGAGAGCAACAATTCTAAAAGCTTAATCGATTTCGGTATACATTTTTGCTCATTCACACATTTTTCAACTGTTCCAATTGTTCTGCTGTTGCTAGCAACTGGCCGCCGGTCATTTGGGAAATACAATGGAATTGCAAACGAACTGGCAACATTTACTCTTTCCTTCCTTTTTTCCGGTTTTGTTTTTTTCACTTCACAACACGAATATTTCCTTAGGCCCTTTCAATTGTGCTGTTTTCTGCGTCGCTCACTTCCTTTCGGGCTGTTGCATTCTGCATATCCACCCTTTGTGGTCGTACTGCGAAATATTTGGTATTTAAAAATCTTTCTGCGTAAACTTGTATTTATTTGGTTTGTACTCTTGTTTGTTTGGCATTTTAATTTTACTTTTAATAAATGAAATTATGTTGTGAAAAATTTATGAAAATATGAATGAGTACGTGAGTGCAGTTCTGTGAGTCTAGGTTCAGCTGCAAAAATATTAAAATTAAAGAAAAATTCATGGTACAAAGGGGTTTTCTGACGTTAAAAAGCGCTCCCCACTATTTTACCAGGGGAGGCAGACATCTGCAGGTGAAGGAAGGCAGTGGAACCTCGGGGGAAATGATAAATGATAATAATAAAACGAATCGTAAACGCGAGTGTTTAATACTTATACTGCCCTAAAGATTAGCAAAGCTCCGATAGCCCAATGGAGCCCAGAATAAAGTATACTTAATTGCTAGATATATAATCGGACAATTGCTTGAAAGACAAGCAAACTGACAGTTTAATTACTAGAATTAGATCTGCCCGATTTAGCTACTAGCCCGACTCGCTTCGTCTAAGATAAAACATCTGGACTAGTTGTCTAGTTGTGTTTTTTTTTATACACTTTTATACCCCTATTCCGTCGTCCATTCCAGAAAACATAAAAATATTTGAATAATTTTTGAATTTTATTTTCTTATTAATATTATTCACGACTTCTTTAGTTTATTAATGATTTCACTGAAACATCGATACCATTTGGGGTACTAATATAGTATTCAGTACTTAGGTAATTTTTTATTTTTCAATTTTTACATGTACATATCGATTTGTTGAATGTATGTTGAGTGTATGTTGTTTGCTCGTTTTTTGTTGGGAAGTTGGTGAAAACGTTACAGCTACTAAGAGATATCGGTGTAGACAGTTGGTACTTTCAATGCATGTAAAAAGGTATATATGTGCAGTCAATATATATATATCCAATATATACATATATATGTATATATATGTATATGTATGTAGGTGTATGTATGTGTGTTGTATATCGCTTCATAATCTCAATGCATTTGAATGCATTTATATATGTATATATGTATGTATATAAAACTTCATTGTATTACAATCTTTAAAACAATTACAATATTTCATTTACTTAATATTTCGTTAATTAGCGCTACTAACTACACACACTTGACGTTCGCTATTACAATAGATAATTCATTTATTCATTGTAGTACAATATACATATGTTATTATTATTATTATTATTTAATTATTCAATATTGTATTTCTTGTCCTTCCTTAAATTCATTTCAATGGCCATGCTCGTGGGGATGTGCGACATTGCCGCTTTGTGACGACGTTCTTTTTGGTTTGTTTAACTTTTGCTAGCAGTTTCATCTATTGCATTCCCAATGTTTGCATGAATTTGCAGTTTCATTTTATTTATTTAGTAAGTTGGTGTATATGTATGCTTCATTTATTGGCCAAAAAGCTGTTGCTGACGGTAGGTATTTTTTCATTATAAAATCAGTATTTAAAAAGGTTTTTCATTTTTGTTTAAGCATTGTCTTCATTCGTTTTGATTGGATTTTCACTTTCAATTTGGAACCGAAAAAAACACCATTCGAATTTATATTTTCAGATTACAACAGTAATTTCGAATAAATTAATTTCCATGGATGAATTTTTTTTTTACTTTTAAAGTGATTTAAAACGAAATTGAGTTGCTATCTAGGTAGTTTAAACACGGCTAAAGATTGGTTTGTGCTTTGAAACGAATTCATGTACAATTTTCGCTATGGAAATGTAATTCTAGCAGATCATGACTTTTGTACGGCTACTGCCGTATCAGTATATAATTCAAAGATTCGAGTTTTACAAAATTGTCTGCCATTGAGAAGCAACTACATCATTTTATGATTTATGCACTTAAAAAGTATATTTTGATACAAATCTTACGAATACATACAAAATACATATATATATATGTACTTAATAGAACATATACAGACATATGTACATGCGCGTAAGCATATATTATGTAGAACTCGCTTCCAACGCCATTAGATGTAACAGATATTTCAGCATTATTAAGATACGAAATATTTAATTTGCTTTTGGGGACATGCATTCTTAAACTTTTGCTAGGACGTTTTTACAGCAACAAATTTATTTAACAAGACTTGAATACAAGTAAACCTAATATATTCTTACAATTTTGAGCAAGTATTAAATACAACCATTTGGTTCACCGCGGTGGAAATTTTGAAGTTTATGAATTCTTGCTAGACTCTACATAAGTTCCATTTTGCAGCAGAGGGTACTGGGTCAAAGCTTTATTTTCTATTTGCTCTATTTACCGCATATCCAAATGTAAGACACATTCAATAATAAAACAAATATTTACAAGTAAGAATTGTCCGATTATTATAATGAATACGTATGTAATTCGCTTTTTTGCTTCAAAAGTGCAGCAATCAAAAAGCATAAAAGTGGAAAACAATATTTTCTTAAACTCTTTTAGAGCGCATACTAATTAAAATGAACCAGCAGCAAAAGTCTAAAAAATACCTAACAATTTATTAATGTTGGGTAGGGAAAGTTGTAATATTAGTTTAATATGCAAAGAATATGTTAGTCCACAATTTGCAATCTACCATTTAAATATACTTCGTGCATTTGTTTTAAAGTTGTATGAAAATAAATCACTTTTAAATTTATATTTATGACAATTACATTGAGTTATTTGAAAGATCGCTTTCATTTTTGTTGGTTGTAAAAGATTTCAAAATAAAAGTACAATGGATGTGCAGCAGCTAATATTTTGGTCTTTTTTTGGACTCAAACAATTTCAAAATTATTTAAAGTTATAAAAAATGTAAAATAGTTGAATTATTATTTTTGTGAACTGATTGCGAAAGTAGAGTTACTTATAAATCTTTCAAAACCTTCACACTAAATAACTTTAATTGACTTTTTCAACAGCAACCAAACAAACTTTCCAAACACATAAAAAAAAAAACATCCAAAAACACACCCAAAAATAAATAATAATAATGTAGGTTAATATTTTTAGAAAAGTAAAGTCATATACTTTTTATGAGCAAAGAAACATTTTGAATATTTGTTGTAATCACACTTAAGTATTGGAAATAAAATTTGGTTTAGTTTCAAACAGACAGTGGCAAGGCAAATAATGATTATTTTCAAGCTCAACTATTTGACTTCAAACGCTCATACATAGTTGAAATAAATTGAAACGTGCATCGGATTCACTGATTTAAATGTTTACTTTTTAAAATTGGGCCGCGTTAGAAACACGTCGGCATATGCGAAATAGCCAACGAATTTAATCAACATTCGAAAATGTTTCTGCCAATTATTAATTATTGCGCATACGTAGTACATTGCGAATACGTAGCTAGCATGTAACAAATTAGAAACTACAGGAATGTATGTATTTGTGTGTGTGCAATACGTTGTGACATAAAAATCCAATATTTATTTTACAATTTTGAAGAATACATTTAGATTAGCGCCAACTTTTCAGCTAGATATATATTATAAATACTTTTTTCGGTTTTCGTAGTTGTGCTTGTGTATGTGTGTCTGTGTTAAAATGCAGCATGTTTCTTGCTATTTAATTTTTTAGTTTTCTGCATTCCCTTCTTAGTCCTCCAACAGGTATACAATTATTATTTTTTACAATTAAAGCTTATATTGTTGCTGTGGCATACATCAACATCAATATGTACTACCTTTGATATCAACATAAATAAATATATTTAAAAAGCCGATAAAAAGGATTATTTTTTTTATAAAAGTGCGAACCTTTGTAGCTCATATACAAATAAAATTGAATAGGTTCGCAAGTCTATGCATACATACATATATGTAATAGCTCTAAAATAAAATTTCATAAAATTATAAAAAGTTACAAAGTAGTAAATACATTTAAAATGCATGTTTTCTTTTTGCGCGATGACAGTTTCGTTTTTCGTAATTTTTCTTGCACGACTCTAACCTCAATAAACAAATTTTACCAATGCCTTAGTTCAGTATCAGCAGCAGTAACAATTTAGCATCCAATATTATTCAACTAATTTTCGATGTTAAACATCCATCTTGCACAATTATTACTCTTTCAACTTACGATACTAAACTTAGTTTCTAAGGAATATTTAATTTACTTCCACAACTTTAGAAAATAATTTCTACTTGGCAAACTACTCGTACATCAAAAAATTTATGTAAATAAAAAAAAAAAAAAAAAAACAAAAAAAAATAAAGAACTTGGCAATTAGAAGAATAGAAATTTGAAAAATGCTGAAATAATTTCGCACTGTTATATTAGCATATATATGAGTCATTTTACGTATACCAATCCAATTTGTATACTTTTACGCATTCTAAATGATCAATGTCGGCTCAACGTAGCGCCACGACAGGATGTCATTTGTCTAGGCCTCAGTTTCGGCGCCCTTTAGTCGGAGCCGTGCGAAATCTTCAAAGATAATGTCATCATCTTGTGAATCATCTTCATCTAGTTGTATCAAATTGGTTGTGGGCACCTCGGCTTGTTGCGCCTCGTCAACGCCAATGCCACCGTTACCACATTCCAACGATAATGCACCATCGCGTATGCTCTGGCGTGGCGACTTATCCATTAATAGTGGACTATCTTCCTCTTCAGGTTTTGGATGCATCAATGTAAATGGCAATTCAGCTACCAAATCATTGCCCAGCAACGCTCCGCTGATCAGTAGTTTAACTTTCACTTTGTAGTGTACAATGATGCCAAGACTTTCGCGTTGTGCCGGATTCGTAATGAGCGTGCTGGACGCCAAATTTGTATCCTCGTGCTTCAACTGGCCGTCGAGCGCGAGCCCCCACTTGTCCTTGTTGTCGGCAAGCAGTGGACACAATTCAAACACTTTCGAGAGCGTAAAACCGGGCAGCACCTGACAACCATCCTCTGATTCGGTTTCCGCCACCACCGACTTATACTGCGCCGTCGAGAAAAGGCAAATGTCGGCAAATTGACGTACACAAACTTTAATCTTCTTTACGTTGCGATTCGAATTGTTAGCTATATGCACATTGACGGAAATCTTTTCACCATGATGATATAACTCCTTGTCCAAACTGGCTTCTAGGTGGATTTTATTCGGTTTCAACAGAAACTCTTTGCTCACTTCAATGGATGGTTGCTCGCCCACCTTGGACGGTGCGTACATAACCTTACGGATGGTCAATCGGACAGAGTTACGCTTATGCGGTTTATCATCGATGTGTTCGCCTGTGAGAAGTCAAATTCTTTATTAATATCATTTCTCAATTGCTTATTAAATGCAAAAAAAACTCAGCTTGAAGACAGTGTGTATAATTTCTAATAATTCTTAATTAATTCTTACTGGAGCCAGCTTGATCTTAAAAACAAGTGATAGGTATATATGTACACCTGCTTGCCTCATCTCTTTTCAAAAGTGTCAAGGAAGGCTGCTTAGAAATGCATTAGCTAGCCGATTTTCCTCTCTAAAACCTTATCATCTAGCAAATTAATGCTGTCTTTAATAGAAGATGTTTCTGATTGAAATATATCAACAAAACTCCGCTATATGTACAGCAAGGTGGAACAATATTTATTATATGGAAACTTTTTATGTTTGTTTTAGTGATCGCATAAATACTGAAAAGATAAGAGGTAGGAATTTTTACATTCATACATGTTGTTCTTATTATTTTTATAGCGATTATCCAAAACCGGAGGAAACGTAAACTAATTGCCATCGAAGTCATCTAACGGTAGGCCCACGAAAGGAAAACCTTTCGTTGAGTCGACTCTGTGTCGGACGATAGGGAGAGGGGTTGAGATAGTTTTGAGGGTGGAATCTCTGCTTACAGGACATACATATGATGGATATATCAAGGTCCAGTCGGGCGCTCCATCTCCATCAATATATGGCATGTGCATACATGTTTTCAACAACAACAACAAAAATGTTGCAATGGTACCGGTTGTTGCTGAACAACGCATTTAAATTTGAAAAACTTCAATAAACTAAAAGGTGATGGTGAGTAAAAACTGTACTTTAAAGAAATCATCCAATATCCGTTTCCCAAACATTAAACAAAATTTTAACAACAAAGCAATCATGATATCTCTCAATTTTTAGCAAATAAATACTATAAAGAAATTTAAAAGTCAAGTTGAATGAGAACCTAATTTAGTATTAAAAACAGCATCCCTTTTAAGGAACTTTAAAGAGGCGAAAATAAAAAGTAGAATATTTAGTATTTTATTCTCACGAACTTGATGTGCTACACAAACAGACACAGGCATATATGTATATACAACAATACCCACATGCCTACATACACATGTGCGTAATTTCTATTGAGCTGCAGCAGTCGAATGCTTCGGAAATGTTTCTAATATTCTAACAGCAGATATACTCATTAAAATTTCTGTTTAATTCTGTTTAATTTCAGTGAATAGTAATTTATAGGCAAGTGAATTTGCGTCAATGTTAGAAATGTGTAGACCCAAAGTAAGGGGATAAAAAGGAATAAACAAAATTCACTTTTATTTACTATACATGCATACGAACGAACATACAAACAATCGTGCATATACAGATGTATTGCCTTTATGGCATCACAAACGCATTATATGCATATATGTAAGTATTTATGTATATACTTATGTATGAGGAACATCTAATACAAAAAGTGCTGTAGCCAAACACGAATACATTTCTTTTAATAAGTTTATATTAAAATCCGTTGCAAAAAGACGTCAAAATAGAATTATTGTGTAGCAAATTTATTTATACAATTTTCTTGAAGTAAAATTTTTCGGAAACCACTTATTTTCATGATCCTGACCTATTAAAAATTCTTAATCGAAAATTCCATACAAAAAAATGCAATTTTTTTAAGCTATTTACGCTTCGCTGTGGCGTGCGGGTGTAAGTTTCTTTTGCAACATTCTTCTTTTGAATGGATTTAATTTACCTATGACTACAATTCCATACTTATAATAAAGACACATTCGATTTGAATTGATTAATTTTAGTTTGCCACTTTTGATATTGTGCAATAATTATATGAATTACATATATATGTATATATGTGCAAATGTACATAAACAGCTACATCAAATTAAAAGTTAATTATTGGGGAGTAATTAACTCAAACGCTTGCCGACAGAATAAAAACATCAGATAGGTAGAAGTGCGATTAAGAAAAATAAACAAAAAAGCAAGGTAAAAGAGAAAAAATAAAATAAATTCCACACAGTTGTGTTATATTATATTCACAACGGCATACCACGCATGTAAACGGCAAATACGCCACAAGCATAGATAACCAATACAACACGCGCAAAGCTTAGAGGCTTTGTTATTTAGGAAATATGTATACATATCTACCCTCAAAGTATATGAATGTAGTATGCGATCGCAGCGATATCGTTTTGCAATGAAATCCCAATAACCAAAACGGCCAATGGCAACAGCTAACAATGCAATAAAAAGGTAAATGAGCTGAGAGGAATGACATAGCGGCAAAAGTATAGACATTAGAATGATGAATCATGATTTATTCGCCATAAATGAAGCTTACTTTGAATTTCATTGCTTTCAAATCGATGGCATGAAGTACATTTTATCGAATTAAAGCCGGTTTCCCAAATTGGAAAATTATTTAAAAATTTTTAATTTTATACGAAATATTTAGCACCGGAAAATTTGTTCTTGAATAAAGTTATTGGTTAAACATGTTGTTTATTTACTGTATATTAACAGAAAATGTCTTAATTATCTAACACAAAATGTTTTATTTGATTTTTTTGTGTATTTCCCATGCATTCTAAATATTTCATTATATTTTCATTAAACATTTAATTTTTAATTAAACGAAGCAATTAGTTTTCGTTACATATAAATTATTATAGGCTATAACCGTCGTAACCCCTATACGTCATTACTTTAAATGGTCTGCATCCACTTGCGCACCAATTAAAACTGCGCACCCAATGACGGCGCATTGACGAGATATTGGCCATATTTTTGATGCAGAAAAAACCAAAGCAAATATATGTATAATTGAATTATTGTGTCCGTTGTCATGAAATTATTATCGACTAGATTAATTAACCTCATTGTGACATGCGTTATCGCGCAGTAACCACGACGACTACGAAAATAATGAACTACAGCGGCGAGGGTGTTCGCAATGAATGAATTTGACTTTGAAAATGACCTGAATATACAATTTATTATCAAGTCCTAAAAAATTCCTCAATTAGAACAGAGATTAAATAAAATGATTACCTATCGCTTAAAAACAGGTTTACCAATTTACACTACACTTAAAGAGAAGAGTCCTCTTCTATTTACTCACCAACAAAGGCTTTTAATTCGTAGTCCACGCCACAAGATTTGCCTGTGTCCCCAGGAGCTGGTTGAAGCGACACTGATGCCGGACAATACGGAGGAACTTCAAAGTAAAACGGATATGCATTTGGCCCCAATTTTTTTATAAGCCGCTCTTGTAATCTTGTCAATGGCCGCTCATTTTGTTGTGGCGGATATATTTGTTCATGCGCTAGATACAAATCTTTTCGAAAGGTCAAGCCAAGTACATCCAAATCTTCTCGACCATAACGAAACGCGGCGAGAACTTGTCCAAAAACTTTGCGGTCTTTAACATACTCCGGATCGATGAAAACTACACCGTCGATCGGATCCACATGTGTAACGTGATCGACGAAATCGCGCTTTCCTAGGTACACTGTGACCTTTCCATTAGATGAACTCTTTTTAAATACTCTTGTGGCTTGGCGACGCGAACTCGCATCAGCATCTCCACCACCACCTCCAGCCTCATCTGACGAGGGTGTGGCAGTAGTTGCGGCTCCACTGGTGGAAAGGGTATTCATCAGTGTATATATTTTATTGAAACAGCCTCTTTTCACTGGATCGTATATAGGTGGTTACGCTTGCTCTATCAAATTGCTTCTATTGTTGCATTTATCTGCAGGTAACACGATGATAGTATGGTTATAAATTCCGAGAAATATCACATTTACCTTCTTAATCGTTTAAGTTTGCAACTAAATATTTCCAAAAATTTTTATCCTCATCTCCTAGATCGGTTCTATCTTGGTATTTCTCGTATATTTTGCTTTAATTTAGTGCACTTTATAAAATGTCAATTTTGTCTACAACTTTTTCCTCCAATTAACTTCTTCTCATTCTTCTCATATTTTTTAAACGATCAGAAATTAATCAACGACGACGACCAACCCAAAATATTCAGCAAAAAATTGACACGAAGGAAACGTCACACGGAATGTGTATACCGTTCAGTGTTGCACATCAAAAGGGACAAAACCGAAAACATCACTATAAATTAGGTATTTAGTTTATTCAACTAGCCAAACTTTGTACTCAAAAAATTAGTTCTATGTATCACTATTATCTAAAATAAAATCCCATTTTTGCAAAACGAATCTTCTATGTATATATTATATAAAATATTTTCAAATATATGAAGAAAACTAGGCAATACAACACTGATAAATTACGTCACAAATTTCTTCGTAGAATAGCGATAACCAAAGTAATCTCCAATTATGTAATGTGTTGTAAAATGTGTGTAATTGCAAAAAGGTTTTTTTGGTATTCAGTATTACTACAATATTAAAATTTTGAAGCAACCAGAAAAAACTTTAATGCATCCAAATATATTAGCTTCATAATTTTTATTATTATTTTAAACAATTTAAGCACTATATCAATTATGCAAATAAGGATTTAATATACACGTAACCTCTACATTTTTATTGAATTAATTTTTTCCAAATGCAATTAAGTTTCCGAATATTAATGGAATATTTGAGTCAATGTTTAACCATTTAGTTGGTATGCATATCTAGAGTAAACGTGCTTCCCAAATATTTTTCCATTATATTTTAATAGATCCGGCAACTTTATACACACAGGTGCATATGGCAATGCTATTAAAATTTTTATAAGAAACACGTGTGTTCACAAGTAGCGTGGTTCGTTCATTTTCTCGTTGGTTCAGATCGGTTAAGCATTGCTGTTAAGGAAAGATTTTAAAGATTGAAAATGAAGCAAAAAAAGTCAAATGTTGTGGCAAAATCACCTTTAAACGGTGTAAAAAATGATAGCTTCGTAAAGAAACAAAAAAATAGTGTATTAAGCACACCACCAAAAGGAACACCGGCAAAGAACAATCAAAAAAAGCTTGGCAAAACTCCTGTTAAGGAAGTACCCGCAAAAATGGTAGAGGAGGAAGAGGATGATGAATCCGAAGATGAAGAAGATTCGGGTGCCGACGTCGCAGAAGATGTCGCCAACGAAGGTGGTGACTCCGAAGCTGAAGATGAAGAGGACGATGATGATGAAGAAGATGAGGATGATGAAGAAGATGATAATGATGATGATGAAGATGACGATTTGGTAGATAACGAAGCAGAGGAAGTTAAAAAGGATGAGGCTGAGGATGATAATGAGGAAGACAATGATGACGAAGAACCAGTTGAAGCACCAATTGGAAAGCATTCTTCGGAATCCCCAGCCAAGGTTAAGTCGAAGAAGTCGAAGACATCGGATGAGACTGGTGTGCAAAAAATTAAAACTGGGGCTCCTCCAAAAGATTTTCCCCAGGAGCAGGTGCTTATTGTAAAAAATTTGCCTAAACGTAAGTAACTTGTAGATAAAGTTGATTTAAATATATAATGTCTTGAATTCATGCAGATTATAAGCAAATTGACATCGTTGAGGTGTTTGCAAAGTTTGGTACGTTAGATACAATTTATAATATTCGTGGTCCAGCAAGTTGCGTTGCATATGTTGCATATACATCGCCTGAAGAAGCCGAAGCGGCCCAAGTAGCAACAAACAATATAGCTAAGGTAAAGGGAGCCATTTTAAAAGTAAACATTCAAACACCAAATCCGAAGAAAGTTAAAAAGACCGAACTTAAAAGTAAGATTTCTGAAGAAAAAAGAGAATCATTCGAAGTAAACAAAAAGAAGATTGAGGAAAGCAAAAACCGCACGATTTATATCAAAAATTTAAAAATCGGTACCACAGAAGATCAAATTAGAAGCCATTTCGCTAATTGTGGTGCCATTGAAAATATTAAACTATTGACACGTGGTCCAACCTCTTCTAGTTTTGTTTGTTTCGAAGATGAATCGGCAGTTCCGTCAGCTATGGAGCTACACAATTCAATACTAAATGAGAGAAATATTTGGGTACATAAGAGTGACGAATTCAATGAGAAGACTAAGGATCCTCAACGCACAATCCTACTTAAAAATAAAGCAAATTTATGTAAGTAACTAAGAATGGTTATAGTTACAGCGTATTAATTTCTATTTATTTGCAGCAAATCTTGAGTCGTCGAAATTAGAGGCGATATTCTCCAAGTGTGGCGAAATAGAAGCCTATTCCATATTATGCAAGAAAACCATTTTGGCTTTTATAACATTCAAGGATCAAAAAGCTGCGAAGAAAGCTCTAAAATTGAATGGTACTAGTGTCCAAGGTATCGATTTAGAAATTGAGGAGTATAAAGTAAATACACCTAAAAGTAAATCAACTGTATTTGTACAGAATTTGAGATCAGGTAAGCTTTTTATGAACTTTAATATTTTCGAATTTATTATGAAAAATTATACAACTTATGTAAGATATTCAAAGTTTAATTGTTAATTATGAATGTTTGTAATTTATTTAAATATTTCAGGTGTAACTGGAGAAGAGCTTCGTGAGCTTTTCTCTTCAACTGGACCAATTGAGAGTGTGAATGTATTTAATAACTTCGCCATTGTTAAATTCGAGGATACTGAAAGTTTTTGCAAAGCTTTCCTCTTAAACGAGTCATATCTACGCGGACAAATTATATTCTTGGAACCATATTCGGAAAAGAAACAAGCTGTGCTAAGAAAAATCCATCATAAGCCAGGATTTAATGGGAAAAGATTGGCGAATTCGCAATATAAGGGCTTTGCTAAAAAGAGGAAATTTAACTAACTTAGCTGTTGCTACATAAATTTTTAATTACTTTTGGTATGAAAAGTAATTTTTAAATATAGTTTTAAATATAATATATAAAACAAAATGTTTTTTTTTTTATTTGATCGTCACATCGATCACCGATTGAGATCGAAGAAATGTGCGTACGGTGAAATTATACCTAAGTCGATGAAAATAGATTTTGAAGTGGAAAAAAATAGGTGAATAACGTTAAGTTCCTTTAGAGGATCGGCATCTGACATTACCAAAAAATTTAGGCTTCCTGCATTTTGAGAACCCCACATAATTGAACGAAATGAATTATGAAAATGAAGAATATAAGAATAGGCGGACAATAACAAGCCGTTTAGAAAAAATACATACGTTTTCGTCTTTAAGTAATGTTACTTTCTACTTCAGAATTGAAGAAAACAGTCGGTCCTGATTGGTATAAGCTTGACTTCTTAACGATTTTATAAATATAGCAGGAAACTTTGAGACATCCTTCAGTATGAGAATCCCATTTATTTGATTATTTGGCGGTGAAAAAGTTCAACATCACTTGACTTGCTACTTATTGACTTCTTCCTGCTCTTGTTTTTGTAAGAATAAAACGCGTGGTGGAAGTTTTTTTCTTTTTACTGGATCGCAAACCATCTCTACATAACTTGACTTTTCACAGGAAACCCCTTATTTATCCAATCTCAAAATTCCCGTGGAAGAATATAAAAAAGACCTAATCTCTATAATATCTCTATTCGACAGTTAAAGCTTTGAAACAAAAAAAATTATTTGTAATTTTCTATGACAGCCGAGTCATACTATCAACCGGGAGCTTTCCTCAATATTATTTGGGGAATGTTTTTTGTCGTTAAAACAACATGATACCCCATACAACGGTTGTATATGCAATTGAACCGGGGTATCCAGTGATTGGAATTTGCTATTTAGATTGATTTAAAATGAATACTGTAAATTTTTTTTGATAATTCACTTTAATGGCTAAGTATTTTTTTAATAATGACCATACGAATATTTTGAAAATGACAGATCGAAAATATAAACTAAAATTAAAATATTAATGGTCTTACAAACGACATGAATGAAAATAGAATTTATTGTTTCTAATATATTTATTTATGAACCTAAGTACCTAATTTTTAAAAATTTTTAAACCTTGAACTCGACTTAAGCTACTTCTACGCACGACTGCAGATTTTTAGCTGCACACCTAAATACTTACATATGTAGGTGCACAGTGTATTTATATGGATTTATATGTATATATGTTAATAAATATGTGTGTAGGTAAACGCGACTTCTTGTGTGATTCATTGCGACGCCGGCAGTTCATATCACGCCGTATTGTTGCGTTTCGAACTCAAAAGTCGCATGATTCATGAGATTCACACTCGTGGGCTGTTATATTTGTGATTCCTCCATCGAATCTTTTTCGGTCTCGCTCTCCGCACGAAATTTCCAATGAATGTGCTAATATGCTAAAACGAGTATAAAATTTATATATGTATAATAAAATATATGTACTTATGTATGTATTTCAATGATCACGTCGATCGCTTTACCAACAAAACGAATGCACTTTTGCATTACTTTTATATTTCTGCTATTATTCCGTGTTGATAGTAAAGAGAAGAAGATCCCCACGCCCAAATATTTGCGAAAGGTTTCTCTCTCTTCCTATGCCTTGCACATACATATGTATGTATGTATGTATAGACTTTCACATCACACACAGTCAGATATACATATGTACGTGTGCAAGTATGTGTAAGTAAGCATTTGCTATTTGCAAACTGCTGTAAATTGCATGATGTGCCTATGCATTTGCACATCCGCACGTACGGACGTATATCAGAGGTCGCATTAAATATTCATATTGAAGTGCAAATAAAAATAAACACCTACTTATACTCATATTTATGTATATCGCGGCAGCGAATTTGATATAGTACTTAAACTACCCATTTCTCTTCCGAGTTCCAGAGATGGCCTACAAAAGTAACGAAAATCCCTTACTGTCATAAATATTGCCAAAAAAAGGGTCTATACTGGATGAAAATATTTTATAGCTAATTTCAGGTTGTTTTTCCAACGTATACGTATTAATTTAATCTAACTTTGCATTTGTAGTATATATTTGTTCTTTCCTCAATTATGCAGTATGTTGCCTATTTGTCCAACGCTTAAAAGATTTCAGTTTGATACCCAATTAACCCATTAACCTTGAACAATGTTTAAAAGCACCCGTTCTCTTTTCGTTCTATTCCGAGTTGTGGTATATGAATTTGCAGCAGCAAATGCGGAAGTTGGAGCTATACTCATATGATTACGCAGTTACCGTTAGTTTTTTTTTTTCTGCGTGTAGTTTTCAAGACGTTGTCACATAAAGGTTTTTGATTAAAGAAAAAAGTGGAAGAAAAAAGACTTTCGAGAAACCTCAACATTAGACAACTATCAAATGACGATCTCATCGACATTGACAAATTTCTACCATATCTTCCATTTCTTTACAGCAGTCGTGAAATCGTTTTCTTTGCTCCTCGCTATATAATTCAAAATTCATTGAGAATTTGCAAAGATTGCAAAGATTGCAAAGATTGCAAAGACTGTCAATGAAATGTACTTCGATGTACGTATTACATCCTAAGCTAAGTTAAGGTAAGAACTTTTTGTAAATTTTTATATTTACCCAGAAAAAGATGTTTTAATTAATAATTGAGACGATTGAGACGCTTCCATATAACAATATGTATACCATCATAAAATGTTCATCAGGTCAACATACTCCACTGTTATTTTTACACTATACAAGAATGAGATATGCACTTTGTTGCTACACCTTCATTTGAATACATTTTTCCGCTGGATAGCATTTACATAAGGAAAATTAAGGAAAACACGTTTAAAATAATTTTGAATTTTTAACATTTATTGTATTTCTAATATCGGCCACTTTAGCTAGTGGTTGCTGTTAGTCACATGCACACATATGTACATATGTATGAAATTGCTGTCATGTCTATCTTGTACCACTTCGGGCATTTGTTGTTCTTTACTGGTAATTAATTAAGCATATGTATATATATATATATATATATATACTATATATAATTCCGCTGGGTTCCGTGCTTCGATAAGCTTCATATTTTAATTCTAATTACTGCATTAAATCAGTTCATGCTTTTGTTGGTATGTTGTGTAAGTCCATCAGTATTTATATGCATTTCTATGCAACTGGTATGTTTGATGTATGTAAGTAAAAATATGTGTTTGCATGCACTTGTAAACATGTAGTTCAATATGTAAGCATGTCTTTTTTACCTTTCTACGGTATTTGGCGATCTCACTGATTTTGTAGATTTTCCTTTAAACAAATCAGTCGTAATGATTTCTATGTCTGATATATGGTTTTTTAGGTGGCAATATGCAATGAATAATTCTATTCGCATTTTTATATGTATTAATTGATAAATATCCCATTTTTAAGGGTAATTATTTTGTTTTAAAAGATATTCATAGCTTTACTTTCTAGTATTATTTTTTTATTTTAATTGTGTATAATTGTATAATATGCTCTAGATATACGTATGTAAATATAAAAGTTACACTTAAATTTTCAAGTTAATAGTGATTTCTATAATAAGAAAGGTAAATTAATAATGTTTGTTAAAAAATGTCAATTTCTTTTTCAATGTTAGAGTAAATCTACCAAATGCATACAATAATACCCAATGAACACTTCAAAAAAGTCCACAAATCAACTTTTTAATGTATTGTGTAATTGTATAAGATATGTATGTATATTCATACACATATTAAATGTAGACTGTATTTCCAGGTGTGATCGTGTGCAAATTACAACGGTAAATGATGTTCAAGGTCCCTCTATCATGTTAAAAAAAAACAAGTTTCGATAGTTTAATATGTGACTCATATGCGCGCATATCAATTTGAAATGGAACATATTCAGAGTTGCTTAAATAAAAATAATCAAGGGAATTTTCAGCTATCGGAAGCTGATCGGCATGATTTGAAAGGAATTCTACACCTATGCATATCATAAATATTGAAAATAGTAGTTTTGTTTAGTATGAATGTGTAATGCTTTTGCGTTTGGCAAAAATGGAGAAGAACTCGATCCAATACTTTGAAGGAACCATTTAACAAAACAACACTTTGTCAAGACCAAAGCGTCTTTTGTTTGCAGCGATCATTCATCAAAATCATGCAACAAATGCACACTCTGGAAAAGTAAAATATTTTTTCTGCTAGCTTTATTTGTTGCCAACTGGAAGTACACTTTAATGCAATATGGAAGCTAACTAATTCGAAAAAACAGAGAAGTTAGTGGTTAAAAATTTCGCGTAATGAAAGCAACGGCACCTATGTATATGCTACTGTAGTCAGTCTCCTTATTTAAAATATTTCATTAAAACGTCATATCTACCCACACAACACAATCATTATATTCGGATTTAAGCTAAAACACAGCAATATTATTTTCCAAGCAATATTTATTTCCCCCCTCAAGTGCATTACAAAATAGCAACTTTTCAATCAATATCACTTGCATTCAATTCAATTAACAATAAGGCAAATGAGATGTAAAGGGCACTACTGTTAAAGCAAGCAAAATTACGGAAAATCATTTATTTCACAAAGAGCTATTAAGGCTTATTATATATTTGCTTTTTTGTTTTTTTTGTTTTTTGTGCTCTACTTGTTTGTATTTTTTAAGCGACAACATACCTACAATAAATTAAAGTGCTTATATGCGGGCACATGTACTACAATAAATGTGAGAGCAGGCAATGTGAATAAATTCGAGTTGTGAGTTCATTAAAAATGATTTACGTTTGCGTCTTAAATACTAAAATACAATTGGAACAAAATATTTAATTAAAAGATCTTCTAGAAGACAAATTTTTTAAACAACACCGAGATATTTGGCTGGCTTGATATTTGCAATAGCATGCGTGAGTTTAATTTATGAACGAGCTAGTGAGTATGTATAAATTGTGTACTGAAGGAAGGTTTGATGTGGCAGAATAAAATATAATTACTACCTAAATTATACAAATTATAATAAAAATTAAAATAAAACACATACATTAATTTTATTCTTTTTTTGTAGCTTTTTAATCGTTTTGTTTTTTGTTTTGCGTACAAGTTTATCGTAAAAATTATCGTAGTTTTGAGAATAATATAATATATATGTATGTTTTGACAGACTTATAAATTGAGAATTTCTTTTTTTTTTCTTTTTAAACAAATTAAAGAAAATAATACAAATGAGAAAAATAAGAAGTAGGAATTTCGGAAGAGAATTACAAAAATAATAATAATACATTGGGTAGGAGCACAGCAAATCCACAATTTATTTTATAAATAATATTAACTTTTTTTTACATTTAAGTATACCGTTTCGTTTTCTTGCGTTATACATTTACTCACATATTGTAAACAGGAACAGAATAATGAAGTACAAAAATATATCAAAAATGCACAATTCGATCGATCGTTAATGTGATTAAAGATTAAAATATCTTTTCGCATGCCATCTAATATTTAATAGATATTCATATACATATGTGTATAAAAGATAATGTCACTTCATATATGTTTTTACTTATGCCGTGGTCCGTGCATAAATTTTTATAATTATATTTTTATTTTTTATTTTTTTTTTTGTTATGCTTATATTTTGCATTTAATAATTTTAAAATGTTTCGTGTGAATATTAGTTGTCGTTGTTAGGCCGAAATCTACTGGCTCACAAAGTGGTAATAAGAATTTTTTTTCTGTAGCTTTTTCATAAATTTTATGATTTTTTATTTCGTTTTTCGACTTTCCCATACATTCACCAGCACAAAATCAACTATTTAAATAAATGACAAAAGTAAAAAATTACTATGATAAACAGGAAAACATAATTAACGTTGAGCATTCCAACATCAATCCACAGATGATAATGATTATAAAAGATTTCTGAATAACTGAAACAATAAATATTTTTGTCTTTAAATAAGCAATAAAATTATTCTGATTTGGTTACTAATCAGAGTAAACGGCAAATATAATAGCAGAATTCGCCACAGAGGTCTTGTCCGAGTGTAAAAGAGCAAAAAATTATTGAAAACATTAGACACCGAACTATTGAAGATAAAAAAAATAGACTATTAAAAAACAAAATACACATTAAAAATTATATTCCCTTTTTGAGAGGGTTGACACCTTAGAGAACCATGCAACTTGGCGTAGATTATCATCAACGAAGTGTATCAAATACGTACATAATTGGGATGTGCAGTTTTATATTTATGCAGAGTCTATCGCAATTAAGCGAACACCAATGACAATGTGTATTTTAGTTTTAATTCAAAATATTTTCGTTGAAAATATTCAATTACTTAGCTTTATGATTTTTGTTCGTCTCGCATCTGTATTCCACCATCGATAATTATTCCTTTATTATGTGAATTTCTACCAACTCTCACTGAATCTCATTTTTCTTATCAAAGTTCGTCTAATATAATATTTCCCTCTGTCAAAATACTCTTCTGATTTTATTTGTTTTGATTGTGATTAGCAATCTGCATATCAATAAAATTGTAAAAAAAATTATACGCAGCTGCTTTTACCCACCACTCCTTACTAATTCCCTCCTAGTACCTTGTGCATTATGTCTATTCGTCCAAAGGAAAATTTCCCACACAAAAACAAATATTAATAAATGACGAAGATCGCTTTCATTGATCTAACATTTCTTCATTTTGCTTACTGCACTTTAAAAAATACAAAGTCTTCTATCCCTTATCTTTAAGCATCGATCAGAGATGCCTGTATATGCTGCTCCAATAGAGGGTCTTCACCATTCTCTAGCTCAAGTTTATGAATACCATTTTCTATCAATTGCAGAGCGTCGCCGTCACCTTTACCGTTCAAATGTGATTTCTGCTCCGGTTGAATAACCATAGGTTCTCCTGCTCCTATACCAACGGTACCGTTTGTCTTTATCTCTTCTTCGGTAGGTTTATTTTTTAATTCATTTGAAAATTTAGTTGGAGTTACTGCTTTCTTAGTTGCATCTTTGGTTTTCGCTTTCAGAACCGAATTTGCCGTTTTCGTTGGCGAAAGTGAGGATTTGCCAGCTGTTGATGGTTTAATAGGGGCCGGTGAAGTCTTTTTCTGCAACGTACTGTTGGAGGTTTTTGCAGCTGTTGCGCTAGTCGATACACTACCTACAGTGCGACGTGTCGTAGTTGATGATAAGGTTGATGAATGCGTGGTCTTCGGAGCAGGGCGAGCAGTAAAAGTCTTAGTAGTTGTAGTTGTTGTAGTGGTAGAAGTCGAACTCTTAGCACGACTTGCAGTAGTTGTTGAGCTCGAACTTTTAGTTACGCCATTAACAGTTGTTGCAGTAGTTTTAAGAGGACTTTTGGTCATAGCTACACCAGTACCTGTGCTGGTTGGAGCCACTTTGCGTAGCTGCGATGTCAAAGTGGTGCGAGGCGATGACAACTTCGGTTTGGTTGTACCCGAGAGACCCAAAGTAGTTGGCTTAGTAGGTGCACCGCTGGTTGGTTTCGGTTTGGCTGTGGTTGTGCCATTGGAAGTAGTCGTCGATGCCCCTGTGGTAGTCGGTGCAGAACGACGTGCAGCAGTAGTCGTGGTAGTGATGCGAGAAGCAGTCAATTTAGCAGAAGTTGGTGCTGTCGTTGGACGTGCTGCAGCTGTGGTCTTAGTAACTGTTCGGGACGATGCAGTAGTGGAGGTTAACGGCTTGCGAGCAGCAGTAGTAGCTGATAATTTTATAGAAGCCGTACTTGTTGTCGGTTTTTTCTCAGCGGTGGCAGTCGTCTTAACAGGAGCTGTACGTGGTCTAGCACCAGACACTGTTGAAAGGGATGTTTTGCCAACCGGTTTCTTAGTAGGTTCTGCAGTCTTTTTAACATCGGCAACCTTTGATTTCGTTGAAGTTGGAGTACGAGCCTGTTTAACGTCAGTTTTTTTGTGAGCTTCCCCAGCAACTGTTAAAGCAGCAGCCGTAGCTGCCAGAGCACCTACAGCAGTAGCAGTGATCACGGTTTCTTCAACAGCTGACGGTGTGGCTGCGTTAGCAGCTACCTCCGCAGTCTTTTCCAAAGTAGTAGGCGCCGAGTGATGATCCGAAGTTTCCAAAATTGGTTCAGCCACAGCGTTTACATTTGCATTAAAATTACTGTTCTCTTCTAAAACACTTACAGGCTCCAAAGGGTACACCTGTACCTCGGACTCTGGCTGTGTAATAAGCTCTGGCTCAGAAACTGATTGTAATTCAGATTCTGGCACAGCTTTAAGTTCTGGCTCAGATACAGCCACATATTCTGGTTCAGCAACGCCTGACTCTGCCTGTTCCATATGAGTATTTTCATGTTCTGGCTCAGCAATGGGTGACTCTATCATTTCCAAATGAGTCTCTTCATGTGCTGGCTCAATTAATAGATACACCGGCTCAGGTTCGACTGGCGCAGCAATAGTGTTTTCCACAGATATAGAAGCTGGTATGTGCTCCTCAAACACATTTAATTCAGACTCCAATTTGACAGGAGATGCTACTACTGGTGGTTGTTCATCTTCTGGTTTTGTCAATAACAAATTGTCTTCCTGATGTTCAAATATGAACTCTGCTGTTTCCTCCTGGGAGTGCTGTTGCTCCTGTTGTTCGTTGTGGTAGCTTTGTTCGTTTTGCAGCGAAAAGTCAGCATCTGGCTGCGATGCGGTTAAAAATGTTGAAAATGCTTGATCCGCTTCAATTGGTGTTTGTTCAACCATTTCGTGTTGTTCGGGTTCTGAAGCAGCAAATGGATTCAGGCTTTCAACGATGTTGGCTGCTGTCTGTGCAACCTCCTCTACCTGCGAACACATGGAAAGACAGAAATAAATATTTTATATTAACTTAAAAAAGACGACTACTGTAAACATCAATTAATTAAGGAAAATACTAAAATACGGCGGTTTTACCGCTCTTTTATTTAACAAAAGCCTCAAAATGAAAGCAGTTAAATTTTTAACACCAAACTTCATACTCGAAAATATATCCAACATTGCGAATGATGTTGTACATATTATAACTGTGGTGCATCATTAACGACACTTCAGGTTTGCACCATCATTCATAGCGAAGACTTTTTACACTTAAAGCACATATGTATGTACATGTGTAGGTAGTCAAAAGCCATTGACATTTATATCCAAGAAAGCAAATAGTTTGGGGCACATAACAAAGATTTTTTCACAACTGGAAATAGCGCCCGACAGTCAGGCACTGCAATCGCTGATTAATAATAATTAAAAAAAAAGTATAATAGTTGATAATTGTACACATCCACACGCACAGTAATCAAAAATGAATTGGTTTACAACAACAAAACTCAGCTAATCTCGCTGAGTTACGATCTCTTTAATAACAGTGATAATTACGAATCTCATGCTACAAGTTTGAAATATAAAAGTATACTATATATTTGATAATGGAGAATGTTATCCAACGAAGTTCAAAACAAATATTAAATAGTGGAATAGTTAGAAACTAATAACGGATAATATCGGAGTAGAGAACGTGGAAGGGGTCGCAGACAGCTGAGGAATAGACTAACAGCACTAAATTATTTTTCGTTACAAAGACGAAGTTACACACACAAAAGACATTTAGAAAGAAAGCAAAAAATAAAAAAAAAAGTGAGCAAACACCTAAAATGTAAGAACAAAGAGTTAACAAATTAAAACAGGAGAAGCTTTGAAAATTCTAACATTTTAAAAGTAATTAAGCTACAAATTGAAGACAAAAAAAATGTGTCCATATTTAAAAACAACTTAGAAGAACTTGAAAGAAAAAGTTATGACAACAAGGTTAAAAAAAAAAAATCAACATAATGTTCTTCAAAAAAAGTGCCATTTTTGTTTTTTAGGCAAATTTGTATGGTATAAACATATAAGGTATATTCATTCATATTCATATATATATATATATGTATGTGTGTACATATGTATATAACAACTAATGCGACGTATGTACGTCTCATTTTTAAAAGCCCATTTAGATTTTATAACTACAATATTTTTCCATACGCAGAGTTCAGTTTTTATTTCCAAAGGCCTCATTGCTGCCGCCCCACTCACTTACTACTGGAATAACTTTATGCTTTAATGTACGCTAATTTATAGTGAGCTTAAAATGAAGGACCGAATATGTATGACAAAGATTTTAAGAAGTGAGTTTTGCAAAGTAAATGCACGTGATTGGAATTCACAATTGAGGCAGGAGATAGATCAATTCAAATATACTATTTTATTTCATGAATATGTAGAAAAACTCGAAACTCAAAACTCAAAACTAAAAACAAACAAAAGTTCATTTGGGATAGTAAGAGTATAAAAGAAATAACTAGATGATGATTTAGAGTATAACTTTGAACTTCTCAAAGGTTTTACTAAAACAGGCAATAAATATGCATCGCTTTGTGTACAATTGCCATGGCAATGATCGTTGAGAGGAGTCCATATATGACGACAGCAGCTGGAAGTATTAACCAAATGGAACTGTTGTTTCAGAAGGATTTTTGTTACGATTTCTACCAAGTTACGGGGTGTACATGTGTGTAAATATGTAAATAGGATTTAAACTCGATTACGGACAGTTCCTCAGTTAAGTCCAAAGCTGAAAAAATACATTATCAGGCTCTTTCATATAATAAAAAAAAAGCTACTTTATGTCTTTTGTTCTAATTGCATGTAATATTATATATATTACAAATACGAGGGCGGGTCAATAAGTACGTGACTTTTAGTAGTAGTGTTTAGTAGTGTAGGAGTAGTGTTGTTTTTTCAGTAAAGAGGTCAGAAATTCAAAAAGTCACAGACTTATTGACCCGCCCTCGTAATACAAATCGTATAAAAAATTTGGTAACATACTCTTAGGTGACTAAATAATTTCGAAAAATAAATATTTTGAATTCTATTAAGCGTTTAGCTTTTTACTCATTGTGTATTAATATTAATAAACACCTCATCAGCGGAAGGGAATGGCGATATTCACCACTCTAACGAACACCAAGTAACGCAAAAATAGAATATGTAACAATAATTAGACTAAGCGAAAAGCAAGCAACGAAAGCAGCAAATAATGAAACATAAGATGATATAAGATATAAATATTAATGTTTCGGCCACAAAACCATCAAACCTTTATATGCATACATACATTTTATATACGTATGTATGTGTGTTAATCTATTTTTTTAATGACGGAAACAGTTTGCGGGAGCAGCACTTTACGAGTCGAGGAGGTCGGTTTGGGCGATACTCGGGCAGTCACACAGCCGACAACGAAAAATTCAGCGTCCAAAATAATTTCTCGCTAAACTTAGCGACTCCTCTCCTCGCACAAGAAATGTAGTTAATTTGAATGTATGTATGTAAATGTATAGCATGGTGCGTTCTAAAGGAGACAGCAAAACGCCAAGCCAAACAAGACCAAGAGTGACAGCCGAGGAAATAACAAAAACAAAAAAAAAAAAAACAAAAAAACAAAAAAAAAAGGGCCAACCAAAACCAGAAAGTCCAAAACCCTACAAATTCAACAGAGAATACGAGAGCATAGAAATGACAGCAATGTGGAGCTGGTTTTTGGTGTTCGCTGTTTGGAAAAGTTATTTAAAACAAATGAAGGCAACTGAAAATGTCATTGACCAAACTTAGAGGCAGCAATAATAAAAGCAACAGTTGTTGGCATTCATCTAAAGGCAAGCACTAACGCCACTTGCAACGAAATGTCAGCTTTTTTAGGTATTCGTTTGTGTATATTTGTGTATAAACTTTCATGTGCATACATACATACATATATATATATATGTACATGTTTATGTGTAAGTATTATGTGGTATTTGTCTAAAGCTGGGAAAAATTATGGCGTTCGGCTGCTGAGCAACCAAGTGTAATGAGGTCACATATTAAGCCGTGCTACAATCACCAGTACATATACATACATATGTACACGTATGTATGTATGCCCATAGTGCATACCAACATTAATTGCGCTAGTCTGCTTTGCCTGCTTTGCCAGCTTGACTAGTTATGAGTTAGTCATCCGGCCAGGCAAAGAACTACTACCGATACAGACTTACATGCATACAAAAATTTATGTACATATGTGTATTCAAAGCAGCTAATTCGAATGAAAACATTTACACGAATTTGTTGTCTAAGCCGAGTCGCAACGCCATCAGCTGTGAGCGCCAACTGGCGATTGTCTAAGCCTGCAGACGCCATCGTCATCGTCATCGTCATCGTCAGCGCTGGCACAAAGATCGATGCACTGCACGAAAATTGGGCTACAACCGCTCAAGCAGCCAGCCAATGCGCGAGCACCGATTGCTTGCACAAGTTCGCACGAACAATTTTCGTTCGCATGCTAACAAAAAACCAAGGGAATTAAATAAATGGAGTGGCGAAAATCGAATACCAACTAACTTTAGCTCCAACACGAGAAAGTAACACGCTCAAAAGCCAAAATGTGAAAGAAAGAAATACTTGATAATGATGTATAATTAATTAATCACATGTGTAGATTTCATTTTTCTTAAACAAAACAAAAAATTACCGCCCAACTTGGTGTTTCTTCGCTATTTTTGTACTATTTATGAGCGATGAATTATTAGATAATTTGCGTTAGAAAGGGCGTTGGATTCGACACTCACACAATCGATTTTCTACACTTACACTAGAATTGATTTGTTTCAGACTTTAAGGGAGCATTAGTAACATTTAACCATCTTTTTATACATATAGTAAATATGTATGTACATATGTACAATACATAACCGTCAAGTGAGCATTTACAACGTCTTACATCAAGCACAAATTGGAAAATTACTACCCATTTTGGAGTTCGGAAAGGTTTTCAGAAATTCGCTATAGGGGAGGTAAAATCAATTATTTCTTGATATTATCGATAAAGTCTACAACTTGCAAGAATTGCACTGTATTAATTATTTTGAAAAAACAAATTAAAAATTAACATCAGATATTTGATATAAAATAAATAAAATAAATAAATAAAATATATATATATGTATGTATGTATATGTATATGTATATAGAAATGTATACATACATACATCTATATGCATATACATACATACATGCATACATACATATATGTATATGGTTTGTTGTTTATATTTAAATTTCATGTGAGTTTGTTCAGTGATATATAGCATGACCAATTTGACAAATTTCCGGATAAACGAAATTGAGACTTAAAACTCGTAAAGTTTTTCGAATTTTCCTTCGCTTTATATATATGAGCGAGATATAGAAACTGTTATCTGGTATGCATATACATACATCTGGAAACAGCTCTGAGGTATGATTGTAAAAATATGCATGTGCTGTTCTTTAAATTTAGAATATAATTCTGCTACGTTGCACATTTTCAAGGCAGCTACATTTAAAAGCAAAGTTTTCGCAAAAATCATTATTAATCAACAAAGGCTATCGTGAAAGCATCTTAATAGCAAAACAACAATACATATGCAGATATATGTGTATTTATAAACAAACAGTTAAATCATTGAATATGTGTAGGATGCGTCAATAAGTGTTCCTGTTTACCTAACCACCATCAAAAATTTTGTCAAAAAACATTAAGTGTACATATATATGTTTATACATATATACATACATACATACATACACACATACATATATACATATATACAAATAGAAAAGCGGAGAAGCCGACCGGCAAAATCGGCATATTGAATGTAAATATATGAACATATTTATGAGTGCGTAATAAATAAGATTGTACACTCACGTTAAAAATAATAGCGATGATGAATAAATGTGTTCGGTTATTGTTACATGTATGTTTAATGATTTATAATGATTTAAGATTTATAGGTCATATTCATAACGGCGTTCAACTTTGGAAATTATGTCAAAAGCTGCATCTAACATATACACACATACTTGAACTGTTTCCTGCCACATACACCCTCTGCTATTTTCCATAACCGGACTACTCGCACACACAGTGAGGAGTGCTTATTGGCAAATAAACAAAATGCTCAAATGATGACATCAACAATGCGCTGGCAAACGCTTATGTACACGCATTGATTCAAATGTATATACATACATGTACATATGTGTGGACGCGTGTATAAAAAGAGCAAACAAATGAAGAAATGAGTGTGCTGAATTATGAATTGAGCAAGGGTGATAGTGGGTGACTGACGGACGCCGCTTGCCGGCTTCTAGCTCAGCGAAAATGCATAAGCCACAAGCAATCCATTGAAACCGACAAGTATTTACCATCAACTCTTCCAACAGAAATCGTATGGCAAAACAATACATTTGCGTTAACGTGTTGAAAACATACAAACAAACACACACACACACGCATATATATCTGCTGTTTGTGCGAACAATTATTACATACCGGAGTATATACCAATTCGCTCGCTCAATGCCATATTAACGCTTTTATGGCAAACCAAAAACAAAAACAATAACAAAAAGAAAAAGAAAAACAAAAATAAAGAAATATCTACATAACAACACTGAGGTAATAGCGATTATTCACGATTAACTTTTGCCAATTTGGCAAGCACAGACACCAACTAAATATGCATTTGAAAAATATTTAAGAACGGCTTTAAAACCGATTGATTGCCAATTTTTGATAGTATTTGCTCTTTTTGGTAAGTACAAGCGGCAAATAAAGAAGTCAAACACCGACTGACCTGAGTGGAGTGTGTTCATGGGCGTTAACGCAGTTTAGAAAACTGAAAAGTACTATATGTTAAGAAGTACTTACATATGTATGCATATATGAAAGAATATACGCACTCTGCGCGTATACGTTTATAAGAAATTATAACTTGGAAATTTATACATATTTACTCATTGAAATTGCGTACCAGCGAATGCATAACATACGTATTGTACGAGTATATGAAATAGACAAACATGCTGTTTGATTATAAAGTTAAATTAAGGAGGCACACACAATTGCTCTTGTTACTGTAGTTTAAGAAAATTTACTAGCTTGAAATATTGACGCTTTCGACTTTATTGTTTAATTATGCGTAGAGGAGCCGCTGGCGACATTCACATCGATACAGTGACCCATAAAATAGTTCCCAAATGCTTGGTACATGCATTTGAATATAAATTTATTTTTGCTTAATATTAGATTATTTTGTATATAACTTCGAAATAAATGTTGTTTCTTTCATAAAAAAATAATGTGTGTATATAGCTTCTGTATTGCTTCAATATTTTTTACCACAAAGGTCAGGTCTTTTACCCTTTGGGAATCAACGATGAGCGCTGTGAGGAAGGTCAGTGCAGCGTGGTAGTTGATAAATATATTAAAGTTCATCGTAGAATTAAAAGGAAAAAGTAACAGTTGTATGGTGCACTCAAATCGTCTTACAAGATATTTTATTATCTCAATTTTTTGAAGATCTTATCTTACAAGATTTATCATTATTTCCATTTTTTTTAAAGATTCCCGATAGGGTCGAAGTCGGTTTTTTTGCGAATTTTAGAAATTGTATACTAAACATATTCCTTATATGCAAATATTTTAGGAGAGTATCTAAAAGAAAAAACCTTCTTTTTATTTTAATGCATTCTTTTGATTAAAATATCATAACGGTGATATTTTTTAATTTTTTGTCGGAAAAAATTTGTCGGCAACTGTTTACTTTTAGTATTAGAATGGCGACGAAGAAATGGGGTGGAACAAAAGAGAAGTTTTAACTGTTGCACTAAACAACAATAAGTATAAATTTCCGAAGTGAACCAATGACTGGGCATGAGTAATGCTTACTTTATGACTTGTATATTTATTGCATATATTGTATATATAGACATATGAACAGCAAGGCATACACAAATACGAAATGTAATGGAAATGCCAACCATAGCTTTTATCGATGGGCCATTAAGCCTTAAAAAGGAAAACACCATAGGCCGAAAATGAGCCAGCAAGCCAAGAAATAGCAATAAATACTTGGCGGCAACATTCAACACTTTATTATAATATTAAGTGCATTCACGAATTTACATACAAATTAAAATAATGGTTTGCATATGTACTTACACACTTTTATACCGACATATGTACGGATATGTACGTACATACATAAGTGGTTTTGCATGAAATTTATATAAAAGTGTGTGCGTGCACATTTCGTACATTGCCAAATTAAGCAGCCAAATATCGTAATTTCTATTTTTAAATTTGCGCAACGTCGAAGTATTCGAGCGAAGAGACCGAAAAAATTAAGCAACAGACGAAGGCTTGTCATTGCCTCCACTGCCGGCTGCAAATATTGCTGCCACATCGCTCGCAACAGCGCATGCAACGCTATAGCGATCGTAAAAGAGATGTAAGACTGACAGACAAACGGCCGATGTGCCATACTGTCAGTCGGCGAGCCGTAAAAGCATTCACCGCCGCTCGCTCACTGCTGCGACTGTGAGTAATCGTGAAGCGTGTGGTGAAAGAAGCGCAACAAACCAGTAAAATTCAATTGAAATTTTTACACGCCACCAACAATAGCAAGAAACACCGAAACAACCACATAGACTTGTACTAACGCATGTGCAACCGGCAAATAGGAGATGGGGAATCTAAGGTATCAAGCCAGTATAAGGGGAGCTTGTTCATACGACTACATACATTTGTTCTTATGTGTGTACTTGTATGTATACGTCACCAGAAGTAATGATCATGCGCATTATGAGTTAAGTTTTAGAATTTAATTTGTGTATTACATTGTTTTTTCATGAATCCAGTTCGTTGCAATGTCCCACCACCATTAACATCACCATCACCATCACCATCACCATCACCATCACCGATGACAAATGCTTTCTGGTAGGACAATTATAGGTAGATAGAAGCAGCGTTGAACATTCTCCTCCACACTTCAACCGTTTCCACAACCGCGCACATAAAGTGAGAGGAAGAATTAGTCATCACTTTACCACACCTAATCACAAGTCGCAAGTCACAAGTCAAGTATCCTTTTACTATACTGCATAAGCATACAGGGGTGCAGCAGGCCAAATGGGTTGTTTGTTGCGTATCAACCAATTCATTGCTGACTTTGAATAAGGCTTTTCATAACAATTCATGACCTTTTTGGATGATTGTATTACAAATGATATCACAGTAAAGCTTTTAGTCATTCGTAAAAAAGATTAAAAGGTTAAAAATAAAATATCGCCTTGAACTATTCAAAACAGTGGCACTCCCCCAGAGCACCTTTCGTTTCTGGCTAAAGATCGATGTGTGGATGCACAACATTTTCAAGAAGCTTAATAGAAATTAAAATTGTAAACAATTATTTATAATATTAGTTCACTAATTGCATATGTACTTACACATATATGCATAGTATGCATGTATATGATATACCGACATATTTACTTATATAATATAAGTGTAAATATATATGTACATCATTTTAATTGGCATTACAGTCGTCCAAGGGCCACACTCACACTCAAGTGCTCGCGTATTTCGACACCAATCTCTAATTTGTAATGGTTGTAAATAACAAAGAAAAATAATTTTGGGTATGACCGGAAGTTTCACCAAATTTCCAAAAGAGTTGTTAAGAAAGAAAATAGTAAGTAAAATAGGTGTTGGCAAAGAATGAGAAATAAGTCTGAAATTGAAATACCATTAATCTTTTTGAAGGTGCCTACTGTGGCGAATAAAAAAATCATAGACGCATCTCATGTTTAAAATTACTACATTGTGCTTATAGTACATATGGTATGTACATTTGTAAAAAAGGCATGTGTACCACATATCCAGAGGAGAATATAGAATAATGAAAAATCATTTAAAACAGTGGGAAGTAAAGTATCTGTCTGTATATGATTTGATGAATATTCAGTAATCAGTAATACACATATGTATATGAGTATGTATGTATATACGCAAATAAGTATATCAAAGATACGTGATACGTGAATGATATGAAAACCTACACTTACATAACTTTGTACTTTGTACTTGTACATATGTATATTCAAGCCAGCTTTAATGCAGCAAACAAATTATTGCTAGCTTATTTTTGTACCAAGAATTGCTGGTGGGCCTTTGTGATCACCTTATAATATAAAATTGTTACGGTTATTGTGTTAATGGTTCAAAATTGAAGGCGTGTGGGTGTTGGAAAGCGGTTTTAGCCGACAAACTACTCGACAGTGCGTTGACTTGGCGCTTAGTTAGGATTATGCTTTCGGTAAACGTATATTTCAATCATTGGACAATTAAAAAGTAGACAAAATAACTGAGCTGTCAGTCAAAGTTGTTTATGTGAAAGCATAAGGGAAGGAAGTGAAAATTTCACCGCAATAATATACCGAAATTTCATATGAATGCATACAAATCGTTGTGAAAATTTCATGAAAATGTCTCAACACCGCAATTAGCATAAATAAAATCGTTGATTTGCCGAAAAATAAATAATACTGGTGAAAGGTGATTGTTGGCCGATGAATACGGCGTTAGTAAACATCATTTTGGATTTCAACGAACCATGACCATATTTGGGTTCATTACACTCTGGAAAATATAAAATATGTGGCGAATGAGCAGAATCACTCTAATCTAACTATGATATGAACAAACATATTTCCGTAAGCGTATTCACATAGATTTCGAGTCGAGATAAATAATACATTTGCCGATTTTGTATTTGTTTATAAGTACTAAATATTAGTTCCAGTAAAAATGCATACATTATTTTCCCACTATATATTGACCAAGCCGGGTTTGACGGTCAAGAAGGTTTTGCTATGTGTTTGGTAAGAGTGGCAGAGAATCCATCCAGCTCCTCTCCTGCAGTCAAACTCTTAATTCGGTACTGTACTGTCAACAATTAGACCATCTGAAGGAAGCAATCGCTCAGAAGCGGCCAGCCAATAGGAGAAGAATTTGTTGATGTTCCATCGGGACAAGAGAATCTCAAAATAACCTTCAAATCGGCAGCAAGTTATCGAACAAAACGGTGCATATTTGTTTCAAATCGGATCATTCCAACTATGCTAAATAAAACCTTCAATTTAATGCAAAATGGTGGTGGAATGGATTTCTTTTCACTAGACCTTATATCTAACAGAGAGAACTGAGACCTCCGCACAGCAGCAAAGTATGGTACAAGACGAAATCGAATTGGCGTTGTACACAGCAAAGCGGCGCAATTTTTGCGAAATGACGTGGCCGGTCGAAAATTGCGAATTGCGAATTGCGACTTGCGAATTGTGAATTGCGCACGTCGAAAGTCGAGATACGAGCGAATTTTCGCAAATGAAAGACAAAAACAAAACTTAAAGAAAAAAAAAAAAAAACAACAACTTAGTAAACGAATGGAAGATGAAAAATAGAATAGAAAACATTAAGGTCGCAAAACGAAAAATGCTTTGCTTGAATTGTAATTAAAAAAAAAAAAAAAAATTAAAAAATTAAAAAAATAGTGAACGAAAAGTTACAAAGCTATCCAGGTGTGCTGGAAACACATTCGTATGTACAGGTACGCTGGCTTGTGTATGTATCTTAGTACGACTACGAGAAGTTATATGGGAGTTAACGGTGAAGTACTGCTCTTGCTGCTTATGCATATGTACATAGTTGCTGCTTTTTCGAAATAGTAAAACAATTCAGAAAATAGAAAGTTAATTACAAATACTCAATTGAAGGAAAGAAAATTAAAATTCCCAAAGTAAAAGGTATCAACAACCAAAAAGAAAGAATCAAGGTTGATCAACACCATTGCAAATAGTGATTCATTACGAATACACGTACATTTGTACATATAATTTGTAATGTATATATGTGCATATTTGTATATACGAGTATGTATGTATATCCACATGTCGCTTTTGGATTGAAAATATGGAAATGTATGCAACTGGACCATTGTGTCGTAAATACCGATCGGTATCGATGTGTATGTAAATGTGCCTTTAGAGTGTGATAGTATCTAGATATAAGCCACAAAGCAGCAAGTGGGCACTGAAAGTATCGCAAAAGCGACTGATAGTGCATAACACTTTTGCGTAGATATCAGATATTTATATGTGTAAATATAATAAAGGCAACGCAGAAAAGAGAAAGGTAAGCTAATGCAATAAAACAATAACTATAGGTACAGTGGCATTAAGGTACGTATGCATCTGACAAGGTATCTACACCAGATATATATATACATATACATATATACTGCTAGGTATGTATGTGCGAATGAAAGCATCTATATTATCAGTGCATAATATGCACACACACACACACACACACCAGTTCTAATAAAGTCAGCTGAGCTTTGCGCCAATGCACGACGTCAGCGACAACGGCGACGTGCAATCGATAAAGCAATTTTAACTGTTTAACTTTGTGTTACCATTTTCCTTAATATTTTTTGCAAATTGTGAAAGTAGAATAGAAGTAGCAGCGAACTGTATGTATGTATGTTAATATGTAGTGCAACAACGGCTTAGAGAAATGTTAAAGAGATAATTGTGTTGCAACCACTGTCCAGTAAAAGTATATAACGTAAAACGTAAAACGTAAAGAGTAATCGTAATACGCTTAAAATTGTAGTGGCACGAAACAGCTTGGCAAGGTAATAAAGCACCTGACAATGCTTGCCGTGCAATGGCCCACGAGCACAGCTAGCAAATGCCAGTCAGTGTTGCTGCCGAGTATTGGCCACTGTGGTTGTGTTGTGTCTTGCGCACACAACTAATGTGGCTTCTACTTACTTCTCGTTTGCATTTTGCAAATGGCTTGTGTCAGTAAATTCACTAAGTATATAACGAACAAATGATATATATATATATATATCAGGGGTTTTTCCTACAGGGCTGCAGGAATGTGTATATGTATATGTATAATGCATAATTTTCTCCATACATTTAAAGATACTTGCAAGCTGCAGGCACAAGGCAATTGCGAATATAAATATGCAAAGCTAAGGAAAATGCAAATATGGCAGAAGCCACAATATGAAGTATATTCGCCGCAGTGCTAACAGAATATGCTAAAATAAAAATGTATGTATTTCAATAACCGTACATTAGTCACAAATAATAGCACTCAAGTATTTTAACATCTTTTCGTGAGGACGATTTCATAGTCATTGCCTCATACCGACGTAGTGCTGGTTGTTTCAGTACAATATATGCATACTTTAAAATAATTCATATACATGCATTTTAAATTTAAATTAATCATAATTTTTTCATTCTCATATTGCCACACATTTCCAGTCACTAAAACCTTTAATAGCCTTTGCTATAATACTAAATCGAGGCTTATTACTGATTTCTGTAGAAATAATGCACAAATGTATGCAATTAGCCTCAAAATTCAATATTTAATAAAATCTTCTTAGCTTTCATTTCCAAAACGCTCCAGCGCACAATAATTAAAACTTGCGGTTTATTTTTTTCTTTTCAATATTAGGGTTATTTCATTTTGTATTTTTTTATAAAATTATGTTAACAGTTGCCTCCATTACATTTAAATAGAATTTCAACGCCTCAAGAATAGCGAGTAACCCGTACAATAAATGAAGAAGAAACAAGAAATGAAAATGTGTGTGCAATAAGAAAATGTTTTAGCCCCGCTATTATATCATAACAGACAGTGCTGGGTTCGCGGCAATGATTTGCTGCTCGCACAACTGCTTGGCAACAATGAAATCTACTTTCGCAATGGAGTTAAAATCTTGGTATTATGCAATTATGCAGTGCCACAGGAATACGAAATGTGCCCACTCAGCAAAATCCCTTGAGAAATCAATAATACCTAGACAACTAGTTTAGCTTAAGTTGAACGCGAAGTATGTGCATCGGTATGAATGTAAGCAGGATGGATGGTTTTTATGGATGTTTTAGCTGAGTGAAAGGTGCGCACCATTCACTATACCAACAACACATCAAATTTTAAGGAAATGTGAAGGTCTATACGAATTAATGCACATCAAACAGCACAATTTTTATTAAGTCACTTATAACTCAACAAAAATTAAGCCTGATTTGCGGCATGATTGCAGAATACATATTTTCTTCGAATATTGAAATATGCAGTGGAACATTTTCATAATATTACGTTGTGAAGTATTATTGGGAATCTCAGATATGCTTTAATCTGATTTAAAACAAAGACATTTCATAAATGATACTAAATCGGTAAGGTAAATAAAAAATATGAGTGCTTGAAAATAGTAATGAAGTGATGGCGTGAGAAAGCCAGAGAGAGAGCGAGAGAGCGAGAGATCATCTGGCATGATGGGATTTCTTACCACGAATATAAGGCAGATTAGCCAGTTCAATTTTTCACGTGGTTCATTCAATAATTTAGTAAAACAAAAAAAAATTCTCATATTAATGAGTCTGATAAGAATAACCTTTAAGTGTGATAAACTAATGGTTAATATGCTGCATTATCTCTTTGAGGAAATTTTGAACATTTTTCTAAACATTAATAGATGTATGATGTATGAATATAACTCAAATTTCAAAGCAAAGCAAAATGTTTTTCCTCCTATAGCAACCCTATTTTTACTCGTGGCATTATTCGACCCCATCGTCTTACGCCACTTTCATTTTGCACTTATTTCATACATAATTGTTTTTTTTTTTTTTTAATTATCTGCAATTTTCACTGCAGGAGGGAAATGTACACATAATGCATGGTCTCAGTGGATGGTAGGCTGCCATCGGGCGGCACAGCATCTTCCATTGCTTTCCACCATGCAACTTGACGGCATCTAATTTTGAAGATTATTCCTATGTACTTTCGTTTGTTTTCTTTTATTTTGTGTCTTATAAGATAGAAGGTGAACGTGGTGTGTGCCGCAATATCTTCAAACTGTGGGTAGATACATCCGATGAGTAGTCAGTCGCAAGATAAATGGCTTACATGTGCTGTGGAGCAGCGAGTGGTAAGTGCTAGCACTACGCTATATTTGATGTGCAGCATAGAGACATACATAAGAACACGCTGTAACCAGATATGTATGCATTTATGAAGGTAAATACACTTGCGCTCCCTGAAATAGACATGGGCCTTTATATCGTTTAAGTTATAAAACATATGTACTGTCTGCGCATGTGTGCGAATCATTTTTTATGAAACTTTTCGGAGCACAAGTTTCGGAGACTACCAACCCAAAAATTCATGAATTTAACAATTTATATGTAAAAACTCAAAATTGTTTAATGGAAATATTAAATAAAAGGGATTGTAAAATGGAAAGTGTGAGTATTCTCACTAGCTTACTAAATTTATTGAAACAAAAATCTTGTATGAACTAGGATTTGACTACGCCAATTAAAAAAGTTCCACCAGAAATTCTTAGGATTTTCTCCTAACTATATTTTGATCATCTAGCCTAAATAAAGTTCAAAAAATTTAAAAAATTTTCGATCTTCTACTTTGGGTGAATTATTAATCGATGAGAATGTACACTGTTGAATTCTCGAGAATTTTCCTATCGGTAAATTTTTACTGGATATTGCATACGAATTTATTTTATTGATCACAGCTGTGTCCGTATACTAAATAAATATGGTGCATATAACGCAGCCACATGCATTAATATATACATGCAGCTATTGAACTTGGCACTTGTAAAGTTTAAAAATACACAAAATTGTATTTCAGTGTTGCAAAGACGAAAGTAAAAATTTCTGGCTGCAGAGACATCAAATGGATCCAAACTATAAAACAAATGACAACCATCAAAACCAGCTAAGGGCTGACGAGCGAGGCCAACAGCCAGCCCACAACCGAGTCTCGTATACGAAATGTCAAGACGTTAGGCTAGCCAAACAACACAACAAAAACAAAAACAAACACAAAAAAAAAACCAAGAAAGGAGGGAGGAATAACCTATCGGCAGTGCGATCGCTAGAGTGCAACGCCTCCATAAGAGCATCAATTTGAAATCACTGCTTTCGTATGTATTGTATATTTGAAATATAAAAGAATATTTCAAAAAAGATATGAAAGGATAAGGAAAGCAAAGTAAAGTACAGATTTATCGTTGACGAATATGTGAATAATAATCTACACGAATTTTAAATAGAAATTAATAGACAATAAAAATGCTTTTGCCTTCGCTATGATTATATTCCATCTACTCGTAAATATAGAAAAGTATTTACATACATATGCGTACTGTCTCCTGCTGTTTGTTTGGACGCTTATACGCTCGGTTGTTAGCAATATACCGGCAGCAACCCACTGAATGATTAGGTGTCGTCCACCCGCTGAGCTATTTTTACAATATACTCTGCAAGTTTTCGCTTTATATATCGTTTGTTGAGAGCCGAAAGTGCTACTAACTAAAACAAATTGTGCATATCTACCTATATACATAAAATATTATACATTTATTTTGTTGGAGTGCGATGTCAAGTAGACTCTACAATTCAATTTAGCTCTTCGATTGGCGATATGTTCAATTACGATAGAGATGCGAATCTGCTTTCTCAATTCTTTAATGAAAGCCCAAAGAAAAATGCATTAAGGCATAGCACGAAAATTCAGATAAACCATTTCTGAAGTTAATTAAATTAGAGCTTTCTTTGCGCTTTATGTACTTCCGCGACTGACTGTATGCACGCGAACGTTTTAAACGAACGAATGATCGATCAATGAGGGAAAACTTTAATCGGAATTCATTATTTATAGCATACCTCGATTAAAAGCACATTTCTTTCAATTTCAATTCAACCAATTTTGGTCTCCAATTAGAATTTCATAGAGCTAGTACTAGCTCTATCTAAATTTTAAACTATAGATTTCTAAAGGAAATTATTTATAAATGAAAGATCAAGACGGAAACCACTGGTTCTGAAGACTGGTTCGCAATGCATATTTCATCAAGTTCTTATGGTGTATACATACATTATGTTGAAAAAGTCATCTTTTACAAGTGAAACGAATATTGCATTCAATTTACTAAATTTGACCGACATAACACTTTTTCGAATAAATTTTCGTAGTTTCGAAGGCAAACCCACATCACAACAACACGAGCACAGAAAAAACCGCTCCAAAGACTCAAATGCTCACACATAAATATATACATGCATATACATACATATGTATGAACACATTTATGTGTACAGTGTTGAAGAGCCCAACATCGTGTGCACTCATTAGGAGTAAAATCCAGTTAACCCACACATTGATAATTATTTTTGCAGACATTTAAGGTTTCGTGTTTTTTTTTTATTTATTTATTTATATTTTTTTCGTTTGAAGCAAGTGAAGCGTACATCTTTGGTAACAGTGGTAACAGTGGCAACAGTGGCACCAGCAGCACCGTCGAATGAAACCCGTTTTTGATACGAACAGTGCAGAGTTATAATTTATTTTTGTCGTTTTTAGGGGGTTTTGGGCCGAGGCTGAATACATCATCAACGACTGAAAGTGGGTAGGCAGACCGGCCGGCAAGTACGTTTGTATGTGAGTGTACACGCTTTTATTATGGTTGTATTTGTATTAACTTGCAGATACTTGGGTTGGTGAGTGAAGTTGTCTTGGAGGATTAATGTGGTTACCACACACAGCCACACGAATATTGCACTGGAAATTGGTTCATATTTTTTGCTCTGTTGGTGGTGCCGTTGCAGCTGTTTCTTGTTGTCTTGTTGTTTTTGGGAGCTGAAGTTGCAGTCGCCATTACAGCGACTGTCACCACTACTATCGCTATAGCCATTGTGGTTCGAGTTATTGCAGCTTGTTGGCATTTGTCCCACGTACTCGTTTTTTGTAGCAACATTTTTGCAAAACGAATATTCCAGTATGCAGTATATGTTTGTCTATGTCAATGCATTCAAATAATTCGCTTAATTCACGACCGAATCAGGCGATTTTTAGAAATTTTGACAAACTACAATTGAATTTGTAAAATGTACTCGTCGTTGGAAATATTAATTTTTTAAGCCGATATGAATGCAGATTAACGAATACATTCGTATAAAGGTACTGAATACTTCATGCATTAACTGAACATACTGAACAGTATAGGAATGGATTTGATAAAATCGGACAAGTGATCCATATCCATAAAATCCATATCTATGCATATACATATATTGAATATTACCAGAATACTAATAATAATTTCTAGAGCTTAAGAGCTTACTTATGGGAGTGCTGATGAGCGAGTCAAATAATAATACAAAAAATATATACATTATGAATTCTGACGTAAAATAAGGTGATCCACGCACAAATATTCGAAAAAAAATAATTAAAAAAAAATACATATATGTATGCATACTATAATATATTGGTTAAAACTGTATAACATTTTACGCTTAGATATCTTCGTTATATTTCCTTTCTCTAACTCCAATATATCGCTAACACAGGCGAATTTTGAATCAATTAAGTATTACTGTACTAAGCACTCCTGTGCATGCTCTTTTAGACACAGTTATCTAACAATCCATTTAATATTATTACCTCTAAAACCCATGTTCGCACTATTGAACTAGTTTTAACACTATGTGTGAAATTTTGCATTCGGTCAAGTCTAGTCCAACCGCACGATTCTTGTTGGTTTTTCTATATGTTTCCTCCAATTTATAGTGTGTATAGTGTGAGCCTTGAAATTACTTATAAGTAATAATGAAAATTTATGTAACAAAAAAAAAAACACTATTTTTTTATAAATATGTATGTACAAGAGTATTTGTTGATCTGTGTCATTGATTTGAAAGCGTTAATAAACTTATGTAGAAGCAAACATATATTGGCTGTCGAAAAAAAAATTTTAATTGTATACAATTTAATTATCCACCAGAAATTGTTAAATTACACTAATTTGCACATTGCTTCAACACCGTAGCAGCAATGGTAATTACAACGAAGATCAAAACAAGCGTTTACACTGTATCAAAAGAAAAAGTGTTTGAGCGCAACATTATTATCTATTACGCTCCAAATACGAGATATTAACTAATTGTATTTTTTACTAAAATCCAATATATGTATTGAACGGAACGACAGTATACTTGGAATGTGCCACTCTATGTGCAGGAATGTGTCACAAATATGAAATAATGATATTAAAGTTTTTCAAATACGTATACAATGGCTCCAAGCCAAAGTCGGACACCGTAGCAAAAAATGTTCCTTCCGAAAAATATTTGAGCCAAAGCAATTAGTAAAAAAGGTAAAATATTTTTTCAATTACTCATTTATTGCACTTCCAAAATATAAAAACAAAACATATAATTTAATGTCAGTATTATGAAATATTCTAGTAAAATATCAAATAAGAGTAATTTCAATGCACAAGCCAAACTCGGACAATCAACAAGTTTTTTGATCATATATATCAATATCAATATATTTTAAAAGCTGATATTTTGTATGAAGACCTTTATTTTTAATAACCAATTTGAGCTGGTTAGGCATTGATTCGACTAATTTTTCGTCCAAACAAGTACTGTCCAAAACAAACATAGTATAGGACAAGTATAAGTCCAAACAAGTATTGAATTGAGAAAGTTGGTCATTAAGCATTCCAACGATTGAAAATCTGTGGGTGAAACTGCTGAAATTGTCAACAGAAGTCATTCTACTGTTCACGATATAATGAAGCCCTTCAAAACCAGCAAAAAAAAGTGGAAAACAAGTCTAAAGCTGCTCACAACAAGATTTTTACTGACTCAGATAAGCGATACCTGTTGCGAAAAGCTAAAGGTAACCCTTTTCTTAGTGTACCAAAGTTAGCTGTTATAGCTGAAAATGAATTGGGAAAGAAATCTAGTGCATCTACCATCAGAAATTTACTTCATGAGGCTGACCTATATGGTAGAAAGGCCCGACAAAAGCCGCTGATCAGCAAACGCAATCAGACCATTCGATTAAAATTTGCAAAAGAACATGAAAATAAGGATTTTTCGTTCTGGAAAAATGTTATGCTTACTGACGAAAGTAAATTTAATGTTTTTGGCTCCGATGGAATACCATATGTTTGGAGGAAACCAAATGAGGGGTTGCAACTGCGCAATCTGAGATCAACTGTCAAAGATGGTGGCGGATCGGTAATGGTTTGGAGTTCAATTTGGAGTTATGGACCAGGATCTTTGCATTTTATTGAAGGAATAATGAATCACAATGGATATCACAACATTTTAAGAGAAAATTTACCAAAAAGTCTTAAAAAATTGGATCTCGGTGATGACTGGTATGTCTACCAAGGCAATGATCCAAAACACAAGCCTTACAAAGTGCGTTCTTACTTTAAATTTACTTTAAAATCTTGTTTTAAAATTGCCACCATGTTCTGGAAACGCCACCCCAAAGTCCTGATATTAATCCAATGGAAAATTTGTGGGACCATCTTAACATAAAAAGTCGACAACATTCCGTTTCAAGCAAAAATGACTTGAAATCTATCTTATTACGAGAATGGGAAAAAATCGAACCTAATTTCTGTGAAAAATTTGTGAAATCAATGCCTAACCGGCTCAAAATGGTTATTAAAAATAAAGGTCTTCATACAAAATATTAGTTTTTAAAATATATTATGATATTTCAAGACTTGTTGATTGTCCGAGTTTGGCTTGTGCATTGAAATTACTCTTATTTGATATTTTACTAGATTATTTCATAATACTGAATTAATTTATATATTTTGTCTTTATATTTTGGAAGTGCAATAAATGAGTAATTGAAAAAATATTTTACCTTTTTTTCTAATTGCTTTGGTTCCAATATTTTTCGGAAGGAACATTTTTTGCTACGGTGTCCGAATTTGGCTTGGAGCTCTGTATTTGAAGTATTTTGATAAATATGTATTTATATACATATATAAAAAAATTGCCCTTAGATACATAACTATAAAAGCAATGTAGGCAAAATTTTCGAGAATGCATCGAATATTTATGACAGCATCTATTAAAATAACGGCATTAACGAATCACCATCAAAATAGATAGCGGTTTAAATAAGCCGAAAAAAATATAGAACTTGCAGTACGAGTGAACTCTCTTTTCACCTTTTCGTTTTTTGCATAATCTTGCCGCTCACATTTTGTTGATAATTTATACAGCGATGATTCATTATAAAACGAATGGGTGATTTTGTGCTTCTGGTTTGATCAGAAGTAAAAACAGTCGCACTGAAACTTGATTCCCATTCAACTCGGCGTTCATTCATTTAATCATTCGCTACCTATTGTCTAGCTAATATTAGTTTTGCACTGCCAGAAGGCCAATCGCTCAGTTACTCAGTCCAATCCAACTCAATTAACATCAATCTAATTTCCTAAATATGAGTGTCACAGAAGGCTTTCTAGATCAGATCAGATAAAATAGTAACGTCAAATAGATGAGTAGCGTGGGTAGAAAATTTCGTATAGCGGTTACGATACTCATAATACTCGTATAACCAGCTGCCGGGTTGGAATAATGCTGAGAATTTTATGTAAATCGACAAGCTTTGCAAACATTATGGCGCATGCTTTAATTAGTACGAAAGTAATTTTTAATTAACTTTAATTTGATATATCACGTAAGAAAAAATGTTGGCTTTCAAAGAGAGAGATTGAGCACTTCTATGCAACATGAAAGTTAAAGGCAAGCCCAAATTACAATAAGGCAGATCTAGTATTCAGTAAGTACTTTATAATTTCTTCTAGAGTTTTCCCGAGGAATGCAGTTAAATCCACATAAGTATATAAATATAGATTTATTGAAAATTAAGACTAACACCAACGTATCAGTATAATTAATTTTAAAGTAAATGCACATACATACATTAATGCGGTCATAATCGATACGACGGACTTGTAGGATTTAGCGAGTGAAGTGGAGATCACCTGAAGAGCACCGATTTCAAAATTCAAGTAAAATTACTCAAATACAGCAAAAAAATGTTAACCGAAAATGCTGGTTACATATAACAGTAATAATATATAAACTCTTAATCACATATATATACAGAATGAAAAAATAAAAAAGAAATTACCTATTGAGGTTCTGTCGATGTACACACCATATATATGTAGAGACGCTATGTCCGGGATGATCAGGTTTTTTAACATAGTCAAACAGGACTTTCTGGACTTACCATTTCAAGACCTTGATTTGCTTTTTTAAGTATCAAATTTATTCTTTTTCTTGGTTTCGTATAAAGCCCCATTTTTGCTTTGTATATTGCTTATCTATTCAGTAGTTAATGTTAATTGAACATGCGAACTATGTGGACACAGATGTATGTTCATACATATATATATATATATATAGATATATATATTATCCACCGATTCACAATATGCAATACTGCATCAAAATATTATGTATCCAACAATGAAGCAGTATCAATAAAAAAATGCTGTGGATTATTGATTATAACACGTTTATATACATACATACGTATAGTCATGTGAAAAAGAATATGGACATATTGCAGTATATCATACAAATCCAAAGAAAACAAATATTTTCAATTATTTCTGAGTAAGTTTTCTATTTTGAAAAAAGCTATTGTACTTACTGTCTATTTTTTCTAATTATATTTCGAATTCTATTCACAAAGAAAACACAAAAACAATTTCAATCACTCATCTCATTTTATGCTGTGAAAAAATAGGGACATTTACAAAAATTAAAGTTCTATTTAATAAAAAAAAATTTAATTATATTATTTTTTTAACATTATTTGATTGTTAAGGTATTTTTATTATTTAGTATTTGGTTGCTAAGCCTTTATTATGTATAACGGCCCGACATCGACGAAACATAAGTTCAACCAATGGCATGTGGCCTGGCGAATAGCTTCCCATACTTCCTTTACCAGTGACCAGAGGGCAATACGCCTTAAAGTTACTTTCAACTCTCGCCACAAACTGGATTTAAATTCGGCGATTGAGCAAGCCAGCTTAAAGTGCTAATGTTGTTATCTGAGAACCATTTTCTACCAGCCTTTGTATGCTTTGAGTCATTGACTTGCTGGAACACCCATCGAAGCGGCATATTATCTTCAGCTTAAGGTAACATTACTTCACTTAAAATATTGCAATAAGTAACTGCAGTCATTGTCTCCTCAATCCGATATATCGGACTTATAACACGGAATGGCATGTTTGATGGTTTTAACTGTGATTGTGGTTTGAAAGCGGTATTCATTGGTCTTCGGACATTTTGTGCACCACAGTCAGGATAAAACATATTACCGATTTTACCGATTATAATGTTTAAAATCCACAATATTTCAAATAAGAAATTATTTTGTCAACTTTCGCGTCTTTATTATTTCGCACAGGCTAAACTGAACTCACTTCACAAAATGATCAACAATTATGAAACGACGCAGAATATTTGTTCTTTGGTAACGGTTCTTTGCTTTTCCGACATCCCAGCAAGAAAATAAGTAAGTAATTTCTGACAAATTTTTTTATATTATATAGGACTTTGAAATATTTTAATGTAGGTGTTCTTATTATTTTTCACATGACTATATGTAGGTACTTTTAGAAAAGTATTTTTTACAATCTAATCGGATTGGAAAATAGTTAATTATTGTCCACTTCGTTTATTTTACTTACAATTAATAAATCCAAAAATTTGTATTTTAAATTTATCATTTTAGGTGTACGGGCAAGTTGAAATCTTGCCAATGATAAGAGCTTATATTGTAAGTGCCTCAAATATGATATTCATACCAAAGTGAACGCTGGACACGAAAATGTGACTCTACCACAAACACCTTAGTTTTTTTTTTAATTTTTGTTTACAACAACAACAATGAAGGTACAATTTTGTTGCCTTACTGATTGGTAGGATGTATTATATCAACTGACAATATTGCAGATGGAATCAGTTTCGGAAAACACACCTCATCTTATGTGTCAAGTTCTTCCAACCCCCTCATTTTTTTTTGTATTAAATTATACTCATTGCAAGATAAATAAATATACGAAGTCTTACATACCCACGTACATACAAGCTCAAACAGAAAGTGTTTATGTGACAGTGGCTTCCGGGAAAACAATGCAATAACTATAGGAAGTTTGATAACTATATGACCTAATTCACTCAAACATATGGTATGACTTCTTGTATGCGTCAAATAATTGTATAAAATATTCAATTTATAAAATTGCTAATAACTGCAAAGGCAACACTCAATGGCATACAAAAATTGTTTGTGAATGAGTGGGACTGACTCACCTTTACGTCACTTTTCTTCACAACAGTTCACTTTACTTTTTCAACTGAATAATCATATGTTTGCTTCAATATATGTATGCGCTTATCAAATGCATGTAAACGTAAATGACTTCGAGAGAAATACATAACACTTGCATATGACAAGCTTTTATTTGTTAGCACTAGGAAAGAAATTCATGACTTTCATTCATAAAATTCTGAAATTCGCTTTATTCAAATATATTCTAAATGAAAACTAAATAACCACAAAGTGAGTTTAGAAAAATCTGATCAACAGCTCCACCTGTCGTGAGCAATGTGTTACAAGAAGAAATCCACGAATTTGAACCCTAAAATTATTTCGGAAAGTCTAGACATACATATACATGCACATTCATATAAACATATACAGTATTATTATACAGCCAAAACTAAAACACCCCCCTTAATACATATATGAACATACATATACACCCCCATACATATATGAATATACTATACTTAGGAAGCAAAGAAAACAATTGTAGTCAGACTTTCATCTAATCGAAAGGCAATGAACACTAATCGCCCACACTCTAACCTGCTCTAATACTCTCAAAATATTTAAATAGCTTCTACTCCTATTTATTTTTTGCCAAGAACGATGAAAGCATGTACCTTGAGGCCGCAAACATCCAGTATCAACTTGAACGAGAACGAAAACGAGTTTGAATGAGGATTTTACCTCACTTCGGTGAAAACTCCGACTGTTGTGAGGAAACTGCTAAGTATAACGTAGTATATCAACAAATTTAATTATTTACTCAGTGCAAACTACCGGAAATGTTGTGGAATAAGCAGGATAATATAAAATAAACTCTAAAAATATTATATATATTTAACATTCACATATGGTTTAAAATTTGTTATAAAATTACAAGTGCTTATTTGTATAGACAAAAATAAAAGAGTACTACATACCTGTGAGAGGATTCCATCATTTGAAGATATTATTAAATCATCCATTTTCTGCTTGAATTCTTCTGTTTCATTCAAAGTTACTTGTTCTTTGGTTTCTTCGATTAGGTGTTTCTCTTCAGTCGATACAGGGGAAGGTGATTTAGGAGCACCAATCGATTTCTGTGTTGGCGTAAACTCTGGAGCAAATATGTTCAAAGCAGGCGAAGTATCGAAAATAGTCCCTGCTTTACATTCAGAAGTGTCAGGTGAAGAGTTTCGGACAGTGTCAAATGAAGGATCAAGGATAACAGGTTTATGTTCTTCCCTGTTGGTGATTTGAGTTTCGTCAGTATGCAAATTCGGTTCATCAGCGGCAGTAAATTCGATGTCCGATGCAAATGGTTGAAGTTGATGACGCGCTTCAGTAGAAGTACTCTCTAAATAAAATGATTCTTGCATATTTGCAGCGTTGTCCATATCAATCGGAATTTGTGGGATATCCTTCACTGAGGAATGTAATTCATTTTGTAAATTCATTTGCATCTCTTCCGTAGATGGCGAATTCGAAATATTTTCTTTTTCTTCTACATCAAGCAACTCTTTCCCTTCAACGGCAAATCCTTGATGTGACGATTCTTCAACAAATGAAGTGTTCAAATCTATGGGTAATGGTTGCACAGTATTAAATACATCTTCGATAATTTCTACATTTTCTTTAGGGATCTCTTGTGTTTCGTCGCCTTTTTCAATATCAACCTGTTGTAAGTCCGTCTCTAAATCAACAGATGTCTCGGGACCATGATCGATCAAGTTTAATGGCGATTGACTGAGTCTATCTGAACGATATTCATTTACATCTCTTTCTAATTCAGTCATATTCATGCCATAATTATTGTGACTTTCCAAATGTTCATGAATTAATTCAGGCTTTTGTTGTGAGTGCTCTACCGTACCCACACCAATCAAATCGTCTTCTTGCTCCAATTCATGCGGGCGTTTTGCAGCTTCGTGCTCAAAATCATTTTCTTCTGGTAAAGCAATGGCGTCCAAGTTAGATTCAGCACTTCCTTTGCGTGGGCTTTGAGCAACAAAATCGTCATCACCCAGTAGGTGTCGTGGAAGTGAGTTGGGTTGTGTTCGTAGTTGTATTTCCTCAGCACTATTTGAAGCTACTTCTTCAACCACAAATACTTTGTTATCGTTGTTACCGGTAGTTGGAGAATTAGGGTTTGATCCAAAACTTGGAACAAATTCTGTTGCATGCGGATTTAATTGAGAGTGCATTTCCGATTCAAAATCACTATTTCCAGTTTTTTCCTCAAAAAGAATAAAACCATGGGCATTTTTAATTAATGGAACGGTATTTTCTTTGTCCTCATTTGAAATTTCTTCGCTCTTTATCATATTTTCTTCTGTTGGTAATTGCTGTAATTCTTGGTGGGGAGAACTCTCACTGAGACTATTTGTTCTATTAGTATTATTGGTTGCTAACGAACTAGGGTCATCCTCTTCGGTCTCATCAGCAATACTTCCAATATTAGTACCCTCTTCCAATATATCTTCAAATTGTTTTTTGTGTGATTGCTCTTGTGGTATATGTTCAATTTGCATTTGCACTTGCAACACACCTGTATCTGTACAGCCGTCTTCACCGGCTGTAGATGTTGTAGTCGAAGTTGTTGAAAAATCACCATCTTTTTTTATTACTTCTACGTCGGCTTCTTCATTTTCTTCGATGCCGGTTGCAGCATCGTCAACGTTTGCGTCAACTGCGGCTGAAATGCCAACGACACCGTTACCAACTTCGTGATGGTCTAGCAAAAGTATATCGTCGGCACCGACCTCACCATGCTCGTATCCATATCCATGTCCGTTGCCAATTTCCTCTACGCCTTCCACGTCTTTACAAGCCACACCGGCTTTCAATTGCTGCTGTTGTTGCTTTTCGCTCTGCTGCCCTTCTTCGATATATTTCCATTCCTCTTCATCATCATGCTCTTCATGCACCTCAAATTTTCCCCCAATCTCATCTACAGCAACATTATCACACACACCATCACCACTATCCATCTGCAAATTCTCCATTAAATGCTGAGAATTTTGCAAAAAATTGTCGAAATGCGCATTATCCTCGTGCTCCATTTTAACGTTACGTTTTTATCCGTAATTTCTAATTTCCTTTTTCTTTGTTCACGCCTACTGGACCTTATTCCCTTCTTAGCTCAGACTACCAAAAGTACTCGAAATTGTGAGAACAATCTTTGTCTAAATTTAAATAATTAAACGTCACACGAACTTTTAACACATACAGTTCAAAAATTGCTCAATGTTTCCCGTTTCAATTTAATATTTTCAACTTTTTCCCAACAGACTTTATATATTAGTCTTCACAAATTTACTGCCCTTTTCGCACTGTGGAGATTTTAAAACCGACCGAAGAACACACCCGGCAAAATTATCCAACTGGCGCACGAACCGAATAGGCGGCACGAAATTCACTCGTATCTGGTGTTGCCACCATCCATATATACTATTATTATCGGGATGTTACCATTCTTGCAGAAAACCATTAAGTTAAGGTGCTAAGTTAACTTAAAAGAAAATAAGAAACTAACTCAACCGAGTTATAATCAAGCACACATCTACATAATATTTAAAAGGAAGTGATTAGCTAATTAAGGATAAATAAACCCAATCATTAAAATTGAAAAAATCTTTATTTGTTTCATATTTTGGAAAATACTTTTTTGCACTATCGGTATATTTAATATAAAATTAAAACGTGAAACTAACAATTCTGGATAAGATAAAATGTGTATAAATATCACAATAGTTTATAAAATAAATAAATCAAACTAAACACTTAAAATGTAGGAGGATGGATATTTATTACATTGCATTTATATTAATATTGATCCATTCTTTCACCACTCTAAAATTATGCATACATATTAAAATAGGGATCGCTCTATAGAGGACCTAGTGTTTATGAACTTCGAAGTTTACGCAATACAGTAAGGTTTTAATAAAAGTTCTAAGTTTCTTATTAACTAAGTTAACATTATACAGTAAATTAATGTTTGTGTTTTTTATTGTTAATAATGCTGATGGAATTGATTAAACAATAATAACCAAAGGTGGCAACATTTTGAAATAAAAAACGTGTGGAGCTGATCGAATTTCACGTTTTAGATGGAAGTTTTTGGTGGGTCTTGCGGCGCACTTATGTTTTATTGAAAGGATATAAATAAAATGACGAAGAGTAAGAATTCTGACATAAAGAGTAATAATGTGAAAGGAAATGTGCTGGAGAAAAGTAAAATAATCAAAAAGAATAAGAAAAAGAGCTTGGAGGACAAAAAGAAGGTACAGCAAGCTGTAACGAAAAACGTTGAGGATCATACGACCACTTCTTCAAACGGAAATACTGAATCAGATGCTATTGTTAAACCCAAGAGGCCGAAGAAGAATAAGTCCAAACAAAACAAGACAACAGATGGCACATCTGTAAAGGATAGTAGTAACAAATCCTTAGAGATAATCGAAAAGAAAAAGGCTAAAAAATTGGCAAAGAAATTAAAAAAGAAAGAAAAGAAGGAAGCAAAAAAGAATGAAGCTGTTGAAAAGGCAACTAAGGGAAAAGACAACAACGTCTTAACGGAGAAGAATTTAAAGTCAAAGTCACTTCTGGAAAAGGACGATAAATCCGATAGTAAAGGTAATTATGGAATGAAATTCAAATAAAATTCGTATTCATATAGATACAATTATAATATCTAGTAAATTTTCACAAATTTAGAAAAAAAGGAAGATGATCCAATCAAAGCTGCATCAACCGTATTTGTCGGAAATTTACCCGTGAATACTAAGCGTGCTCAATTAATTCGTCTGTTTAAAGATTACGGACCAGTTAATGGTATTCGTTTTAGATCAGCCAATGGGAAAATTCTATTTAAACATAAACATCGAAAAGAGGCAGGTACTCTTAGCGCTTGGGTAATCCTCAAGGATGCCGAGACAGTAACACATGCATTGGATTTAAATGGAACCGTATTCAAAAACAATCACTTACGTATAACACGTGGCGATGTGTTATATAGTAATATGGATACGAAACGTACGATTTTTGTCGGTAACCTTAAATACAGTAAGTTGAAAAATAATTCATAAGGCATCTCACATTTTAATGTAAAAACATTTTAGGTGCAAATGAAGAGAAGCTGCGCGAAATATTTTCCGCCTGTGGTGACATTGAATACGTGAGGTGCTTAAATGATGATAAAGGATGTAAAGGTGTAGCCTATGTTTGTTTTAAAACTCCAGAAGCTGTAGGTTTGGCGTTGGAACTCAATGAAACAATACTAGATGAACGTCCAATTCACGTTGAACGATATTCTGTTAAAAAATTGGGTGCCAAAAAAACAAGAGATGTAGCAGGAGGAGAGATTAAAATAAAATCAGGCGGTGGAAAGATTCAGAAAGACAAAACCAAAAATGTTAAAGGAGATAACTTAAACACAAAACAAGGTTCTGAAACAAACAAGAAATCCAAGTTTCGTGGTGTCAAAGTCGAAGGTACGCATGTAAAGAAGCAAAAGAAAAAAGTGACAAGCCAAATGCAGAAATTAGCCAAGAAGATTGCGCCGAAGGAAAAATCTTAATTTAAAAATCACGTCGTAGTTAAAAAAAAAGTACAAACAGAAATTGTATTTTAACGACAGTATAAAGTAACACATGTAAAATTTTTGAATATTATTTTACTTTATTTTTATCTCTAATTGCTTTCTTAATTTTGCTTGTGCTTCTAATGGAAAACTATTTATATATTTTTTTGCGCAAGCCAAACAATAAGAACATGTATAGTAAAAACTGCATTCCGGTCCTTTGCAAACGACATTTTCGCATACTGCACATTTAGCACCCATTATAATAAAGTACTCTGCTTTGGGTTTCCAACGAAATGGAGGAGGTTGAAAAGGATCGCGCAGTACAAAAGAATCCTCTAAAAGTTTAAGTCCATACACAAAGGGTGGAGTTTTGCCATAATAATTCACCATTTCCAACATATTGCATATAGTACATTGAAACTTAATTTTCGGAATACGTTCGTCGCTTTGTGATTCACATTTTTCTAAACTTATTGGAACATTGGCAGCGTCTTCTAAGCGTAAAATCTCTGCCTCATCGTCTTTCACATTTAACTGTAAATCATCATAATTATTTAAGTTGTTGTATGAGGATTGCTTGGAGGATTTAGAAGCTTCCATAGCGGCGTCTGCAAATGAATGTATATTATAATAAGACATTAAAATTCCCAAAATCTTCATAAACACATATTTATTTATATACCATTAATTTCATATTGTAAACATCATAGCTTAATAGTTAAACTTGAAGTTACATAAAAATTGCCAACGACTACTAACCACTAGTTAACAATAAGTAAAAATACAGCGTAGAATTTAAAAAGTGTTCAGATTTAACAGCCCTCAACTCGAGCTTTCTTTGGCAGTTCTGACGGCCACCAGTACGGTTTTTCAACGTAGCATAAATTGCCATCTACAAATAATTTGGTTGATGCTAAAGCTTGTTCTACACGCAAAAGTCCTAAAGCCCTATCTAAATTTGCTGCGCGGATTACACCAACATTGGTGCCAGCTTCCGTTGAGATATTTATCGTTTTTGGAGAAGCTGGAACAGATAAACGCAAAGGCATTATACGCTTTCGCACTACTCCTGTGTGGTGGACTCGTGCTGTTAACTCCTGGCCAAGATAACATCCTTTATGAAAGCTTACGCCATGCATATAGTCACAATTAGCTTCTAAAGGAAAACTTTTGCCTGGAGGAAGGTCCTGGACGCCTTCTCCAACGCCATAACGATAACGATGCATCCGATAATTGCAGTCATTAGTTGGTTTTGCTACCGTAATGTCGCCGGATTTAGAAAACATATTTGCTAAATCTTTCCATGTTTTATCAGATTTGGTTATGACACGAGTACCTAGGTCACGTATGCGAGGATCTGGAGTGGAAATGACTTCCTTTCCCACTTGAACACTTGAGTCCATTCGAACGACGCTTCCTACTGGATTGAAAACAATCCATGGCCTGTACTCTCCATCAACTGCATCAATTTGAATATTTCGTCTTACGCGATAAAGGCGCAAATGTCGACGTAATTCGTTTGATATAAATTTATCACACTCAATTAGGTAAGTATTCGGCTCTGGCGTTCGATAAATGATGGAGTCATACAGGACTCTACCGGCCTTATTAAGGAACATTGTGTACATTGCAGACGTTTTAGCGAGAGGTGTACTGCCCGATTGCAAGTGAGTCATATCGTTTGTTATGAGTCCTTGCAAGAAAGGCACAACCTCTTCCCCCTTCACTCGCACTAACACTCTGTCCGTTAATTGCTCAACAACCAAACGTTTATCAGCGAACTTTTCATTGCGATGCACCCACATAAAGTTGTTTGTCGTCTCAATAAAACGCGCAAAACTTGACTTGATTTTTGTTAGACCTTTTAGGATATTCATTATAAAGCGTCTGCGAATTGCGGAACATCCGATTAATCGAAATATACAAACAACTAATATTGATTCACTTACGTTCAAAATATTACGTTATTTCAACCTAATTTTCCTCTTTTGAAAACAAAGCTATTCAATGCCAAGTTTTAGTGAATAAAAATTTTATATAAAAATTTCGAAAATTTGTCTATACAATTTGTAATGAAAACCTCGCAAGTATAATTCAAGGCAAAATAGATGGGAAAATGCCTGAACAGCTGATATCAATTACATTTTAACAGATGTTTTATTTTACTATCGATTTTTAAATGCCAAATATTGATTAGAATAGAATGCAGAAATAGTAAATACAGAGAACATGGAATATAGAGAAGGAAGAAGACTTTTGCTGCCCATACTCGTAGTTTGTGGAAGAGTACCGATTTGTTCGTGCTTGGGCAACACACTTCATGTTCTTGTTCGTTACAGTTTGCTGCTACGCAATTCGGTATTCCTTTTCATTTTCAAATTCTTTACGTTGGCGCAATTGCGGTCTGTTTATAATGAATAATATTTACAAAATTTAGAAATTTGAATTGTACTATTAATTTATTGTATGTAATATGCAAATATGTATATAAATATGCATAATATAATAGAAATATTTTAAAAAGTGGCGAAAAAGGATGGAAATTAGCTAATGAAAAATATATCTTTGTGTACCCCTGGAATGAAGCGTGCAAGAATTTAAGAATATGATATGAAAGGGAGTGTGGGAAACTACCGGGCAACTGGAATCGTCAGTGTGAATGCAATGGGCAAGGCTAAAAGAATTTCCCGATAATAAGCAAAAAAAGTCTTCGTATATGCACGCGGTCTTAGACGTTCTCTGCAGAGAGAGAGACGTTCTGTGGTGCAAATTGAACTTTATATGTGCCAGTTCACACACGAAGACTTGTTGCCCATACTTGTAGTTTACGGGAGAGCACCGAGTTGCATCTGCTCGGGCAACACCCTTTGTATTCTTGTTCGTAACGCTCATTTCTGTTGAACATTTTCAATGTTTTCTCAATGAGTAAAGTACAAAAATTTTAGAAAATTATTTGAAAGGGAATACAGAAAATTGCCCGAATCGAGTCACCCAAGTGAACGGAATGGGAACACCAAAAGAGAAGTTGCTAATGAGCAAGCAAAAGTTTCCGCGTATGAATTTATTTTTATTTATTATTAATTGAGAACTTGAGAACTTGAGGCAACATGTTAATGTTAGCCTGCTATTACGCTTTATATTTGCATTAAGTTTTGGATGAATCTTTTCAGTAATAGTTTCAAGGGTGACATGATGTGAGAATCTGTAAATTTTCTCTCAAACACGTTTTCCGATTAAGTTGGTAGCGATGGTGATCAAAGAATTTTGAACAGATCAGATCATCAAGAAAGACGGGATGCCGGAAATCAGAGCGAAACAAATTTTTAAGGAGCGACACCGTTTATATAGAATTTTGAGCGACTAATGGTTTTCAGCTATTCTTTGCTATAAACGAGAAATTCTTCTATTTAACACGTTTCCTATGAAATCGTTATTTTTTTTATTATTAATTGTGTTGTTTCTTTGATATTTATATATTATTTTATTCTAATATATTAATTTTGAAAAGTTTGAGCTATTTATCTGCGTACTCATCTACTACGTATTTATAATCTGTATATACATATTTAGGGTTAGATATGCGCGATATAGGCCCACTGGAGGACCGAAGTATTGAAATTTCAAAATATCTGAAAGTTATTACAGTTATTTTCAAAATACACAATATAATATATTTGGCAGTAGCATCATTGGCAAAAGTTATAAATAATGCGGATTTTGACAGCTCTCTCACGAAACGAAAAGTTTCGGATCATGTCATCCTTGATAGTCTGTCCAGAGGGAAAGACATGCTCATTTATACATGTCCTGTCATTGGAAGTTGAGAGCGTAATACCCGACTTGGACAGTTGACTATATCGAATACGTTTACCAACTGGAAAGACGTGAACGGCCAGATTGGAATCCTGTAAAAAAAAATTTTCGACGGAGACAATTATAACCGCCGTGCTAGATCACGAATAAAAGTGTAAAACGATAAAAATATAGAAAACTCGAAATTTAAATGCAATTAAAGTAACGTTTAATAATCTGGAGCTTCGGGGTACTAATTTTTCATTAAAATATATACGATCCATGTATTAATTGATAGTTGACAAGTTTAGTTCACTTTATTATTGAAAGTTTAAAAACGCGTTGTTTCAATTTACCATAAAATCACAAGAAAATAATGAAATAGTTACTCTATATTGTGGCGAACACGAATCCCAGATTTGACGATAACTTACCAGAATCTACCAGATGGCGAAGCTAGTAGTCAGCTCTTATATAGTAGATCGTTACTAACAGATCGTCACTCGAACATTCTAGCAACTACTACTTCGCTTTCTGTCTGATTCTGGCTGCCTATCGCCGATTTTGTTTTGCTTTGACATTCGAGTTCGCTACAGTATCGCCATTCGAACATTCTGGGAAGTTGTTGTCAATTCTGGAATTCATATTCGCCACAATATATTACATTAAATGTTCACTACAAAATAACTTTAAATCGTAATAAATGTTGGGTGTTTTATTTTAAACGGCCAAAAATTTGTAATTTGTCTGATCTGGCAAAACTACGCAAACTGTTATAAAAAATTCCAATTTAAAAGCGCTCATACGCTGGAATAAGTTGGGTACCCCTTTATCCCTAAATAGACCGTATTAAAGGATCTCTTTTCAACACGTTCACAAAAATTGTGTAATTTTCATCTCTTCAGAATAAAAATTCAAACTTCTGAAATGTTGAAAGTTCTTTTTCTTTTTAATGAAGCACAGACTATTTATTGATTTCAAGATTCATCGTGTTATTTGAATACTAAAAACCTAATAAGCCCAGACACTTGGTTCTTCGTGAATACTCCATATATTACCCAAACCACTTATCTTTTAGATAAACAATAATAATCTAATTGAACGAATGGGTAAATGTGCCAAATATGTCATTGGCACATTGACTATTAGGAAGCGGTCATCATCTAACACCTGTGGTCTGCTTTACGTAAAATTATGATACAATAGAATTAAGAGCACATCATCTAACTCCTAAGCTTGGCTTTTGTTTCTAGATTTAATAAATCTAGAATAAATAAATTAGAATAAAGATGAACCAGCCGATTTCGACAATTTTTAGATGTGCGATCGCATATCCTAAAGGCATTCTTTATGCAAACTATCGCTCCGATATATTTATTGGTGCTTGATTTATATTGATTTTACTTTAAAAGAATCATATGAAATTTAAAATTGCGATATATGGGAAGTAGATAATATGAGGATACAAATATAATTTTACGTACCAACTTTAGTTGAAATCGGTGTAAGAGTCCTTCGGATACAAATTTGACCTAAAAGTGGGCGGTACTACACCCAATTGTTAGACGGATCTCTATGTATTCCTTCCATTCCATCTTTACTTTGAAATGTAATGTATCTAACGTATTTCGGACTTTTAGTAGTATTTAACATAACCTTTGTATGAACGGTGGGTGTGGTTATTATCCGATATTTACATTAGACTTATTAGGGAGTGGAGTCAAACCCACTTTTTAAAAAATTTCAGGCCACAGATGCCCCTCTCTACTGCGATTCTCTGTGTCAAATTGTCAAAGTTTTTTATCTTAGTTTATTGCTTAGTTGTAGCACATTATAGGTTTGTGATTAGCGGCATTTTTTGGGCGTGGCAAAGAACTGATTCCGCCCATCTGCAACACCAACGTTTTTATAGTGCCGAGGAATATATATACCGTTGTTTCATTAAGGTATCTTAATTTTTACTCAAGTTATCGCTTGCATGGACTGACAGACAGATAGTCACTCGGAATTCAACTCGTCATCCTGATAATATATATATATATATATATAACTCAATATCTATCTCGATTAGTTTTAGGTGGACAAACAACCGTTAGGTGAACAAAACTAGTATACTTTGCTGCAACATGTTGCGAGAGCATAATGAACACTTAATGTTCATTCAGTAAAGTGCTAGATAAGTAATTTTACTATACATATTTTTGTCCCCTAAGAAAAATGCATGTTGCCAATGGCTTACGCAATGATGACGCCTTATTGTGAAATAGTTTTAAGCAATCATTAATGATTGTAATAACATCATCATAATTGTAATAACAGAAATCTACAGATTCTTTTCCGTTAAAACTTAAAGAAATGTTAATATTTCACGAGGTGAATTCCTCTTTCAGACTTTGTTGAAAGAGGAAATTGAAATTGAAAATTTTCAGACTTTGTTTTATTTCTCTGTCGAACCTACACTTTCTTTATTTTATATGATCTCTGCTACACCTTCTCGTTCATTCTCTGTTGCATTCTCTGGTAATACTGTTTATATGAACAAAATAAAACTCTGCAGAAAAAACATTAACCAATATAAGTTTTATAACTCACATTTTTAATCAAAAAGTTATTTTGTTTTTAAAATGTCTTTATTGTTATTACGTGTTACAGTATGTGCCACCATTATGTGCCATTAGAAAACTGAAAAAGCTACAACATGCTTTACAAATTTGTTTAGATATAACATTTTGAATGTTGATAATCATATTAGAGTCTTAAGTTAACTGGTAACAATATGTATATTTCAGTAATATTTACTTGCTAGCCAAAATTTCAAATTTAATACCATGATCATATTTTTCCAATTCAGATATTAAGCTTGTTTTCGCAAAAGCCGCTCCTGGTGGTAAAACACCACCAGATCCCGGCATTTTATCATTTTCCTTTAATATTATTACAGCCGTACTAAGTAAAGCTACACAGGTCGCACCATAACCAGGATTCGATCCCGAGACTTTGACTGTTAATGTTTTTGTTGGGGGATCTGTGTATTGATCGGTAGGTTCTGACAATCTCTCCGAAGTTGCCCATCCTTTTGCTCTCATGATAAATGAAAAGTGTACTCGCTCCATTAAAGCTTCGGAAGGACCTTCGTGAGACGCGAATCCTAATGAAAAAACTTTAGGATATTTGAGCAATAAACGACGACTAAAAGTAAACTTAGTTAAAAGTCCAAACAAAACTGCAAATAAAGCGACTAGTGCAGCTGCTATCCATGATTTAAAAGCAACATAAGTTTGCATTTGAATAGGCCGCTTATGCTCATTTTCATAGAGAAAACGCTGTGAACGCATTACAACTGAAAGATCTGGTCCAGGGAATGGGAGGCAAACTCCATTTACAATTTCAGAACGAAAAATGAAAGGTCGATGTTTCAAAACAGGAGTAAATTTCGGTAGTTTGTCTTCGTATAACTTTTCGCGTATGTCCCTTAATTCGCTTGAATGGGCCAAACCATAAACGGCGCTTTCCCAAGTGCCATAATGTATTCGAGCACCTCCTTCAGAAACGTTCCCTTTTGCGTAAGTCTGAAGATAACTCTCAACTGAATTTACTACACCATCAAAGTTTTTTTCTATAAAAACAATTCCAAGATCTGCCGGTATTGAATCAAATCCGCAAGCAGAAATTATAAAAACTTTTCGCTCCTGTGCTTGTTTGTTATATTTCAGTTGCATCTTTTCCATGTATTGAGGTTCACCAGTAACATCCACTTGATGGGTGCCAGCTTCAAGACATGCCCGCACTACTGGCTCCCCAAAGAATCGATATGGTCCGCAACAATTTACTAAAACACGACATCGTTTAGCCATGGCTAAAAGCGAAGCTTCATTTTCTATATCAGCTATGATAATTGGAGTATCCATTAGATTTTTCTGCGCTTTTGCACCCATTTCTTGTAGTACCTTTTCTAGTTTTTCTTGACTACGGCCAGCAATGCCCCAGCGATAGTTTTGAAGTACTTTAACAGCTTCAAAAACGGTGTATTTACCAGTAAAACCTGAAGCTCCAAATATTATAAAATCCAATTTTTCCGCCATCTCTGCTATTGTAGTTAATCACTTTTTTTTAGTAATGAAAGGATAAATTGTATGTTTTTTCGTTGTAAATTTCTAGGTGTTTATCTTCTCTGGTCAAAAGTCGACTTTTTATTACATCTGTAAACACGTCATAAACTCCACAACCTTAAATAGATTATAAGAAAACGGTAATTCCAGCTTCATTACACAAAATAGAAATAAAAACTGGATCTTACACAATTATTAAGTGAAAAGTAATCTCTCCGACTGATATCAATGAAAACTAAACTTCTCGGCTCCACCTTTGAATAACCTTTGACTCTACCACCTGCTTATTTTCAATTATTTGATTGAATCATGCACCTGCCGTGTACGAAATTTGAAAATTCAGAAATTTTATTGAATGGAATAATCTTATCAGCTTTACTTTTTATATATATTGCCACATTTAAAAACTTATCCAAGAATAATAACAAATAGAATGCTTATTATTTTTATCACGATATTGAGTATACTAAAAATGAAAATAAAATTTGTTTAAAAAAAAATTATAACTCGTGCTATGCTTTTTTGTTTTTGCTTGATATAATGCAAGCAATAATAAAGTTAAAACCCTAATGCCGGAAATACATGTGCAGTGATTTTTGACAGGACTGAAGAAATGAATTGAAATTAAATAAAGCTGGAAGTTGAAAGAAACACTAGAATGCAAAAATTGCTTTTACTTCTAGCAACCCCAAAAAAATATATTTATCTTCTGAGCTTTTTAAATTAAGAAAGAAGACACGGGTATGGACGATTCTCATATATACGGAACAGGAAAAATCGCTGCATGGATTTTTCAATAATTTGTATGCAAATATAAAAAACCAAGACTTCGTTCAGTTCCAAAAGGCCACGCGAATGGATGTGGATTAATTTAATCTAAAACCTGTTTTCGCTAACAAATTGAATTAATTTTGCTTTCATTTTTGCAGAACACTAAGGTCCTACTATTGGGTATCTGGTGGCTTGAAAAGTTATAATCCGATTTCGTATATTTTACGCATGAGATGGCGTATCTTGAAAGCACTGTTTGTACAAAATTTGATTTTCTTATCTTAATTGCTGCTTGATTTATCTACTTTATAGTGCAAGGATCAGATGAAACTTAAAATTATGTTATATGAGAAGTAGGAGTGGTTTTTATCCGCTATTAAGAATGCAAATATAATGTCATATACCAAATTTTGTTGAAATCAGTTACGGCGTTCTTGAGATATGGGATTTCACCTAAAAGTAGGCGGTGCCACGCCCGCCATCAATATTTTACACGGATTCCTATGCAACTCTTCCGTATCATATTTTCTTTAAGATTTAGTGTTTCTGACCTGTTCCTTCAGTGAGTTAACGCACTTTTAGTAGTTTTCAACATAAGATTCGTATGGGAGGTGGGCGCGGTTATTATCCGATTTCACTAATTTCCTCGGTAGATGAGGAGATGCTAGAAAAAGTTACTTGGAGCAAGTTTGATTGATATGGTTTCTGGTGGTAATGGTTTCTGAGATATATATATTGAACCTACTTGGGGGGGCGTGCCCACCTTTACAAAAGTTTTTACCCATAGATGCCTCGCCCTGCTGGGATCCTCTGTACCAAATAACACGTTTATATTTTACTTGGTTGCTTAGTTATAGCGCTTCATCTGCTTTCGATTACTGGCATTTTTTGTTCGTGGCATTTGTCCAATTACGCCCATCTGCAACACCAACCATCTCACGGTGACAAAGAATACGTGTACCAAGTTTCATCAAATATCTTAATATTTACTCAAATTATCGATTACACGGATGGACGGACGGACAGACGTACTGACAGTCACTCGGATTTCAACTCGTCTTTTCATCCTTATTTTATATATATATATATATATATATATGTCTATATCTAACTCGATTAGTTCTAGGTGTTACAAACAACAGTTATGTGAACAAAACTAATATATTCTCTAGCAACACGTTGCGAGTATAAAAATTCAAATTGCTTAGATATTTGTATTCATTCCTTGGATTCTCAACAATATTCCTGGTTAAGAATTAGAATAACAGAAATCTACTGATTAATTTCTGTTAAAAATCAATGAAATGTCAATATTTCGGGAGGTGTATTTCCTCGTTGAAAATTTTCAAATTTTATTTGAGTTTCGGTTAAAAAATGCACGTTCTACGTTCTCTTCTGCACATCCTGGTTCTTTTACGTTCTCTGGTAATACTGTTCACATGAACAAAATAAAACTCTGCAGAAAAAATATTAACCAATACAAATTTTATAACTCACATTTTTAATTAAAAAGTTATTTTGCTTTTAAATTTTTTTATTGTTATTACGCGATACATAATGGGCCACCGGTTTACAACTTAAACTGAAAACTTACAACATATTATTTGTATTTAGATATGGCATTTTGAATATTGATTAAAAACATAAATAATAATACTTTTATAAATTTTCAGTTTTCAGTATCAAAATTTATCTTTCAATAATATTTATTTATAAGCCAAAATTTCAAATTTCATACCATGATCATACTTTTCCAATTCAGATATTAAGCTTGTTTTCGCAAAAGCCGCTCCTGGTGGTAAAATACCACCAGATCCCGGCATTTTGTCATTTTCCTTTAATATTATTACAGCCGTACTAAGTAAAGCTACACAGGTCGCACCATAACCAGGATTCGATCCCGAGACTTTGACTGTTAATGTTTTTGTTGGGGGATTCGTGTATTGATCTGTTGGTTCTGACAATCTCTCTGAAATTGCCCATCCTTTTGCTCTCATAATAAATGAAAAATATACTCGCTCCATTAAATCCTCTGAAGGACCTTCATGAGACGCATATCCTAATGAAAAAATTTTAGGATATTTGAGCAATAAGCGACGACCAAAATTGAACTTAGTTAAAAGTCCAAACAAAATTGCAAATAAAGTGACTAACACAGCTGCTATCCACGATTTAAAAGCAACATAAGTGTGCATTTGTACAGGGCGCTTATGTTCATTTTCATAAAGAAAACGCTGTGAACGCATTACAACTGAACGATCTGGTCCAGGGAATGGGAGGCAAACTCCATTTACAATTTCAGAACGAAAAATAAGAGGTCGATGTTTTAAAACAGGAGTAAATTTCGGTAATTTCTCTTCGTATAACTTTTCGCGTATCTCCCTTAATTCGCTTGAATGGGCCAAACCATGAACAGCGCTCTCCCAAGTGCCATAATGTATTTGCGCACCTCCTTCAGAAACGTTTCCTTTTATGTAAATCTGAAGATAACTCTCAACTGAATTTACTACACCATCAAAGTTTTTTTCTATAAAAACAGTTCCAAGATCTGCCGGTATTGAATCAACTCCACAAGCAGAAATTATAAAAACTTTTCGCTCCTGTGCTTGTTTGTTATATTTCAGTTGCATCGTTTCCATGTATTGAGGTTCACCAGTAACATCCACTTGATGGGTGCCAGCTTCAAGACATGCCCGCACTACTGGCTCCCCAAAGAATCGATATGGTCCGCAACAATTTACTAAAACACGACATCGTTTAGCCATGGCTAAAAGCGAAGCTTCATTTTCTATATCAGCTATGATAATTGGAGTATCCATTAGATTTTTCCGCGCTTTTGCACCCATTTCTTGTAGTACCTTTTCTAGTTTTTCTTGACTACGACCAGCAATGCCCCAGCGATAGTTTTGAAGTACTTTAACAGCTTCAAAAACGGTGTATTTACCAGTAAAACCTGAAGCTCCAAATATTATAATATCCAATTTTTCCGACATCTCTGCTATTGTAATTAATCACTTTTTTTTTTTTGGTAATGAAAGGATAGTTTTCGTAAATTTTAAGAAGATTATCTCCTCTTTGAAGTTCACTTTTATTATATCTATAAACACGTCATAAACTCCACAACCTTAAACGGATTGGAAAAAACGATAGCTGCAGTTTTATTTTATAAAATACAAATAAAAACTAGATCTTACAGAATTATTAAATGTTAAGTACCCCATCCTAGTGATAACAACCATCTTTTGATAACCTTTTGCTCTGCCACTTGCAATATACGATATTTGAAAACTCCGAAAATGTACTAAATGGAATAAATTTGTTAGCGGTCAGCTTTACTCTATATATTGCCAGATTTAAAAAAATGCAATAATAATAACAGATTTAATGCCTTTTAGTTTTATCACGGTATTGAGTACGGAACATATGAAAATACAAATTACGTAAAAAATTAATTTATAAATCGTGTCATACTCATTTTTAATATATCACTGATAACGTCAAAAACTTATTTTCAACTTATATCCCGCACTTTATAAACCTGAAATTATTGTTTGGATGTTTTGTACGTTAATGTATACGAAATGTAACAATGGCAACACTTTCCCGCGAAAGTATTGTTAAATGAAATTAAAGAAAAACATTATGAAATGCGTCATTATTTCACAATAATTTTGAAAGGGCAAATGAACAGTTATTTCAAACAAGAATTATACGAAATGTTACCAATAGAAAGTGGATCCAAAATATGTGCAGAAAATTTAAGAAACCTGACAAAAGAAAATGAGCAAACTTGTTCTTTAAATCCAGAAACAGTAAGCATCCTTGGGAGTGTTGGCGCGTATTGCAACAAAGAACTTTGCGTGAAAATGGTTGCAGAAACTAACGAAAATTCCGACTATTCGGACAAGTTAGGAGAGGTCAGTGATGGTTTACGAAAACGAGATGCTGTTTGTGTCGATCACACTACGTCCAAACGCTGTAAGTTGTCTGAAGAAGAAACCTCAGTGGTACCATCAAACGCTAATGAAGAACCTCAGACAAAACGAAATGAATTTCTAAATGGAAATGTAGTAGAGAGTACTACTGACACTAATACAGTAGAAGCACGAAATTTGGAAGAGAACAACTGGGTAGTAAAAGTAAAAGTGGAGTACATGACCGACAGTAGCGAAGTGCTCAATGTCAATAATCCTCCTGGCTGTGGAAGTTGTACTCCGGTTGATATAAAACCAACTGTTAAGGTAGAAAAAGCTGACGCTAGTTCCACTTCAAGGCAGTGTTGCAGATTTGGTATCCGTTGCTATAGGTATTAAGAATATTATAAGTATTTTTGACTTCCAAGAAAAGATTAATTACAGTGAATTTTGATTTCATAAACAGACGGAATCCAATACATCGTTCAGAAGAAGCTCATCCGGGCGATCATGACTACCGGAGACCTATTTATCCGCCTCCTCTGAAAGGAACACCTGACTGTCCTTATGGTGATCAATGTTACCGTCGAAATCCAATACATTTTGAGCAATTCAATCATCCTCCAGAAAGTAAATAAATATAAATTACGCAATTGATTAAGTATTAATTTTTGAAAAATTCAATTCGATTCTAGATTAAAAACTTTCTTTTTCGTATTTTTACTCGAATTTGATTTCCTTTTTAAGCTGATTTTGAACAAAATTACAAAAACTACCGACTGCGACAGAGACAGCGTCAGCAACAAGGAGATGTTAATATAAATATTAACAATTCTAAATTGGAAGATGATTATGACTTTGAGGATCCATTTAACGATGATGATGCATGCGATTCAGATTACGAGCCTAATAGTGATGACGAGGACGATGAGGATTATGATGCTTGCGACAGAGCTGAAGAATGATGATTATATAATTGTTAAAAGTTTTATCTGAGTATATTATAAGGGTGTATAATTGGTGTGACAAATATTCATAAAAGTATTAAAAAAAATTTAAAACGAAAATGTTTTGTAAATAAATAAGTTAATAAATTTAATATTCATATATTCGAATTGAATACTGATTATTAATTTATAGGTTTATGCTAATAAAACTTCAATAGTTCCTCTAGATCAGAAGCTGCGATTTAGATATATTACACAATTTGTTAGATTTTCAGTTTTTGTTGATATATTAACTAGAGTAAAGAAATTGTTAAATTGTTTGTTATTACAAAAAGTTAATTTACTATTACACCTATCTGGGAAATAGTTCATGACAATGTGCATTATAAAAGCAACCTTTTACTTCATTATATGTCACTTCTTTTATGATGACATCGGTAAATTTATAAACTATAATTTCTCAGAAATAATATGAGGAATCATTTATTGTTGCGATAAAATTTCTTTTAATAAAATCCTTCATCCAAATCGTCAATAATTTTATTTTCAAAAACAGCACCCCACTTGGCCGCTTCTCCTCCACGCACTTTCACGTTATAGCAAACATTTTCAGCTTTCAAAACACTTTGACGCATCGTATAAATTTTACGAGATAATTCACGGCAACGTTGTACATTAAGGCTTATATACCTGGAAGAGATAAAAGTTAATTGGATAATTTTTGGCTTGTGTTATATTATAATACCCTGAATAAAGTTGTTGTAGAACCTTGTTCGTTTCCAAGCACACATCTGTTTCTCCACTACCCAAGGAATTAATGCACCGTCTCATTAATTCGCCAGTTAGATCTGCTATTCCCAAAATATATTCTGTAGGGTCAATGATGAATTCACATTTTTGGGGTTCTGAATAATTATAAATTCATATCAATTATTACAATCGCGTAAAAATGTATAATACTATTGTTTTTTTATTAATGCTATACCAGTTTTAACATCATTTTCTACATCCGGATCTGTTGGGTTTTCCATTGATTTCTGAGTATTGTCTTTGACTGTATTGAGTTTATCACCTCGATCATATTGCATTTTTTGTTGCAAAAACATCCAATCAGACATTGTGCCTGAAATTTCGTCAGCGCCACCTTTGTAATACTCCATAAAACTATAGGCTTCTATGAATTCCTGTAATCCCGGTGAGTATGCACACCGGTATTGATATGGATCCTGTCCAGCTAGTTCCAAAGCTATAGACTTGAAATTTACCTCAATCACTTTTGATAAGCGTTGTTCAGCTTCTTCTAGTACTTTAAAACGATTGTTTTTTCTACCATCTATGGTATGTAAAAGAAAAATTATACGTTTTGCTTCAATGGTAATATCGCGGCTAAGTTTCACAATTCGTTCATATCGATCATGTTTATCATCCAGCTCTTGTGCGTATTCCTGGAAAACTTTTACAACAGGATTTAATTCCTCATTAAAATTAGTATAATTTTTATGTTTTTGCGGATTCCGTCGGTTGTTCGGCCGAAAACGTGAATTTTGAGACATTTTTTATTTTACTGAGGCCGTCTTTATCGCATAAATAAACTGTAATTCTTTGTGAGTGCATAAACATACATTAATTAATTAATATATGTAACTCAAACACTGATGCAACTAAATTACTCGATTTCCAAAGCAGACAATTGCAGATTCATCGATATTAGATTTAAAGTTTAAGCAAAATTTAAATAAAACTGCATCTCACAGGCAATAATTATTGCTAAAGTTATCAGCCATGAATATAATTATTTTCATAAATATTTGAAGTAGAAAAAATTCAACTTCACACTTTATATAGATGAATACGAATTCACCAGTTCGCTAGATTTTTTAATTTCAAGGAATTTCTTTGAAATCATGTACGAATCGATTTACACTCTTTCATTCCAATCATTTGCGTGCATCATGCGCACGCATACGCCTAAGATTGTTTTGGAGTTTTACCATAATGACTTTTTTTACTACTCAGCTGTAAATCTGCCAAATTTGATAATTTGACTAATTTGAACCGATATTCGTGGCAAAGAGATTTGTTTACTTGCTATTTTTCCATTAAAGAATAAATAATAATTTCTATTTTAAAATATACTGTTTAGTATTCCATCTTAAAGTAATGCAAGATCAAAAAAAGAGCTTTATAAAAACTGAGGGCAACAAGAACTCGACGACTTTGTGTTTTGACAAAAATGATTTCATGAAGGTTTGTGCTGTTTTAATTGCGTGTATGTACATATATAAGTATATATGTAAATAATGTTTTCACCAGGGAAACTTTTCCGTTGATGGGTTTTTGCATAAAAATCGAAATGCACCAAGTTTGGAACAGCTTCGTGATGACTTGGGTATATATTTGAAAGATTTGCGGGCCTCTATGATTGATCTCATTAATGAAGACTACGCTGATTTTGTAAGTTTGTCAGCAAACCTTGTCGGATTAGATCAATCCATTGCAGATATAGAAAATCCTTTGGTTCAATTTCGTAAAGAGGTCGAAAATATTCGTTCTCTGCTCAAAGAATGTTCTTCAGAAGTGCGTCAAAATTTGGAAAAGAAGCAACAGTTTCGTGTGCAAAAGCGAAATTTGCAATGTTATCAGAAAGTGGAAGAAACCTTGGATAAGCTTGAAAGTTTATTAGAACATCAATTAAAAGATGACCTTAAACCAATCGATTTAGAGCGTGCAGCACTTGAATTAATACAATTACAATTCAATAAAAAATTTTGTTGGGATATATTAAAGGATGAACAGAAACTAACTTCCGAAAGATTACAAAATGAAGTTTTCGCCAAATTGCGAATATTCTTTAATGATGCCCTAAGAAGTTCAAATAGCACATGTTCGGAACTATTGGAACGCTGTTTAAGAATTTATGTAACACTTGATGCTTGTCAAATAGCAGAACTAGTTTTTCGGGAAGACACCGTTGCACCTTATATGAACGCTAACATTTCGGAACATTGTCTACAAAATTCTCCCCAAGGTTTATCAGGAATATACGGAAAGATTTTAAATTTTATATCACTCCACATGACCGATTTGCTTCGCTTGACGCATTATACAGACAAACTTAGCGGTTTTAATTTTTTGGTAAACAGCTTTTGGGTGGAAGTAGAAATGCGCTTAGAAACACATATGTCATCGATCTTTGCCCCCGGTAATTCCGATATTTTCTATATGAAATATAAGTGCACGCGAGATTTTTTGTCTAAGATTGAAGAACTCTTGGCAAATGACGAAGCGATAAGGAATTTCAAAGAACATGAACAAACAATAAGCTTCCAATCGCGATGGAATCTACCAGTCTATTTCCAAATATGTTTTCAGGTATGAAAAGATAATGGTTAACGATTCCCATAGCATTATACATGTAATTTATATTACATTGCAGGAGATAGCTGGAGAGTTTGAAACAGCGCTGGCACCTTTGCTACGTGCAGATATAATGAATTGTAAATCAAAAGCAATACACGTTCGTTATGAGTTGACGGCATTTAATAGCGCATCCAAAGCTGTAGAGCACTGTTGGAAAGAAGGTGTCTATCTTCCTGAGATTTTTCCAAAATTTTACAAACTAAACGTCCAAATCTTACTACGACTTTCTCGGTGGATCTCTGATGTTTTACAGCTCATTACAAAATGCAGCTCAAAAAACAAAAACAACTTAGAAGGTTCTATTCAAATCAATAAAACGAATGTACTAATTGCATTGTATGCAGATGTGCAGGTGCTTATTGAACATTTACCTGCAATAGAACGGAATATCTTAATAAATGTACCAAACGAGTTACAAAGTAATGCAGACGTTTGTAATGTTATTGCAAAATCATTGGCCGACGTGCGGGGAACCCTTGATAGCCATCTGGGTACGGTTCAAGATGCACTAGTCGACATTTTAATATCTGAAAGTGGTATAGAAAGTGTTCGTCAAGTTAAAGATTTGCCACGTTTGTATCGGAAAACTAATCGAGATATACCTACGAAGTCATCTCCATATATTGATCAGATGTTACGTTCATTGAAATCCTTTCAAAGTGAACAAAGTTCCCAACTCGGAAATGTTTTTGCTATCAATGTTTTATTAAGAGTTTGCTCAAAAATAACTAAAGAGTAAGCAAATACATTTTATTAAAAAACTATTCCAAATATATGTAAATATACATATTTGTAATATATCGAGCAAATATCCCATTAAAAGTGTGCTAAATTTTATAATTTTTTTTTAGTTATTATGTTGCGGTTACGGATGTCCTTACATCAGTGCAGAGAACAGAAGAATCATTACGTCGTTTGCGCAACCTTAAGACCGGAGCTCTAACTGCTCTTACAACAGGTGCAACAACGATGTCTGACGATGATAAAATTCGATTACAACTACACGTAGATGTCATTGCATGGACAGGAGAATTGGCCAAAATGGGTCTAATGCCTTCTCAGGTGGAAGACTTGCTCGAATTGAATAACGTTGTCGAAGCAAGCTTGAAATTGAAAGAAACCAAAGATAATTCGTAAGCAAACTAAAGTTGAATTATTTAATAAACACATTGACAATTTGTATTTATGTTTTAGAAACTCTATTAATTATACCTCCACTTGAAATCAATGACAACAAATGTGTAATTTTAATTGCATTTGTTAGCTTAATTAAAAACGCTCTTCTAGATGTTTATATCTAGATATTATATATCTAAATATCTAGATATTATATCTAGTTTATATCTGATATTTAACAATTATATGTGGTGTGCAATGACAATTATAGAAAACAATATGCTTTAGTATTTCTTTCATTGTATAGTAAAAAATCTGTATTATATTTAATATCGCAATATAAATAAATGCATCATTAGTTATTATGTACTTTCGGTGTTGAGATTTACGGAAATGACATTATTTTCGAAAATAAGGTATACTTATTTTTTATATATGTTTGTTGCTCGAATTACAACTTCAATATGTATAAAATATTTAAAAAATTAAAAAAAAAATCAAGGTGCTACACATTAATAGAGCAATCACTCTTTAGGTCACGAACTTTAAAACTTATTGTGTTATTTTATATGTTATTATAATTTCAACTCTTCGGTATCAGGAAGTTTTTGGAAGAAGGAATTAACACGTTGTTCAGTCACCGCTTCCAAGGTGGAAGGATTCCATTTTGGTTTTTGATCCTTGTCAATTAGTAAGGCTCGTACTCCCTCTTTAAAGTCACTGTCTTCCAAATGACGAACAACCATGCGATACTCCATTTTTAAGCATTGCGATAAAAGCAGTTTGGAACCCAACTCAAGTTCGCGAAAAGTGACTTTTAAGGACAATGGTGAAACTTTTTGAAGCATCTATTAAAATAAAAATTTTAAGCTATTAATATCTATCTTAATATGATGTTATAGGAAAGAAAAGATCAGTGTGTAATTATTATCTGCAACGTTGCATTCTAGAATAATTGTTCCGACTACCAACATCTTGATTCAGATAAATTCATCAAGCTATAAATTACATTTTGCATGCAATCTTTCATGAATTATACATATGTATGATTCATAATATATTTGTGTGCGATAACTTTAATACTTTTCATATTAATAATTTTTGAAAACTTCTTCAAACGAATATTAAAGCGTTCATTATCTTCTTGCAAGATGAAACTAAACTAGTAAACATTTTATTACTACGTAAAATGGTACATGAATTATTGTTCTTATGCAATCAACTTTTAAATTAAAACAAATTTAAAGTTTTTAAATATAACCTAAATACATTTTTACAGAATATATATATCCACTACATTGCCCTTACCTCCAGAGTTTTATTCGCCCATTCGCTTCCATCTCCTTTAAGATTTTCGAAGATGTCTTCAACAGAGTTAGCAGTGAAATATTTGTTTATTTTATCCAATACATCATTCAGAACGAAATCTTTCTTTGTGGGTGTATTATATTTATCAAGAACATCTTGCACAGTATCAGCATCCTTACAATTAAGTAAATCATTTTGTAAATCACCTAATTTTGAGCTTTCACAATAGTGCGTTGCTAATCCAGCCTTTAATACATCGTCACCCCTTAGTCGAAAACCTGTTAGACCAAGAAAGAGACCTAACTTCCCTGGTAAGCGTGATAGAAAGTAAGAACCACCAACATCTGGGAAGAGCCCTATAGCTGTTTCAGGCATTGCTAATAGTGTACGTTCAGTTGCCACACGATATTTCCCATGGATAGAGAGCCCTACACCACCGCCCATTGTAATGCCATCGATAATGGCAATGTAGGGTATAATGTAATTTCCGATTAGGGCATTTGTGATATATTCTTCACGGAAGAAAGCTTTTGACTCTTCCGTGGGTCCGGCTTCGACTATAGATCGAATATCACCCCCAGCGCAGAAAGCTTTGTCACCAGCACCTTTAATTATTACCATGGATTTAGTTAGTTCACATTTCTTCAAGTGCTTGTAGACTTTTCGTACCATGTTCAAGTTGATTGCATTTAAAGCATTCGGCCGATTGAGAATAATCATACCCTTGTCAGATGATTCAGTTGCTATAACATATGAGGACATATTGCGTGTGTCCATCGGAGAAGAGGTGAGAGAACGGCTTAGACGATTTTTTGAAAGTATTGGGATGGAGCAGGTACGATGACCAAAAGCATATATTATTCGATGAATCGGGTGCATCTGTCCAAAGAGATTATTTAATATTGAATATACCTATACACTTCATATAAATAAGGGACATCTATATATGTATGTACAGTATGTTTTTAAAAATATAGGAGCAACAATAACAGTCTTCCAATGGTAATCGACCTTCAATTAAACAATGATTTTCAGAAATTTTCAGATTTTTGAGATACTTTATTATGTATTATTACATAATTGAGATTTCGATTCAAAGTTCACAAAAAATATAAGTTATTTTAGAACTGGCAGTAGTTCAAATGGAAAAGCACTCCTAGTTTTTTCATCTTGACTTTAAGAAAAAGTTTGTCACAACAAATATAATTTCACAGCATGTCAAAATATTACTCGAAACTTATTTTCATAATGTACAATTTAATAATGTACATTTAAACTAAGTTTCCAAAGTTGTCGCGTATATGTACCTGAACGACTTTGATATACATATGTCCGGCAAATATGTGAAGCAGCATCATCGAACATTATATATTTTTTAAGGATTTTTAAGAACATATTTTTTATTAATTTCAACGTTAGTGCGTAAATTTGCTTCTGGTTGGAAATTTGGTTTTATTTACAAAACCAAATGGTGAAATACTGGAAACAAATTTAATTCCCCCAAAAGAAAAATATTTGTTAATTAAAATTAAGCAGGAAATATGACAATCCGAGTATGCTCTTTATAATTACATTATGATATATGATTTTATGTGACCAATTTCATTACACGTGCAAACAAAACTTAACACAAAAATCTTGTTTTTTTTTTTTTAATGTTGCGCACTTTAATCCTATTACTACCAAATGTTCGAATACAAACTTCTGGATGTTTTTATGAACGATTTAAAATTGATACAAATAATTCGCAAATTTATGTGACTTCGAACAACTTACGATTCTAAAGTTCGTTGCTTAAGTAAATACAAGTATTTGCTCTTAGTTGCGCAATTAAGAAGTATTGTTTTTATAATGTGCTCTGATACACTCACTCAATTCGCCTGCGTTAATTTGATATCTGTTATCTGGCCATTTATCATATCACGCTGTTCTCACCGATTCTGTTTTGATTATTATTTTGTTTTGTTGCCTTTCGCCACAGTGTGATTTAAATTGTGCAAAGTGATTTAAATGAATACATGTGTGTCTTAGGGTTAATTTGCACATATGCAAAAATGAGACACAGTTCATGATTATATATAAAGTTAATTTAGGGAATTATGTGAAGAAGTCACTAGGTATAATGCGATCATAATAGAAGTTTTCTTTAGAAGTCAACTTTAGGTTATCCGTTAAGTTATATACGTTATATCCGTTTTTAAACATTTAAAATACTGAGGCCCACAAATATGTTCCTTATATTATCAGAAAAGCCTATCTTTCTTTGGTTGCATCAAAACCAAATTATAAGTTTATTCGGTGATTTGGAAGAACAATAAAAAAACCAATTATTATGTCACTGGGTCTTATAAGAATTTTTTATTTTTCTAGTAATCAATTGATTTTTATATGTTGGTAATTATGAAGTTACTTTTGCATAAATAAATTTTATAAATTAGAATTGTTCTTAATGGTATGTAGGTTATTCACTATCTGACCTAAGGTAACTAAAGTTTCTCGAGTTTTGCTACGATATATACAAATTTAATAATAAAAATCAAAAGAAATGTGAAATCCACAATTTACAAGACCTTTGAATAAATTAATCCGACATACGAAGCAGCACGGTTGTTAAAACTATTCCCTAAACATAATTTTAGGCTACAATTCCTTAAATAATTTTGGGGAATGATGGCGAGTTGACCACCAGTAACCGGGTAAGAATTCGGTATCGTCCCGTTTATGTAGACTCTACTGCTTTGTGAACTGAGTAAAACTCCGATCCGCTGGATGCTTAATCGAGCTTCTATTTATATTTGTGTGAACGTATAAATTTTACCGAAATAATAGAAGACTAATTTTAGAAAATACTTTTGTGTTGTTTTTGTTCCCTTGAAACTAAATTAAAATAATTTTTATTTGGTTTTCAAAAAGAATGCGATTTTCTTTATTTAAAATATAACGCAAAATTGTTAGGATTTATCCAGTTTTGCTTCAATTATATCGTTTTGTTTTTGCTTAAATTTGGACAACTCACAAACTTCTTAGACCTTATAACCCACCAAATGACGTTTGCCAATGCATTCACCAATATAAAACCAAAAGATAACCTCGGCAGTAACAAGTGTGTTCAACCATGCCTCTTTTACTGTCAGGTTTTTGTATGCGCCATTACGAGCACCACTAATGAGACGACCAATTCCTTGACGAATAGCTGGAATATCACCTGGAGTGGGTGGTGTTAGCTCCACTTTTGCGTACTTAAGAAAAGTTTCAAGTTGTGGTTTTGCTTGCACCAACAGTTCTATAATATTATATAATTCAATACATATTAAGAAATTGTCATCCAAATTTTAAATACGTACTGTTTACCAAGGCGGATCCTTTTGTTGCAATGCTAGCCATTTTTTTTACTTTGTGTTACGGTGTTTTGCACTGCAAAAAATACAGAAAAATTGCTTTTTCAGAATTATAGTGGTAGTGGCTGAAGGCAAAATTTAAGTCCTATGGAAAAATCAGCTAAACGTCATATCTGCCACAAGGTGGAATGTAATTGAGTGCTAAGGTGGATCATAAAAGTGGGTTTTATTCATCACAAAATGTACCGGGTACAACTCGGTTCTTTACGGTGTTGACTGAAATTATCATTTTTAGAATTAGATTTAGTTAGATTTAGAAAGGCATTTGTGGATACCAATTCTACATTTGCCTAAATAAATTGGTGCTATTTTTCATAACTTCAAACTAACGCGCATTTTCTAATTATCAAACTGATGAACAGTAAATTATTCGTTGATTTGAAAACCCATTTAGTTTGGTTATGGTTAATTGTTGTGTGAATTACTGAATAGGCAATTAAGTCTGGCCGAACCGGAGTCGGATATATTCCAGCCACTATTACCTCAGTAGAATCATTAAGAACTTTTTCCTTCTTTAACAAAATCACGAGTTTAACGAAAGCATTAATTGAAGAAAACAACGGTCGCCACTCAATAGTAAAGTAATATCTTTTTAGATATCTTATATCACCACAATTTTATACCTATAAATTTTCTAGATTAATTTTAATTTTTAATTAATTAATATTAAGTCACACAAAATTTCAAGTTTTTGTAATTTTACAAAGGAAATTTAAAATAATAAATTTATTTTCCTATGAAGAGTACACAATAATATTTGTTAATTTCTATTACATTTCATAAAGTGCAAAGAACTATATTATTCAATGTGGGCTTTCAACATTTGTTCGTTCTTCTTCACAGGTTGAGCCGATTTTTTAAAAGAGGAAATTGCTTTCTCTTCTTCGCTTAGTTTTTTAAGAAGGAAATACATTTCGGCAACACCAATTACAAGTGCGCAAAATATTCCTAATACTAAACGCAGACCAAACTCTAAGCCACCAAAAATAAGTTCCAATCCTAAAAATCCGAATACAAAACCCGCCGCGACCGAAAATATAAATTGTAATACTGCAATCATTTGACTATTCATGGCCTTAACTGAAAAACAAATACACATATATTTGAAGGAATAACATATGTAAATGTATGCCATGGATCAAAATACCCTGATAAGCTATGGTGTCCTCGGGCACATATTTTAGAGTTGAATCAACGTTTTTTGTCATGTCTAGGTACTCCTTATTTTGCTGTTGTTCACGTAATCGCTGACAGCGCTCTTCGAGCTCTGGATTTCTTTCAATGATTTCATTCATTGGCAAATGCATGCAGCAATTTTCTATTAGATCATGTAAAAAAATATCCAATCCTTTCTTTTCACGTAGTTCTGTTAACCACATCTTGAGCCAACGAAGATCTGATAAATATAAAAATTCAACTGCTGCATTTAATTCAGTCTCATTATCTTCAGGATTATGTTTTGCTTTTGGAGGATTGGCTTTCGGTACATCCATGTCTGCGACTTCTTCAACATGTCGCAGCAGTTTCAAATCAATATTTTCTTTTTTTATGGAATCTGATCCAAGTAACTCAATACCACTTTCAATATGAAAACCATTTGTTTTTAAGACTTTTCTTACATTTTCGGGAATTTCAGTAATGGTATCCTTATGCTCTTCAATGAATTGCAACAGTTTTAGGGTCGGTTGTACTCGAACGCGGGTATCGGCAATGCTTATCTTTGTCATTTCGAAACTGCAACAAATTTATTTGGGAATGTTCAATTTTACTTGTAAATCAGAATAAAGTTCATCAATTTCCTCTTCTTTTTCTTCGAAAGAGTTCTTGACACGTTCGTATTTATGTTCCAAATCAATGAGGAAATTCGCTTTTTTTTGTTCACGATCTTTACGAGACTGGATAAGGTATTCGGTAGGCTACGAATATTTTATTTGTTAATTTATAAATAATGTCTGGTTTATGCCAAAATATTTACTGTTCCAACCTGCCTCTGCAACTCCACTTTGGTGAGAAAGCCTTCGGCACCAACTAACAAATTATTTACTTCTCGATTTAGTTCCTCCAAATGTGATGTACTCAGAGCTATGCACCGTTCATATAGGTCGTATTTCACGTCGCCTATAATTTCAGTGACTTTGAAAAGCGTTTCCACTTCTATTTCGTTACGTTTCAACTCAAATTCATTTAGAAATTTGTTTATTTCCCCATTTACAAACGCGTGGTGATATAAAATTCTTTGTTCGGCAGTGGATAAATCTATACGAAAATAGTAATTTAATATTATAAAAATGGAATATTATTCACCAACCTCGTCCCAACTGGCTTAACATTTTCTTTGTCACATGAGATTAGTAAACCTAAGTGTCAGTGTTGTACTTGCATTCCATATCGGGCATTCACACAAGCAAAAAAATATTGTAAATATTTAATTTCTTATACAATTTATATATTTGTATTTATTGTATTTATTTTAAATAACAAGAAGGCTTCTTTGATTAAAATGCTAATTATTAAGGAGTTCATCAGTTTGTATTTAATATTTACTAAATGTAGATACTGTCTACCCTAATAGTAGAAAAATGGCATTTTTCTACATGAGTCGTAAATATAAATATTACTGAAAGAAGAAAAAACAGGAATATGAGTTTATTTGACCGCAAAGAGAAAATATGGTATTACGGGATTGATATTCCATTGTCTTCGAATTTATGGCAACGCTGCTCAAAGTCACGTACTCACTCGAATATCATATCAACCAACAGATGTCAATTTTTCTCTGGCAGTAACAAACAACGGTGAAAAAGTCTAGTAAGAAAATTGCGTGAATTATCATACTTAGTATATATAAAATTAAAATATTTCTGCAGATATTAGTATAAAAATATTAACAAAAATAAAATTGACGTGAATAAAATGAATGAGGAATTCAAACTGCCGAAACGCTCTCGGAAACGGCTTCGCGAGGTAAAGCGAAGGGCTCGTCCGGAGTTGGGGGACAAAGAGGCTTGGTCAGCCTTGCGATATTACGAGAGGTTCCAAGATTTTCAAAAATTTGAAGATAATGTCGAACGCATTAAGGAATCTGACGTTAGTTCCGAGGAATTTATAGAGCGTTACGAAAAACCTTATCTGCCAGTAGTTATAGAGGGTTGCCAAGAAGGCTGGCAAGCAGAAGAAAAATGGACAGTATCACGCCTTGGAAAAAAGTATCGAAATCAAAAATTTAAATGTGGAGAAGACAACGAGGGTTACAGCGTTAAAATGAAAATGAAATACTATGTTGAATATATGCGGTCTACTCTAGATGATAGTCCCTTATATATATTTGATAGTAGTTTCGGTGAACATCATCGCCGTCGTAAATTGCTTGAAGACTATACAGTGCCGAAGTATTTCCGCGATGATATATTTAAACATTGTGGCGAAGAACGTCGTCCCCCATACCGCTGGTTTGTAATGGGACCGGAACGTTCTGGTACTGGTATTCATATTGACCCATTGGGAACAAGCGCTTGGAACGCACTTCTTAGAGGTCATAAACGTTGGTGTTTATTTCCAACCCAAACTCCCAAGGAACTGTTAAAAGTACCTAGTGCTGTGGGAGGAAAGCAACGTGATGAAGCAATAACTTGGTTCAATACGATTTACCCACGAACTAAACAACCGGACTGGCCAGCAGATTTTCGACCCCTTGAAATATTACAAAAACCGGGTGAAACTGTATTTGTACCAGGAGGTTGGTGGCATGTAGTACTGAATTTGGATGAAACAATAGCCATCACTCAAAACTTTTGCAGCCGCACAAATTTCCCGGTTGTCTGGCACAAAAGTAGCCGCGGTCGTCCGAAATTATCTCGGAAGTGGCTACGTGTTCTACATGAAAAAGAACCGGAATTAGCAAAGCTTGCAGAGAGTATTAATGTAGAACAAAGTACTGGCTTTGCTTCGGATAGTTCTAGTAACTCAAGTTCGTCATCCAGTTCCTCATCATCATCATCAGGAAACGAAGGTAATGATAGCGATAGTGGGAGTTCCAATACAGATAGTGGACAAGAAAGTCTAACTGCTAAGAAAAAGAAAAAGAGACGGTTGGAAGGTGGCATGGCGTCCAGCTCTTGATGTCGACTACGTTGTAGTGAAGAAAATATAATGATAAGTGCAGAGGTGAAATATACTAATGATAGTCTTCACCGATCTAAAGAAGGCAAGTTTAAGTTAGGAGAAAATAAAAGTTTGACAAGAATGCTTAGAATGCGTTTGAAAATGCTGCTGCACTGCAAGAGTTAACATTTATATATATCAACGCACTTCATGCCCAACATTAACTAAATTTTTTAAAACAAACAATCCTGCGCTTCAGTTTAGCTAAATATATTCATGTAAGAATTCTAAACAATATTTAACGTGGAACGGATTGATTTCAAGCACCTGTATACATTTTAATTTGTTTAGTAATACTAAGTAGTAACAGTCTAATATATAACGTTTCCAGTTGGAATTTCAAATCATATTGAAATATTACTTCAAATAAATGATATTACAAAACTATACAAAATAATACAAATTTTTTCATCATTACACCTAAATTTTTCTTCAGGGGTTTTTTTGCTTCATATTCCAGTGTTTGCTGGATAATATAAAATTTCTACACTTATTTGTGGGGTATACAAGTACTGTAACGAAAACAAAAACATATTTGCGAACTGTGAATCAATGAGGATTTAAGTCATCTTCGTGATATTGTGTTTTATATAAGTTTGATATTATAGTGATGTATTGTTATGCCAGAAGAGAACACTCTTCTAGATAAGAAGATTAAACAATTATAAAACATTCAGCCACTGCAATAAGAACAACAAACCATGCACGTACATTTTATAAAATTGTTTATTTGGAAATTCTAAACAAATATTAGACAAATTGCAGCTAACTTAGATCGAAAGGTTGGAAATGATATTGAAATGTTTGAATATCCGTTTGTGTTTCCCTTTACAATTAAAATATACATACTACCCATAATGCATATAGGATGTTTTTTGTGTTGTGTTTCATTACTTTTACTTAATGGTTCATTTTTTATTTTTTAAATTTACCGTTGTCCTTGCATCACTTTGTATTTTTTTCTTGCATCCACATCTGGTTTAGACTCTGGTTTTGTTTGGGTAATAATTTTTTCGTATTAATTTCTTAATTGAAGTATTAATATGAAATTATTGTGGCTCTTCTAATTCGTACTATTATGCCATATAAGATTCTCCGATTTTATTGACTTGTTTATTGGCGATTTTGTATGTATCAAGATGCTTTTGATCAAAAAAGCTTGTATCCGACTTATTTTGAATTGAAAATGAAAAAGAAGTTTTTAATCAATATACTGCGCTAGCCAACGGAAACCTTCGCCATAACCCTGTCGCTTCAGTACAGACGACATGAATAACTCCAGAGGGCGTCCTGGAAGCTCCGAACGTTGCACTTTACCCTAAAACGTATCAGATTAGAATTACATTACTTAAAGATAATAAGATATTTATAATATATATGTGCAGTACCTTGCCGGTTGTCAACTGATAGAGACCGAAAACATTTCTAAGTTCGTCTTCACTTGCTGCACCTGGTTTATCGATTTTGTTACCCAAAATCAACACGGGACAATTTGACAGCGCTTCATCTGTTAACAATGAGTCTAATTCGATTTTGCTCTCTTGGAAGCGACCACGGTCCCAAGCATCTATCAAGAACACGATTGCATCCACAGCTGGGAAATAGTCCTTCCAAACTCGACGCGCTATAATAATTAAAAGAAGTGTAAATACAAATATTTACTACATAAGAAATTCTATATGTATGCTTGTTTCCATTAATAACTACTTAAGATATTGTGTTGATTATTAAATACAACAAATAGTGCTAGTCAAAGCAAAGCAGTTCAATGTAGTTCTACTGCAAATACTGTAATCGTGGGGAAAAGCGCACTGTCACTTCGAAAATAATTATTCAAAAGTTGCGAAAAGCGACGATGTACTTAAATGCTTACGAATTTATTATTATCTTAGATACTTGAACACAATTATAGATGTATATGTCATATGTATATGGCAAAAAATCAGAAAATTAACAAAAAAATAAATACATATATGTTTCAAAGTAAATTATAAATATACATACATATCTAATTATACTTGCATATCTAATTTTTTATGGTATAATCTGTGATATCTACTTTGTCAGAAAATTAAATTTTCAAATCTAAAGATGTGTATTATGTATATGTTGCGTAATAATAAGGTACGCATACTATGTACAGTTTTGTGTATAATAACAGCAACGAAAATGTGATAACAGATCAAAGTTGTCATAATAAGAATATGTTTTTTCCCCATTTTGAGATTAAGTTTGAAGTCTTACCTTGAGTGTGTCCTCCCAAATCGAATGTGGTAAAGCGCATGTTGCCAATTGACAATTCTTCTGATGCTAAATAATTAAGCGGAAATTGAAAGTCCGTTTTTAGCAATACTTTAATATTGACTTACTAGGATGAAGTGTTGGTACATGCTGTGCCAGTTTATCGTCTTTGAGCATATGCAATAATGTTGTTTTGCCGGCATTATCCAGACCAAGGAACAATAGCTTGCCTGATTTCTTCCACAGACCTGGTTATAATAACATGAAATTCAGATTGTGACATGAGATAAATAAAGATATGTACATAATGAAGGTATAGTCTAAAACTGTATTAAAAAAAAAAAACATAAGATCACTAAAGTTCTATTAACACAACTGTAGTGCAATTGTGTTGTAGCACAATTGTAGAATCTCAATTCAGACCATAAAGTACATTTGTGATTGACAATTGAAAAAAAACGCATTTATTTTTTATTTTATGTGTTATATATACATATACTTAGGCATGTACTATAAAAGCGCAATGTTCCCATTGCCGAATTACAAAAATAATACTAACGAGGTCTTCTACATATTTTAATGTTAAATATTTACCTAAATATCCTAAAACACCAGTGAACCAATCCCAAATGAACATTTTGCTATTTATTGGTGTGTGGTTATCTGTAAATAGAAAACAATGATGCACTTATATTTTACTAGCTACAATACAAATATAAAAATCATACCAACATATATGTTAACAATATTTTGGATCCTTACAAATTATTAAAAGAAACGTACATGCGGAACCATTTACACCTTATTTAGCACAATAAGCGGCCTTGACATGAAATTAATTTTTACGAAAATTTTAGTACAGAAAAACAAGTCTAATTGCACTAGTAAAAAAGCAGAAGTAAATGGTATAGGAGCAACTTTCAAACAATGGAACAAGGTCGCATATATAGCACCGATTTCTGTGTATGTGGAACTTTCTTCACATTAACAACGACTTTTAATCGTTAACATTTCACATAGGAAGTTGTAATAGTAACCCTTGTCCCCATGTTTTGACCAAGTGAATTTGCATGAAAGCTATGTATTGCTGAAAATACATTTTAGCAAGTTGCTCTTTATATAGGCATCACAATGGAAGTAGTTTAACTAGGTGCGACCAATGATTGAGATACAAATCATATCAGACAAATTCTAATAAGACTCGTGTTAACAATTACACTCCACATTTACTTTACACCACACCTAACACAATAGAGATTGTCGTGTTACCACTTATATTACCTTATAAATAATTTAGAATAAAATTTAAAAATTTCAAGTTAATATTGAAACTTTTAATTTATTCTCGCCTTTTCCCGTGTTTCAGCGATTTCTTTTACACTAAAAAAGAAAGACGAAGGCGATGACAACGGCGATGATAGTGGACAGAAGAATAGCCAACAATAGAGGAGACAGCGACAACGACAACGACAACTACAACTACAACGACAATGATTGGCAACGACACGACAGCAAAGCAAAATTCAATTCAAAACCTTTTTCCTCGTGTGCGCTTCTAATTTGTTTTGCCTCCTGAAATTAAAAGAGAATGTCAAATAAAATTGGCGAAATTTGCTTTTCGTCGTTCTTTCACTCTTATGTCATCTATAGTGTTATCTCGCTTTTTCCTTTACTTCTCTAACGTATACAAAAATGTCATCTATTGTCTCCTTTAAGTTAGTACATCGTTTGTGCTTACTCTACTATGAAAGTGAATGACAATTGCGGTATTCATGATCTATCATATCAAAATATACCATTATTACATAAACACTTGAGCGGAATGTTATTACGGCAATCGGAATGTTTAGTACGACCTGCCATGGTTAAATTACAAATAAATATTTTTTCAAATACACATGGTTGATTTAAAAGAAGAGCTGCACAATCAAAATATGCTGTTTGATATTTATAAATCAATTAACCCCATAATTTATATCTATGATTTGACAGCGCCACCTATTGTGTAATAGCCAAAACAATTTTACATTCATATCCCATTTTCGTAAACAAACTATCAGTTAAATCAGATGTCAATTACCGCAGAACGCTACGGAGATTTCTCTCACATTTTCTATGGCATTCTCAAGGCCGATTTGACAAAATTATCGGAAACTCTTTTGTACGTGTGTGTTCGCTCATCCGTTTCTTAGGCATATGGCTAATGATTTGCAACGTGTACATTTGTACTTTCCATACTAATTCTTTCAATGTATTGGTGTTTGGGTTTCAAGTTATCATATAGCAATGAAATTGAAATTTAAATTTTAAGAAAGCCCGATATTAAAATTCTAAGCCTGGTACCATTCCACACATCAGATTGCTTTATGCAATAAGACGTTTATATCCGTTTCTGTTCACTAGGAGGTGATTTTAACCATATTCAATAATAAGAATACAAGAGAGTAGAGTTTTGGTGTTTATTAATAATAATGCATGCTTTCGCTTTCTATAAAAGAATTTAAGAGATATATCATGCCTTCAAATACAGCCCAATATATATATATATATATATGTATGTAAATATTATACATTATAGCGGGAAATAGCCCGTAGAACGATTTCTTCAACCTGGAGTTTTAAAAAAGAAAAGTGGAAATTTTCATTCATGAATTTTTATAATTTGTGTAGCATTCTTTTGGATTTTACCTGCACATAATCTGGCGTTTCTAATGCATATATAACCGCATTGGCTACATCATTGGCCTGCAGTTTTGGCAAATCCGCAACAGCTCGAGAATAAACGCTCAACAAATCCGTATCTACCATACCTGGACTAATGCTCTGTATACATGAGAAATATGTGCATGCATATTGGCACATATGTACATACATAAATGAAATAATTTTATTTAGCTAAAGAATATAATAAAAATTATATGATTTTCAATTGTTTACAGTCAACTTTATTTGCATATATACATATATATAGTTGTATAGAAATATTTTTATGCTCATTTATGTATCATAAATTAGCCCTTCAAAAGGTACCAGATGCAATTTACTTACCGTTAATTTAATATTTAACTTGAAAAAATGAATCTCCTGACGGACGGTTTGACATAGTGCTGTTAGAGCATGTTTCGTCGCTGGATAAACGCTAAATAAAGGCACCGGCACTTCCGGTATTCGATGGCCGAGGATGCTGGATCAATGCGAATGAAACAAAAATAATAAAAAAGTTGAATTGTCATTCTCTTGCAATATTTTAAAATCTGTAGCTGAAGTCGACTTGAGCCTTTGGAGATAATTTGAATTATGCTGAGAAACCTTTCCAAGATCTCTCAAACCGCATTTAAGCATTCGGTTGTTGCGTTATACTCGTACGTGGTGTTGGGTTATTATAGATATTAAGTTTTTTTCCGAATTAATGGAGAAGTTTCGGAGATATATAAATTTTACACCAAAGTGTGCGGCACCATGTCTCTTTTAATTTCAGATCGGCCATATGTGCTATAACATATATTCATGCAAGCAGTATGCATTTTTTTTTGGGATTTTAGCTGGGCATCAAGTTTCTTCCCTTACAGGCGGAAGGATGGAAGACTTACCACAAATAATCGTTAGCAGCAAAAAACTAAGGATTAAAATAGCATTTAAAACCTAGGAAGACCTCCTGATAATGATAATACTGTGACTTAAGATTGCTAAGATTATTATTTGTTCATAAAAACCTCACCTGTTCATTATAATAATGTGGCCCTTCGTTTTACTGGAACGCATTAGCTTTAATCCTTCTCGTAGACAAATGGAAGTGGCCACTACATTAAGATCGAATAAATCCCGCATATCCTTGCCAGTAGATTCTTTAAGTAAAGAAAATATTATATGCTCGCATTAAAGTCTCAATTACTTATTACCTGATATAAAATTCGCCTTCAACATTCCTGCATTGCATACGAGTATTGCCATTGGTGGAAAATTCTCACTTACATATTTGAAAGCGGATGTAATGCATTCCTCGTTGCTAAGATCACAGTGGCGGCTGTGGATTTTTCCGCGCCCTGTCACTTGTTTATTCAAATTCTTGAGTAGAGAAATTGTTGGAACTCATGTTAGTTGGCCAATACAAAAAGCGAACACTTTACAAAAGTTTATGCTAATGCTGAACTGAAATAGTTAACTTTCTTTCCCTTGTTTTGTTAAATTTTTTTTGTTTTGCTCATAAATAATATATGTATGTATAAGCAATTCCTAGTACCTCAATCAATTCGGACCGTCGCGCCAATCCCACAACGGTAATTCCTTTGTTAGCTAATAGGACAGCGATTTGAGCGCCAATTCCAGTGGATGCGCCCGTCACAAGTGCCACTTGTTGCATGCACTCTCCTGCGGCAGACATTTTGGCTGTGCGATTTCCTAAGCTTTAGCTTTTATTTAAGTGTCAACAGGCTAGTCACGCCGTCGTTCGCTTACAACCTCGAGCACTGACTGATTGCTTTGACGTACTAATTTAAGCTTCAGCCTAAGTAGTAGTCGGCCGGCTTAGCAATGCATCTATCCATACTTATGAAAATCATGGCCCGCAAGCGGTGTACAGTATCGAATTACCTCATCATGGCGGAGGAGAAGCGCTGAATGATTGAAATGATCTCGATATTTAATACCGAAGAGTAGAAATATAAATTGATTGCTGTGTTACTTGCATAATTACAGATGCATGGACATATTATCGGCTAGATAAAAATCTTAACAGAAAAGTGCAAGCTCACAACAGCAATTTTTGTACTGAAAATCAACTAGTTCGAAGAAGACCAGATTTGTTCTAAATAATAAAACAGCAAAAAATAGTATAAATTAAGATGCCTAATTAAATAATCTTAAATATTATAACATTTCAAAACCAAAATAATCGTTGTGTTCCACAATTTAACCATATTTTATTTAATTTGACAATTAAAAAATGTTTGTTTGATTAAATAGAGGGGCTGACTAGTTGGTCTTCTGGTTCAGCCTAGTCGTGTGGTAGTTTACAACCAACTCGGGCCCTCCCTCTTCCTTTCTGTACGATATAATTCGTACTAATCACTTTTAATTGACTAAAAGTCTTGGTTCATGCCCTTTGTCAATATTTATCTATGTCAATTGGTGGACTGGTTGCATGGTTGCAATGCTTCAATTAATGTGCAAGTCAATCCGTTCCATAGGCGCTAATGGATGCATGCGAATTTCCAGCTCCAACCCTCCTTTCGGTTTATCATTTTATTGCGTCACACATATCTAGGTACATATGTGACGTTTTCATTTGCCTCAGACAACATTATTTGGTTTCAGCTATGTGCGATATCGGCTACACTGTTGGGTGAAGAGAAATCATTTGCATCACTGACCACATTATTTGTTATTGTTGTCTTTCGTTATTATTATAGCAAATATATATGTACATATGTATAATATAATTGATTGATATATAATTATGAAGAACTAAGTATATTATGAAATAAGATCAGATGGGATAATATATGTATCTTTTATGAATAAGAGTAAATTAATTTCAAATATCGGCACATGAGGAGTACTCTTGCCCCCCCACTCCTATGGGTGCTGGTATTGAACAACATCTTGCTGGAGGAGCGAAAATATCAGTTGATGTGGACAATTTTGATGTGACTATATCAGACCAGTTTCCGATAACTAGTAGTGACATAACTATTAGAGTGCTTTGCAAAAATTGGGCCGTTTTGACCGGGCACTAGAGCAGACTTGAACAATACTCAACTAAAGCTGTTTATCAATAAAAGTTTTGGAATTTAAATGCGCTGTTTCAATGGTATTCCATTCTTCTTGTCTGCTAGATCAAACTAATTTGGGCTAGATATTGATACTGACATGAATTGGAGGAGAAAATTTGGAAAACAAGTAGGGGGAAATATCGGTAAAACTTGGGACTAGAGCCGCAACTAGATATTTCTATCCGACTTTTCGGACGATTCCGACTTTCAGCCCCAGGCTCTTTTGTGAAACTCCACAAAAAGTTGTGAAAACAAAATCTCTCTAGCCTGAGTTCTTAGACCCAACAGTATATAGATAAGTGATAATCTGATAATAATAATCTCCAAACTCGTCTAATTACGAATTAGAGGACAATGTAAAAGACTCAACAGCTTCAACATATGTCGTTGACGAATCTAATCAGTTTCAGTTTTTCAAAAGAACTACAGGATCACATTAGGATAACAACAGGAACGATCACATCAAAGTTAGCAAATTCATCATTAGATTTATTGTCCGTCCATCCATAATATCGTCCGTATCGGACCGTCCATATATAAGGTCAAATTTATAAATATTTATCCGAAAATAACATGCATTCAAAGTAGAATTATAATATACCTATACATATATATATATACATTCATCCTTTTTTGTACCATTAGTACTTACAAATTGTATATTATCACATACCCTACGCACCCAATTGTATTTAAGTGAATTTTTATGGCGTTAATAAAATTTTTTATTTGGCACACCAGATATTACAACTTCGAGGCCCCGGCAATCGCTGATCACAAAATTTGGAAATCTTAGGTGCTTATCAGGAACAGATACTACTAATGAGTTATGAGAATATTCTCGTATAAAAAGAATCAGTTTGATATCTCAGAAGCTTATGAGGGGATACTTCCCATATAGTATTTGATGCCGTCATATTTGTTCATTACTATAATGCGAACGTCGGACCACATTAGTAAACCATTTCATAATCTTTACAGTAATATAAGACATTGCGTGCTATTCTGTAAAACTATAGTTCAATTACTCTTGCTATATCATCGTGGAGTCTGAGCTGTTGTCGTTCCCACGACAGTCGGGCCGGGATTTTTATCCAGCCAAGGACTGTCAACACGGCAGCATTCATCTAAAATATTTAGGGAGTATTTTTGCCGCTACAACAACAACAACAACAACAACAACAGCTATTTCAATGTCAGTTCCACTCTCTTGCACTTCATAGGTTACTGGTATCTCTCTTGTGTACTACAACATTTTCCTCATATTTTCCGCATATTGTAGTGTTCGCGTTAAGTAAGCTGATTTTAGCATATGTAAATATAAATTACATAGCTTCAATTGCAGTATTCTCCTAGAAAGCATATCGTATTGCTGCTGCGGTTACTTTTAATGGTATGGCTTCCATATACCAATTTGTATTTGTATGCAAAACGATGCATATATGTAGGTCTTTAAGAAATTTTGCGCAAAATGTTACCTCAAGATATTACTCCAGTCGGTTGGTCGGGCGTATTTCGAAATTCTGTTATTATAGCAAGATTCCTAAAAGGCCTCATATGAGTACCTAAACGTTCACGTAGCAAGGAGATGCCAGAATATTATAATTAACGAAGGCAATTAGCAATAATATGAAAGGTGTGAGTCAAAACACAACACCTTATTCTCTTTCCATAGTTTACTTGTAGAATCTGCCCTAACCATTCTAACCATCTTTTATACGCAACATAATGTAATGGCAAGTAACATCTATAATTTGCTTTCTACAAAGTTTTTAACTGCGAAAGAATTGGTGAGCGAAGATGCTAAAAAATGCTTTCGCAAAGTAAATGCAGTTTCAGTCTACGAGCACATTAGGGGCTACACATAGCACGTTTGCATTTCGTTAATTTGTATTTCAAAGGACTCGGCACGCGACTTGCACACGAAATTGACGTCACGGTCGACCGAATAAAAACCGCTCAAAGTTTTCGGTATAAAGGCAATGCAAAGTGATACTATTTGTGGGCTCTTTCCAAGTTGCATGCAATCGACAAATACAGAAGGACAATGTAAACGGGGAAAGAAGTTTTGCTTCAGAAAACATAAGGAATTGCCAAGTTGAAAATAACATATTCTGTGCCAAAACATTTACACAAAGTGTTATAGCATTACTGCAGTAAAGTTCGAAATTACGGAAACAACTATAACTCTACTGAAGCGAATTTTTAGAAATGTGGGTAGCACGGCGCATTTTCCAGTTTGTCTTACAGCATCAGTTGAGGATTATGTGATAAGTATAGGGAAAATACTCAATTTGAATTCTCTTTCTTCTTTTTCTTTTTATTTTTCATATAGTTGTTATGTATAAGCTGGTGGTATGTTTTAATTAAAAATCAAACAACTTTGGTTGATTTCATTTTGCAATTAACTGTGAATATTAACATAAATAATGCGTCTGACTCAAGGTGGAAATTTACAGTCCTTTTAATTGTTCTTTAACTCGAATAATTATGATTGGTTCAATTTTCGTCAATATCAAGATTTCCGGTATTTTCTGAGTCTCGTAAATTTTATATCATTTCGCTTTGTCTAGAAATTCAATAGCGGTTCTATAAGAATCCGACGTCATGTATCTACAAGTGTGAACCCGAAAAAGGGACTGAAAAACCACGTCCCATTAGACCAACGAAGACTGGTTAATTCGGGATGATGCACCAACATGTGTTGAATAGAATTATTTAGGGAAATAAGTGAAATCAATCGTAGAAGAATAACGTTTCAAATTTAAACCCCGCTAGATGGTGCTGAAGTCGAATTATTATGAAAAACTTTACTTTACTAGACCTATTATGTCCATATTCGAATATTAGATTGACAAAGTTAAGGGAACTATATTTGCAAAAGAAGAAGAGTGAAAGATGTTTGATTAATTGAGCGGAATAGATGATTCGAACATAAAAATGTTAAATAAAATCGCTGCTGATTTGATTTAAATACCCACCAAAATGAAGATTTCATTTGCAATGGTTCAAGTAGATTCAAATATCGGCATGTTCGTACTTTGAAGATATTTATTTATTATTTTTATGTAAGTAGTGGGAAAATTAATAACTTATTACAATATATTTTGTTGCGAAATTGTGTATATATTTTTGACGGGTTTAATTTAGGGGTCGCAGGTTTGTAATAATGAATATTGACATCCCTAATGCCCTAGTTCTTTCATTTTCAACTGTTGCTTTAAATTCAAAGACATTGATTTCAAAGACAACTACACATTGTTTTGCCTTATTGCTGGTTTATGTGATTCCATTGAGGTGTGTCTTAGTCGGTTGTATCCGTTTATATTGCTGCTCGCCAGATGGCTTAGTAAATCCTTGCGACCAATTGCGTTGGCCAAGTGTTAGGGTTGTAGGTACTAATACAAAACAAAACCAACAATTACCAGCAATTTCCGTATTGTAGCAATGCGATTAAAAGTCGGTTACAACACCAACAATGGATTTCCATGGATAAATCTGACAATGCTTGTTTAACACAGAAATGAAGAATAACACAAGGAAATGACATTTGCTCCCCAACACAATCTAAACACACGTACACAGGGCAGGTGAAATAAGTAAATATTTATATAAATGGAGGAAGGGGAAAGGTGAAAAGCTAACAAAACCACTCAACAGACATACGAAAACACTTTTAGTAGATATGGCCGATATTTGTCGACATTTTCCAAATATCGGTGTTTGATTGCCTTCCTATTCGTTGTTGTATTTACAATAAACATAAAGAATTAAATAATAAATACATTGAAATGCTTAGGGTATTCCATTTATGTACATACGATGATATTACAAATAAACCATACAATGCTGTAATACAGAGGCGGCAACAAAGGAATAAATTGATCCTGCTGAAGCATTTTGGTTACGGGTCGATGTCTGCAAACGTTTTGTTGTCTGACACTTGTCTTCCACAGTTGGCTTGGTTATCTAACGGCATCTTCCTTTTATTATTATATATTTCTGTTGTGATTGAAAGTGAGAAAATGCAGAGCTGAAAATGTCTCGACAGAAAAGTCAAAGCGATTGAGAATGTCTTCCAGCACCAACAACAATAATGCCAATAAATTTGCCATCAAAACGTGTAAGAATAATCCCACAATAACATCAGTGGCCCATCAGAACGAATGTCAGCAACATGCAGCTTGTCTTCGAGCACCGCACTGTACAGAGATGCCTACAGTTGGCGCTCAGGAAAGAAGAGATTCTATTCGCTAAAGAGGAATTATTTTGTTAAAGTCAGGGGTGAGTGGTGATGTATTTGAACGATGCTTCTTAAGAGTTTGACAAAGAGAAGATTTGGATTTCATTGTGCTTTTATATATATTACGGGGGGATCAAAAAAGGGTATCAAATGACCTAGGTTATGATATAATATCGACATTCGAGCTATAGCTATTTTTAACTTCTACCACAAATTCTAAAAAAAAAATTAAACCAATATATACAACTCTTAGAGTTAATCTTAACTGTGTGGTTAAAACTTAACTGTTATGAAAAATTTGAATAAATGGTATTCAGTAAATAATTCAATTGCTTAAAAGATTACGAACTAAAATTAAAGTTAGATTAGGTAACGATCTCTTAAGGGAACCATCTAGAAATAAATCTACAAAAGGAACTGTACATATATTTAAAATTAAATATCTTACCTAATTATTTTGTGGACCAGACTCACCCATTAACAAACACATTACAAATATATATATTTACTTACAAACATATGTTAGCGGTATTCAGATTAAACTCGTTTAAGTCGAAATTCGATATCTAATATTTTTCATTTACCGAATAGTCCTACATATATTCACTTAACGTTTTAGCGATAGCTATGCTTATTGTAACAGGCTTAAAATAGTCTGACAGTTTTCTTGAACTTACTAGAAATACTTATTAAGTTCGCATAAACTTAAAAACTTTTGCTAGTCGTAATTTATAGATTTAAAGAGTGATTTAATTACTACATCAACTGGTGTTGTCTGAATACCCTTAATAGGCGCATATAAGCTCTTATTTTTAAAATAAAATAAGTAAGGAAGCGCTAAGTTCGGGTGTAACCGAACAATTTATACTCTCGCAATATGCAAGGCTTAAAGATGGGAAATACTTTCAGATGCTGGCAAAACTTTATATTAAAAAATGTTGCGTAAGGATTCAACATCCATTATTCAACGAAAACGTAGATGGATTCCAATCAATTTTGGTATCTTATTAACTTAAATTACAGGTCATAGCCTCACGGAGTTATATTAAAATTTACCATATTAACTAAAATGAGATATATTCGATATAAACTTAACCAAAGTGGCTTAATTGAATGTATTGGTTATATGAGGGAAAAGTCTGCAAGAAGTCTGCTTAGAATGGGTCTATAACAGTTTCATTCATATTTAGCGCGAAATCACATTGTGTTTAAGAAAACAATCCACTTAATTCAAATAAAATATCATACATATTGACCAACATAAACGGTTTAAAGTCTGATGGAAAGTCGGCAATTCCTAAATCGGGCATATTTGGGATAGAGGAAGATCTGTATATTAGGGAACATGTTTCCACGCAATTTTGTGAAGGTAACTTACACAGTGACCGACATATTTGGCATAAAATCTGTTAGAATAACGAAAATCATTGTATGTAGTATAGTATATGGGAGTTGGGATAATTCGTTCATAGATTTCAGTCATTTTCGATATTAAACTATGGTATATCCAATATTACACGTTCACTTAATTTTGCTAATATATAATGTACGTTCACTTATATAATAATATAAATAATATGTAATATATTACATATTTACCCAAATATATAGTATCAAGTTTACCTGGAGGTTGAAAATCTTTATATTAGCTATATGAAGGCTAGGGGAAGTATCCACTTGATTTTCCCCATTTTTGACATAAGAGCACATTATTATCACGGAAAGATAAACTTCCAATTTCATTACAATACCTTACGGATTTACCTATATTTGGTAGAAAGTCAAATAGAGGCACTGAGGTCCACATATTGTGTATCTGGTGGATTGAAAAGTTATGCTGCGATTTCGACTACATGTTCCGAGAGTATAAAAATTAGCACATACATATGCTTCCATTCATTTATACATACTTACATATGTACATGTATGTATATGCATATGCGTACGCATAGAAAACATATGTAGTTTTATATTATAAAGCCGAAGCATACGAATATCAAACCATGGCATGGTTAGCGGATTTTCTACTCCTGCATTTGTTGTTTGTATTAAATTCGGTTTCGCCATTTCGTTACCGGCTCGGCTGTAATTTTGTAATTTAGTGTTCGCTTGTTAGTCGTTTTGCCGATTTTTTAGCAAACGAAATTTGTATTATTAACATAGTTATAGCAACGCAAATTATTCATTTGTGTATCAGCAAAAATGCTAAGTACTTGAGAGCTTATCGTATGACATTAGTTTGTTTCATACGAATGTGGATTAAAAAAGATTTCAGTATATTTATGCACGGGCATTATATTGACAATGTTTGCTGCTAAATGTAATGTTATGTTAATGGTGAGTGGTTTGGGAATAGCAATCAACCGGGTTATATGCATTGGATTATCTTAAATCCACAGCTTTTGGTGGCTTATACCTAATGCAGTAAACTAAAAGCTATCTTACATACATATATATTGGCGTTAAAATAAAAGGTTTAAAGGTAACAATCTTTTTGATTTAATCTTAATTTTTTCTATAAATATATTTAGTATAGTTAATTATGGAATACAATATATTTAAAACATAAGCGTCTACTTAACCCAAATTCTCAGGAATACTTCCATTTCAAACGGATCCGTCTTTGTGAGTATAAATTGAATAATTTTTTAATTTTTCCTTTTGTTGAATCAATTTAACCAAAATTAAGTACCGTAATAGTCAGGCGTTTTTCCATATCGGTTTTCCGGAAACAAGGTTATTATTAAAACTCACTCGGGATCGTAGTGAGGTTACGACCAAAGGCGCGTACTTTTTTCCGATTATCTTCTAACCCAACGTAAAAGTTACTTCAAACGAAATTGATGTTTTTTGTTTTTTGTTTTTGGTGGATCAGTACTAGTGTGTGTGAAGTTAATAAGAGGAATATATAAAGTGTCACAGCACTTTAACGACGCAAGTATTAGTAACCCACTTTTCAACACTTTATCTCTGCTCGCAAATTTTCAAAAGCTTTCAAACTTGCAAATCATGAAACCGCGCGCAGTTAACACTGCCACCGTTATTACTGCTGTTAGTGGCTCTACTATTTCTACTACTGCAGTAAAGATTATTTGTTATTCCAACATAAAAAGCAACTTCACCCTCCAACCGGTCCGCGTTGCCATTTTTGAATATGTTGCAGTACTTTTAGGCGACAGCTGCACTTGCTATTGCATAAGTAAGCGTAGCGCTGGGGCAGTGGCATCAACATATGTGCAGCAACTAAATTTTCCCAAGCACACCAAACTTCTTAACGTACTTGGTGAGTTAAATTTTTTTCCTGCGGAAATAACTTATTTGCCTTTTTAAATCGTTCGTCTGTTACATCTTTGGGATTTGGAAATTATGTCAACTCTTGGACGAAGTTTTCGTTGCAATGTATCACCACTTCCGCGCGCTTCGTTGGCCATTCGAACGTCGCCACTTTGCTGCATGACTAATTTGCCAGGCTCGCCCGATACCGCTGTGCCTCCGCCTCTGCCACTGCCGTTGTTGCTGTGCCAAATTGTTACAAGTGAACTCTTGATTTGCCGCCGCGTGCCACCACCACCGACGACACTGCCACTTAGTGCTCTTTGTAGCCCAAAAATGTGAAGTGACTTGGGGTCCATTCAACCAACTAACTAACTTTTTCGCCTATGCAGTTACTGTGCTCGTATGCAAAAACCTATATATGCTAGTGTGAGTGTGTGTGTGACTTTAGTGCTCCTATTTGCTGGCGAAGTGAAGATGCGCACGCAAAAGTAGCATCATTCATTCTTGCCCAAAAAATCGCCTTGCATTTTTTATGTGCTGCTTGCGGCACCAAGCGACGTGTTTGGCCCACTGTGCGCCAACTCGTTCTCGCATATCCTGTTGGCCATCGCCGACTTGGGAAATGGTCAACGGCTGTTCTGCGCTGAGATAGGCTGCAAGTCGTTTCATTTGCCTGGGCTTGGGCTTGGCTGTTGCCGTTACTGATGCTCCCTGAGCTCTTGCACAATGGTTACAACAAAAAAAAAAAACCAAAAAAAAAAGCCTAAGTACAAGTACTTATTTTAAAAAATGCGAGTTAAATAAAGTGTTTTAGATGAATGTCACAGGCGTTTGAAAAGCGCCTGCCAGTCCCGGAGGCTTTGTAGCGCTGCACAAGTTTCTAGGTCTTTTATTTATTTATTTTCTAAATGCTTGTAATCTTTTTTTGCTTTCCTTTGCTAAGTGGGTCAGTAGTTAAGTAGTTTCCTGTAAAAAAGCAAACAGTTGACAAGATAATTGCTGGGATTTTACTTGTGGCTTCTTTTTCATTGCAGGAAATTACAAATGCAGCTTAGAATTGTTTCTTCAAAGAATATGATTTACTTAACTACCTAAATTATTTCTAAAACTTTTGCTTATGCAAATTAAAGATAAGTAATTAAAAAGTTGACAAAAATATATCACAGAAGTATCTTTTTCTCATAAAAAACGTAATTGTGAATCGAATGCGTTCACTTAACTTACGCTAAAGTGGTGGTAAACAGAAATTAGTAAATCCATTACTTGCTTAAGTAAACATCGAAATCAGTCCAAGCAAAATGTTCTCGCCATTTGTTTACAATAGATATCTCGCACTCTTCTCGCACTGGGTTCATGGGTATCTAGGCTATAGAGTAGGGACCAAATTAAAATTGGTCGAGGAATTTGGCAAGCTTGTCTTAAGCTGTAAGGATTTTTTCTGTTTAATTATTGTTTCTTTCACGGAGAGTTGAAAGATAGAAAATTTACATATTCCATACTAAATGCGCTGAAAAGACTTGGCCTAACTTGAAAACGATTGGATGAAGTGTCTGGAAACTTTGACAGTATTCTAGTTATAGTTGGTACTTCAAGATTCTATCCATGGCTTTGTATTTTTAGCTCATGTAGTAAATGTTATGGATATTACGAGGCACTTTTCTCAAAAATCGATATACTTATTTCAATGTGTTCTGGAAGAAGGGCTTTAAAATGTACACTTGTGTGAGAGTTTTCCTATATCAATTGGCTGTTTTAAAGTATAATACAAATGTGTATGCACTAATATTCCATTATCTTCCATGCCACCACCGCCATACCACATCACATGGAAGAATTTCGGAAAACTATTGGAGGAAACACTAATAAAAGTGATAATATAAATCAAAATTTAATTAAAAGTACTAAATTATTTTCCCTCCGTTTTGAAAATATCGGAACATCTGTGGGAGTGGAATTTTTCAAGTATTCCTAAACACTATACTAGCGCGATATGTTGAAGATATTTAAAAATTTGTTGTTTTTGTATCGAACTCGTTAGGCGATAGAGAGACGCTATTTCCTGATGAAATCTTTTCGTATGTTTATCACTGAACTCAAATTAACTAAAATAGATTCATTGCATAGTCGACTTATTCAAATTGAAACGCCAGAGGACAAAGAGCTAAGCAGCAGCGAAAAGTGCAGAGCGTATAAGAATTAAATGCCAATGCCAATGCCAAGTCATCCTGGCATATCCGTGGGAGCAACAGAAGAAACAACAATGTTGGCTGCCACCGTGGACACCGTTAGACTCCAACACGTACACACACTTTAACGGCAAATCAAACAAACAAACAAGAAAAAAAAAAAAAAAGAAAAAACGCTCGCAGAATGCAGTATTCAGCGAGTGCACGAAGATATGGGCATGGCAGTTGAAGGATGGGCGTAAGTAAAGTTTTTACTGGTAACAAACGCTGCATAAGCAAACGCACAATGTTTGTGCTGATTACAGTGCAAATAGCTTTTGATTTCACAAATCAAAACTTTTTGTGTGCGAGCGTGATTTATGTACGCGCCAGCGAGTAGCGAGTAGCATTCAATGCGCCGGCGAGATGGGAGTGGAGTGGCGGTGTGGTGATGGCGCAAAATGTGGGCACTGCCAGTGGACACTGCAGGCAAATCGATGCCTTTCGCATTTTGTAAGGAGAAGGGCGAGCTAGGGTGAGGAAGGCGGTTGGTGGTTGGTCGCGCATCCTCGTTTGGCTTGCATGCACGGATGCGCGTTGCGGCGGACATAACAATGTTGCAAGTTAGTGGCAGCAACTTTCAACTAGCAACTGAAATCTTTTCTGACTTCCTAGATTACTTCCTGATTTGTGCCGCTGATGCCTGAAAGCATATCATCTCGCGCGGCGTTACGTTCTTATTAAATACATTTTGAACTTCTCGCTTGATGGTTCGCTGGCGTCAGCCAACTTGCAGCCAACAGAATTATGTGACTGTTGTGTCTTACTTACTTGGAGTTCATGTGCTTTTAAGACTCAGTTTAACGGATGCTTGCTCCGATAAGAAGAGCGAAATATTGAATGATTGCAGCTCTACAGATCGACTGAGGAAATCCGCTATTGATGTCCGACCACTAATAAAACAAGGTGAAGAAACAAGCATAGAGGAAATTCAACTTCAATTGAATTTTTTGAAATGTAATATTCAGTGTATAGTGAGGTCATCGACTTATTTGCATATGGCAACCCAAAAATCGGTGCAGGCAACTTTTACGATTCATCAATTTAACTTGTTATTCGGAGAACGAAAGCGATTTTCGAAAGTTGCTAAAAGCAATTCATAATTTTCACTATTTTTTATTGTATTTCCTTTGTTTGTTAGAGTTTATACGCTTGGTGGATATTTATATTTATATTTCCAAAAGTTTATATGCATTTTCGATAAAATATAAGCAATTAATAAATTTAGTTTGTCATGCAACTAGTTCTTCCGTTTCGCTGAAGCTTTTTAGATTTTATATAAGGTGGTCCTAATAGCGATTTTTTTTTTAAATTCAATAAAATTAATAATAATCGATTTATTTCGGTTTATTTTAGTTTTATTGTATATAAATATTATGTTACAAAACACGATTTAATTAAAAAGGTGACCTTGGTTAATCAAGTTTTTCAAAATCTTGGTGGCAGTTTCCGACCCTCTTTCACGAGTGATATCCGGCTTAAAGGTCCGAAACGCCTATAGATTTTTGCATTGGCATCGGTACTTCAATGTACCTTTAATGTACCCACTTAAGTGGCCATTTGAGAATACCAATCGATCGCATCACCTGTATGCGTGTACTGGTAAATTCGTCGTCGTCTGGTCGTCTAAAAGCAATTCCCTCATTGAAACCTTTAAGTAAAAAATAGTTGGCAGAATAAAATTCAAAAGCTGTAAAAAAGCTTACAATTGTAAATATTTGCTCAGAATGTTGCCATATGTTTTGTTATTTAATTAAATCGATCAGATAAACGACTAATTACAATAAAGGTATGAAACTAAAGAGTCTTTCGAAGATTTACATTTTGACAATATTTGTGAGGAGGGTTGCCACCATATAAAAAATTTCACTTAAATTGTTAAAATTAAGTTAAACAGTTTTAGGAAGGATTTTTTTTCACAAAATTTTTTTTCAAAAACAAAATCCAAACTCAAAAATATAATCAAACGAAATATAAAGAATATGATAAAATACGAATGGAATAGAAATGAATTAAGTCTAGTTTTAATGTGTCAAAATGTAATTCTGAAATATCTCCTACACTTACCTCCTTCCAAATTTAGTTTAATGGTTACGTCAGAAAGCTCCACTTCACTCGGTCGTGACTCCTATTCTCCGATTAACGGATTACCATATTAGCAATCGTTGGCCAAACTCCCTCTATGCAATTCTGTTGGTTGGAAATGAACAATTGGTTTCCATTCAACTTCAGCATTTTGATGTATTTTTCGCTTCTTTTGCACCGAAAACGCAACAAAAGTTGTTGACAGCAGAAATAAATGCATCGCTGTATCGCTGTATCGCTACATCAATTACATCGATGCAATTAGAACAATTAAAAACTTTTGCATCCACAGTTTTGCATTCATATACGACGCCTGCTCTAGCAATTGTTACTGTAACTGGTTTGTGTATCTATTTGCTTCCATGCCCTAAATTGATCTCAGTTGCATAGAGTTAATTTTTTTCTGCTATATAATAATAATATAACAACGCGTTCGGTTCGGTTTTGGGGAACACCACTTAACAATTGAATCAATTATAAAATCCAACGGTTGTTTATGATTTCTATATAATGTTGTATAAATTTCAGCATCCGATATCTATACCGATATACCATCAGTTCTTATATTAGGCTGAGTGGCAAGAATAAAGTGTTGTTATTGCCAAATTGTCACCTGTAGTCATCCATCCATCCATCTTGTGATTCCATCGGCATTAATTAGGTTCGAAGCTGAGGTTCGTTTAACCTCTGATTCTACCCGATTATTGAAACTGCGACTTCTGTAAAACACAAAACCCAACTTTGTTGCAACAACAAAGCTTGCTAGTTGGTTTGCTGCATCAGCAAACAAGGCAGAGCGAAAAGTCACATGAAGATTAAAGCATAATTATGAGTTAATTGCTAGTAGCTACAACAAAAGCATATGCCTATTTTTGCGGCAGGCATGTAAGTTGCCCCCGCAGTTTGTAGTTGGGCGGTATTTACAAAACAAGAGAAAATATTTGATTGACCATTTGCTGTTTAGATAATTCTTCCTTTTCCAGTAGAAATGTCAATAAAATTTGGAAGCTCAAAAAATGTTCACCTAAGGCTTAATAAATGCACTTGAATACAGAAGCAGATTCCAGTATCTTTACTAAAATTATATAAATGCAATACTGTTCTTGTCTTTCTTGTAAAGTCTTTCCGATTTCGAAAGTTTGCAAATGAAGAATAAATGAGTTTCGTGTGCTTAATAACTTCCCTACAAAATCTCTTTTAATCTACACATATTGAGAGTATTATTGAATTACATTATCGTCATGTAATTAAAATTATGGAAATGCCAAATTTATTCTACAAAGTTAACAATTTAAATAAAAGAAATTGCCTGACACTCAGCATCATTGATAATTTTGACTCAATAAATCACAAAATGGAATAACACCAAAGTCAAATTCAACACCCGTTCGCCGCCACTACACACACAGTAAACACAGTACACACATGCATGTGAACACTTAAACACGTATGTATGTGTGCATAAATAAACAACAATGGCGATTAGAGTTGGACCGTCGAATAATTTGTCACATTATTTATTTAAGTTGCAAAGCAGTTGACAGCTTAGAATTTATTTGCGCAGCCATTGGATTTTATAGCCAAATTAAACTTGCCAAGCTAATAAGTGGGCGAAGGGTGTAAGTATGTATACATGCATACACATACAAACACATGTGCATAATTTTGTTCTGTTGCTGTCAACATTGTCATTTGTTGTCGATGCCGCAGCGGCAAACAACTCTTTGCTGTTTACCATTGGCCACTTGCCACATGCCACATGCCACATGAGAGTCGCGAAAAATTTCAATTAATATACTATTTAATGGACGTTTGCTGTGGAAAACTGCAAACTGTTGGCAGCATGGTCAATGTTTAAATGTTCATGCGCTCGCATTTAAGTGTGATTGAAAATCTACACGCATACGCACATACATGCGTACATGCATATGTTCAAATGTGTCCCTCGGATTGCAGCGAAAGGATAACAATTAGATGGCAAATTTTATACGAAAATAGTTAACTGTGGCAATTGTGTGATTCGGTTGTTGTTGTTGTTCGTTGTTGGTTGTTGGTTGTTGGTTGTTGGTTGTTGCAATTTAGTCTGCCACACGCACTCAATGAGGTGCGTAATTTGACACCAATAAATTTGCCACGATCCGTATACACCGCCGCAAATACCCTTTGTTGTACAACAACAACAACAACAACAACAACAAGGACGATGTGCAGGCAACAACAATCAACAGGCAACAAAACAACACATCGGTTTAGGGATTATGCGCCGCAGCGACGCGCCATGTCAAATTGCTTGTCACTCCAGTCGAGCGTGTGGCAAAGTGGCGCAAATGTATGTGTGCAGCATGACATCGATTAAAATATGTTTAATTGAAAATTCACTAGTTGTTTTAATGCTGCAATATTTGCTGTTGGTTGTACGTGTGGCAAGTGTGTTGTGCGATGTTTTTGTTTTGTGGGCCCAACAGCCCACAGTTTTGAAGTTTCCAGCGCGATTCGGGAAATTTTACGATTAAAATTGCTGAAATTGCTGAAATTGCTTTGTGACAGGACGGAATAAAGTACAAGTATATTGTAGTAGATGGAGTGTGACGCTGTTTTTTGTTTGGGAAAAATAGCTGGTCTAAAGGAAAGAATTTAAGATGACTACGTACAGTAACGGCACGGTAACGGTACGGCTGACATAACCCTTACTAGTGATTTAATTAAGGTGCAGCAATTTTCGATACAAGTACGTTGCAATGGAGGAATTTAGCGGTCGGCAGGTTAAAGTAGGGCACATGGAGTGGATTGGGGTAAATCAATTAAGTGTGTCACTCTTTCACAGATGCAGAAGGGGAACGGATGATATGAAATTAATCAGTTAATTATTAATCGATTATTAACCATGATTAATCGAGCAAAATTAGGCGACCGATACGATTGAAATTGAAAAAGAAATATAAACTATTTAGTTTTTAATAAACAAAAACGTTATTAAAATTGTGAGAGGAGACATAAACGCTGAGACAGAAATATCGAATGTGATAATTAAAAAAAAAAATCGATTAATCGAAAGTTTTATCGAATATCGAAAGTAAACAGCGTATTACTAGGGTGAGAGAGACAAATAAGAGAGGTGAGTGCACTTATAAACTTATAAGAACTTTTAGATACTTTTTGAAATTACCTTAATTAAAATTGTTATTTGTATTTGCTTGAGCGAACCTATTTTTAATGCCACTAAGTTTTATTGCTATGATATAGGAAGGATAAATTGGTTAGTAAATAATCAGGCTTTACTTTTAAGTTACAGTTACTTACAAATATAGATAAATGTACATGCATAAATGTATGAAACTCAATTAATTAGTACAAGCCAAGTATATAAAGTCCAGCACGAACCGAACTTCGGCTTTATTTAATTGTTTTACTAAACGAAAGAAATTGCCACTGGGCACTCCGCCATTTCCAACTCATATAGCCGTTCAAAATGTACACAAAAGTCGTACATTTCAGTGTTGGCGGCATAATTAGACCATCAATTGTGGAAAATTCATGGCTTTCATGAAGGAATAAACGAACCAGCCGACGAGCCAGCGGACAAATGAATGGGAGAACCAGCACGGCCAGCAATGAATGGCTGAGTACTGCCAACACAATGCAAGCGCTGGAATATTCTTTCAAATAAAACACGAATGAAGCGGAAATATTCCCAGAAACGTCGTACGCACCCATAAAAACACACATGTGCTCGTTTGCGTGGTATACTCGCTTGTATGCATCCACTCAGTCCAGTGAGTGAGTGAGTGAGTTTGTTGTTGAATTGGCAGGCGGTTGAAAATACGTTCGAGTCCCAGGCGACCGGCGATAAGCCGGCAGCAAATATTTTTTGGTAGCTTTTTAGCTACCGGTAGGGTATTTTACGCTTTCGAGAGTCAGCAATATTCTAAGAAAGAAAATAACTGTTTGGAATGGTTTAAATTTAGAACTTACTTATTATATAAACCCACAGCAAAATTTTTACAAGAACCCCGGCCTGTTCTTTGTCAAGGGTTGAAAGCTTTGCACATACATACTTACATAGTGAATGCTCTGTAAAACTTCAAATTATATGGAAAAAATGCTCACATGGCCTGTGGAATCGTCTATGCCCTGGTTTCTGGCATAAAAAGGGAGAAAAGGCAATTCATGGCAATGGGCTAAATGGTTGTATTGACAGAAGCTGTATCAAGAATACGCCTTCCTAGTCTTAAAGCCGCCATGCGCTCGCTTGGTATAAATATTCGTAAGTTGGTAGAGAAAAGGTGTGAAGTGACATCTGTAGGTATAACTACATATATGCAAATATTCATCCATGCCCTATTTGTTCATTCTGCAACAAATTCTCCTGTAAAATACTAGCGTTTCTGCTCCCTTGTTGTAAGTTTGACTTGAGATCTCCATATAAGCTGGCAGCAACTCTCGAATATCCTTATGGTCTCAATGCTTTGAGAAATAATGCTAGAATAATTGAAATAGGACTACGAAAACTATACAATCAAAATGGTGTGTCATCGAACACTTTCAGAATTATTTCTTTGCGACTTTGTTGCGTCACAGGTTCATAGGCTCATAGGTTGGCTTCAAGAAAATAGCAACTTTAGAAATATTGAGAAATGATTTGAGAAGGATAACTAAGTTGATTTAATTTTCAACGGAACTGTTTTGGAACTTGCCTTGAGCCCTTGAGTGACATCGTCCGATCAAATAGAGAAAGCATAAAGTGTTTGATTGTACGCCATTTCAGTGGTTTTAACCTTGCGCGAACATAAAAGTAAGTTGTTTCCTATTAGGCAGTTATTGATCAATATCCTTCTCAAATCCATCATAATGTGTTATCTGCATAAATTGCTCACTCTCTTCGCCCTCGCCCTCATGAGATATATCACTGTCAGTCGAAAGTTGGCTTGTTGCGAAATATCGCCGCTTTCATTGCGCTTAAATGCAATGAGTGCCGACGCTTCTGTTTCGGTTGCTGTTGGCTTACATCCTGTTGCAACACTTTGTTGCACTCTAATAATTCTCACAGTGAAATTAATTTCTTTATTACTTCCTTTTGCCACATAAATTAGCTAACGAAACAAACTTGGAGCATCCGGCTGTTGCCTCTTTTATAAGTAACCCAAAATTCAGTTATTCGTGTGTGAAGATGCAACAAAACTTACAACTACACGTACCACTTGTTACTGTTGCTATTTCTGGAATGTGTGCCGTTGCTTTTGGTGCCAAGCTTTCTCGCCTTCATCGCAGGCCCCAGCGCTTACCTTCGCTTTGAAGGTGCCTGTATGAGTGTGTGTGTGTGTGCGCGTGTGTGTTGGTTCAAAGTGAAGTGAACTCGCATATTTTATTTATAAAATAAATTATATGCTAAGCGAGACAGCCCGCCTGCACGCCCCTTTTGAATTACACGGAGGAAAACTGCAAAAGCAGCACAGCAGCATCGGCAGAGTCACGCCGAAGCAGTTGTCCTGGGTGGATCGACGATGCCTGTAAACAGCTGTTTCGGTTAAATGGGAAAGTGCAGATGAAGTTGCTTTTATAAATTTGTGCGCCTGTGTTTATATTTACTTCACATGCCACAGTCAGCATGAGGTTACAGGCGCATACGTGCATTGGCATGTCGAACACCAAAAATGGCGTTGAAGCTGAACTCCATCATCCGTTGGATATCCTATAGATTTTGGTGACATTAACATTTAAATATAACTGTATATATGTAGAGATTTATATGCACATGTGGAGACACTGACGAGAATTAATGTAAAGGGTGCTGGTGTTAATAATGGAACCTCAAATTTTTTGCTCGGTTGGTAATTTCATAGAAAATTTGGTTCAGTGGTTTTTGGTTCCAAAATGACACACATTTCTAGTCATTGATTTGGTGTATGATTTCATTTCAAACGACATGCTTTGATAGATCCCTCGTCGATTTGGTTTTCTCTATGCCGGAGTTTGCATTGCGGAGGTCGAAATTCCTTTAACCACCCTTAGATCAAGTAAAGTAAGGCTTTGGTCGAATTATTTTCCGCTTGCTTGGGTATCTTGCTTGATTCGAATTGTTGCGAGTAGTTCATTTCCTGATAGTACTCGGCCACGAAGTCTCTAACTCAGTGACAACTCTGACTCTAATAATATCAATTTGTGCTCTTTCATAACACCATTGTAGAAGACCTGCCAAGACTTCCTTGCTCTGCTCTATTCACCGTCTCGCTTGTACAATAACAAAACAAAAAGTTACTCTTTGTCTTCAGAAGGTGAAAACGGAATTTGTATTTCAAGAGCTAAATTATGAATACATAAACCTTATTAGTATCAAAAATCAGGTGATGGTCACGACTTTTAAGAGAGCGAAACTCTTTCACACCCTATACAGTTGTTCGGAAATGCAGTGACGGACAAACAAAAGACAGAGTCATGTTATTTTTGTATTCTTAAAATACCGACGGCTTCTGGGTCGGCGAACAAATCATTTGTAGCCACAGAATATAACTGCGGCTAGTATCTTCTGTGCGCCACGCGAAAATCGCAACGAAAATTGTTGCCGCTGATGGATTTTCCACAGCTGAAAAGTGGCAGAAAATAAGAACAAGAGATAAGCGAGCTGGAATGTATATTCAAAGCTACGTTCGATGAGCTTGTGTGTGTGAACTCTTCAATTGGCTATGTATGCGTGTCCGTACGAGTACAAGACTACGAGTACGACAACAACAGTGCAGCACCGTGCAACATTTATACACACACATGCACCTGCAAGTACGAATATTCATAAACGTTTCGTTGTTTGTGTTCGCTCGTATTCAGCGCATTTCTCCACCACACTTTCAGCCATTTTTATGCATGACGCGTACAGTTATGTGATGCATATAATTTTCTGGAACAATTCCATCAACGTGAATTATGCTCAACATACATATGCACGATTTTTTATTTGCTTTGTAAATTTTATGTTTGCTCGAAAAGCACAGGAAATGAAAAAATATAAGGAAAACGACATTGAAAGGTAGCGACGAAGAATGATGCACACATATAATGTATGCCTGTGTGCGAATGTATGTCATGATGTAACGTAAGTATTGAAGTATAGTTACAGAGCTGTTCGAAATATTAACGGTTTAATGAGATGTATACAATGGCGTATTAACGTCTGCCTTAAAGACAGAGTGTGGAGTAATTTAAGGGATTTTGTTATTATTTTGCGCCTATAAACATGCTATTGATTTCTTTTACTTAAGTGTTTTATTTCGATTATCGAAGTGTCTATTGATATGCGCCCTATATTTCCATATGATGTTCATGGAAGAAGGTTTCAGTTATTTTTTGGTGATTTTCCGCGATTTGGCCGCGGTAGAAATGTATAGATCTGTAATAAAAATATATTCCAGATTAATTTAAAATTCAAAAAATTAATTGAAAAATTATTAAAAATTTTAAAATTACTTAATTAATTTAAAAAAAGGAAGACTTTCGACTTCGTTTATTTCCTTCAATTTTTATAATTTCCTACTCTCTTAATAGTTTTCAATTATTGATCAAATAATCAATCAAATAAATAAAATATATTTTCAAATATTGGTATCGAAAACATTCAGCTGAAAATAATTACTACACCATTGAAATAGAAATCTGCAAATACAAACCCAAAAAATTTGAAAAGCTCTGCTTGGTAACGAGACGTATAAACCAAAAGTGCCAAAGTGATAATTAAATTGTGGTGCTTGGGTGTACTTTATTGCGCTACCGACTAAATCGCGTTCAATAAAATCTTTATATAAGCTATGCTATGGAATTCCCTTCTCCAAAAAGAACTTCAAAACCAGTTTCACTTATTACAATTCATACTGAAAATAGGAAAGTACACTCATAATTAAAAAGTTGAATAAAATAATTATAAGTGGCACGTACAATTTCACAACACCATCACTTTAAGTGCTCGTGTTGATATACAAGCATAATTTGCTACATACAGGGTGTTTGGTAATTTCATTTCTGTTCATTTATTTTGCATGAAATTCTTCATACACGAAACTTACACTGGAAGCGAAGGCGTATGGAAAATTTCATATCACTTTCGTCTATTATTTCGTTTCCGATTTGAATAATTTGTCGGCTGACAAACTGTCAAAGGAAATGAATGGGATTCAAAGATGTGGTATTTTATAGTAGTTCACCAAGTGAAAGTATTTTTGTTCCATTGTATTGAATCTTTCCTGAACATCTTCTTTGAAGTAACTTTTAAACCTGTTTTCTTAGATCTTGTTTGGATTAAATAAATATTATCATATTAATCCTTTTTTAATACAATTCGGGTTTTTTAAAAGTGGTAACGACTTCTGAAAATATTTTTTTTTGTTTATCATCTTCCGCTTGCCATCCCGACTGTTATATTACGTTTATAAAATTATTAAAATGGAAATTAACTTTTTCAAGTGGCAACCTTTTATTAATATAATCGAAAATTTAATCAAATCGCATAAATTGAGTTCATGTACATATAAAAAGCCAAAAATCGTATAAAAGAATTTGATTCAATTGACTAGACTAAAAAAATCTTTCCAAAATTAAAATGTTCAATTCTTAAAAACAAAAGCAATTACGAACATCCCGAAGGAGCAAAATATATCTGTGGGAAAATATTTATAACACCGTAGTAAATTCATAGCAATACTTGCTCTGATTTTATGTACATGTATGTATATATATACATAGATACATGCATACATACAAACATAACATGCGGGGGCATCCAAGAAAATTTCAAAAGAAAAAAAATGCTTTACGCGACGAAACGTGCTGTGATTTAAAAAAACAAAAGAAAAAGAATTCATTGAAAGTGTAGAAGCTGCTCAATCGAAGAGTTTAAATTACTTGTAAGCTTCTTGAAAAACAGTAATAATAACAACCCAAAATGACGAGCAAAAATGTGTTCAGGAAATAGATACTACAACGGACAACCTCACACAGACAATAGACAATAGAGCCAAGTATGCGTAAAGCTTATTACCTATTGCCAGCACCGTGAATAGCATCAACATCGACGATCTTCACATTGATCTTCCGCATAGATTCCGCATTCGCAGATCGCGCCAGCTGGCTGTAGCGACACGCGCAAGCTTAGTTTGCAAGTGGCAGAAAAAGAGCGCTCAGTTGGCAGTTGGCAGCCCCCAGTTTGGGATGGCTTTTGGAAATCGCGTGTGAATCACAAATTTATAAACAATATTTTGCATTCTTCGCACACATACATTCATTAATTTTAAGATTAACTGTTGTTTGCGTGGAAGAAAATTCGTTTTGGGAGTGCTTGAAGTGAAGTATATTTTTTTAGAAGACGTATTTTAACTAAAAGTATATAATAATAAAAATAAATAATTAAAAAAAAAAAATTAAGGACATGAAATTCAAGTGCAATTTGTTAGTGTTGTTAGTGCTGTTAGTGCTGTTGTTCTACATTTCGGGTGCTGTTGTGGCGAATGAGATTAATTGTGGGCAGAAAGATGGGGTTATGCGTGCAAAGCGACAAACAGCCGAACAGTATACACTACAGCAACACCAGCAACACCAGCAACCGCAAAGGTAGTGAAGGCGGTAATTAATTACAACGCCATTTTTTTTAAATTTGTGCGCATTTTTGTTTATCATGGCTCTTACGGAGCGTCCAGTGTTGCCATACAATTAATTTTGCTTGCACTTCTTTTTCAAACACTTGTTTCAAACGCACGCGTCTTATCAGGGTGTTGCAAGAACAGCGTTCGTCTCCAGCAACGTCGCCCTACCAGCCCGTGGTGAAATTTTTTACCTCAACGTCAGCGCAGCAACAACAACGCATTGTTTTCACTTGGCAGCAACAACAACCGGCAATTGGATCGGTGAAGCAACAACAACCGCAGCAACGATTTCAACTGCAACATATAAATCAACAGCAACAGCAACAGCAACCGTTGTCTCCAGTAGCATCACCATCGCGCACACAATTAGCAAATAGTCAGCAATATTTGCAAAGTAACGGTTATGTGCAGCGACAACAACAACAACAACAACAACAAGTCTATAATATCACATATTTTCCACGGATAAGTCAACAACTGCAGCACCAGCAACCGCAGCAGTTCCACCAACCCCAAAAACAACCGTTACAATTTCGTAAGCCACAAATAACAACAATAGCACATCGAAATTCTCAATACCACATCTCTAACCAACAAACTATGTCATACTTGCCTCAACCTCCGCCACAGTCCCAACAGGGGAGCACACCCTTACCCATCCACATCCAAGGCAAAGGCGAAATTGCACCAATTTTCAGTCCACTACTCCCTTCATATTTGGAGTAAGTTCTTCTCTCGATTGTACATTTCATTTATTTTCGGTTGCTAACTGAATTTCGCCCTCAATAATAGTGAAGATGACAAGCCGTTCAATTACACGCGATCATGTGACATGTGTTGCATTCCGGACCAAACGCCGTGCCAGAACTGTTGCGATACTAACCCACTTTTAAGTGCCACTGTGTTGAAGTCATCAGCGGGTTAAAGGAAAATGAGCTACCATTAAACATTTCCTAAATTATTTATAAAGCTAGTGATACAAATACTCTTCTTTTACGTCTTTAGTAAAGCTATATATCTATTATGAAATGATAAATATGAAATAATTTGGCGTTGACTTCTCTTTTGGCATCTTTGAACAGATGCGAACAATTGATAATTTCTTACTTACTTACCAGGGGGCCGACACAGGTATGTGAATCCGTGATCTTAAATTCAATATATAGTTCTCAGCGCCATCTGGCGTCTTCATATAAATGACGTCACGTACGTCCAAGACGAACGGTATAAAAATCCTGCGATCCCTAGTAAGATTTCACTAAATGCTCTATGCTCCCGTTTGCAGCTACAGTTTTTCTTCAAAATACTTTTATACAAGAGAAAGCATAAATATTAAAAATGCGGTTACCGTTATATACTATTACATATAACAATGTGAAGTGCCTACAATGGCATCAACATTTAAGCTTGATATATTTTTTTTATCTATGTCAGCAGCACCACTGTGTCGGTAGGCTGGTCAATCACTCTAAAAGGTACAGGTGCAGCTACAGATGCATCCACACACACACACACACACACTCACACACACACACACATATATATATATATATGGGTATAGCATGTATACAATATAAGTGAATAAAGAAGCATGGAAACCAGAAAATCGCTTCGAAGTTTATCGCTTAAAATATGCGAATGCCGCCGTTCTTGCCAACCGTTACACATGCTCGTTTGCTGCATACTTTTAGGCGAATCACATCTTATAAAACCCACTGCAATCAAAAAAGCCATGAAAATAAACACACTTAAAGCAAATGATGCATGCGTCCGAAGAGTACTTCCGGAAATCGGTGTATTTTTTTGTCAAGGCGACGCTTGTTGCGCACTCAAGCCAACAACTCACGGCTCGGGCAGTAAGAGTGCGTAAACGACCGACTAGCCGATGAAAGGAAACGAGTTATAGACATATGCTGAAATATGCATAAATGCGCGCCTATAACCACTATGTGGCCTATCTGTCATCATAATATCGTGGTGTACGAAAGCAAATTCAAACGAAATATTTCACATACTCACACATGCACACAGAGTTCGTATTTATGTGAGAGAGTGTGTATTTTTCCGTGGTCAAATCGCCATATTTTGTGGCGAGTGCAAAGTGTTTAAATTTAAGTATGCATGTATGTGGCAACACTGAATGGTACACATATATTTTACCGCTGTCACGCTATCCAGAATGTGAGTATGCAATAACAACAAGAGCGCAAACAACAATAATGGAATGGAGTGTTCAAAAAGGAAAATTAAGAAAAATGGTGAAAATTACTTCTACATTGTAGCCGAGTGAGTGCCCATAGAATCCATAGAAGCCATAGAAGCGATAGAATCGTGTTGAGTGCCAACAACAATTACAACAAACATTTTGCAAATAGAGTTGTATGCGAGGCGCACAAAGAAAGCGTTAGTGCTTTAGCTCTAAATGGAAGCTTGTTGCAGCCAAAAGGGTGTTGAAGTGACAGCAGTTGCTTGCAACATGCAACAAAAAGCGCTGAGACAACAAGAAAAATGTCACCACACATGCGCACGCGTTTATGTGTGCACATAATAAACGCAAAACACTATTAACATGCATGCCAGCGAAAACAAACAAGCCAACAACAACAAATAGCCGCACACACATGCAAATGCATTCAATTCAAATGGTGAGTAAAAATGGTGTGAAAAGTGTTTTTGTGCTTGTTTATTGTCGCCACCGTACACCGTCCACCGTCACCACCGTCGCCACCGGCGCCGCTGCTGCTGCCATGTGTTTTGTGATTTTTGTTTAGCGCGAATGATAGATACATAAATATGTGCTCAGCACCGGTTGTTGTCTGCAACACAAATACACACACACAAAACGTGTAATGTTGCATGTAGTGGTGCCTGAAAAGCTTTGGCAGCTTTGGTTTCGCGTCCGACAGCCAACAAAAACCATAACCTGCCGTGCGCCGTAAAAATGTGCATTTGTGAGCAACATAAGCAAGCGTTGCGAATGCAAGGGTCAACAACAGTGTGTACTACATAACTTCGGCTACAAGTGAGAAAGTGTCGATACTCACTGATATTAAAAAAATTGTTTTGCTATTTGCAGTTCAATACTGAAAATGATACAATAATAAATGTGCTCTTATTGAAAAAAGAAAAAAAAAAAATTTTTTTTTATTGCAAAAAACCGTTAATTCTAAAATCAGACTAGATATGTCTATGAACTAGTGAGTTAGGGACGTACTAGTTACTCGCCAACTAGTTTCGAATCGCTGCTAGGTCACCACATCAGCATACAAGCCTACCGCTTACCGTTACCACTATAGTTGTCACTGAGCATGTGTATGTTGCATTGAATAGATGGGCGATTGAATGGGCGTGTGAACGCGGATGAACGTGACGCTGGTAAATGCAGCTTTAGTGCCTATCATATTATTACACGAGCTCGCGTGCGGCTCATAATGCATACAATACATATACAAATATATATATGTGTGTGTGTGGGCTTGTGAGTCACAGTTTGAATGCACTTGGTGAGGTGTTGAAGTGTGACTGCCGGATTGATTGCGGCCAACTGTCGGCTGACTTCGCTTATGCTTTGCGTTTGCGCTTGTGGCGAGCGAGTCTCCATGTTGAGTTCTACTAAAAAGATTATTTGGAATTTAAGCTACTTTTGCTGGTTAATTAGTGAAGGAGAAATGCGAAAATCAACTGTGGAAATTCGAAAACCACGAACGAAGCGTGCGGTATTCAAGTAACGAGTAGCGAGTGCATGGAAATGTTGTGTGTGTGTTGAATGTGAGGGCAATGTAACGTTAAACAACGTTAAAGAGATTAAAGGCGTTATTTACCGCACTCGGGTTTGGGCAGAAACATTTTCTAAGAAGCCGAGAAGTTGGGTGAATGTTAAAGTAATAAGCATTTAAAAGGTGGGGGAATCGCGTCAAAGGAATCAGGAGTCAAGATTAAGCAAATGCAAAGCAAGAAGGTTTCCACGGACTTATAACTGGACTATTAATCACAAAGATTTACAAGCACTCTATTTATACCAGAAATAATTACACTTGCGTTAAAGAAATAACTGGAATTATATTATTGAGGAAAGAATAAAGATAGTCTAGTCAGATAAATCTCTTCTCGTCACGATTTATTCCACCTAATTCTCAGATGACCTTTGTGATATATGATCTGAATTGTGCTAAGGCTTCTGTGAAGGATGTGCAGATACGACAATACTCTATCTTGGGATCAAGCGTGGCTTAAGGCCAAGAGATTGTCGACAAATGTACAACGTAGAGGTGCTCTTTGGTTTTCTGGTGTTAAAAGTAGACCAATCCAAAGAAAGTTGACGAAGAAAAATGATCCGAACAAGTAAATCATCTTGAGACATAAACTTTAAAGTATCTGTAGGTCAGATTCGTCAGAATGCGGGTCACAATAACTTATGCTCTATTCGGGCTGTTAGCATGAAAGACAATTTAAAACTTTTCTAAAGGAACCTTAAGGCTTGCTATAGGTAAGAGGACGTGTTACTCAACGATCTTTCGGCAAATAGAACTATTTAAAGAGAACTAAGTATTAACAACTAAAAATGAGTTCTTAGAAGCTATTGCTAATACCTAACCATGCACTTTAGAGATGACTGGAGGTGGCTGAAGTTGGCGAAGCATTAATGAACCTGTCTACCTATTAGCTATTTCGTATTTCTGTTGTTTCGAAAGCCCTACCCTTAGCCTTATTTGCGAACTTTTACAAAGAAAGGAATTGACTGTGAAAGTGACAACTTTTAAATGAATAAATTTTATACAAAAAGCTTAGCGCTTTAAGTGATATATGGAGATTTTTTAATTGACGATTTTCAACACGATCACGCCCACTCACTTGCTTAGGAACTTCAACAAAATTAAACGGAATTCACCTACATCAGACAAATAAACTGCAATCAACACAGTAGAGAGTGGTGTATGAGCAGGAATTTATTTTCCAATAAGTTGTCATTTGTTGCTATTTGAGTTTTGTGTGAGTTTTATTTGAGTTACACGCAGTGCGTGCTGGTATGCAAAGGCAACGCAAAGGCAACGCAAAGGCAAACCAGAAGTGGTGACCAGGGCGTTGCTGCAAGACTTTCAACAACAGACGCCTTCCGAGTGTCATTGTGTGTGCCTGTGTGTGTGGCAAATATTTCTAGTCAGTTACTTTGAAGTATACAAGTTGGCAAGAACAACAAAAACAATAAAGTTAGTAAAGCCACCATCGTTGACACAAAGTTAATGGCTTAATTCAATTTCAGTTAAAATGACTGCGCCATTGCTGAAAAGATGCAGATGTTGCTATTTCAGCTGCCATTGCCTCAACACTCCGCGGTGGCGCTGTTGGCTGGCCGGCAGTACTGGCAGTACTGGCATGACGGCAAACTAACAACCTAATTAAATTCTAAACATTCGCTTAGGCAAATAAAGCGGCGCACACGAGCTGAGCGGCGGAGGCAGAGCAGCAGAGGAGCAGAATTAGACAGGAAAGGGCGAACGTGCAGTTATGAGAGCGCTTCTTCTAGTTATACACAAGATGACGTTGCCAAGGCGTTGCCAAGGAGCAATATGTAAGACAGCATTGACGTATGTGTGTGTGTGTGTGTGTGTGTTGTTGCCGAATTTTTATTGCTGCGATTTCGGTAATAACGGAGAACGAACCGTTAGCTGCAGGAAGTGAAAATTTGTCATACGCCTTACCGGTTGCATGCCACCTTGCCACTACACCCATCACACTCAACGCTGCCAAATTAAGCGCTTTGTGCCATTGTTGTCAGCAACAGCCACGTTGCAACAGCCAGTGATGAGGCGCGCAGTTGTGCGTCGCGCAATCGCCAATTCACGAAGTCACTAGTTGAGCAAACTGCCGCGCTGAGCCTGTGCTGCTGCCACCGCACACAATTAGGTGAATCTACAAATGTTGCACGTGTTGATCTTTGCCTCCAGCCGCAACACACCAATGTTGCACTAAGCTTTAGCTGTAATTTTAAGTTATTCAAGAAACGAAAACCGTGTGAAATCTTAATTTTTTTTTTCTAAATAATCGAAAATGATACGCGTGCAGGTGAAATTTAATCAAAGCATAAAGATTTGTATGCCTGTACTTATGTCTCAGAAATTGCACACTTTTGCAGTGCACGAAATGTGCGTTGGGTATAACAAAGTGCTCTTTCACTAGCAGCTTTCTCAATTTTCATCGTACATGTGTATGTGTGTGTGGCAATGCCAATAGGATATAGTGTATGTGTGAGCGCTTGCATGTATGTGTGTGTTTCGCGCTCTGATTGGTATTCGCAATTAGAACAAATGTAAACAACTTGATTTGCAACAACTTTGCGCAGTAGTGAAAATTTGCTGAAGTAGCCGGGTATGTTGGCAATCAGAAGGTGAAATAACAAAATTAGCGGCACATAAGGGACACGCAAGCGTGGCCATTTGACCTAATTTGTGGTGCGCAAAGGGAATTCGTAACATTCAGTAGTATCAGCGAAAATCAGCACTTTTCCACACACACACATATACAATCGAAATAAAGTTACACTATAACTCAGGAATAAATGCCCTTTTTCTGTCCTTTATTTTTGGTATACAAGTGGGAGTAGAGGAAACCCTGGCCAAGTCTACGTGCCACAATAGATATGGTATTGATAACGTTAGAAGATTTTTTGTATGAACGAAACTCTTGCTAAGACCCCTTGCTCTTTTCTTGTTGTGTTATGACTATCTTCTTTAGTCTGCAACAAGGATCAGTAAAAACTCAGGCTAAAATCCTTGCTCCAGCATCGTTACTTTTTAAGTGGAATGAAGGACGTAATAAACTATGAGTGATTTCTAATGCACAAGACCAGCAACTTAAGCATCGAACTTTAGACAGCATATGTGGATTTCTATATATAATTTAGGTTTGCGACACAAACAGGAAAGACTCACCTCTGTCCGAATTTATATACATAATTGATGCATGAAATTACAGTTTGTTGTTGCAGTTGTTAGTTTCTCGAAAATTTACCGAACTTTTTTTGGTGCCATAAGGAAATTCTATGCATCACACAAAACAGACGGAAAATTTTGATTGCCGCAATGTTGTGGCAGCAGTGATTTTTATTGCTTGCTCGCATGATGACACGTCGTCTTGCCAACGATAATGAAACAATGCAGCAGTATTTGCTACAACTGCAATATCAATTGGGGCAGCAGCAATAACGGAAAATGCATTACTAAAAGTGCGAAAGTGAAATGCGCCATCGCATCGCATATAGAATATTTGTGGCAGCTGTAGCAAGTTGCTCCACATACATTGTGTTCGTGTGCGTGAGTGCATTTGTAAATACATACATTTATTTTTTTCGAAGTTAACTAATGTGCATGTTGCAGCGCAAAAAACTTGCATTTGCGGCTGGTTATGTTCTCTTGATGTGGATGCTGCACATTCCATTAGCCAATTATTTCATATGTGGCAAGTTTTGGTATTTCCGTTTTTATAACGACTTTTTTAAGCTTCCAAGCTTTTGTCGCCGTAACGTGTTTGTCTGCTGATGCGGCAATTAGTCGAAGTGCACAGGTTCGATGCTGACTGTGGAGCTGAGGCATACGAAGCGGTGAAATTGTGGCTTGCCAGTGAGTCAGTACTATACTATACGTGTATATTTGTGATTAAAAAGTGTTTGGGGTAAAAAACTGATTTCCCCTCAAAGAGTAAATGAACTGAAGATATTGTCTTGCAGGAAATAGTGCCTAACGGTGCCACTACATGTTGAATCATAGGGTTTAATCCCTATTGTTAATCCAATTTTTTGCTACACTGAGAGAATAGAAGCAGTCTCATTATTGAAACCAAAATTTTCATTTTATTACTTCAATGTGTATGAAGCTTGTATTTGTAACCTGAGGCAGCACCAAATATTAGATATCAGCATCGCAGCCTTTGAGATGTCTTCTTAAATTTTTGTAAAATAAGGAGTGAAGATATATACCGAGCTGACAAATTTTTGGTAACGGTAAATAGATTCTATTGTATTAATACCTCATGTATTGTCCGTATATGTGGAGACCTTTGATTTACACAGATAGAGTACCTTGGTTCTCATCATCGTTTCAGTGGTTTTCTAAATGCTTTTTAGTAAAATGCCGTTTTATGAAAAGGGCGTGGTTGTAAATCTAGCTAGCTCAATTTAAAATTATGTATAGAGCGTATTATACGAAAATTATTAATGTCACTATACTGTGATTTTTAAAGAAGTTATCGATATAAAAAGATGACACAAGATTGGGCGGAGTGAGAATATTTTCCATAAAATGTGTATTCTCATAAAATTTGACATTCGTGTGAAGAGCAGTGGACGAGGTTGCTATCGGTATTGCTATTATATATTTTATCACAATTCATCAAAAATTTCCAATACTTTTTTCCATTAAGTAGAACTTTGACATGCGATCTGATTACTTATTCTATATAGCTGTATATAACTAGTAACTGCTAATCTGGTATTGGCTATCAGCTATCAGAAATTGAAGTCGTTAATTCAAACCTATTATACTCCGTGCAACACCTTATGAGAGTATAAACAGAACTCCAACTCCCAATCTTGCAATTAAGCTGAATCTTACACTTTCATTTGCGCTGATAGTTAATATTTCTATAATGAAGACGCATCTGACAATTTAGATATTAATACAATAATACTGTTAGCATTTCATAAATGTGGCTAATAATCAATGAATTAACCGAAATGGCGCTCTATTTAACGAAATAGACCGAAGTGCGAACGAATAGTGAAATGTAATGCAAATATGCCGCAATTTCCTCCAAGTGTAGTTTAATGTAATTAAATGCGGCAATAATATTATACAACAAATGGCACAGCTACTCAATGGCTTATTTTGGTCAATTTGAATGAACTCGAAATGGATTTCATTTATTTATGATCAGTGCAGTGAATTTCGACCATACCAAAGCATATTGCTTTGTTGCAAGCAGACCAATAAATATATATATGTGTGTGTGTGTATGTGTGTGCAAATATATGTATGTGCATGTGCAAGAGTGAATTTATCGGTATTGAGCAAGCAATCGAGTGCGATTGGGTGATTGGGTGATTAGGTGGCTGTTTGTGTTTTGGTGATTTCATCAGTATTAGTAAAAGTCTGGTTTGGATTTGTTGGCAAATAAATACAATTAGATGGAGAAATCAAACACAACATATTTAAATGCTATTGCAATTGGACGTTGTTGTTGCTATCAACACTTTGTACATGGCTCGATTGAGCATCTAATGCCTAAGCAAATATTTGCAAGTTGTAAATTTTGTAATAAAGTCATTTCCGGCATATCGCCTTGCATTTCGGAAACAAAGTGTCATTGGATGGCTTAAGTATTGTCACAAATGTTTATCACATGTTTATGCAATTTTACTTATGTGTATGTTTGTAGTGGTGGCAATGTGTGTACAAGTTGATTAGGAGCTAAATGTGCTTGAAATGTAACTAGTAAATCTGCATGGTAAGCAGTTGCCTTGTTGCAACACATACTTGCAAATATAAAAACATATAAACAACTGTTGGTATTAGTATAATGTTTTTTTTTTAACTTAAAATCTAATCAGCCTGAAATCAGGCTTAAAATAGATATTAACTTATGGATTACAACTAGTCTGTCTGCCCTTTTTTAGAATAATAGTCCGAGCTAATAGTCAGAGCTAATAATAGATTCCACCTGAAGAAGAAATATTTTCCATTGGATTCTGACGGATGTGAAAGAAAAAGGAAATTCCAAAGCCCTTCTGGGTCTAAGCTTAGGCTTAATGGAACATTCAACATTTTTACAAATTATAAAAAAGAGAGGGGAGAGAGAGAGGGTTAATCTCTAGGGCTGGGGCTAATCTCCGATCGCGAAGCACAGCTTGACATTTTCAAATTCTTTAAGAACGTTATTCCACTCAATATTTTATTTGTTTGAGTACCGTACTTCATTTGCCTACTCTGTGTGTGTTGTTCTACTGTAGCTTTAATGTTTATCTTACAAAAGTTTTTCATATGAAAATAATTTAAAATCCAACGAAGCGTAAAAATTTCAATTATTCTCAGCATCAGCAGCCTCAGCAACATTTGCGCAGCAGTTAAACAATTATTATTTGTCTAGATTATCCGCCCTTTAGCTTTTTGGCTCTACTTTCCTACTAATTTCCCAATGTTTTTTCGTTTGATGCTTCCATCAGCTTCCACTACAAGACAAGAGCTTCCATTCTCATTTGCCTTTCAAGTTGCAGAAACATTTGCGCTTGCTTCTTTGTTGTCATTCATTCATTCCACTTTCATTTTATTTTATCATCTCCATGGCGCGCTTAATTGAAGCGTCAAAAACATGTTGCGCGTCGCTTTAAAGTTTGGACACATGTCGCTGACGAATTCACCCATTCCCATTTAAGGCGTCCTCTCTTCTCCTGCTCTCACGGCAGCCAGTGTTCGTCAGCAATTGCGAGCACTGGCGCCCGTTGCATGAACAATGCTGCAACAGGATAATCCTTCAGCCTGAGCTCTTGTTTCTGGTTGTTAGAGAGATTAAATGCAGACGATAAGACAAAACAATTATTTGAAATTTTACGCTTGTGCAGTGAATTTTCCTTTCGACTTGTTTATTATATCTGAGAAGCGGTCACTTTTGATGTTGAGGAAATTAACTACCAAACTTAACCAGCTTTTGTTATTCCAATATCGTGTATTGGCGTTTGTCTAAATTTGGGCTAAATGTGTATGTAAAGCAGAGTGTGTTGAGTACAGGACTAATACTCGGTGTATCGTGGATTCTTATTCCTTACACATTTACGTCTCCTTAAAAAGAGAATACTGCCATAAATATATACCATAAATAGTAATCGTCATCGATTCGCCATTTACTTGTTTGCTACCTTTGGGCGCTGCTCTCCTTACTTGTCTCCTCACTAAAGCAACAACAAAGTTAGCGAATTGAATTCGATAAAAGAGAGTATGCGGATATCGGACATCAGATGAGTTATTAGCGCAAGGACGCAGCATCAGTAACGTCAGTCTATTTGAGCAGCTGGTATAATGTGTTCGATGCGCTACTTTCTAACGCTTGGCCTATCAAAGACAGCTAGTATTATTATATATTAATAATTACAAATACAAACATATTCACACATATTTTATGCAATAAGGTTAAACCCTCGGGAAACCTCTCGACGCGAAGTATTCAAGACAGATCGCTAACTTTAACCTAAATACACACCTACATTTGCATACGCGTAATCGAGTAATCTTTCAAAGCGTATAAACAACTCCAAAGTTCAATAAAACACTTAACTCCAAGCAAATTCTCTTTTAATTTTCAACGTTTTTCAACTCGTTACTTGCATTAATTAATAAATTTTTTGTTTTGTTCAAACTTTAAACCCTCCTCGTTCGATGGGATTCTCTTATTTCCAATGGAAAATGTGTTTTTATGTGCTAGAATAACTCAACACTTGCTGCTATAGTTTTTTATTATATGCAATTTTAGCCGAAAGTCAATAAAGTTTTTACCTTCAATGCATCTTCTATGAGTTTTTTTTCTTATTGAAAATTATAAATTTGTTATTTTTGTTTTTTGTATAAGTGCGTGTTATATGTAGATGTGTTTACACTTGCAAACAATAAAATTTACATTTTAAGCCAGCGTAAATTATTTCATTAAAGCGCAAAAATATATTGAAATAAAGAAATTTAACAGTAATGGTAAAGTAATCGGACTGACAGTTCAACGTGAGTTTACTTTGCAACAGCAAATAATCAAGTTGTTTCTTTAGAGTTGATGGATGTGTATGATCATTATTCTTCTAACTTCTTGAACTCCGACGACGATACAAAATGTTGGAAAACCTATCTTTTTAATTCTGATCGTGTTGATTTAAAAAATAACCGCCATTTGCGTAATTTACTGACCCATTTATAGGAAGTATTTATTCCCGACAGCATCCCTTTATTGTTTTACTTTTTTGCAAACAAGAAATATTGACTAATCCCCCTTTTAAAGGACTTTATTTTCATATACCAGAAGATAGATAGCACTTGTTTCCATTGAAAAATCAAATATTCTATAAAACATTCCATGAGCCACCTCATCTGAAGAGTTGAATCCAGCCGATCACCAGAAAACAATTACTTAATATAGGCGAATAATAAAGGCGTTGTAAATAAAATAAAGTTGCCCTTTCCAAGTGGCACTGGGTGAAATAATCTTTTATCAAATAATATGATAGCGGTTTTGACCACTCTTAAGCTAAGAAGACTTCATGAGAGAGCCAGGTATTAAATATAATTCAATTGTACCACAACATAGGTGGTCGGCGAATTCTTTTATTTTTATCTGAAAAACTTTTTCTGAGAAAATATTTTTCGTAGTAGATACTCGTATCTACATTAAACTCATTAAAGGGTGGAACTAAGCCCACTTTTCAACAATTTTTATTTAACAGTTGCCCTGTTTTGCAGTTTTTGATTAAATTTGTAGTACTTTATGTATTTCTTCATAACGTCATAATGTTAATGGGCGCTATAATAATCCGATTTCGACCATTTGTAATAACAATTTCCAAAATTTCATTATTTGTAGTCTAGTCATCCCACGGACAGACGGCAATTTATTTCATTCGCGCAAATTTGTAATCAAAAACAATTCGTTTCCATCACGTTCGACATTAAAATTTATGAGCTTAATATTCTTTAATTATGTCAAAAACCCTCAGGTATTGAAAACAAAGTTTTTTTAAATTCATCGAGGGTTTTCCCCAAGCATAAGGGACCTTTTCAAGTAAGTAATGTTTTACAATAAATTTAATTGGTACAATGACGCCGAAGTTATTTATCAATTCGAAGTAAAAAACATAAAAATTATTATGATAATTCACAAAATCGATAAGTCGTTCGGAAGAGTTCGGAATAAACATTATATATTATATTACATTATATACCCAACGCACATATTGAAAAAGTAAAATTAGTTAATTAACTCAATTTACTTGAATAATATCGCGAGTCATTAAATGACATTAAATTTGTAATTATGTGATCTGAAAATCATTTATGGTAACATCGAACGTGTTATATACTAGAATGCCAGTTAGAGGGTAGAGTTACAAATGCTGTTAAGTAGATTGAAATGTTTCCTAAAACTTTGCCAGAAGCGCTGCTTCCTAGGCTGTTGCTAAGTCAGATTAATAATAATTACTGTCACTTTTTATTGTGCGTTAATGCCCCTGTGATCGCGTGTATAATCGCATGTATATTAATTTAAATTTGATTATAAATCCATTAAGTTATCGTTATTGGGTTACAAGCAAATCTCATAATACCCAAATAAGGTAGCTGCACGCGTGGACGCACATGAGCAAAAAATACTTCAAATTCAAATAAATAATTGCTGAGAAAGTGAAAACAACAAAAAGAAACTGTGTCAAAGTGGTAATTGTACACAATGTGTAGAATACGATAGAATGATAAGTCCATTGGGATAATACGACATTATGAAAGCGAATCTTGTATTTGAACTTACACAATTATACTGTCTGTATGTAGGTATATATGAGAACGAATAGCAGTGTTAAATACCTTGATAATTAAATGATAATGAAAAAGGCAGATCAGTAGTGAATCGAATAAGGCTTAAGTTTGATACCCTACATACAAAAATTTGTACTTCGTTCTCTTCGAAAAATTTTGAGTTTCCGCCAAAGTGGGCAGGGATGTAATGTATAAGAACAATTTTTTTTTTATTTAAGATCTTTATAAGAGAAAAGATGGATCCACATGTAGCCTCTTTGGTTTGCATTTTATACTGTATATATATACTGTATATAACTGTAACTGTATATAACCCATTTTCTCTTCATTCGCTTAAGTTAAGCTTAAAAGTTCTAAAAGCTTCAATGACAAAACTTTTGTTATTAAAAATAAGAACTCACTTTAAATCGATTACTTTGCAAATTTGTTACTATTGTTCGAAAATTTTCTACTGTTCCTCGATAAACAAATTTTCAATGAAAAATCTCTAAAAAGATTGTGAAAAGTTGTACAAGCTTAAATGCTTCAGTTGTGAAGGAGAGTAAGTGACGTTTGGAGGGTTGGTCGCTTGGAAATTTAATTATTTAGAATAATATCAGTATTGTTTCTAAGCATGTTATTGCAATGTGTTAAATGAAGTGTTATATTTTTTATGAACAAAAATTCAAGCTTGAGAAATGTTTGAAAATTTCTTTTGTAACATTTACTCGCATGTTCTGTATGGTATACAATTATCGTGAATATTTGTATGAACAACTGTGTGATTAAGTTGAGCATGGAACAAGTTTTTTATTGTGCTTACTTTTGATTTGATTTCAGTATTTTTGGCCGCCTAATTTGGCTTTGAAGCTCAGAATTCAGCTAAATTTATGAGGCTTTGCGATTGCGCCCACCTACCAGCGCGAACACGCTAATGTCATTTATTGGCGTGTTGCGGTCATGTAGGGTTCACTACACAGAAAAACAGCCCGGCCAATGGCTGTGTGCCAAACAAAGTACGCTACGCATTGCGCAGGCGGCGCCGTGCATTCACATTTGCCTTTAATTGCACGTAATTCTGGATATTTCCCTTCGGAGCTTACAAAGAATTCAAACAAAAAAAAAAAAGCAAAAAAAAAGCAAAAAAAAAGCAAAAAAAAAACAAAAAAAAAGCAAAAAAAAAGCAAAAAAAAAAAACAAAAAAATGCAATAAAAACATGAGACGGCAAAAAAATACCATTTAAGAATTTGCGAGTGGCCGGGCACGTTCATTGGCGCATTTCACCGAAAACCGGATCTGCGGGTTTCATGCTGGATTGCCTTTTTCTTTGCGGTTCTGCGATGTTCGCTGATCGATTTTGGCGTCTTGCATGGTTTGTTCGGTTTTTTTCCTAATTTTTTGTGTACGAAAATTTGCTCGATTGTCCCAACCGAGCGTTAGCATTCAGATACACAACGGTACGGGCATACAGCATTATGTATATGTTGCCACCGTGCTACCGTGCTTACGTCGGCGTCTGTGTATTTTAGTGTGGGCTAATGCGAATTTTTGTTCAAAAGTTATAAGACGCTTCAATCGGGAGTTAGATGTCACACTGTTTTGGCAGTATCAACAACCCAATAAGTTTGTGTTTATAAAGAAAGTGCGAAGTGCGAAGTGCTAAGTAAGATATAAAGACACTGCGTTTTAAGAAAATACTGAAGGACATAGTTTAAAGGATAAAACAAATTATACGAAATAACTGTATATTGTGAAAAAATGCAGGCTTTTGTGCAGAAAATGGTAATTTAAAAAAAAAAAAATATATATATATATATTCGTATATATTCGAGTATACTATATTGGAAATATTCAAAGTTTGGAAAATGAAAATGAAATAAACAGAATTCTGGAACTCCTTCTGAACTTCTTAAAAAAATTCGAATAATTTGTCATTGAAAAAATTATATAAAACCATCTAAGTCCTGTTAAAAAAGTTATATAAATAATGTTTCACTTAAATTTTCATGTAAAATAAAGAGTTGCGTGTAATTTTTCAACTGATTCAATCGTTTTTTTTGATATAATTATATAAAAATAATTTCTAGTTATTGAAAGCAAAATAAATTTTTAAAATTTGTGTAGTTTTAAGAATAAGTTGCAATAGCAAACTATGACTAATATTTTTAATGAAATCACAATTGGCTGATTTACTGCAATTTCTTTGTATGACTTACATTTTAAGTAAAAATTAAAATTATAACCTTAATTCATCCATTTACAGCTAAGCTTCGCCGCACTAACGCTCTTCTCAGTGCTCACGATTCAAGCCAGCCCACTCTACTATAAATTTGGCAAATACGGCAGATTCAATATCGACCCATTGCTTGCCTCCGCGTCGGACGAGGTGCCGATGGTGCAGAGCAACAACTTTGACACGGTAATGGCCGATGACAAATTCTCCATGGAATCGATAGAGTATCAGAATTTCGGCAGTTTCCACGAATCACAAATGGCACCAGAGTCCGACTTCAATATGGACGAAACGCAGTTCTTACCAAAGAATACACCGCTGCGTGTACCGCAAGCCGTGTCGAAGCAGGAACGTGAGGTACGCCAGCGCATCGAAGTGGCCGATCCCAAGCTCGAGAAAAGGAAGATGCTGAAGCTGAAGAAAGGCTCCTCTGTGCCGCGCGGCGCCAACGCCTATCCATGGGATCAGTTCGATTACGATCTATATAGCGTGAACCCGGCAAATCAAAAGAAATTCTAGTTGACCAATTGTATTTAAGCCTTCGAACTTCTCCGATGTTTTTGTTGTATATTTATTTGTTTCCTTGTGATATTTTCCAATAGATATTTAATAAAATAAAATAACTTATTTATTGTAAAAAACAAACAATTTGTAGATAATTAATATATTATGCTAATTTATATGTTCGACACACTGACGCCAATCCGCGCTTATAATGGAAGAAAGTATGGGATTTCAGCGCAAAGGAAATGCGCAATAATGCTTGTAAACAAATAAACAAACACATAAATAAGCCGAAGAGGAATTTGAAAGACAAGCTAATAATAATAACCGGGGCGACTATGATTACGTTCGCGAACAAGTTGGCGTCTGCGATTAGTCGGCGAATGCCATAAAAAATTCGAAACCGTAAGAATGTCATTTAAAGATCTAAGTTTAAGTGGTTTTTAAAACAAAAACGAAAACTAAGACGAAATTGAGATGGAAATAAATAGAAACACAGATAAAAAGGAATTAATAGCCAGTTTCGAACTGAAGAAACCACTAATTATATTCGCATTACGTGTCAAGTCGATAATGAAGCGACGGCGAATAAAGTGCAGCGACGACCAATTTGCCTGCCAGCTGCAGCTAATAATCTAGCTATGGATACGTCAACGAATTACATGCATATACATGCATACATATATGCGGATTGGTAATGAGCGAAGATGATGCCAAACCTGCTGGGACAGTTATTTACGAGTTGTAACGAATTTTAAATAACGGTTAAAAAGCAAAAAAGAGAGTGTCCATGTACACAAATTCGGTTGAATGAAAGTTGAGTAAAAGAGTCGATGAAACAAATTTTTTTTTTTAATTTTCGCTGAAGATGCATGTGTATATATTAACACATATGTAAGTACTTTTACGGGGCAAGCATTAGCAGTAAATCGTAATGTCCTACGAGATGAGATTTATTAGATTTCGGCCGGAAATATGCATACCAGCCTCATACTAATTCATTGTATACAAAAAAATACCTTTATTGAAAAAATTACTTAGATTGGGTTTGGTTAAGGAAATAAAAGGAAGTGAAGTCGTGAATACACTACAAAATTTCTGTATTAAAAAGTAATTAAAAATATTACAACTTTATCGTTCACTTATCTACAACAAAAAACCATGAATGAATCGTTTTATAATTAGGATGAGACTGGTCTCTTTAGGACTAGTTCACTTTGCGAAATATGGTTCCAATTAGATAGTTTGATCACATAGTATTTTATCGCATTAATTGAATGTTCACTGCAAGTGTAAAATTCGTTGCCTATAATACCTACTACATGTAAATATGTATGTTGCTTAGAATATAAAAGAAAAAAAAAAATAACAGCAATAATATTTTTCAATGGAAAAACACATGGTGTTAAAAGTAAAGTAGAAATCAAAACTCTTTCATATAATTAAAATATTCTAGTAAACAAATCGTTTAAGCTCTTCTCAATTTTCATTGTGTTGTTTATACACATATTCACATACATTCATATACTAATACGATGATCTCAAAGTCTAAAGTCTAAAGTCTGCATATTTCTATCAATATATACGATTTACAAATACGTATAAATACGATTTGTAGTGGTTGTTGAGAAAAAGAAGATGAAACAAAATACGAAAAAAAAAACGATTTGGTTCAAGAGAGTCTTTTCTATCGGAAAATATAAGACCCAAAACTAGTTATAGTGCACATTTTCAACTTCACCCATATTATTAGCGTGTCCACAAGGAAATATCGAATGAGAGAAACGAATTTCTTTTTTCTGAATTTTTGTTTATTTCTCGTACAAATGGGATACACCCAATATTTATTCAGTGTGATACAGTATTGTATGTATTATGATTGGGTTTATAGTGTCCACCACAGAAATAATATGTATTGGTGCTTACACCTTTGCTATATGTTTGGACTAGCTTTTCTGTCATTCGACAAATGGAGGATTCTAAAATTTGATTTTTATGAGAAGCTTTTTCCTCTTCTCTGCGCAGGGTTAGTGTAAAATACTAACAATTATAACACTAACTAAATTCCACTGCGGTCACGATGCTATTAAAATCAATGATTAAGTTTACTAGACCTGTAAAATCATCTAGAGACACGGGAGAGAATCGACCGTCCTTGAAAATTAATTGTTATGACTACAAAAATTTGTTCGAAAATACGTTCATAACTTTCTCAGAGCTTCTTGTTTGCTTTACAATCAGGTCAGCGTGGACCATATGTAGGCCTTTTAAGATTTCCTCGCGTTCAGTTCAAAGTTCGAATAATCAATCAGCTGATTCAGTTTCAATGAGTTAACGACGTCACTAAAATATTATGGCAACTACTAAAAATAATATTTTGAATTCGCACTTGATTTTGCGTAATATTATTTTTGTGAATGAATAGCGGTTTATCGCCGTAATTATAAATTCAACTTAAAACCGGGTTTTGTCGATCGAAAGAATCCAGTCCGAAGAATGTGACGCAAGTCTACATAATATATTTTATGTGAATTGAAAGAAATTTTTAGTTCATTTGCCATTTTGATTTAATCGCTATCTTTTAGCGTAGTTTCGAATGATTATTATAATAGGTAGTATTATTTTAGTATGTTTGTTTCGATTAGCCTTGGTTGATGAGCTGTGTTTTGTCGTCATGTTAAATTTATCGCGTAAATTATTCCAAAATGTAACATAATTTGAATATTTGAGCACAAATAGTTTCAGTTGAGTTTACATTTAAGCATTTGTTCTCCTAAATCGGCATATCAAACGAATGAGTATGATGCCATCAGCTCTACTGATCTTGTCAATAAAACCAAACTATTATCGAATGCTATAAAAAATTGTTTAGTAATTTGATCAGGCAGTTTATTAATAATGTGTTGGTGTCAATTCTCTTCTCAGTTTCGCTGTATTCTATATAAAGTCTACAACATGTATGTTAGTACCTCGGTGTAGGGCACTACACGACGTGCAGGTGGTCGTCGCTGTTCGCGTTCCTCTACAATTGTACGTAGATCTTTTTCGTAATTGTAAGACTTGCCAGCATACGCCTTGGGTATTTTTAATAGAAACCGCATGATCGGTTTAAGCTTAGAATCTGCTGGCTGATGGTCTAGGTAATTATCTGTTTCCAATGCTTTGTAGTTCGTGTTTGTGCCTTCGCTATTTTGATCATTGAATTGAACCTTCGGTTGCTCATAACCATAACCGACCTGAGATGAGTTATGGTTGTCTTCAGCAAATGCTGCGGCTATGTCTATATTGGAGTCTCGTGTAGTGCTTGTTGTGTGCGCTTGAGAGGGGAAAGCCCAGAAAGTCTAACCGTTGGGAATACATAAGCTTTTACTCTCATTTATGTGCAGATATGTTTCGGAGTGTGTATAAAAAATTTTGTGCTTACCATGAGTAGTATGAATTTCATTCTATTTAAAGTTTGAAGTTCTTTTTTGTAGATCCGTTTAAGACAAATACCAATTAGTAACTGACTTGATGATTAACATCGCTTATACATGAAGGCAGTTTAAGAATATTTCACAGTATTTTTATTTGAAGGTGAAGTACAATATGACGAAGACGAATGAGACTATTAGTAGAAACGAAGGTTACACCGTGCTAGATGAGTCTGATCGAACGATTATTATGTGACAGCAATTTGAGAAAGGAAAGATAGGGTCAACAATTTCCTTAACCAAATGATTATCTATGGCTATTACAGTCGAAGAGTTCGGGCGCATCGTGAAACTCTGCTGCTCGATAATGTTTTCTCTTTCACAAGTTATATTTCGGAGGATGTTTTCCTTTCTTTTGACAATTGTTTACATCAGTAACAATGTTTTGCATAACTGTCAGATCTACTCGATCATCATTACTCATCATTATCACTGATGTTGCGCAACAATGTTGCAGGTAAATGCTATGCAGCAAATATGAACGAAGGAAAATGAAAACATAACATACATTTAGGCTATAAAAAAAAAATTCATCAAACGAATTATCAGAAACCTTCAAATGTTGTCGTCTCCTCATTATAATAATTTATTCACAGTCGTTTTAATAGTTTTCGATTAAACTTGAAAATAAATGATAAACAAAGTTTAAATTAATGTAGACCGAATTCTTTACAAACAAAACTGTCACGAATACATGTATTTTCTTGATATACATAGGTGAATTAAAAACCAATTTGCATTTTACTGAAGCTTTCAGTTGAATGGATCGCGAGGTATCACAACTTCTGTGTATGGATAAAGTCGGCGATTTGGTGGACGCTTTATCGAATTTTGCGAAGGATTACCCACGCTTACAGATCCAACATTTATAGCCGCCATAGCGCCCGTATTGCCCAAGTTGCGGCACTTATCCGTGATCGGTTGTATACGCGCTCGCGCCGTTAATACCATGTGTTGGTGTCTTTGATCGGCTTGCCCGGTGCCCAGTTGCTGCTGCTCGCAATGACCATCGGCATAGCAGGTGGTGATGAGACGAGTATAGGCGCGTATGTCGCCCACTGGATTTTGCTTCTCGAAGTAATGGTCCAATTGACCTACTTCAGATTGCGCAATGTAATTACCCGGCACGCCATTTATGGAGCCGTCGGCGGCGGGTGAGGAGCTGGACTGCGCGGCTGAGCTAAATTGAGAATTAGGCGCGTTACCGCTGAGGCCAACACTATTACTTTGTTGAAAATGACCAAGCTGTGACCCGCCAACCGACTGTTGCTGCTGCTGATTTGCATTATTCGAAAAGGATTGTGACAGTGGCGCTGGGGGCGTTAAGGAGGTAGGTGGAGTTCTTTGAAAATATTGAGATGTCAGCAGCGGATTCTGATGTGGTGTGTAAGAAATATGTGAACCAGCAACACTGTTGCCGTATTGCACCGCTCCACCACGGAAAGCTTGCTGGTACGGTCTCGGCTGAGATCGTATCGTTGGCGGTAAATACCTCACACGAGTGCTGACGGGTTGGTGATTACCGGGGTGATTATTGGTGTAATAAGGGAATGGCCCATTTATAGCTGTATGTTGAGGTGGTTGTCGGTGTAATAAATTTAACTGATTCGTTTGTGACAGTTTGACTTCATATTTTCTGACCGAAGGTTCAAGCGTGCGCACCACGGCTGTCAAAACAGGCACCTGGGCGGCCGTTGAGGCAGACGTGTGTTCGGAACAGGGTACAGTGATAGGTGACGAGAGCGGTGGAGAACCGTATATTGGATGCGGTCGGTTACTTTGTTGTGGCGCCGTCTGCTGGTAACCGTATCCATCGGAGTTGTGAGTTGTCGTGATGAGAAGTAGTGTCGCGAGCTGAAAATGTTTAGATCTTAACTTTGTTTTAGGTTTAGATAATTTGTGAGATCGTTTTACCAGCGCAAATAGCGGCATGTTGCCTGAAGAAACCTCGGTTTTCGAAATAGTTAAACGTTTTTTCCTCTTAGTTCTAAGGTGGTAACCCGCGACGATGGTTTCACTTTCGTTGTCTGCACTCAAATGTTGCAGCTGCTGGAATTCAAATTCAACTTCGACCGCTGATGATAAGTCAAAACTGAACTTTTTTCCACTGCGATGGTTTGGCAATTTGCTTATGCTTATGCTTATGCTTTTTAATTTGCAGAAACAGGTTTGCCTCTGAACATGAAGTGCATGTTGTTCAATCAAGCCGTGATAAAGTGAAGGCATAAACAAACGAAATTTCCAAATATGATCCACAGCCGAATGAAATGTTGTAGGAAGATAATATCCAAAAAGAAAATAAAACGTCTTCAAATAAGGCCAGCAAATCTTTATTATGAACAAAGAACGAGAGTTGTCAGCAACAACAACCGTACAAAGTGTGACGAAAATAAAGCATACAACGTTTTTCAAATTATATTTATGATTTATGCTTATCCACGCATGCATATGTAAGTTTGACCAGTCGCATGTCAGTCACGCGAGATCAACATAATTACGGAGAGATGAAGACACGAGTTGTTGAATCATGCTACAACATTTGTGGAATGCTCAGTTGGTGATGGCCCAGGAAGTTAATGGCCCATCTAATCGCTGCTGGTGGAAATTCATGATTGCGTGTAGCGGAAAGTGGTCGAAATTTTTAGGTGATCACGGTGGAAAAAATTTGCATATAGGAGCTGCAAGAAACAGGGCGAAACTAATATAATTGTTAATGATAAATAAATAGTCTGAAACTGGGGCAGAGTAAATCGAAACGTTCGGTCGAGCCTCCCCTTTATATCTTTTAAGAATAATTCGCGCACAAGGACATATATTTATACTTTTATTAGACGCTATAGTTAGTTGAGATCAATAACATTAAAATATGTAAAAAATTTACATTTATTTCTAATAAACGATTTCACGCCTAAGGGTGAGCATAGAGTGGAGCGATGAGTGAGGTCGGTCTGGCCTAACAGTCCATACCACATGACACACATATTAAGTTGCTCATCTCATATAATAAAAAGAGAATAATATTAAATTGATATCACGACACGCCTGCAGACGAAGGGAGTCATTTTGTTTTTGTTATTTGAGATGCTCAGTGATCACTGAAAGACGTACCTTGTGCCGGACCAAATGTCAATGGGATGAGCTATGTATACTCTCGAACTATAAATAAAAAACTCGAAAAAATCTCAAATAAAATTTTCTTCTTTTTTATTTTCCCAAAACTTTCGTTAACGAAAACTTTCGTTCTCGTGATATCACAAGTTATCACATTCAATATAACACCGTTGGACTATTTTTATTGTGTCAATGGAATTTGATGATTATTTAATTATTTTAATGAATTATAATTGTAATAATTTTATCATTTGTATTAAGTATTTATAATGTGTAAAGTGTGTACATGTTTGAAAGATAATCTCTGATAATCATTACCGTGACCGCTTTAAATTCGAATATTATATATGCATACCATGAGGCCTCCACGATCAGGCTATAAAATAAATCACACAACAATTAGTTGACAGTTATAGCGTTGCAAAGGTATTAAAAATGTAGTTGACACGAACCGAATGCTGTAAATATCAATAAAAATGTACTAACAATTTAGCGACTGCCGAAGCCAACATTAAAAATAAATGTGGCAGTTATGCAAATAGGTAAATATTTATATATAAGTTAATGTGTCATAAATAATGACGAATTCAGATGTCAACAGCAATATGTTGATTTCGAGTTGAAATGTTTCTTCTTCGATTTGCTTTTGTTTCTCTCGCTCTGAAGCATTATTCCTCGCCTTTCATTTTTGCCTACCTCTTTCTTCTGCCTGGCCAACGCACGCACGCGTATGCATGTGTGTATTTAAACATCGGAATGAGTATGCATATAAATGTAATTTAATGAGTATTTTGCTTGTTTAAGCCGCCGGTGGCGCTTCTGGCATCATTATTGAAATGTTTCTGCTTCTTTTTTTTTTATATATATTTGATGTGCGTATGAAACGGTTCGCTCCCATTTGTGCTGGCTACTTTTTTCACAGTACACGGTTTAAGTTAAAAGACTTCCGTTTGAATCTACCTTTACAATTGCGGTGCGCTGGAGTGCTTATGAAAAGGTGACACGAAAATGTGTCGGAGACGCAATGGTTTGATTAATTGATGTTATATCATGCAACACATGAGTTACAGGTAATCATATAACGCAACATATACCCATAACACCCGTTGTTGAAGACAACTTGCAATGATGAGGAAAGAAAATTAATGAGCCAGCAGACTCATTGAGTTGGTTGTAAACAAATTGGATTCGGTTTTGCTTTTACGTTGTGATTACCTATTGACAACGATAGCGATGAATAATTATTGGAGTTTAAATAATAAGTTTTTGAAACTACCAGATAGTAGTAGAGTAGTGGCACAGGCCATCCAGTTTGAAGAAATGAAGAGTAATACAAGTCTTTTATATGGAAAGGATTTGTGTTTAACTCTTAAGTGAACATATATCATAAAAGTCATTTACCCATTGTAACTTGAAGAATCTGCTATTTGAGGAATATCATCGAGACGCTCGCCATCAATTCGGTAGACTCTTGGTTAGGATGTGCTTTAAAATGTCTTTAAAAATGTTTAAATGTAATTTTATTGGGTTGTTCGGAAAGTCATTTCGTTTTTTTTGGGGAACATGAAAGACAGTTTTCGTATAATGAATAAATATTTTATTAAATTATATATTGGCCATTCTGGTCCAACACCTTTTGCCATCTTTCTGGCAGTAACATAATTCCCCTCTCATAAAAGTTTTGGTCCTTGCTGGCAAAAAACTCGTCCAGGTGGTTTTTGACATCTTCATTTGAGGTAAAGGTTTTGCCATCCAAAAAATTTTGCAGGGACCGGAACAAATAGTAGTCGGAAGGCGCCAGATCTGGAGAATATGGTGGATGTTGCAGTACGTCCCATTCAAGCTGTAAAAGTTTTTGGCGAGTGACCAAACTTGTGTGAGGTCTCGCATTATCCTGGTGGAACACTACACCCTTCCTGTTGATTAATTCGGGCCTCTTCTCTTTAAGTGAATCATTCAATTTGTCCAGCTGATGACAATAGACTTCTGAATTAATCGTTGTATTGTCCGGCAAAAGCTCAAAAAAAACGATTCCTTTGACATCCCACCAAACGGAGAGCATCACCTTTTTTTGGTGAATGTTGGCTTTTGACACGCTTTGAGCCGGTTCATCTTTTCTGCTCCATGACCTCTTGCGTTTAACATTGTTGTATACAACCCATTTTTCGTCCCCAGTAATAATCCGCTTCAAAAATGGATCATTTTCTAGACGTTTGAGGAGCGAATCACACGCGTCAACACGACGACACAAATTTCGCTCGGTAAGGACATGGGGCACCCACACATCGAGCTTCGAGGTTAAGTCCATGCCTTTCAAATGGCCATAAACAGTTGAATTCGACAAATTTAACCTCTCACCGATCTCTCGTGTGGTGATTCGCCGATTTGCATCAACTAATGCCTTTATCGCATCTTTGTCAGCTTCGACCGGCCTTCCAGACCGTGGTGCATCTTCGACATCAAAATTGCCGGATCGAAATTTTGCAAACCAGTTCTGGCACTGGCGTACTGTTAACACGCCTTCTCCATACACATCCGTCAATTTTTTTCTCGCTTGGACAGCATTTTTACCTTTTCTGAAGTTAAAAAGTAAAATATGACGAAAATGCTGCTTATTGCTCTCCATATTTAAAAAGGCACCAACCAAAAACTACTGGGTAGAATTAATAGAACTTTTTCACACACAAGCCTTGCAATATCAGCTCTCATGACATATAATGGTTATGGGGCTTAAGTGTGAAGTTAGTTTCGAAAAAACGTAATTAAGTCCTCTGGCGGGAAAAAACGAAATGACTTTCCGAACAACCCAATATGTAAAAGCAGAAGAGCTCTTCAGTTCATTTCTGTTAGGTGTATTTAACGATGATTTCATGAGCGCCGGCCAAGCTCTTGTTGTTATTCGATGAGCTTTTCATGTCAATTAAGTGAACTTCGTCGAAAACTACAATTACACTTCGAGAAGTTCCTCCACTGAAATATTGGTCATATTCAATGTATATATATTGAAATTGTAGGTGCTTAGTTTGAACAAATGCTTACAAAAGTCATAATGGGGTCACCTCTCTATTTCCAAACTGCCTGCCTTACTGGCTTACTATCAATCAACCTTAAAAAAATTCTTATTTGAAGCCACAGAGAGAATGCCACCCTACCTCTTCGCATGCTAAAACTTTTTAAAAAGTTAAAAATTTGTTCAAGTAATATTAGTTCAATGCTTTACAAAAAGTAAATGGAGGTCATCTCGACAGAATACTTTGCGGTTCTCCGCTTATAACCTCTATGCAAACGGAGAATATTGTCATGTAAATGTTATTAAAGTCAAAATTAACCAATCATTAACTAAACGATCTCGTGAAACTAAAAATCTATAGTATAGAGTTTCACAATCATTTTACAATACAATGAAATTTTGTTTTGGAAAAACTTACTACTACTACTACAGCTTTACTAACTGAAAAATAATGTTGAAAAGAAAACACTAACAAAAGACTATGCATATATGAAAATAGTCACGGAATCACTTTCTCAATATACAAAGCGCGATTAAAATCATCTTTCAATTAAACCGACGATGACTCAAGGTCTCTAATCTATGATCCGATTAGCTTTACGAGACTGAAAAAATTTAACTCGGGCGGCATCTTCGTCGGGTTAATTAACCCTGAGTTTGCAACAGCGCAAAATAAAATGTTTGACCGTTTGCTATAAATTACAGATTAGTAGTCACTATTGAGTCTTGGTTCACCAAGTTTCAATCCATTCCCTACAGTAATTTACTCTTCTTGCTCATGTGTCAGGGAATCACCTACTTGAGGTTGTTTCAATATTTGGCTTTGCTTTGCGGCTTAACGCTAATCTTATATCAAATATCGATACTAAAATAACTAACAACAACATGCTTGTATGAGTATGTAAACATACACTCTAATTTACGTGTGTTTGCTAGAGTAAAGACTATAAGCGCCAATGTCCACTGGTATTCTAAACAAAGTTAATACAAAGAAAACACTTGGCAGCTATTGATACTCCGTGGTGACGCGACAGCGCTGCAGAGGCTTTGAGGCTAGGCAACCATATAAATAATTGAGCCGACTTTGGCCACTGGCTGTTCCATTACGCTCCAGATATGCGGCAAGGCTAAGGCCTCGTCGCCATTTAACACTCAAGATGGAGTTGAAAGGGGTAGCACACACATACACACACACACACACACACACACCCATATACTAATCACCAAGTCGGCAAGCTTAGGGACACTTGAACACCATTGCTTGTGTACCGGTTAAGTGTTAGGGGGAGGCGGGTGTAGTCTATGGCGGGCAGACGTGTTGAGTGGGTGGTGGTGCGCTTGGTTAACCGTTAAGTGAGCGCGCACCAGGAGGAAGGGTGAAATAGGCTGTCTGCAAATTACTCGAGCAGCAGCCGTCGGTGGCAGCGCAAGCGAGTAGCAACACTTAAATGGCTTCTTCCTGCGTTTGCGGCGGCAAGTTTTAGCACAAAAACCAAACGAAGCAAAAAAAAAAAAGTCTAAGAAGTGAGTAACCCGAAACAGCCAGTCAGAGATACCGTGGCTCCACACTTAGTCCCGGGTGCCCGGGTAACTGGTTGAGGGAGGGTAGTTGCGACTCTTTTCTGCACTTCCTTTCAAACGCTCCTATGTACATGTGCGTGTGTGCTTCAGTACTTACATTTATGCATATGCATTCTCTGTTCTCTTGCCTTCTATGTCTTTATTTTATCGTTTGTACTTTTCGAGTGCTTTGTCTTCCGCTTTCTTCGAAGCATTTCAACAATTGCAAATACAGCTGCGTGTGCATGTGTGCGTTTGTTTGGCAGCCTCCTATATGGTTTCGTAGTTAGTAGCCTCATTCAATGACACATATGCGCCTATGTGCCGCACTGAAGTGTATGCAACTAAGCGTCGCAGCATTTCTCGCTTTAGCGTGCCCCATTATGCAATTGAATGGCCGTCTGCGCGCTTACTCCACTTTGAAGTGCGGATCTCCAGTGTTTCGGAGCTAAAACATCGCATGCTCGCTGGAAACAATGCTGCCCAAGTAACTGTTGACGTTTCTACAGGTTTTCTCTACTCTTTGTTGTGCTGTTGTTCCTTTATTTTTTGAGCCAAATGTTGTTTGTGTGCTTGTGCGCTTCCATGGGATTTTGAGTATGGTATAATCATTATTATATTTGTTATGTTTTGGAGACCGACTACAACAAGTGCAAAATTGCCATGGAATGTGCCACTTCGTGTGTGTGATTGTGTGTGTTAAGATGCATTTACGATTTTTGACGGGTCATTCAACTTTTAGCTTCAATAGTGCTGCTGTTCTCAGTAAACATACAAAGCGTGAAGAAATAAGTAAATGAACAGGAGAAAATAGATGGATTTATTTGGTGACGAGGAAACCTCGGAAGTTTTTACACCAATTTAGTTGAAAAACAGCGATGTTTATATAATTTCCATTTTAATTTTTATTCTTCTACGACATCTTTTGTCGTATCTTTAAGTCTCTCTTAAAGTGAAATCTCCATCACTCACTGCTTAGTGAACCCATAACCTAACTTTCAGCTAACAAAGACTATGTCTGTGTATCATTAGCAATGCTCGCAATGGAAGTGTTTAAGAAACTATGAAGTTTTGTGCAGTTTTAAATTTTTTCAAAAGGTGGCAACCTAATTTAAAAACTTCTCTGAGGTCTTTCAAAAACGTGTTCGTTTCGCACAATGTAATACTTTGCTCAGGTATATTGCTTTGATAGATCGCAGCTCTTTTATTGCAGGATTTGCAGGATATTTTCCGTTATATATTTGACACATATTTGTTATGGCTGGCAATTCTACAATATTAAAAATATATCTAATATTTAGAAGGTAGATTAGTCCCAAACCAATACTCAGGAGAGACTGAGAAGGAATTGAGTTCACCTTGCTGAAGCCCTCTTATATTAGTAAAGAATAGTACAGATCCAGTCGGTCTAGTAGATATTTCGTTCTGAATAGGATGCAATATCTAAGCTCTTCTGCAGAATCAACTTCAAGCAAAGTCCATAGTATTTCAGCTCAACTCTTGCAAATTGAAAAATAATACAAAAACAAAATGAGATATTTTTTGTTGCATCTAACCATATTCTAACGCCAACTGTGCAACATCCATTAAACAATTGTGGCAACATTAAATTTTGTGTGCGGTGCAACACTGCGGCGACGTGCTTTATCAGCTGCATTCGCATTCAGTCGATGCACGCACAATTGACTCTCCAGGAGGCTGGTGATGTCTGCTGCTCCATTGCCGTTCTAACCCTGAATTAATATGCGGACATGCAGCGGATTGAGAAAATGCAAATGCTGAAAACGTCATGCTAATGAGCATCATGAATGGTGTGGTGGCGACGAAGAGTGTGAAGAGGGAGTGGGTGTTGTTGGAAGTTGTGAAGCCTGAAGAGTGCGCGCCTAAATGAATGAGCGGGCGTTGTATTTGTGGTGCGCATATGGCGGCGAATGAATGAAAATCCACGCACGCACGCATCCTTCACTCCATTTTCATTCACTTACATAATTACACACACACTTACGCATTCCGCATTCCGCAGTCCGCAGTCCGCACACGCATGGCAATAGGTTGTTCATACGCCGTGTTGGCCACTTTTAGGCGTCTGTTGCAGCATTGATAAGAGCGCCTATACTTAAAAGAGTGAGTGCGCTCACGCAAATTCCGCTATTCGTTCATTTATTCGCCAGACACTTGGCGTGGGTACGCGCACTCCTACACACACACACACACACACACACACACACAGACACACACACACACATCTTTGTGTTTGTTTAAGGACGTGCGTAAGTGCGTTCCGCGTGGCATGTTGCATAATTTCTTTAGGCTGTCGTGCTGCTTGTCGCCGACATCATTGTAAATGTCAAGTGAAAATTATGCAACTTGGAAGGGTTCACCCTTCGGTGCAGTTTATTTGAACGTCTGCATGCGTTTGAGGTGTTTTGTTTGCTTCCGTTTGTTGTTGTTTTCGTTTTCTGGGGCTGCGTTAAGTGCTCTAAGTCGGCTTGTTTCGCAATGAGAAATATACACACACAAACGTAACGCACGATACACAAGCAGTCTGGCGCTAGAAAGCGTCGCTTGCATTGTCTCAATTGTCTCAAGTGGTGAAGAAAGGCCACTTGACGCCGAAAGAAGACGTGCGTAAATATCAAGGGCAACTGTCGGCGAGCACAACAACTACACCATGGCGTGAGTTTATGTGCGTTGGAAGTGCATACTCATGTCAATTCATATCATGAGTTCTAAAATATTGGTGTGTTAATACTAGGTCGATAGGATAGATATTATTATGCCATTATATAATATATTATATACTTATATTTTTAGTGATGGAGGACAAGTTGGTTTGGGTTGATGTGATTGCCGCGTAAGTACTAGATTTATTGATTTGTTCTATTTTATATTTGGAGTGATGGGACTAGTGTGGACTATGGGATAGTATAACTACTTTACTTGCAACTTGTTTCGGAAGTATCAAAAGAAGATCTGCTGCCATATCTTAAGCATTATTGTTAGGGCCTGAAGGCATGGTAGCTCAACAAATATTTACTCATATTTATCTTTATTTGCCTACAGTATTTGAAAAATTCAAGTTTAATTATTAAGACTGAGTCAAATTGGTTTATATTCTAAGAGGAGAAACGATAAATTATACCTCATTGGATCCTCATCGTTATACTTTCCTACTGCTTCACACAAAGAGAGAGAGATAAACTTTCTATTACATTTATTGCAGTCGCACAAATTCTAGAACATTATCTAGCCGATAAGCTTCAAATATATATATGACAATGCTGCGGACCTTTGTCTTAGTACTTGCCAATGAATTCACGCGAGAATAGATTGAAAAAGAAAAGGTGGATTTCTGCGTTATTGAACTGTTCTCTCCTGTAACTACATCACATGACATTTAATTTCATACATACATACAAATATGTACATATATTTTTGTACCATCACTTAAACTGCTGATCGGTTTCAGTTTACGTAAGCAATGTCGAGGGGCGAGCATGTTGTATGCATATGAGACAAAGCATGCGATTCCCATCGATTGATTGAGCAAAAAATAAAATAAATGTGGCATTAAAATCACTCCCTTTTCGCCGTTTGGTAAACACTGGTTTTGAGCATATTATCCTAATGTTGATTCTCATAATTATATTCCACTGGCATATTCTTTTAAAGGTATGCATCTCTGCTCAAGCACAAATGAATATGCATTAAGTTCTAACTGTTTTAGTCAATACAGGCTGACGTGCAGGAAATGGCGTACCTTCAAAATGGACTTGGTTCACCCGTTTTCTAGTAATCTCAGAATCATCAAAACTTAAAGAGTGGCGAATAGAACACGCAACTGGCATAAAGCACGTATAGACTGGCCTAGCATGGAAAGAACTTATACACCTTAATGAAATATCCGCATACTCTCTTGAATGAAATTTAACTGAATAACTGTGAATGTTTTATAGAAGGGCTGAGCTCAAAAAAACCAAACTTGAATGCTTGGCCTCTTCAAGGTAGTTCAGAACTCTTTATGGGAATTTCTAACATGCCTTTAAATGGATTCGATTTCTTGCCAACTGGGTACTAAACTCGAATACATACAAACACACATATAAAATGGTTAGAAATTAATAAATGTAAAAAATATGTGAGGCAAAGCTAGGTTAGAGTCTCTTCGCTAACGGCTTAGACGAGTTGGTTTTCGCATGTGTGTGTGTGTGTGTGTGTGTGTGTGTCTGCGATTGCAAACGAAAAAAGTCAAGCGAAAACGCAATAAAACAAACAAAATAAAACAAAAATTGTCTGAAATAAAATACGAAAAAAAAAACAAACAAACAGACAGCAACAACAACAACAAAATGTAATCGAGCACATCTCGGGGCGAGTGCAAGTTTGCCCCTTTATTCTGAAGCATGGTGTTGCATGCAACCAAAATGAATACTACGATTGCATGTGTGCTGAGCCTATGAGACATAAAACAGCAGACAGCACACACACACACACACACGCACACACACACACATGCACGTACTGCTTTGCATTATGCGCAATCAGCACATTTAGGTAGGGCGGTTGGAGTGCTGAGGTCTGTCTGACGTTGGGGGTGGCGGCACGTTTGGATGCGTTGCCGTGCATTGTGCTGAGAAGACATTTGGGCTCTCGAGTCACTCGTCTTTGGTGACGTTGCACGTGCAACTGCATGGCAACAACAAGTGCAACACAATACTGTCTGCCTGTACACAGCCATGCAAGCTTTGCACCGCTACGTATGTGTGCGTGTGCGTGTGTTTTGTGGGGGTGTGAATGTTTGCATACGTAGTAAGTATTATATGCCAACATAAGAGCATTGCGGCATAAGAATGAATTGCTTTGTTTTTGTGTACTTTATTTTGCTTCTCCTTTTTGATTAATTTTTGCATTTTTATTTTCGGTCACACAGTTTTCGAGGACTTTCACATGCACGTATGTATGTATGTGTGTTTATACTCATCTACTCAGCTCTTCTTATGCCAATGTCCTTACACCATGTGCGGTAGATTGAATCGTATATGTAACTTCATAAATGCATTTTAAGGATTATGTACATGTGTTGGTGCAGAAGAGTTACCACTAAGAGCGAATTCTTAAATATTTCACTTCAATACAATTAGACGAGTAACACTACTACGTTTGTCTTTATTGAAGTGGATCTGACTTAGCCAAAACATTTTCTTTGATATAAAAAGTGAAAACAGATCTGCTCACATAAATTTAAGAAATACAAATCTTTTCTCAGTTTTTTGATAGATTTTCGTTCTCACTACCGCGTTCTATATCTGCCTCACGAAATGAGGGGAAGTTTAAAGATCCCTCGATCATCTCGATAGATTGTATCATTGAATCATCATCTGTAAGATCATCTCCGTAAGTTCTTTGACAAGAAAGTTGTTGTCTATTTGAAATTTCCCACCTCGATGACCCTTTCTCGTCTCTGACTCACTGCACTAATTTTCATACTGAATATTTTCATCGCTTCATCGTTAGTGTTACGTGGGCTCTCAGTTGTCTTCTCAGGTCAAAGTAAATAAGAGTTATTCCATGTTGGATTCCAAAGCTGTCATTGCTTTCGGTGTTTGACATGGTGCCAAGGTCCATAAAATGGTGTGCAAATTGGAATTTCGTGACTGTCGACAGTGACCTATGAGCTAAGAAGCGAGGGCTGACTGTTTTTTCAATGACAGGAGATATATGTTTTACCACATCTCCTTTGCTAATAGACCAATACAATTTTCTTCTTTATCAAATTTAGAAAAGTTACTATATATTGGCCAGCTGGATCAGATTACAATGAGTCGCCCGGTTGGAAACATCGTTTAACAGCAAACGGTGAAAGAAGACTCTTCTTAATTACCTTCCCATAAGAGTCGGCTCTATGTAATCGCAATTTACCCGGTTTTATAACCCCAACTAGACAGCATACCTCCAACTTATTTGTGGAATTCGTATGAAATATCTCAGACTTCGTGCCATGTGGCTAAGCTTATAATATTTAACAAATTGAGCAAACTAACTGAGTTCATTAACCAATTTATAAAATTTCTACGAAGAATGTTTCGGATGAACTGCTAAATCCCATATGAAGTCCAGTTTAATAAAAACCCCGGTGCCCCCCCACATAATTTAGCACAAAATTCGTTAAACATCTGCTTGCCTTATTTGCCTTTTTTTTGCAACTTCTAAATCGAGTAATTAAAAGATTGATGTAATTAGAAGTGTGCATGTATTTGCAAACTAATTTCCTCAATCCACATTCCACGCTTTGACTCGAATGCCACTTCGGCAGAAACTATGCACGAGTATTCTGTCACAACACTTCATACCCCATACAAAGTATTTCTCCCTCCAACGGAGAAAATGTCCTGCCTCATGCACGAGATTGAAATACTTTTAGGTCCTTATGCAAACACTTCAAATGTAACCGAACTTTGTGTTGCAACATGTGAGGCAGACGCCATTTTGCGCCCCCTGAGCTTCTGAGCCTGCCATAAAGCAGCCAACATGCCAACACGCTAACACGCCAACACGTTTAGGTTCTCTGAAATGTTTCCGCCTTTTTCCATTTTTAGGCCAAAACCTAAAATAAATAAAAAAAAGGTGAAAATTCAGGTCTAAATAAAAACGAATGGATCAGCGGCGCTGCTAAGCAATGCTGCTCCCCCTGCTACAAGTCGGCTCCCTCTGGACAGGCGCTCTGCTGCCTGCTGTGCTTGCTTACAGGCTCCCTGCGCTAAGCAGCCAAGCCGACGCCGAATCCTTGCACGCACACATCTACAAATGTACGCGGAGGAAGGCCGTGTGTGACAGTCACTTGCGGCTAAGCTGAGTACATGGCGCAGTCGTTGTCGTCTCCTTTGTGGATTGGTGCCACAAATGTTGCTGCTGCTTTTGTCAGGCAAAACAATATTTGAGTCTATGTTGCCCTCCGTTATTTTTGCGCATCCATAACGCCGTCAGCCATGTCCAGCTCCACGCCGTTCATCAGTCGTCACCATTTGTCACTCATCAACGGCATCATTGCCGCCTGCGCCGCCGCCTCGTCAGTTGTCGCTCTTATATTTTCGGGCGTCATCACATTCTACATTAATGTCGGCAACGTCGCCAACGTCGTCAGCAATTTGTTTTCAGTTTTCAGCCTACTTGTTTGGTTCTCCTCCTCCAGAGTCCTTGTGTGCTCTGTATTCGCCAAACTTTGACATGGCATTTGCAGCTAGCAAGTAAGTCCTTGGTTGCAATCGAAGAAATGAGTACGTTGCGCCAGCATATGTGGTGAGTAACTGCCGTTCATAATCTGTTTGTTGTTGTTGCTGTGGCTTGCGTTGTCATCATCACGTCCTCATATGTGTCATAGGCTTTGAATCAGCTGTTGGCGTCAGCCAGTTTATGCTTGCAGTGTCATTGCTGCCGCTGATGGAGACGCTGTTGTGGTGTTATTTGGTGTGGCTGTTGGTTTTTGCATTGGTGTTGTTGCATAAGTGTGATGTTGCTGATGACGTTGTGGTAGGCGAAGCGAGTTGGTGCTTCTGATTTTTGCACATTTCTCGCTTATTTCCATTCTACACACCACACGGATGGACCAGTATACCACATATTATATAAGTATATATTCAAAGTTTGCAGTAATTTAATGCACCCTATAACTAAGTATCGCAATTGCTAAGGGCTTATCTTTTTTTTAAAGATATTTATCAAGAATAGTGAGAAAGATTCTTTTTCTAGTTCATTAATGCTTTTTGAAAAAAACCAATACTTGATCCGAACGGTTATTGAATGTTGAAACATTCCATGGGAGAAGTGTGTGTCTGTGCTCACGGTGTGTCTTCGCTAATAATTTAGCAGAGGCCCCCCCTCCTAAAAAAAGAAGATTTTTGTAAAATTTTAATATAAAAAATAATCGCCAAAAGAGTTTTCCTTTCTTAGAGATAATGAAATAATGTGACGAGAAAGACTATAAGTTAGAAACCATTTGAAAGCTTGAACATTCGAGTCAAGCTCAAATGCGATCCAATATCAAGTTTACTCTTCTTCTTATTCTGTCACTAGAGCGTTTTATGTTAAATATTCGCCAATCTAGACAAGGTGAATTAAGACGAATCCATTGTCTCTAGCTTTCAAAGCTCCTGTGCCGTTCAGATAGCTTTCATAAGGCTTTTTGAAAGCTTTTGAAGCTTTTTTAGGAATACTCAAGTGCAAACTTTGCGGACCACCCCATATGTACGTCTAGGCATTATTTAAATCTCGATCTTTATAAATTTGTATGATTGAGCCTAATTTTTAAGAATTTAGAAAACAATCCTTATCTTTATAAGTGTTTACTAGAGATTTTTAAATGTTTTCTTTATGCGAAACTTTGTTGAAATGCTGAATATGCAACCATTTGCGATTTCAATTTCCATATTTCTAAATTTCAACTTTTTCGCCTTTCATTTTGAGCTCAACTTTGAGCCGTTCGCATTTTTGCCACTTGTATGCAGCACAGTGCATACCTCGTTGAATACGAAAATGTTGAGTAATTCGAGTGGCGCCGTTCGCTTGCCATATGTAGGGTGCTTTGTTCACAAGTGATTCGCATTGCATTTAATATTTCTGCCAAGCACTTACTTTTTCACCGGCATCGCCGTTGCGGCTGCCGCTACTTCTACTTTTACAGCTGCAATGTTGTTTTTGTTTTTGCGTTTGTTTTGCTTTCGGTTTAATTTTTATTTGTTTGCCGGTCGCCGGCCGGTGTTTTTGTTTCTTTTTCTGCGCTTTTTGTTTTGTTTTTATTGCCAGCCAAGCACTTCATTTGCTTCACAAGTCATTCATGTTTCAATGACGTCGTCGTCGTCGTCGTTGCCGTCGCTGTCGCCGCCACCACCACCGCTGCCGTTGTCGTTGTTGCTTGCTGGTTGCTGGTTGCGCCGAGGTGAAGCCGTGCTTGTTGTTGTGGTCTCCTTAATGGCAGCAATACACATACTTATTTGCATTTGTAAATGTGTATATGGAAGTGTGTGTGTGTGTGTGGGTGTGTGTGTGTAATGCAAGTGAAGTGTATGTGTATAGCAGGCACCCACATGCACACGTACATTGATGAAAATGCACTCTATGTGCAAGTTGCAAGAGCCCGTTTCCAGTGCGCGCAGACTGCCCCGCGTGCCGCTGCCGCACGGCTTTCTGGCCGTTCGCCTTTCATTCATGGCACTCAACCCCTTTTCTGCGGCGCATACTATTTGTTTTGGTGCATTTTGTCAGCGAAGCGGTAAGTGTGTGCCAACATTTTGTTGCTGTTCATGCGCCGCACCCGTCGCCGCTCCCGCCCCCGTTGACGTTCATGTTGCCATGATTGTGGTATCACTTACAACGTGCTACGAACAAGTGTGCAGGCAGTATTGCCACCTTTTAGAAATTGCCGCTGCCTACTTGTAATTGCATGCCATCGATGCATATGTATGCGCGCGTATGCGCGTGTGTGTGTGTGAGCGTGTGGGTGTGTGTATGTGTACTCAGGTAATGCGTGCATGTTTGTGTTTGTGTGCGGCGCGCCACATTTGTTTTAGCGTTGGCGCGTTGCTTGCATCTTCATGCCGCTCACGACGGTCGGTGAGTGTTATCGGCCGGCGCTGACGTCGGCGTTGTGGCAGACTTGCAGACTTGCTATCCCCAGCTTTCAGGCTCCGCGGCAAGCAGCCAGCCGGCATGCCGCACAGTTTGCCGGCGTGCTTCGCATACTTTGGTTGCGTTTTTTTCATATACTCGTCATCGTACATCTTCATCGTGCTCATCAACAGCCACACTACCATAGCGCGAACCGAACCGCACATATTCGCAGCTGAGTTGGCATTCAAAATAGCAATTTGATTTTAGTTCGTGTTTTGTGTCGCGCGCCCTATAGTTTTATTGATTGTGCTGTTTTTGTGCTTTTTTTACTTTCGGCGCGCGATTGATTTTGTTGCCGCTTCGCTTGTGTATGTATGCGTGGTGGGATTCTGTTGGCACATGCTGATTGCCACACGCCAAACACCCAAAAAAGTTGCAATCAAATTGTCTCTAGGTTTTGATTTATGTCCGTGTTTTGCGCGCACGCGATTGCTGGTGTCCAGAGACTGTGTTTGGCATATGAAGCGCTGGCGTTTCCAACGGTGCCCGTTTTGTTGTTATTAATAGAGTGTTGCATTCATTTGTGGCGCTTGTTGAGCACTTCGCCGAAAAAAGGATAATAATCTGGGTTTTTTTTTTTTGTGTTTTTTTGTTTTTGGTGAATTTGAGTTTTTTGTTGTGATCGCTTGTGTTGGTGGTTGTTGTAAAAGTGTAGGAAACGAAGTGAAAAAGACAATCTGATGACGTAGGGCTGAAGACGCAAACTGTTTCTATATTTCTAGGTGGAAATTTGAAATTCTTCAGCACAACAGTGCAAAAAGGAATGAAGTTATGTGTTTATTGTTTTGGAAATTTAAAATAAAATTTATTTCGGTTTTGCATGGTTGCTGTTTATTAAAAGAATATTAGCATTAAATTTATCAATTTATTTTCCGTATCACTTGTTGTATTTCAATCTTTTCGATAATAATAATAAATTTCATTAATTAATTTATTATAATAAAAATAATTAATTTCATAACCTCAAAACGATTGTTAGGCTGTTTGATGCCGCCTTGAGCTATTCTATGGTTTCAACTTTTCAATTTCAAATTTCAATACAATTTTTAAATCACTGTCAGAAAATATTCAATTGAGTTCAGATTCACTTGAGATTTACTTTGATTTCTTAAAAAGTTGTACATGTTCTGAAACCAAAGAATTGTTTTCGAACTCGAAAACTTTGTATTTTAAATTTTAAACTGGATCTGCCAGGTTCTTACCCCGCTGTATAAGTGTTTGCTTACTTTCAGGATCAAAGAACCTTAATAAAATCTCTAACGGACTTGTTTATGAGGTGGCGTGATCATTGCAGTACCCAGGGTACCCTCAATTTGAGGGGCATTTGATTAGGTATAAGTAATATTTTAGATCTCAGTGTTAATAATTTAGCAGCAAACGTTTCGGAACTCCTCCGTACCTTTCTCTCTGACTTCTAACACTGTAACGGTGGGGTGAGAGTTATCTCCAATACCAGTTATCTCCCTGCTCCTTTGAAATTCACTTTAGCACATTTGGAAAGGATAAAGATCATGATCAACTTTAAACCCATGTTACTTGCTAGAAAATCAATACTCAACACAATATGGAAAAAGAGATGTTATACTGTCCAAGCTTAAATGACCCACTATATTCTCAGGTTACTCCGATATTGGGAATACATTGGGCGCCCCTCATATTATAAAGTCTAGAATAAGATTCTAAATTATCCCTTGAAATGTTAAAATGAATCTTTGTAAATGGGCATCTTTTAACTTATACCAATTAACTGTAATTATGTTTTGCTAAGCAAGATTACAGTATTATATCGTGATATAATACATTAGGCTAGATGTGATATTTTTTGGATAATTGACGTTTCAACTGGAACGCAATTGGCGGAGAAAATTGTTTGAAGTGAAATTCAAATGATTATCGTTTATAATGAGAAGTTAAGCGTACAGGCTATACCTTGCAGTTTCTGAGTATAACAAATATAATCCCACACTCTCCCTCTGTTGTTCGAATAAAAGAGAACCCTCCTCTGAAACATCTTCTAATATTTTTATTCGAATTGAAAGAGAAGACATTTGCAGCCTGGGTGTTAGGTCATATAATCAATCAGGACGGCCCTAGGGTAGAACGACGCAATAACTAGCTTAGCTTAATCGTTTATATATAATATCTCTATTTATCCGCGGCGAAGCTGAACACACATAACGGTACTTGAATATGTTCTTAGTATGAGACTTCTAAGGCTGGGAATGGTTTAAGGTGGTTAATGTTTTAATTAAAGTTTATATCCATCATAAAATAATTAAAAAAGAACATATTTATCAGGCATGCGTTTTTTTAGACTAGTTTTGTCTAAATGTAAATTTTACAGAAAATTCTTATTTGAAATATTGTGGGAATTAGAACAAAGCTACAAACTAATCAATTGTTCCCAAGTGACAATTTTCGAAATCAAAAGGATTCAATCCAAGTGTTTGTTAATCGAGAAACAAAATCAAAGTGAACACCAAATTTGTGTTGATTAAATAAATCGGAAACTAAACTGTATAAAATACTTTGAATATTAAACACCAGTGAAGCCTTAGTGAAAGCTCCAAATAAAAGTGGTCTATAATCGAGAGCTGTGTTCAACAAAAAAGCGAATCGCATGAAAACATAAGAAACAAAACGAATCGAAAAGAGTCTAAATAAAATAAAACGAAAAAAGTGTTTACATTCGAAGCGGCTTCTACGAAATTTCTGCAGACACAAGTCAAACCACAAGCCTACACAGTTAACACTGCCGTTAACATTTCGACTTGGGCGTCTCTTGTGAATCGTTTGGCTGAACACTTGTCATCGACATCAACACAATAACTGTGATTATTCGCGCTGTTCCACATCGCCATTTTCGCGCCATTTTCGCGCCATTTTTGCTACCTTTCGTCACATCCTGTGCTGGCGTTTCCGCTCCGGTAAACCGCGTTAAGACTTTCAGGCGCGTGTACACATATCCGGTTGCAAGCCGCCTACGTGTTGGTGCGCCACCAATCAGCACGAATTTATAGTGTGTGTGCGGTTTAGTGGCGCCCAAAATTGTCTCGAGGCGTGCAACTCAATTCTAAATCAAACGTGTTAATCAGCCGCTCGCTGACATTTCTCGCCGCCCTCCGCGCTGATTGCGTCTGTGCTTGTGGTGCTTGTTGTGCTCGCTGCCCATACGGGTACCTTTCCATTTCCATTTCGTTACTAAAGTACGTTTACATGTGTAAGTGTGTGCACGTGCTGTTGCTCCTTCCCCTCCTCGCCATCGCCATTAAGTTGTGCCCATTTTTCGTGTTGTTGCCTTAGTGTAGACACTACTGCATGGATTCGCCGCAAAATCTGTACTAAACAACAACAACAACAACAACCAGATTAACGGTTGGCTACACCTTTAATCGTTCAGTGACATATGTAATAATTACAATAAGAACAACAAATAGTAGCAAAGCACAGCGTTAATTTATGGCTTAGTTACGCAAATAACGGTCGTTGTTGTTGTGCTATTGTAGTTTGTGTTGTAACGACCAAGTGTTGCATCATTCCGGTAAATTGATTTTCAAATACTACGAACTTTGTTGTTGCGGCAGCCGTTGTGAATTATTTCATCCGAAGGCTGTGCTCGTAAATATAGCCATCTGGATTTCGCTCTCATATTAATTGGATTGTCTCATCGTTGCTTAACGTGAGTCATAATATCGTTCTGAATGTGCTTTATTTTGTTAATGCTCATATTATATTTATTTATTTACTGTATATAATTCCATCGGGGTCCCGACAAATATCACATTTTTAAATCATGTTCAATTTCAAATCCAAATGCAATGCTAAACTTCCGAATGTATTTGCTTTCTGAAAAAGCTTCTCATGAAATTCATTTGGCTTTCGAGGGAGGCATAAAACTTATAATATAAATGGAGGATATTTATCGAGTAGTTATTATGGAACATAATGTTATAAGCATACATATATCAATAATATCTTAAATGCGGAATTAAACTGATGGTGTAGCCGATAGTAGTTGCCACATCAACTTTTGTTTCAGAAAAGATTCAGCAATATTTTTCTGATAATTTCAAATAATTAGGAGGGTTTACGTTTTAAGTACAGTGGTCGCAACAAGTATTCGCACAATAGCTTTTTTCTAGAACCCTATTTCCATTTTTATAATTTCAATTAAAAGTGAAATCCAAAACATTATTTAAAGTAAGCATTGACAAGCATTTCATGTATACTTAATTGTATGCTTAACACAATATAAGTGCAATATAGGTGCAATGTCAAAGTGTGCAATTTTTATGTTGAACAGTATGTTGAAAGAGTTGCCAACTTTTTTTATTATTATTTGATGTGGACTAAAGTGAAAATTCTAAATGTTTATATGCGAGGGCTTTTCCTTAAATGCATTTTTCGATAATGCCAAAGCTTTGTTGAGAGCGTTTACCAGTTTACTTTACCTGTTTATATCCATGAAAGGTCAAAGGTCATATTTTCATGCGATTCTTAGTTAATCAAAGCTTGTTGTTTATTTGTCAATATTACTGTGCGGAAAACGGTCCAAATTATTCACCAGCAATTTATGGCAACAAAGTATACAGACGCAAATGTGCAGCGACACAAGCTTCTTACGGGCAATGTCTTATTTTGCACAGGGCAATTCTGTAATTTTGTTGCATTCAAGCAGGTTGCAATCGAATGGCATCATAAGGCTTCGCTGTTAACCTCGAAACGTCTGTCAATGTTGAAACCCTAGTCGCTGTGTTGCAATGACATTGGCATTGCCACAACCAGAGCTGCCGATGGCAAAGCGGCTAACGTGTCATCCACATTTGTGTGTGTGTGTGTGTGTGTGTGCCGTGAGTGCAGCCGGTTAAATTTCGCAAACAGCGGCAAATGTGCCCAACACATCACCTTCACCGTTGCAATTGTCATTATCATCATTTGTTGGCATTGTTGTTGTGCTCATTATTTCAGCCAACGTCATTATGTGCATGAGCGGCAACCTTGGCCGTGAGCAGTGCAACGCTGCCACTAGAGTGATTGAACAGCATGATACTTACAAAAGTATGCGCCTATTTATGTGCGAATGTGCGTATATATTTACTGGTGTAGCTGTTTATTGGTGTATGGTGAGTAAGCCGGCTTTGTCACAGCTCCGACGGCTTTTGTATTGCAGCCGGTACGGTGCCACAATGCCAGCCTGCATGCCGTCGGCAGTTGTTGCACTTGCCGCTACTTGCGAAACAAAATGCCGTGCACCGTCTGCCACACATTTGCTGCGTTTGCCACATCGACGACTGTCTGGTGTTGGGGTTGCCAGTGGCCCGCATATTGCACACTTGCCGCATACTTAAGGCTTGCCGTCTACTTTTGCATACACAAAGTATAGAGAGTGGAGCACACATCCGTGTATATTTGGCGTGTTTGTTGTATTTGGCTTGGTGTCCTTGCAATTCCACACTTTTGGGTGAGCACACTCCGAAGTTGCATTCAGCAGCCACATGCCGCACTGCCGCACTGCCAGCTCCTCAGACAGCCATATTCGTCGTGGATGCTGAAGATGTCTACAATCTCTTGCTGTTAGCAACTAGACTGACTGCAAGCCGATTACGATTGCATGCAACATGCAACATACTTATTGCCTGCTCAGCCTATGTGCATACAAATTTATTTGAATGCATGCACGACAGTTATCCAACAGCAATCCTTTCCCGCCACCAGCACCCACAGCATGCTCCGCATAACGGGTTTGTTGTCAGCGCATTTTGTTGGTGTTGTTTATATATTTGCAACTCCTCCAGCTATTATTGCTACATTCATACAAAATTTGCGTTTGTTGTTGTCATTGCTTATGTGTTTGCTGCTGTTGCTGCTGCTGTCAGATTGCCACTATAAGAGTGCAATCTACCAAACAAAAATAATGGACTTAATTGAAAATACAAAATTTCGCCTGTCTAGACAGTAAATTATGTGACAATTGTTTTTGAAATTTTTTTGTGCTTTTTTCTCTATTTTATATTATAAATTTCACTCGTTTTGTTGTGATTTCAAATTTGTTGCTATTCTGTTTGCATTAAAAATTAATTACTACGAATACACTATAGAACACAGAAATGCACATACAAAGCCATATATATTCGCCATACAAAAACTCGCTACGCAGTAGGGTTTAATACCAAATGAGAGCAACTTTAAGCATGGGGACTTTGTGGACTTTCTCCATATTTGAATTTCAATCGGCTCCAATGTGAAAATTGTGCTCATATGAAGACTAGAATGCTCCGAGTTTCCGTTGATCGTCGAGTTTTTGTGATAAACTTAGCTGCATATATAAAAAATATCAATTATAAGTCCCTATGAGGCCGGCGATGTACAAAGTACAAAGTACAAAGTGAGCAACTCATAGGGCCTGATCATTCTCAATGATGTACAAATTCAGGCCGAGTCTGGTATAACATGTTATTTAAAATTCCAAAAATCACTAAGCATTTATATGCTTACATCTAGCATAGCATCTTAGAGATGGCTTAGTAGGCAGCTTAAGTTGTCCTGTTTCATTTTGCATTGAACTTTGTGAGGATAATGACTTCTAGTGAATTCTTACTGATTGGTAGGAAAAACTGAAATAATGCTGGAAATTCTTTGGGTCCAGGGGAACGGTACACCCGTTCAAAGGTTGGTTGGGCTCAAAGACCTTTGGTGTTCCTGTAATATCCATTGCTTTAAGCAGCTGAACGGCAGTGGAATAGCTGTTAGGCTGCCACAAGAAAACTGATGGATTTGCTGTTTAAAACAGAAACTCCCTTCTATACCTTTACAGAAGAGACTCAGATCGGATCAGATAATCTTTGCCTACCGTCGATCTATCAGAATATTGTACTCCTATAGTAAAAGAAACACAAATTTTCTAAAAAAAACAAGGAGTCCAAAATCTGCTTCTGTTGAATTCGCGATAGCTTCAGAGTATCTTTCAGGAGGTTACTTGTCAATGAATTGGACTTGTCGACTGCCCTATTTTTAGCGGCATGTTTTTTTCGGGTTTACTATTGAGCGAGCCTAGCGCCTGCTGGCCGCCGGTTAAAGACACCGTCTTTGGAATTGTTGAGACTTCGTTTGGGTTTGAAACTTATGCATTCAGCATGTGCAGTCTGTGCTAAGGTAACGATTGAGAACATAAAAATAAATGAATCAAATTAGCCGAAATCGGTCTTAAGTTATAGTGGAAGGCAAATAGGGATTCACCAGTAAATACTTCCCTTCTGATTATACTGTGCATATGGCATTCCTTCAAGTTATACGCTAACCAAACTTTCAAAATATTTGACTTAATTTTATTACTTTCATTCACTTCATTTCTTGACCATTGCTTGGCAAGCAAGTGAAGAGTATGTGGATGTGTGGTAAGCCTGGAATCTGTCGCTGTCTACAAGGATATTGCTTTCAAATCACACTAAAGAAGATATGTCAAACAGTTTTCAGCAATTTCAAAACATTTATTTATCCATTTTCCACGAAAGCAATGGAAATGATGAAGTATTTTATTAAGGCGGAGATTATATCGAAATGGATGAGTAACAGCTTTGTAATTGCTGTTGAATATTGATAAAGTGTAACCACTTGTCGGGTATTCCAAACAAAAAACAATTTGCATTTAAATTAAATAAGACAATGCAGTATTAAATAACTCATATATGTTTGTGTGCCTGTGTGTGTGTGTTCGTGTGTGTGTTCATGTGTGGTTGTGGTGTGCCACTCCTTGCAACTGCAGCAAGTTTATAAAATCACACGAAAACAAGCTTGTATGCTCACCATAAATTGCAGTTTTGCCAATCTGTGCGCATTAGGGTGGTTCTCAAAAAAACCAATATAAAGGGTTTTTGTAGCTCTTTAATACAGTAACATCCTTTTAAATTTCATTTGACTCTTGGAAAGTCCAAGCAAATTATTTTACATTTAATATCGAAATTGATATTACTATAGCAGAAGGTATCACACATTTATGAACCACCCTAACGTTTGCATATTTACCCATGTATATATTTATGTCGGTGTGTGTTATTCAAATTGACCGCTGTCAAAACACTTTTACCTTCTTTCTTTAGCAGATCCACATTTCCATATCCAACATTCATGTGTTATGTGTCATGTGTTTCTGCCACGAGCAAACATTTCATAAAAGGAAATTAAGAAAGTTTTCTCAAAATTTGCCAACTATTCATTAGCATTCGGTTTGTATGTGTGCATTTAATTGTAATTGACGTTGACGTTGACATCAACAACAATAAAATCGATTTTGTAATGAAAGAGGGAGCATGAAAAAATAATATTCTATATTACTTTCGGTGAAATTCACAGAAAGTGCGAAAGACGAAACTTTCGTTTGTGTGCACGCCACAAGGCTGAAGGATATTTCCGAAAAATGGAGAAGTCTTTGCATGATCCTCAATGGTTTTGACAATCATGAAAACCGCAACAAGTAGTGGAGACAAGTTTCGGGGAAATATTTTGCACCATTGCAAATTGGAGCAATTTAAGTTATATTACACAGTTCAAAAACTTTAAAAGTAGAAGTTGTCGAAGTAAAAAGTTGTCATCTTTGCAGCTTCTTAGCCGATAATTATGAAGATGAACTAATTCTACTTGATTCTTTCAGCTTTTTATGCACGCGCCGAAATAGTATTCGACTCTTCCTGTGTGCCCCACCCGCCAACAACGAACGAACGCAGATGCTATGAAGGCAACAACTAATCTCAGTTACAGCCACTCCGTTGCGTCCAGCGCTAGCTCCACTTTAACAGCCACTTCGTACAACGCCAGCAGCAGTAGCGGCAACACTTCGGCCGCGTGCTTACAACTTGCCGCTCCCACCGCACCGACTGTATCGGCATTGGTGTCGGCCGCTTCAACGTCAACGTCAATAACAACATCGAAATCAACTAAAACCAAACCTGCAATTAAAACGCCGAAGGTAAGCTTTGCACCGCTCGACATCACCTTCCCGCCACCGAATACGTCCGCTAACAGCAGCAGTTGCGCGCTAAAGTCCACGTGATACGAAAACGCCAACATGCCACACAACAACATCGTCTGCGAATGGCTGCGCGCCATCGGTATGCAACAATATGCGGAGAGTTTCATGGAGAACGGTTACGACGAACTGGAGATTTGCAAGCAAATTGGCGAAATTGATTTGGATGCCATCGGTGTGGACACGGCGCAGCATCGAAACAAACTGTTGAAGAGTGTGCGATCGTTGCGAGAGAAGGGCGCGGCCATTGTGTATGTGATGATCAACGATCCGAAGGCGCTGAGCAGTAGCAATGAGATTTTGGCAACCGATTGTGATGCGCCGACGACGATGAAGGAGCTGGAAGCCGTTATGAAGCGTCATTTGGAGGCCGATGGCATTCGGTTGACGGCGCATCCCTATTCGACGCCGGTAAGTACCATATAGGAATGTTGATGGTGAGCCCACTAATGGGTAAAGTTATGAACTCTATGGTGTTGCTTATGAGAACTCTTCATTTCCACTTTCTTAGAAAGCTCTTTAACCACAGGGCTCGCCGGGCGCTGGGAATTAGCTCTCAGATAATTAGCAATTATGATTTTGCCATACTTGAAGGTCCAGCATCTTTTCGCTGCGAAATAAGCTGGTTATCTTCGAGTGAAAAGGTTGATGAAAGAGTATATAGAAATGCGGTAGATACTGAAGAATATTGAGGGTTCTAAAATAGACAAATAACTTAGTTAATTCCTTTGTTGGAGTGGACTTAAATGTCTCTAGTAAGACATAGCAGCAACTGAGCAAGCGCTTAGCATCAAAGAAGTAGCTTCAGGTCCAATCGCCATCAGAATGTCTGTTAAAAAAGTCCATTACCTATAATTTAATGCTGTGAACGTTGAATACAAGAGTTAAAAGTGTTTTTACTACTTTCACTCAACAATATTCTGTGAGACCTGCGTTGGCGCTAATTTTAATCGAAACGTGCCTTATCAACGTTCTTCTTGCAGCGTTTATAGCGAGCATACACTTCGCAAATGCAAACATTAATGTCTCAAGTTCTGTTAATGGCAAGCACACAAACAAAAAATGCAGCGCATAGGATTTTCGTTAAGTGGCACAAACAACGCGACTATCGATTGACAAGCCTTCCTTCCAAGCGCCTGTGCGAGCGGCTCCTAACTGAGGAAGAGATTTCGAAAACTTGATTGCGCGCGGAAGTTTGCAAATAAGTCAGAGGTTATAAATACATGCATCCGCTTGCGCGCCAAACTGCTAATTACAGTTGCTCATAGTCACCTAGCCTTGCGTGTGAGCGGGGCCATGGATGAAGGTGGGCGCGTGGCAGCTTCTGCACCTTCGCTTTGGCGCGTCAACAGCAGACCGTGGGCGCGTCTCACTCGGCAATGTGTTTAAGATTGCCAAACACATTGCAGCGCCATTATCTGTGCGCTCCCGCTGCATGCGCTCGGCGTTGCTCGTCAAATTGCCGCAGCAAGAATAATAATTTTCAAGATGTCGAACGTGCATGGTTATCTTATTATATCTGCGCTTTTTGCCCTTTGCACTTTGCAGAACCGCACAAAGACAACGACGTCTTCCACGCTCAACGTATAATGTGGCACACAAGAAAGTAGCTACTGCATGTGGCGAAAAGCGGCAATATTGTGTACAAAATGCATCCCTCTCACCGTATACTGCAACACGTCTCAATTACGCTTTCAACAGCTGCGGCTTCAGTGGCAGCCTGAGCAGCAGGAGCTGCACTGACGTATTGACAGCGTGTGCATCTTGCCGGCTGAATGTGAGCGTGCAACAAATACGGTTGTTGCTGTTTATGCCAGCAAGAAGGGTGTCAAACTTTTGGCCGGTGTGCAAAGTGGAAGGGAAAATGCGTTTTTGATGACTTTGCTTAGACAACTTTACTTAGATGTGACAACGCCGGTGCAGGGGAATACATAGTATATATTGTTGATGATGAGTAACTGTTGTAGTTGCGATTGAAATCGCTGGCTTAAAGCGGACTCAAAACTCTTTAAAGCTGACTAGATCACCAAACTGGAATGTATTTAGGGTGCGATGCTTTCAAGCAAATGGAAAGTGTATATTTGCCCCTGATACATTGACACAAATATTTAGAGCGCACATTAGCGCAGGAATGTGCTTTCTATGTATGTATCTAGGTATATTTGCGCAAGCATTTTTCTATTTCAGTTATTTCATGTGTTTTGTGCTTGAATTACTATTTACATTAGTTCCACAATCTCATCCACACGAATCATATCCGCATACATTTTTACGAATAATTTACGAAAATTCATCATCATTCAATGATTTCATGATTTTATTATTATTTGTTTCAAGTAATCCATGGTTCCATGATACTATGTCTATGTATCTATGAATCTATCTATTATCTTTTATCTGCTAACTATTTCAAGCGAAAGAGCTCCAACTGATTAATTTTAAGAACTTATTTCGGCATTACCTTGCTTCTTGACTTGGCAACAGTATGTACATATATGCAAGTATTTATTTAAGTATATTAATTGAGAGAATGCATATGTTTCTAATGTGCTTCAGACAATTTGTCTGGCGGCTTATGCATTTTGTTGGCAGATTACTCGGGCGCGTCTGAGCTAATTGCACTTCAAGAAATTCACAAAGGTACAAGAACTGCACTCAAATTCACATGCAAGTGCATGCGAGTCCCCAGCTGCATAGCGCGCCACTCTTGTTTTTGGAATATGGCAACGCTCTGCCTATTAAATGAAATGGCGGCGTGGCAGTTCAATGTCAAGTGGTTGGGATGCTAAAGTAGTGTGTCTGAGTTGTGCTAGTGCATATGTGTGTGTGTGCGATGTTGAGACACAACAACACACTTGAAGCAAGTGCAATGCCACACAAGCGGCTCAAACGCTGCAGGTATTTAGTTTGCCGCTGACGATGATGACTCAACACCTCCTCTCAGCGCAACTTTGCATTTCCCTAATTACAAATTTAAATATTTTGTGATATTGCCGCAACGTGACTAAGTCTAATGTGTCTATAGGCAGACAGTCACAGGTGCGCATAGCGGCATGTGCATGCTTATGTAAAAGCGGTAGGGCCAGAGAGTGTTTATTATATTATATTTGTCTGCGCTGAAGTGGGAGCGCCTTACTAATTATCAGAAGATATTAACAGCGCAGTCAAAGATGGGCGCTGACTCAAATCTTTTTGATGTTCCATTCAGCAGGCGTATATACCAACAAATTAAGACGTGATATCGCTGATGTACTGCTGGCACTTTAGCTAATTTCGATTACATAAACCTGCCACTATGCGCCTTGCACACGCTCCTCCGATTGAAATTTACGCGCTCGTAAAGGGTTGCGGCGCGATACTTTTTATTACCGAGCACCTACGCTGGTTGCATTTCGATTTACTGTTGCTCTCATACAGCTCAAGTACAGCTACAGGCTTTTGGTAGACTTTTTTGCACATTCTCATTCGATTTGCTCTGTTTCTTGTGTGTCTCTGATTGCAGGAGGGTAAACGCGGCTATTTGGAGGGCCTTGCCGCGCACTACAGCAAACAGATTAATATGCCGTACGAGGACGTGTTGGACGCCATAGAGGAGGTGCGCGTTTCCAAGTGGAAGGAGCGCCATGTGCGCATTTCCACCGGCCATACTTTGTCGCGGCGCGCGGGTGGTAGCAGCAGCAGTGGTGGCGGCGGCATCGGTGTCAGCGTCATGTCGGGGATGATGGGCGGCGGTGGCGGTGTAGGTGTTGGATTCGGCATTATTGGCGGCAATATCGCAAATCAATCAACTCTGCCGACAAGTCACAGCCAACCGTTGTATGTGCCTGGGAAATATCTGGTACGTATACGCCGTGTATACGCCATTGCCAATACCGAATGTTGCTCAAATTCGCCCTTTTCCTCGCATTTCTATTGCATGCACTTTATCAAATGATGTTGTTGATTTATTTGCCATGTTTTTTATTGTGGTTTTTTGTTTTATTTATTTTGTTTTTTTTTTTTGACTAACACTTTTACTGGTTCGTATTTGGCTGATTGCAGCCGTCGAGTTGCCTTTCGAATCGCGAGGAGAATGAAATCTATAGCTTTGCGCAAAACGATTTGGCAAATCGCATGGCCAGAAGTGCAATTGATTCGAAATCGGCGGTTAACCTGAATGGCATGCAGCTCAGCTATCCGGGCGCCAGGCGGAATTTCTTCTACGATTTCTCGGCAACAGGTAGGTGCGCCATGGAAATAACAACGTGAGTATCCGGTCGAAGTCTGTATGAGTATGTGGGGAATTTAAGAAAAATTAACTTTCAAATTATAATTTTTACATACTTTTAAAAGCAAGCGTGAGGAAAAAATTTTTCCGTAATTTATAAATTAATATTTGTAGTGAATTTCATTCTAATCCTTTGTTGCATTCAACAAAATTTCCGTTTAGGAGAATCGTGGTAAATTGTTTGACAAAATCGACTTTTGATTAATGAAAAAAGTTTATTTGAAAATAAATTTTTGTTTAAAATCTCTCCCACTATTATTCTGAAATGCTGTGATTTCATTTTTACTTACAATTCTTGTCCATTCAGAGGGACGTAATCGGAACAAAAGGCGTACGGTATTTGCTCGATTCCTTAGCGGTCTGAAGCAAGGTGCCGAAGAAAATAACCCCAACGAAGAAATGCAATTGAAGGTAAGTCAAAGATGTGTCAATGGTTTCTTTGAGACATGTGATTTTATCTGTTCATGTGATTCCATCAAAAAGAAACTTCTTACCGCTTCTTCAAAAAAAAAAAAAAGACCATAAAGTGACAATAAATATGAGATAAAGTTGTAAGCGGCGACAATAAAGACTACTGAGAAATTTTGTAGGTTATTTCGTCTATCCCGAAACTAGCCTCTACATCGATGATTACGTCAGCACTGAAATTGAAATAGTATGGCTTACTAAATAACTTTCCCTTTGAATTTTAAGAAAAAAGGTTCTCCGATACGGCCATCTAAGACTTTATAAGTCCTCTACTTATATATGGTTCAGAAGCATGAAAAATTACATCTTCAGTTAAAGTGCTTCTTGGGATATTAAAAAAAAGGAAGATTCTGTGAAGGCCATATGAGGCAGCTTTCCAGTAAGTTAGCGGGTATTCCAGGCCTGTGTACTAAAAGAAGAGTTCTTACTTCGTTTGCGTTGATTGTAATGAAGAACAGGTGTCTCATCCGAAGTTTTGTGAACTAGTTCACTGTTTCTTTTTCCTTCCCCTTAATTCCTTCATGACGTCACGAACTAACGTTAAACGCACCCAAAAAAAGTGTTGGTGGAGACTGTCGAAATCTCTATCTATATCTTTCTTGATCGTAACCTAGGGATTCACATAAGTTAATAATCGCTCGTCGTTTAGGTTTTAAAAGCTAAAGGCTTTGAAATTTTAGCGACAACCCTGACTAGGGTCGTAGTCTACAAGGATTTGAAAGTATTCAATGTGCACCAGCTGGTGTTGCAGAGAGGCTAACCGGCCTCTTCAGGACAGCCAAATGTATAAGGACGTGATTTCACCTAGTGTTTCATCACCAACTTGTCAAAAACTTGCGTGAATTTGTGGAGCCGGCCATATATAGAGAGCTTTGCATATATATTCTGCATTTATATATCTCCTAAATATTATCCTTTATGCGTTATTGCCCTGAGATAAAGCATATCTTATCATTTCTAATGCTACTAATTTGCACTTCACTTGAATGACAACAAATTTCTTATTAATTCGCCAAACCCTCTTACAGTTAACCCGCTAAGTATCTCGGTGGCAATTAAAAGTAATTGCCACTTCTTTAAAGTTTGCGTGCGAACAACAACTGCAATTGCTACTCTAATCTACTTGATGATTGCTTCCTTGTGAAGTGAAGTGTGTGAGTGTGTGTGTGTGTGTGAGTTTTTTGAGTTCTGTGCTCCCCCTGCTACATTCTTCATATGACTTTTATTGCTCAAACTTTAAATTGCAACAATTTCAGGTAAGCGAGGGAAACAACTATTTCCTCGTTGCTCAAATTGCGGATGTGTTTTGATCGCCTGGAGCAAAGTAAGAGACGGTGTTGGGGCGAATAATTGCAAGACTACAAATAGTATGTGCAGGTATTCAGCGGGGGAGTAGACAGCTTAATGTAGTTCCTTTAGTTTTTTCACCTCGTTTCTTACTTCTTTCGTTTGTGTTGGTTTTTACATATGCCGCAGTCCAATGTTGCTCTTTCCGGTATTTTCATTTTGGTCCTAAGCATATTCGAATTGTTGGGGCACAAATTGGATCGCCGTGTGGGTATTCGGAGGATTTTGTTCATTTGCACCTTCATGCCGTGCTGGTGCCATTGCGGTTACGTGCACATTTATGCGGTTACTATTTTTTCGGTGTGTTTGCCTTTTAAGGCTTTTTCCATTGTTTTGGGCAGAATGTCCACGCAAAAGTTTTTCGAGCGAAATTTCCATAAGTGTATTTGTTTTTGCTAAATATATGTGTACCTGTTTGGGCTTCCTTTTTTCTCACTGACACATGTTGGTGTTGTTTCAATATTTTGCTTTGTAACTCATGTTCAACCATTTGTTGCCACAATTTTCCTTATTATTTAAAGTGTGGCTTAATGTTTGGTGGTGGTGCAGAAAAGTCTGCCAGGCGCTGGAAATTATTTTTTAATCAAAATGTTCTACTTACGTTGGGGTTGAAAATAATAATCTCTATGGCTTTTGATTTCTCAAATCTGAAAAGAACAAGGAAAATGGTAAAAGGGAAGGAAAGATACGAAGCTATGATCGGTTCTCATGGAACATGATATCGAGAGTTTGCAAATTCCATATCACCCTAAATGTAGGCAATGTTTTTGATGTTTAACCGTCATCCGAGCTTCGTTTTCTTGATACAAAAATAATATGCCCAAGTCTACAGTGAACGGTAGTGGTATAAAAGCCATATAAATACAGTCCAAAAATGTTATAGAATTATATCTTACACTTGTAAGCGCTTCAAAAAAAGGGTTCAGTCAAAATGCTCTTTGCTTCAATCATTTTTGACTTCTCAATCTCTGAGGAGCTTTGTTAGCCATTCACCTACTTTTTGTTAATTCTTTTAAGCCATTTCCAGTTGTTCATTTAATATTTAAGCGAAATTCGCTTTTTGTTGTGGTTTTCAATTTTTTTATTTCCGCTTGTCGTTGGACTCTTGCAACTACTCGTACTAATAATGGGTTGCTCTGCTCTGCTTGTTGTCTTTTTCACAGCGGACGTGTTTATTTGTGCTTGACACAATGTCCTCCCGAAAGTATACACACAGCCAAATTTACAAAGAATTTTATAGCTTCCCACAAGGTCCCACAGCCAGTGAATCGTGTACGTTTTTTGTGCTTTTGCGGTTGTCCGCTGATGTTTTGTATTACGTCCTTTGCGGTTTGTACTAAATTTTTATTTAATATGCTTTTCTGCTTATTTGCATGCGCTTTTTTGTTTTGCGGTCAATTTTTGTGAATTACCTCAACTGAGCATTGAGGTGCCGGAAAATGCGCTTTGGCTTCGGGCAATCGACTCGGACTTGAACTTCAACCATTGAGACGTGACTTTGTTCTAAGCACTCGCAGCTCTTTGCTGTCGCACTCTGTTACCGTTGTTGGCGGTACACGGCAGCAATTTAGTAAAAATCTAAAGCTACTCCTTTTCGGTTGCCTGTGAGTTATGTAGTCTTTTTGCTAGTGCCTTTCATTTTCATTTATACAATTTAGTATTGCTGTTGTATTTTATTTACTTTTGCTATATTTGCTATTGCCTTTCCCGCTGTCGTTTTGTGGAGTCACATCGCTGACATCCTGTTGTTGCAAGAAGCCAAAATAAGCGCAAGGCAGGTGCTGGTTTTGAGTTGTTAAAAGAGTTGTTTGTTGGTTGTTGTTGAAAAGAATAGCGGGAAGTGTAGAGGTGAGAGTGAGAGAGAGGGTGAAGAGCTGTTGGTGTTGCTTAAAAGTTGTACTTAAATGCCGTGGAATTTCGCTCATTACGTGGTCTGCTGCGGAAATGTTACTTTGGGTCATGTTTTTGCCCACGCCTTCGACTAACTAGTTTGCAGCTTCCTCTATTCTACTACTTTTTTCAATCGTAATTTGAAAGGTGGATTTTTGCTGTGTCTGCATCTCGTTGGACAAGGCACTAAGCGGGCAAGTATACTGTCGAGTGGTAACATTGTTGTTGTTGTTGTTGTTCGCTTGTGTTAAGCGTTTTTGTTTCAGGTGTCGCTTAGATTATTATTTTTATCGCGCTTTTCGCTAATCTTTTGTCCGGTCGATTTTCCTTGCCATAGAAAGTTTCCACACAGTGGCAGTGCTAGTGGCGGTGGCGGTGGCGGTGGCGAGTGAGCGAACACAAAGTTCATCTCATTACTTGGTTATTAAGTTTTCTTTTGTGGTATTGTTGCTTTTAAATGGCTTTAAAGTAGTTGGTGTTAAAATACTTCATTTCGAGTAGTAATTATAAGTGGCAATGTAGTGGTGTGCAATGGCATTTTTTAAAACGGTTGGCAGCATTACTAAATTTTGCCGCTTACATTTTGACATAACAGTTATTGTCTGTCTAGAATAGAGAAAAGAATCAAAAAAACATCCCTTATCTGCATTCTGAAACTCTCCGTTGACTGTGATGTTATCGGTGTCGAAGTCCAATGGCTACACCGATCCAAAATACCCTAAAAGTAATTTTTGAGTTACGTTGTACCGTTTTCAAAAAAATCTTCGGTTAATCTACTGAGGCGACAATCCATATTCGGATATAAATCCAGCTCCGTTCTGTTCACGGCTCTGTTCTCAGCTCTGTGAGATGCCGAGTAGTGGTTGGACAGCTAGCTCAAGTAGAACTAATTTTTAAATAAATAAGGAAAGTGGGTGACACTAATTTCGGTTGAAAAATTATTCTGTCTAACAAGATTGTAATCTGAGTAATAAATAATATTTATGGAGCCAATGGCATTCGAAAGGACGACATAACTGGGAACTCTGGAGACAATAGTGTCTAAAAGAAAACATGCGAAGGCATAGACGAGTAGACGAGTGCGAACACATAACTGTACATATAATGAAACATTTTATGAAATTCATTAGTCTTTCGAAGATATCTTAAAGCTTTCAGAGCCTGCTTCTTCTCGAATAACCTCAAGGTACACACGAGAAAGCAGGGAGGAAGTACGGGCGAGCGTCTAGTAGAGGTGTTTGAATCTCTGTTTGTTCATAAATATACACATTAACAATTATTCACAATTTATATGTTATTAACTCATTTCTTTCCCCCTTCAATTATTATTTCCAGTCCGCGGAGAAGTTTAAAGCCTGCAGCACCATGAAGCGTGTGGAGCCGCATCAGAATTTCGAGGAGACAATAAGACGAGTAACTATTTAATAAAATTTCCCTGTGCAAATCATTGACCAAGGCGATATATCTTTCGTTAATTATTTCATATAGTTGAAGACGCAGAAGAAAAAATGTGAAACACATGACAAAGGCATACACGACAGGGGCAAGGAGGTGGCGCACACCATGGTCAACGAAATGCCACTCAATAATTACACGAAGCATCCTTAGGACACGGCGAAAGGCGAAGCAGCAGAGGCAACGGAACAGAAAGAGGGAGGCGATGGAGGTAACGGCGAAGAGACGCTTGCAGTCGGAAATGCACAAGAGGCGACAGAAGGCGATAAGGAAGTCAGCTTGGACGACGCATTGGAGGCGATGTGCAGCAGCAGCGGGGGGGAAAAGCGAGCGATAGTGAACGATATTGACAAACATATCTACGAAAACCAACTGTGAGGGGGCAGTAGTTAAGAGAGTGTAGTAGAGGGGTATGCCGTGAAAGGGGCATAAAGTGCAGGGCGGTGCGGATGGTGGTGCGAGTTGAGGAAATAATTCATCAGTTGCGGCGATGGTGCGAAAATGATAATAACTTTGCGGTTGTAATTATGCATTCAATTTTCCATTTCTCGAATTGCCTGACGTAAAACGCAAAAAGGACAAAAAGGACAAAAAATCGTGATGCCACAAAACAGAAGGAGCAAAAACAACAGTAATGCATAACCTTTGTGGTTGCCTACAAAGTTTGCTGGATAAATTAGTTTCATTTGCAGTTTTAAGGGCAGCATTCATTGGTAGCGGGCATGTGGCATGAAATGCAACACACACAAATGTAAATGACAAAAACCTCAATTAAAATCCACACCAATAATTTAAGTCACTTCAATGGAGCGCTACGCACATCGACTGAACACACAAACACATGCTTACACACACACACACACGCATAAATGTCTGCACTTACTAAACCATCGTGCGGCCAATTGCAACCACACACACACACACACACGCACACAAGCAAGCTTGCATAAATAACGTATTGGGTGTGTGATAAATTAGGCACATCATTCACTTTCACAGTCGAAGCTGTGCGGTGCTCTGCGGCTGTGTTGGTCTCCGGCTCCGACACTGTTAACCAAATGAATGAACAAAGCAACGAGTTGCGAGCAGCGAGCAGCGAGCATGGCAAATCTTTTCGGGCGTCAATGTGCTTAAAAGGGGATAACATTGTCCAATACACCAGGGATTAGCAGTGAATGAGCGCAAACCAAATGGCCAACAAACCGTTGGACAAGCGCAAGGAATACGAACTTGTTAAACCGGCCGTACAGGGTGACTCAGTGTTCTCTTTTCTTTGCATCTTTTTGCAGGGATGCCCGCCAATCGTTTAACCGCCGGACCATTGCCGTTCGATCGATGGCGCCAACTGACCGAATGAGCTTTATTGCCTGCACACATACATACAAACAGTTATATAACATGTCTGTGAGAGTTGTAGTCTCCATATTGAAACCGACAAAGTGGCCCGATGCTTATGTATGCGTGGGCATTAGTGGCGTCTCTACCAGCAAGGACAGTTGCAATCCAACGTGAGAACGTGAGCACTACGGTGATCGTTGAGGATGTAAATAATTTTTAAGTTGGTTGTTTTTGGTACTTTTGCATTCAAAAATCATTCGCTGGTTGTTTTAAATGAAGATATGAGTATGCAAATCGAATAGGCTGTGTGCTGAATACCATCGTTTTTGTTTCGAATCGGCGTTAAGGATGCTGAAGATACAAGCTCAACTACAGTTAGCTTGAAACCATTCGGGAATACCATGTTTCCCAACTTTGCTAAAACTTTCGTTGAACTCTTTTTCCAACCTCTTTTCATCCGAGCTTGTAGATTACCACAAATTAATTTGGTTTTTCGTTAAATTTATTATAGCTCTGTTTTATATAAGATTAAGCCGATTTCCTTTCAAACTAGTGGCCAAAAAATAGTCGTTATAATAAGGAAATGGGTGTAAAACAATAACACAAACTTGGCGAACAATTCTCTGCGAGATATTATTATATATACAAAATACATCAAAATTTTCGTTCAAATTCGAACAAACGCATTCAATATCTCTCAATATATTTAGCAAAACGAACAAAACTTATCAATTAATTTGCTTTTCGTTTCCTCTTTTCTAAGAGAATCCGAACAACCGATTTTGTTAACAGCTTGTTCCTATTTATTGAGGCAAAAAACCCTTCGATTATTCAAAATGAGGGGCAAAATATTCAGGCGTCACTTTAAAACCAAATTTTTTAACAATATTTTTTCCACTGCTCAATTAATGGTTCAGCTATTTTGAGCATACACATACATTGACGCAGATATGGTTTTCATACGACAATGAAAGTTCAAAAATCCGATTTCGTTGTAGGCGTAACTGTTTCAACTGCTCCGTGTATTTCAAGTACCTTGTGGTTGTACTGTGCCCACTCTTCAAAAATAATTTTGATTGTTGTATTCCCGATACAGCTTTTCAAAATGATCTACCAACAACATATTTATAAACTTGATGTTAATAACAAACTTAAAGCTTAAAGCTTTGGCTGTGCCTATAGTGATGTCTTGTGGTGTGCAGAAAAACACCGGTGAATTTGTTTAACATTATATTATTACTAAATTTCTTCTTCTAAATTTATTCTTTTTGCTCTTCTGTCATGTTTCATGATTCGGAACATGGGTTTTAATATCATATTACATTTTATAGGTTACAAGTCCATGTTGGAAAAAAGTAAATACAATCGACTCCTTGATATCATTTCCAAACAATAGTGGTTTTCAAACTGAAGAAATTATTAATTATCATGTTTTCATTGTGGTGAATAAAGAATTTTGAATTTCTTATAACTTTACCGCTATGCAAAAATCTTTGAAATCCGCGTCCAACTGAAATATTATACAATATTATTCGCATAGCGCATTGGATTTTCCACCAAACAATTTCAATTTCGCACTTTGTTGAAACAACGCAATAGGTCCCGAAAGCTCTTTGCCTCTATCAATTAATTCCAAAATCAGATGCTGCTCATTTTTTGAGCCGAAATTTGCCATTCGAAATTTGTTTAATGAGCCATTTCGCGTCTGAGCACTGCTAATGATGGCTTGGTTGCTGTTTGTTGCCTGCTGCTCGGTGCTTGGTGCAAACACTAGTTGTTATAACAACATATTACTCACTCTGGTGGCGGCTGTTGTTGTAATTCGTGCTGTGGGCATGCATTTGCGCGCCATTTGCCGAAGCTGGTGGCTCGCCGCGCGCAGCCCAAAGTGGCGCAAAACATTTGCATTGTGGCACCACGGCCACCAGGACCCAACCAACGCCACCAGCTACAAGTTCCAGGCATTCAGCAACACTAAGCGCTTTTTAACTTGTTTGCTAGTGGCGCGTTATGGCGTTCGCTTTGCCGCTCCGCGCCGTGTCTCTTAACGCACCGCCGCAGCCCTGCGTCCTGCCGCGCGCCGACCCGGCAACATAAGTGAATGTAAATCAAGTTGTGCGATGCTGTCATGTATTAGTATTCATGTATGTATGTATATATGTATGTATGTATATGTGTGTGTGTGTTTGTGCGTCTATGATGATGTGCACATTTCCATATATGCAAGTGTGGGACTCTCCCACGAGCGCGCACAGCGCAGACAGTCTCAACTACGCCGCAAAAGCCATTAGCGTCGTGGAATTTTGAATTTGCGAAAAACTCCACCAAACTCAAACTTTAAAAGCTGTAAATGTGTAGCTGCGACACTGCCACACACAAACACACACACACACACACAATTTGCTGGGCGCGTGTACAGTTGTGCTGTTGCACGTGCCTAAGCTGCAATTAGCCAAATTGGCGTTAGCCACTACCTACCATATTTTTTTTAATACAAATGGCAACAATAAAATTGCAACACAGTTATTTTACTGTTAATTCTCCACGGTCCAATGGGTTTTATTCGCTTCGTCCACAGACAATTACGCGCATTAACAATAAAATGTGTTTATTAATTCTATTTGCGGGCTCACACTTACATATAGTCACACACACACACACATACAGACATGTAAATACATGTAATATTATAATGGCACTGTTAGTGGTATAATACAGCTGTTTTTGTGAAATTTCGAGGAGAAAATTATTTTCATATTTGAGCTAAATTGGGCATGACAAATATCGTTCGAATGACTGATTTATTGTTGTTGCAACCGCATCGCTGACTTTGCTGCTGGTGTTGGTCAAAATTGTAAATATGGTAAAATGCGGCATCTAGCGGCGGAAAATGAGTTGAATGAGTGAATATGGCCAAATATAATAGATATATTTTCAATTGCAGAGAGCTCTGCGAATACTTTGTGAAGAGCGCATCGTGTCCGCTTAATTTCACCAAAATCATTCTCTATTTCTTGGCAACTAAGCTGTGCAAAAGCTTGCTTTCCAATTTTGGTGTACGAGTCTATTCTTTGAACGTTTCTGCAAAATCATCACACTTTGCTGCTTGTAGTCACGTGATCGCAGTTACTGTATCCACTATAGTTGGAAGACGAACTCACCATAGCTTTGGCTTTGGCCAGTGCTCGTTTCCACGACAGCCGGAAAGGGCCGGCATTTACAGCCGCACAAAGAGTGTCAGCTCGGCAGCGTTCCTCAAAATTATTTAGGCAATGTTTTCTGCCGCTACAACAACCACTTTGTTTAATTATATATTAACTAATATTATAGATTTGTGAGTAAAGTAATGCTTAACATTTTTTTCTTATTTTCATTATTTGCATTATTTGCTTGAAATGCTTCGACGTTCAAATTGTGGTAAAATCCAGTGTGGATAATCCACCTTTTGCCAGTGTTGAAAACGAAATAATGGGGAAAATTTACCTCAAACTGCACTAGTTCAGCAATCTACCAGTGGTAGCATCCACAAAGCACACCGTTAGTTGGAATCCCTTGGTATTTGACAGCATTAAAACTATCCATCGTTCTTCCATCGATTGCGGACTTGTATGGACTGAAAATCTCTTGAAGGCTTATTTTTTTCTAGTTTCGTGGGAAAACATCCGCACTTTAATTCCTCCTTCCCTCCTCTTCGATGTTCCAACAACTTTTCGCTTCGCATTTAAGTTGTCGTTTTTACTCACTGTTTATTCATTTATTTATTTACTGGAAACACAGTTCGATGGATCTTTAGTAGAACAATCACCGCAATGCTGATACACCATTAGCGCCATCAGCACCATCACCACCATCAACACCATCAACACCAGCGACCACCGATCAATGAGGAATTTAATCAAGCTGTTGGCAATTTAAGGCAATAACGCGGCACTCGTGGCGGTTACAATTAAAACCAAGTTCATTCGTGTGTGTGTGTGTGCATATGTGTGTGAGGAGTGTGCAATTGAAGATAACGGCAGCAATCGTTATGAATGCAGACGGCTTTAAATGCGAAAAAATATGCCAATTACCACAATCATCAGCAATTTAAATGGCCAACAGAAAGCTGCCAACTGAAAGCTGCCGAATTAAAGTGTGAATCGACTGCAACAACAACAAAAAAAAAAAAACAAACAAAATAATAAAAATTATGTTATAAAATGCGAATTGAGTTCTCGTTACCGTTATTGTTGTTGGTAAATATTGGAAACGCTTTCCATTTGAATGGAAATTTTTGTGTCAAATTGAGGCATGAAATCGAATTATTAAATACAAGCAAGCATACATACACTCACATTGAGTACAACTGGTTTTTAAATGCCAACCAACAAATGCAACAGATGAAACGAAATTAACGTCCGCGGCACAGGCGGCACCCAACGGTTGGGAGGGGGTGTGGGTGCGATTGCAAATTAAATGTTGCACGTCGAGCGATCGTATGCCATTGCCACGTTTGATGAATTATCAAGTCGGCGGTGTGGCGTGTGGCATGTGGCATGTGGCATGTGGCATGTGGCAAGCAGTAATAGCTGAGCGGCAATTTGTATTAAGTGGGTGTGAATTAACACGTCTCACAACAAACTCATATGCGGATTTATGTTAATGAAAATATGCATTTGCAGCGCCGATAAAAAACAAAAGGTTAACACAGAAATACTATGTAAGACAAACACGGCAAAATAAACAAAAACAAAAACAAAAACAAAAACGGAAACAGAAACTGAAACAGAAATTAAAAACAACAACAAAAAATGTTATAATTTATTTATAAGTAATTACATTACGGCACAATGCGCCCACTTAATGTTCAATGCAATAAAAGAATATGCTAACAACAACAACAACAATAACAACAATACTTGTGGTTAAAAGCAGGCTTCAACACACACGCACGCACACACATTTACACACACAAATACAGATGTTAGTGCACTGCACTGCAACGTAGTATGAAAATGCAAATTTACGGCGTTCAATATTTACACGCCTACTGCACGTGTATGTGTATGTGTGTGTTTGCAGCTTGTTCGGTTGCTAAAATCCCTGCAATTGTTTATAGTAATTTATCGATGCCAACGCAATTGTGGCGGAGGAAATTGTTCAGAGGCATATTTACACACACACATTTATATATACACATTTATATATACATATATATGCATACAAAGATGAAGCTATTTAAATATTACTTATGAATAAAACCGTTATACATACATACATATACACCCATATATGCGTATATGTGACTTTAGTGTCTTTAGTGGATATGAAAAACCTAGAGCTCTTGCATTTAAGTAGCTATGTAGTATATGTGCAACTGTATTATATTTCAGTCAAACTGAGGTGTGTACTTGTGCACTAAATTTGAATAAATATTTACAGAAATTATTATATAAGTGCATACAAACCAAATATCCGACATAACAGAATCTAAACAGAGCTAATGTGAATATACATATGTATGTGTGCTGCAAAAGTTCAGCAATGCACTAATACACCGGGAAACTAATGCACACAAATGCATAAATATGCCGAAGTGGGAGATGTAATATTTGATTTTAGACTTCTGACAATAATAACTTTTCTTTCAATATGCTTATAATTTTCATATTGCATAATATTTGCCACATTAGTGATGCAGTTACATGGGAAGAAATGTACTTACAAGAATTTTCATTAATTTAACTCGAATTTATTTTTCACTTGGATTAACATTAGTGCTGCCACAGTGAGTTCTATTACTCTTATACATACATACATACTTATATTTGTTGTTATACCTATAAAGAAAGAATGCCTTCAAATTGTTTGAAATATATTGTTAACTAAAAGTTATAAAGAGCTTCTCCCATGGGAAGTGTTGTGTTCAGATATTCAAATTGTGGCTTTTTTGTTTTTGTTTTTGTTTTTGTTGTTTTTTTGTTTGTAAATAATAGCCAAAAGTATGCTCAGCTCACATAAAATGGTGGTTTGTGGTGGTGGTGGTCTGATAGAGTTTGGTTGGTTGCAGCTGTTTTAAGGTTCTCACCATTTTATTCTTCAATATTTGAGGAATGTATTCCAAGTATAGAGTGATATTCAGTTTACATGTTTTTTAACATTCCTTCAAAGAAGAGAAAGTATCTGGCAATTTTTGAAAGTTTAATATTTTCATTCGCCTTCAATAAACAAATGTCCCAAAATAAGACAAACAAATGTCCTGAAATGTGAAAAGAGCAATGGAAAAGCAAATAGCTGAATTTGGTTGAATGATTTTTCAGTCAAATTACGAGTTTACAGATTTGACCTACTTTATCTGCTTTATGCTAATTTCCTGCCAATTCCGAAATGTAATCAATATTAAAATGCGGTGTGTTAAGATTTCGTTAAAATAAGTCCGATTAAGTAATAACAGCTTTGAAACAGTGTGCTAGCCTCACAACTGCTGAAAGTCCCACTAAGCTGAGCAAATAAATTTTATTATCAACAATATCAGCAGATGCTTAACGTGGCACTAAACAAATAAGCACGCTTATAAAGTTCTACTTAAAGCCTATTGACTTCCCGGAGGCCTGTTTAAATATTACGCCAAGCGATTAAGTGGTTGTGTAATGGCCATATTTTACAAATGAACATATGCAATTTTGCACACATACACACTCACACACATGCATGTAAATGTAGTTGTGCTATGTAGTCATTTCGAGTATTGAAGCAGTTATGGCGTCAACAGCGGCGAAGTGGCAACTTTATTCGGCCACTCGATATTGGTAATTGAATATTGTATAAAGTGTATTATGGAAAATTGAATCTACTGCAAATTGCATGTACACAAGAGCATCGACAATTCGTAAAGCTGTTTGTATTTGCGCACAGTTAAAGGTAATGATTGTGCCAGTGTGTGTGCGCGCGCGCGCGCGTGTGTGTGTGTGTGTGTGTGCGAGTGTGTCTGCGTGTGTATGCCTTACATAACAACCGCTTGTTGCAGAATTTATTTGCTGAAATTGAATATTTGAAAGCACATATGTACATATTTACATACATATAACTGTATATACATAACTATGTGTGCGTGTAACTCTATTACGTGTACATGCCAGGTGGATTAAGCGCTCATATGGCACTACTCACACACACACACACACACACACACACACGCACACATACATGCATGCATATATATATTCACATTAAGCATAGTATTCAAATATTAAACGCAATTGTGTTCCAACAACAACAACGAGTATATATGTAAATACCGTGCAGTGAAATCAACTAGTTGTAAGCTACTTTAGAACTAGTATGGAGCGCAGGCTAAACAACTCAGTCGACTACAATACAATGTGCAACTACATTTTCGTTACCAGAAACCGGTTTCTTTTACGTTAAAAATCTATGTGGCGCCAACTCTTAGCTTTTGGCCAGAAATATACCAGTTCTATGCCAATTGAGACCGATCCATAAATGTACACTTCCTTTTATAATATCAGAAACAACTTTAAATTGGATTTCATTCAGATTCTTTATGTTTTTATTCAAATTTTATTGATTTCCCAATTAAGATATGCGCCATCCCTGAAGTAACTTCCCAAAAATTGGTGTACGTCTGATGCTTTTCGAACTAGTTCAATTTTAATCAGAAAACGCCAGTTGTAAAGTGGTATTTTCACTAACTAGTTGGATATTTCACTGCTGGGTACACATACACCCATACATATAGACATATCTATATACATAGCTAGTTTAAGCCAACTAAGCTGCGAAGCTTGTCAAATGCTAAGCCGAATTTGCATTTATTTGTATTGATGAGTGTGCACACTTACCCAAATAAATATAACTACAAATACACACATATATATATATGTATGTGTATAACAGTACTGTTATATATAACATGCTCAATACACCAACCAATTCACTTATAATTTTGCATGCGAAAATTTATTATAATAAGCATATAAATCGAAAATCTAAACATATATACATATATACACATATACATATATACATTTATACATAAATAAAAGCGTTGAGCAGATGTGTTATAGAACTGAAACTTAGTCGCTTGGAAATGTGAAATGTTGAAAATGTTTAAGAAAAATTGTTACGAGCAATTATACAATCAAATTATCTGTGTGTTCATATTTATCATATATATATATATATATATATATATACATACATACATATATACTATATATACATTTGCATAGTGTGGCATTATATAGCCGGAAATGTGCATAGAAATTTTATATAGCCGTAAATATGTTTTTTAAATATACAGCTAAGCTATGCGAGTATTTACGGTAAATTCATATACAGTTGAGCATTGAAGTTAATGCATTTAGCAGCGATTAAATTATTTGAAAAATATTTATTGTATTATTCTCGAAATTGTCAATAAAATATAGAAATAAAGAGAAGGAATTACGAATTTACAACAACAAAAAAATGGATGCATTAAATTGTTGTACGAAATGGCGGATTTGCCACCATGGATTTGAATTTGCGAAAGGGTTCGAATGAGCCGATGTTGACCGACTGTGGCAGCCATCTGGAATTTGTGATTCATTTAATTCGCTGCCTATTATCAGGTAATTAATATAAAACGGTGTCGTAATTTACTCGACTGAGCTCAATGCTTTGTCTGTCTCCGAAAAATAGATGACGCGAACGAAATTTCACTAGATTAGGAGTTATAGTTGACCAGCAGGTCTATGAGAAATCATGGCAGTAAATCTCTCGAACTTTACAATAATTTCGATTCCCACAGATATCAACATAGTGAATATGAGGAAGTTGATTTTGACCGAGAAGTTAATTTAGTTAATGATTTACGGGGGCAATGCTTTCATTTTACTGCAATAACTACTTTAAAAACGTTAGGTTCACTGAAAGCTAATGGAAATATTTGGATGGAAGTCAATGCTCATTAAGTTGTGCATATAATAATATAAAGATAATAATCTTTTCTGGCACTGGAAAGTAATTAATTCTTACGCGATTTGTTACGTTAATGCGGTGTAGCGTCGAAGTTTCTCAATGTTACCTGATTTTGCAGAAAAAGGTGAGTTCGGATATAATCATGAATAATCATCATATGAACATACCTAGATATTTAGTATGTTGTACTAAAGCAACTACTATTAATCGTTGCTTGGCTAAAATTATATGGTTATAGATAATTTGCAGCAAGGTGGACTATATGTGAAAATCCATAGGGTTATGTTTATAATAAAATAACAACTATACGGTATCTCCTTCACATGCTCCAAACTAACAGGTGCGGATCTAAAATCGCCATTGCATTCACTATTAATGCATTGTTTTTGTAATTATATGAGCTTCTTGCTTTTGCTTTGCTCATTTGTCCAAATTCACTTTATCCACCGATTTCACGAGTAGGCCACTAGTCGTCGGGTAGTCTCCTGTATTGAGACTGCCAGTCAGGGACAATGGCAGACGCAACGGAAATTTCGTGGTGGGGAAATTGCCACACTTTAACGATGCCCCTATTTGTAACCTGTCCCTTCTTTAGGTACCGTAATAACATTTGGAAGCCAACACCAAACGCGCCAATGCCAAAGTATGATGGCGATAGACATTATTGTTGTTACGCGAGAACACATGTTAGTACATATGTAGTACACATGGATTCACGGTTACACACGGTTCACCTCGAAGAAGCGGGTATGCCGTTATGCTGGTGTATCCATGTAGTGTTTTCATTACTTGATGCACCCCATGGTAAATATTTTGGTGTTTTTTGAGTAAAAATTGAGAAATTCACATTAGGTGAAACACCTAGATATCCTCACTTAAGATATTAATTAAGTTCACTGTGATTACTTAGAGTGAGTTGCAGACGTATATGCCAGGGCATATTTAACTGAACTGGTTTGCGATTTTTCATTGTGAGATATAGATTACCGTAAGTTGACCCCATCGAAATTTGAAATGATAATCCTCCCTATTATTATAATTAAACTAGCACTTGAAGTCTTGCAAAGACATGAAAAGATGAATCTACAATTCAAAGCGCTAGCCTTTTTTTTCTCCATATTCACCCTTTTTAGGAACTAGAGCTACATCAGTCGTACTAAGGAAATCTCGCATATGACTAATCGACTCTCCATTGTTGTCAGTGTATTGAAAATTTCATATACACTTTTAAGCCCGACCTAAATGGAGTCATTCAAGACTAGTTTAATTAGAGTTGCATTCCGTACATCACATGGATCCATGGATATTACACATTTGTTTATATAGGTATGTGTGAGTGGAAAGTTCAAGTGCAGCATAAAACGGTGCTGGTTGGCGAACAAAAGCCAACACCTCATGAAAAATTCATTACTTTCACATGTTTTATGGCATGTTGAATTCGCCACCGTGGAGCGGGACTCAACTGGCATCGGCTTGCAGTCGGAGTTAAGGGCAGCGATGGAAGCCAAAAATATTGGTGGACGCATGGGTGTCGGAGCAGCTGGTCGATTTGTGAAGTCTCCGGGTTGTAAATTAATAAAGGGCAAGCGGAAGCTGCTGCCGGGCTAGAGCCTGCGAGTGCAGTCTAAGTGCTGGAGCGATTTGATATAATATTCGGCAAAAAGATAAAACAAAAAACACCAACTAAACACTCCTGTTGCTTTATGCGCACACACACAGAAGCATATGTCCGCCACATGTGTGCCTCTGGCAGCGCAAAATGAAGGACAACAACAACAATGGCAACAAAGTTGTCCATTCATGTTGATAATTTTCCTCCGAAAAGCTTAACGAACTGAAAATTTGCCTGCAGATTACTTAGTTGAATGTCGGTAATGGCGGATTTGCGGTGCTTTTTGGCCGCATTTCCACTTGCGCTCACACACAAGCACACATTAAAACACAAACACCGTTAAGCCGTGTCTGCGCATATCATTTGGGGTGTTAAACCCCTGCATATGTTAAAATATTCTCAAAATCGTACAACTACCATACATACAAACATATGTATGGTATGTGCATAAGCGCATACAATCATTTGGCGAAAGTATTGAGGTGTGGGCGTACTCGTTAGTAAAAAAGGCGGAATTCATAATTTGGTCATTTTAATTTCCGGATTTGGTTTGCGATGATATAGTGGCTTACCTAGGTTTTTCAAAAAATTTAAACTTTGGCTTAAAGCACACTCTAAAGTCCTAGGAACATTCAGTTCAGTCAGCTGAGCACGCAAAACTTTAAACGCATTTTCCTCGAAACACCACTTCTTAAATCGGACGACGATGGCATTCGGAGACTATCGGGTATTTCTACTGGAAATTCCAACTTCGTACTAATATTATCTATTAAGTAACGTACGATATTTTTGTTGTTATTACAACATTTGCTGCTCGCTTCTTATCACGTTAATAATTGAAAAATGTTTTGCTTCCATGCAAAGTTTTGAATTGGAAAACTTTTGGCGACACCCACAGTGGTCTTCTTTTGAATTCAGGCATATATATATAACATACTTCTTCTTCAAACATTTTTCAGCAAGCTGCGCACTTTAACTCTTACTCAATTTTCTCTGCCACAAATAGGAGCGTATTTTCTCCGACTTAACCTTAAAATCAGCCAAAAACTGTTGGTCTTTGGGAATTGCAATTTAAGCACAAAATTGACAGGCCGTAAGGCCTTTCTCTTTCGAATGCGATGTTTTCAAAACCAAAAAGGGGCAAATCGAAAAAATCCCAAAAACAAAGCGAGGCGAGAAGGAGTTGCTTTCCAAGTGGAAAACCGTTACATCTCGTTGCAAATATCGAAAATAGCTCGACGCTCGAGGGCGCATTCAACGCCACAATAAATCGAACAACACTGACACATTGGGCCGGCCGCCCATTTAAGTGTGTGTTTGTGCGCCGAATAAAGTGCACGCAGAAAAGCCGCAATGCTGCAGTGGAATGCAACGCAGCGGCACGTGAATTGCAACACCGACTCTACTGACCTCGAGTACGAACACGCAATTGCGTCCTGTGCCTACAATTGGCAGATAACATTGCAGCGCGGAGGGTGCAGAACCTGTTAAAATCTGTAGTCGAAACTGACGCTCCTTCCGCGCGCCATAGTCGACTTCGTTCCGTCGCTACCGCATTGCCACATGCCACAAAGCGACTGCCGACGCGACGCAGAGACGGGGTCAACACCGGAGAATGAACTCACATGCGTTGTTTTTGTAATGTGTTTGGTTTTCGGGATAGCGTTATTGTAATGCTGGCAGTCTTATATTCCCACTCACATGGGGATCGACTAATAGGATTTGAAGAGCGTAAAATTGGTTCGTTGTGAACATGAAATATTCAGTGAATCCTTTTTGCGCCACCAACTTGCCACACCCGCTGCACCGCCGACATCGGAGGCGCCAACCCGTCGGATATGACATAGTGCAAAGGCGAGAAGAGAGGTGGCGCGGTGGTCGCCACAATGCAGGCATACACAGCTCCAAGAGTAAGTTGCAGTGAAGTGAAGCTGGCGACTCACCGCAGTTTCAGCAGTTGTACTGCTGTGTTTTTTTTCCACTGCCTTGTTTGCCCCTACTACATTTCATTGACTTCTTTGCTCTTTTATTTTCAATTATCGATATTCCCAGCGATCCGTTGGTAAAAGAAGATGGTTATTTATACCGTCGAAAACAGCAACGGCGGCAGTAATTTGCCTCCCTTCCCTTCTGAATCGTAAATATTTACCCAATGTTTTGTGGCAGTTTCGGTGTTTACTGCGCTTATTTGTTGCCACCGAAGACTGGCGTGACTCGCCAGCTGTTCTACATGCAACTACGCCGTGTGCTGTGTGCTGTGTGCAGTGGGTGCTCGCAAATATGCAACGGTTTTCCGCATTCGACTTTGCCAGCGCTCAGTGAAGTGTTTTATTATCGCAAATAAAGTGAAATCACAGCGCTCGTTAAAGTTGCAACAACAGGCGGAACAATGATTTTTACAGTATTTTCAACAATGGCCGGATAATTGAATAAGATGAAATGGATAAATATTGTCCTTTCACGGCACTGTTTATCCTACACCGAATATTTTCGAATATATCGACATGAAATTGAAGTCATTAAACTTGGCTTTCGATGTAAGGAAGTCTACGTTCGTCTTCCGTGAAAAATAAATCAATCGCCTACGCCTATTTTCAGGTTGAGTATACGCCGTGTGGTACCACAAGTACTAAGAAAATTTAGAGAATTTTTGTTTCTAAATAGAACGGGATTATACAGTAGTCAATGTTCATGTAAAAATGAGAATTAGATCCTTCACAGATTTCGAATAGAGCCATTCTGGAAAATTTTCACTAGTCGAGGTTACTATTTGTGTGAAGTCAAAATTAAGAATTTTTTAAAAGAATTTTTTAAATATATTTTACCATCAACGATTTAACACTCTCCTATTTATGTTAAATGTAAGCATTTTTTATAACTATTTAATCAAGAAGCGATAGCCACTTTTTTGTTTGATTAAATTGCATAACTATTTAAAATATTATATATCAAAAATATTCAATACATCCGATTAAGGACCGGTTTAAACACAAATAGGTAGTCTTTAAAATTTCTGCCAAAAAAAATTCAATTTTATTGTGCTGTTTGGCAAAGTTTGGAAACTATCTTGGCTTCGCATACCTCGGCTGCCTACGATGCAACCGAAACTTTCTTACTCTTTATTGCCAAAAAATATGGTTGCTGGTTCTTTGGTTGACTAGATGCAAGCACTGTAAGTCAACACACATTAATTTTCATTAATGCAACACTTGCCACACCCGCAATGCAGACTAGGGGTGCTCTTAATTCTGTGTACGAACTAGGTAAACGCTTGAATTGTTTAAAACCCTTTATTATTTAATGCAATTATTTATTCATTACTTTTATTTTAGACAAATCCAGGGAATCCTCTATTAAATTTTCACTTTTCTATTACGTAGCTCAAATTACTCTATTTTATTAAAAAATTCTTAATATAAACAAATGCAGTTAAACGGATACTATTTTATTTGAGCGGGATATTTAAGGACACCCCAGTTGTTGCAGCATCAGTGTCTACAATCTAGAGATAACTTCCAAACATAAAAACTAGACAATGCGGCGTCGAAGTAACAGGCGGAACAGTTAATTTAGCTAACAACGGGCATGCAATTTGGCTCCTTCCGCATTACTTCAGTGAGTCCGGCGCAGTATCAATATATACAACACACAAATCTATTAAAGCAAAATAACAAAGCAATTTATTTAAGACAATAAACTTAAAAGTTAAGGGAGTTGGAATGTAGTCCCGTTTTAATATATGAAGCTTGTTAATTGCCAAATGCATTAATTATTGTCTATTTTTAGATTACTTTGGAGCATTGTCAAGATTTATTTTTTTTTAAATATTTGGCGGGCGATGAATTTAACTTGGGTATTATACATGGCTGCTTCAATGGCGTGTTTTTAACAGCAAAGTGCTATTCAATGTCTCTGGACCCTATCATGTTTAGCACATTTATTTAATCAATAGTTCCTTAATCTTTGGGGGAAGTCTCGAATGTGGCTATAACGAAAGCTAATCCTGTGGTTTAGATGATGAGACCTTCCAAGTCCGTCGTCTCTAATTAAGAGTTCCGGCAGAATGCTTTTTCCAGTTCACATATTCGAAAAGTTACTGAGAAAAACTTAAAAGTTAATTTTTGCATTAATTTACACAACGAATGCATTTCCGAGGTGTGTTCAGAAAATAATGGGAATGTTCTTCCACTTCAATGGCATAGCGCATCATGAGTTCTTACCTCTAGGTCAAACGGTCAATAAGGAGTACCACCTACAAGTTCAAAGCCGTTTGCGAGAAGCAATCCGAAAAAAAGCCAGGATTTGTGGAAAATAATTAAAAAAAAATATATATATACAAAAAAATAAACTTTTTTCAAAATTAAAAAATATTCTTATAGAGCCGTCGTTTTACAAGTACAGATGACATTAGAAGCGCATCGCTGAAAGAGTCAAAGGCTCTCCTATGATGAAGCGCTGGCATAAGTGCATAATATCGAATGGAGACTATCTTGAAATCATTAATGCAGGCGACTTAGGTAGACGACATTAATGTAGACGAATGAGTTAATATATATATTTTTTTTAATTTATTCTATACTAAATCATTATTATTTTAAACAAAAAATTTTTTACAAAAATTTTACAATTTTACAAAATTTTCTTCCCTCTATTTTTTGAACACACCTCGTGTAGCAGAAGAATGATGCAAGGGACATAAACATATTGTAAAATTGCCACTTTCATTTAAACTTTCTCTTCGGAACTCTTTATTGACACTGAACTGCTGGGCCTTTTATCATATACAAATCTGGTATATTTTTGGGCCATTTCCGAGTTGATATATATTTTCGAGCTTAATTCCCTGCGATACATTTTGAGACGATTCAACATACAGCTTGATTTCTTTTTGCCCATGATTTTTGTGTTAACTTTTAATCTCTTTTAAGCGATCTTTGTTCTTCAGCAGGGCACATATCCTTATTTGACAATGGGGACTACCAAGAGTCATATATGTATCTTCTAACTAAGGAAGATATTTTCTAAAAATTTTTAACTATTGTTAGCAACTTGAATCGTTGTGGTGAATTTTTTTCACATTATTATTTTCTCACTACTCGGTAGAGATTAATTTTCACCAATAATATTGAAAATCTTGGCCAAATTGAGATAGTCAAATTGTTTCGTAAGCCAAGCTCAATTTCTGGCATTATGATAGCTGCCGTCTGGGCGCAGTCAACACTTTAGATTTTTGAATCCAACTTCAGAGATAGAAATGTTTTCAAGTTTCATTCACATGTTCAATACCTAAGGCGATCGGATTCATCGTTCCTTTCTTTTCATCTCAGACCGCCTACCTATTACCAGACCTATTTGCAATTGGTCTCAAAATCAAAATCAAATCAAAATTTTTGGAAATTGTCTCTTATAATTCTCTTTTTACTATATTGAGTTAATTTTCTAGAAAACGATATTAAGCTGGGTTCACATGTATGCAAGTACACGATAAATGGCAAATACGTGCAGATATATTAAATGCAGAACCCTTTCCGTTTGAGCATACTCGTTAATACTTATACTTATACGAATGTAAGTAAGTACACTACAAATAAGTTTATCAACACAACAACACACACGTCAAGAGTTAACAAATTGATTTCGCTAGTGTGGCATAACACCTTTTGTACCGAGAACGGATCATTACATGCGGTTGCGTTCCGAAGAATATAAACTACAACTACAACAACACAAGCATGCGCCACGAACATCGCAATCATAATGAAAAGAACGAGGACTATCAGCATTTTTGGGGTTAATTTTACGATGGAAAATTTAATAAATTACCTCGGCGAAACCACATACACATGAGCTCACATGAATAAAACAAACGGACACACAAATATAGTTCCAGCCCTTTGGCTGTGCAAATACAAATATGCGAGAGTTATTATAAATATGCGTGCCGTCTAAGAAATATTGGGGGGGCTGAGGTGAACACGGGGTAGCAACGGAAGTATTTAGGAACGTGTTTGTGTTTCACATAATATATAATACACGGAATATATACACTGTTGAACAAAATAATAGCTTCTTTTGGTAAATTCATTCATCATTCTCGGTTTTTCCGCATCGATCACTTAAAAAGGTATCCAATAACGATGCCGATGGCCGCTGCACTGGAAGTTTCTTCCCAGGTTTTCGTAGAATCCTGCGAAGGGCAATTTCCTTCCATCTTAAATATGTATGTATGTACCCTACTTAATAGTCGACTTGGAACCATGCACACATATAATCTGAATACAGCATCAAAACCGGTGTGTCATATGCTATTACTGTTCTGAGTTACATTCTGCGCTGCTCTGAGTTCCATTAAGAGTTCTTGTGAGCATTAAGTATCAAACTGGGTGTTGTTGGTCCTTTTGAGAATCAAACCCGATTCTTCGCCAACACTAACTGCTAATATTGCGAACGCCAATGTGCGTGTGCTCTGCCATAGTATGCGTGATGTTGATAAATCCGAACAAAGTTTTTACTTACGCATGATTTATTTAAGTTATGAATCAATTTTATCGCAACAACAACACAAATAATAAATTTAGTAAATCTACGCAGCTAAAGGCGAGAGGGTGGCAACTGCGCAGGCAGCGCAAATAGTTACTTTGAACCTTCGCTTTGGCGAGGCGAAAAGCCAAGAAAGTGGTGTGTAAGGATAATTTTGTATGTGCGCGCACACATATCTGCGTTACCATATAATACACACTGCGGTAAAATAGCGAAAGAGGAGCCTGAAGAAGATGAAATACTTTCGCAGCTGAGTTAGTGCACGGAGAGAAAATGTGGGTTCGATTCAGGGCATTTCCAAAGTCTTGGTGTTTAGATTGTTGTTGTCCTTGGCCGGTAATACTGAGACCGTTCCGGTTAAGTATACTCGACTGTCGTCGTAACGGATTTGTGTTTAAATTCGTGTCCACTTGGGGATTATTTCGATTGGGGATTGTTGGGGGAGAGAACTGGTGGAGAGAACATTTTCACTTGTTCTGTTTAAGTAAAATATTATATGTTGAAGTAGCTTTTTTCACTCAAAAATCGTTGCTGAGCTTTTGAGAGCAGCTTTCTATAGCTTCGATCATTTGTCTTCTTCAGTGAAAGCTTTTAAAATTGTTCCTTTCATAACTTTGTCCCAGGCACTGATTGGGGAAGTGGAAGTAATGTACAACTATTTCAATCCTTCTACTCAATTCTCCCAGCATTTAGGAGAGCTTCCTCTTCGTGCTTCAATTTTTTTTCACAGTGCCTGCTCGGCAGTTAAAGAGGTCGTTCACAGCTCCGTAAGTTGTTTGGCCGCACAAACACACGAACTTAGCATAGCGAACGCGTTTTTTCTCCCATCAACTGTGAAGGTGGAAAAGTGGCAACGGAGGCGGAGGCCGAGGTGGCAACAACATAAGCATAAGCAACAGCGTCAGCGACAGCGATAAAAATTACTTTCAAACTTGTTGGCAACGCCGTTGTAAACGTGCAACTTTCATGTTGAGGTGTTTCTAAGTTATTTATTATGATTTATATTTGCCGCCTTTTGTACGAGTGCATGAGCATGTGAATATTTACTATAAATGCTATAGTGATGGCGGGTGTTGAAGTGTCCGGGTGCTCGCGTACGCGTATATATATATATGTACACAGTCCAAATACGTTCGTTGTTGTTTTGTATGCTTGCGATTAGCACTTATATGGGGTTGTATATTATTTACGGAAATCATACTCCCAGGCGACGTCGCCCTCGTGCCGCACCAGCTCTTGCAGCTTAGTTTTCGACTTTATTTTCGCGACGCTGAGCGATAAGGTAAATATTAGTTCTTAGAATACGTTCAAAAGCAGTTCCGCGGTTAGTTGTGTTGCGGTGCACGAGACGTTTTTGATAACCTGGCCTGAATAATGGCCTTGGCGACACGGTGACACGGTCGAGATTTGGCATCCAGAATGATAGCCACATAATGATAAATTACAATCGAAATGCCTCTTCGCGAGCGAGCTGTGTCAGGCATCGCCCGATTATAAGGCGCTCGATTACTTGTATGAGCATGTTTTTATATGTATTGGATATACATCCATACTATTGTTGCATGTGATGTTCAAATAACCTTCCATTGAGTTGTTGACAAAAGACGCCTATCAAATTTGCTGATAGAAAATACTAAAACACACCAACAACATGTGTTGGCTTGGTTTACTACTTGTCAACGATAACAATAACAATGTTTATCAGTTATTATATAATATTACGAATGTGATAAGGAATTAACTGTTATTAGTCCATAAAAATGAAAATGTTATTAGTCTATATTAATAATACTAAATTAATTAAACCGAAGCTAATGAGCTTTGAAAATTATCTACCCAGGCAGTCATCTTTGCATGTTGACGGGATTAAGGTGGTAGGTTTTTCTTAGGTTAGGCAGGCCACTTTATTTTGTTATGTGAACTAAGACATATATTCTTGATGGAGAGAAATATCATTTATAATGTAAGTTCACCGTAGCTAATTAGCTCTAAACGATTATACTTTTATTTTCTGCGGACCCATTAAGAAATAATAATTTAGAATCTAGTAATCTTACGAGAATTCGACCACTGTAGGTCTCAGTCAACACAAAAGTTGAGGCATAAAAAAAAATGCGGAACAGCTTTTTCTCAAGAAAGAATAGCCCCTTTCCGTAACCGTTACGCACTTTTTTCCAGAGCTTGATTTTTAATGCTAGTTTAAAAATGTACTTGTAATAAATGAAATTGGCTTGATTAGTGCTGTTCCGGGTCTTTGCCATCGAAGCTTTTATTCGTTAGTAGTTTGCTGCACTCGGTATAGATATATGGGCACCGAAGATGATAAAATGGACATCCTTAAGATACTGTTATGGATGAAATCCTACAAGAGATTCTCAAAATTATCGATATAGCTGATACTCTACAGATATCAAAGGAACGTATTGGACATATCTTTAATGAATATGTGTCTATTCGAAAGCTCCGCCTGGGGTGCCACGTGAGCTTTCAAACTAATGAAAGCCTTACTTCTAAATGCATTCGCATTCATCCTATTTTCCGCATTTTGCCTTCCGTAACATTTTAACTTCTGAGGAAATTTAGCGACAGTGATGAAAAAATCGCCTAGACTAAACCGTTTTTGAATCAAATGCAATATGTCCTTTACCACAAAAAATGGTATCGAATGGTATCGAATGGTATGGAAGATCGCTATAATCGAAGTGAGCATTCTTGTGTGACAATAAAAAGAAGTCTCTGAGATTTCACAGTTATGGTTTTCTGGCTTCACTCCTGCTCTGACAATTTTTTAAAAGCTTGAACTTTTAATAAAACCTCTTTATTTTCTGATAATATCGATTTAACATAAGTGACATTTTTTAATTCTTTACTTCCCACAATTATTTGCGTTATCCAACTATTAAAACTCAAAAATTCATAGCTCACATATACATAAATATAACAGGACTAAGTTCAGCTTAAAGTACAAAGAACAGACAACTTCTCATTTCATTAAAAAACTAATTTCACCTGGTGAAAATACTGCACATATTCCCCATACACAACAACAACAGCCATAATGTGGTTGTTTAATTTTAGGGAGCAAACTTTGTTTGATTGAGATGTACTTTCTCAGCAGCGTTGCGCGTCTCTTCCACTTTTGGCGGCGCCTTAGGCAAACTGAAGAATTTCTATAAACAACAAAATGTTTGTGATTAAATAAATTTCATGTAGATCCACTTTTCACATGCACTTACGTCATGCTTGCCGAAGTGCCTCGCCTCCTCCATAGTGTCGGGTAGTTTCTTGTGCAACGTCTCGGGCAGAAACAATGCCGCGATGCCGCCGATAAGAAACAATATGCCCAGAATGTAGTAGGGCGCTCTAATATCCACGGTGGTGCCCAAGTAAACGAGATATGGCGCGCAAACGCCAACGGCATTTGCGAGAATCGTGCCCAGCGCGATGCCCGTTTGACGCATGCAGGTCGGATAAATCTCCATGCTTTGCAGATTGACCGTGAAGAAGGTCAACGCATTGAGGAACTTGATGAAAGTGGCCAGACCAACCATGACCATCTCATATTCGACATCTGAAATGTTAACGAAATGTGCGTGATATCTTTGGTTGGTGTTGAAAGTTTGCTTTTACCTGCGGCCAACATGATTAACGGTATGCAGGCGAAGAATGAGATGAGGAAAGAGGACGAATTCGTAAAACGACGGCCATAAGTGTCGCCTAGAAGAAGATAAGAGCATATATTTTAAATAATATTTCTACTTAAGATTTCTAACCAGCACCCACCCAAGTATCGGCCCAGAACATAAGCGGGTATTTCCACAATGCTTTGTAGCAGAAAATTCAGGAATGGATTGCCGCCCATGCGCGTGCTGAATAGAACGAGCGTGAAGTAAGAAACGGCAACAACACACCTGAAAATAGACGCACCATTGTTTTTGTTTTTGTGGCAACTTGATAGACTTTAAATTGTTGCCTTGCCTACAAATGGGCTGTGACCCATTTTGTGTAGCCACAAATAGCGAAAATAAAGAGAATGGAAGAATTGGGTTTAGCTTTTTTGCTGACCTACCAACTGAAGCCCATAATGGTTGTGTTCCGAGTCAGATGCCAGCCGCTGAAGAGCGACGCCATGCCGTATGTCACTTCGTCCGCCTGCTGGTTGGCGTACATCTGCGCCAGCTCCTTCTCCGTCATGTCGAATTGGCGGCCATTAATTTTTGCAATTTTCTTAAATTGCGTGATCGCTTCACGGTAACGGTGTTTGCTAATTAACCAACGCGGCGACTCAATGACGTATCTGTGAGGAGAATCGAATCGAATTGAGAAAGGCAACCAACTATGCAGTCGATATGTATTCGAGAAATTATAAGAGCAACAACAAAAATGCAACCTCCACTTGCTCCACTTGCTGCAACAAAATATTGTAGCTGGGAGAATATTGGCGGCACAGCCATAAAAACTCTTGAACATTTCATTTCAGTCCGGCAGATGGACAAGTGTGTTTAGAAGCGCTCGCTGCAGGGTGCGAGCAAAAAGCGGCACGTGTATCGGCGGAGTGGCGTGGCGGCAGCACGTGAAATTGAAACAATTGAATTGGTTTGATTGGATCCAGGGCAGCGCTCACCGGCCATTCGAAGTGATGTGATGTGATGTGATGTGTTGCGATGCGCTCGAATGAAATTCACAAACGAAATCGATTTGAAAGCGCACAAATCGACAGTCCCACTGGCAAATCGTTGCAGACTTGCCACGGTAACCTCACACACTCACACTCCCAGGCGCTCACATAGCAAGCCAAGCAAATGGATTGAGTGAATGAATGACCGTTTGAATGCGCGAGTAGCTGCCGCTTCATTCACTGCTCCCCGCCTTTCCCCTGTTTGCCTTGCCGACAGCATAGCGCTACACACGTACAACTCTACTGTACGTACACGTCGTATGAGCGACTTTCGTGTTTCTGCAGTTAAACTGTAGCGGTGGTACATTTAGTGCGATTTGGTATGCTCCTTCTGGAACTCAATATGTATTTCTGCACAGATTGTAAACATTTTTGTTGTTGCACTCATCATTCCCGTGTAGTATTTAGTATACGTGTGTGTGTGTGTGGGTATACGTACTTGAAGAAAATTAAAACTATTGCAGTTGGAATTGTTGTTAGCCACATAAAGACAACCCAATCACGTAGCCACCAGAAGAGCAGCGGCATCAGTGATGTGCCGATGGACCAGCCAATGCTCTGGTAAATGGCAATGATGCTGCGGTCTTGTCTGCGAAAAATAAAAACAAGCAAAAATCGAATACAACGTGTATGTATGTGTAAATGTTTGGGTGAAAGTCGGCGGGTGGGTGGTAGTGGGGCGCAACTTAAAGCACTCATACATGTACTAAGTAGTTAGTATGTCCCCAGAAGCATATTAAAAACAGACAAGTACTAGTTCTTAGTAAAGGTAACCGTTTGTGATTTGCTCTTCACTAGTATTTGCAATCCCAAGTAGATTAAAAATTCATGCTCCCATGAAAGCTAATTGATAAATGTAACGCGAGCTTATCCCTATACACAATTTAATGCTTACGCCTAGAGAGAGAGAAAACACTAGAGAGAGAGAGGGAGGATAAAATATTTCAGGCTACCGTTGAAGCTTTGCTATTGTAGCTTTGAAGGAGCATACTGGGTGAAGCATTGTGCTTTGAAACGATTCCGCGCAACCCTTTATTACACAACCTATGATGGATTAGGGGCTCGACATATGAAACCTATGTTCAGGAAATATGAATTTCCTCTAAAAAAAATATTATGTCATTATCCAAAGTATGAATTGGGTACATTTTATGATAAACAATCCCTATAATTATCCCTCTAGGGAATAGATATTCAATGAAAAAAAAACCAGCTGAAGAGAAAATGTAAGTTACTTGAGGCATTCGGTGCATTCGAAATATTGAATCGATGATTTGGGTGAATTTATCACCCAATGATTTCTTTTTCCGATGTTTTGCCTTTGGATGTGGGGGATGATGCATCATATGTTTTGAAAAGATATGATACAAATACAAGCAATTTTGTATCGAACTGTGTCTATCTATTGTGTATAATCTATTTTTAATCACAAATTTGTTTTTATTTGTTCATTTTTTAAATTTACATTTCTGCTCTTTCACTTAAGCTTCCTTTTAACAGGCACTAAAAATTAAAGACGGATAAGTATGACCCACTATAAACCCCAATGATGTGCCGTAAAAAAAGCCGAAATCGTTCGGATTAAAAATAGCCACCTTTCTAGAACATTGTCTTACCACACGCTTTTATATCTCTGATGAACCGAAGAGAGCTTTGTTAGCAAATAGTCAGTTGCTATCTATAACATGGTATGGTATGAATATTGGTAAAATTAGTAGAAGGCTTAAAGTTCCAAACCAGTTTTGTAGTAGTTGGATGGCTAGACTATGCTTCAAGGGCCAAATGGCTGCCACCCATAGCTTACACATAAAATCTCTTTCTTCTTGGTATAACTACTAAAAAAAAGCTATTCAAATTCTTGCTTCGTCTCTTCGTAGTCTTACAAAAAAATTAAAAGAAAAAATATGAAAGAAAATACACCTCCAAAGTACAGAAGCACTAAATGTGTGAGCGCATATGTTAGCCAAATGTTTCGCACACAACATTACGGTATTTAATTAAGAGTTTGACAATGTGTTCGTAGTGATTGTTTGTTTGTTTTATTGCAACACTTACTCTCTCGATATTTCCATGCCAATAATCTGTGGCGATTGAAACAAACTATTCACCGCAAAACCAGTTAATCCCGTACAGAAGAGAAATACATAATAGAGATTGGTGGTTACAATGGAGAAGGATCGTCCCAGCGCGCAGCAACCGATACTGATGTAGTAGACAAGGCGACGTCCAAAACTAAAGCAGCGCGAAAAAGAAAAGAGAAAATGAATTAAAAGAAAGAATTGATAAGAAGAGAGACGAGACAAGAGAGAATTTAAGTAGTAAGTAGTTGTTGTAAGTGGTTGCAGTTGAGCCGAGAACTGCGTCAGCGGAAAAACATTTTCAATTATCCGCCTGCCGCCACATTACTCAGCTTTACAGTAAATTTCTACTTAATCCTACGGTGGCCGTGGCCAATGCCAACAGCCACTGTGGGCTTACGAAGTGTTGTGGCACTTACACATCACCCATTTGTCCCAGCACAAATGATCCGATGACTTCTGTCACACGTCCCACAACAAATGTGTTCGTCACATACAGGTCTTTGGCGCACACCCAGTTCTCCTTGCTCGGGATGGTGCCCTCGTACCAGGTCTGATCGTAGCTCCAACCATGCTGGCAACCTGCAACGGAATAGTAGACGGAACAGTAGGAGGGATGCATAAATGGCTCTGCGGAGGGCAACAATCAACAATAAATAGATGTATAAGTTTGTATGTGTGTGAGGGAGTGACGAGCGTAAGTGGGAAATGAAGCTAAATGTAAGAATGCATTGCGAATTATGAGCTCATACAACTATATATATGTGCATGGAGGCGTTAGACTGGCCGTCCCCAGGGAAAGTCGCAGCGTCTGTGCCGCTACATCTTCACAGAAATGCGCACAAATATACCGTTTTCCCGAGTTTCCAACTGTTTGTTAGTTGATATGTTCTTAGATTACAACAAAATTAAGGCAAACCGACTCGATCCAAGATGCTCCGTAACAAATCTAAACAAAACTAAACTAAACTCGAGCAGAGTACAAACTGAGCAAACCGAAATATATTGAAACCAAAATGAAATTCAATGAAACGGAGCAACCGAAGCCAAGTTTGAGATTGCAGGGAGTTGAGGCGAGCGTTGAATTGTAAGTGGAAGTACAAGTACAAGTGGAAGTGGAAGTGGCAGTGGTAGTGAAATGAAATCGCATTGCTGTTGTAAGTGAAACGCATTAAAGTGCAAAGTTGTAAAAAGTTATGCCCGAGCAAATGGAAAAGTTACTTTTCCTCGTCACACGCAGGCCGCCTTGTCTCCTTTTCTTGAAGGGAATTCCTTCTTCCTTCTTGCTTCTTGCACCGCGCCATTCATGTTGCTTTGCTGCTCATTGATTTAGATTTTATTACGAGCATTGCACTTTTGCTCTCGCTTTTATTCTTATTTCTTCAATTATTGTGCGCCGTTTGGATATAAGTTTTCGCATTTTCACAATTTTCGAAGAGATATTTATTTGTATGATTTGTAGAAAATTATTGCTCTTGCAAGTAGCAAGTTTTTGAATTTTAATGTAGAATTTTTGAAAACTGCTATGCTGTGCTATACATATACTCGTAGAATGCAAAAGTGTAAAAGACTTCAATTTTTTGTAGAATGACTTACAATTGAATATCTGTTGTTTATCTCTTTTGTTGAGGCATTATAATACTTAGATCATCAATATTGAAGATTGCGGATTGAAGATTGAAGATATCGAATATTAATACATTCACCAATAGAAGAAGAGAGACGCCGTTTTAACCCTTACACGTTAGCTTTTGCTGACTTGTCAAATCAAGATAAATGAAAATCACAACAAAATTAATAAACAAACTCAAAAAGTTAGAGAAGTGGTTTACCCTAAACATTCTAAACAGTTTAAAAAACAAAGGCTTCTTTGACTTGTTTCATTTAGTGCTGCCAATTTATTTTTATGTGAGTGGCTTGTTCGTTTCAGCACTCTCTGAGTCTTGGAAAAACAATTACTGCTTAGCAGTAAAGTTTCTTTGGGTTTTATAAAAACTATTCCGAGATCTAAACGAGTGTGTTCGGGTTTCTGTGCTGCTCATGCCACCTCAGCGTTGATTTTGGAAGTTTTCTCGCCGAATTATTTAGACGTCGAGCTGCTCAGTCTTCTTTAAATGAATTTCCTCTTCCAACAATGGCATACAGTGGGCATTAAAGTTATGTAAACAAGAGTTTTAAAAGCACAGTAAATTTTTTTTCTCAATGCGCGACCTTAAACCATTCTCTCTCGAAAAACACACAAGAAGATTTCATCCATACCCAATATCGTTTTCGTCTCGCACTTGTCCGCAGTCATGTTTCAACTTCAATGCTATCTTCAAACTCATTCCTTCTCTTCGAATCAGACCCTATAAATTAAGCAGCGTTTTGCAACTCGTTTTGTTTTGCTCACTACACTTCAGCTTGTCCCGCTCGTATTTTATGGATGCAAATTTTCGCTCTTCGCCACAAGTCAAATCCCCTTTTTTCTCTCAAATAGCAATAGAAGCATTTCTTTCTTTCCACACAGACTATAAATCAATTTGCCGGAGCTGTTAGGCGGCCAATGTGTGAATGGCGAAAAAAGTTACAAATGCTCGTACATATGTATGTCAAAACGAGTTAGTGTATGATAAAATATGTATGGGAGAGTTGGAAACCTGAATGAAACGAAATTACAAATTAACAACCCGAGGGGAGAAAGTGCAACAATGCTTTAAAGACGTAATGGAGAACTAAGTACATTAATAATAAGAACAGATCTCAGATGACAACCCGACATGAAATAAGGCGGATTTCATGGATTTTTCATTATGGTTTGAAGAAACCTGAACTCGTTAAATAAAGACAAAAACTACTCAAAACAAATTCATTTTTGAAAAAATAATGTTCGATGTATCTATCGCAATATGCGTCAGCTAAGTCAAGGGTGCAATAATTTTTTTTTATGCAAATTATATTCGTTGGAAAGTTTTAGTCTACTCTTGATCTGGGAACACTAATTTTAGTTGAAATTTCAAAAAATTCAACGTTTTCAATGAAATGTTTTAACGTCTTCAAAACACGCAATCTTTTTGTCTGTAAAACTTATAGGATAAGACTATCTTACGTTCCTTCAGTAAATTTATTTGTATGGCACCGATCGGCTCACGGAGTGGCTATTTGAATTTTGGGAACAGATTTATGTTTCAAGGGTAAGTGTTGCGTTCTCGAGCTCGAAATTCACTTTGGAAAAGTTCAGAACGTTTGGCACCAAAATGTATTGAATCGATCTATGTGAGATTCTGAGAACCGCCCTTATTTGTGAGCAACAGATTTGCGATTTACACGTCATACATGAGACTGTCCATAGCAGTAAAAAGTGAGCTTCATCTTGGGGTCACCTATAGCACCACACCTAACTTAATCTAGTGCATAAATCTTTGAAAATGTCTCCTGTACTTTATAAAGTGGTTTGTAATAGGGAAACCATTAGAAACTCAAAGAAATCCAATATTATATTTTATGCTCTTCTAGAGCTCACCTTCAATGTGAAATCCGCTCCTTAGATGTCTTTAAAGAACTGCAGGTCCCAATTGAATTACACAAAATACTCGCATGCCTCTAATGCAAACTCCGTTATATATAATACGTGACAATGTTTGGATAAGAATGTTGTGCCATGCATGTGATAGAACACAAGATAGATAGATTTGATTGTTTTATTTGCTTACATACGATACATGTACAGTTACATATTGACGTGGCGGTGTTTAAGAGTTCAAAGGCAACTTACTTCCAAACACAGCATATATGTTGGTGGATGTGTGTTTGTAAAGCTCGCAGCCATTACTCACCTGTTACATTTGACTTGGTTGTATTCCAATGCAGCCAATCGTTGATTTCCGTGAAATTTGCATTGTACATCTCGCAGTTGCTGTGCTTGCTGGTGCCGCGATTATCCTTCTGTCTGTATGTATGTGTGCGCATTGGTTTGTGTAATTGTTGGTGGCAGCAGAAATGCAAATACAAAGAAGAGAATCGAGTTTAAATTTTAATTTCCACCATGGGAGCGACTTATTAGGTGGAATAAAATGAAATCAAATCGAATAAAATAAAGTGAAATAACGGAGTCTAACCGCGCACTCGCTGGTTCGATGAACAGCGTGAAAAGTCAACAATGAACAGGTGAACAGCTGCCAATTGTTGGTGGACCAACTCACCTTGTTCTTATTCAAATAAAGCTGATTCTCTTACGAAATGAAAAATGCTTTCACACATGCGTACATACTTAGATTCATAAGGGCAGCACTTAATTTATATTTTCGTAAGTATGTATCTATGTACGAGTATATCTCAATATGATTTTTTTTTAGAGAATTGATTGAATGAAATCAAACATTAATTATTAAAATTAAAATTAATTTTTAAACAAGTTTTACTGCACCCTTTTGTTCATGAAAATATATTCTTAACTCCAAATAATTATCCGTATGCATGGTTTCATATTAGATCTGTGTTATATATTCAAACTTATTTCAAAAAAAAAAAAAATAAAATAATATTTCTTTACAGTTAAGTACACCCCTCATAACGAAATCACGTATGCACGCACACACGCGCACATGTATTTGTGCAGTCACCAATTTGCATAGTGCTCACATTACTATGCGCATACTTACGTCGGCAACGTTATACGCCGCCACTCATCCAGCGAGTAGTTTGTGAGCTCCTGCCCCGGCACGGTGCACCAGTGTTCGGGGATGTCGAGCGCCAATATGATATTCATATATACCATCGAGCCGGCGGCAGCCAAAGCCAGCACGAATGTGATGTTGTAGATGAGCTGGAAGCGTCCGTGATTGCCGACGCGTTCCATGATCTTCTGAAAGGGATCATTTGCTTCCGACTCATCGAAGTCGCCCTCCTCATCCTTTGGCCCAGTTTGTTTCTTGACATCGCCATTTTTTTCTTCAAGCAACATTTTTTTTTTTTTTTTTTTTTTTGAGTATGAGTAGTTAGATGTGCATCCAGTTGTTTGCGAGCGTCACTTGAAACTTGACGATTTGATTATAGTTAAGCGCTGCGCTTCAGTAATAGACAATGGTTTGCTGAAAATAAAATCGTATTTGCATAAGGATTAAATGGCTTCGATAAGCAAGGCGAAATAAAGATTTACTACCCCACTTAAGTACTCATATTAAACTTTTAATTCTTCATTGTCATAATAAAGCGAAGATGTGCGCAATAAAGTGAAGTGCTTTATTAATTTATGGGGCTTATATATCTAAGTATTCAAAGGTTCTTTTTACACACACACACAGCAAAGATTGTTTGAAAGCAGCCAATCTTTCTTACATGGTCACATTTATATCCAAATCTGGTTTAGAACACAAGTTCATAAAACCATGAATTTTATTTGGATTTTGTTTCAACTTTGGAAAATTGTTTACAGCGAAGATTTAAATATTGAATCCTAATAAATTATATTCCTCGTTACCTGGTGAAAGATTGAGTTCAAAACAAATTACGACGCAACAATTTTACTTTTAGGAAACAATAACTTTCACACTCGTTTTTTCGGCCGTTTTAGCACTACATACAGTTATTTTCCGGGTATGGGCATTGCGATCGTATTCTTCTTATATTTGTATTTTTTAAGAAAATAAATATTATATTTGGACACAGTAGTCAGCCTGCAACCAATATAATCAATTAACTAACCAAAAGTTCACATTACTCACTGGTAAAACAGAATCATATAGTGAGTGGTGAAATGAAAATAAAACTATTAAGATAGTCTCGATTGGGATGCAGTCGGACTAGTATATTTTCTTGCATATCTCAAAAGTCCAAGTTTCATCAAAACTTCATATAATATTAAAAAATATTGCGCTAGAACTCCAAATTCATTATTAGATGAAATTGTGAATGGATTACAATCATATCATTGGTATCATATCAAATTATTCTATGTGACATACATTCACTAAGCTTTATTACTACATTTTGCTTTATATCCAAGATATTTATATATTAGTCTAATTTACACAAATCACTGTATTCATCATATTATTGCTGTGGGCAGGTAAATACCAATGACATATTGATTACAATGACAATGCTAATCGAAATGCTCTCATTTAATTTTATTGAAATATCTTGCGTTAATCGATATATATGGTATGAAGTCAAACGGAAGATCGAAAATTCCTATTTAGTATATACCGATTTCATTTACTTTTGGTATTAAACTAAAATATGCTCATAAAAAAATATTTCCCTCCAATTTTATTAACAAAACTCACACAATGATCAATATATTCGGCATAAGATCTACTAGCTTAACCGAAATTATTTTGTGTAGAGGATGGGGAAATCCATAGACTGGTCTTATTCATTTTCGGTACTGAACATAGTATATCCAAATGATAAGTTTACCACATTTGGTTCAGAGATCTTATGTATTGATCGGGAATTACCGAACCGATTTTATCCATTTTATTAAGATATCTCGCATTTTGACTGATATTTTCAGTGCAAAGTCATCCAAAGCCAGGAAGATCCTCACATTGGCTATTTGGAGGTTTGAAAAGATAAAGTCCTATCACGTTTTAATTTTTATTTATTTTTTGAATGAAACGCAGTTGAAAATGCATGAGTTGAAAAATGCAAAAGTTATGCATTATTCCCCTCAGCTGTTGCAACGTACAAAAGAGCGCCCATTAAGTCAATCAACACTCAGTTGATACCTTACATTCTCACATATTCACCATAAATTATCGTTAATGTGCATTTGATCGTATATATATATATATATTGGATATTGGATATTGGAATGAAGACATCCATTTTTATAAGCATTGTTAAGGTTGCGTTCGAAAGGTGAAAACGACTTACAGATTAAAGGTAAAAGATCATTCAGCGACATAATGTCGGATTTGGTCGAATACACAGTTTTAACACCCCATTTAATAATGTCCAAATTTATGAGATCTGTTCAAATTTGCTCTCAGAAGATCGTTCAAATTAACAGCCGACTTCTTGGAGGAAATTGCGACCATACAGCTTTAGGTCTAATAATAACACGTGGCTGGAGCTCGGCCTCGACGACATAAGGCCTGACAACCCACTCGGCGATAATTAGTTGCCATGAAAGCAGCACAAAAGCCACGGATAGCAACCAAAAGCAATGTTGACCAGAAAAACAGCAGGCCAAAGCTCACAAACATGTGTAGCGCCAACAGCTGATGAGTAACAGTTAAAAGATGGCATTGCTTCCTGGAATTTCACTTTATTTTCATCACATATTTTGCGGGCGATTTTTGGATGTTTCATTTGCGGTTAAGTAAGAAATCGTCTCCGTTTATGCAAATGGTTCACGATTTGCAATTTCACAATTTGACACAGTTTTTGTTGAAGCATTGCAGGGTTAATATTTTCATGCATTTTTTTTTTGTTTGAATCATTTAAATTAAATTAAATTTTAAAAAATTTCAGCGCGTGATGAAACTTGGTTGAGCAACTCTTTCTTACCCTTCCAGAATTTATTGATAGTCCCAGAAGATTGCAGGAAATTGATTTTGTAATATATTTCCGTGTTTTTTAACTAATTGGTGCAAAATCTACCGCAAGTAGGTACTCGAGGAAAAAACGCAAAAAAGTAAACAAAACTTTCCGCTTTCCGCTTTCCGCTTTCACTTTGAAAACTATTTCAACACAATATCACATTAGAAGCTATAAAATGACCATTCACTTATCAGTTATATTTGCCACTAGCAATTTATTACAACAATTTAAAATTATGAACACTTATTAAACGCAATACCGTTCGAGCAAGTAAATATTATTAATACAGTTATTTCGTTAGAAGGCCGTGTTCTAATTTAACTCTCAACTACATTCTTGTTAACGTGAACTTCTCCGAGATTTTGATCTTGTTTTGGTAAGCATTATATTTAATCTGACATTAAAATACCATCGTCAAGAATTAAAGTCAAATTATCACGAAAGCAGGGCAGGGCAAATAAAATGTTGTTGGCTCGGTTATCGGTGCTGATAAATAGAAAGCGCTACCTGATAAGCGAGTTTAATTGTTTTACTAACGCGCTGTGGACTATTTGCGTACAAATGCTTCACCGCTAACATACCTACGCATAACATAGGCACGTATAGTATAGCAGCGCATGTGTACTTGCTTGTTGCAATGTATGAATGATGTATAGAAGAAGGTGGTTAGAAAATGCTTGGCGATCCAATGATTACTTCTGCCCGCTTCATCGACCGTAATAATAATAGTAATAATTAGTTTAGTATACAAATGAGACAGCACCTGATTACCTGCTTACTATACCTAACATAACATAGTATACGGTATGGCTTGTTCTTATTGAAAATAGCCAGACGAGCCTTATAAACTGAGTTAAATAGGGTAGAAAGTGGTAGAAAAGGGTAGCAGTATGGATATCGGAAATCATTTACTTTTATTCATATATAACTTTCATATATGTTTCGATCATGAATTCGAATATTGTCGGCCTGTGCAAAAACGTGCTGGCATTTTATTTGAAGAAGTTTTGACGGAAATTTAGAGTGGGTACTTAAGTGAGTAGATTTATTTGATTATTAAGAAGGAACTTACATAAGTATTGATAATCTTGACGCCAAGGCGTATTCTGTGTACTTGTTAAGTTTATGCACTAATATATATATACACAATGCGTTAGAGATGTTCGAAGATAGTGTCCACTAATTTTAAACACCATGGAAACACGCTTATGGATTACACCATCTTATGCTTAAGCAATAAAGTTCGACACACTATAATACTTCGAATATATTGAGTACTTGATATGAGTGTTGGACGATGCCCACTCGATTTCAATCATATTTGATTTGTTTCAAAAATCAATCTTTCCTGGCTTTTATTGGTTTATTCATTATGCAATTGACTCACTAAATTTTAAATACGGGCTTGAAAGGTTTATTACAAGAGCATGACTTTTCATATTCGCGCTATACGTTCATTGAATATAACGGGTTTTATTTCTTTTTTTTTTTTGGAACATGTTCGATATGATTTCACATATTGTTATTTTTAGAATGATTTGTATGCCTAAAAATAATACAACTTCCGTTATAAAAATTTAGCATGGCTTATGAAAAGTTTTGATGGATATTTGGATGACTCAGGTTACTTAAAAAGTATTATTACTCGTCATAAGACATTGACAAATATTGTGTACTTTTTTCGACGATGAAATCCAAGCGGAAACCTCGTAAGAGAAGTGCAGTCTCAGGAAAGTACCTTAACTTCCCTCAAGTTTGTTCGCATTACTCACCGTTCTATGATCTCAACTGCACGATCTTTTAGTATACTAATCTTGAATTTAGAGTACAAATTTCGCTTCACAACCCCAACACCACATTTATTATTATTAATTACAGATGATTAGATTTTTTGGCCACCACTGTAAGTAACTTGCGTTAAGTGGGCAAGCTCTGGGCAATTCAAGAGTATAAATACAAGAAGATGTTCCTTTTTCTCTCACACTAGAATCCCTCATCTTTGAGTACATTTTCTGCATAAATCTCTCAAAGCTCTCACCAGCTTCTTGGGTAGGTGAAAAGGTACTAAAAATAATGTTCTGGCAAGTTAAAGGTGCTATATTACTACTGCTAACCTTGTTGTTAACATTTTTATGTGTTTCTTTTTTCTTTTAAATGATCATTACGATCTTTGCCGTTTGAAATAGAATAGTTTATGCCGAATGCATGTGAACTGCAATCTCTCCCGCTTTTGGATGGGTCTACAATCTAATTATAACCTAAGTAAGCCAGATAACATTATTGCCGTTAAATTAACATTATTAAACCCATAAAATTTGTATAAAGTGTATCGGTGGAGCTTTATGATGGGCTATTTACACCGTGTGATATTATCACTCGGTGTTTCACGGTGATGACTTTTTATCAGTGTTGACCGAATACATTGAGGAGATTAGTTATTGTAAATCTTTCATAAAATTTGAAACCTTGCATACCAATGAGATGTTTTTCTATTTTATTTACAAACTGATTTCAAACGCAAATAGAAGAGATGATTATTACGTACTTATATGTAATTGCAATTACTATTTGTCTAGACCTTAGATAAGAAATGCCAATGCATGAGCATACTGATCAAAGCTACTACGCAATATGAAAATGCCCCTGCATGTAAGCGCTGGTATAGGTTTCCACTTCAGGAATTATCTGTTGCGGACATACTCATTTCATTGCGTCTCGTTATGCTCATGTGTATTGACAAAGACTTGAGGGTGGACTAACGCCAGCTACAATTGTTTATATAATTTATTAAATAATTAAAGTGTATCTTTTACGAATTCGCCTACCAATATAATATTATACTATTATTATCGTGATAATTAGTGTAAGTTGTTGGGACTATTTTATGACAAATTATTACATACCGGTAGACTATGTTTACTTACAGACTATATATGTACATACAAATTAAACAAGTATGGGAAATTATTGATGTCATAATTGCTAATGACGTGCTATATGGGCCGCATATTATATAGTAGTACAATTTAGATAAGAAACATACTTACATACATACATAAACATGTATACATACATATGTATATACCCCAAGCAGCAAGTGGTGCGAACTGATAAGAGGTGAAATGTATTGATGAAAATAAACGCTGCATTGCACCGAAAGAAATGAAAATGACGGGCCCTAAAAGTAAATCGATCATTCATAAAAATAGAACTTTCATCATGTGCATATGTATGTATGTATGAGTATTTTTTCTATCAATAGTTATATTTTATTTTTTGTTTGAACTTATATAGTTTTAAAATGTAATATTTTTATGAGCGTCAGTTACCTCAAATGATTACAAGATCTGAAGGCGCAACTGATAAGTTGTCTACGATCCAGCTTTTAGAATTAGAAGTTTATGAAATTCTATGTCTGAATCTTGTGTTCTCTTATGTACAGAATCTTTAATCAAAGCGACTATATCCTTAAAAACTAATTGAACAAATTTAAAAATTTAAGATTTTTAAGATAAATATCTGATGTGATGGCCAAAACCATCTTTTAATAACAGATATTCTAGGAGGCTGATAATAAAGCCCAGGGAGATATTCTTCTGCCTTCGTCTATTGGTTAATAAAGTTCGAAATGCCAAGCGTTAGATAATAGACAATCGAATACATTATAGCAGTGATTCAAAGAGACTGGCAGCACTTACGGGCTTACGGAGCAATCTTGCGCTAATATCTCTTCTAACACATACGCATAAGGCGTTACTTTATTTGGTGAAGACATTCTTTTTACAGCACCAAATAACATTTTAGTAACTCTTTGGCTGAAGTTAGCGTCCATGCCTTACGTCCACTATAAAAAATGTAATTTATTTCAAGGCTTAAGTTCTTAAAATAAATAAGAAAATTTTTGCACTTTAATTTTGGGCAATAGTTTATCTTTTGAGCCATTCACAATAGTAAAACGTGTTTAAAACCTCTAAAAGAAAACTTGGTAGCATTGAAGAAAGCGGTTACATTACTTTATTGAGCTATCCCAATACTCTCTTGTGTCGAATTCAACTCGCTAAAAAGAGAAGAGAGCATCACCCAAGATAACCAGTAGAGAAATAGCGAATCGAAGACGACCCCAAAATGAGCGACCAAGTAACGAGTTTCCATTAAAACCGAATCAATTGCTCGTATTTTAAAATTTGAACTGTTTTGATTACCTTGTTTGTGAAACACTTAGACTTTTAGACTTGGGATTTCTGTTACGTGTTTCAGATCTTTGCAATGATCATTCTTTACTGCTCTATATAATAGGCAATTTTTTCAAAAGCAGGAACAGTGTGATGCATTTCTGTTAAAATTGGAGAAAGAAAGTATTTGTCTAATGAATTTCGCAATACAAAGGGTTTCTTATAAATGACATACATCAAATTCATAAGCAAATTTTTGATCGATGACTGAGAGAGAGACTGAAAAGAGAGGGCTGAGAAAATAAAAGCCATGCGCGAGATGACTGAATGAAGAAATTGTGAACAGCACGTAAAAAAAAAAATTAAAAAATTAAAAAGTGCAAACATATTCCAAACTCTTTGGATACTAAGATGTGAGTGATAAGTTTGGATGATGATAAGTGATAGCATTGGTGCCGATTATATAGACCTAACTATTGAGGCAATGGTTCACACCGTATCTAGTGCTGCCAGCCTATAGATACATTAATTCATTACAACCGTTAGTTTATATATTTCCACTAAACAGTGTATATGGTTCACTTTTATTTTCGGGGAATAATTTTCATGGCTTTTACCGTAACATTTCTTTGCCTTTCGATATAAATCTTATCGAGATTCTGATCCACTACATTAGCACTTATACTTATAATTTTATAAAATTTTTACCTTCAATTTACTCTAATTGACTATAACTTTGGTGATGACTTTAAATGTTCAAATTTTCTTTTTAGCGAGTGTATATTTCAACGCAAGACGTGTTAAAAGTCCGTGGGAGAGTTAATAAAAACAAGAACTTCACAACATTTTTGTTGTGTTTGAAAACACTTCACTTTTTATGTCAAAGAGTAAATGCTTTGCTTATTAAATTTGATTTCCGAACATTTGAAATGAATACCTCTATGCGCACACGTTTAGCTTGATACTAAGAAATAACCGAACTGTCAAGTTGGAGAGAAAATGTCCTACAAAAGACAATTGAATGAGGAATACGACAATAAACAAAAGCAATTTAATAATTTAAAAGCGAAACTAAAAATCCGTCATACTTTCACATATATGTATGATTTTATAATGCACATGTAAGTGCATCTGTAAATATTCGCCGCTTAGTATATAATAGGCGGCTTCATTGATAAGCGAAAACACACGAAAGTGTGTGCGAAAGTGTCTTCTGGTACTTAAGTAAGTACTTTGATATTTAAATATGTATGTGCGTATATCTTCCGAAACGTGCTTACCGACTTGTTGTCATTTTCGTCATGATACATATACTATATATGTCCAGATATGTCCCTCTGAGTAAGACTCTCAATTTAATTAGCACTTCTAGAGTTGAAGATTTAGCAAGATAAAATGTTTGGCGTAAATTTATTGCGTATGCGTCTCCAAAAAAACAAAAAAAATAAAATTAATTATCATAATGCAAAATTCGTTTCGCCATATATACAGGTCAATATTCTAATTAAGGCAACGAAGTGTGCGATTAGCGTTTGGATGAGTTGAAATAAAATACCTGAACAATTATATTAAACCTTTTAATTTTAATTATTTAATTTTTATGTTGTAAATTTATAACAATATATAAAAGTAGTTTAACATTTAAACACAGTTTCAAAATGTTGCAGTAAGACGGCTTTTTTCTTGAGTCCCGATATTATAACAGAATTAGTATGAGAAATAATAAGAAAGAACTATAATCTTTCATTTCTTTATAATCATTTTTACAGGGTATACATGTACTTCTATATACTGATACTCTGTCACTACGCTCATGGGTTTAAGTATGTGGGCATATTTATAAGTATGCTTCTTAAATTATACTCTCATATTCATACGAGTATTTGCTAGTATACTTGACATACATACTTACACTTACATACTTACTTGATATACATCCACACGTACACATATGTATTATGAGCGAAATTTACAAACATGACGCTGCGTCTTTCACTTGGGGTAATCACCATATTAGAAGCTCAGAATCAAATATTTTATTGCTTGGGACACTCCTACCACTTAGCTGATGGTCACACACCTGTACTTCCCCCTTGGAAACTGAAACTTGAATATTCGTAATATTTTCATACATTTTTTTTTTTTTTAATTATGGCGAATAGTTGAAATAACATTTAGGGTCTTTATGAATACATTTGGTCATTTGCATGTACATAATAGTATATAATTTTATTTGCGAGAACCTTGAAATGTTTTACAAAAAATGCAGCTTATTAACAATTAATAATAATATCAATAAATATATTTTTCTATGCAAAGTAGGAAATATGAGACACCGTAATAAATAATTTCAAAAACTACCCTATACAATCGCTCCATTTACTCAAGAAATTATAAGTGGTTTAGTGTAGAGCAAAAGGGTCCGTGGACTTTTTGGATCTTTTTGGACTTAATTTCGATTTCTTATGAGTAGAGGGTAATCCCGCTAAAGTAATGCTTCGGCAAAGCAATAAAAAGCATAGCCTTAGCTGGGTTGTGCGTTTCATAAATGCCTGAAATAATATAAAAGTACCTATAAATAAGTTTTAGTTTGCTTTTTACATAGCTGTGTGTTTATGTATATGTTGTATGTGTTTGCATAACACAGAAAGTAGAAAGATAATGATGTGACCTAATTATGCGGATGTATCGTGAGTCAGTGGTGTTCATATTTAAGGCTTTGTTAATTCAAATACCTCCTTGTCTCAATTACAATAGGAACCACAGCTAGTATTTCCTTGTTAAAATGTTTGCTAATCTCTTCGCACAGCACTTTTTGCACCGTTTCATATTTTGAAATATGGGTGAGCCATCGAACAAATCTGCCATAGCGGGGTATCCGAAACCACTTATATATTGGAGAACATTGAAAGAGTTGACGCCAAGCTAAATGGCACATATCTCACACAAACCTAACCTCAAACATCATGGAAGTGCTATAGAAACCAATCTCCCGTCATTCTATATAGCTTCACAGTTCAAATTGTTGTAATAATATTAGGTATTCTTTAACACGTATATATTGAATTCTTTCACAGATTTAGATATACATAAATTCCATTACGCTGAACGATTTTTGCCAGACGTAACATCGTAAATCTGCTATTCTTAAAAGATTTTAAAAAGTTTTTTGTTAGTTGAAGTGAATATTAATAACAGTTTTTATTGTTCAGAAATCGTAGATTCTGGCATTCCAATTATCTGGAGATATACGGTGTTTAATAACCGAAGTAGCAAATTTTGTTCTGCTTATATTTATTGTAGTAAGCAATAAGTGAGCGATTGTACCGATCATTCACTCCCGCTTCTCTCTTTGCAAGTAAATTCTAGGTTACCATATGAACCAGAGAACTAGAGCATTAGAAATAATTTTAAAATTGTCGAGATCTAGGGAAGTGTTTAAAAAATCGCAATGATAGGTTGAACAAACATTTTGTCCAACTGATTGGAACTCGATAAACTGGTTTTTGTGATGAACCCTTAAGTGGCTCTTCAGCAATAGCTTGTATTCGAGCAATGTGGTGGCAGTGGCGCAGTGAACAGGGCAACACTTTATTACGCGATGCCTATGGTGATCGCACATCCCCAAACGTCCCTAAACGTTTATTGTATACGTTTATTGTTATAAAACTTCCGTCCAAAACTCAGCTTTAATTTTTTTCTTCCAGGGTTGAGCCTGCCGGATGATTAAACCCATTAAATTTAAAGTAGAAAAGAATAAATATTCCAACAAGATATTTATAGAAGCTGGAATGCATTTCCACCATTTACTAGCATTTTCAATAAATAAGACAATCAACTACACATTCCGGGCAAAATAAAAGTCGTTGCATTCAATTTTTAGATATGTGTTTTTTATTTGGAAATCTTTCAATACTTTTATTTATACTAGTAATTAATATTTAGTTTTTGCTCTTCTCTGTGCCTTCATAAACATACATACATACATTGAAATGCAGTAGCTTCGTTAAAATTAATTTTATATATTTGCTTTCAAATGCAATTACTGAAATTTGCTTTCATTTCCTTTATTAAATTTACTCAATTTCGATTGTTTATGCTTGTGTGTAATTAAAATTCACTTATCTGCTGTTTAGCACATATTTTTCAATTTTTCCGAATTTCAATTTGCTTCTGCTAGAGGTTTCCACAACGACACACAATTAATTTACTCATTTCAATTGCCATAATAGCACACGGCTCAAATTCAGGAGATTTCTTTATTTGTCAAGTTCATTTCAAGCTTTACTAATTGTTTCGTATGGTTTCTAAATTTCTGCACAAATTTCTTCGATTTCTTATGTTTAGATTTCATGCTATATGTACAATACAAACAAAGTGTTGTTGTTGGATTTTTATGCCAGCTTGTTTTTGGGTCTGTCGGCAATGCTGCGGTATTGTAGTGGAAATGTGTGAAAAAAGTGGTGAAATGGAAAATTTTATACGCAAAATCAGTTTCATTTCAAGAGTTGAATTGTTGTTGTAAATTCCAAAGTACTATTTTCTTTTAAAAGTACAGTTAGGTAACGGAAGCGTACAACCAACGAACGGTAGGTCAATTGAAGTGCGGTTTTGGACAAATCGGACTTGATTGATGCATGAGAAGTGAAAAGTTGGTTGCAGAAAATTTTTCAAAAACAAAAATAGTTCACTCAAAAGCTTTTAAGTTTGTATGTAAACACTTTGCTTTTTTTTAGCATTAAATACCTTACCTTGGCTTTATGATTTAGTAAATTTTTACTTATTTTATTCGAACAAGTTGTTTGTCCATATTTTGCATGCCATCGTACATTCTAATACGTATATACAAACATTCATATTCGATATTTGCTTCCATTTGCTTCCATTTCTTCACTTGCAAACCAGTTTTGGATAATTTTCTTTACTAACACAATTATTTCAAGTTTTACTATTTCTGTTCTACTTTTCCACTTTTGTTTTACTTATCCATTTTTAATTCTTGTGTTTTTTTTTTTTATAATTTAAAAAGCGTTATTCTCGCGTTTGCTGCTAACACTTGCAATAATTTACAATAAGATAAATTTAATTTAATTTTTTTACTTTATGTTTTAAATGCGTGTCTGTAATGCTTAGTTTAATTACGTTCGTTTAAAAATTAATTATGATTTGATTTCCCTAATAAAGTATTCATAACAACTTTGGCGTGTGATTTCTACACACTTAAAGTACATGTATGTATGTATGTATATGCATATCTTTACATAATTTCAATAAGTTTGTATTGTTTCGTTTTGATTTCATTCCTTCAACCAACGACCTAACACTTAAACTTTGTGCTCTAACTACTTGCATACGGATTTTATTATTAATTAAAGATATTTCTATTAAATTAATATATTTCATTCTCCATCGTATGCACTTAGACACATACATACAATTCAATTTGTCATTTTCTTTTGATTATTGCTTATTGAATACATTGAATATTACTGAACATTTGCATATTTCTACATTTACTTACTAAATATATAATTTAGTGGTGTTAAAATTTTCATTTTCAGCTGTTTGCAATATTTACAAAATTAATAATTTCCTGCCTAGACTTTTTAATATACCTTATCTTGTAAGAAACTAAACTTTAATTAAACTAAGAATTTGATATTTACAGTTTGTTTGGTTAAATTTGTATTTATTGTATTTTCCACCAAGGTTTTTACATAACCCCAAAATTGTTCATATTGCTTTTGATTAGTAAATATTAGTTTGTTAATCTTTGTTGAGTTGCAGTTTTCGACCGCGAAATCATATTTAATAAAAAAATTTGGGAGAGAAGTTGGTAGTTATATATTTTTATTTTAGATCTAATTTTTTTTTTTTTATTCTAAATTTTCTAATGTTATATTTTCCAAATCGAAACGTTGCCTTCTAGTAATATAAGTGAAATTCTAAGAACTGATGTGAGTATTAAGGCTGGATACTGTAAAAAGTTCGTTTATTTTCGTGTGAGCCGAAGTTTTGGTAGTACTGGTATCTGCCATTCGAATTTTTTTAATTTTTTTCATTTTTTGCACTAAAATTACTAGCTTTTTTATTTAAAAGCCAGTGTAATATAAATTTTTTCTCATAAGAGACTTTTTCATAAGCATTAAAATAAACAAATATGGCAATACTAGAAAAGTGTTTAGGTACATGCAATGTCTATAAATTAATAATTATTATTAATTAGTAATTAAATTTTTTTTGCGTTCTTGCAGGATTTTCACTGAAAAAATAAATAAATAAAAAGTATAGACAAATTTTCAGTTATGTACCTTTCTTTTATTTTGAACTTCGCGGTATAAATATTTTTCCAAAAAATTCCCAAGTTTTGTTCTTAAGAAATTATTTTATAAATAATAGGAGTAATAATAAGAATAAGTTAAGACTTTTGAACTATTTTTTCATGAAATGCGCTTTTCAGCAAATCAAAAATAAAACGTTGCCTACATTTATGGTTCATGTTAAATAATATGTTATAATAATAATGATGATTTCAAAAGGTGGCAACTTTGATTTTCAGCTCTAAAGTAATTTAGTACATATGTACTTTCAAACTTAATATTTATTAATTGTATGTGTTGGTGTATTTAAATTAAATATTTGCAAACAATTCAAAAGGAGGAACGAAAGAAACACATACAGCTTATTTTGTAGCTGAACGTATGTCGTTAATTTCTATAATTAAATGTATTAGCATTGAAAAAAATTAAGCAAAAACAAAAAAACCAAATAATAAAATACAATTAAATTAATGCGACGCGCTTTTAATATTAACCAACTATACATAAGTAACTACAGGTTGAAGCAAAAAATTCATGGACGTATTGAAATATCACGTATTTATTGTGTGTTTGTGTGTGTGAAGTCGATTTTTAATTTCATTTAACACAAACAGTGCGTGTGTGTGTGCGCTCATACGCACATTCTAGTTATATTAATTTCTTATTGCGTGCAGGTATGTGTATATGTGTATGTGTGTGTATTTGGATGTGTGTTTGTTTGTGGTTGCGAATTGCAAAACATATTTTTCTTGGTTTTTCGTGCTGGTTGTTAGTGCTTTTATAAATACTTTTACATAAACTGTTTCGCACTTTTTGTTGTTGTTGTTTGCCTTGTTCTCAACCAATTTACATGCATAAATGCTGCGAAGTTTTTGTACATAAAAATTGCCGCTAAACATACAATAATTAAATGCTATTTATTAAATGCCATCACCTGAGGAAGTACTCAAATTACAAATGCAAAATATCTGTTATACATACAACTATATATATTAATTTTTTATTAGACTATATAAAAGCGTTGTTTTTGTTTTTGTCTTTGCTATAATAACAATGCATTAATGTGTGTGTTTGTGTGTGTGTGTGTGTGTGTGTGTGTGTGTGTGTGTGTGTGCATTTCTTATGCATGTGCGTGCGTGGCTGTGTTTGTAATGAGTGTGTGTGCACTATTTATTTTAACTTACTATACATTTGAACTGAAGCATATTCGAACGCGTCATCACAGCGATTTACATATACATACAATTATACATACAAATATAAATACACATATGTACAGTTATATGATAATGAAGTGTTGATTTTTACTTTAATTCCACTCCTCACTTAATTTTCGTATTTTTTACATTTAATTAACATAATGTAATAAGCGAACTAAATTGAAAAGGCCGTGCAATTTGCTGCTGGGCTATTGATCCCTATCCAGAATAGTATTAATATTGTTGACGTGTGCGCTGATTGTGCTGCTGAGTGTGTTTGTGGTGGTGTTGGTGGGCGTGATGTCATTAAATATGCCCGTGTGGCTTGGTGTGGACAACGACGTCGATGCTGACGCAGACGCTGGGGCTGCCGCAGCCGTTGCGGGCGCCACATTTGTATTTTTACGCAAGTGGTTGCGCAATATCACTAGATTTCTATTTAGATTCGCCGTTGCGCTGCCGACGCCCGCACATGTGGCCGATGCCGCCGCCAAGGCGCTGGACACAACAGCTGCCGCAGCGGCGGAAGACGGTGGATGTGGCAAGGTGCTGCACGCTGAGCCAGGCAGCAGGTTAGCGCTGCCCAATAAGCCGCTGCCGCTGCCGCCGCTGTTGCCGCCACTGTTGCCGCAACCAACGATGCCAGCCGAGGCAGTGGATGTGGTAGGTGAAGTGGCGCCACCGCCGCCCAGCGCACCGCCAATGCTGCCGCCAGCCAAGCCTGCGCCGGGTCCGGGTAGGCCAACACCAAGCATCAGCTCGTGCGCGAGTATGGTGGGTAAGTGTTAAGTGCTATTCTTCATGGGGCCCGAGGAGAGCGAACTGCTGCTGACGCCCGAATCGCTGGACTTCTCGCTGAGGCCGCCGCCGCGTGTCAAGGTGTCTTCGCCCATTAGGCTGGCGCCCAGTAGCGCCTTCTTGCCAACACGTGCGGACAGACCGGCTTTGAATGGATTCTCCTTTTGGCGGCGGGCGCTTTCGACACGCTTCATTATCTCGCTAGAGCACTTGGTCACGACATCGTCCAAGCTGTTCGACTCATCGGTGGAGGCAATATTCTGTGTGGGTGTCTGCGAGGTGGGCACAGGCGAACCCTCATAGCAGCCAGAATCGCGTGGAAAATGTCGGCGGCCAAACGGCGATGCGCCATGCTTCTTATTGATGTTATTCAGGCGTGTCTCGTCGTTCTCCGAGCTGGACCCGGCGATGTCACCATCCGAACCTGTTTGGGAGAAATGGGAGACTATAGCGAAATAAAGAAACGATTGAGAGGGGTTAGTGGGGTCTCGTTGGAGTTAATATGAAAACGAAACTTAGATATATTAGTTGCTTAAATTGTAAAGTAAAGTAAATGAAGCATGAAAGAGTTAAGAAATCTAAACTCTAGTCTAAATGGATTATTTGACAGCTAAGGTAGAGGAGATGCGGACTTACATTCGATATCGTGCAGCAACTGCACGGCGGTCAACAACTTGGCGCGATGTTCCTGATTCACAATACCCAAATAATCCAAGTCTGCCGGTTCTAGTTCTTTGAAGAGTTCAAGGTCTTCGTAACTACAGAAAGAGAATAACAACAAAAAGGGTGTTAAACAACAACTTAAAAAGGCAGTAGAGTTTTGAAGCACTTAAATGTATATGTACTGCTTAGAGTTGTTTGTGCATTTCAGCCTCTAACTTTCGGTTCATAAAGCAAAATCAACGGCAAAACAACTTTATATCCTTTTGTGTGTCCATTCGATTTCACGCCACTTACCCATTTAAAACGAAGACCGACGTATACTCTTTCAGTCCAATGCGAAAGAGTAAATCCTCAACTGAGCTCGGTCCATTGCTGCTGGCATGCCGCATACTGGCGCCACCACCCATGCCCACGACGGCTCCGACACCGCCCATACCCAAACCGCCGGCACAGAGGATTTTACTATTCGAAGACTTCAAACGCTGTTCGGGCAACACTTCAACATTGATGAATTTAAAGTGTCCGATCCGGCCGTGACAACGACCCTTCCAGATGCCAGAGGCATTCATTGACAGCACATCGATTATGTCACCTTTCTGTTGGGAGCCAAGGAGAGTGTGTGTAAGTAAAAGAGAGGTTAAGGATAACTGCCGAAAAACGTGAAAAACAAAAAGGTACAACAACAATAAAGATATACATTTGTCGTCCATGAGATTGTCGTCCATAAAATTTCAAAGTGCACTTGATGGTTATCTTCAAGAAATGAACTCATTCGCACTTGCATACACACCGGCGTGTTAAGGTACAAGTGCTGCGAAAGGCCTTGACATTTCATCAACACTGCAAATGGCAGTCATTGAGAGCGCTATGCGAAATTCGTAAAAGACATTGAGGACAAAAGTTGAAGGACAGATAATCTTTACCTGTGTCGAGTGCATTTGTGGGATTATTCTTATTTTCAACTCAACAGTGTATCGAACGCCAACAAGTAGCAAACTGGACGTCGCAGTGTCGAAGTGTGAGAGTCATTGAAGGCGGCTCTCGCACTCGCACTCGCACTCGCACTCGTCAGTGCCGAGGAGCAGCCGCAGTCAAACCTCTGTGCCCAACAGCTGCTTGGCCGTCAATCATTGGCATCCGCGTCGCGTCATTCGCTAGTCTATTTGTATCTGAACTGCTTACTTATCGTACTTACTTTAAACTTGAGGGCATCCTTATCATATGGATTCGGCATACTGTCGACAAGTGCTTTGGCTTTGCAAATTTGCACTAACGAAGCGCGATCCTCGGTGGAGATGGAGCTCTGCGGGCTGCCTGGTCGCACCAATGCTTGGGTACCTGTTTTGGAAGTGAGGAAGGCGATTAGAGAGCGGTCAAAATAATTTTGATATATTAAATGACAAAAAGGTACTTTTTAGCGCAAAATTAAAGGAATCAACATGTTATAGAAAATATTGGCAAATTAATCAAAATAAAGCAATTCCATTATGCTCGCAGTAAATGGAGCGCCGCTATAGTGAATCCTTAGACGATTTTAAAGCTGTTTTTTATTGTTCGGATACTTCAAAACAAACATAAATTATAGGGTTGCCAAAAGTTTGACAGCTTTAATCAAATGAAATTGGTAAAATTAAGAAACATTACAAATTGAAGGGATTCAAGAGCGATTGTAGTAGAAGATGCTTTTGTATAGGATCGCCAGATGGTTTAGTAAGTTAAATATCACAAAAGGGCTTCAATTAAAGAGGTGTCAAATAGGTTTCTCTCATTATCACTTCCACTCGGCTGTACTAAGTTTCGATCCAAATTGATCGGAATAAGCATTAATCCCGATTTTCCTTCCCACTCTGAATATGAAATTAAATGTCTCATTGGGAACAAAAAGTATTGATTTCAAGATCTACTTTTGCAGTGTAAAGAGAGCATACGGAATGGTGGCACTTCGAATTTCGAACTTCGAACTTTAAGCGAAATAAAATAAATTAAACTCTTATTTGTTAATTAAAAGATATTTGAATGCATGATCAAATTTCAAATCACCAAAAATACTAGTAGACTACCATCCGATTTTTCTTTAAACTTCCAGAGCCAGAGAAGTTTCCTGCCAAAAAGTTTGTTAATGAAAACTTTTCAATTTTCCTTTACCTTTGTTGAACTTTGACTTTAGCAATTTGCATTTGTAGCTTTGTTACTAAAACAGCTTATTAAGATTTCATCGGTTTTACGTTGCCATAACAAATCGACAGTTTAGTAGAGTCCGAAAAGAGGAAAACTCCTTAATGGTGAATTTGCCGCTCGTATAGTTTCTAACGGTAACGCAAAGAGAATTCACTTTGCAACGCAATTGCTTTTGCGGATTTGAGGATGAACTTTTGCTAATTTTACTAATTTGGTTTGGCAAAGATTTGTTAACGGTATTTTAGATTTTGATTGATTGCTATTGTTTTCCGGCTACAAGTTCGGGTTGTTGAGCTTTTTCGCCGCAACAAAAAAGTTAAAGTTTTGTTCATTAAAATTGTTTAACGGCAATCAGAATTGGCTGAGCCTCAAATGTGCGGACAAGAATTGCATTTGCACATACACACACACACACACACATTTAGTGCTGTATGAGAAGAGTTTTACATACAGCGAAATGCAACGCTGGGTGGATGCTGCCGACTGCATCGTCGTTAAAATGCATGCGAACTTTAACGCTTTGACTCTGTTTACCGTTACTACACAGCCTCAAGTCGTTACCGTTTTGTTTTGTTTGCTATTTTTGTCGTATTTTTTCCAGTGTAAACTTTTCCACTTTCAACAGCACATTAAAAATTCATTAAGTTCGAAGAATTTCCACGTTTTTATTGCGCTTGCCGAAAAACCACTTAAATAACAGCGTGTAGAACAAGAACCACCCGGTGAGTGGCCGTGGGTGCGCCTGGTGCACAAAGGACGAAGCTGGCAGCAGTTTGCAACCTCTGCTTCTTCTTCTTATTTTTCTGGTAAATTTGTATGTAAAACAACTAAACAGTTAATAGACCAATATGCAACTGCACACCACATCCGCGCAGAGCAGCTGTCGAGCATCTCGGGCGAGACACGCCGCATCCAGCTGAGCGGCACGTAGCTAAGTGGTTGCAGTTGCGGTTGCGGATTTGCGAAAAATTGAAAGTGAACAAAAACCATTTGTGGGTTGGAGCAGCTTTTGATTGGCTGGCAATCTGAGCGGGTGAGCGTGAGTTGTAGACACACACAGGGAGACATGTAATATAAACTTACTTGAACCGGAAGCGCTGGGTAAACTTTCCACCGAACTTGCGGAGCACGCAAAGGCCTGGTCGCTCATGCTGCCGCGGTCGGTATTATCTTGAGAATTGCTGAAATCCCTCGAAGTATCCTTGGTGGCTACAAAGTTCCTTCCGTTCTCATTAAATACGCCAATTTCCTTTGGTGAGTTTCGCATTTCGTTCGACTGAACGGCGACGCAACGAGTCGCAGTTCATTTGTGGTCGTTGTTGTTGATTGCGCGGTAGCAATGGTAGCGGTGTTGATGAGGTTGCAGCCAGTGCGGCGGCAGCGACATCAGCGACGGTTGGTTTGTTCGTTCGTCCGTCAGTTTCGCAAATTATTGTGTTGCATATTTGCAGGCGGTGCGTGTTGATTTGGCGATGACAAAGTTGCAAAGAAAATTGAATAAAAAATAACAACAATATAAGAAAGCAGCAATGAAAACAAATATAAAAAGAGATATCCAAATGTTTATTAAATTGAAATAATGTGCGAAAAGAGCACAATAAAAGCGAGAAGCGAGAAGAATGAATGTAAAGTTGTTGAATTGTGCGTGTGTGTTAAGTAGTGGGAAGTCGTGGCAAGTCGTGGCAAGTCGTGTCGAATATAATCAAGTTGATTTCGGTTGATTTCGGTTGTTTTCGTAGATATGAAATTGAAGGGAAAAAGTTGAAAGGCAAAAGTTTCGTTAGTTAAATCATTAAAAAGTTTGCTGCCACACCCACACACTCACTTAATATACACACGCACGAGCAAAGGGGACCACTTCAAATGTGCAACAATTTTCTACAATGCCTGTATATATGCGCTCGCATGTACTATAGCATTTGTGGCCAACTCAAATCGGTTCATTTGTATAGCAGAACATCGTTACATATATATTCTTGTCTTTTCGCAGCAAAGTGCCTGATTCTCTTTCTCATATGCACATACACACATAAACATGCATACTAATTTGGAAACCTACCAAATTTATCCGTTAGTTTTTGTGTATATAAGAAACTCATTAAGCTGGCTCTCATCATGTATGCATAGTATATGTATATAAGCGAGTATGTATATTAGGGTGTTTGGCTGGCATTAATGGCTTGGCTTAATACTAAAACCATTTGGAAGGTTTCAAACCAAACCACTTCCCAAAATTCTATGACAAAAGCCTTAAATTAAAATAAATTTTATTAATCTCATGGGAAAACAATAGCGAAATTTTTTGGAAACGAGTTACCTAAATACCTTACTTTTTCACATATCCTAAGTTATCGATTTTATAGTCGTTTATCGCAAATTCCGTTATACAGACTCTCAGTTAGAGGAATTTAAGCAGGCTTTTTTGATATTTGAACTTTTGTTAGTAAATTTTCCCAGAAATGTAATGGTCCTCATTTCGATTTCGAAAGGTTTTTGTATTGTGGGATCTGGGAGAAACAAATAGTTTCAAATCTTTTAGACTATATTTAGCCTGCAATAAGTATGGCAATTACAACATGGTATAAAATAGTAAGACACGAAACGTTGTCATTGGTAAACTTTTTCGGAAAACGCTTTCAAATGGCCAGAAGCAGCTTGCAACATACCACATACTCTCAGTTATATAGAAAATCATGCCAAAAACTTCACCGTAAACTAAGTGACTTCTTCCTGACTCAAAAGATCTCAAGAAAGGGGCTTTAATTTGCTAAAACTATTGCCTACTCATATTAATATCACGCAAACGTTTTTCTATTGCAGAATAACCAGCAAATCGCTCGAGCTGTATGCGAATATTCATTATTGGTAATATTTTGGCATTTTGCAATATTTTCAAAAGTAACAATTTACTAGTGAATTTGCGATAGCAAAGTAATTGGAAAAGACCAGCCCGAAAATCCGGGCCAGCCCTTGCAGCCACAAATACATTTACGAATTCGAATTACAATCGAATGGGCACACAAACCTAAGCTAATTTAGTGCAGTCCGAATGTAGAAATGATGGCAAATAGCAGTTGAAAAGTTCCTCTAATGCGATTAATAAAGAAGTACACACACACACATGAATGGTGGCGGGCGCAGCCAAGTTGCCAACGATTTATGTAGATGCGAAATCGGATTACAAATGTAAACACAAAAATGGAAAGCCAGAGCAACAACGGCAACACAAACACCGGTCAGAAGACTCTGACAAGCTGAAAACTAGTTGAATAACTAAAATGGGCGCATAAATTGGACGGCTGGGCGGTTGGGCGGTTGAGTGGCTGACACGCTGCTGGGCCATTTGTTTAAGCTGCCCGCTTACGAATTTGCTGGTGCGGAGCGACCACAGTTTCGCCGGCGCTGGCCGCTAGTTGCCAATCGGTTTCTACAATTTGTGTGCAAAAACCCCGTTTTGTCCCACACACACATACATGCACTGATTTAGCTTCTAACAAAATGCAGTCGCAGTCGCTGTTTGCGTTATTACTCGATTACTCGATTCCCATTTACACATTTCAACACATGATTTGCATCTGCAGGGCAAACTTTTTGATTTTCATGAGATTTACGACGGCAAATTGCAAATTTTCTGTTTGCTGAACACACGCACACACTCACACACTCACACACTCATACACACATACACATAGCAACGAACACACATGGGCACGCATGAAATTCACTAAGTTGCTGTTGGTGTTGCTGTGTGCTGGCAGCATCGGCGACCATCGGTGGCCGTTCAGCTCGTCTAACGGTAATTAACTCACATGATGCACTGTGGCCTTCTGGCTGATGGTGTTGGCTTTGTGTGGCACGCCGTTCTTTTTACTCTTCGCCGCCAGACTGGGCGGCAGGCCGCGCGTTGCCGCAATATCCTCGTAATCGGATGATGGACTTGGCGAGAGCGATGGGGACTCCCCGATGCCGCCACTTAGCGTGCGATAGCGGGCGGTGCAGTTGTTGGTGCCGATCTGCAAAAAAAAAAAACAAAACCAAAAACAAAAAACACAAAAAGGTTATAAATATAAAGCGAAATTGAAAGCAGTTGTAGGTCAGGTAGTAAAATCGTTATTATTAATGTGTGTGTGAAGTTGTGAAGTACTTGGACTTTGGTTGGAAAATTGCACTCAAATTTAGATTGGCCACAGATAATGCAGGGAGGTATGGGATGCACTGATTAGTTGGGAAACCCAGTAGTAAAGCTAGCCGCATCCAAGCTGAGTGGAGTGTGCCCGAGAGGCTACAAATGTAGTTTTTAATTTCAAATATTATTTTTCCAACATTACGGAGATGTGGGCAGCGTTCTGGACCCCACTGCGCTAAAAACCGTTATTTGTGTAACGTAAAACTGGTCTTTAAAAAACGGTTGCACAGGGTTTACTGCGTAAATATGCTCATTACAGCCCCCACTCCGTCCAAATGACAGGTGCTACATGGCGTATGAGTGACTTTTAAATTGAAATACTTGCAAATGCACGAGTTGAATGATGATTGCGGCGCAAAGCAGTTGCCAGAGCAAAATAAAACGAATTAAGTGTACATTCAAAGATAAAAAAAACTACCAAACTGGATCACCTGAAAGCAAAGCAAAATGTTGCGGTGACAATTTGTGCTGCGGCAGAAATCGCAGCGGTGAAACAAATTTGGAAAGTTGTTTGAAAGCTTTTCGAAAAAACAACAAGCATTCTATAGTTAGTTACCATTTGGATTTTTTATATTTTTTTGCTTCACTTTTAGCATTAGAAAAATGTCCATATTAAGTACTTTGCAGAGCGTTGCAACGGTGCAATGCCCGTGTTTGCAAATGAAACGAATGGCGAAATCATTGCTCGCACCCGGCAAGATGGCGCACCAGCGCAAAAGTTTGTTGTTAAAGTGCACTTAATCAATTTAGCGGCCGCCAACAGCTGCCACGACTCTCTGGCGAAATGTTGGCCGCCAGTCGCCAGTCGCTTGGCCGCTTGGCCGCTTGCTTGTTCGGCTGCAGCAAATGACAACTCAATGAGTTTCTTTTATTATTAGTGCAGATGGTGAGTGAGCACACAGGTGGCCGGCCGTCTTAGTAGCCGTTTGCTTTAGTTTGGTTTGCTTTTGGAAATTTTATCGTGCTTGTTGCAGCTTGTCTTTGACGTGCTTTCATTAACGAAAAACTAATTTCAACTTTTCTTGTTGTTGTTGGTGTTTTTTTTTTTATAGAGTGTTCTATTTTTATACTTGTTTGTATTTATTTGTACTTACCGAAACTGCACTCAGACGTGAGGTGACACTTTGCAGATCCGATATTGAGCCCGCGTAGTCGCCGCTCTCGCGATCATGCGATCTGAAATAATGAAAATACGAAAATATTTTTCAATTCTTATTACTTAAAAAGTTTTCGTAAGACTCTTAGCTTTACTTCTAAACATGGCCTTTGGTTTATTCAAGTCATAGTTGAAAAATACGGCATCTATGTATTTGCTGATACCCTACCTCGTGATTTTTATATAAAATATTTATATAAGTATGAAAAGGGGTTCTCGAAAATCACCCTTTAAAGGCTGACAGAATGACTTGGACTGAAAAGTTAAACTTTCAACGATTTTTAACCTGAACATTAAAATGACTTTTTTTTCCCCCAAACCCCATTTTTATACAAATGTATATAAAATTTATAAAATTAACCATTTCTTTGTGATCCGAGACAAATTTGGCTAGTTCAGTGTACGCCTCGTAAGAAAAAAAATTTAGTTCATATCTAAATCTAAAACATTTCGCAGCATCTTTGATTTTCGTATATAAAAAACGGCTTTAGTTTATAAACACATAAAATAAAGCACAGTGTTTTGCAGTCGACATTTGATAGAACATGAGAGAACATGAATAGGCTCTGAAAATGCTCTCAGACAAACAAAATCTTAAAATGACGACGATCATCTTTGACACTTTGAAGCAAGCTAAAGTCTTTTGGCTAGTTATATGGCCTAAACATTTCTTAGGCCGTCTTCGGTATCTTTGGCCAATGCCCTCTTTACAAACAACAAAAGCAACAACAAAGTTATAGAGTATAATTATTGTTGCTCAAATGACAAAGTATTGTCAAAAATTAAAAAGAAAAAAGCTTCTTCTTTTAAAACTTAATACCTGAAACAAATATATTTGTTCATAGAAGACGAGAGGCATGGAGCACGAAGATGCATTCCTCCCCCAAAGAGAGACACAATCGTTCTGCATATAAACATAGAAATATATATATATATATATATAATCTCTCTATATAATCTAATCTCAATATAATCTAATATATATATATATATTTAAATGCAAAACACGAAATTTAAGAAAAAAGTATTTTATCCATTCCAAATCATGATTTTCTGTGGATACTTTTTAAATCAGGCGTGTGCTGCACGCACTTTGGATTGAACTTTTAATAGCTGTCAGTTTGGTTCATCACAGATTTAATGTGGGAAACAGACCGCAAGCGACACCACTCGTTCCACTTGAGTACCGTTAAAGTGTGGACTGAGCAAGCTAAAGAATTTTTATAGAGCTTTCCATAAACTTCAGCACCTTCTAATTGTGCAGAGAAGCCATAGTACGGAAGTAGCCGAAGTCTTTCTGAGGTGAAGCAGAAAAGGATTAAAAAGTATGCGCACACCGCACGAAGATACAACCAAACCCAATGCCAGATGATTCTTGCGCACGAAGTTTTCCAGGGAAAATTTGTTTTGTGCAGGAGCAAGCTTAAATTTCATTTTCATTTTCATTTTCATCAACAGGAAAATGGAGCAAGCTGTAACAGCGGCTGGAGAGGAAAGTCTCTTGATTGTAAAGAATTGGAAACCGCTTGATAAAACCAATATACTCGGGCATATCACATGACTGCACGACCGAGGCAGTGAGTAGCCGAAGGAAGGGAGCGGACCGATATAGCAATAATAACCCAAATCAACTGTCGACAGAGCATTCGAAGTCATCAATTTCATATTGTTACGCACATACACATACACACACACGCGCGCACACGGACACAGCCGAACGGACAGTAAGGAAACGCACTGGGGCAGCAAATGCATTTAGATAAGCGGCACTGTAAGTGAAGCACAAAAGCAACACAACGAATGAAGAAAACCGAAACACGCACCGTTCGCAAAGTGTGAAACTAATGAGAAATCGAAATCGTACATTGGCACTTTGGGGCTGGGCAGCGGGACGGACGAGTGGCAGGGTGTTGGCAGGGTGTTGGCAATGTGTGCAAGTCGAAGTGAAAGTCAAGCTGATGAACAGCCGCAACAACTATTGCTTCGCAGATGTGAGTGCGAATTGTTCGTGATTTGCGATAGCCGACAGACAGACAATTCAGGACACGCAAACACACGCTCAATCAAAGTTGTTGAACTGTTTCAGAGCGTGTGCAAAGGTATCGATTCGAGTGCTTTGTTTGACTGCATCTGTGAGTGTGCGTGTGTGCGTGTGCGTGTGTGTGTGTGTGTGTTGGTATTACTAGATGGAGTGTTATCCGTTTTAGTAGTTTTCCACACGTACGCACCCAAACAGACTGGTTGGCAGTTGAGGCATTAAGCACTGGCAGACAGCTGGAGGGTCCGAACAAAGCAATAGACGCTCAGTAAGCCAAACTTACATATAAAAACTATATGTACACTATATATGTGCTGGGCAACACGAATCACTTGCCGTCAACGAAGTGGGACGTTGTTGGTCAAACCCAAGGAGAATACGAGTAGTGCTTGCTTGTATGCTTGCGACGCCGAAGTAATCAAAAACTTTCCGCCTTGCAATCGAGGCGATTTTATTCGAATCGACAAAACAAATGGGTCTGCGGATTCTTTAATTTCAATGCTAGGTGCTTTTTCTAGCTTCAGGTTATTTGTGGGGGGCTTAGCATTGTATGCAATACGAATATAGGTGAATTGTGGTTGGCGCAGACCATTTCAAGCTGCCTGCATGTGGCCAGGTGAAAGTTGTTTTTGTTGTGCGCAAGTTTGAATGAACTTTAAATTAGACAAACTCAATTTTGGCATTTATTTACACTTAAAAATAAATCGGAAGGGTTTCGATCACACACCAATGCACCCGTAGTATAGCAAATATGTATTGTAATAAATACATGAAGAGACTTTTCTCTCTTGAGAACATTTTTTCTGAAGTACTTTTGAAGGATTTTGAAAAAATTTTATGGGTTTTCTAAATTCTAATTGCAGAAGAAGTATATATAAGAGCAATCGGAAGTCCTCTGAGCGCATTCATGATATAAAAACTGATTAATAACAACAATGCAAAATTCTTTTTATAATTTTAAACATTCATGTATACTGATAACATCCAAAAAGTTATTAGCATCGTTTAAAAAATATTTGAAATGAAAGGTTATTAATTTTTTAAAATTCTTCTTTTTGAGCACTTCTACTCCACAACTTCACAATTGCCACCATTTATGTGCTCTGTCAACAAGATTGAAAGCAGTGTCACAGCGAAAATAGAAAAATAATTCTAAATTACAACCCAATCTTCAATATCCCATTTTCCTCTTGGATGAATTTCGGATAATTTCCAAAGTGTTATTGCCAATACGTGAAAGTAACGCGCATTTCAGGCGATTTTCGATAAGTAAATTCGAAATTTGTTTTTTTTTCAGCAAACAAACACAAAAGTGCGTGAAAAACGTTATAAAGTTTGGCTTTATTAAAAAGGGCAAACACCACCCTCCGAACATAAGTAAAAACAATAAAAAAAAACTCATCGCATTCCATGTAAATGAAATCCACCCACGTATCCATCCTCGTATTTTGTGATTTGTTTGTTGTTATTTGGGTGCAGTGCAATTGTAACAAAAATTTGTACAAACACACCGCAATAAAATTAAAACTGGCAACCGTATTGTCGCAATAAAAAGTAGGCCCTAGAATTTGTTGGCGCCTTTAATGGAACCCTTTTCGCTGCGGTGAAAGTGGGAACAAGTGGGTGTGCCTTCTACCTGCACATAGTTGTGGCTCTATCCACCGAATTTTTGATTTACTTGCCGACCCCTGTGGTACTCTGTGATCCCACTCACATATTTATGTACTCTGGCGGGAACTACTAAGGACTACTTGCTGATCGCAGCAAAGCTCTGTTACTAGTAGTTCACGTCCTTTCCCTCTTCGTATGACAAATTCGGCACTGTCATCGCCTGAGATGTGTCAAAAGGCATCCTCTACGTCCTTCTATAAAAGGCATCCTGCTATAAAATACACGGCAATTCGCTCATGAGCGAAAGAAAGCGGAATAATTTTAAGATCCTACGAACTGGTCCAAATTTCAGCGAAGTTGACCTTGGTTATTAAATATATATTTGTCCACGTCAAGAATTGCCCACGGAAAGAACTGTATTTGCTCATGGTCAAAGCTAAATTCGTATAAAAAGCACAAATTGCAGTTTGGATTTGGATGAACGAAATTGAGTAGAAATTAAAATATTTCGGGCAGCACGTTTATTACGTCAAAAAGGAAGATGATCATTAATATTCTTAAGATTTTCGTTATTTTTGATCTGGGTCTTTTCAGTATTATGTAATTACATTTAAGTAAATATAAGTTCGAATTTTAACCTAGGAAAAACAGGGAATTAAATTTTCAAAATTCCGAAAGTTTTTGATGCTTCAGCACTAAAATATGCTCAAAATATTTTGAAACACAAATATCTTATGTCAATTCTGGCCTTCAGCCTGACCCTGACATGGCGAGCTTAAGTTTTGTTGAGAACATCAAATATATTTGTATTATGTTCTGTAAATTAGGAGACCTTTCCAAATTTTTAAGCTTCAACATTTGTGTTTTAATGTTTTGGGTTTTCAAAATATCTAATTAGAAGCAGCTTAGAGTTTTCAGCAGCTTAAATGATGCTAAAAAATGTGCTAATAATTCTCGGCAGTTTATAGCCTGTGTATTTATGGTTAAACCCTACGTACCAGAGACCTTCTTCAGCATATGATATGGACTAATTTTCGAAAACAGTTGTGTACATTAAGAATCTTTGCAAATTTTTCGCTCGTACGGCAGTGGAATGCTCAACTAGATGCTTCCTACACATATCTAATTCGAAAACTCTTGATCCGCTATAAACATTAAAAAATATTTAGATTTGCGAACGCTGTGCTCAGAGCCTCTAAAATTGCCTACTTACGTATAACTGTTTGAAATGCCGTTAAATTGCTTAAAATATTTATTTGCGTACAATAAATTCACCATATTCGCTGCCGTTACTTAGCCGTCACCTTGCTGCGGTGCTTATTGCGCTTTGGACTATGCTTTGTGCTAAGTTGTACATAAATTTGTTGTTGTTGTACTATGATATAAAAGGTGTGATTTAGTGGCGCACAGCAACTTTTGTAGGTGTTTCATTCCACACCTTTTTTGTCGGCGCATATTTTCCTCAATTTACACCTTTCATTTCGCCTGATGCTGACGAACACGGTTTGTTGGCTCTGCGGTGTGTGTGTGCGTGTGTGTGTGTGTGTGCGCTTAACGCTGGCAGCCATATTTATTATTAATGTGTTGACTAAAGCAGCAGAAACTGTTTCAACAGCAGCTAACGCCATAATAGCAGCAACAACAACAACAACAACAACAACAACAACAACAGCAGCAGCAAAAACAACGAGAAACTGCAAAACCAAACAGCATACCTCTGGCTTATGTTCGCATACATACATATGAGAAACGAAGGTGCAGGTGACTGTGTTTCGCTACAAGAAAATACCCTTTTAAAAGGCTTTAGAGTGGTGTATTTTTCGGTTCTACTCGTAGTTTTAAACGCTCGGTGAATGGGCTTCGCCATGTGCCGTTATAATAGCTGCTAACACTTACTATATATTTAAATATCTATATACATATGTATAAGTGCAAAGCGATGGTGTGCGTATAGTCTTACCTGGCATGCGTTAACGGTATTATTGTCGGTGGATTTGGCGGCTGCTGTGGCACGATAAGCCCACGCCGGGGCGGTCCTCGCTGTGGCAGTGAAATATCTCCGGCAGATCTTAACGAAATTACACCAACACTCTCCCGGTTCGAGGTGAAACGTACCCGACCGCCCTGTGAATTAGAAACAACAATACAAAACGCTACATTTTAGGACCGCTAAAATATTCGCAAAGAAAAAATTATAGATATATGTGTGTGTATGTGTGTGTGTGTGTGTGTGTGCAGGTGCGTTTGTAGAGGCGGCAGTGCGCGTGGCCATAAATGTGGCTGCGGTCTGCTGGGAAAATGCTCGGAATTATGAAAAATTAACAAAGTTTAGAAAAGTTGGCAAAAAGCTCCGCCACTAAGCAATACAAGCCGTATTTGAATTTGTATGATAAACCGTTATATGGCCAATTCGAGAATATGTGCTGATGTGCGCTGACAAAGGTGTGGATTGTGCGCTTTCTACCGCGTTTTAGTATTCAAGTTGAAAATTCCGTCGAAATTGTGTGTTTGAGCAAAGTCCTTTCTCTGCCTTCCTCTTCGGTTGTGTATTAATTTAACATGGGATCACTCTTTGGGTTTTGTTTTTTTTTTATGAGCGTTTTTTTATTTTCAAGAGGGCGAGGATGCGCATTGGCTGTTGGAATATTTAGTGTGATTTTAGTGCTTACATTTCTTCAGAATGAATTTAATCTTTAATCAAATAGCCAGTTGTGGAAATATAGAAACAAAACTTGCATGCTTTTGAAGCGATTAAAATTAATAAGTCATAAGTAGCGAGTATTGTAGTTTTTCCAGAAACTACTCAGCAGAGAAGTCTCAAAGTATAATCATGGTATATTTATTTTCAATTTTCTTGAAGGATTTCCCTTGAAAGCCGCCGAGTGTATCACATTTGAATCCCTAGATCGTAATATTGAATGATTTGGATCAAGGTCATACATCTCAAGGTCTCACATGATTTACAATAAGATTTAGAATAAGATGTTCTTATTGAAAGAAATATAGAATATGGTCAGGAAGTGGATATGGCAACTCGTATTAAACCGCGTACACACACACACACACACAAACCATCTCCGAACTTCTTTATTTGCTGAGTGCTTGCTTTTCGCTAGATAATTTGATTATTCCTCAAATGGAAATTTTGCTCTTTTGTGGCCGTGAAAATACATCGCTCCCCTCGAAAGCGCGTAGTTTTTGCGACTTGCCGGCGTACCCATTCCTACTACCATTCCCAATAAATTTATAACAATTTGCCTTAACGACAATTGCTCGAATGCTCGCATTTCAGTTTAATTGATTCAACGTTGTGTTGGCGTCTCTTCGCAACCGATTCAAATGGCATCCAAGAGAAATTTATTTAGATCAACAGAAAACCGCAAATATTCGTTAAATTTTTTATGCGTTGCCCAACACTAACCCCTCAACCGTTTTTCCTGTATGTGTGTCTGTATTCACGACCAATGTGCGTGTGTGTGTGTGTGTGTGTGTGTGCATTCGATTGCGCAACTAACAAAATTTGACATCAAAGCAAACTGAATGGAAATTGAAAGATTTGATGCGGAGTCAAAGTCAAAAACCACTTGCGAAATGCCACAAAGCTCATAAATCAAAGGGAAAACAAGTTCACAGTTTAATCTGCCGCCACACAGCCGACAGCAACAGCAACCATTATCGAATGGTGAATGCATTGGCATTTACTGTTATGTACAAATGCCACTTTTGCTGTTGCTGCTGCTGCTGCTGCTGGTTGAACACCCAAAGGAGCGACGCCAACTGCGGTTTACGATTACGCCGAAGGCTGAGGCGCCCACGCCGATGGCGACGCCGACGCCGACGCCTGGAGGCAAAGTGCTGTGACGAGACAAAAATGTGGCGAAATCGGAGCTGACTACTTATTAAGATTATGGGAAGCGGAAATCGTAAAGGACAACCGACGTCTTCGCAGCGCCCTTAAACATAAATCGTATTTGCCAAACGCGCAGTTGGCGAGCGGTGAGCGGGGAGCGGTGAGCGGAGTACAAACGACCACTTGCGGATGGCGTGTTCGGTTTGCAGTTCCATAAGAATTATGCATTTCCGCGATGTCAATAAACATAAAGTGAGTTTCAATAAAAAATAGAAAGCAATAAAAGAAAGCAAACGAATGAAGCGAAATCGCCAAATTGAAAAAAGAGCAGCACAAAGAGTTTGCATTGGGGAAGCACACACATTCCTTGCTGGAATCATAAATGTACAGAAGTGTATGCATATATATGGGTGCGTGTATGTGTGTAGATGCTCGCTAGGAAAGCTAAAATCAAAGCAAAGAGAATATATTCAGCGTGTAATTTAATAAAGCAATTGCAAATAAAATTGAAGAAATGTGCGCTGCAGCCCAAGCAGAGACACTCGGGCAGACAGACAAAAAACACCGAAAAGGGAATGTGAAAAAATAAAGAAACCAAGAAATCGGGTGCATGGAAAATACAAATAATGAGTGGTAAGAGGCAAAAAAAAACAAGAAAAAAAAGGTAGAGCTCGATAAAGGATACTCGCACGCCAGAGTGAAGTCGGCAGTGAAGCGAATCATGGCGTGGCGCAGCTTCAATGAACTTGAACTAAAACCGCACGCAAGGGTGCGCCCGTGTCTGTTTCTTCCTTTTTCGCATGCCACGTTGAGGGGAACCGGGGTGAAGGAAATGTGCATTGCTATTTCTTGGTGAAATTGGGCTAAAGTGAAGCTAACAGTAAGGATATTCTGACCCGAGTAAAAGAGCGCTTCAACACAGTATCGCAGTTGATATTTTAAGTGAAACCCCGCTGCCGAAATTTGTTTGGGGAAGAAATTTTAAAAATAAAAGGAGCATTTTTTAAGAAGTTAGTCTCTTTAAAAACTTTCAATTTACTAAATTCTAACTTCTTAATTGTTGTTTTATAACTTATACGCTATTGTTTATTTTTATCCATATCATTATGTGGAATTTATTTACATTGGGCAACTCCAATTTGAAAGTATTTCTATTCGTTCAGCGTTTGTGCACAAAGTTACGTGTGTTTTACACCGACAATCGAAGAGACGACTTCTACGCTTAAATTCGAAAATTTATTTCAGCTATTTGCGAAATGCTCCAAAGAAGCGTCGAACTGGGAAACCGGGAAAAGCAGTAAAAAGTGCAACAAAAATGTTGAGGCAAGCAAAATCCGTTTTATAAAAAAGTTAAAGCGGATATTGGTCAGTTCTTTGCGCCGAAAAAAGGTAAACACTTAAAGGCTGCGCTGGATTTCCGTAGCCTGCGCTTGTGGTTGACTGACAGTGAATTGCGGTGCATCAGATTACAGAGAGAAGACGACATTGCCACATTTTAGAATGTTGCATTGTGTTTCATGGCTAACAGCAATTGCGGGTAGGTTGAAGTTAAGGGCAGAGGCAGCCTTTTTCGCATTCAATTATTGACCAAAAATATTTATCTTGGAGAAAAATGTTAAGTGAATATTTGCAACAAAAAATTACCGTTTATTTATTTAAAAAGAAAAAACATATTTTATTATGCAGTTCATCATATTGTAGATCACGAGTAGTGGATGGGAACTCTGCGATTTTGAACGTGCGGATCTCAACTTTAACCCTACTCTAGTAACCAACATTATAAGTTTTGACTTGAAACAAAATTTATTAGTTTTCTAATTTTGATGCAGTTGTTACACTCAAATTGTGTGAATAGTGTATTGGACCAGCTGTTTCAATCATATGAAGTTGGAAAAGCGTTATTGAAAGTCCAAAATTATAATTTATTTTAAAATAATTTCAGTTTCCGTTTCCAATCACGTTATTTCCTAGTGAATACACTGTTTAGATACATTAATTAGACCAATAGAATGTTTAACTGGAAGCTTTGTTCTTCACAAAAAAACTCCAGCCGTAAATATTGGGGAAAAGAGAAATTTTAGAATAATTTGAATTCGCTTTTTAGAACTATTTCTAACTTCTTTTAAAATTCAATGCATAAAATCGATTAAGATAAGTTGTAAGATCTCTTCAATATTATATTGCTGAGAAAAAATGGACATGGTAGAGTTGAGGCTCAAATAGTGAGTCTGCCCTTGATTGGCTAATAATTCTGAATGAGTGCAATGATATGTATGTTTTGTGATATTATCAACTTAAATAGTAAAAAAGAGTTTTGTCATCGTTCGGTTTTGGTTGTCAAACTGATTACCTGTATTGTAGCGGCGGGTCCACAATTAATGCCGGACATGAGGAAGTCATCTGGATCACTCTCGTATGGTGGCTCGTCATACCAATGCCCCTGATGATGTAGGCCGCTGACTGCGTAATGTGGACCACGTAGAGCATCATCATACATATAAGTATCGTCTGCGAAGGAACAAAAAAGAGAAAAAAAAACAACAAATATAAGTAAATACCTGCAAGTAAGTAATTAATTCAACGAAATACACGATATTTAAACAAAGAATTAACGAAATTCGTTCGTTCTGCTTAGACTCCCTTGGGGAAATTATAAATTATATACAAAATTCCCTTAGCACACATTTTGGCTGCACCACACAACAACTGCACCTGGATGCTTCCACATGTGCTTTGCGCTGCAAAGTATGCAAGGATTTTTGCATGACGACGCTTGTGTGCAGATGTTCGGCATTTTACGCGCAGCTACATGGAAAATATCACGCTGCTCAAGTGCACTGTGATTTCAAGTGTAAAAGAAAGCAGCAAGCTTGAAGAAGCCGGACCAAACGAATGGCGGAATGGCGGAATGGCGGGATGGTGAGAAGTGAGAAAGTAAGTATGCTAAGCGCCAGCCGAAAAGTGTCATTGCACCTTTGTTTACTCCACATTTGGCCAAGATGCAGCGGACCACCACTCGTGTGTGTGTGTCTGTCTGTCCGACGGGCTTTCGGCTGTGTTGGTTCGTGAACGCGCTGCTTGGCTTCTAAAGTAGTGCGGCAGCAAAAAGAGTTGAGCATGTGCTCAAGATTTCTGTTTGTGTTGGCAATCTTGTTTTGAAAGCAGAAATTTCTCTGCATGCATATGCATTTGTATTTATGCAACTGTTTGCACGCTAAACGGAAGCGGGCGTATGCATTTTATGCTCACTTAGGCAAAAGAGTCGCTCACACAGAGCTTGCTGCTGTTGCAGGTGAACAAAGTCGCTGGGACGGAAAGTCAACTTTTTAACAGCTATACAAAACAGAGGTGCATGTAGAAATGCCGAAAAAATATGAAAAATGCTTGACTCTTGGATAATAAACCGGGGAAATATAATTTAACAAATTAAGCAATAAACCTACAAAATTGTATCAAAATATTTAAATATTGACGTTGTAGAATCCCTAGAATACACATAGCTTATAAGATTAAACAAAAAAAAAAAAACATTTTTAAAAATAACAAATTTTGTAAATTTCTCTTTTAAACTTACCTATTCGACCCTCTCGACTCATTTGAAGCAAACCTTGCCGTATATCACGCAAAATCTGAAAAAGAAAGTGAAAAATAAAAAAATATTGTATAAAATTTTACACGTATGTGTGTATAGAATTCATAAATATCTCGTATAAAAATTAAAAAATTTTTTAAATGTTTAAGGTTTGGACCTTTCGAATGCGAAAGAGCTACCTCATGATCTCAATAAAAAATTATGGCCAATCTATTTAAGTAACTTGCAGCTTCATTTTATATTTTCATGTATTAATGCATACATATAAATATATATATATATATATATATATTCATATAGCAATTATGTAGCACACACCCCGATTATATATTTTGATGAGAACAACTTCTTCACAGCGTCTTCCACTGCGATCATACAAATTTTAATGGACAAATGCTGGCAAATGTAGTGCGCTACACTCAGCGTCTGCACCGTTGGTGGTTTAAATATATACGTGACTGTTGTCGCCAAGCATATGAGCGGCAACAGTGAAAGCAAACAAGGAACAACAACACAAATGTGTAGGGCTCGCCTTATTAGGGACACAGAGGAACGCAGCTGGCACTGCACAGCTGCTACATATTTGAAAAATAACGGCAAGACGGAAGCAAGCATTTTCAAAGTGGAAGGTAGAAGTTCGCTATTGTTGCAGTTGCAAGTCTTGAGTGGATTCTTATTGAAGTCACATTCTCGCTGGCCAACAGTGCGATGTGAGTGTCTTTGCTGCTTCAATAGTGGTGTCGCACGGCACGGTGGGCCGCGATTGCCTCTTGGGATAGACGCACGCACAAACTCCACGCACGGGTGGGTATGAGCAGGCAGCTAAGTATATTGCTGTTTGTTTATTTTATATGCAACCATACAAATTGCTTGAGCACAGCGGGAGTAAATGGTCATTGTAGTTGGGTGGCCTTCAACTATATAAAAAGCTACCAAGTTACCAAGTTCCATTAGGAAGAGTTTATTTTCCAATTTTATGTGCAACTTCTGCAGCATTCCTAAAAGCATTGGCTGGCTGGCTGGCAAATGTGTGTGGAATTCTAATTTAGGTTGGAGTCTCACTCAGACACTAATACTAGTATTGAATTCCGTTTTAAGAAACTTAAAGGCTTAGGCAGTTAGAGCATCGCTATTCAGTGATCTAGTTTGGCAAATTTCCAGCTTAAATTTCATTGTTTCACTTATGAGTATTAAAATTCGCATTGAGCTCAGCAGAAAGTTGTTAAGGTGACTTTTTTCGATTTCAGCTTTTTGGGGGCAAATAGACCTTGCTCAATAGACCTTGACTCAAGAACTCAACAAATAGCGATACATCTCTCCTAGCAAGAAAGAAACTATATTCTTGACTTTCATTTTTTTTTTTCAAATCACTAATGATGGGAAAGCATATTTCTGAGGGTATAAAGTGCACAAACGTTTCTAGAAGACGAAGCAAAATTAAGGCAAAATGAAAGCCATACGATCTTAAACGCAACTTTCTAAATGAAGAGTGTTCAGTTTTCTCAGCTTTTATAATTTAAAAGGCGACTGAAGGACAGAAGTTCTGGAAAAAGGTAACTTAACCTCAAATTAAGCTGTTTTGTTGTAACATACAAATCTATGGAATCTATTTCTCTCGTGCTATAAAATTTGGACCAGTTATTCCTGGCAGTAATCAAATAAATGGAAGATTTCACCAACGAAGAGACGGCTGGCAAAGAGTTTCAGCAGAGTTTCTTCGAGCGGCATGAGTGCGCGAGCGGAGAAGAAGAAGAGTCGAGTAGATTGCAGTCATTTGTTGGAGAATGAATATTGTATGCGGCGTCAGCTCTGCCGCCTCGCTGCCAAACAAATGACGGAGCGACTGTCCATTGCCGCGCAACAGCTCAGGGTATGGAGGGAGCGAAGGGCGTAAGAGGCATTGTCTACATGGCTGTTGGTAGGCGTTTGAAGTGTTCACAATACGAGCACACACATACACACATACACACGTACATACACACACACACGCCTGTTGGCAGCGACAAGAGAGATTGGTCGGTGCAAAGTGCTTTGTGGAGGGGGAGGGGGACCTTAATGTGAGACTGCTAAGTCATGCGACAACAAACAAACACAAGCGCAGTTAAGAGTTAACAGTTAGGAGACAAAAAGAAAAACAAAAACAAAAACAAAAACAACACCGGAGAGATATGAAGTGCTCTAACAGCACACAAATAACTGTCAATATATGCCACTGCAACGGGAGCGAGAGGGGCAAGAGGAGCAAAGGAAGCCAAAAGCAGTGGCCACAACATGGTTGAGAAGGCAGGAATAGGAGCAATTACAATAACTCATGGAATATGCATGTGCAGCCAAAGTAACGGCAATATTTGTTGTTGCCACGTATGTACTTTAACTTGTTTCACTTTGATTATTTTGCTACAGTTCTTCTAATTTATTTTTGCTGCCTTGTATTTGCAACCATAACAACAATAACAACAACAACAGCAGCAGCTGCAGCAGCAAGGCAGTAATTGCAGCATTCCAGCTACGTGCTCTTGCTAGAGCATCTCGTTGTTCTTAGAGCGAACTGCAGCCGCATACAAACTTCTGCCATAACGTCTGTGGAGCAATTGTTGCCATATATGTACGAATACTCGCTTCTTGGCATAACTTCAGGCGCACGGTGGTTTATAAATCTATGTTTGGTTTTATTTCGGTTTAATTTCTCTTACATGTCTAAAAAGTTTCGCTTACGTTAGATTTAATCTAGCTAACACTTTCGTTGCCCGACCGAGCAACAATGCCAGCATATACGTGTGCAATCTATCACAGCTCTCCACTTTTCTATGCCACAGTGGCTTACGCACGCGAGTGGGTGTGAGTGAGTGTGAGTGTAGTGTTGTGGTGGCACATAGGCAATGAATTTTATTGCTGCCTGCCGAGTAATCGTGCGGATAGGCCGGACAGAATATGGATTAAAAATAAGCACAGCACACCAGACAGGGAATGCGGAGCCGCTGGTAGGCCAAACCTTTTCAGTTTAATTTTGATGAAATTTTCATTTTTGTTTTTCTCACCATTATTCTTTCATTCAAACCAACACTTGCTTAGTTTCGCTTTGCTAACCTCAAAGATTTATATCTAGTATAGTATTTAGTAGTTATATGCTGTAAATTATGGAAAGGTAGCTAAAATTTTCCTAGGGGGCAACTGGCAAAGGCTTTTCCATACACTTGAACTTCTAATTCCACATATCTGCACATAGTCACTCACATTTCTAAGCCAATTTTGTATTTATTATTTGTAATGCTCATATGAGTGGCCTTTCATGCTTTTGTTCATGTAGTTGTACTCGTGTGTGTTGTATGTGTGGCTTGCGGTTGACCACTGCTACATGGCACAAAGCAGCGAGAGACCGAAATCTGACTTTGTATTGTAATTTATTTGCGTGCATAGAAAGTGAAAATGCGTCATTTGTCTTCTCGTCTAGTAAATTAGACCAAATTATTTATGTTTAAGGCAAAAAGAGCAGCTTAGGCTCGGCAAATATTAAGAAGGGAGACTGCAAGTGTGTCTACAAAGACGGTAGTATCTCGAAAACTGCGCTTGCACTTGCTTACACAAAGCAACAACAACTTTTACTAAAATCAAAGAAAAATAAATGAAAAAAGAAAATCGTACAGGATGCGATGAGAGAATCTGTTCGAATCTCAATTGCTTTATGAATGTGTGATTGCAAGAGAAATATCTATTCCACAAAGGAGCTGTATTCAGCTTTTAAGCTAGTGAGCTCAGCTCATTAAGGTGTAGGTGTGAATGTAGTACTGAAGCTCTTTTCCGGTTTTTCACCATCGCCAATTTATATTTCCACCAAGGCATTTGAAAATTCTTATATTGAAAATCAATTCGTCGATTTCAAGAGATTAATGCTTTATTAAATGTTATTCATACATAATTAGTTTTTGAGAATAGACTTTTGGAAGAATTGGCAATAATTGGCGATCACTCGTAAAATACTCGTAGAAAAGTAGAAATACTCGCTTTATTTATAGTCATTGAAGTATTATTAATTGCAATTTGGCTTCGCTTTGTTAGTGAGTTTTCGAACAAAATATTTTCCATACTTTTTCCACTTTCTTTGAGGGCAAAAATAGCATCCGATGACTCAGGAGTCATCACTCAAGAATCGCCTCGATTCTATATTATCGGTTTTGACTGAAGTTATTCCAACTATAGTGTTCTTACTTAATATATCCACATGTATTGTTAAACAAATATGGGAAGTATATGAGAATGATGCATAGCTAACTTTCGACAAGTGCATGAGATCATCGGAGTTTATGAAATGTGTGAACTAATTTAAAAATAATTTATTTAATGCGGTCTTACCTCTTCGTGTTCGCGCTGGAATTTCTCCTTTTTGCGCATTGCTTCTTGTACTTTTAGCTGGAAATGGAAAACACATACGAAATATTTTAAAACTTCAGCATTTTAGTGGCACTCGAAAGCGAAAGTAGCACTTTTATGATGCAAAAAATGAGCTAAAAATATACTTAATGCTAAAAGAAGGCTTTCAAAAAATCTACATTTTTATTTGGCAGTCAAAAGTTTGCTTTTTGCAGCGCAACAGCGTGGAAATAAAGTAAATAAATTTATGTGCATACTTATGAGCAGAACCAAAGCGCACCTACGACTGTAATGAGTATTCAAAAATAGCGAAACCAAAACGCAAAAAGAAGAAAAATGAAAGGTTTGCACCGCGACGACACACGCATACACGCATACGAAACACTTGTCAAACCGGCAGCCAGGCAGTGCGAGCACTCATACGCCCTGTAGGCCCAGACGATGTGAACAGCATAACGCCTTCGACTGTGCGTGCGAGTGTGTGGAGAGCACACTGTAAATATGCTGTTTGGCACATGCACTTGCTGGAAAGTTTGAACAAACACTTACAGAGCGGCGGCGGTGGCGTCGGTGGCGTCGGCGGCATCGAAGGCAGCATTTGCGGCGCGGTTATCTTAAATGCCATCATTGGCAGCGTGGTGTGCCGGTATGAAGGCGATGCCGAAAATGCGCCTAAGTAGCGCAATTGTGCGCATGAATTGACAAAATAAAAGCAACAACAAGCAGCATGCAACACACCAACACAACGGCAGCCAATCTTCGCAGCACCGACAGCAGGCAGTAATAGGCACTACAAGCTTAGGCACGAGTGGTATGGGCGGCAGATAAGAAGCAACATAGTGGCAGGCGTATGATAACAATAACAACAACAGTCAAAGCAACAATGTGTACTTAAAAATTGCACAGAAGTGATGGCGTTGAGGCGCCGAAGTTCGTGCCTTGGAGTCAACCCGCGCAGGTGGCGCGAACAGTGGAGGCTGTTACATGTGTGGATTGTGACTGCGACAACAACAACAATGGCAAGTAAAACTTTGTTTCGAGTTTGTTGGTGAGTGCAGAAAAAGTCTAATTTATACAGCAGGTTCAGGCATATTTTCGGTTAACAAACACGAGTCAACAGGAACAGCTACAAATTGCAAAGCCCCAACGGAACGCAGCGAGTTTCCTCTTATTTGTTATTTGTTATTCGCTATTTTTATTTTTATTTTTATTGCTTTTTGTTATTTTATTTTATTTTTTGTTTTTTGTGTAGCAAGTTATGGCAGTGTCTGAGGAGAATATGCATAATAAATGCAATGGCAGGAACAAGAAGAAACACTAGAAAAACGGTAACAACATGTAACGACAATACCCACTACGCCCACTGGCGCACCTGCTCAGCAGCGCCGTTATGCCACCACACTTTCTTATGCTCACATCTTCATTGCGCGGCATTTGTCTGGCGGTTGGCGCAACGCGGCCTTTCTTCCCTTTGTTGGCGCATGTGTTCAGCTACAACAACGCCTCGCCTCCTTGATGTTGGTACCTTTATTTCCCGCTTGCTACCGTTGTTGCAATTTTATGCGCACGGCACACTGGAGCAGTGTTCTCGGTCTTGCTATGCGCTCCGGCTGTGGCGGCTGTGGCGTTTTTGTTGCTGTTGTCATTAATAATGAATGTCGACGGCAATGAACTTTTAAATATTGCATACAATTCGCTGTTGCTGGGTACACGCTCTGCGCTGTGCGACAATGTCATTACGCCACTGACACTCAGGTGAGTTGTTCTTGTTTTTGTGGCATTAGTTGTTTTTATTTTTATTAAATTTTAGCTTGTTTGGTGTGGTGGATGCCACAACTGAGCGCGCAACTGCGTCACCACTTCCACTTGCTTGAACTGCCACATTCTACGAAAATCTTCAGATTAGGGGAATAAAATAAAATTTTAAACACGCTTTGCATTTGCTAATCCGGGTTTTAATAAATTTAATAGCAAACAATCTTGACACAAAAAAAATATTATTTTTACTTTAAGGAAAATGAAATGAGAAAATCTCCTTGCTGGTGCTGCTGTTTCTTTGCTGTTATTGCCACTACAGGGCAACTCTTAGGAGATTCTCTCTTCTTCGGTATCGGTCTCGGTATTCGGTTCGGACTCTTCGGTACCAAGTGTAAAATCTGAAAGGTTACTCATACGCCCTGTTGAACGAAATCTGTGTATATTGAAAACTAGGCGCAAAAATATTTCCTTTTCAAAATTTTGAACCCTTACACAAATGCAACCGATAAAGGGGTGCATATCTAATTCAGTTCGATAATGCCAAGTTTCTGATTTTGTTTGCGAATTTATTGCACTGAAGGCTTTGCATACTAATGATTTGCAGGAAAACTGTTTGCAATTCCTTTAAGGGCGGGTTGCAATTGAATTCATAGAATGTGTGTATGCCGGAGAGGCTGCAAAAAAATGCTCCGCTAAAACAAGAAAACACAAAATAACTGCTTTAGTTACAGGGTTGGTTACTCTCCCCGTTCACTTGGTGTTGCAAATATTCGAGTGCATTCGAGAGACACCCGTTCTGAAAGCATCGACCAAAGCTCAGAGAAATCTGTGTGTAATTTGGGATGAAAAATCTAAAAATGGCAAAACGTGTATATTGAATTGAAGCTATAATTATTACTATTCTATTACGATACCTACTTACCTCATATAATGAGCGAAACTTTGAAAAATAATATATAATATTCTCAAGAAAAGAAAAAACTGCCGCCAAATCGAGAGCAAGGGTTCAATTGAAATTTTTCACTTTCGCACTCATTACTCATAAGCTGTCAACAATTTTGCTTTTATAAGTTTTAGAGCAAATAATCTTAAAATTGTGATATTATTAATTTGCAATAACAAAAATCAATTTTACGATCTTTTGAAAGCCTTTGTACTTTAGGAAATTAATCTTGCTTTATATATACCACCTGTATATATTATCGTAAGAGCGCATAAATAATGAAACTCACCCTGTGGATTGTCTCTTCAAAACTTTGGTGTTGTCCGCCATTCATTGTTTGAAAATGTCTCAGTCGTTCGTTCGCTACCTAAAAGTTTAGAAATTAAATATTTGTTAATTAGTATCGTTTATATTATAAGATAAAATATATAGAGTTAAGCAAAATGGCTCATATACAGCTCATGTATACTTCATTGAACACTGTGACTTCCATGTAATTATTTTCCAGGTAGCTAGGAGGGAGCCCTGCTGCACCTGTGTGGTGCCTCTGGAGAGTTGAATTTGAATACCAACGTCCAACTTTTTATGCACCAAAAGAGGTCTACAAACTAAGAATTGTCAGTAAAAGCCAAATAGGTGTTAATAGGTGATTAAAGAACAAAAACAACGTGGGTATCAGTAACGCGTTAGCCTCCCTCCTGAGCAGGTACAACAGATGAATGAATGATTTTAATGAATTTGAAATCCATTTGGGATATTTTTGTAAGAAGAATTTAAGGTACAGTACGGCATGACATACATATGACCGTTCATAGTTTAACGGAAAAATTTAGTAAGTACCTTGTAAGTCACTCCCAAATTGGAAATTCTGCACATTCAGTTACAGGTGACTGAAAACTTCAAGAAACTGAGCTGATGGTAAGAGAATTAACTATACTTGCTTCGGCCTGACTTTGGAGACACTCTAGGCCTTTTCCTTTTCCTTTTCCTTTTTAGCTTAGCTAAGCTTTCTTATATACGTACATAGGTGTAAGCAGAATACACCCAGGTTAAGCTTGTTCTAGAAGGTCTGCCTTTGGGAAATGAATGGAATCTCTTTTATCGATTTCTTATTCGCTGTTCGAGGATACTTAACACTTTCTGTATTCAGTAGCATTACAGCAGACATCTCTCAAATTTGCTACTTGCAGCGCTTGTTGCATTCCCCATTCATTGATATAACAATGCCTACTAAATTTCAGTGTCTTGAAACGAAGCTGAAAGCATATTTAATGTTTCGTTACATTACAGCAACAAGGTATAATATTATCCCATTCAGTTATTTCGTTTATTTTGGTTAATTAATAATTTAGGCTTGGCTAAAGATAAAAACATTTTCGACTTGCTAATAATTTACTGGCAATGTGTCCGCTGCGGCCAATTCAAAGCGAACAGATTTTAGTAAATTCGAGAGACATACGCCAGCACTTGGTAACAGCGCTGCGGCTAAGCCCTTCGGACTTTCAAATATATCATACAATTAAGCTTGGACAAGGGTCTGAGAACAAAAGAAATGCTTATCGTAAAATTGTGGATCGCTGTAATTTTTCTCCATAATCTTGTGCGCTTCATTCTGCACCTATTCATTTTTTAATTAGACATTTTAAAGTAAAGCCGAATTGCATGAACCCTTAGCGGCTGGTGTTGGCATCCTAATCGCGCTTTGCTTCTGCTGAATTTACGGCTTCCGCATTTTGCGGCGACCAGCCACCTGAGCTGGGCTTCCCCTTTTGGTGTTGGCAGTTTTTCAATAGCTTTTCTGCGAACGCAGGTGTCATACCTGCACTCACACACACCAACACACCCACACACACAATATTTATCTTAAGGTGCGTGTCTTCTATCCTTTCGCGTTATTTATGACATCGTTTTGTGCAAGTTTATGTGTGTGTGTGTCGTGGAGAGGGTGTGTTTGCTCGGCTGTGCGCTATCTCGGTGGCCAATGTCATCGTCAAGGCAGCGCCGCCGCAACCGTTTCATTGCCAAGAAGCTTGGCTTAGTTTTCCTTCCATGCTGAAATATTTAAGTCGCCTTCTTGCGCCTTTTATGTTTCCCCTGGCAAATGTTGGTTTAATCAAAGAAGGAGCGCGTCTTGAATGAATCCTTTTGGAATATTTGATAAACAAGGACGAGGAGCGCTCTTCTTTGTCGGCGGCGCGTTTAACCTTTACATTGTAAACACCTTCGGAAGTGCGGAAGGCAGTCGGACATTGGCGCGGCGTTGCAGGCAACCGGCGATTTGAGGTTGCGGCACATATAAAAAGCCATATATCCACATCTGTATGCATTTCCATTTGCATTTGTGTGTGTGTGTGTGTGTGTGTGTGTGTAGGGTAAAAATGTCCATGCCCCCGGGGTGTAGATTAAATATGACAACAAAAGAATACGCGCGCGGCACATAAGAACACTGGGGTGTGGCGCTCGGTTTCAGTGGCAATATAAACATGGCAATAACAGCAACAACCAAGTACAGAATGAAACCCTAAAAGCTAAGAAAATGTAAACAGGTATTCGCAAACAAGCATTTAAAGAGCAAACTCCAACGAATTTGATTGGAGGTGGCCGTGGCGCATTTATCTCCTTAAGATGCCAAAAGAAAAAAAGAGCTCATGAAAAGTTTAGGGAAGCATTTTGTAGCCGAAATAAGCAAACACTTACGCTACTAACATGCTAATAAAAAACGCTTGCTTTTTATAGCTAAATATTCGTGTTTATGCATGTACATTATACATCTATGTGGCACGCTATGTATTCGACGGCATAAAACAGTTTTAGCACGAAGCAGCAACAGAACAGGATATTTGATGGAAAGTACATGGCTTACGCTCCATTTAAAGACGACACAAGGGCTTGTTTTACTGCCGCGTCGCAATTTGCAAATATCATGCAAGAAAATACTAAAATTTTGCTCTGCTAATTCTACTTTGCCCCCGAAGATTTTACGAATGCTGCTAAATTTTTAAAGAGCTTGTCATAGCATAAGACAACACAATTGCTCGGTGGGTCGCGAGTTCACATGAGGATGGCAATGAAATCTAAAGCTTCGAAGAAGGGATCTGGCACCAACAATTGCTCCCTTTTTACCCGTTAGCAACACGAATAGCGGAACAAATTTGAGAAAAAGGAATTGGCTAAGCATCTGAAAGGGGCCTTTTGTCCATTTTATTATTGATACTAGACGCAACTGATTAGTTTTCCTTTAATTAAGGGTGGTAGCTTTTCTTCTTTCTGCCTCTTAGCGCAAAATGTTCAACAAATAGCATCTAATAATTTACAGTTTGCAATAATTATGTTTTTTTTTTTTTTTTTGTAAATACTATATTAAAATGTAATAGTTCTTTTCACTTACCCTCACTTGTGCGGCGGTTTGTTGATTATTTCGGTCTCGTCGATTTACAGTTTTCAGACCCTTTAAAAGTCTCGCTAAGGTGGTACGTTTCTTGGTCTCACGACCTTCTGCAAAAGTGTAAGTACAAAATGCACAAAAGAATTAGTAAGCACAAGACACTTGGTACTAGAGAACTAAATAGAAACCCTAACAGCCAATTTTATGACGTATATGTTCGACGATGTTATATTTTAACAATTAACTGTACTAAAAATCACTGCGAAAGGTAATTGCAGAGAATTCGCTTATTATATAAGGGTTGATGTTCCATTTTAGCTGACCCTTCTCCGGCTGATCATTGGAAATTATAATTCGAAAAACAAATTTCCACAAGCAAACAAGTCTCTGCGATGAATAGCAGTTTAAAGCTGGACTAAGCCAAAAAGCACGTTGATATGAGAAATAAAGATCCACAGGGCTGTTACATCGGGTTTTTAATTCATGTGTTATATATATACAGTGTTGGAATTAGCACTATTGTGCTGATGAATATACGACAGCAGGTCGATTGCTTTTACGGAAAAACAGTTTAAAAACGACGATCGATCGCCGAGCATTAAGAAGTTAAGACCAAGTAAGGCAAATCGTAGAGCCTGAACTACCCAGTACCAATATGAGTTTTGGGGCCTCATACAAAATTTCCTGTAGACCTAATCCCTCCGTGTGTGTGAGCTAGGCATCAACATTTTTCCGGTTTATAAAAACATTGAAGGTGTACACCAAGTTCGACCGGTGAACAAAAAATATTTAGAAGCTAACTGATTGCCTTGGCTAACGTTTCAATCTTAGACCAACAAAGTTCTACGTTCGGTTAATAAAGTAAAACTCTAAGCATGTACAAGAAGTTTAGTTTTCTTGTAATTTCAAAGTGTTACCTAACTTTTTGGCCCACCCACGTATTTATTTTTTATTTAAAGTTCGTAATAAATCGAGAACTTACCTGCATTAGGTGGAAATTCGTAGAAATACGCTGATCTTGGACTCAAGCAACTGTAATTAGAAAGAGACGGAGGAGGATTAAGGATTTTAGGTTGTTTGCGTGTGTGAGCCTGAGCACTTAATTGTGTTGGGCACACCCTCAACTTACTTTTGTTGCAGGAAATTCAAGTGTGCTACATTCGGCGGGAGTGTTTGATGGGCTTGTAGGGCTTGATGCTGTTGCTGTTGTTGCTGTTGCTGTTGGCTACCTGGCACTAATGATAGTTGCTGTTGCTGTTGTTGTTGTACTGCTTGGGCCTGTTGTTGCTGCTGCAATGTGTGCTGCTGCAATAGTTGCTGCTGCTGTGTTAGGCCGCCACGTGCAACACGCGGTGCAAAAACACCATAACCAAAACCGTAAATTTCGTCCTCTTCCTTGTCGGACAGACAACTCGAGGGCTGCAAAGAAGAAGCGAGAAAACAATAGTGAGATTTGTGGCCTATATAAAGCAAGTGTGTTTGCAGGTGTGTGTGTGTGTGTGTGTATGTGTGTATGTGAATGCGCGCGTATTTCTTATCATACTATATATGCATATGTGTGTGTAGTAAATTAAATTGAGTGGGCTGTTAACTACTTTGCTGTTGGTGCAACATTTCACGCTGTTAAAAAGGTGAAGGCGAAGGCGAAAGAAAAGTGGAAAACTAAAGTTGTATGGCAGAAAAGCAGAAAGTTGCAACAACCGCTTAGAAGTGGCAATAAAGTAAGCATGAAAAATAAATACGGTTAAACGGACAAACAGCCAAACGGCCAAACGGCCAAACAGTCAAAAACTGTAATGGCAAACCGAAGGATAAATGTTTTCTTACTTGTGTTGCACAAAAATACTTGCAAACTGCTTGCCTTGTTATTGTTATTGCTGGGCCGTAAACATGGCTGGCAAGTAATTTGAGCAGCTTTCATGTAGCCGCCAAGTGTTTGTGCAACTGGAACGCTAAAACGGATTAGCACCTCCGAGACTTGTTGTTGCCGAAGAAAACTGCGAACGCATGAGAAGCAGAGGCATTAGGCAGAAGAAGACAGCAGAAGAAAGCCCATAAAAAAAAAGCAGAAAAAAAAACAAAACGCTGAAGAATCATCAACGGAACTACAGCAGAAGAAAGCAAAACCAAAAGCGTCCAGCTGAATTACATTCGTCGTGCGCTGAAGAAATAACTGTATTGAACGAACGCATTAGTTTGGAGGCCGGCCTGCTCGAACTGCTGCCTGCTAGTGAGCGCTGATTACGAAGGAAAGTAAAAGCAACCATTTGGTGATGCAGCAAGACGCTCAAGAGCATAAGAAACTGCCATAACGGTTACATGAGCAATTCAAATTTGTTGTATTTGTTGTATTTGTGCGAATGAAATGATGATTGGTAAAATGCTATATTGCCCGCTGCCTGGATATTTATTACGACATATGTATATATATGCACATATGCATATATTATAAGGTAGTATTATATTATATTATTGTAAGAGTATATGTGCAACTTTGTGGCATACTCCCTCCCCTGCTACAATGAATTTGAAGCGATCTTTCGAAATTCGGTTTGCGCATTGGATTGCTTGGGGACCACAAATACACAACTGCGGTTTCCACAAGATTTCAAGATAAACAGCCAAGCAAGAAGAAAGCTCATCTTTGTTTGGGTGCGGTGAAAGGCGAAGCTTAAATAAAGGAATTAGAGAAGAAGAAGGACGAAAAGTGAAATGCCGGGAGCAAATTTATTTGTACACTATTTACACTTATACCACACACTGATGTTTATATATCTATTTATATATATACATATATATGGATATAAATATATTATTAAATTTGCGTGTTTATTTAACTTTGCGAGCGAGTCGCTCTTCAGCAGCTGGCAAGTCGCTAGCGCTATTCAACTTGTTTTTGGGCAAGTGTTAGCCGCTTGACTTTCGTTGAATCCCAATGGACGCGTCAACACAAAGCGCAAAACAATTGCAAATGTTAATACATTGTTTTTAATTCATGAAAATTTTCATCTTTGATTAAATGAAAGAAAGCAAATTTGTTCTGCGTCGGCCTTGGAGCGCCAATCGCTTTGCATGCTTACTCAGAGTGCCATAAGAAACTCGTTTGCATAAAAGTTGAATGCGAAGTGGAAGCGAAAAATTGTAAACGTAATGAAAATTAATTATTCAATGTATTTATTTGAGTTGGGCGCCCAGCGTAGGCTCGGCCGTTACAACAATATTTCGAAATTTTGGAAAGCGCATGAAATTCTTTGCATATTCATATTAGCGCATGTCCAGGGTTCCTGTTCCTGTTCTCATTTCATTACTTTTATTCTAGTATGAGAACATTGCTTAATTTTTTCTGGTATTCATGCTTGGGCTTTAGATTTAATAATTTCAAAAATTAAGTGACACTTATGTATATGAACAGTCATCCAGTTGGAATGCGTATGTTTGGTCCAAGACAGGTGGTTATGAAGGCAATTAGTAATGCCGGAACAATGCCGGAACTAAAAGCCTTAACCAAAAATTGCTAGCGATATAGCAACAACAACAATTTATATATTTTCTCTTTTTTTCTTTTGTTGGAAACGTAAAATGGACAGCCCTTAAGGCAACATACGCAAATATTGTCCCAAAGATGTCACGGCCGAATTTAGCAAAATATTTACAAACTCGTTTAAACGCATCCAAAATTGTATTAATCATGGGGGTGCATATTTTGAAAATCACATTAACATATATAAAACCAGCTTCCGGAGCAGTTGATCGCTTTTGACCGCTTCTTGAAAACATATATACCACAATATATTTAGTTTAATAGCTCAAAAACGGCTTGTATATATATAGTCGGAAGCCTGAGGGGACTTTATTTTCCATTTATTGCTATGTACAAATGGGTTGGGGGAACTCTGCCGAAATCTGCCGAACTATTGATATTTGTTTGGCGGGAATATTGCAAATAAGAGAATATACATATAAAAGTTTATAGATTCATTATTGCAGAATTGGGTTTATTTTTTAATTAAAATATTTTCAAATATTTTCACCTATTTACATATAATATTTACTACTTACATTAATAGTCTACACATATGTACATACCGAATATTTTCCTGGCACATAAATTGGCTGACTATGACTATTTGGCAGGCCACCTTGGCTCGAATGGCCGCGATGACCGTGTTGCCGGTGGTGTGTGCTAGCGATGAGGCCACCAATGCCACTGACGCCACTACCACTACCGCTACTCCCACTGCCACCGGCCGGATTTAGGGGACTTCGCTCCGCCCACGCCGCTTGACGAGCGTTTTCTAAAGCACTTAAAATATCTCCAAAGGGAGCCATTAACAATTCACAATAGACCGATGCTAGACCCTCTAAATGACCACGCTGACCGTCCTGCAAAAGACAAACACACACAAAACACAATACGATTACAACAACAATCTAACTAAACGGTTTTTGCACAAACATTTTATTTGGTTTAAGATTTTCTAGATTCTCTTGATTTCGGAAGGAGGTTTTCTATGTTGTCTTTTGTTGTGATTGATGTTGCAACTCAGAGAATGAGGGGAAAGGATTATTTTTCTGAAGAAGTGGTGAGTTGTGTGAGTTATTAAACATATATGTATTAGTAGCGAGGAGTTAAATGAAGGCGGAGATGATTATATGATGAAGTATGGATTATTGATAATTAGTGGTTATGGTAATTGTAATGAAAGATGATTTTTGTTTGTGCAATGGAATGATTACTGGGCGGTCATGCGGATCTTAGGTAGTGCTTTTGTGGTCGATGCTTTTTGGATGGATTTTAATTAACTTAATTATATAATATAGATAAGTTAGTGGGGGGGAAGGGCAGTGGTTAGTCGGCTTTCAGGGGCCATGAGCGGGGATACTTTGAGTATATGTATGCATGTGATGGAAGTTAGAATGAAAGCTGGGTAGTGGGTTGTGAATTACGGCTTTAAATGTTAGTAATTGATTGTTGTGATACGGAAAAATCTCTAATATGCAGATGAATAAATTTTAAATTAGATGAGGGATGAGTTAAGATAATGAAGAGACGAACTACTAGTGGGTATGAGGTGAAATGGCGAATGGAGGTGAATGGTGAATAGGCGAAATTTTAATGCATTTAATATATTTGAGAGTAAAATTTAAATATTAGTAAAAATAGTAAGTATATTGAAACTCTCTGTTATGTATATATGAAATAGTTAGAAAAGTATAGCAGTAGATTTAGCTTAATAATTGCATAATTACTCTTATCATACGTTTCACTTAATTTTACTCGCTTAATAATCCTACTTTTCCCAGTCATACACCATTTACTGGCGCTATAATAATAAATTAAGCGCTCTTTGTGCGTTTCTCTTTATCAGCGCTGTGCCGCACACAGAAATGCATTTATTGCCAGCACTAACGGTATACGCTCAATACATGGCAATTCTCTATAGCAAACGCGCGGCAAACACGGCTAGCGCCTAAAAGTATTAATGTACAAGTGCAGCGAGCCACCGCGATAAGGCACGCCACAGGCAAATTTTTAATGGCTCACACACTCACACACTCACACACTCACACACTCACACACTCACACATACACAAAGCACACATCTTAAGCGCACATAAAGACACAGCGCGCATAGCAGACATTATCGGGCGGCTAATTGCAATTCTTGATGCCCAACCACTTAAGTACGTACAGTCACCAGCTATAAATGAGTTATGCGCTCGCGAGCATGCAGGAACACCGAATGTATTTCATGCTGGAAAATTAAACTGAAATTTCATACACATAATTTCTGCGCTTAAGTGCACGTGTGCATGTGTATGTGTGTGTGTGTGTGTGCATGTGTGTGTGTGCTTAGGTGGGGCGTTGCTGCTATGTGCATGATTCAGCAACTTTAGTGGCTAATAAAAATGTTGTGCGCGAAAAATTACGAGCAAATCTCAATCGGCACATAAAAGCACGCAATCAGCGCGAACAAACGGTGTCAGCTATCAGCAACGGGTATTCCATTAATTTTTAGAAAATTGACCGGGAAATTGAAGAAGCTTATTGTTCGGCAATAGCATTTTTGAGGGGGGAAAGCATATGAAAAATAAATTAAATGCGAGTGTGGTGCTTACGTATATAACATTAGAGATGTGTGGAGTAAAGGTGGTAAAGGTACAATTGTTAATAGCTTAGTGAAGACTGGCTTAGAATTTCACATACAGCTTGCTGCAATACTAATTTAACGTTGCGTACTGGTAACACAAAATATGTTTATCAGAGTCAAGTTTGTTGCAAAACTGGGCTGACTGAGATGACTGGGCTGGCGATGATCATTCAGAGTCCGTGTTTTTTGTTTTTTTCTTTTTAATTTTCGTAATGATTTTTTGTTTTTATACACTTGGAAGTAAATACAAAATTAAACTCTTTGTTTTTTATCCCAATTTTGAAAAAAATTATAATATTTTTCAAGATGTTATTAAAAATTATATAAGGTTAGCTAAATACATTGAAAATGCGATTGGAAGATGCCCAAAAATTATCTTTATAAGAGTCTATGAGTGCTCGAAGGCAAGAGCTCTGTAGGATTGCATGAGCACACTTAAAAATTCTCTTCTAGAGAGTTTCAAAATTTTTACAAAAAAAGATTGATATCTGTCTTTTTATCATTCTAACATCATAGAAAATGTCGTGACAGCAGAGGCTTCTTGAGACACCATGAAAGCATAAGAATAGACAGAATAACTTGGATCAACGGCAATTTCAAACCCATCATGGAACTCTTTTTGGTTCAGATGTCAGGATAGATGTCAGATAGAGAATTCAGCCTAAGCGTATCCCCAGAGTGGCAAATTAAAATTGTTTTGAAGACTGCAAGCAGCTTTTATATAAATTAACAAAATGCAACTTTGAAGGAAATAAATTTCAAACGATTCAGAATTACTATAAGCAAGTATTATATTTAACAGTATGTATGCATGTATGTGCCAAAATTAATTACACGCTTCCAAAAGCGAACACCGCACAAACCAATTTTTAGCTAAGACTATAAGCATAGATAAGTGCTTAATATAGACATGTTTAAATTTTATTCGAACATTATTTCGAAGTAATTGTAGTAATTTAGGAAAGGAAAAAAACTCGCGCATGTGTGCGTGGAAGAACTCTTACGCACATATGCAGATATACGCGCAACGCTTTACCTGCTTTACACAGGTGCGTCGTGGGCGCTCACCCGCCCAAAGGTGGCTTACGGTAGCCAGCCGTCGGCTCTAAACTCGAAAGCAGTTAAGGCCGCTGGCGGCGCGTGTATTCGCCAACATACGCAAGTGCTTAGAACTACGTGTGCAAGCACAAACACTGCCGTTACACACACAAATGTAGGCGATGTCGTGTTGTTGTAATAAACCAGCGGCAGCGCACATATGACGGCATTTGGTTGCGCCTTAGACTAGCTGCCGCATGTGTGTTGCCTCAAGGTGATTCAACAATTTTCGAGCCAAATGTGCGCCTCCATGCAAATCTACGTAATACATACACACACACATAGATGTGTCTATGTGGAAACTTTTCGCAAATTCGCCAGAGATGTCGATTTGATGCCCTGTAGGCAGTTAAAGTGGCGTTTCAACAAAGATGACGATATTTTAGAAAATATCTGCACGATCTGGTATTTATTCTATATAGTATCAATTCTTGATGGGTAGATAATGATTAAAAGGTATTAAAAAATGGTTATTAGGTAGTAAGTTAAAAGATATAACATAAAGGATTAATGATATAATTTACAAATTTTGTCTAAATTTTTTCATAGAAGTTTTTATTTTGTTTTTCCTTATAATTCATCATTTGCAACTATATACCTCGAACGGAAAATCGCTTGTCAGCGAAAATCGGCGCTATACCATTCTATTCCTAAAGGGCATGTAAGCATAGGTTGCGCTGGAACAATTTGCGTTCCAAGCCTCTGTGAGCAGATCCGTCAGTGCGAACCAGTCAACTGCTTACTTATAATTCTTGCAGGCAATTTCATTTGGTGATTTGGTTCATTTTGGTTCTCATGAGTACACGAATATACACATATTATTTCATATGTTAGAATTTGTATTATGACAACATATTGTCATACATGTATGTACGTGTATGTCTCTCATCACATGCTCGGTGGAAATTCGGAACTCAGCTGTTTGTAACGTATAATGTCGGCTATATATAATATGAATGCCACAGACAAAAATATGAAGAATTTAAGCCGTAATTTCCCTTCACGGCTCCTGTAAATTGTAGCAAAAAGGCGGAGATCAAGCAAAGGAGATGAGAGGCAAGTGTTGCGTTTAGTGTAATTTACGATTCTCGTGCATATTTTTTGATTACTAAATTTCCTCGACACACACACAAACACACACATATATTTATATAAATATATATCATATATCTACTTACAGCAATAAACAAATTTACGCCTTGAGCACGGTTTAGGCCTAATAAGGCAATACAGTGTTGCCGAAATAGATTGCTAAATTGCTGCAAATGGAGTTTAAATTTATTTCGGAGGAAGAGTATAAAGCAGGAGATGCTTTGATATTATGCCAATGTATATGTTTGAGAAGTATATGTGTGTAGGAGCTTATGTATATATACCACATATGTATATTTGAATTGGTTTACACCTTTGTTAGGTGGTCTGCTGAGCTTAACCTTCGATTTCTGGTGTGCGCCTTGGTTTTATCCGACAAAGCGAGATATGCCCCGGTTTTAAATCGACTCCGATAGGCTAATGGAAATACTGAGAAATTTTTCAAGGCTACAAATATACTCTGGAGTTTGCTATAGAATGAATATATATATAGTTCGGTGAACTGAGTGATCACTATCAAAAGATTCTACCTCCAACAACTACACCACGGCGACTTCCTTTACCTCATAGGAGGGCCTTGCAAATAAGTAAGGTGTAAACCAAGGCTCTGAAGCTCTTTTTCTGGTGCTGTCAATCATATACATATATGCAGGCTCATAAGCTGTGGTTCCAAATCTAAAGTAAGCCATTTTTTAATTTCAATGACCACATTATTTATTTTTTTTTTATTAAGAAATTTTACTTCATATTTGGCATAATTAATTAATTCTTTCTTTTTAAAATTTTTTTTATTTTAATTCTTATTTCAATTTAAATTAGTTAGGCTTTTGGTTAATTCCAAGACTGCATTGCTCCCTTACATCCAGCTATTTTCTTTTCTTTCAAATGGATTTCCTTTATTTTCATTTTAATGCAACAGCAATTTTGAATATATATAATTAGTTACTTTAAGTACAAATTACATTAAGGTGAAGTTAAGTTCGGATGTAGCTTTTGTCAAATTAAACAAAATCTCGTTTGTGCATTTAAGCGGATTATGTAATCGTCAAGCAAAATGTACATATAAATATGTTCACAACTGTAGCATGATGTTTGTATACAAACGAGTTTTCATTTTGATCGCATACACAACTAAAAGAGACTCTACGCGGTGGAAGTGAACAACTGGAAGGAGTACCCCTTTAATGCTCATTTAAGAGGGCTGTGTGCTTAATTTGCTTTGTTCTTGTTAATCATAATTTGCAGACAAAAAGGCAAACGTAATTTAATTTCACTCAAAAACAACAAATGAATACGTATGTGCAGCAAAATGTATGCGCGCGTATTTGTGTGTGTGTGTGTGTGTGTGTGATTGGGCGCTTTCCTGCGTAATTGCGCCAAAACGACAACAACAATAGATGTAATGACAGCGGAGGCAACTGTAGAAATGGCAACAGTATTAATACAAAAATAAAAAAACAATAACAATAACAACTACAACAACAGCACCAAAAACAGCACCAACAAGAACAATCATAGTTAAAAGCAGAGAAATGGCGAGAGGAGTTGATGTGCACACTCAATGCCTTGGGGCACACACTTAATGCCGTGCTGTGCTGTGCTGTGCTGTGCTGTGGGGCATATTGGTGGTGGCGACGGTGGCGACGGTGTGAGCGGACGAAATGGCAGATGCAGCTTATAGTGAATTTTGCCATTTCGCAGTCGAGCGCCGCCTTTCGAAAATCAGCACGCACACATGCGCACTTATGTGCTCCTATGCGCTCGTATGTGTGACAATTCGAATGGAGTTCCAAATGAGTGTGTGAGGCGTGTGCGGGACCGTGTACTTGCTTCACCCGCTGGCAGCAGCATGAACTTGTCACACAATATCCAGCCAAACACACACACACACACACACACAGACAGACACACACACACATGCGTATATGTGGAAAAATTTCGTACCGAGTGCGCATGGTGTCGCAACAGTGTGACAACAAATATTCCAACAAATTGCACACACCAGTTGTTGGTGACGACAGAACGAAGAAATTACATTAAATATGAAGCGTTATGCTAATTATTGCTTATTTTGTTATGTTCAACAAAAGTGAAAAGCATTCGAATGGAATTTACCAAAGGCAACTTAGCACAATTCTATACAGCAGCAACAGCAACAGCAACAATAACAACAACAAGGGCTAACAATTCGTCAATTGCACTACTGGCAGACGCTCGTTTCGTTCGTATAACATCGAAGTTGTGTGCAAATGTGGCAAGAACATTGCAACAAAGAATTCGGGGGAATGTGGCCAATGACAAATTATGCTTGCACACATACATACACACATAGATACAAACACACACACACACACACACACACGCACATAGACAAAACAGTGTGACAGTGAAGGATGCAACCAACGCTGCGCTGCCGATAGCTTGTGACTGTTGGGTTGATGGAAGTTAGTGTACTCTCGGTTCTCTGCAGTTGGCAGGATATGAGCACAAAGATTTGACTTAAATGACAAAATACGGAGCTTGGTCTGCCCGCAAATGTTGCATGTTTGTGATGTTGCATGTGACCAGAAGGCTACTTCCAATTCAATTCTGTTTTGTCTTTGACTTTGTTCCTTACTCTCAGTCAGCGTCATAATTTGTAATTGTAATTAAACTACCCAATCTTCTTGTGTTTAGGGCAAGAAGGAGGAAGTCGGTCAAATCCAAAATGGTCAAATTGGAGTTATTAAAGCAAAAAGTTAAAATTTCTTCGAAGAATAAGCGCCGTTAAAGCTAAGCTTTGACTCTAATCACAATTTTCAATCATGTTTTTTTTTTGGAAAGTAACGGTAAATGTTTTTTGGGAAGGCTATGAAAACAGGGGCTATAAAACGGAGGACGAGCTAGATAATTTGACTTTCGTTATCGGAGGGTCTTATATAATCATATAATCGTTGGAGAGTTTTTCAAATTAACTTATTATTTTATATAGGGGCGATCTGCCATATCGCAGGATCAAGCAAGATCCTGCTTGGTAATTAGTGAAACCCTTTGAACATAAAGTTATCTACCGAAAGTTATCGCGATTCGATCTCAGCCCTCCTCCTCAGGTGCATGCGATGTTATTCAATGCCATGAGTTCAATCCATTTGAAGTCAGATTTTCCATAATATCTTTGCTCTCGTAGAAGAACAGCTTGGCAGCGGAAGGTTGTTAAGTGGTGCGTAGTCTTGTATAGCCACTGTCTTATATATCTATATCTTCTGAAAGGTTTATTTATCTCCCTAAGACACTGTTTAGTTATAGACAGCTGTACCGTCGTACAGAAATGTTTAACGGTGGCCTCCGTTATTAGGGTGGACTACATTACCATAGCGCTTCATTTCCTAGTAGTCTGAAGCTAAGCGGCGAGCCTAGTATCTGAATTATAAAGTACGGTTTTTTAAGCCATTTTTAACATTTTTAAAAAAGCTCTGAGTCCTTCAGAGAAATCCCAACTTTAATATGGAGCATAGTGAGCAGCTTCGAAGTCTATATGGGTTTTCATGCCACAGCTGTGCGCCGACTAAATGTATCCATATCCTTACAGCGTTCTACTGCTTTCAGCAAACTAACTGTCAACGACGGATGCATATATTATATTCCATTTCCTTGACATTTTTATAAATATTCAATTTTCAGAAGAGCTCATTTTAATTAAATGTGACAGCAACAACAACAATAAGCACATAAGTGGATATGAAAGAGCGCTTCAAATTCGTTTTTACTTTGAAGGCACACACGCACTCGCACATTCCTTAGTCAGAAGACTAAATTCAAATTGCAATTCGACGGAGTCTGAAATGTTGTGATGGAAGCGGCAAACGGTGAAACGGGGAAACGGGGGTGAAGGAAGTTGTAATGAATTAAAAAGTAATTTTTGAGCGAAGCGACGTTTAATTCGACAATATCCCGCTGGTAAGCAAACACACATACACACACACACACCCACACACACATACACACACACATACACACACACACACACCCACACACACACGCAGAACGCATACTACATTGGTGGATATAGAAGGGCGGTGACAGGCGTGAGGGTTGGCAGCTTGGCGAATTGTGCGAGAAATTAAAAGCATTTCCGTAAACGGTGCCATATTGTAAAACATGCATGTTTAATTAGAAAATATTCGAGAATGCGTGTGCGGGTGTGAGTGTGCGTGTATTCATACATTGGAAGGATTAAATGGCTAAGCGCAGCGGATTTCCACTTTGCAGCTGCGTAAGTAAGTTGAGCATTGGACTTTTCAACTTCAACGCAGCCGAGTTGGTTGTGCGTGCTCACCACTTACATACATACATATATGTGTGTATTTACTGATGAGAGAGTGCCATCCTATTGCATACGCACATTTCCATAGGTTTATGTCACATTGTTACATTGTTGGATTGACAGTTTGATGACAGTTTGAGATGTTCAGATTTTTTAAAAATTTCCAGTTGCGATTTTCGGTATTTTTTGGTACCAGTTCACGTTCATCCGTTACTATAACGAAGTCCAAATTGGTTTACAACAGTAGTCGTTAAAACTAAAGTTAGAGGAAAAACTAGAACCAACAATGTCAAACTTCCTATTCTTTTTCTCATACGAAAAATTTTCCCATTTTTTCGGTGTTGGACAGCATTAAGTTGCATCCTCGAATAATAGTCCCGCACAAAATTAAAAAAATTCCAGCTTGGTAATCAATTTAATATCGAATTCGAAATTTTTTTCAATGCTAAATTCTTTGTGTAAACTAAATTCTTACTATAGTTGCAAAATGCTATATCGAAATGTGTGGCAAAAATGGCAGTTTTTTGTACGATTTTCAGTGTGTATAATATTCGAGCTTTTTTGTTTCTGTTGTTGCACCGTCAAATGTATGCGACGTGTTTGACCTCAATCATGTTCGATAAAAACCTGTCAGACGTCAAATTGTCGTGTGTTGATTTAGTATCAACCCTAACCGCCTCAAGCTTTTCTATTTCAATTTTTCTTTCTCCAAAATTGCGCCACAAATTTCGTGGCTTATTTTCAACGGTACTATAGTATTTGAGTGCCCCTTTTGCCACAGCGACGAAAAAAAATTACTGAATCAAAGCTCCAATTTTTGGATTATCCTTCCTTTAATTGTAGTCATTTTGATTTTAGCCAAACTAATTGACATAAAATGTATATGGCTAAACGCATGTGAAATATTTTGAAAATAAATAATATTTAATACGGCGGCATTCATCAAGACCAGCACAGAAATTGCCAAATTAGTTTCTTTAACTAGATTTTAATTGTCCTTGAACTCACGTTTGTTGCACGTGCGGATTATTGCATTAAAATGTATTAGTTTCCACACATGTCAGCAAGTTTTTCATTAGAATGAGTGCGACAGATGCGATTTAGCCGATTTAGCCACCTCTAATTACACTTGAATATTCCTTAGACATTAAATTGAAGGAATAATATTAAACGTGTGCCAAGTGTTTGCAGGCAAATCAAAAATATTTCAGTTTCAAGCTATACGCAAGGTATACGAAAATTTTATTTCACTTTGCTCGACATTTGGTAAAAAGAACCCACCAAATTTCAGTTTTTCAAATATGAAGAATTTCCCAAGATTCGAAATCTACTCCTGCACACATACACACACGCTCCAGCAGTCCTTAATGCCATCAGCTCCATCGCCCTCAATTCTTGTAGAGCCCCCGGGGAGTAGACATATTAACTCATTTGAGCAATTACTCACTTCGCTAACTTCCATGGAGCGGATACTCCCGCCAAGACGCCAAGCATGTATGTGTGTGTGTGTGTGGCAATGAATGTGCATGACCATTTCTGCTGATCATCAGCGCGGCGGCGGCGACTTTTGACTGGCCGCAAGTTGCACGTGCAGCCAAAGCATTAACCACTCATGCAAATATCTATATATATTGACGTTTACGTGTGTGTGTGTGTGTGTGTGTAGGCGAAAGGGAGCAACTAGCAGCGTCATTGTTAACTCATTAACTTAACGAACTACATTGTGAATGAATAAAAGGATTATTAACAAATCACTGATTTTGAGCACAAACAAGCACAAGCGCCAAACCCCAGCACAAACGAGCCCATACAACACACGAACATTAACGATTACTGGAATGGATGGATCTGGACATACCCGCAGAGCACACACACACACACACACATACATATATATGTTCAAAGTATTATGATGGGTTGACGTATTGTCATCGAGCGATGGTTGCAAACTGTAGACTAACCACCGCAGCGCCGCAAAACGTACCGTAAAAAGGGCAAAACCCAAAACAACAAAAAAAACAACAACAACAACAACAAAAAAATTTAAATAAAATAAAGCGAATATTTTATAATGGACAAGTCTTTTGATGTATCACAACGATTGTGATACACACACACACACACACACACACATACACACTCACACACATGAATGACAGCGGCATGATTGTCATGTACGAGCACGACAAACGACAAACGACACACGCCTACAACTATAACAATGCAAAATTTATGAAATTAACCCGTTGGCTGTGGCAAGTGACGGCTGCGCGCCGTTTCCCGCTTAGTTCCCCGCACACCAACTGGCTGCAAAGGGACAAGTGTCAGGGGTTGCTGGAAGGGGTGCGGCTTGTGTTTTGATGGATTCTTACGCGATGCGGCTTGTTGTTGGTGCGTATGTGTTGTTGTTGCCGTTGGTGAAGGTGGCAGGTGGAAGGTGGACACCCACATGTCAGTCAATTTGTGCCGCAGGTTGAATCAAGCTCTCGGCGCGGCAAATCAGCGAACGGAAATCAAAGTTGATTGCCGTGACTTTGATCAGTTGACTGACGGATAACAAGAGTGAAATTATTGCTGCTGTTGTGAGTCACATGCGGCAAATATGAGCGAAATATGAGTAATCGATACAGAGGAGCTAGTGGTGAAGGGTGCTGAGGTTCGAGGTGCTTTCGATTAGAAGAGTTGTCAGTCCGCTGTGCAGGATGTGATAGAAATTAGATACCTTTGTGTGTTCGGTTTACTGGAATTAGCATACTTTTTTGTATTCAATGTACAAGAAGCAGCATGTAACGGCATTTCCTGTGGGTATCGATTTCTCTTTGCAAACGCTTTCTAATGGCTTGATAAGTAAAAGTAGGACAAGTGGTTATTCTAGAGGTTTTATATATCATGGTCGCAAGTTGTATATTGGCTATGTACATTTTCTTGTACTTAGTTCCACTTGCATGCATATTCGAACACTTAGCTCTTTTGGCCGTAATTTCGATTGAGTGACCGATTAGAAATTGTTTGTCTCATATAAATGTTAGTGCGTCCGTTGGGAGTTGTCATTTAGCTTGCAACAAATCAACCGTATTTAAGTCATACGATTTTGAGAGCCCGATTGCACTTGCTCACTTAATTGAGCTTGAATATTTATACAACAGCATTTATTAAAACACAACTGAAACCGAACTTAATCCGAATCTATTCTTGTTAAAACGAAAATGGTTGGAAATCAGTAATTTCCGCTATTGTAACAACATTAACGACATGAATAAAAACACCCGAAGATAACTCGAAGTAGAATCCGAGCATTCGAGCTGTTCCAGAGAATTGAATAGGCTACTCAAAGTATAACTGAAGGCCTTTGGCTTGACTTTTATATTTTCCTTAAAAACTCACCTGTATTGAAGTGTTCATAATCACCCTTAATAGCATCATAAATCACCCTTTGGAGCAAATTTAATCTCTGACCACCATCAAAGAATCTAAAGACACACTGCAAATTGCTGCTAACTTCCTTCAAATACGAGGAGGATCAGAAGTACAGAATTGTACTTCGAAACCAATGAAGGAAGTTTTCTAACATTTTCATTTTAACACTGTAGAAACGAGAAGTTTGGATATTTTTGCGCGAATTGCCACTGAACTGAACTGTGAAAATTGAAATCCCTTATAATTAAAGTGAATTAACGTTTCACAATTTCGAAAATCCTATTTCGAATATCCTATAATTATTGCAGTCCAAGGCCTTTCTAATATACACATGAACGTCAGTTAAAAGGGTTAAGTGGAGCTTAGAACTAGAGATATGTTCCTTTCTCAAAACAATCAGATGTTGCCAGATAGAAATGCTTTAGCAATGCAAATAATTGTGTGAAGGACTTGTACAGTTAACTTGAGTAACGGTGTCATTTGTCATAACAATTTTCTTTACCGATATCTACCTTGAATTAAACTCAAAAAAAAAAAATAAAAATAAAACATATCAATTTCCGAAGAAAAATTTTTGAAATCAAATGCACATATGTAAATAAAATAATGATAAATGTAGTCTTGATTGAGATTGCTTAGAAATAAATATACACTTTTAACACGTTCATTTTTGCCAACTACTTTCCTCAGCCCTCACTTAAAAATTCCGTTATGCTATACAATTATTCTACTAACGGAACACTATCTATTTACAAAACTTCTGGATGGAATCCTAGCAGAAAAGAAAAGAGCAGGTGTTGTTGCATGTACACACACACATAAATGTAGTGTTAGAGAAAACTTTCATTTTCACCGAACAAAGAACTATATTTTTATTGAAAAAGTAAAACTTTTTGCACGCCTTAAACGCCGGTCTCGTTGGCGTCAACACGTACGCCTGCCTGAACATCATAATAAACTTTTCGATATTTTTTGTTTTCTTGCAACAAAACTACACGCTAACGTGCTTGGGCCACCGAACATGGCTGAGTGACTGCTCACATTTTTATTTTGACCAAACCCATGCACACTTACATATATATTGTATATGATTGCTGCGGCGCTGTGAGAGGAAATAACCGTCACCTTGAATGCTAAAAGCAAACATAAAATCGATAAAAGTCAAGCCAAGGCGCGCGCAACGAAGCAGAGCGCAGTCAACATTTCAGCAAAGTGCACGCGTGAGCTGCTGATGGGTGGTGCGGGAGGAGCGGGAGGAGCGAAGTAACCGCATTGAGCGGAGAAGGAGCATGTGTGTGGATGTGTGGGTATGTGGGAGGTTGAAGTTAACTTTTAGCGAAATTGACATAAAACGGAAAACTATTAGCACAATATGCGTTCAAGACGATGGACGTCATGTTACGCACACACTCACACAGGAGTATATGATACTTTATGAAGGCTAGAATAGACCCGCACATATTCATAATCACACTTATCTTTGTGCGCACTTTGGAGAAGGTATTAGTGTGCGGTTGTTGCATGGATATATGTGAGGCTTTCAATTATCTTTGCCTGCTTTAAGGCGCTGCGGCTTTCGGTGTAGGGGAATGCTGTCACTTACTTATTAAATTGAAGCAAAGTCAATATTATTGCAATAAATTGCGAAGCATTATTAAAATTATACATATCTGTAGATACAGCAGTAGATTATAGACATCTTGCCAGTGTGCGGGTTATGGGTGAATTTTAAGTGCACTTTGGTCGAAATGTCGAATGTGAGGAAGTAATTAAGTGGTTAAAAGTACTTAAGAGCATTACGATAGACACTTTTTCTTTTTCAGCTAATATAAGTCCACACATATACACAAGCTTACATTCTTTAATTAGCGCTTGCTGTGTGGCTATAATGTGGTGCCCGCCAGCTGCAGCTATTATTATGTAATGCTTCGAACTCTTGTAAATATTGGCTCATTAATAGTCCCTACTTTTGCGTTTCACACACACCTGCTTTGCGCTACTTTAAGCGAGCCTATGCAAATACAAAAACAATACCAAATTAAAGACACAGGTTGGCACAACCACTCATATATATATCATATATATATATAGATATATATACAAACAAACATATGCCGTTCTGTGCCAACCTTCGCGTGTGTGCGCACTTAATTGGCAAACCATTTCTGCCAGCCATGCAAAACTTCTGCGAGTTACGAGCGTGCAGATTGTTTCCACCGGCACTTAATGAGCAAACATCAGCAACTGGACAGTCGGGTGAATGGTAGCCGACCAGAAAGGCGCTTAAAGGTTAATACGACCAGCCTAAGGCGGTCTTAAGTCAAGAACTTTCAGTCGGCACATATGTACTGCTGTTATATGCTTATATGTAGATATTGACGAGAATTTGTATACATGTTAATAATTCATAATCACTTTATCTGTTTATTTTTATCTAGCTACATAGCGCTAACATTTCACAAGCTTTTACTTATTAATAATAAATATTTCCTAATACAAGCGATGTATTTCCCGGAGAGTTGGGAGTGACGTACGTGGCTGCACGGAGCCACTGAATAAAGTATTACAGTTTTACTTCACCTTCAGCGGTAAACATATAATCTCTAGTAGGCTTGATGTTATTTGGATTTTCAGCTTTTTTGAACACCAAATCTTTTGCGCTGATGGCTCACTTACTAATGAAGGGAATATATTTATAAGAATATAAATGCTATCTTCTAATACTCATTTGATTATTTTTTTTACCGTCTTGCAATTGAAAACAGTACATGCCGCAACGTGTGCCAAATCATTGTCACCTTTCAGTAAAAAATAGAGTAAATTATTTATAACGGAAAACGTGATAGACATCTGCGGTGAAAAACTAGTCTACACATTATCTCTAACGATCAGCGAATTCATAAACGAAATAAACCGACTGAAACAGATAAATGTCGCAATAAAATAATTTATTGTCAGTCGCATTACCACAGCAAAACATAATCGTAAAAAAACAAACGAAAATAGAGACACAAAATGCCTGCAAAACGCGCACAGAAGACCAAGTAATACAAAAACACAAACGATTCACACCCACACGCACGCGTTGTTTCGCACACAATTGCAATTTGCACAAAAGTGCTATTTTGGCAACATTTCCACATTGATTCGGTGCAGATAAATGGCCGCCATTCCTCCGAACTTGCATCCACAAACGGGCCAACAGCTGCAGACAAGCAAATGCCATTGGCGGAAATAAGATGGCGCTGAAGCAAGAGCAGAACCGTAGTGCCAGCGAGTCGTCAGCGAGCCAGCAGTGTAAATGTTTTTGCCATGATTATACTAATGTGTGTGTAATATATGTGCCGAAAACACATACACATTTACACACATATATCAATTTCGTGGTGTTTATGTGGGCGTCAACCGTCGCCTCTGCATCTTACTAGCCAAATGCTTTCGTCTAATACACAATGATTATTTCCTGTTTCCTTTTTGGCTGCTTTCACGGAGCTGTCGGCGCTACAGCTCATCCTTTTTCAAGTTCCTTTCGCCGTTCTTATACCCTTTGAGAGTTTGCTCTTTCACTTACTTCTTTTCTTTACTCTTTTACTTACAAAATATTGAAATACATTCAGTAATTATTTTCACATTATGCATGTGATGTGTTCATAAATAGAAAAAAAAAAAAAAACCAAAAAATAATAGTAATTTTTTCTCTCAACTTTCCATCATCAATTACCATCCGATTTCAGGAGCAGTTTTAGAAAAAAAATTTTTTTTTCTGTTCTCAAATTTCAAATGGCTGAAATACTTTTATTTCTAGTTTTTATCCAATTTTATTGCGTGAAAATGTCTAAGTAGGAGTAAAATTTTACTTTAGCTAACTCTTTCGCTTCGTTAGTTTCCTACTACACTCTTTTTATTCAAAATAAATTGTAAAATATAACGAAAACACAAAAAATTGTTTGTATTCTAGTGTTTATAAATTTGCTCGAAAATCCGAGTCTTCGGGTAATCAAACTATTGATCAGTATTCGTTCAATCGATCAATATACGGTTAGTGATATTCGGGAGTGATATTCGTCGCAGTAGGCTAATGTTTCAGATCGTGCTACAATATTCGTATTTCATTAACCGAATATCGATCTTTTATTTTTCCAACCAGAAATATGATAAATTGTTTTCGAAACATAAAGAAATTTTATAAACGGCCTCCAATTTAAAGGTAACGATTAACCGATTCATCCACGGTTATTTGCATAGCAGCAAACGAATAACTGTAGTCCATCCGCATGCACATTTTGAATCATCCTTCAAAAAAAAAATAAAATAAAATTTACGTGGAAAATCTTTTATTTAAAGTGAGTAAGATAACTGTAAAAAATTATAATGAGTAATTTATTTGGTTATGAATTCAAAACGACTAGCGAGTAGCGACTACGTAAAGGGTATATGCATTAGGTTTGAAGCGACCTGAAAAAATTGCAATATTATACTTGCCATTTTGCCTTTTCCGCTCGAATATCTCAACCTTTTGCCATTTGAGTCTACAAGTTTTTCTCTCTCCAATTCTTCTTGTACTTTTTCTCATTTCTGCTTGTCTTATTTGATTATTGCCAACTCTTGACACATATTGGCGTAGCATGACAACCGAAAACAAGCCAAAACCAATTCGAACCACGGATGAATGGGCAAGCATATGCGGCTGAGAGGAGGAGCCCAAGCATTGCAACAGATACAAATATATGAATAAATGAAAGCCATTTCCGCAACACTTAGCCATATTGAACTAAGTATGCACTCACACACGCACATATCACCCATGTATGTTTGTATATATTTATGAAAGTGTTGTTGTGTATGTTTTTTGTTGCCGTAGAACAACGCGTAAAGTGCCAATGGGCGTTAATAAACGGAAGTGTTGATGAGCAAGCGTAAGTAGTTGGCTGCTGACTCCGAAATGGCAGCGGCTAACGGCATGACAGCATGATGCTCACAACACATTTCGATACTTTGTATGTTAGATGTTGCAGATAAATAAAGTGATCTATGAGTGAGTTTAACGCCCTCATAAATGCCCGTGTGATATGTTGACGGTTCAACTTTAGGGGCAAATGCAGCAAACGAGCGCTCGTATCGTTTGGTGTATGGCTGTTGAAATTGTTGCTTGATTGGCGCTACCGTCTGTCGTCGGCGATGATGTTGCTGCTGGTGGCACCGGTAAACGGTAATGTTGATGATGGCGATGCTGATGGCGGCGATGATGATGTTGAAGGTGACGTTACGTGGTTGTTGTTGCCACAGAAGTTTGCGCACGATGCTGGTAGATGCGGCTGTAAGCCGTGTACACCAAACAGATGCAGTAGCATGTACTTTCTGTTCTCGCCTGTGTGTTTACTGCCGTTGTGCGCATTCGCGAAGCCAATAGAACATGGTGGATTACACTTAAATGCACTGAATGTCGGTGAGGTCGGTGAGGTTGAGAGTTCAAGTCAAGCAACAACAATGTTAAAATAATGGCGCACACTGCGGCGCATATTAAGTTCTTACGCTTGCTTCACCTCAAATACTACACACATACATACATGTGCATACACGCATAAGCATCGGCAAGCGAAATGGCAACTGCAAGCCAAGCGTTTTGTTAGCCATCAGTCATTCTGGCTTTCGCCTGTCTATCATTCCTCCCTCCCTCTGATGTCTGAAGGAAGAGTTCGCAGTTTGTTGAGAGTTTCACGTTTCAGATCTCCACATATGTACATACGTACATGTGTACACGTATGTACATCTTTATATATGTTTGTATGTAGTTCACTGATGTCTTCCCAATTCTTGCGCCGTCTAAGCTCTTGTCAAACAACAACAAATTACAGTTGCACATTTATTTGCTAAACAGACGGAAATTCTCGAATTCAAGTATGTAATCATATGTACATATAAACAAACAGACAGTCAAAAAAAAAAAAAACATATATCATTATATACAGATATATATAACTCCATTAAATAATATGCGTAAGCATGTAAATAGCTTGAATAGTTTTATAAGCGCACGATAGTTGCGCTTCCACTCCAAGTTGGGGTAGAGCGCTGTTTCACTTAAGTTGAGTGGAGTTGAGAGCTCACAAAAGATTCGGAAGTTCACTGTGTGTGCCATTTGAGGCGAAAGTTATGTTCGCAAGTCAAAATTAAATTATCAAACTTATGCGCCATATGCAGTTTCGCACACATTGCGCAGACTCGCAGACTCGCGGACACGCAGGTGAGGGAGTTGGGAAGCAACTCCGTTGATTGCAAACGTCTGCCCTGCAGTGTATTTGTAGCTGTAGCTGTAGCTGTTTGTTACCGTTAAAAATAACAATCGATAAGATTTAACAGGTTCAAACTTTTCATTATTTACCTATTTCAGTATGTTTCCTCAGTTGGCCGCCTTTTGCAGTTTCTTTTTAGCAAAAAGTTGCTATTTCATTTGTATTTTCAAGGGATCATTATCTTAGCTTCAAGAAACAATCGATATTATGCAGAATATCATAAGGGAAATAATCTCTAGAAAGAACCCGACAATATTTTGTGCCGATTGTGGAATGCCCAAGAGTTAAAATATTTAAAAATGTAGAAAAACTCACTCTGTTTGTTTGAAAGTGGTGTAGTATGACTTTTAGGGTTTTGATAATAAAAAGTAACTTACTTCAAACAAGTAAGAATTGAAAAATAGTGCCAAAATGCATTAAGATAAGCTGAATTCAGCAGATATGCTTTTATATGAAAAGCTATTGAACTATGGCCTTTGAAGCAATTAACGCTGAAACTCCTCAAGTATACAGTAAGTGGATAAAACAAGTGGGCAACAACAGGCTGACAAGTTCATACTGGTTTAAAGAAAAAACATTTTTTTTTTTGGAAATTTTCGATTTTATTATTCAACATAGTTGCTATCGAAGGCGATACGTCAATATATTGGGCCGCCATCTTTTCGATAAAATTTTGATCATACCATGGGGGTCCTTCGCTTCAAAAAGGCACCAGTATTACCGATTTCTTTTCAGCGGCCATTCCGTTGAGACCATTCTGATGACAACAAGAAAATTTCGCTAGGGCTCAGATCCGGTTAATATGGGCGCTGCGGAACCAAGTTTATGTTCGACTCATGTAATGGTGCCCTCTTTTTCGTTAATTCGTGACACAGTGTGTCCGGAGGTTTGGGCTCACACAGCTAGCGAGTATCCAACTACTCATGAACGCTTAGAGCGCTAGCTATTTCGATCAACTTCTAATTCAAAACACTATATCTCATGAACTAAATATCCGAAAGTCGCGAAATTTTTACACATTTATTTTAAAGCTCAGGTCAAAGTTCAAAACTATCAATCAAATTCTAGTAGGGCCCTCTCATCGAAGCGATATGATTTTGTGGGCCCGGCTGGTAAATAATATCCCAAGAGCTTTTAGTTGTGTTAACACCTAGAAAAATGTGTATATAAAATTTTAGTGATATACAATGTTGCTTGTTCGATTGGGTGCTTGTTGGGTGGATTTTTCTTAGATGTAGATGCAACAAAAGTCGAAGTGTGGTAAACCGAATATGCTTCGCGCACATAATGCGTCTTTGAGCCAATACAGTTTCGCTTATTATCATAATAATGCCAAAAAGCAACTAACAATAATCGACATATTGATAACACACAGCGAAATGACAATAAATCGATTAGAGTAACGACGTATGCCGAATTTGTATGCACGAGAAATGTGCGAAAGCGTAAACAAACAAAGGAAATGCGGCAAATTAAGTAAATACGGCATAAATGAGCTCCCAACAGCATTAGCAGCAGCTCAAATATGCCACTACAATGAAATAAATAATAAATGCCCCTTTGGTAAGCAAGTCTATTTGAATAAATAATAAGCAAGATGGCTAGGGGAGAGGGGAGAGGAGCCACGAACATATGCGAGACGCATGAATTCACAGCGACAAATATATGACTGACGGTCAGCCGCTCGCATGACGCATTGCCAGCAGCTGGAGGAGAGGCAGGCATCGAGTAAGGGCATCGAGGAGACACACAATGGCTGCAAAACTATTTCAAAGGACAACGGCTGCAGCGTTCGCTAAATCAATTCGCATTCAAAGGCAGTCGAGCGCTACAAATGACCACGCATGCCACACACACACACACACATATATATATATATATATATATATAGATTGGAGGGTATTTATCAAAGCAGTACGCAGCGATAAGGTAATTTTCCATGCAAGGCATTTACTTGAATGATGATGATGATGAGAGAACCACTCACACATAAGCACAAGCATGCTCACATGCGCGTAGATTTGAAATCAGACTTCAGCTACGTCGAGCTGGAGGGTGAATTATTGCTAACTTGCTGACCGGTCAGTTAAACGCTACCAGTCAACTAACCGAGGGTTGCGTGCTACGCATCGGCGTAAGCAGATAGCAAGCAAAGCTATCAAAATGAGAGCTACGCACATACGCAAAATGGGTCCCAGCAGCGGTGGCCACGCAGGCGAAGTCAAAAGCCTCGCGCTGCGCTGTGTGAGCGTGTTTCGCGCAGATAGACCTCAAACAAATAATCCGAATAGCCTCCACCGCCTCCACCATCTCTACCGCTTTTACCGTGCCGGTAAAGAGAAAATGAATGCGAAACAAAGAAACCAAGAGCAGCTGAGCTAAATAGTTTACGAAACGCGACGGCTTTCCCCTCACTTTCCAGCACTATGGTTTATTTATACTAGAATTAATTCAGTCCGAATAGAAGGGCATTTCCTGCGTGCAATGATCTGATTAGCTCCACTCAGTTGCTCCGTTTTATTGTGTGGCTCGACGATTGTTTGCAGTTGCTTGGGAATTTACGCATCGAACTGAATCAATGTACGGGGCGCTGGAGTGGCGTGCTAGAGTGCGATAATATAAGGGGTGTGAGAGAGTATGGTGTGTGTTGCAAATGTGCACGAAATTATTAACTGATGTATAGTGTTAAATTGGAGCTTAGGTTGTGGGGTTCGGTGGTGTACTTCATATTCTTATAATTATCGAGATGATATACACACATCGTGCGTCACTTTTGACACTTTTATGGCGTAATGATATTATATTGATTACTGAGTGAGCGATGATTCCGCCATTGATGGAAAATATGTTTATTTTTTATTTTTTTTTTTTTTTGACTAAATAAACTAAAACGGAAAAAAACCGATTTAAAACCATCATCTAAATTTGTACTTACTACTTTCATATATTTAATCTTTGCTATACATGTACCATTACTGAACATGATTTAAGTTAGTGAGAAAAAGTGTTTTCGAGATCGACCGTTGTTTGACGTTAACTTACCTGAAAGTGGAAAGGAAATGAAATTAATATATTTCGCTTGCATTTATTATTTAACTTTTTATAAACAGACAGAAACAGAAAAAAATTGTATTACTTAATTATTTTCATTTTATGGTTTTAGATCTCTGCATTTGAACATAAAATCGAACATTTAAAACAAATTTTTTTATTTTTTTTGGGAATATTTTAGTGATTACATGGAAGTTTTGAACATTTTAGTATTTAATATGTATGCGCTTATGGTGGTAAAAATTTATTCCAGATAATAACCTTTCCTTTTCATTACAATTTATAGTCAAGAAATTAAGTACGGCTTAAAAATCTCTTTCCACTCATAACAATTACGGAAATTTCCGTTGAAGGTATGAAACCGATAATCTAAAATCAAAAACTGTTAATTTCGAACACAATTTTATTTCACCACTCACATCACTTCATAAATGCACAAGCTGTATTAGTATGCCCATATAAGTGATATGCTATATTAGATATTATACTATATAGATATTCTATGCTCACCATCCGCTCCATGTTGATTTTGCTTATCAACTAGGCATATAATAATAAACTATTATGCCTCTTTCGGTACTTGTTTTGGACTGCTCAGATTATCACTCAAACTTTTCCCACACAAATTCATTTATTTACTTTCTAAGTACTCACTTAACACCCACGCACATTTTCTGCAAATTACTAAACAAGTGACAAAATATTAGAATGTCAATATTGACACATAACAAAATAAAAACAAAAACAAACAAAAAAAAAATAAACCAAATGATGATAGGTAGAAAATCAACAAATTTGTCATCATCAATTTCGAAGTACAAGTGGAGGTCGAGGTGTTAAAAATAATTTATTTTGTGTGTTGACATCTGCTTGATAAATGGTGTTTGAAAATGTTTTCTGAAATGATTCGAGCTTATTAGGGCGGAAAATGTGTCAGTACATGAAGAGGTCTCAAGTGATTCAATTTGCACGAAATTTTGTTCATTTATTAGATATTATTTGTTAGATATGAGATGAGATATTTATTATTGTTATCCTCATTAAAAATGTTCCGTTCTTGATGATATATTCAATGATTATTAAATAGTAAAATGCAATAATTTATTATATATAGTGAATTTATTATAATATTGAATAGTAAAATGCAATAAAACGAACACACGCTTTTAATTGAGTCATTGCCAATAAAAGTTTGTCAGTCGAATTGGGTGCGCTTGTAAAAGAGCAACCGCCGCGATATTTGCTAACAATGCAATGAAAATTCCGTTCAAATAATAGGGATATTCGCTGACTTTCGTGCAACGCCAGCCAGCCAGCCAAATCAGAAAAAGGAAGAAACTCGAAAGATCAACTTCACTGGCAGTAGGCCAAGAAGTGTGAATTTTGCTCGAAGAATTGAAAGTTCAAATATTTAAACAAAAAAAAAACAAAAACAAAAATTAGTTTCGCTAGGAAAAATGCAGAAAAAAATGATAAAAGATAATACAAACTCAATTTGGAAACAAGTTAAAGGAAAATATTTCAGCGCTGACTCCAGCGCCTAGATATCGTCTACGTCTACTTTCTTGCTCAACAAACTGCCAACTTAACTTTTCGAGATTTTTCGCGCGTAACACTGCCAAATCCAGTGTAAGACGGGCGAAAACTTTTCTTATCCGTCTGATGCGAATAACAGCGCGACAACAGCAGCAACAAGAGCAGCAGCGCATAGTTGTTGAGAGTGAGATGGGCAAACAAAAACAATGTCAAACAACAATGGCATAATCAACGAGTGAACGCTTTTTCCTGTTGCTCTTGCTTAAGCCAAACAACCGAACAACCGAACAGCCGAACAGCCAAACAAAGCAACAAAAAAGCAACAAAAAAGCAACGAAAGAACATGTGCTAAGGTGCTTAGCCTAAAAATAACACTGTTGATGTACAAGCGTGAGGTCAGCGGGGTTTGCGCCAACGAAACTTTACAAAAATCCGCGAGCGTGCAATGAACTCAGGCTCTCCCCGGACATATATACATACATACAAACGTACATTGTGTTCTCTTTAGTTCACTTCCGTCACCAAATTGTTGGCTGCCGTGCGAATTGTTGCCGCTACCATGTTTTCCCTGCTGCATTCTTGCTTTTGTTCTTCTTTCGAGCCTGCCAGCGCGGCAGAGAGCGCGGTGCAGGGCATATCTGAGATGTTACCAAAGTAATCAGTGTTGCGTTTTTGTTGTTTTGAAAAAAACAACTGTTTTTGCTGTTGTTGTATGTATCTATTTAAATATGGGCTTGCATATGCACAGCATTTAGTGTGTTGACTGAAGGAGGCGCACGCCCACTTGTCAAGCTGATACGAGCCGTCGGGGCGACTTCGCTGCCATTCGGCGTTGAGTGTTTGCATATGCTCGGCCGCCTTGCCCCTTGACACACACGGTGTATTTTTAGTTGTGAAAGTCAGCGAGACAGTCTGATAATTTTAGCAAAGCGTTTGCGGTGCTTGAAATAGAAAAGGTGTTTGTCATGGCAGAGGCACTTGGAAACTACTTAGTACTGATAATCCTATAGTATTAGGGTGTTTAGTGAGATGTGGCGCAATGGTTGTGATTGTTCGTTTGTTGTAAACGTTTAGGATTAGTTTCAGTTTGAGTTCGAGTGCGGGTTTCACTTCGAACCTCAGCCTAGCTTTGAACTTGAGAGAAATGCTGAATAAGCTATTCTCAGCATCACGTTTTCCATAGCTTGACTACGAGCCTGCGTATGTGTTTACCGCGGAGTTTAATCCTGGGTTAGACTGAACTTTAGATCCTTATTGCGAGGTGAGAGTTTTATAAAGCTTGAGTTCGGATTCCTTTTAAATTTTTTGGATGTATTTAGAGTGTTTAATTTAGATCAAGATTTTATTTCAAGATTAAGAGTTTAATTAAGATTAATTAGAGTTTTTAATTTAGTTGTTGGCTTTTATATTTGAGTCTAATTGCACGTTTGATTTATTTCCGAGTTTAAATCTGAAGCTTGTATTAAAATCAGAGTTTAGTCTGACATTCTTTTTTCGTACGTAAAATAGCGAACTGACAAAATAGCCCACAGTTCATCTAAATTATTCAAAAATTAGACTTTGTGCTTTGATCTTATAACCGGTTTAGTACCATCTAAAGGTGAGTTTAGAGAAATTTCAAACGCTGAATTAGGTGTTGGAGAGCCACAGGAGGAGGACACCACATTGGTCTTTAAACTTATCCGAGCTTTTCAATTGTGTAGCCAAAATTTTACCCAAGGCCTGCTTATAGAAGTTTTTGAGTGTTAAATTAAGGGTTGGGAAGTATGGTATTATTAAACACACAGATGAGTTGGTAAACTCGAGTTTATACAGCTACACAGTGTTACAAGTTTCATTTAGCAAAACTCATACAGATTCAGCAAGCTCTAAATACCTAATTAGCCTCTTAGACCTCTCTCTCATAACTCGTTTTTATCAGTTCCTGCCGTGACTGCATCATAATGATGTCGATGAAAAATCACTTTGGCAACAAATGCTGTCCACCGTCCAATCCATCACCTATTTGTCCAATGTTCAAATCGAATTTGCTGAAAATGCCATAAAATACAATACCACGTAGCGGTCCACTCAAACTAATCAAATTGCTATGCGCATGTATTGGTGGCACCATGCCGCCATGCCACTAAACTAGGGTTAAATTAAATTCTATGGTTTTGGAATTTCAAAACAAAAATGGAACGATTATTGGCGCCGAAATTCGAGTTTATAGTTAAAGTTTTGCTAACCGCAGGCTGACAATAAACAAAGGCCAATAAAATTTGGTGTTGCATAATTTTAGGCGCACAACCAAACACATTATTATTTACATGTATGGGCGCAAACATGCCAACTTGCGACGGCCTCGCCAATAAATTTTACATTTTCAATCAATTTTCGGCGCCAATCACAAACAGCCAGCCAAATTTCGCGAGTAATTCATAACAGCTCTCGTAGCACACAAACACAACATATGTGCCATGTATGTGCCATGTATGTGTGCGTCAATGTGATAAGTGTGACTACTTATGACAGTGTTGATATTTGGTGCGAGGCTCGGTGCGGCGCCGTGTTAACATTTGCTTTATACAAATTAAATTTTATAAATTCACATGCGCTTATTTTGTCTGTTTGCCATCTGTGCATGTGTGTGTTGATGTGTTGTGTGTGTGTGTGTTTGTGTCAATTGGCTTTGCATGTCGGAGCTGTCATACGCGTCGAGTGCAATTTTACGCGATTAAAAGTAATCAATCACTCTGTCATTTGCATACATTTAATTGTGTCTGTATGCGCGTGTGCGTGTGTGTGTGTGTTTTCGCTCGCAATAAATTTATCAATAATTGCCGAATCTGTTGTTCGACAACATTGAATGAATACGAATAAGGTGTGATGGTGCGCCCACAATTTCCTCTCTCATTGAGGTGTAAGTGTGTGTGAGTGTTGCCGGGAGTGCACTGAACACTCTTTGGTTGGTCTGAGGCATTTACCTTTGAAATTGCGTGTAAAATATTTATGCAATTGTGCAAAGTCAATGCATTTGTGAAAGCTTCTTGTAATTGTTGTTGTTGTTGTTTAGTGTATGAATGGAAATTCAATAAGCATTAAATTAGAGCAAGTGACTGATGGAAATGGAAACCCTCCGTTCAAAATATATTTTAAAACTTAATATTATTTTCGAAAAAAGTTAAGAAATTTGTAAAAAGAAAATACAATAAATTGATAAAACGTAAGTGAAATTTCTCAAAATATATATATATATATATATATAAAATATTTGGAATACATAAATCTTGCAGGCAATCCATGTATTTACCAAAGCAGCTGGCACTCGTAACCAAAAATCATTATCGTTGTGATTTCATAAAACTCCATTTACACAACAAAGCAATTCTCGTTTTTTCCAAAGTAACGCTAAATTATTTTGCTTATTTTCGTTGTTGTAGCAAAACAAATCCAATTTTCAAAAATTCAAAAATTCTTTAGCCGTTCTTCCATTTCTCATTTATTTACTCGTGTTAATCCGCTTAGCGGCAAACAACGTCAACACCAGCCATCCACGGCGTCGGTGCTTACACACACCACACATACTTGCATGTGTGTGTGTGCATCAATGCGTGTGTGTGTGTGTTAGAGAAGACGGATAGATGGATAGAATTGAAGCGGTCGTGGAGGCAGGCACGTGAAGAGCGAGGAAAGAGCGCATAAAACAACACTTAAGCCAAGCGATAAGCATTTGAATGCATTAAAATCCTTTTTTGCGGTGTTGATAACCAGCATAACCAGCACACTTACATGCAACATGCCACTAAGGTCACGCAAGTGTGTTTGGCGCGCGACTGCATGCAGCACCGTCGCTTGGAGAGAGAGCGCACCATTGAGGGCTGTTGCTCAACACTGTAAATAATAAAAATGAAAACTGCATAAAGATTTGCTGTGGCAGATAAGTCGCGCCACACAACGACGTCGGCAAGTGGACAACGGTAAGCTGCTAGACGAGCGCAGCTACCGCAAACGAGTTAAACAAAAACAAACACACGCAAAAAACAAAAAAAGGAATCAAGTGAAACGCTGTGTTGACTCAGCAAATCCGCAAATAAACAAAGCAAATATTCAAAAACCAAATGCTTCTGCGCCTCAAAGCACACTACATTGCGGGTTATGTCACACAGATAGCACTTTTCATGGCACCAGTGCTGCTAATTGACCAAAAGGCTGACGCATAACGACGACGAGGACAGTCGATGCTCGCGATACTAATCTAACAAAGCGTTTTTTGCCGAGTAACGGCATAGCCGACGATATTGCAAATAAAAGTGAAAATGCGAAACACACTCGACAACTCAGCGGGTGGCAGTGAGAGTACGTGAAATGACTTTAAGAGTCACTGTAAATACAGGCAAAGGTGATGTAAATGCCATTTGATATATTCGCAGCAATTGTTGTTGAGTAAACTTATTTCATATTTTTTTTATATCTTTTTTTTTTATTTTTTGTTTCCTAATTTTTTATATATTTTTAATTTTTTTTAAGAAAAAATAGTTTTTTGTTATTTTTAGAGATATTCGGTGTTTTATTTTTATTTTTTTTAAATATTGTTTATGAAATATATTTTTTACTGCATATGTAGCTTGTTGAGAGTGCAAAGAGCTTATCTTATTTTAAATTTACTATATTAAGCGCCATTATTGGTTGAATAAATTTCATTTAAATTGTGTTTGACTACCGACGTTAGCTCTAGACTAGGTCTAGGTAACAGTAGGTAGACGGCGTAAAAACATTTCTGAACATATCGCTTAGATAGTAGTTATTATGCTGGACAAGAGGTCAAGAGACATTCAGTCACTGACCTAAGAGCGGTGTTCTGCAGCTTCTAAAATGTCAATAATTATTGAAGTAAACTTTTTTTAAAGGTGCTGTAAGTTTTTCATTGATTTGGGGATACCCTTTCCGTTATGTCTTTTAATCCAAACAAACCATTTTTTAACAAGTTTCTTCTAACCTTTTTTGAATTGTTTCCTAAAGAAACAGTGATCTGCTATGTGTACCGGAACAAGATTTGCCAAAATATTGTACTGAAATAATGCAGGAAGAATTGGGTTGAATTAGTCCCTTCAGATTAGAAGCAAGCAGACAAAAGAAAATATTATAAACCTCTGTAATCTCTCAAATGTTTCCAAATGAGACCAAATCTGCTTGCCGCGAGTTCAAAGAAATTTTTTACTTTTTATATATATTGTATACACAAGCATCTTTAAAGTGTTCCTGCATTCAAGCAATGAGTTGTAGTAAATCTGAATGCCTTCGCATATTAGCATGAAGTTTTGGAGCGATCGATTAAAAACTCAGCAAACCATTTTTAGTTTACCTTTTGCTCATACTTTGCTCCAAGCAATTAGTTTCTGGCAGTCATTTTTATTGTTGTTCTCGCCCAATTAATTATTCAAGTGAAAATTTTCATATCCTGCAGCAAAAGGACTGACAGTTGAACAACCCCAGTGGCCAGCCAGCCAGCTAGCCAGACAAATAGTGAGGCTGCAAGCCTGACACACAACCCAAATGCAGGATTATGAAGTTCAGCCATGGTCTCGAATACAACACAGACACACACACACACACACGAATAAATATTTATATACATGTGTTCGTGTATGTGTAGTAAGTATATGCTTAAGCATGGCAAAGCGAAAAATGTGTGGTTGTAAATTGTTTTGGTCCGTAAGGTTAAGCGAACGTACGGCGTTTTAAATGCCTGATGTCACAACCACAGACAACAACAATAAAAATCGAAATAAGCACAACGGAACAGCTATTACAACATATTAGTGTGAACAAGTGGGCTCGGAAGCACATATTTTTCAAAATAGCGAGCACTTTATGAGCGCCACCAAAAAGGAGATTCACCGCCTTGTACGCCTTGTACGCCTTGTGTGTGGAACTGTCCTCCATCGTACCGGTGATGGTCGCCGGTCGAGCAGTGCAGCTGAGTTCACTAAGAGAACACATGTGCGGGACCGTCACACGTGTTGGCGGGCACATTAACTCCAGTGTGGCGAAGTAAGGTGCGCTGGGCGGCAGTTAGGCCGCAGCTCATGCACGTTTGCATACAAATTAGAGGGCATGGCTGTTGCGAACTTTGTCCGACTGAAAAAAGGGGCAGCCAGTGGTATTGGCATTTGCAACATATCCTTTGAAATTGGTTAGAATGCTTATTTGTTTGTTGTGCTTGTTGTTGCTGTTGTCGGTTGTGCTGGCAGGCAGTACGGTTGATGATTGTAATCCGGTTTGTAAGTTATGTGCTCCTTAATTGAGTTCACAGGCACATGACCTGAATCTATGATTTCGGCTGTTACAGTTAACTGCTTGGATGGACTCAGCTGAAGTCTCGGCGAGAGCGTCGGCGTCAGTCTGTCCCAACGAAAGCATAACGAGTTTAATGCTAATGCAAAAGATATACACATACATACATACATTTATGGAGGAGCGCAGTTGCAGAGCTTTTCCACACTTTCGGCTCGCTACTAGAGTGAGTCAGGTGAGGTTTTCAACCGAGTGTGGGTTCGTGCGTGTGTGTGTGTGTGTGCGGGTTGACGATCCGCGCGCTGATTCATCAGACTGTTTCTTCCGCTTCAAAGCAAAAAAGACAAAAATGCGCACATCTGCCCAGATTAGTAATAGCCTCGTACAAACACACACCCACACATATATAAATATATATGCATGCATATTGTTGCTGTTGTGCAAATTACATGCTGAGTATTGGAACATCTGTGCCGGAAGGTTAACTCCAAAGTTGATTTCACTTATCTTTTCACCCTTTCATGTTGCTTTGCTTGTAACACACACACACACATGCAAACAACCACCCGCACGTTTGTGTGTGCCACATTTGCCTCACCCAACCCAACTAGTAATGCAATAAATATCTGCACACAATAAAGCATCCACATACCATTGCCGGCAAAAAAGGATTCACATAACTGCGTTGGAGCTGGAGGGTTGGGCGGAGGGTGATGCTCATCTTAATTTTCAAAAATATTCACATCATAATTTATTTTAATTGCTTCAGTTTGTTGAGTCGAAAATTTATTGACGACTCCTTGGTCTACCTTCGGACTCTTGCAGTGATCCAACGCAAACAGGTTGTTGTTGTATATGTGTGTTTATTCAAAGCTTTTGCCAACAAGAAGAAGAGTTAAGCAATTTACGGCAACGGCAACGGCAACGGTAGTTAGCAATAGGATCCCCACACCCGCTCACTCTTGCCAGCCAAACTGCTCGATGGTCAAAGTCCAGTTGCAATCGCCAACACTTGATCCTGCATCGAAATCCTTGAATAGCTGTAAACAAACTGGGCGGGGACGGGGCATGTTCCAATTCCTTGGGGCAATTTTGTTTCACTTTGGTGGAGCACAGATAAATGGGTATAACAAATTAAATTTATTCAGCCGGTACTGTTACCTGTGTACTAGTGCCGAACTGGGTGCAGTTGTTGTCATACACATACGCATACATATATATACATGCACAAAGGTGTAATCCAAGAGGCTTAGATGCATGTATGGAATGGAATCTGCACAAACTGTTGGCAAGGGATTTCAGTCAAATTTCAAAATATTGCCTTTCTTGAAGTCCAGTGAAGATTGTAATTGAATTTCAAAAATGCATTTATTTGTGGACAAAAAACCAACTAACTTTATATAGATGCGCATTTTTCCTCTAAAGCTTTCTCTGCTTATCTAGAACTTAATTAGTAGCGAGTCGAGTAATCAACAATTAGAGATTAGATAGAATCGTAAGAAAGAAATTCCTTTCAAGGCTGCTCTTTCGCGCAATAGTCGGGTCTACATAGTCGGAAGGGACGCAGATTTTTTCTGGCGATGAACCACCAACATTCCACAGCTTTCTTCAAAACGATTTGGCGAATGTTTTTCGCCTCTGCAACAACAAAAACGTAATCGTAATGACTCTTTCAAGGAAGAAGTTTCTTCTGCCGCTTTGTATGATTTGTTTTATGCAAGAACCATTCACTATTGACGGATAATGCTGAACAGATTTTCTGACTAGAGGGCAATAGTGTTCGGTCCTCAGTCAATCACTCCTGCAAACAACCCTCCTCGACCCTCGATCATGCAGACTTTGACAGATTGGACTTTCTATTGAAAAGTTCATAGCATAATATATATGTAGGCCTAGTTCAAGTTGAGAAGTTAAGACAACCCAGTCGTATTAAACCCAGTTGGCATATATAATATTTCTGCCGCTTTGTCCTCACTCCATTCCACTTTAAGTGTGTATATACAGTTCAAATATTTGACTTCGCATAAATGTAGTGGTTCTACTCAGAGAGGCTACAAAGCTGAATGCCAGTTATTTGAAATAATTCATCAGAAAAGGTACAATCCAATTTTAGCAACTCTTAAAAGGAAGATCTTAGCTCGAAGGTAGTCGTAGAGGACCTCATCCTCACTACAAATAATCTCCACGAATTATAATTTGGACAGTTTACATCTAGATAAAAATTAAAATTTTAAAAGTCATAATCCATAGTTTATGAAAATAATCCCAAAAGGAGTTAATCCTTCAAGGTCGAATTTTTCGAACATTTCATACACACATTTGTGCAACCAAACCGCAATAAAAGCATAAATAAAGCAAATAAAATAATGTAAATATTTGAAATTGTTTATAAGCCCTATTGTCTAACCAATTTTTGTCTGGATGTTAATGCAAATGTTTGCAAGCTTTAGAACCCCACACGCTCTTCACCTACATTTTGAAGACCGATGATATTAATAAGCGGATGCAAGAATTTGAATGAGAAACAAAACTCGACGCGCGCTTGAAAATAGAAAACACACCCACTCACATACACATATGCGAATCCATATATAGGTATGTGTGCATGTGTAGAGGAGAGCAACGAAAGCTCGTAGTCGGAAACGTTTTGCTAATTGAATTGCAAACTTTCTTGTATACTTCCGAAATAATCATCAAATTCTAAGAAAATTGCCAAATAAGACACAACATAGAAAAGCTGACGGAAATATTAAAAAATATTAAAAAATTAAAAAACAACAACAAGTACATGTGCAGAAGCGCTCGTTTACAAAAGCATTCAAAATATATACAATATGACGAAACTGTCACCAAAAACAAGCTGCTACAAATTATTTTCATTTCTTTCAGCACACACACATACATACACACAAATACCCGCTGCTCCCCCGCCCGCACTCAATTGGCATATGCGTTTTGAATGCAGCAGCTATGTTTTAAGCAATTGAAGTACAAACTTCAACGCTGAAACATATTTCCACAGCAAAACATTTATATAAGCCCGCCTTTGCACCCACGCACACACATATGCTTGTGTTGGTGTGTGTGTGTGAGCGGACCGAGACATTTTAAAACCCAAAATGCTTTTATAACTCAGTTGTGCTTTTACAATTTTTTACCCCGTTATTTTTCCGAGAGTTTCATCGTTCATTTGTGCGCAAATAAAAAGCTTTCGTGTACTCGCACACACACACACACGCGCACACACTCGTCGCCACACTGCAACGCAATTTTCATTTCGCCTTTAACTCCAGTTGGAGCGTAGAGCCAAATGTTTATACATATATATATATAATCGCATGCATGAATTCGCATATAAATATGTATGAGTGTGTGTGTGTGTGTGAGCGTGTGTGTGTATGCATTCAGGTGTATTGACTTTGTGTGCGTATCTGGCCCTTTTCAAAGACTATCGAAATGAAATGCAATATTTTGAAACTGTTTATGTCCTGTTTTTATATCGCTTTGCTATTTTTCGTTCGGTTTGTGATTACATTAGTGATTTTTATTTCTGTTTCGCTTTCACTGCTCGCCTTCATATGCGATTTCATAAATAGTTGTCGTCCTCCAATATGGGATATTGCGCCCACAAATACATAAAGTGATATTACGACTATATTTTAAGCATGAGATGTGTGGACGACTTTCTTGTATATGGATTTTCGCATTTTCCAAGCGGCGAATAGCACCCGGGGTGGAAGGAAGTACTGTACGACGTAACAGTTAGTGCTTTTATTTGTACTGCCGTTAAGAACGGGAAATAAGGAAAACATTCTACTTGGTACATTTAAGCATCAACTGAATGTTAAACCTGAAATTTACTAGAAATGTCATTGTCAGGCCAAACTTACAGCCAGATTTTTACTATAAAATTTATATGGCCCATGTACCGCTTATTATAATAATGAAACGCCTTTGTAATCATTTTCTACAAACATTACAAGAAAATTGGCAAAGTTGCATATCAGCTCCATATCCACCGAAGGGATTCTAGATTAGCGTCCCTGCTAATCTGCAAAAACTAGGTTGGGACAAGTCCACTAGCACTACCCAGAGGGCTCTTCTTCTGCTGCTCCCAGCTGAAATTGCATTATATATGTTCAGAAGAGTTGATCGGTCGGCATTCCTGCCGAAGACATATTCTATTTAGCGCATTTGCTGTCCATAAATTTAAATTCTACGCATAATTTTTCTTTCTTTCTGAGATCTCTAAAGTGTCGGGGTTTCTTTGAAAAGATTTTATTTCAGAATTGTCTACTCAATTCAAATTTAGTTTGTAGCTTATTTCATTATTCTTTCTGCGGACTCACCCTTACGCCGCTTAACTTAACGCACTGTAAGTTCAACTTCTATAAAAAAAGACTATATTACTTCTGATGAGGCACGTGATAGTTAAATTCTAACAAAAATATATTATTCTCACAATATATCAATGAATATAATCAATAAATGACACAAAAATTATTAATTTCAACTTTTACAGAAGTAAACAAAAAATAAAATCCGATCGAATATTGCTTCCTAATACTCGCACAAACTCGAATGTTAATTAAAATTAAATAAAAGACTAACAAAATAATTATTAATATTTAAAAGTTGGTGATTTCCTCATGACAGGTGTCATTTAACGGATTTTTTTTGATAGCAGAAAACCAGAAGCATAAAAACACCAAATATATTAATGTCAAGTACACAGGGTGACAACGGTAAAAACGTAGACACCGATGTTGACAAATGTCAAGTTGACAGTTGTTTACACTCAGCTGTCAAGCACACGCACGATCCACATCGCGTCGCGTTGGGTTGAGTTTCGTGATGATGCTTTGAGCGATGTAACACGAGTATTTACGCAGCACAAGGGAGCGAATATTACAATGGTAAAAACATTCAATGAATTGACCGAGTCGACAGCTATACGCAGCAAATACTCACTAGCTGTTACTAGTGAGTAGTACTTGCTACCGGGTGGCGCTCAGTTTGTGAAGGGTTGCAGCAACACCTCTTTTAGCTAAGGTTGGGACTTGGGCCAAGTAGGCCAAGTAGCAGCCGTGTTGTGTAATCTTCAAAGTAAACAACCGACAACAATTTAACTATGCTTTTTGTGTGAAGCGCTTTGGTTTGCTTGCCACATCTTATCTGCGCTAGCTTCCTGCCGGTGCAAGGCGGTGCCATTGACCCACCACTAATTCAGGGAGTCAACACCCCTTTTTGGATGTTGCTTCCTTTATTAGTAGCACAACGTCATGCTAATCAGTTATTTAAAATCGTGTAAATTGGCCTGTCCCCCGGTTGACGCTTTATCGCCGCGCGAGTGCAGCGAGACTTTGCTTGTGAACATTAAACTTAAGCGCTTTACTCCTACCACCCAACAAGCATAATTTGTATATACGCACCATCTAGGTTTTGGTTCGTTGAAAAGGGTGGATAGTTTGAGTTTATGTCTCACATACCCTCGCAAACAAAAGCCTGGAGTCAATCGTTGATTAAGGGCAAGATTGCACTCTCCACTGGAGTGTTTTGTTCATTGTTTTAATTCTTATGCTATTTCTTTGTTTTAGATTTTATATTGTGCTCTATCAGAAGCAATTAAAGCCCTTAATTAAAGCACTTTAAGTTTGTTGCTTTATTCTTTTGTATTCCCTGAAATATGATGAGAAAATTTGGCCAAAAGTGCATCAAATATAATACTCGTAGCTTATCCATAGAAAGATAGGTAGAGCGGTTTTATGTCTCAAAACCTTATTTTTTCATTTAATAAGCCAATGTAAAAGCATAGGGGACTAGAATCTTAGAGGAACTTGCTTTTACTGAGCAATGGAAAATAAACCCTATTCTATATTCCTATACATGTAGAACTTGTGTCCTAAAGAAGTTTCCTAAAAGTAATCAGAGAATTATTTCCATGAGTGAGAGAACGAAACCGCGATGATATGGCGTCCACTAAACCTTGGTATCTTGGTACGGTTCTTGTGCATTTTAGTTATTTCAGTGGCATCTTGAGAAAATTTGATCATATATACAATATGATACATATTACATATACAATAATACATACATATTATCATCATACATATACATATACAATAATATGATCATTATATACAACTGTCGGACTATCTAAAAATCGCGAAATGTCACATGGTCCGGTTTTAGTGCAGAAACTACTGCCTCATGTTCAGGGAACTTAAGTCCATCAAATATGTAAAATGATACAAGAATCAGTGGGTTTTGCTTTACCACCCTGTATCAAACTCTCTAACCACTCAAATTATTTGTCATATTTTTCAATACTATCGGCGATATATCGATGGTTTAAAAATCTATCGACTTCCGGACCAACATTCCTTGTCTCACTCCCAACAAATAAGCGAAGCCTTGGAAACACTTAACGCATTTCTCAAATACTTCGACACACACATACAGCACACTTTTGGTTTTAAGTAAATTTAATGAAGTATATTCTACTTTTCCTTTATATATATTTTCCTTTACTGGTATCGCCATATCTGCAGTCACAGCAAGAGTAATATTTGAACAGAAATTATATAAAAGTTTATTTGCAAGTTCAATTTTTCTACTTTAATATCAAATATACTTGACTCGCTTCCCTTGAGAAAATATTTTAAAAATTGCTTTGATTACCAACTTTTAGTATCTAGTATCTAAAGTATACCATCTGTAAGTGGAAAGCATCATATGTTGCTTTTGAGTCCACATAAATGGTAAGGAATATACGATAATTTTCTTCAAGTTCTTTCATTTCCATTTCTTTCTTTCTTTTCCCCCATTTCGCTACGCGACAATATTGGCTTCTAATCGAGTCAATCAGCTGTGGCGAAAGCAATAAAAGTGCAATTGCATAGAAAAAGTGATGCTGTACAAAGTTAATAGAATATAACGGAGCAATGCAACGAGCAAATCAGGGAATCAGGGAATCAGGTGTGAGGGGGATAGTTGCAAAGTAAAAGAGCAAAGAAAACTGCTTGTGCATGAAACACAAATTAAGATTAAAGATACAGTTACAGACAATTTACTTATTTTGCTAGCATAAACGATTATCGATAATAATATATAATAATATCGGTTAGTTTTAATGAAGTGCAGTTTAAGTACAGGGTATACTTTTATATTTTTCAATTCTTAAATTTTTTCTATTAACCACTACAACTCTTTCTTTCGCTTTCACAATTTTTCCGAAATTCCTTTTAAAATTTCCTAACAAAACGCTTGAATTCCAAAGTACAACTGAAGTTATGTAATTCAAAATGCCACACAGTGGTGAACTTTCGATTGGGTGATTTTGGGACGTCATGCTGCGTCAGCAATAACAACAACTGTGAAAAAGTGACAACTGCAGTTGGTCTGCTGTAATGTGAACTTGCAACAACAATATGTGGAAATTCCCTTTATATTTCCACGTGCTTTCATGCAACTCGGCTGCTGCTCACGCACACAGAAGCACAATGCAAACTTAGAAATGTGGGGGGGGCGAATTTTCAGATGCTTTTGCATATACACATATATATTTGTAGATGCTTCTCAACACCGAAGAGTATTCTATTCACGCTCTAGCAGGTCTTCTGGAGTTGACTTGCGCTTCCTGAGCGAATTCTGTCCTATTGCAGAAGATATTCTACGAACGAAATTGTCTTGAAAAAAAAAAACGGGTCTTTTGTACCATATAGTACAAGCAATATCTAAATAAGTGGATTTAAAGTTATACGCTTTCTAAATTTCCCTTTTTTACTGTCTGCTTTTTCTACACAATGATGAATAAATTCTCATCACACTCTTCGAATTTCACTTTGGGAATTTGTTTTTTTACCTCTTTTTCAAAAGGACTTTTAATCCGATGGAGGTAGGCGTTCTCTTTGCCTCTAGCTCTGTGGAAAACTGCCGCAAAAGAGGCATTCAAAATTTGAATATTAAGATTTATTATACATATGTATTTCAAGAAAAAAATAAAGGAAGCGAACATTTTCGATATTAACTCTCATTTACCTGCTTAGTTAGCCATTAATACATGCATTTTTTCTATTTCATGGCATCAAAGTGCATTTCTCCGCCTGTTTTTTAAATCAATAGAATTTCAGTTTCGCACTAGAAAATATGATATGGAATGGCTTTCAGATAGCAAAAGCTTTGCATTATCGAACCTTAAAGAGAAAAATTTTAAAGGAATTACCTTTCTGTACATGGTATGCACATTCCGAGAAACTTGGTTTTATCAAGCACAGAGAAAGGGCTGACAAGACAATGCCATACAATTTTATAATAAGCATTAAGCTTTTTCAGATACGGGGTTTCATTAAGAAGCTTCTCGATCGAAAATCGAACGCTGGGGTAATGGCTTATTGCCTGTAACGCGTTCGGAAGCATCATAATAAGCTGATTTGATCACTTGAATGCGTTCGCTTGGTAGAAGAAGTTCTTCGGACTAACTTCCACAAAAGCTAAATTCTTGAATTGTTTTTGTTTTTTTCTTAAAATATTGCTGCCTTTCACACTCATTATTTCACGCTAGAAAATATTCCAGAGAGAAATTTTTAGAAAAACCCACAAAGGGTTCTATGAGAGTTCTTTAAGGTAAAAGTGAATTGCTAAATTTCGAAGTCGCTACCGCTGCAAGCGCTGCATATATGCTAAAACCTAACGGCACATGGCGCTTTCGAATATTGTAGTAGGCAAATATTTTGCTATGCGCTTGTTTGCGAAGCGTTCACGGAGAGGGATCAACAGCTTGATTGGTTCCAGTATGGCTGTTGTGGCACGTCAGCGCATTTACCGACATATGTATGTATATGTTGTTGTTGTTTTTTTTTTAATTTTTTGTTGCTTTTGTACACACAAAAAAAAAAAATTACACTCTACAAATTTGCGTTCGCACGCCTCAACGCTACTGAATACAAAAGTCTGCTGCGCCCCAACTAAGCGTGCGTCCAACACACACACACACACACACACACATACATTTCCCAGCGCCTTATATGAATTTTATTTAATTTTCGCTAGACTGCGCGACCTCAAGTTTAGACAAGTGTACTCGTATTGCGGTGGCATTTGCGGTTGACAAGCGTACCCGAGAGTGAGTGGATGTGTGTGTGTGTGCGTGTGCGTGTGGGCGAGTGTTTCGGTGGATGAGTTTGTTTGTGCATACGGAATGTGGCTTAAGGCGATACGGTTTCAATTCGTAAATGTTAATATTTATGTTTTGATTTCGCAGCGCGCTCCACACACACACGCACACACACACACACACACACATACGTACACACATTCACAAGCTTCACAGAAGCAGCAATAGCAAGCTGGTGATCTGCAGCGCTTCTAAAATATTAATGAAACACAAACAAATGTCAAAAATGTGTACACACAACAACATTTGTCCGGAGACAGAAATACAAATACCCAATCCGAATGCAAATAATGTGTTTGTGTGTGTGTGTGCCTGAACGTTCCTAATAGCGAGCGACCGAGCAAATAAGTGAAACAAACAAGAAGATATGCTAAACCGCATAAATATGTAAACAAACATTTTGGTCGATTTTGCTAACTCAGCACACACACACACACACACACACACACACACACGCGCAGAAATTCTGGATTAGGGTTAGAGCTAATACTGCCACGATAAGTTAAAGTTAATACCTCGTACCCGAAAGGAGGGAAGGTGCTTGAGAAAATGAAAGCAAAGTGATCCAATCGTCTAAGGCCTTGCTTAGTGGACAACAATATGCCTAGAACCGACGAACGATTTTCCCATCAAAAAAAACTATAATTTCGCATCGCTTTTAAAGCAAAACCACATTTTCTAATATAATTCGATTTCAACATAGTTGCTATCAAGAGTAATACATCGCTTATGATCTCCCAACTTTTCGAAGTGAATATAGACCTCAGTCTTGGCGATTACCTCTCATCGTCGCTAAATTTCTTTCCCGCCAATTTAAGGTCTGAAAACAGGAAAAAGTAGTAGTGGGAGCCCAGGAGAACCTTCTTTCATCACCAGACCTACTGCTTTTGAAAATTACTGGACTTTCATTAGACCGATGCGAAAACTGTTGTTTAAATTTTTTTTAGTCTTAATTAGAATAACTTTATGTGACACTTTTATAAAAATTTAAAGTTTGTGAATTTTGCGAAAATTTTTTATACAAAAAAAATTTTTCAAAAATGTAATACATTTCGAAAAAGTTTTAAACTAAATAGTTCTTAAAATTATCTGCCTCTTCATTAATTTCTATCTTAATTTAAATGAATAGACAGCATCTTTGGTTTTCTAATTTAGGCGTAAATAAACCGTTAAGCGCTCTATACTTGGGGCATATTTCACACGGCTTTCCGTGGTCATGGTGGTGGAAAATTCATTCACCCTTCTTTGAATAAATATTCAAAATATTTTGTATGCCTAATATAGTGAAAAGCCAGACTTGAGACCGTAACCAAAACTAAACAGGTGATAAAGCCATTTTCAAGGATTGCAAGAGAAAAAAAAACGACTTTCTGATATATTACATATATATTAGTACAGATAGAACCATTGGTAGCTAAAGCCATCAACTTTTGTTGAAAGTGAAATTAAAAACTAAAAAATAGCGCAAAGTTTTCCAGAATTGTTCTTTTCGGAGTGTTCAAAAATCGATAAAAAGCAAATAATTTTATAAAAAATATTTCTGCATGGATAAATAAGTGTCTTTAAATGGCTAACACACCCACCCACTATACGCATATAGAGCAATTTGTATTTATTTTTAAGCAAATTGAGTTGTCTCTGTTATATTTAACCGCGTCTCTTTGCTTTCGGAAGCACAATGAGGGCACTTACGGCAAAACAATCCCTCAATCATCCGCACAAATGTCTGCATACAAATGAATGCACGCAAAATAAATGTAGAAAATAAAATGAATATCAAATGGAAGCAGCTGAAAAGTCGTACGCAACAAGGCAACAAACGAGATATACACTTGACGTCGGTTCAACAATGTCGGCGACACCAAAAGCGCTTGTTGTTCTTGCATTGATGAGCTGTAAGCAGCAACAGACAGCAAATTTATACTGTAGTCTTAGGGCAAATCCATTTGGACTGTCCAAATCGCTTGCAACGAATTTTGCGCTTTTGTCAAAACATCAAAACATCGAAAAAGCAACAAAAAAGCAACAAAAAAGCAACGAAAAGCAAATGAATGAGGGAGCAACTTTTTGCACTGTTTACTCGCTCGGAATACTCGTGCATATTTTATTTCATTTTCCATTTTCCATTTTCCATTTTCGCTAAGCTTTCGCTTTTGTCAAAGGGAAAGTTACTTGGCCGCCAGTTGTAATGTGCGCTGCTGATGCGATGTTGATGATGTTTGCGAAATGGGATTTTCTACTGGACACATGCATAAGTAACGCAATTGCACAATGGTCGGGCGAACCCGAACCCAGCGGATATACGTGTACATGGCGGAGGGCGGTGAGGAGAGCGCCGACGGAAAACAACCAATTTAGTTGCCACAGACAAAGCACAGACACCACTGAGGATGTGTGTGTGTGTGTGCCTGTCAGCTGCATATGCTGGCGACAGCCGGCAGCCGGGCGTGCGCTCAACCCACTTCCTGCATCTTGCTTGCCTCCGCATTTGCTTCTTTGCCACTTATTCGTATGTTCCATGCGAATTGCATTTGTTGCATGGCGTAATGCCGAAACGACTTTAAGTGGCATTTAGAAAGCATATAGAAACAAATATAAATGCCGGGCAACACACACACACACACACACACACATGCTGTGTATAGTAATGGAGCAGTATGCAGATATGCGGCCACGTAAGCGCAAATCACGCCAGACATGTCGTCGCATGCCAGCAGAGCTTAAGCTTTAGCTCCGGCAGACGTTGCCACACCCACTTAAGCAGGCAACTCGTAATGTCGCCGGCATTTGGTTCTACCTTTTTCTATGCGCCTGCAGCAACAACAGGAAGCAGCAATAACGCACACATACTACATTGCATAGCCAACCACCAGCAACATGTACACACACACATACACACACACACACACACACACATACAAATGCGCTAACACAATGCAACATGCATACACTTGCGGCGGTCGCAAATACGTGTGCAAATGCGTGTGTGTATGTGTGTGTGTGTGTGTGTCTACTTGGCCGTGTCTGCTAAAAAGTAAAAGTGTCTGTCTGCCGCCGCGACGACACGTTTTATTGATTTTTCCAGTTACGCTGCGTTGAACCCACCAAAAGATGTGCAGTCCACATTACACTGCCACACGTAAGTATGCACACACGTTTTCGTGCCAACAATATCCAAATGCAGACACGCTTCCTTCTTTTCCACTTCAGTTAGCTGCTGTTTTTCATTTCGTTTTCGTTTCGTTTCGTTTTGGCTTTTGCTTTTGCTTTTGCTTTGCACCCACTTAAAGTCCTCACCTCGTCCCATTCGCAGCGGCAATTTGCAGCACTTCCAGGTAAAATTGCAACTGTCGCTACTAACGGTGAATTTGCGTGAAGCATACAGTGGTTCCCAAACCAATTCCGGGTGGTTAGAATTCGAACATATTTCAGAGTAAGCGGCTAGAAATCTTCGAATTTGATAGAACTTCTTTAAATCAACTTACTGTGCTTAGCTTTCTGCAACTTAGCTGGGGAGGGGGAGCACTTTTCAGTACTAGCTGAGTTTTGAAAATCAAATTGAATTACGGGTTACTTCACGAGCAAAATATCATAATCTCGATTATCTCCTCCCGTTCCGAATAGAAGCCGCCTCAACCTTACTTCATGCATACTTGATTTCCTTATATGCGATAGATTCTAATGATGACTAGAGAAAATGCAGTACGCTTGAACCCAGCTGCTTTACAAGGGTTACAAATTAAAAACAACAATATTTGCATTAATCGGCGCTGAGATTGAAATTCAACTTTCCATTTCGATTCAGTCGCTAGCGACTAACTAACTCGATCCACTCTCTCATTAACACACTGTGCACTCCGCTCTCACCACCTGTCAAACCGTTGCCTTGAGTGCCGTACTGCCACATATCGACACATGTTCCTAATACTCATACTAAGCGCTAACGACATCCTTGTTGTTGCCTCAGCTATTGCAAATTAGCAAGTGTGTTTCACTTTAAATTTCTGCGACACGCTTTTGCCGTCGAGCGCAAGATTACGTCCATATCCATTCGGAGATGAAGGAGCTGCAGTTTGCCAGCATGGAAATTTCGTTGCGAATTTCAAGAGGCAGCAAATGTATGCAAACACTTGGCGCACACACACCTTAACTCTATCACCGCTCGACTCTTCTGGATTTACTTCATTTTTTTCTGTATGAAATTCTTTCTTTCATGCAATTTGGTTTATTTTTTTCTGATTATTTTCTGAATTTTTGATTTGGAAATTTATTTTGTTGTTTTTGTTTTGCCTTTCTTGTTCTGGTCCTTTGTCTGCTGCTCATAAATGTTGAATGTCCTTTGGTGTCCTTTTAAATGTTCTTCCTGTAGCATAGCATGTATGTATGTATATGAGTTTGCTTACTTTGTGATTTGATTTTTTGTCTCATGGAGTTTTCTTTTATTTCCGGTTTCGCTTCGATTTTGCGCTTCGTTTCGGAGCATTTGCAACTTGAGTGGATATTTAGCATTATCTGCGTGTTTCTTCGTTGCGGCAGTGTCTGGTCGTAACAAAATATGTACATACATGCGAATACGAAGGCGAATAAAGTGCATATGCTAGTCAATTCGAGAGCGGTTTCGTAAGAAAATTTCGAGGTTCGCCTTTATGCTTGAACAAATTAAAATGCCTTTAAATATCTTTAATGAAAGTCGAAAACATTGAAAGTTAGCTGAAAATCTTTTATTAAAGGTTATTATCTAGACGAAAAGCTTTTAAAGCTTTTAAAGCTCTCAACGTAACTACGTAACGTAAACTTCATGGTTTCGAAGAAAAAATTAAGAACGAAATATTTATATAAAAAATCTCGCCAAAAAACAAAGAAGTAAGAAGGATTTCGGAAAATCTAAACGGGCGCTTTAAAATATAGTTAAAAGTGGGCGAAAAGGTGTTTTGTCTGTAGATATGGTTTACAATTTATACCGGTTTTGAATACGTAATTTCATCGATCGCAAAATGATCCCTGAAGGGTTCAATAAGACAAACGCATAATAAATACAGTGAATAATGTGCATGCAAGTGGAGGATTACGTATAGATAAAACGTCCTGATTATATTCTGTTCATATATAACCGGGCATCTATGGTTGTTCAACGAGAGTGCCGAGCTGAGAAACATTTCAACTCAGCCATAAATTTAGAAATACACCTAAATGTAGGCAATATTTTTAAAAATTCAGGGTTGATTTTCATAGCAGTATACAAAATTGCATAAATTTAGGAAAGTAAGGGTAGGTAGAGCGAACTTAGCCATTAAGATTAAAGTTTAGAAGCACCTCGTAATTATAAATAAGCAACAAAAGCTTTTTCGTCTGGATAATAATATTAAAAAAAAATTTGATAGCTTTACGAAATAAGCAATTTCAGTAATAATACGTCTTTTACTGATTTACCTTTTTCCTGGTTTTCCTAACCTTAACTCCTATGAACTTTATACAAAACAAGGGCATTTATCTCTTCAGTGCAATCTCAAATGTTCGAGCAACAAAAAATTCTCTTTCAAATCGAACCAAATCATATCGCTCCCCGTCCCTTGCTTAAGTTCGCGCCATAACATCGATACTTTCACTTCATTACAACGCACAACATCCGCAATTATCCACATTGAAGGAACCACTTACCCTACTCAAAGCTCGCTCCGTCGACATTTTGCCGCACATATATGTACAACAACAACAGCGTGTGGACCATGGAACACTGCAACAAATGGAAGCCTGCAATTTATTGTGAGCGCTGGAAAATGTTGTGCTGTGGCGCATTGACCCCTGAAAATGTTTGACAGCCAGACAAAAGAAATAAAGTCTAATAAATCTTGTTTGGTTACATTTAAAATGTTCTGAATTCACTGTTTATTCACTGGCATGGCTGGCAGTGAACGCTTCGCCAATTCATCCCACGGCGTCTTTCGCTTGCTGGTCATTTCGCATGTCGTTTTTTACCCGCGGAGAGGGCTCTACCACCACATGTGCGGACATAGAATTAAGTTAAATGGTTGCGGGGGTGAAAGGGCTCAACTTGGTGCAAAGAGAGTAAATAAATCTCAAACTCTTGACATCTCGAGCGCTAGCAAGACAAAGTTTACCTAGTCGTCTTTCAACGCGTTAAGCGCAAGGGGGCGGGGCGTTCGAAGTAGGCGACGTAAACGGACTGCTTACGGTGTTAAGCGTAGTCAATTGGCAGTAAAATAGGAACTGTCCAATTTGGAAGGGTTGCTTTTGATAAGTTCGCGTTTTTTTGCAGATTTTATTCCTATGGGAGTTTGAGTTTCACCGGTGAAGTGCGCCCTTGGGCTTCCACAGGTATGTTGCAAGTTGCTGAAAATATTCTTTAATTTATTCAGCTCTAAAATCAGTTTGGTATTTGTTTCATGTAGTCTCATTGAAGTTGCGGATTTTCTACCTTTTTGAGTGGTGCGTATGGTCAATAGAGCTTTTATATTTCGGCTCAAAGCACTCAAGTAGATTTAGTCGACCCTCCGTTCGACAGTAAGCAGAACAACTTTGGAAAAGAGTTATGTATCTTAACGGAAAGTATTTCTAGAGGAGAGGTAGGCTAGTCATAGAAGTGAACTCTTATACTCTTTCATAAATATTACATATAAACTCATCCTTTAAATATATCTTATTCAGATTTTCGTCAGTCTATTGCATAATAATTGAAATAATTTGAAAGTCTGTTGAGTATTGCAGAACTGTAAATTTTTATACAAGTGATATTTTAGAGCGAGAAATATGTTCCTCTGGCAGAGCAAGCGAGAATGACATTCACAATAGTATCATAACCCAAATTACTACTTCCTGAGTTCACAGCAACCACAAGCACTTTCATGTTCCAATTGTCATATAGCACTTATCTCTGTCTTTAAAATGCCACCTAATTTGTTGATTTTGGTTTCATAAGGGAGCTGAAAGAGGGATTCTAACACCGTAGGCCTCCGAGAAGTGATATTTTCAATAGTGAAAGAAAGACCTTAAAATATCTTATATAAAATATATTTATAAAACCAGTGCCGATAAGAAAAGAAACTTTCTTCTAGTCAAACAAGTTAAAGCTTTTCACCTCGAGAATAAACGATAAAAGAAACGAGAAAGAAAGGTTCTCACGTTTTTAGTCTCTCTGATATAGGACACGTGATATAGAACATGATGAAGCAATTCCTTCACAACTCTTAATTTAATAAGTGTCCATCTATCATCGTATGACTAAGAAACTCAATTTTATTGGAAATATTATTGATCTTAATGAAGTACAACCTTCGGCCTTACAATCCAATTTTTGTTATCCAAAGGGAACTTCTTCGTTTTTCTTCGACATAAAAGGTGGGGTAATTGTTTAAGGAACTTTTATATGTATAATTTTATAAATGCGGAGCATAATCGGAAAGCTAACGCGGTGAATCAAAGAGAAGCCCTTGGGTTCCAATGTATATAAATGCAACAAACTCGATAACAATAATAATCCCTCAGACCCCACACCACAGCTTAATGCCCCCATGAGGTGAGCAGCGGTAAAAATGAATTTTATGACCGGAAAATATGTTGCCAGCATATCATGAAATTCGTGCGGGTAACCAGAAATGCAACCAGATTATATTCAAGTGGATCGGACACCCAAATGATTGTATCAAATAGCCCAACCGTAAAAAACGAAACGAATCCAGTGCAAACGGCATGCAAAAGAGCTGGAGTAGAAGTTGAAAGCCTTGCAAATGAGTGCAAAGGCATCGAGCTTACAACAATAATACGCGGGCGCAACAACATGCAGCAATACAAGGGGCAAACGAGCAACGAAATGACTCACAAATGTCAAACTGCTGGAAATTTATGACTTTTGCATTGCAGAAATAACTCCATTGTACATGCAAGTGTGTGTGTGTGTGTGTGTGTGTGTGTGAACGGGGAAGTGAATCCAGATGCAAGTGTGTGTGTGCGTGTGTGTGTGTTTGCGAATTTTATTGCTTTATTTTTAAGAGCGCCACGGCGAAAATCACCATCATGTCGCAATTGCGATAAACGCGGCCGCAGCGCAGCAACAACCGCAGCCAACAACCGAAAAAATTACAATTCCATGCCACTTGTCAATAAGGTGCAAATGAAATGAAAATATTACTTCGTCGAGCAATCGGTGCGAGGCTCATCGCTTGTTGGCTTTTGCTAGCACCGGTTGACATATTATATTTGGTATGTGTGTGTGTGTGTGTGTGTGTGTGTGTGTGTGTGTGTGTGTATGTTTTTTCACTTGCTCGCTTTTGCTCATTTGCTCAGTGCCAGCAACAGTTTTCTGTGTCTATTTCTGACTTCCGTGATATTTCCGCTTCTCTCGTTAACTTGCTTGTTTTTGTATTTCTCTTTCAAAGGAAGTCTCCGCCTGACTTTGTTGTTTCTTGTTGGTTGCTTATTTATTTGTTATTTATATCTGAGTTTTGAATTTTTACGCACGTTTCCTTATGCAGTAGCGTGAATTTTTATAGACTGACGACATTTTGTTCCAGAACTTGACGTTTATGAATATATTACATAAGTGGTGAAGAACGTAAAGTTGATGTATAAAAACAAAAACAATAACAAAAACAAAAACAACAACACAGACAAAGCGGCTACGATTTAATTTCGTCAATGCGTGCAAATGAGAATGTTGTGCGAGGCCTTGCGTTGGCGCATATTTTCACCCGTGCGCTTCTGCGCCTAAAAGCAATCAACATTTTACGAGTTGTTGTAAAAATCGTCGTACATATGTCGTACGCGTTGCGGTTCGTTGATTCGTCGCATAAACTCGCAAATTGTGGCAAATGCAATGCAAATTACAACATACTAAAGTAGTAAAAGCTGTTCGCAGTGGAAGCATTCATGCAAATTGCGCAACTATTTGGGGAAATGTTACGGTTTTTATATGGGAATGAATTGCGTATTATCAAGGAGGTTTTATAACTTTTAAGGTTGAAAATGCTTAAATATTTGGGTGTAGACACTAGGGTCGTACTTAAAATCTCAAATACTTTTTATGCGTTAGGGTTGTTCTTAGAATATCAGATGAGCATGAACCACAACCTGTAATACAATGGTCGAAGATACCACTGATGGTCCGAATGCTACAGAAACGCCGATTAAGGCCAAATCTATATTTTGCCATGTGTGTACTACAGCAGCAACAATAGTGGTTATGGTTTCACTAAAAGACTACCCAAATGCTTATTTGCAGCGCCTGATGTTTTCTTTCCCGGTTTGTAGTGGTATTTGATCTAACATATAGTTCGCTACATTACTCCAACGACGAACGACTGTCTTCTTCTGTCTTATTCTTCAGAGCCTATTCGAAATTTGATATTGCAATCAATTTTAGGGTCAGCGGGAAAAACAAATTCTAAGCCAGATTAACAAATTTAGACCAATTATTAAATTTTTGCCACAAACGTTGCCATATATCTCAAAGAAATCGACGCTGTGGAATTAATTATACATTTATTATTTTTATATATAAATATATTTATTATTATATAATTAATTATACATAAAAAATTATGTGAAGTGGTATTGAAAAAGCATCTTACTCTCATAGAAGTGGCATCTCATCTTGGTGATACCCTCAGCTGAAGGTGGTTGCCACCGAGTTTTTGAAATCGAATTAACATCGATAAACTCTTCTACCAAACATTGAATAGTAGCAATATCAGCAATTATAATTACAATTTACTAGATCCTCTCAAATACTTCACATTTTACAAAGGAGTTACTTGTTGCATTAATGGTTACATAATTATGTATAGATGTGTAACTAGCGAAAAGGATACAGTAATTCGCCAATTAACTTCAAAAGATGCTAATTTATTTATTTCAACAACTTGCAAACGCCCTCCTTGAAATGGTAAATCTTTAAGGACATTTTCCATTAACACTAAAAACACAGCAACAACAACAACAACAACAACAACAACAACAACAACAACAACAGCAACAACAACAAAAAAGGGTATGCAATAAATCAAGACGAAAGAATTTTCAAGTAGCTGGCTTTGAAGTGAGCTTCACGCGATGCTGTGCCTCAGCTAAAGCCAGGGCCGCCATAGCAGCGGCAAGTGCGAGTGCAGTAATTGATTAATGGAAAACAATTATATTGTTCGTAGTGTTGAAGTTTACGAGGGCGACACACTCGCAAAGGCGCTCCACTTGAAGAGGCAGTTTTTCAGCGCACAATGCAATCTATTAAAAGGTAGGTAAAAAAAGAAGTAGGTAGTAGTAACAAACGAAGAAAGGAGCCCTGGAAATACAAAGTGAGTGAGTATTAAATTAAGAGAGTGACAGTGTTAGCATCGCTGACACGGTCGAAGCCAAGGCAGCTGAATGTAGGACACGCAAAAGGTGAGCACTAAGCAATTAAGTCACTTTCGCAGGCAACAAATCAAATTGGTGAGAGGCAGGTCGACCAGCAAGCAGTAGGTAAGTAATGGAATTACATGAAATTGGCGCTGCCTGAATTTTTGTTACATAATCATAAAAAAAAAAAATTCTTGTTTTAATGAATGTGTTTTAGGAAATTGTAATTAAATAAAATCGATTTTCTAAATTTCGTAAATATTTCATTGAACATTTTTATTACATATTTTATATTTTAACCCACTGAAGAGCCCCTGCCCTCATGGACAGCAATGCCACCAAATCCGATTGTAAGGAACGTTTTATTTAAACCTATACACATCCGTCTGATTGTCCAACCGACAGCGAAAGCATGCTGCTTCCACACTGCTACGCAATTGCTGTGAACGCACATCAAGCAGTAACGTTGCATTTTTCTTCGTGCGCTAAAGGGTGTGAAATTTCAAATCCGTCCGTTCCTCCGTTCCCTCGTTCCCTCGTTCGTCCACTCATTTGCCGCGTCAATTGCAACACATTTTTGTTGCTTTCGCATGAAAGGGTGTTTCGGCTCGATTGTATTGCGTTTATGGTGAATTGCCGTGCTATTGAATACAGCTAAGGCTGTTGTTGTTGGCTGCTGTAGCGGGGAATTTAGATGAAGGCCACACCACCGAAGTGCAATAAATTTCTCAATGTCACATGTTCATCTGCCCAACCCATTCTCTCCACTAACGCTTGGCCCCTGCCAGAGGTGATAATGCCAGGATGGAAGGAGGACGTTTGTTTTACTTGACTTGACTGCTTGGTTGTCTGCTTGCTGAGTGCTTAGCTGAATCGACTTTGTGATAAATGACGCGCGACGGAGCGCGAGCGCCTGCCACAGCCAAAGCTTTCGAAAAGCGAAGTAGCTTAAAGCAGCGCTTCAAGTCGCAATAGGCTGCTCTGGCTGGCACAGAAGAGGACTTTCGTATAGTTACTCCAAAGAGTAGAACTAAAACTAGATGGAAAATTCTTGAGCGATTTTTCGCATACTTAGCTAATACGTTTGTATGTTTTCGACAGCAATCAAGAAGAGGCAGAATATTATTAGCATGAGACGCCACGTGACCATCAAAAAGATCTTTACCATCGAACTATTATGTAATTATAGTCTTATGTTAAAAGTTTTGTATTTATGAAAAGAGGTAATCATATCTCTTTGGGGTCTTCATTATGAGTTGTCAATATTGTTCAGTTTGGGATCACTTTTCCGACAGTGAAACCTTTTTGAATCAGATTGCCTAATTTTGTTGCAAAAAAAGGCTTATTCTTGTATGCCACTCCTTTCTATTTTTTTATAAAAAATATTAAGTGAGACAAATAAAACCATTAAAAAAGCATTGACAATTTTTAGAAGACATGACGATTATTCCGTTGGATTTGGGTTGAACTGAACTGAAGGTTTCGACCGAATCGACCGTTTAGGTTCGGAAAGTTCGTCTTCGAATCAAGTATAAAGAAATTTTAATTCGGAAATGGATCCAGGATTTACCACAGCCATCGATAAATGTGGGCCACAATAAGCGACGAATTCTATGCAGATTTAGTTTGATTACTTTCTAGCATCTCTAAACAAATTCAACTTTCGAAATTCTGCATTCTACTTATATCTAACGGCAGCCATATTTAGCAGTGGCTAACGAAATAAAACGCCGGTGCTATTCTGTGCGCTTCTATGACACTCCAATTTTCTCTGTCTTCTGCTTTGTTTAAATAAAGAAAGCAAGTTGGCGGTCTAATCCTTAAAAACCGAAGGAAGAAGAAAACAGCCAAGGTCGAGAAAAGTTTCACATTTACAATTCTTTGTTGACTTTTCGAATTAAAAAGTGATTTTTCTTTGCATTTCGCGCATTGAATTGGTTAGCAGAGCTGCAAAAATAGACTTAATGAATTTAAATGGATAACCGAAATGGCAAATGCGACGAGAAATGAACGAAGGCAAATAGCGTATTGTTTTTGCGTTATATTACATTATGGTTTTATGGACTTATGCGTCTCTCCCATGTACATACGTCGTCTCGGGTTTCTCAACACGCGAGTATTTTATATTTGAAATTCCGTTAGCAGAAAAAAATACGAAAATAAGCTTAAAATATTTGCATTTAATTTGATCGAGTGGTGAGAGGTGGAAAAATGATAATACAAATTGAAAGTAAATAGAAGTGAGTGTGTGTGTTTGTTTATATAAAGTTATATTATTTTTGCGGGAATTAATTTAGTATGCGATTATGTTTTATTGCACCACTTTTCCATTAAAAATAAAATGACACAAGTCTTATTTATCAAGAGTATATATGTATGTGCCATAGCTCTCGCATACATATGTTTCTCTAAATTTTCTTTATTGTATTTTTAATTTTTTGCTCAGTAATAAAACTCACTTCGGACGCCATTTTGTTGGACGCACATTAGTTGCTCTCTATTATATTGTACGGAGTTTTCGTTTCATAATTTAAATATATTGCACCTGTGAGTCTTCGCAGAGCGAGTCTGTGTGCGATCAGCACAAATGTGGTCGCTCCTCCTAGCAGCGGCAGCAAGTGGCTGCCTTTGTTGCTTGTCAGTCGCAGTACTTAACTAAATTATATTTAGCACTTCTTCTATTTATGTACTTTTGTCTCTTACATTTCTGAGTGCCTTCGCATGCTGATTACAGTTATTATTGTCATTGTAGGTGTACTTTAACAGCAACAAAATACATACAATGCATGCAAATAAATGCAAACAAAGAGCACATGAACTCACATGCCACACAAAACAACTTGTTCTCTAACGAGCTCAGCTACTCGTTGATTTGACGTTTTGCTTGCAACCGCATGTAGATTATTGTAGATGCCACAATCTACAGACTATGAGCTTTGTATATTTTTCGTATTATTATTTTTTGTTTACACATACACATAGACACATAGAGATGGTACGTGTCACATGTATTTGCTCTATATTTACTTTCGGCTTTTGCTTTCTGCCTGCTAACTAACTGTTGGAAGACTGTCTATCGCTTTGTGAGCTTAACCGTTTGTGTGCACATATGCACATGTGCATATACATATTTACATATATATATATATATATATATATATATATTTGTGGGTATGGTGTGCGTTATGGCAATATATTCTCGTGTGAATTTTCACATATTTTCCACTTAGGCGAGCAGAGATTTTATAGACATATTCATACTCATTTTAATCTTCATTTGCTTATTTATTTAACGACAATATTTTTCATGCCTCATAAGCCATTTAACACGACACAAAACTCAGAGGGAAGCAATGCTAATGGAGAACACGATATTTTCGTGCATTTAATATCACATTTAAATTTTGTATAAAGATATGATATGAAACTCACTTGAGTATTTCATTTTTTTCGAAACAATTTACTTTTGATTTTCAATGAAATTATATAATAAAGGAAGTAAGAATTTTCATCTGTATACCTAGCGTTTGGCAAACCTTTGAGTGTTTGTAAAAAGTGTTCATCGAGTTGTACGTACCTGCAACGAAAAAATAGTTTTTATAATTTTAAGTTACGAAAAATATTTTTATTGAAATTATTTAAATGAAAAAATTCGAGAAGAACTATATGTTTGATTAAATTTCGCATTTGGATTGGAATATTTGGTTCCCTGCGAGCCAAATTTCTTCTGAGCAATTTTTTTTTTTTTTGGTATTCTTGAACTCTTGGAAACATAACCTTCTCAACCTTGTTGCTTCAATCAAGTTGCTCAGTAGCTTTCTAACAGCTTTTATTGCGTCTTGCTTTAATAATATATTTGCATTTAAATCGTGGCTAAGGGGCTTCAACACTACCAACCTGACAATGTACTACCAACCTGACTATGTTCTTCGACAATCTCATTAAATCAGCTGTTTTTGTTTTTATTAATTTAAACACTTATACATATGTTTTTGTCAATCTCTCCACCTAATCTGGCACCACTTAATTTAATAAATTTTCGTAATTTCCGAACAAGAGCCAAATCGGAACAGAAATAGAATTTTTCGAAGTAGCCTCAGTACAGCGCCATCTAGCGGGTTTTAAACTTCATTGGTTTACATAGAGCTGTTTTGGGGCCGCTGTATGGACAATGTTAGGACACCATTAGTTGAGCTGAGTGTTGCAATGGGTAGTAAATGCTCGCTGGGTAGCAAAGCACAAATATATGCACATGTATATGTAGAAATGTATAGACGAACTCATTAGTTAGTACATTTGGGTAGATCTTTTGTCACACTTTAGTTATATTTTGTACGCACACTCCGAGCGCACGCAGACAGCAAGCGGCATATAGCTTGCAATCAGCATAAATTTATATTTTTTGCTAATATTCTTATTGTTGGTTCATGTCACAGAGGACAAATTGCACAGAACACGCAAGATACAAATACATACATACGCATATGTGCATATCTGTGTGTGTGTGTGTGTTAATGGATATGCATATGCATATTTGCTTGTACGAATACATAACTTAGCATTTAGAAGCTTTTATTTACATAAACAAGAACATACGTACGCGTATATATATATATACTAATACACTTGTATGTGTGCTCATATGAGTGCGTGTAAAATGCATTTGTGGAGTACTGTCAACCACATCAATTTCTTTATTCTTCGCTTGTTTTTCTCTCTTTATTTTGTTGCTGTGCGGCATTTAGGCAAGTTAACAAGGATTTAAAAGGTTTTCGCTGTCATCGACATGCAAAGTGAAGCAGCGCAAAGCACTCATACGCCATGTCGCACATGTGTACAAGCGAGTGTGTGAATGTGCGCGTGTTTGGCAATAGAGAGCTATTAGCCAAATCAGCGCGGCAACAAGAGGAAAAGCACAGTTGGAAAGCGAGAGAAGGCGAGAGAGGGTGAGAGGGTGAGAGGGTGAGAGAGTGGTGAAACATCACTGCAAACTGTTGTTAGCGGCTGTAGCGGCTGTTGTTTGGGCATGTATGTGTGTATACATGTGTACATGTGTTTGATGTGCATGAAAGAGGAGCCGAGTGTGTTTTGGAAAATTTTTGAATAATTGGAAAATAAAAGAAATATTGCGCTCATTGTTTTTTAGTTGGCCAGCGCACACATAGTCTTTAGACACACAGTGTTTGAATGCCGATAAATTACGCGATATATGTCATTGCTCATGCACACACGTACATCATACATTTACACATTGTGTTTGGAAACTGACAGCATTAGCAAAGTGATTTTGAATACGCTGATTTGGATATGCTTTCCAAATAGAAAGTCATTCTCGTGCAACCGCCGCTAGTATTAGCGAGTGTCATCAGCTGAGATTTGGCAAATAAGCAGGAGTATTTGTGTTGAGAAATTGATATAACGTTGCCCATCGTTTAAAACCGTCAACTGCCGTCCTTTTGTTGACAACTTGACACATGCTTACTCCAAAAGCAAGCAAATTAAAATAATGAAATGGAAATGCATTTAATTTGGCATGTGAGCATTCATATGTTTTTCTTTGAAAGATGAAATAATGTTTAACAGGATTATGTTTGGAATTTAATTAGCAAATGTGCGCTTAAACTATTTATTTTCCCATCTACTAATTCTTCAACAATCTGCTTTCTTATTTATGGCATTTGTGGGTAGTGGCGCCTTAAGTGGCAGACACCAGCCCATGAACAACAAGGCACTTATTTGTGAGTGCTGTGGGGCAGGAGGTTTCCACCTTATCCTATCCTATCCTAATCTATTGGAAATTCTGTGTAGACAAGAGCGATTCTTTTGAGATATTCTTCTTCATGGCTAATATTGTTTATTGTTGGAAAACAATATAACACAAATATGTGTCACATATTTTCATTTGCTTGCCCCGATTCATTGGCGAATGCGAAAAGGTCACGTTGAATTATTAATAAAGGCATTTGGGTGAATAGCGAGCATGGGAAATGTCCCTGTAACATATGGTGCACAGCCGACATCTTCGGAATATGATTTTGCTGCGGTAGCTACCCAGTAGAAAATTTTCATATTTATTACTAATGTATTCAAAATTGTGTTTGATTCGATTTAGAAATTTGTTTAAATACTTAGCGGCTGATTTACTGAAGCATTTAGTACTTACGACACTCCTCTGGTAGATTTCGTGCACCAGCATGCAATTCCGCAAGGGTGTTCGAACGAAAAAGGTACAACAAACAACCAGCTGTCTTAAAATAACATGAAATAAAAAAAAAACTATCCAGAACGTCACTGCAATGTCCTCAGCGCCTGCTAACCTTGAGGCAGCCGAGTGTGAAATAACAGCAGATGAGAGAATGATGATAACTTCATGGTTGATATTGACGGCGGACGGCGGACGTCGGACGTCGGACGGCGGATGGCTATGGCCAACGAATTGCTTTGTCTATTTATCTTTGTTGGTATTTATTGCATTGTTCGGTTGGTTTTTGTTTGCCCAAAATATTCAATACAATCTGAAGATTTCAATACTTGTGATTTGCCATCACCAGCACATTGCTTGAGCCCAGCGATTGTTTGTTCATTTTGTTGTGATAAGCACAAATTTATGCCATAAGCGTTCTATTTGACTTTCAGCATGCTTGCCGCATACGAATGAATGTGAAATGGAGAAAATAAAGAAAATAATATAAGTATGATTTCGAGATTAAAATAGACGGCAAAATTTACACGCATTTAACTGTTAAGGTCGCCTAACCGTTAGGAGGATATTTGCGAAGACTGTTATTTTATATGAGCTTGAGAGATGTTTCGAGGATGTTCTCTCAGTGACGAGATGATATTTGAAATAAAGAAAAAAGTAAGGAATAAATCTTTGGATGATCATCATGTGTTGTATGTTTCATTTATATTTATCTATTCGACTTTTTTTATTTAAATGTCAGCATGTATTTTAATATATATAATATTATATAAAATATTATATGTATAAAATGAGGTCAGTCATAAGTGGGAATCTATCAATTAAAGATAACATTACTTCTTTCTTTTAGTATTTTGAGTTTTACTTTTTCGGTAGGTGGCAACTCCATTAAAAAATATATTCAACTTCACATCAATCTAATTTTAATCTAACGTGTTTTCTTTCTTCCTCTTCTTAACTCACGCTAAAAGTACGGTTAACCTTTCGTAACTAAACTTGATCGCAAAATAAATAAATTAAAGTAATTACCACCAGTTTTATTAACCAGTATGCAATTTATAAAATGATTTCGTGACATTCCTCACTACACTACACTGTGTACTTACTAACGAGAACTAATAAGAACCCGATTCAAAAAGCAGTTTTTTCATTTTAAGAATTACTTCTGGTTAAAAAGTATTTTATATATGTATCTTTTCTGCTTTAAATTGATTAGGATGAGTATGAATGGAAGTAAGTAATATTTTGTTAGCCTTTTTCTATATACAAGACATGCTTTCATACTAATACTAATATTATATTGATTACTAACTTATATAGTTCATTACCATTAACGCCGCTATTCAAATTTCATTACATCAATACAGATGCATGCGCAGTTCATTATGGCAGCGAACTAGGCTAATAATTAACTACTTAGAACTAGTCAAATTCTGACGTAAAGCCCTCGGTGGTTTACTAAACAAGTCGGCGCCAAAAAGTATGTTATGCTGTGCGCCGTTAATTGCCCAATCTAACAGCATACCTACAAACAACTTAACTAATCAAGGCGAAATGTCAAACAGAGACAGTCAGACAAACACAAAATGACATGCCCACCGCATTACTTAACTGTACAACTGAAGCCATTTGCTTTGCTTGCCACTTTGCATTTACATTTGCGATAAAGTTGTCTGCCCCGCCAAAGTAATGAACCCGCCAGTAATGAATAACAACTTGTAATATCGCTGCGTCGTGTAGGTAAATATTGCCTGTTGTACTAGTATGTGCGTGCGTGTCTGTGTGCGTGGCACTAACATAAATCAAAATTTGTTGAAATGCGCTCATTCGCGGTGATTAACATTTCCATTTGGGCCAATGCCGCATACTTATGCCTCCCACTGTCGGCCTATTACAGGCTGTCGTTGTGGCATACTTTAGGGCGTTATGACTGCCGTATTATTTCTACAAGCAAAATAAATACACCCAAATTAACAGTGATCACAAAACCAATAGAATAATTTAATTGAGCCACGCAGCAGGCGGTGCCAAGGGGCGTTCATCGCGCTTATGTGCTCATTAAATGCGGATGGAAGGGGGTTTTTATAAGGAATTCGATTTATATAAACGGTTGAACGCCTAGATATCAATATTTATGACATTTCGTATGCTTATGTATATGTTTGAAAAGAATTTTGTAGAGTGCAAATTTTTAAGCCATGACGAAAAAGCTTTCATGAAAATTCCAACTCAACTAAATTAAATATTCAAATTAAATAAAGCAAACTCACAATGGCATACATAAAACAGTATTGGGGTTGGAAATATTCAAAGCATTTAAACTTAATAAAAAAAAAGAAAAAAAATAGACACATTTTTAGAAAAATATTGAACGAATTTTCATTTACACTCTCGGGTATTATATTTATTGAATTTTTTTTGTATTTTACTCAAACACATATATGTGTATTGCCCGCCCTGTTAGTTACGCAGCAATGGATTACCCGCAGTGTAAAGCCTGTATTTTACTTACATTTTTATATCTCAGAGGTTTTTCGACTTTCTCTCTGCCGGTTGCCAAATAGGAGTGCAAAATAATATTTTTAAAATTTCATGGCGTTGCACTTACTCACTCGTTGAATGTTGCATGTGGCAATGTGCATTTAGCACTGGTGGCAAACTGACCACATTTGCGGTTTATGCACACACAGACACACACACACACATTCTACGCACACATGCACACATGCAGAATTTTGTTGTGTGTGTCTTTCTAAAAATTTCATTTTAAAAAATTTGTTTAAATTTGCTTTTTGTAAGGGGCTTAGCAAGTTAGCTTAGCAGGCTGAAAATATTCATGGCTATGTGTTGGTAAATGAAATGAAAATGCAAGCCACGTTGCTGTAATTGAAATTCACATATGTGGTTTAAATACAATTTGCCTAAATCAAAATATTTTCGTTTTACAAGCAAACACCTGCATAAATATCGTCTTTTCTCCAATATTTTCGGCCATACCACTCACAAATTACGGCCAAAGACGTATGGTCGATAATGTGTCTTCATGCAAGGTTTAAGGATTTTTCTTACATTTTTCATGCACAGAAGTAGATTTTCAATGCAACAAGCAACAAATATTTATTTCTGAATAACGGTTATAATGTGAGAGGATTACGTTTCGACAAATCTTGCGGACGACTCCAGAAATAGACAACCTCGCCTACCTTCCACAATTATCATCAGTCACACTGATTACAACTAGGTAATTTTTATTAAAAATAAGCTGAAATACCGAAATAACAGCACTATATTTATTGTTGCCTGTGTTCGGTTCCGCGTCCTCTTTCTTAGATTGTGTTAGCATGGGCCACCTTCTAATACGTAGCTTAAAAATTGGTGTTATACGTTTGAGTTAAAAAATCCTCTTTTTTCACTTTACATCGCAAATAAAAGGTGTGAAAAAAAGAAAGAAATTTTTCCTAACGTTGTAGAACCACACATTTGGGTGTGGTGAGATTGAATCTCTAGTTTTTAAAACGCAGTTGTGATAGAACAGTGCCTGAACTAATCCCATCTGATGGAAAGGAAAAGAAAAAGCGCAGATATATATATGGTACAAAGGGTCAATATATAGACCATGTATGCGAAACGAGGTGAGACAAGTTGAACTGAGATCAGTACTGTCGTTCACGTGCACAATAACAACAATCCCAATAAATTGCGCACCTTCCAAAGCATTCGAAATAATGGGCTTTGCTTTGGGGGAACCGATCGAAATGTCAAACTTAGAAAAATAAATAAACTTTGTTCTAGTAAAAGTGCTACAGGAGCTCGGCCGTGAAATGTAACCTTTATAAATCAGAAATCTGGATCTGCATCTGCGGAAATTTTGTTGAAATACTACAATAAAATTATATATTTCACTGCATTGCCTCTATATATATATATATATATACAATATACATCTATACTAGTATATTTCATATATATAAATATATATCCAGTAAATTGAGAAACGGTCCATCACTTGATTCAATTTAGATTTCTATGTAAACTAGATACAACGCCCTCAAAATGATCAGCGAAATTCCAAAAAATTTTTTTCGTTTTTCTATTTGGAATCATTTTCAGAATTTTTCTTGTCTCACCTATAAATTTGTATGTAATAACACTTTTTCATTATATATTAGAGGTCTCTACACATGCCAATTGGAGTTTGAATGTGGCAACTTCGTGTAGAAGAGAAAGTTCGCCACCTTACTAGCTCCATTTCGAGTTTTCACAACTTCTTTCTTGCGAAATTCTTTGTTCTTTTCTTGGTTTAGCCACAACTGTTGACTCATTTCAGCCGGATTTTATTACATTCTGTGGTGCAACCAAGTGCGGCCATGTCATTGCTTCACCAGCAATTACTCTACACACACATACATGTGAGACTTCATGGGTAAATATATGTCCACATATGTCCACATGAGTTTGCAAGCAGCCCAAATTCAAATTTGTGTGTGTGTGTGTGTGTTTGTGTTTGCGTGTGTGCAAAAGTGCGAAACTTCCAAATACTTTTTATTTTGTTTTTTGCACATTATTTCATTGTGTTATTGTTGTTTTACGACCGTTGCGATTTGTTGTTTAGCTGACTAGTGAGCGCAAATATATACATAAACACACATACACACGTATAATTGTATATAAAAGGAGCCATTAACAGCACGCGCTGCCTCCCGCCGGTTGGACATTTCAGCACACCCACGAAATGACTTTTTAATCCTGCGGGAGTCGTAATTCTAAGATGATTTTCTGGTTTGTGCAACTGTTGCAATGGAAAAAAAAAGAAAAAAAAAAAGAAAAATAAAAATCGAGAACAAAAACAACAACGAAAACGCACAGAAAAGCGAAAGAAAATCCGCCCCGCCAGCCAATTTGGCAGTGTGATTGTATTTAGTGTTGTTGTGCGGCTGGTATGCACGCTGGAGACTCATGCCACATGGTCATGCAATTAAACAATCTGTGTGTGGCCACAAATTTTATAGACGGGAAGAGTGTAGAAACCTCCAAAGATAAAGAATAAGTAGAAAGGTTGGCAATAAATGTGAAGAATAAGAAAAAGCAGCGCAACAACAACAAGGCAAATCGAATAAAAACGGCAGGGAATTGGCAGCGTCATCCTCACCACACTCCCGTTTATTTTGTTACGCCCAGCGAGAGAAGATTGGTAGCTCTTGCATTATTAAAACTTTGTTGCTTTTGTAGTGAAACATTTTGTAGTTGTTGTTGGTTGCTACGGTGCTACAATTACTTCTAATAACCCGAAGTGAGTGTTGCATTTGTGTGTGCGTGTGTGTTAAATAGGTGAGACAGTCAACTAAGGACCCCAACTTGCAACGCTGCCAAGTGTGTGGTAGGTGTAAATTGAGTTTTTGTTTAACAACAATTTAAATAGAACAACATGACAACAATCTCAACATGACAACAATTACAACAATTACAACAGCAACAGCGACTGGCAGATCTTTTTAAAAAATCGTAAATGTGAACCCTAAAAATGGCACTCACCTACGCTTCCATGTGCACACGTATACACGTATGTGGCAAGTTCAACAATTCCTCCGCACTATGGCAGCGAACATTCCATTGACATTCGTCAGTTGACATTTGTCGCCATGTTGCTGCCTCTCTTTGCATTTGCTGTTTGCCTGCCACCATTGAATATTGTTGTACCTATTCGTATTACAATTTATGTTTTGTTGATATTATGCATACAGGCGCCTGATTGCAACGGCCGTCACATGAGTGCGCGTGAGTATTACATGCATGTACACTCGTGTGCGGTGCCGTGCGTCAGTGTGGGTTTGCATTTTTGCGCCGACTCCAGTTCTTCCAGTAAACAGTCGGCGCACAAGTAAACATGCAACACCCCAAACAAGGCAGTCAGGTGACTGTTGACAATCCATCAGTCACGCAGTCGGTTACTCAGTCAATTCTATTGCGAGCGTGTGTGTGTGTGTGTGTGCTGTTGTTGTTGTTGAAGTTGCATAAGTTGTCATGCCAGATTGTCATGTGTCAGTCGGAGCAGAGATCTGTGTAAGCGGCGCTGAGTGTGTATGCGCACACTCTTGTGTGAGTGTGTATGTGTGCGTGTGTATGTGTACGTGGGTGTGGGTGTGGGTGTGGCAAAGAGGCGTTGAATGTGCTGCCACAACACTTGGCTCACAATCAATTCACCAACAATTGTGAATGCAATTTGCGAGACGAATGAAGGGGACACGTTGCCGGGAGATGGGTGCGGGGGCGTGCCCCTGCATTGTGACTGCTAAAGCGGTGCAAAGTATTTGCAAATAAAAATTTAATTGCTTTTTGACGCGAACTCTGACGAATTGCTTTGCAACTCATGCAGCTCATATATTCACCAAATGCGCGCACGAACCAACAACAACGCAGAAGCACAGACAGGCGCTCACACTAGTTCCCGCGCATATGCTGTGTATGTGTGTGTTTTATATGTTTTCACCATATGAAATACAACCACTCGACTGCTTTCAGCTTGTTCTGCGTGTCAGCTTACACTGCAACGGGGGCATGTGGCACTGCATTTTACACATTTTACACATTTTCCACATATTCCACATATTCCACTGCATTTTATTGTTGTTGTTTGCTTTTTTTTATTTCCACCGCATTATTGACGTTATTTTATGACATTTGCGTTTGGCAGCTACAACAACAAAAAACAACAACACACGCTTAACATACAATCATAGTGGCAGAGCAAACGTTGGAAAAAGGACAAAACAGTAGTAACAACAACAACAACAGTAAAAAAAAAAAATTTTTTTTATTTCAGTCATATAAGCTGGTGTCAGGGGCGCACTTGGTCCGCACATGCCTTTGATATGCAAATTTTCGCATATTTGCTTATTGTTTCATTTCAATTATGCTTTCAATTTTTACTGCCATTTTCCTTGTATATTTATTTGCGCCCTCTTAACTGTACTTTAAATAGCATTAAAGAATATCAAGGAAATGCATGCGGAAATTGTGCTGTGCAAATTTAATTGAGGGCCATGGTGGCGTCCAATTGATTGCGCGGCACCGCCTAAATGTATGCTATAAAATTATGAAATTATACTACGAATTGTACTCTAGAACGAAATTAGCTGCACAAATCTTTAAACATAAATAAATCAAACAGTTATAACTGACGTTTATATATTATCAGAAACCTGCTCAGACTATGTTCGCTGCCCTCTACACATACTAGTAGTGGAACAGATGAAATTGTACTGTGAGAGCAACGATACTTCTAAATCGAAATTCCCTGAATTCATCCAAAGTTCCTGTGAGGGTAGTTTCCTCATCGAGGAACATATCCATACTTTGGTTAGCATAGGTTAGATTAAAGGCCTCCAGCTCCAAGTTATGTAGCAAGTAAACACAACTAAAGTCGATTGTGTTTGAGATTTTATGATTTCAGTTCATTAGTCCTTGTGTCTAATGGATTGGGAAATGTATATATTCGGCAGTCATCTATCCGAAGCGGACGGAAAAGAAACCTCTCTTACTGTTAATAATTAAGGAGCTGCCTTGCTTTTGCTTTTGAAGTAAGTTCATCGGTCTATCGGGGTAAGTTCGGATAAAGCTCCATTTTTATGGAAGTAATACGAAGAACTTAAAAAGTATGCTAAGAGCAAATAGCTTCGGCCAACGAATGAATTCTTACCCTGCGAACGTCTGCGAACGAAGTCCGTTTAGCTTACTTGAATTTGCGCACAGCCACTACACAGTAGACTTGGAGTGCCGGTGCCTATAACTTTTCTTCCAGTACTGAAAAGGCGTTTTGTGAAAAGTTTTCAACTAAAATCAGATAAACAACGAAAACTATGCTTTAATGAAAAGTAAACAGAAATACAACTAATTATTACCATATTGCCCATAATTATTACCAAAAAGCCCATATTGTTGACATGAGTGCACATGCAGTGCAGAGAGCGCAATAACATTAAAGAGTGTGACAAAGTACGAGAATCATATGAGAGTCAAGCTATTACAACTATTTCATTTAATGAGCAGGGCGGAGCTGGTTGACAGGACAAAAGCGACGCCGGCGAATGTGACTACATATTTCCGGACAAATAGCTAGCGGCAGAAGAGCGTAGAATATAAAAGGAAGGAAATAATGGGCGGACAGGTGCTTGGAGCCGAAACTGCCAAATGTGGCAAGTAAGAAAAAAACACAAAAAAGTCAAAACTGTCAAGTAAATGTGTGAAAATACAAGCTCGCACACAAGCTGCTCTGAAAAACAGGGTGCTGGGGGGAGAGCCTAAGCTAGAAACACTAATCCCCCCTCTCTCTTTGTGTAGCGCCAATGTTGGGACTTCAAGCTAGCAACTTTATTATTGGCTTTATCGTTGTACTTTATGTTGTGTGTACTTGCGCACAATACAAGCGGGATCGGGTGGCTGCTGCTGGTAAAAAGAACGTGACTCGCCGTTAATGCCGCTTTTAAATATAATCTTAACGGTGCAATTACCTAGCCACATTGCCTTGCGTTGCCATCTCGTGCATTTACGGCGGCATTCGAAGTGTTGTGACCCAACTGGTGTGAGCGCGTGTATGTGTGTGTGTGTGTGTATGCTGGCGTTCATTTTCAACGCAGTTACTTTAATGAACTTTTGCCACTACACTTAAACGCTGGGGATTATCATATTTAATAACGTCGTAAAATAGTCGTTACTGCTGCTAAGTAAGCAGCAAAGGTGACTGCATGGTATTTGCGCGCTCGTGTGTGTGTGTGTGTTGCTTTTGTTTCTTCGGTGGCTTACGACAACAAAGCTTTGTTGCACTTGCTACTGCCATTACTTTTATCTGGCGCTGCTGCCGCTGATTATGATGCTGTCATTTTTGAGATAGTCTCCAACAATGGCGCAACTCACACATACACGCTCAAACACACACACACACACACACTTATGCACTAAATACGTAGCATACTTTTCGACAGGTTATGCTGGTTTTAACTTTCCGGTATTCAAGTGAGATCATAGATGAATTTGTACAGATGTGCGTGTATATGCGGTGGTTGTAGCTGTATGGGTGTCACCATTTATGTCATGTGCTATGGTTATGTAAGGTTATGAGCACATTTCCGTCCTTTGCTTTATTTGTAATCTCTCTAAATATTTTTACAGCCCTTTGGGTTTCTAACCTTGCTGTTTTACGATTGTGTTTTTATCTACTAATAGCACTATTCTGTTAATGTTAGTGGCAACATATTTTTATTTGTACTTAATATTTGGTGTGAATCCTTGGGTTTAACTGAAAGTCTATCTACAATTTTTACAATTACAAAGACAATTTTATTTGCTTAATTAGAACTGTTTTCTGTGACTTTTTTTCCGTTAAGAACCCAAGTGAGTGAATCCATGGAAAGCCCAAAGTTAGTATTTTCCAAAAATTTAGCAGCATTTATCAACCACTTGAAAGCGTTGAAGCTATTGGGAGAAGGCAATTTGCCAGATAACTGCAGGTGCGATTAACTGGCCCAAAGAGCCACTGCAAACTATCACATCGCCTTTTGAGTATCCAACAACTGCACTGCAAATAGATGGAAAATGTTTATTAGCTCACAAATGCTGAGAGACCAGCAACAAATGTTAAGTAGCAAGGACTCTCCAGCAACGGGGAGATAGATGGTAGACGGAATCTTCTAAGGTTAACGCATCGAAGGCGAAAAAGGTCTGGAAATTACACTTCCACTTTAGCTCACACGAAAACTCTTTCCGTAAGCAATAACGACAAAAGTAGCTCCTTCAACGAATCACCATATCATCTACACTTTGCTAAGTGCACCCAGAATTTGCTAAGTTGAGGTTAATACACCATCGGGCTTCTTGTTTGCGACTTCAATAAGTACTTCTGTATTGAATTTATAAAAAAAATTAAATTATGTAAATATGAAATGGCCCTTTGGTAGTCTAACTGCATCTACGTAGGACAATTTTTATACCTAAAATCTGGCCCGTTGCTACGAAATCTCCACTGTTACTCCACTGGCAAAAGTTATTAGATGAATGTGCAAATGTTCGCAGTTTTTGATTCGAAAACATCATTTGAGTCTCAAAGTGTTGGTGGAGCACTCTTCTGCTTCTGAAATACCAAACGTAAACAAATTTCCTACACGGACGCGACATTATATCTCAACCCAACACGTTCAAACTACCATATAGTACTCAGTAATATGGCATAATATATAGATGATGAGGAACCAGCTTGTTGAAAGCTTCACATGAATTTATGCAATATGTTTCTTATTCAATATTGTATGTACATATGTATGCAATATGGTGGCGATCACATCTAAATTTCGTAAAACAGTGATTATTGTTGTAATTTATTTTATGGTTTTCGCCCAGTGACAATGTTCAACTGAATTTAAGAGTTTAGAGAAGTTTCTTTTATCAAGATTGCAAGTCTATAAATTTAAAAGCTACAAAATAGTTTGCCAAAGTACATAATTCAAATACAAGTTAATATAGAGTAATATGTTGACACACACATGTTGACATGTGTATGTGTCGAAGCGAGTACATTTGTCTGTCTAAATTCGGCACAATTGAAATATCATGCGAGCAAGCCTTCAGCATATTAAATCAAGACCATAAATCTGTGGCGAGATATAAATCAACACTTTGAACGGAAAGTTTTTGTTTTGTCACTGCTCTCTGTGCAACATTCGTAAGCGCACAAAGTAAGCCCACTCATGCCGCAAGCAAAAACGCAGCGATCATATGAAGAAATTATGTCAGACATTAACAGCATGATGAAAGGAAAGCAAGTGGACAGAGGCGGCCAGAAACCAGACAGCCGGGGGCAGACGACTATTTTGGCCAAAATGGATGGCCATGAGGCAAAAAGGCCCAAACAATGCGAGCGAACAGTTGGCAGCTAGACGGCTTCATTTGCCCAACACCAGCAAATGTGTGTGTGTGTGTGTGTGTGTGCGTGTGTGTGCGTATGTGTTTGGATAGTTATATTTAAGGGCAATGTCGGAGAAACAACTGGCGTGCAAAAGTAATACCAACGCCAACAATTGGCAAAGAGGTCATAAAAAATGTGTGAGAGAGGCGAAAGAATAAGGACAAAGTTCGAAAACAATATGGCGATGGCGATGGAGCAATAAAAAGTCGCAATTGAACAAGAAAGTCAACATTAAAGTGGCAGATTTATGTTGAATGCACACACATGCGCACGCACAGCCGTTAATGGTCGCTCCGCAGCGCAACAACAAAAGCAAAGTGCGTGAGGGCATGCTGGGGTAAGCCGTTCGGAGGCGTTAAGCGTTTATTAAGCGAAAATGACAGATTGCAGGTGAAACGAAGTGCTGTGGGGGGGAGGGGAGAATAGGCAACTGAGACTGAGGCGGCGACGCTTGTTCGAGTGTTGGGCGAATAAAAAAAATGAGCGGTGAGGCTGAATGGTGAATGAGTGATGAAGTTGGAGAGAGGATATAAAGTGGGTCGCCGGTTAGTGGTGCAGCTGTGGTAAGTGTGGCACAAATTGGCATATTAAATAAATGGGAGCAAAGTGCCCACAAATGCACCAACACACACACAAACACACACACGAACACACATTAAAACTACACCAATAGAAGCAACAAGCAATAAGCGAAGAAGCAAAGCAAGAAAATTTGTGATGTCGAAATCGGCCGAGTGGCTTGGCCTAAGTGAATGTTGTAAAAAGGCAGCATTAAGTGCACGCACACATGTTAACACATGTATATGTATATGTGTATATGTGTAAATATTGACTTTTATGTGTATGTGTATGTGTGTGTGTGTGTGTGTGATATGCGCATTAAAACATTTGCGATTGCGAATGTTAAAGGTGTTGCCACCGACGTTGATGAGTGTTGGGCAACAAGGCAGGTGAAACAAGGCCGCAACAAGCAGCCAATGAATGAATCCTTACACCATAAACACATGTCGCGTGTGTGCATTAGGACCATAACAAGTGAAAGTAAAAAAAAAGAACTATGTTCAGGGTGTTAGACGAAGGCAAAGTGTTAAAGCAACAAAAATGCTAGCAATCGTATGGAAAAGTAAGGTGTTAATACACGCACTTACCACATGGAAATCGCAAATTACGCCGGATTTTGGGCACAGTTCTGTGTTAGATTGAAAGGTTAACTAGACTAATTCGGAAACTCGAAAATTTTGAGAAACATAATTCCGAGGCCAAAATTAAATATTTCAAAACTGAACTGGTATTACTTCGATCCGCTGGATGTACTCTTTTGAGCTCCGAAAAGTGCAAAAACTTTTAAATTAAAAAAAGAATAAACCGACAGCAACTCAAGTTTCCAAAATCTATATTACAAACTAGAGATGAGGGCTTGAGTTCGGAAGCACTCGTCGGCATCGCGGCTGGGCTCAAATTTACTTTTGTGCATTTGCTGAGAGGCAGTCTGCGGTTGCGTCGAGTGTGTGGCCACACTCCTCTCATTACCATTTATATTACCTTCAAGCGGTGTTGCTGAGTTTTCAGCACAAACACTACCAACAAAAGCGTCAGCAATAAGAATCACTGTTGTTTAGAAATATGCTGCGTCTGAACGTTCGCAGTGTTGTTATTTGTTGCCATTTTGCCGCCTCCGCAGCGGGTATAAATCATAACGAATTCCCAACAATACAAAGGTGTTGCTAATGGGGACATTTATTATTTTCTACCTCGTCAGCATATTCGCTTGTTTTGCGGACTGTCCACCGGCCGACCGACCGGCACACAACATACCAAAGGACGTGCACACGCCGCTACCCCGCCAGCCTAGGCTAGAGTGCGTCAATTAATGCTGCTGCCAAGAAGCTTGACGGCGAGGTGGTGAGGCGGGGAGGCGAGGCTAAGGGGGCATTTCTCACCACGAGCGGTGGCAACAGTTTGGAAAGTGATTTGTGTTCGCCTGTGTTGAACTTGACATTTCCATTCTTCTACGTCAGCGACTTTAAGCGAATACAGCGGGCGTGGAAGTTATTTTTAGTGGCTTTGAGGCTCTTAATTATTAAACATTAGTACTCGTCGTAAGACCAGTGGGTTGTGGCTCGCATGCGTACAATTGTATATACGTTTTGTGGCAAAATGTTATGTGGGCATGATATTTTATGATATAAATACAGAGAAAACCTGGAGGTGGGCGGTTGTGGAGTAATTATGGAGTGTTCTTAGGGAGTTTACAGTACATACCGGAAAAGAGGATGAAAAACAATGCTTAGTTTCAGTTCGTCAAATTATATAAAAGTAATGCTAGTGGCACTCTCTCAGTTGTTTGGAAGAAGACGATACACAGTCATCTCAAAACTTTCGTCTTGACTGTTCTGCCTTTACGATATCATGGCTGAAACAACTTGGATGTCACACCTTCAGCCATGCAGGTGAACCAACGGGAATAGAAATAAAACGCCTAAGCAGATTTGTGATGGGTTCACACTTCACTTCACTTCGTCTACACATAAAATCCAACTACAAACGTTTTTTATTCATTTACATTTTTATTCTACATCTATTTGGTTGCGCCAGTCTTGTAAATGTTAGTTGTTTGGTCGATTCACCACTCTCCAAGGTTAAGTGAGTCGTAGAGTGCTATTAACTGTTAGCAAGAACTGTCGCTCATTTAGAAGCGACAAATATAATCAGGGTGTTGGGCTCAATAATACCCATTTAGCCCACAAATAGGTGTATAAGAGAAGCCAATGCAGTAAGCGTAAACTCAAAATTTTACTACAGATGAACTAGAAAAAAAAAAACTTAAAATTGAAACATTTTTTATATTTTTCGAGACAACAGTGTGTATTAGATCACAGAAGAACAATTTTGAAAAATATTAACTTTTATATAAAACATTATTTTTATTGAAAAATATTAGCACTTTTGAACTTTCGATATAAACTTGCACCACCATTTCATTTTTAATATTCTTTCTGTCAACTAATTTTTATTACCACTTTCCTCCACTCTGTTTTTAATCCGTTTTACGGCTCATAATATTCGATACTCCAGCGGCACTCTGATTTGTTATGGCAAAGCAATTGTAGTTTCAAATCCGCTTACCATTGTGAGCTTTGCCAATTGTGATCAAACGTTTTTCACACCCATGCCCACACACACACACATACACACACGCACACACACATATTCATATACAAACACGCCCACGAAGAATATGGAGATGGAAATGTGTGCTCAGAAGTACATTTGAAATCGTTGAAAAAGCTATTCTTAAGGAAATCCGCTTACATTGATGGCTTGACTAGCTGTCGCCTTCACTTTCGAGAGGTGTCAATAATACCAGCTTTCATTATTAGGGTGTGCATTCAGTAAGCCAACTGCTGTCACATATGCATAAGGAAAAGCGGCTCATCTTGGCGTTGAGTGTGGAAGGCAAGGTGAGTGGCAATAGAAAAATGTCTCATGTACTTGGTATGTGTCTATGTATACCAAACAGTTCAATAATGTAAGTGCCTCTTAGCTGTAGCCTCAGTATACAGACCGCAGCGCAGATAATTTAAAACATGTCTTGACTGAAATTGTGTGTGTGTGTGTGTGTGTGTGTGTGTGTGTGTGTGTACTTACATACACGTATTCTCCACTTGCTTTTTTGCTTTCTATAATCTCTTTTAATTTTGAGCTTTATGCAGCTTTAAATATAAATTTAGCTCACTTTTTATATCATATTTTCAATTTATTTAGGATTTTGTCATGCAAATTTGTTGTATTTCGCTCACATGCAACTATATGTGTGTGTATTTGTGCACTTTCCATACTCTCTTTATTCCATTCTACTTCTACTTTTACTTCTACTTTTTATTTTTATTTACTTCCTTATCTTTAGTAGCTACACCTTTCTTCCTCTGGCTTTTCTAAGCCTTGTACTAACCCTCCACACGCATTTGTAAAAGTTGTCTCAGGTGTTGCTTCGTACAAAGTGAGCTCGTAAAAAGTTAAGTGCAGCTATATTGCTAAGCAGTCTTTTTCCTTACGCTGAGCTTTACTTTTAATGCGCTTTCGTAAATTTGTGTGAACTTTAATTTTACTTCGAGCGCTCCGGTTCTCGTTCTTAAAACTCGCACTATGAAAACTTATGTGCGCCTTAAAAAGATTCTTTTGGCGTATTAAATTATACAGCGCATTATAAATATATGTGCAAGTCCTATAAATATTAAATAGTTGAGCCGAGATAGTTGTGGGAGCGTTTCCCGCAGAGGCGAATTTTTCTCATTAAATTTCTTTCATAGCTTTCCTAAAAAATACTAACCACATCAAGGAGGTCTAGTTTACTTTCAATGGAGAAAAGTGTGTTGTCAACTCGAAACTCTGCTGTGCACAGAATTGTTCCATTTGCTCTGAGACATATCCGGTAGAGAGGTCACTAAAATTTGTCTTTCAACTACAAAGGTATTTTGGGAGCCCTCCAGTACAGCTTTTATAGTAAAAAAACGCTCAGAAAAAAAAATTTTTTTTTAATTCTTAAGTACCGAATTTCCGAATACCGAGAGAAAAAATTATACTGTGCACAAATTTTTTTTAGTTTTTTAAGTTCAACTGCGTGCCATATTTATTCACAACTGCCTGCACGAAAATATTTCGATGTTGTGCTTTGTATTTTGAAATACTTGAGAGAATTTTTTTTAAATTTGATTTCTCCGAAACTTTCCCAAAAGAATTTTTATTTGGTTACTTGAAATGAAAGTGGCATTTTTATGAGAACTGCTCTCCAGCTAAGTGAAAATTAACCTAAAGGTTTGGGTGAAACAATTTGGCCAACGAAATTCAACCACGAGAAAATTATTTTTTCCTTTCCTTCAACAATTCCAAAGCTATGAATATATGCATGCATGCTCAAGCCACAACGAAATGTTTAGCCACAATTTGCAAATAATTTCATAGCTGAAATTTCTATGAAAGTATTTCTTAAGTAAACGCCCATTTCCGCCCACCCACTAATAACGGCAACACATGAATCATGTGCAACATAAGCTGGCGCTCTTTCAAATGTGGACGTGACATGACGCAAATACAATGTATGAATAGGCTAAATTTACACACACACACACAAATCCAAGTGGAATGTTTACACACACACACACACACTGATGTACATATTTACATATAAACACAGTACATTTACATTTAAGTATCACTAAAAATTGTCGTTTCCTTGTCTTTCCACATTAAAGATTAAAGATGAACCACTGTCGGCGCTTGTCTGGGTAACCACCCCCCCCCCCACAAGTTGGGGCGAGCTTAAGCTTTTTTAAGCTAAAATGTTGCTAAAAATCGAAAATGGAAAGTTGTAAAATTTTATGGTTTCCACTTCATTGGGAAGGTAAATAGAACATACATGTATATATAGCCGAATATAAATACACTCGTCTAAACAGTTCCTTCCGCCAAATTCAGCGCTCGTGCGCACGTACACTCCTGCACGTGTATGTGTGTGTATGTGTGTGTATGTGTATGTGTATGTGTGTGTATGTGTGTATGTGTGTGTATGTGTGCATGTATGAGTTAGTTTGCAAATATTTAAAGACTCGTCTTCGTTTCATTTTCTTTTCCGCATATTCTTGTGATTGCCGTTGATGGGGTACCTTTTTTCAATTTCACACATTTTCCACCTGAAATGACACCAAAACACACACATACATACATACATATATACAAATAGAATTGTGTGACTGCAAATGTGTTGTTGCTTTGCATGCAACATTGGCGCCAACACGCGGCAACGTCAACCACCACCTGGAAATGGATAGCAACAAGCAGGCAACAGTACTCTTACCGGAATCGGCAACGACAGCGCGACTACACCTACAACAAAAAACAACAAAAGCAACAATAATAGCAATAAACACAGCGTTGGCACCCGTGGTTACGATTTCAATTTCCAATTGTGGCAACGGCACAGACAGTCGTTTAACAAATGCAACAACAAATGCAACAACAACAACAACAACAGTGATAACAACGACTACAATTGGAGTCACTTGCAATTCATCGTAACGAATTCGGAATTGCTTTTGCCCGCCTTCCGATTTAGTTGTCTTACATCCGTCCGTCCGTCCGTCCGTCCGTCGTCTCTCCATTTTCTCCGCCGCTGGCCCGCAATGTTTTAACATTGTAGCTGCCACAATTCTATCAATGTTGCACAGGTGCGCTGGCACTGCTCGTCCGTTTGTGTGTGCGTGCGTTGTGTCTTGGCCGAGTTGCTCCACTGTGTGGGTGTGGCTGTGAGTTGAACTGAGTGTCGTGGCTTAGTTTGGGTTTTTGGCCCTATTTGATTTTATAATACTTGACTGTTTGAGTTGTAATTGAATTCTGGCATTCATTTGCTATTAGCGCATGCGCCTTGAGGAATCATACCAATACATACTTATATAGCTATAAAGTTATTTAAAGAAATATTTATTATTTTTGGCAATAGGTAAACCCTGGAAGACCGAGAAATGCGTTTGTAGAGTAGAAGGAGTAAAGATATGATAAATGCAACTTATAAATTTTGCAGAAAGCAGTTGAAGGTTTAGTCTTGGTATATTATTTATATATATTGGTTAAGTATTTTTCAAGTTCATATTTTTAACAAGCAGCTTCATTGTGAAGTTTATCCACTAAATGCCGCCTATTGGGTACCGTAAGTATCGACTAACCATAGGTACCCATCAGATCACACATGGAATGCAGAACTAAGATTGTACTACTCCAGACTACACCACTAAGCTGTTTAGTCACTGCTAAAGTCACTGTCGGTCTTAAGCGGCATAGTAGAAGGAAAAGTTAATGGCGCGTCCATTACTGGACCACAAACTTGACAAAGTTGCTTGTTCTACTCAGCTCTCCTGCTGCTACTGTTTCATAAATCGCACAGAAATCTTAATCTCAACGAAGTAAAATTAGGGTGATTTTGTCTAAGTTCCCGGTCTTATGAAGAGTAGAAGCCTGGCCAGCTTACCAACTTGCGAGAATCTAAACTAGTCCTTTAAGGAAGAAAGAAGAAGGAATGAATGTACGCTATGTTAAGTGAAGTTAAGTTTTTTATGCAAAACTACTAAAAATTCTGCCAAAGGCATGAGAAGACGAGCACTAAGCAGCTTCGGCATAAGTTAAGCTTATAATCATTAATAAAGATCATACATCCTTTGGCAAATACGGAGAATGGCTGGATAAAGACAACAGTTTCTCTTGAGAAAGGGCATCAACGAAAAGGTGTTCAAAGCTCTGCGTGAGCTTTTTTTTTTGGTCGGTTTTGTCTCTTTTATAAATTTCTGCGCGCCAAAAATTCAAAAACTCAAAAAGTAATTTTCTTTCTACTTCGAATCTTTGAGTGGCGGATAAAATAAACAAATGAGAGTAAAAGAAATAAGCGAGGTTAAGGGTATTCAATGTGTTTTTTTATTTTTTATTTTTTATTTTTTGAATTTAATCGAACTTTCGTTAAATGTTGCAGAAAATTCCCACTAAATGGATTTCCTTCCATTTTTCCGACTCTCGCTCTTGTGGGCTACATTTTTTACAGGCTTCTTTTCGCATTTCAAATGCGTTTTTGCCTCGACAAACAGACTCGCAATTGAAACGCTCTAAAATGGCACACAAAATAACGGCAATACCTGCTGCTCAAACATTCACACGCACACATATGCTCGAGTATTGAAATGTTTTTGCGCGTTTCGTGCTCCGCTTGTCATATCATTGTCGTCCTTTCGCATATCCCTCGCGAGAGACACAAAAGGCAGATTAAGTTGAGCCATAGGTAGATTTCAGCTGATTGCCGCAAATAATAACGGCAAATTCGACGCGGCATCTGTTGGCTGCGCCTCAACTTATGGCTCTCTGCTGCGGATTGTATCGAATCGCTTTCGAACGCAACGAATCGAAAGTTAAATGATGCGCATAATTTGTATTGTTACTGTAACTGTAACTGTAACTGTAACTGTAACTGTAACTGCAACTGTTGTTGTTGTTGGCATTTAAATGTTAGCGATTGAACGATTTTATTCGCCATTGCAATTCGCAAGGATCATCCATCCCCAAGCAGAAGTAACAAACTGCCGCATAAGAGCGGGTGTATGCGTGTGTGTGTGTCTGTGTGTGTGTGCAGCAATTTGACGCGGCTTCACTTTATATTGGTAATTGAGTTTAATATGCACTTTAAAGCGTTGATCGTTAAAATTACTTATTTAATGCGAATTTATTGGCGTAAAAATATCCTCGAAACGCAATCAAATTTTTACTTCTGATTTTGCATTTTTATTTGCTTGTCAAGCAGTCAAGCAGTCAAGTAGATAGGTACACGCAGCACGCAGTTGGGGATGAAATTACAACGCTTTGGAGGCAATAAATTTTCATAGACACGCAAATGAGGTCACTTAAAATTTATGTCGTACACAACTATGTGTCTTGGATTGGCGGCGAGCGACGCAGCTTCGCGAATTTGGATTGACTAAGGATACTCGAATCGTCGATATATTCTCTGACCTTAATCTCTACTTGTGCATTTCCAATATTGCCAGCTGAAATATGCATGCTTTGTAATAATAAAGTTCAATGAAAGAATGTATAACGGTAATTTTGGCAGAGTGCGAAACGAAAGCAGCGGTACTCGCAACGCCCACAAAGCTTATTGAGGGCCGATTTTCACGTTCGCAATTTTTCGAATTTCCCGCGACGCATTTACACGCCCGACGTCACACATTGTCTTTGCTAAAACAACCACGCGGCGCATCAACTGAAACAACAACAACAACAACAGCAAAAAGCAGGATTTGCGAGGGAAGAAGCTAACGAATTGTCGCGACAGCCGGAAGCTGCATGCCACCAGCCGGCAGCCAACACATGAGCGCAGCTTGCATTCGCACAAAATAGCAAAGAACGTGTGCGCGACGCGCGAGAATATGCCACCAGCAAGCGCGTCATCATCATTTGCATGTGTGCGCCTTAATTTGCATATTCGCCGCAAAGGTTGTAAGAAGGAGCGGGTGTTGTGGCACAAGCTGCGGTCGCGCAAACCACTCAAACATGAAATTCCCAAGCGCGCACAGCTACCGAATTCCCCTCCGATCGGTGGCCGGATTGCAGTTCATCTGGTGGTGGCGCATGTTGGCAACTTTAACACGTACACTAGCGGTCCCGCCTTAATCCGACTTGCTCTCGCCTGATGACGGGGGGGAGGGCGGTGGTGTGTTGGACATGGAGTTGCGAGGTGGCACCCGGTGTGAGTGCGTCGAGTTTCAAAGGTGCACTTAATGGGTATGGCGGAGAAAGAGAACGAAGTGGGGTTGGAGTTAGGTTAAATTTGGTTGGTTGGTTAAATAAGGAAATACACGTCAAATGCAAAGACAACATGACAAAAGCTGAAAAACTACAATAAATTACTTATTTATTTTATATATGTTTCGCCTAAACCTTCTTCAATTAGAATAGTCAATGTAATATTATGGTTGTAATAATAGTCGGTATTATTTTCTTTGACCCTTTGGTGTTTGCAGTTATCAACTCTAACTTCGAGACCATTTCTCATAAAATTACCTTCTGGTTTTTCTTTACCAACTCTTGTTCTTTACATTTTGTATCTCGGCGCCGAAATGTAGGCAACAAGTTAAGAAACATAACAAAACGCCTATCTATCTGAGAATACGTGTGATAAAAGAGGATAAGATACTTCATGGGTACATAAGTTTTTCAGTTCATTCATGGTTAGGTTCTTCGCCGCGCCGAGTAGTAAATTATTAATACATTTTAGGGGATATCTTCAAGGTATTGCTTCCAACGAAACAATTGTCTAAGATAGACATAGAATAAATAGAAATAAAAACTGCTAAAATAAATAAAAGAGTGTTTTTATTAGTATAACTGAGAAGAAAATTGCTGAAAGAATTCAAATATCAAACAAAATATTTTAGTACAACTTCCGAACTAAATTTCATATATACTTACTAAAGTAATAAATAAGGCAACTGTACAATTGTATCATTGAAAATGTGAGTTCCTATGAAATTTCGAAAGTTAATGGTATTGCAGCCAATACAGCAAACGAAGGAGCGCCACATCCGGCACCCATTTCAATTTTACATAACACACATTTATTTGCGTCCCTGGAGCCAACGCCACGTCAACCCAAGCGCGTTTCACTTGCACTCGGCGAATTGAATTGTGCATTGCGCCCTGGAAGCTCAAGAAATTCCGAAGCAATATAAACTCCGCTGTCTGCGCTGCTGCTGCCGAGCAAAAAGCACATTAAATATAAAAAAATATATAAATAAGCGACAAAGTTTTATTTTTTATTGCTTTCGATTTCCATTTTTATTGCCAACCCATTCGTGCCGTTCGTATATTCGTCGTGCTTGTGGGACACGCTCTGCCGCTTGAAACGCGTCAGCCAGGGACTTTATGAGAATCCTTTCGTGCATTTAATGTCGACCGCCTGGTGCGCGCAGCGACTTTATGTGACATTTTTCTTCCACTTATTCTTCTTCTTCCTCTTCATATTACTTTATTTCACTTTTGTCCGACTTTTTCTCACCAAAACACTTCACAATTTTCACTATTGACTCCGCCATTTCGCAATGAAGAGTGTGTGGCATGCCACATTTATATGTGAAGTACGTGTATGCATGTAATTGCGGTTTCGTTTTGAGAAATTCAATTTCCTATTTCCCGCATTCGATCAACCACCCACTTAAGCGCTCATTCAACAGCCACACACACACACACACACACACACACACATACTAACCCTGCAAGCTCAACTAATGGTTGTGCTTACATTCACACCCACTCACACAAGTCCATTTATAAATGTGTGCATGCGCATGCAAATATATTGCCTCTATTATCCTAGACGACGCAAGCAAAGCAACAAAACATTTGGCTCAACACTCTCAACATTTGCGCCTGCATGTAGGCTTCTTTTTCGTTTGGCACCGCTTAGCGTCTTGGTTGATGGAAATAAATAAATAAGCGCACAAAAAATGTAGTTTAATCGTTTTCGATTTTCTGTTTAACAGTTGACAAAACTCGCTGCGAGCGCATACTTGATTTTTATTGCAACTCTTCGCATGCTACACCAACAACAATCATGTGTGTGCGCTTTGCTAGCATTTGCCGATTTTCGTGCCGTGAGTGAGCGTGTTTTACAGCGTTCTTCCTTGTAGTTCGCTTGCATTGAGCAGGTTTACATTCCATTACGGCAGTGTTGTTGTTGCGCCATAAAAAGTTACACCGCAAAAAAACAAAAACAAAACCAAAAACAAAAAAAAAAAATTATAATAAAAAATTATGTAGAAATCGAACGTTCTTCGCTTTTCAGGCTACCAGGCAATTTGGGTTCTTCAAGTTGCTTTTATAGCTTGTGCATGGCAGCAGTTGTGGCATATGGCATGTGGCATGCAAAGTTTTACGCATTTTTGTGGGCTTTTGTGTTGACACGAATATACAGTTATTTCAGTTTAACGCAGTTATACATTTTTTTGTTGTTACTATCGAATGGAGTGCTTATCGAATGGAGTGGAAGAATTGCAGCTGAAATATAATTTTTATGTTTGTGTACTTTCGTGCACTTCCATAATTCCAAGCATTTAGTGTTAAACATGTTTACATAAAGGCATGTAGAAGATTGAATATGGTGCCAGTATGGAATTTTTCCCGGCGAATATGAATTGACTAATCTAAGAAGTTATAAGGGGTTCTGGAGCTTGAGTTACATATTCCTCTTAAATATAATAAAATCAATTTTGTTATACCGACAAAACCTACAATTGGTCAGAAAACGCAGAAAGATTGCTTTCACTTTGAATTGTACTCAATAAAACTATTGAAAAGTATAAAACATGAAAACTTTTAAATATAATACAAATTTAAGCAGAAAATGTCAAAAAAAAAAGGATCAGACATCCGGTCCAGACCTCTTGCCGTGGATTCGACAGTAATCTTCAAACATTTTGAATAGAAAATGCCTACCAATTGGGCGAAAAAACTGTGCCGAAAATAGGTTATACCTTGATGATAGCGCCACCTGCACTTTATAGAAACTTTTCGGTCTCTTAAGTTAGAGGTAGCAAAATACACTCAAATTTCAGTGGGGCAGTTTGGAAAGCTTGAGAATAAAAAGTCGTAACCAATTGGTAATAAAATTCTTTTTCCAAATGTACCATATTTTATATACTTCCTCCAAATTCGAAAAGAAGCAAAATAGGAAGCACAAACCACGCAGTTTCCTTGACGAAATAAGGAAAGCTATACAAAGTTTCTTCGAATGTGAACACACAACCGACTTTGGCACATAAACATCATTTGGAATGTAATATTAGCGTGCCAGTTAGCCCTTTGCAGGCAACCCACAAAATAAGTAGCTTTTTGCTGAGCAGTGTGGGTGAATGATACAAAGCAGCACTATTTCGAAAAAGAAAATGGAGAAGTGAGCAATTCTTTTTCGGCAAACGAAAACGGAAAACTGCTACGACAATTTTACGACAGCTGACGATGAAGATGACGATGAGGTTGACGGTGATAACTGCCGATGAAGCCATTTGATTTAATGAAGAAAACACCAATCCATAAAACACTGGCGCAAATAAATAAACGTTGACTGTGATGGCAAGGCAGGGAAAGGGGAGAGGGGATACAGAGGTGCTGACTGCGAATAAACGAAGTTATGGAGGAATGAAGCGTAAATATATGCAAACGCAAATGTTTGATAGAAAAACGCACGACAAGCGAGGCGACTGAGCGCCGGAGAGTGCCAAAGATGATGCTCCTACCTTTCCACTCCAGCTTGTATGTGTGAGTGTGCATATGTATAATGTAAAGTGTATGTGTGTGAAGTTTGCTTCAAATATTTGAGTTTGTGAAAATGTTGTGAAATGGAATTTTTCGATTTATTTTCATATGTCTTTTATGAACTGTACTAAAAATGACAAAACAACAACAGGAAGGCATATTTTGAAAACTTAAATAACATTTCGAGTAAATTGCAAAAAAAAAAAAAAACAAAAAAAAAACAGAAAAAAAACAAAAAAAAAAAACCCAGAAAGAGACAGGAATGTGGCAGTGAAATAAATGTACAACAAATTTCTCAAACACACACACATACGCAGGTGCACACGCTTATTAAGAATATTCAATACTTCAAGTTTAAGTCCACATGCTCGTGTGTATGTGTGTACGTGACCCGTTGAAAGTTGATAGATGAGCAACAGCAGATGAACAGGCAATACAATAAAGCTCGTAGTGAATCATGGAATGTAAAAAAGAAGTGTTTGCAGTTATCAATATGTTTGTATAAATATATTTACGTCAGTGCACGGGTACAACCGGGCGTATGAGCGATGCCATGCGAGGGCATAGGAATAAGGTCAATTGTGTCACACTGAATAATGAAAGAAGTGAACATGTTTTTGTCGAAGTCTTAGCAGTTTCCAAAAACAACAAAAATTGCTTGCTTTCAGAGCTTTTTTGCTTTTGAGTGGTGTTGAAGTTAAATTTCTCTTTTAGATAGATATTATTTTCAGTCACGCCTTAAAGCGTCTAAGAATGGCCGACGTAAGATGTGAAGAAGTTCGAATACCAGCTGAAGCTAGTCTCCTATAAAAATGTAACGAATATTTGATAACACTATAATATAGGTGTAACATAAGAGGAGTGGTGAGGTGTCTGGAATTCGCTGATAAGTTTGAGCCCATAAATGGGCTCTTGGCGAATTTCCACCATTTCCGTAGTTGCTGACCTTTTCTCCTTTGCACCGTTATCATTCGCGAAATTTCATTAAAAGCGAGTTTATCAAGAACCCAGTTAATTATTCTTAACCGAAATAAGTGCTAATGAAATTAGCCGTTGACCTTAAATCTTAAATTGCAAGTGAAAATAGTTGGCTTTTCATTGAGTTTACTTTGCTTGCTTGTGCTTGTTTCGCACACCACCACCAACAACAACACACAATTCGTATCAACCACACCATCAAGCAAATACAATTAATTTTGCATTAATTGTTGAAGCAACTGCAGCGGTACCTTGATAAATATTTAACGAAGTTAGCTAAACTTGTTTATTATGCACCGAGTTTGTGTGTGTGTGTGTGTGGGTTGTTCGTTCCTTTGCTATAGTCATATATATAAAAGCCATTCTTTTTTCACTTTCACTACAGAATCGGTCACAAACGGGCCGCAGAGTGAAAATGGGAAATTCACTAGTTTTTCCGCAATTCACTTTGCCGCAAATTCTCACTTTTCACAACGGTATTCATTTCAACAACGCGCCGTCAACGCTTCGCAAGGAGCGAAGTGGAGAAACCAGAAGGCGTCAACGAAAGTTTGCGAAGCGACCGGCTTCGTGTGTGTGTGTGTGTGTGTTCGTGTGTGTTTGTGGCTAGTAGTGTCCACAAAGTGTAGACCGAGAGCGGTGGGCCCCCGCTGTTGCGGGGTGTGTGTCAGTTGGGCAAGCCGTCGACTAATTGCATTTGAAGCGAACTGAAGTGGAGTTTGCTCGTTTTTGTGGTTGCAGATTGGAAAAGTGAGTCGAACATGTTCGGGCTCACGGGCTCCTCGCCTTGGTCAGCCGCTAACAAATGGCAGTCAGGCTATTATCTGGTCAAGCAATGGCGGTTTGAAAGGAAAAGTTTTTCTTTAGTTTGCGGCTTTATTAGCGATGTTTTTTTTTGGTTTTTTTTGTTTTTTTTTTGTTTTTGTTTATCAAAAACCCTGTGAAAGTTGAATATTTTTCCTTTCAGTCATGTCTTTATAAAACAACTTTTCCTGTACAAACGAGTCAAAGGACTTCAGTGGCAGCAAAGTGCTCCAGCTAAAACTATGCCTCTGTTCAATTTAAAGTAGATAGTAACGTAATAAATTCATGAGCCACAAGTGCAATAAAAATTTCGCTGAAATTCGAGCTTTTAGAAATAGTTGCGTTTAAATTCCACAGATCGATTTAGGTTTCGGAATAATGGCGATACTGGGTTCAATAGTACTAAGGGAATATTCGCATTTTGCTTAATCTTAATCTATGCACTTTTATTCCAGTTGGTTGTGGTTGAATAATAATATTCGTTTCATTAGAAAAACTATTGCTGTAACAGAACTCGGGCATCCTTATACCCTTGCCCAAAAATCTTATCCGGTCTAAAGGTGGTGTTCATAATGGATTCGCTTATTATTAAGGCTGAGGCTGGTAACTTCTTCGATTATGTGTCATCATCAACAATTTTTGTTTAAAACTCAAAAAGCAAGGGTATTTACCACGCATTTATGTCCTTTGGAAATGAGTTTATGCGGAATCTAGAACAAATATGTATTTCTGGAACTGGTCCGTTTAATGTCTCGTTTAGAACTAGGATACTAGGACAAAGAAATTCCAACCTAACCTAAACCTCTCGCTTATAACTTCGCTGGTGCTAGTCTCATGCGCTAATTTCGTATATACTCACTTCTCCCAGCCAACTGGTTAATACTTGGCCACTTCATAATAGTTCTGAACTAAAGAAAGATATGAAAAATGTATGCATTAACACTTCCTAAAAAATTGCAACGTGATTTACACCAGAGAAGTTAAAAACGGTACAAAACACACTGGATTCAGACGGTTATTGTTATTTTTTGTGCTCAGAAAGCCTTGGACTGCTGCGCTGAAATTAAAGGTCTGCAAAAACGTTCAACCAAGGTTTTTCGAAAGCTTTTTAGGTTTGTTGTGGGCCCGTGGGTAGTGTAACAAGCCATGAAATAGTTTGCCAAGCTCAAGTTTTGGCGTTATGGAAGAATTTTTTGAGTTTGCCACAGGGGCAACACAAAGTCTACTTCGTCTGCTGACAGTGAGTGATTCTTATCTAAACCCTTTAACAAAGCAACAACAAAAAATTGGTTAAAATTAGATTAAGCATAGTAAGAGTTTTAGAAATAACCTACTTTTTGCATACATGAAATGTATCTGGATTGTATTCGAAAAACAGCAGACTCGAGTAGACGAAAGTAGACTCATGCGTTAAAAGCTCGCAAACATTCTTTAGGCTTTACTTTTCTTTTGACAATTTTGCTCTATGTCATTCTATATTTGGAATTCGCAAAAACAATGAATTCGCCAATTAAAGCGAATTAATGAAATTACGCGCATCCATTAGGCGAAGCACAGTTACATACAAACACACACGCACACACGCACATTTTTGGTCACTTTTTGTGTGCTGAAAATAAGGAGGACTCGAAAGGCATTAGTGGCCACAAAAGTTGCCAAATGAAAACGAGAAACGAAAAGAAACAAAATTGGAGAAAAGAACTGAAACTTTTCAGCAAATGCTTAATTAATACAAATGAAAGTCTCGCCAACACTTTGCTGCAAATTTTCATAATTACATTTGCATCGATTGTCTACTGTAATCCATGTTGTTGTCTTTCTGTGCCTATAAATAACTCATTTCATTATATTTCAAAAGCTTTTTAAATGGACTTTATTGCATTAGAATTTTCTCTACTTTAAAGAATGAATTTGTCTACTCTCCCAACTTCGTGCTAAGCGCACAGTTTAATATCAAGAAGTGCCAATAAGTTTACAGAAATAATATATTAACATATTTGGCTAGGCACACATACGCACTCACACACAATTACACATGCACACATACACACAATACACTTTCACTGGAGTGCAACACTTGAGATCAGCATAAGCTCTTGGCGGAGTTCAAGGAGGAACAAAACTAAGAGGAAATAGCGAAGGGCAAAGTAAAGCCTTATGTGCATACAAATACGCACATATAAATATATACATATATATTTACCGTAAATACATATATACAAAAGTTTATATCCATAATTTCATACATACATATTTATATAAGCGAGTATGGATGGGTAGACGCCAGCTGCAATGGCCTGCACTTGGAGGTGTTGCTGAGAACCGCTGTTGCGTTGGAATATTTTATAACTTAGTGTTGCTGTTGCATTCGCCATTTTCATACTCACTGGCTCCAGCTGGCGCAAAAATGAATTGAAGTTTGATTTTATGGAAATACGCTGAAAGTTTGTAGGTGCAATTGTCTATGAAATTGCCACCAACTAAATTGTACAAATAATGTTGAAGACACTCTGGCTTAATCCAAGCATTGTACTTATTGTAATTAAATTATTTGTAGACCGAAATAATTATGCTTTTATAACGGTAGTTATTTTATTTACAATGGTAGTTATTTAATCGCATCCGCATAACGTTCGCAGGAGCGGCAATAGCGTTTTCTTGCGCTTTCATTATTCTGGATATACTAGAGCGAAAACTATTAGAAGAAAATCTTGCTTTGACCAGCAGTATCATTACCGCAACTCCTTTTCAAATAATCAGAAGTCAGTCCCACCCCTCATGTTGTCAATTTTCCTCTACCTTCCATTCGCCTCCGTATAGTAAACGGCGACTCAGCCATCTCTTCACAAACATCGCTAACTTGGAAGGGTTAACCCCGAACGGAAGCCACTCCATTTACGCTTATCGGAGTGTTAAGCATTCCTACAATACTATTAGTCCGCGCGAATATACAAGAATTTACTGACAACACCACAAACTCGAGGCTCGTCCCTTGCTTTCAGCATTGGTCGGACTAATTGCCACAAAATCGAACTTTTTGACCATACGTTATTTACAATTCAGCGTGGCTTTCAACCAGTGCTTTTGTCTACTTCTCGATCTGATGCTTTAAATAGACCGATCTCTAGTCCAAAGTTTCGAGCCGAAGGCGTCCGTTATTGAAAAAGAACTGAGAAACACTTTTTTGAAATTTCAGAGTATTCGAATCGTCTTCAAATCAATATATGTATATATTGAGAAAGTAGAGGTCCTCTATAACCCCTGGACATATCACTAGTTATGTAAGGTATTATACTTTCGGATGTCGGTAGAGCCAGTAGCCTTAAGCGTACCCACCAGCTTACATTTAGTATGATATCTGCCAGTTGCTTTTTCTTCCCAGAACTTCGCATTGGAAAGGTTAGAAATTCCGCTTTTATCATCTATTGTAAGCGCACAAAGCGCCAATATCCTTAGGTCTTCAACACCAACAGTACCATTTGTAAGTAATTTCCAATGTTGCATTAATATAACAAATTGTCAACGACAACTTCAAGTTTTCGCTACGGCTCAGTGGCTGTCTGCTCGGTTGGTTGCACTTTGGCTTGTCGACAAATTCATAAATACACACACAATCGAACAATCAAACAAACAAACACCTGGATGTACACCCAGTGGTGCAAAGTTCCCCAAGGACACTTAGATAATGGTTTGTGGGCAAAAGTAACCAACTTAACCGAAGGGAAAACCCAACAACCCAAGAACCCAACAACCAACCAACCAAGTAGTCAACCAATCAAGCTACAGGCAACAGCCAAACCGGTTGGTTAGCATGGAGCCAGCTTAGCAACTGGGGTGTGCAATTTTGCAAGGCGCAAATTGTAAGTTGCAAGTTGGTGGTAAAAACTTTTGCACACAACTGTGAATCAATATGTGAGCATATGCGACCACGCATGTGGATTGAGTGAATTTTTCCGGCCACAGAATGTGGCAGCAGACAAGTGTAAGAGTTGTACCGTCGAGGCGAAGGTGCGCAATTGTGTGCAACACCGCCGGCGTACTCCTCACCTTATCACCATCACAAGGACACACAAGAAATATATGCACCTCCATTATAATACTCATATCTGCTGTCTGCCGTCGAAACTATTAGCTGCTTCCTTTCATAAATTTCACGAGGTGCTGCTACTGTTGCTAGCCGCCGTCGCTCCGGAGCTGCTACTGCGGTTACTGTGGCTGCTGTAAGTTTGCCTTGAATAAGATATGTAAACTTCTATGTCAGCTTATTTGTTACGGCAGACAGCCACGAAGACGAAGCAGCTGAGTTTGACGAACAAACGAAGAAAATGGAAGCGCGGACGCAAAGAGAGGGAGAGAGAAAGGACGCTGCGTGGCGTGGCAGGGTAGTGTACGTGCAACAGACGACCTGCCAACATTCACCTTCGTCTTGAGTGCTCCAAGTTCAGGTGCAAGTAGATAGCACACGACACTTCTCGCCGCAGCACACGCTTGAGCCACTTTCGCGCCTCTCACCTTGCTCAAGATGCTTTGTCACGCCAACAAAAAGCAAGCAAAGTTCTTTGACCAATGCTCGGTCGATATACTCGTATATGCAGGAAGGCGTGCATGTGAGTCGGGTTGTCGTGGGGCGAAAGAAATCAGCAAAGCCTGTCTAACTCATTGAGGTGTTCCATTGAGCGTAAAGAATAGATTTATTTTCTTTATCTGAGCAGTAAAAATAGTGTTTTCTCATTTCACTTTGTTGAATCGTGTTTGATGGAAGTTTGAAAAGAGGATCGCAATCATTGAAAGATGTTAAAGAGGTGTCATTTGTTGAAAGCGCCAAGGAATTTCGGTGTGAAGATGGAAACTTATTCAATGCCATTTACGGCATGGTATGTGTCGTAATACTCGATTTGTGGCGCTAGAAAATTAGCAGTTCAAGTTTTGAGGAATTTTGCGCACGACTTTAGTGCTGCATGGTTTCATATATTTTAATTTTCAAGTGTCAGTAACTTTAATTTCTAAACTAAATAAATTCCGAGGTAATGTCGGTAATTAAAAGCAAACGTTTTTGAGACAAATAGAAAAGAATTTCTTGAGGGTATATACTTAAAGCGGTGAACCAGAGAAATTAGAATATCAGAGTGAATAGCGAGTTTGTGTACCAAAAAACCAAAAGCCGTTGATAATTTTCAGCTTCGTTAAAAACTGAAGAAAATTTAAGGTCCCTTTTCTGACAATTCGACATCCCTACTAGGCTGCTGGCCCCAGAAATATACAATACGTTCTTTATATTGTACTGAAGGAGGTGGTGAGACCCGAATATTTCTTGACACATCCGAAGCTTAAGAAATATTTATCAGGGACACATTGGAGAAATTTTCGCCTATAATAGGAGCAAATAGCGCAAAGTGCATGGAGCTCCTGACCCAACTTTAAGATAACTGAAAGGACTTGTCTCAGGTTTTGACATGACAAAGTTAAACGACTTAATATATAATGAATATGTATATAGATAGATGCGGATCTCAGGAAAGCGTAACGTAAACACAAAAATTAAGCAGAAAGTTGTTGTTGTAAAATTTCCGCATGGTTTAAGGCACACTGCTGAGATGGCATTCCTTTGTTGAATATAAATCTGGATCTTTTCAGCCTAGTAGACCCCACAGAGTTGAAGACGTGTCGTTTTTCTTACTCTGCGGCTTAAGATTGGGATCAAATATTTGTAAGACTAATCTAGTTTCTATTAAGACTTGAAGAATCCCATATATATGTATGTTCTGTATGTACGTATGTAGATATCTGGAGACATGTTTTACCACTTTAATATTCACGGCCGGTAGAGGGCTTTTAAAATGGAAAACTATTTACAAAGAATTTCTCAGCTCTTGTGATAATGGTACAAAATAAGACATACTAATATTTGTATCGTACTGCATCAGTCGTCCTACGAAAGTCTGTTGGACTCTTACGCTAAACTTTTTGCCAGAGTTTTACAAATGTCCTACATTTCTGGAGAATACCTACCATTTTCCCTTGCTTATTTAGCTAAAAAAATTTTCTTTGACCAAACATGTGCCGGTGCACTCCAGTACCAGTTTGTGGCACAAAGGGCAGCACTTCTCCGGGACAGAGCAGCAGACCGCCGCCGGCCACAATTAACGGAAATACAATATTGTAACAATAGGAATTGTAAATCGTTAGGAAAAGATTTCCAGTGTGAGGGCTTAATTGAATTCAAATTTGTAGCCGAGTTCGTGGAGAGCAGAAAAAAAAATACAACAACAACTATTACTAACTTTCATTCAAATTCTGCACTTAATGAAGCCAATAGCTGTGTGGTTTGCAGCAAACTGGTGGCAACGGTGTGCAGCACGCACGACTGAACAGCAATAAAGGCAAATAAAATCGCTGTAATAATGTTGACGACTAATCATTTTACTCAAAGGCAATAAATTTAAATTTATGCGCAATTTAAATATGCTTTAAAGCAATGCTGCGCCGCCGGAGTGTGAGCGTGTGGCATGGCATGAAATGAATGTGCAGCAGTGGGCAGCTATAAATTTTCTTTATTCAGCTGATGTAATTTTTTCATTCCTTTATTCGTGTTGTTGTTGTTGTTGCTGTTGTTGTTGTTTTCTGTTTCACTTTGTTGTTGTAGCAGTGAATTGAAATTTCGTTGGGCACAATGTCTTATCGCCGCGCTTATAGGCATTCGTAAATCTAAAATACATTTCACACTGTCATAATGTCATATGGCCAGCGGCGTTCAATGACGATTTGCGCCCAAAACAGTCGCCGATTTGATTTTCCCAAAGCGCATTTCTGCTTGTGCGAGTGTGTCATTCCTTTACGGTGTTTTAAGTTCCAATTTATTCATGCTCCGCACACGCGCGCATGATCAATGGCAGCCGGCGGTAGTCGGTAGTTGCTTGTAACGAAATCAAGATATGCCGGCTCGTCACTTTATAAACGACATTTTAATGAAGCATAACCAACAACGCCGACGATCCGGCGGAAACTTAATAAAGCCAAAATGCCGAAGCGACAAGTTTTCTTTCAAAAAATTAACGCTCACAATAAAACAGCCGCCAGGGGACAGGCAGTCAGGCAGTCAGTCAGTCAGTCAGTCAGGCAGTCAGTCAGTCAGTCAGTCTGTGCATGAAGCAGTCGGCCTGCCAGCAAATTAAATACAAAAACTTTGCCGACATTTGCTGGCACATTCTGCCTTTTATGCCTCATTTCAGCAGCCATTCCTTTGCAAATATGTGCACGTGTGTATGTGTGTATGTGTGAGTGTGTGTGTGTATGTGTGTGCTTGCATGCTCTTTCGGAGTTGCACAATATTTACATTTTCGTTGTAGGCACCAACTGCTTTCGTCTTTAATGAGTTTTATCTCACTTCTTTGACAGTTGTGGCGCTTAATTTAAATTGGCTTTTTCTCTTGTCGCCCATTCATACGCACTGTCAGCTCGTCTGCCCCGCCGCCACGCTCATCGTGCGTGCGCCAGTGTGTGAGGAGCGTGGAAACTGTGTTGAAAAGGTTCGCATTTCTTTAGATGCAACATGGTTGCCATGTACGTTTCAGGCCGCAATTTAGCCATCGGCAAACTGTGTTAGTAATAAAATGTCCCAAACTCTACTCTGGAGATAAATATACCCAAATATGACCAATTAGTTCTATTATAACTGTAATTTTCGCTTAATGTGAATATCTCTGTGGTATGAATGAAACGTGCAAACACATTTTCTAAGAAACATAGAGAAAACATTGGTGCATTGAGCGGCCATATTAGTTCACTCATCGATGCGACAGTTGGGATTTCAAAGCAAATTGAAATGAGATTGTGGAAAAATAAATGACAGGAGAACTCTAGAAAGTCCATCCAAAAATTAGAATATATTCTATATTATTATTATTCAAAGAACAGACTAGAAGTTGTAAAATAAATTTATGAAAACAAAGGTCTCACTTAAAATGCATATATCTAAAATATAAAATACATAAAAGTTTGCGAAATAAAGTAATCAATATTAATACTGTGAGAAATCCACACCAACGGAAGAATGTTTCGTATGCCGTTCGAAAAACCGCATCGAAATTTTACCGGTTCAACAAAGAGTATACTGAAGAAACCTAGAGACGGATCAAGTCCCTCATAAGTCGATAAACCTCTTGAGGCGACTAATTTCAATTTCAGCTAGTCCAAATCAAGCAATTTCTAAACTAACTTGAAAGCATTTTTTTTTTTAGGTTATTTTGCAGAGAAATTATAAGTATTAGAGATGATTAGAGGCGGTTCACGGATAGATATTGATTCTCAAAACTAAAAACAATATGTAATTTTAGTGAATTTAATGACAACATCTACGAGACGAAAATTCAATTTAGTAAGCGATTCCATCTTCGTTTCGCACTGCTTGGCAATGCTAGCTATACCCCATGCGAGCTTGACAAACGGCCATCCACCTTCCAAACCTGCAATCCAATAGAGAGTATTGTGTGCTATTTGCAAAGAACTTTCTTGCTTGAACGCCAGTGGAGTCGATGTAAGGCGCTGCCCCCTCCGCTACCGCCTCCGCCAACAGTGGCAACGACGCAAATGGCAATGCTGGCAGTTTCTGTTCGCACGAATTCGCTGTCTATGTATGCGTGCCAAAGGGTGGCGGCTGTGTGCGTGTGTGTGACATATTTGACGCGTTCAGCTGTTTGTTTATTCTAATTCGCCTTAAGGTATGCAATAAAATGTTTGCGGAATATTAATTTTACTTTAAGTTCGTCTGCGAACACACTCACACTCACACTCACACTCTCCTTTCCACTTTCTTCCTTACGACAATCTTCTACTGCTGCTTTATGCTGTTGCTGTCGTTGTTGTTGTTGTTGTTGTTGTTGTTGGTGTGCTGCGCATTGGCATCGTGCAAATATGAAAATGTGAGCAAATGTTGTTCAGCAACAACTTCATTACAACACGCTGTCGCTGTCGTGCAATATTTGCCGCCTGCCTGTTGTTGCCGTCCTTCTTCTCGCCTACGCATCCTCTCGCCTTGTATCACTTGCTTGCCGAAGTTGTTAAGGCAACACAGTGGCGACCACAAATGACGAAGATAACGAGACATTATTTAGTTGAGAAGTTTTCTAAAGGCAGCAGCAGCGATGGCATCGGTGGCAACGGTGGCATTGGTGGCTTTGTTGACGCTGGTGGCGGCGCTGATAACTAAATTCCATCCCGCTCATCCCGCTCAGCACGCTACGAGCGACGACTCGGGTGGGTGAGTGGGGTATTTATTTGTGAAAGGGCAGCTGCGGTTGCACTTTTGCCGTTGCTGTTGCTGTGGCAACTGAGCGCGCTCGGCGCTGTGAGTTTGCAGCTGACAGCAGCTGATGACGGGTTTTATGCAAAATTGGAAATGCAAATTTCCCCTCAACCGAAGCTGATGGCTTCGCGCTCGTTGTCTCCGCATGAATATGAATAACGCTTGGCGAGTTCTCAACTAAGCAAAAGTTTGAAGTTGCGTTCCTGTGTCGCTTCTCGGTTTTATTTATTTTGTAAGCGATGTCCTTTACGAGTATTTATTTATTTTGTGTTTTTGTTTTTGTTTTTATTTTTATTTTGCTAACTTATTTTTGTGGTCAGCGTTTTGGCGCCACTACCGTTGCACCGCCGCCTTGTTGTTGGGATTCAAATGATTTTCATTCCTCCTAACTTGATTAATTCGTGAGTAACTCAGCGCTTGTAGTTATTTACATTGTATATATTAAAAAGGAATTAGGTTGCTTTGGCAGCAGCCGCAAATGTGATTTATGGGCGGCTCATTTAATATGCAAGCTTAATTTATTTACATTTTTCCATTTCGACGTAGCAAATGCAAATGAGTGCTCGTGAGCGTGAATTCCGCGAGAAACGAAGCAATAACTCTCGCTTTTCATTGAAATTTTGAAAGGGCTTAAATTAAGCGCACGCCATTAAACCTTAAATACTGAAAAAAGCGATGAGAGAGGAATTCCCCCAGTTGCTTTGAACTAATTTTTATATAGCGAAGGAACAAAAGCGAAATCAGGTTAACAGAGAACTTCGCATTCGAACTTCGAACCCACAACCAAAATCATTATCGATGCAGAAAAAAAATACAATTTCTCAATACACTGCTGCCTCTTTGAAAAGGTAAGAAAGAGAGAGAATCATGTCACTAATCGTTCGTGTTATATGCTAAGGTGCTAACGAAGGACACCGGCAGTATGAGGAACTGATTGTGTTTGTTTGAGAGGTTCGTGGGATCTGACTAATTGCGCTCTCCAGCAGGGTGCTGTATCTTTGTAGCGCATTCAGAGTTAACTCGAGCCATAATTTGATAGGAGGAGTTTATAGGCAAAATATTCTAGAAAAAGTTCTACAAAAATATTCAGTAGGTTTAGAAGTTGCCCCACCAAACCTTCAAACTACTGAGACTGTTACAAAGAACAATGCCAGATGAAACCCTGCACCTCTAATTGGGTTCGTATCCAATCTGCCCCCATAAAGCTTCTTTCTTATGCCTCAGCCAATGCCCCTGAACGTAACAGTGAGTGAGAAAATAACTCTTAGAAAAAAATTTCTAATCTCAATTTACCACAACACATGACAAATGACAAATGACAGGTTAAAAAAAAAGGTAGACATCAGAGTTAAGCAAAGTTTGAAGTTCATAACAGCTGCCAGGTCGTCTTTTGGGGTTTATTTTATTGCTACGATCCAATAACAAACAGTCATTACACTCAACTAAGCACAGAAAAAATTGCATTTATGACAGGTTAAGCAGGCAGTTTCGTTGTTGGGTATTGTATTGAACTCCGTGTTTATGCGTGGAGAATTTTGCTTAAACTCAAGTTTATGCTTACTAGATGAATGACAGCTTACTAGAGTCACAGATATTGCTTTAAGTTTTCATAACAGTTTGGTATCTTTCTTAGAGTTTCGTGAAATCCATAAACTTGCGAAATAGTTAAATTTTCTGTTTAAATTTCAACTGCGGCTAGGGTTTGCAAGCTGCTAAACACTTTTCCAATGCACGCGCTACTCGAAGGCAGTAAATCATTTTTCTAAGTAAAGTTTTTTAGGTAAATCTAAAACTCTATTCTATATTTCTATTGAAACTCGCTCGGGGAATGCTAATGACTTCGGTTTGACTACTACTGCACTGCACGTGCCACCACTAGGGCACCGCTCAGCTATGTGGCACCGATAAAAATGCAACGTGCATTTACTCATTTCTACTGCGAGTCTTTGCAATTTTGCGGAAAATGTTTTGTGCAATCTATTTTCTTTAACTTACAAAAATTTTAAACCAACACGTAGCAATGAAGTGCAATTTGTCACATTTCTGGCGCATAAGTGGATGAAGTGGAAATATTCACACGTTCTTATACACATTTCCTCCATTTCCTACGCTTCATCATACATACATACAAACACACACACACATACATACAAACAAACTTTGTTCTCACAATTTCGCTACACTAACGGTATGCGCAATTCCTTTGTTCTATATCTACTCTGAGACTTCGATTTGTTTTGGCTTTGCTTTCTCGTTGCAAGAGCTTCTTACCGACCGAAGTCTGTATTTAATTCTTGTGCTACCTTTGAAGAGGTGAAAGAGTGCATGCCCCTTAGGAAATTTTCAGCTTTGATTCATTTTTTGCTTTGCTGGAATTTGCTGGAAGTTAAAGAGAAATTGTATAAGTATTATATTGCCTTCTCCAATAACTTGCCTTTATTTAGCAGCAACGATTTTAAGATATTGATCAGCTGATTCGTAATCGCTATACGTTCTTTCGTTCTGCGCACATTTTGAGTCTTTTTGTGGAACTTTTGTGGAACTTGTGTGGAGACATCTTAAGAGAATTCACCCAAATGACATTTATAGATTTCATGTTCCTACAGGGTGGCTCTGATGACAATATTCAGCGATTCCACTGAATTCTTTCACAATTTGCTCATTGCATGCAACAATGCGCCATTACGCCGTGCCGTTATCAAAAGAAATGTGCCAGAATTAATGTTTGAAGAGGCTAGCACTAAGTACAACTCGGTTGTCGGGCATGTCGATGTGTGGGTAAAGTAATCGTTGTTTGCAGCAGTTCGTGAAGCAGCCAAAGAATGGCACGAAACGGTTTCAAGTGGTTTACCGCAATGACGCCAGGGAAAACGCGCTGAGCGAATTCATGGCTCTGCATCCAGCCATCGATGGCAGCAGCGACGCGCAGGTGTTGCAACGTGGGAATGAAAATAACCGAGTCTGAGTAAGAAACACCCGCTCAAGGAGTTTGAATGCGCGACGGTGGTCAGCCACGGCTGCGGGTGTGGTTGGGTTCGTTAAGATAAGACATGTTTTGGTAACGGTGGAGTCTAACTTCATCAACAGCTTTCCGGAAGGCAAGCCACTGCTTATAGAGCTACGCAAATATGTGTGCGCGCGCGTGTGTGTGTGTGTGTGTGTGAGCGCAAGAACTTGCTGATTATCGCCAAAAAAAAAACTTCTTACAGGATTTTAATATTTTCACAATATTTTCCCATAATTTCAGTTCATCCTATATACACTTCTACATACCACATATATAAGTGCTTAAATACATATATATTTTTTTAGTGTTGTTCGTGCAACTTCTTTGACGCAGTGTTATATTTTGCTAAGTGCACTCGGCGGTATAAACAAGCACAAAAGTGATTTAAGTGTTGCAAATGTGCGTGTGTGTGTGTGTGTGTGTGTGTATGTGTGTGTGTAAGTGTTTGCGGCATGCTGCCACAACAGGCATGCTAACATCACTTTGCAACCGCTTCGCGCATTTTATACTGCAAAGCACTTGTCTGCGGGGGAGTCGCGCTGCTTTTTCCCTGTTTTCGTTATGCTCAACACCTCTTTTGTTTCTGATAGCGCAACATTTTTTATTTATATTTCCATTTGTTGTTACAGCGCTTGGCAACAATGGGTTTAAACGCTTTTTAACACTTCGCCATGCAAACACACATCACTACGTGCACTTCGCCTGAAAGTCATGCTGTTGTTGCTGTTGTTGTATTTTTCTTTTTTCTGCGCATACGCGCGTATTTGGTGGTTTAACAATACTTTGTTGCCTGCTCAATTCGAACGGATTAAACTTGCATGCTGTCAATCATTTGATGCTTGAACGCGCTTAACACTAAAATCTACAAAACGCGTGCAAATAACAGTAAAAAGTTGTAAAGAAACGAAATTTACAGCAATAATTCGCACGCAGCGAACACATTTTGCCGTCGGAAGGGGGCACCAAAGTGCCACTCAGAGGCAGGATGGATGTGGCATCATACCAATTCAATCATGTACTACAGCGATAGATGGTGGCGATATGACATGATCGGCTGCCATCGGTGTTCATGTTTAAGACATACATATGCCAAAGCCACTAGCGTGCGAGTCATGGACTCTAGTGTTCTAGTTCTCTCAAACAGAGAAAGGTGTGAAAAATAAAGAAATGATTATTTCATAAACATTTGTTATAAAAGAATAATAAACTGATGGGTTACTAGTACTAAACTCAATTATGCAAGAGAATTAGAGGGTAATTTCTAAACAGTTATGGGTGAGAATTGGTTGCAAACACTTTTCATAACTGATCATCTCTGCATTTGGTGTATTCCCTAAGAAAATTTTCTAGGAATTTTGGTAAACAAATTTCAGTTTCCGTTAAATAACTGCATACTCTATAATAGAGCCAGCATGTCCTCTCTCCTTAACAACAACAACATTTCAAGAGGAAATTGCAGCTGAATACTTGCAGTTTATGCCGGCACTGAAGCTCTACTAACTCTGAGTGAACATTTGTGCCACAAAATACTCTGCAATGTCATATGCATAAAAATTTAATTGAAAATCATAAAGAGTCGAGGCAATTATGAGAGCACACGGCTTTGTTGTGTTCACCAGCTGGTGTTGTGCCAACCGAAGCGCCTGGAAGTATGCAAATCGTAATTAAAATTTATTGTAGAAATAATCTCCGGCGGCAGGCAATTTTAAATTGAAAATGAAAGGATAACAATGAGCACTTTGATGGCGAGCGCAAATTGATAAAAGAGAATTGGCATGTTGCACAAAGAGAAGCTATTAATGGCACGGCTACAAAGTAATAAAAGTATATAGTTAATTTTATGAGCAGCATTAAAATGATTATGCGCATGAAATAGCAATTTTTTTTTGAATTCGCAACACACACACAGACACACACATATGCACGGAAAGTGGCGAAGTTAAAGCCTCGGGCCTGCACAACAAAGCCGTTACCTTTTACTTAAACTGCCGAACGTAACAATTTGATGAAATTCCTGAAACGTAATGTTGCCATAAACTTAGTTGCCACCAACTTTCTACATTACATTCCGGCTAAGTGCAGTTTTGGGTTAGCAACACTTAATCTATCTTGGCTGCAACTTCAGCCAGAAACCACAAATCGGCAGCACACATGCCAGTCAACAAACGCAACTACAACAAATCAGACTACACATGCCTGAACACACTTACACACACATACACAAATAAGTGTATCTATGGTTGCGTGCGTGTGGCACATTTGAGAAAACAGTTTGCAATTGTCGAGAGGAAACACAAGGTCACCGCTGAGATGTCAGCAGCAAAGTCAGTTAAATGTAGCCAACGGTGCAGTGCTTTGTGGCGTAGTGTCGTCAAGTTGCTGTTGTAAGTGTTCATGCTGTCATAGGTTGTGCGGCATGCGGCATGTGGCGCTTGTAAGTCGGTATTGGGCATGTCAAATGAAGCGCATAGGGCAAACCACAGCAACCAAGAAAGGCAATGCACGGTAAATTGATGGTTAAGAGGCGCATAAACTACACACACACACACACAACCGAGCGCAGGCACATGAGCGCAATGCAATTGTGTGCGTGTGCATGTGCGTCAACCAGCTAAAGATCTAATTCAAAGTCAACTGTGAAAGTTGCCTCTTTTGACATTACAAATTTTTGTATGTGAACATATGTAGTGTATGTGGGTTTGTGTGTGTGATGTTAGTGAGTCTTAGCAAGCCGTTTGCGGTGGCTTTTTGTAGGCTTCCTTTAGAAAATATTTGATATTGCTGCTTCTTTCGATCCGGTAAAACGTGAATGCGGTCGAGCGCTGCTGAATATGAAACTCAAATACCATCCGCCATCGATATATGTGTGCGATAACGGTATAGGCGTTTATTTTGAAATGAAAACTGGAATTCGCGCATTTCGCATTTTGAGCCGTAATATTGCTATGAACATTGTAATTTAAATACAACTTTCACTTTAAGTTAATGAAATTTGAGATATCTTCTCAGACCACATCATTTTCAGCCCTCAAATTCAACTAGTAACTACATTCTGACAAAACTAATGTAATGCTTAAACTCCCACAATAATGTTTTGATCTGAGTATTGAGAGTAATTATACACCCTCAGAAGCATTTCGCTCTCAGTTGCGTATACTTCTTCCCGAAAACAACTATATAAACATAATTATCTGATACATTTTATGGAATTTTCTCCACTTTTCCTTACTGTTTTTGATTTCTATACCACTATGCCACTATAAAATTACTTAATATGAAAAACTACTTTTTTTTGCAGAAAAACCCTGATTTCAAAAATAATTAAAAATTTTTCAGGAAGATGCTTACATTTAAGATTAAAGCTCTATAAAGATGTAGGGATATGAACAGATGCTTGCAAAATAAGTCAAATCTTCACTTTTCTTCTTATTAATTTTGGAATGGTTCACTTAAATAAGGAAGGCACTATCTAAAATGTGCTTCTTTGAAACGTCAGTATTCTTTTGAACAGAAAACTTTTTTAAAAAGGAAATAAAAACTTGAAACCACCTACAAAATATGCTGGATTGAATCGTTAAATGAAATCATCTGGTATATGGACGAGATTTATATGCTGGTGCCTATTTTCTGTCTTCAAGGTTAAAAAAGGATTCGATGGCCGGAGAATTCGAAGGTCATTGAAAAACGCTTGATTTGCGAGAGAGACTAAACCCGCTAACTGTAAATATTTTCATTGAATAATAAGCTTCTAGGGAGAAAAAATTACGTCGTATTCCAAGCAATATTGCAAAACGCACCCGCATAGACACATAAAGCTTTTCATACAAGGCACCCGCACTTCAGCAGTACCAATTAAAGTCAGAGTCATAAAGGCATAGTGTTCCATAAGCCATTACAATCCTGGTCTAAGCAAATCATGCTTTATATTCAAGCGCAACACGAGAACCTTCCGTCAACTCCTCTCTGTTTACACAGAGAGAGAGAGAGAGAGAGAGAGAGAGAGCGAGAGAGAGATAGAACATACTTGGGTGTCATATGCTAGATTTGTCAAGACAAACGTCTGCAACTGTGACTCATTGTTCAACTTAAGCTTATTTTATCTAATTTTAATGACAATTTGTTGTCTTACAGAGGAAGCAATGAAAATATTTTCAAATATTTTATGTGTTCAGCAATATTGGTTTAAAAATAATCAAAATAATAACGATAAAAACTGAATAAAATACACTAAAGGCAACAAACAAAGCACAACATAAATAAATTTGCAAACAACAACAAACTTGTCGAAGTCGAAACCACAAACACGACACTTGGCATAAAATTACAATCGCAATTAGAGAATATTAAACAATAATTTTTCATTTATTGAATGGCCGCAGTTTCATTGTTTATGGCCAATGGCAATATGCAACCCTTTTAACTCTACACACACGCGCGCCGATACACGCACACACAGCAGAAAGCGGTAAGCCACACACACACACACATTTGGTTGTGTGTGTGTGTATTTGTGCAAAGCGATCAGATGATTCTGAAAAGCTTGTTTCTGGGCATTTGCATGTGTTTACATGTCATTACACTAAACCGCCTAGCAGCTTGTTAAATGGCACGTTAGGTGGTAGCGGGGTGGTAGCGGGGTGGTAGCGGCGGCGATGGCGGCGCAGAGACATGTTTACACGGCAATTGTGTTGCATGTTTTGCGGCGTTTAAAAAACTAATGTATTCTAATTACTAGCGTTTTATTGCGGTCTTTAGCTGCTGGCATATTTATGGCTTCGGGTTTGTCACGACGCCGCTACAAGCGTGTGTGTGTGTGTGTGCGAATGTTTCCATATGATGTTTTATTTATTTGCATTTTATTTGCAAATGCAAATGTGTTTGTGCGAACGACCGACCGACCGACCGACTCCGGCAATTGTTCGTCCGTCCGGCGTTGTAATGAATTGTGAAACAATGATTTATTATATTCAATAAATTTTTGTCGAAATTATTGCGCGGTGTCGTGTAAAATATGTGCAGTTTGGCGAAAATACGCAATTATTTTAAATTGTTTTGTGACTAGTTGAATGGTTTCGCCTAAAGCGAGGCAATGGTTAAATACATACGGTCGCATGCTTCGGAAGGCCTTCACATACATACGCTCTGATAAATATACCGCATGCGGGACGCATTAGATCACTTACCTGTAAAGAGATGAAATAAAAAAAATTGAATTAGAAAAATGTTTGCATATTTGCAGGCGCCAATAGGAATTCGCTGATGCTTATAGGTTATGTATGTATTTATTTTTGAGTATTTGATATTTCTTAACTGACGGATATGACTTTATCGTCAAAAAAATTAATACAAGGAATAATAATAATAATAAAATATTATCAAAATTTTCCTAATATTCAATTTTAAATTGTATTGAATGGTTCATTAACGAAGTGCTAATCCCACAATTATGCTTTTCGCTCACATTTCCACTGTGAAGAAGTGCAGAAGTGAAAAAGCGCACCTTCACAGGCAATTACCGTGGAAATTGCCTGCAAATGCGTTGATGAACTGACCAACCAAACGTGCACACATACACACACACACACACACAAGAAGAAGTTCAATATGGAAAAAACGTGCACTCTATAACTGTCCTTATTGTTGTTGCACGTGAAAAAAATACATTTCAGCAGGAGTTAGGTGTGGCACAGACGTGGGACAGGCAAGTGCAATATTTGCAGTTCATCAACACAAACATTGCCTTGTTGCCGTGCTATGTTGTGCTATGTTGTGCTGTGTGTGCTATGCTACGCCCCAGCCAGGTGGCAACTGTTTGGAGTCAGGTGGCGAATGCCAAATGTCCATCTAACTGTCTAACAAACTGGGCAAATAGACAGCAATTGCTACTGATCACATTGGGCAACAGCTGCAGTGGTGCTGGTTAACATGCCACAGGTAATTTGTGAGGCATGAGGGTTGAGCAGCAGAGCAAAAACATTGGAAGCTGCAGCTACATGCGAGTGCGCTCAACTGAACTTCTCCATTGTTTTCTTTTTGGTTTTTTTTTTTTTTTTCTTTTTTGACCAGGTTGTAATGCTGCATATGCAAATATTTGCAGATATGCCCCTTTATCATGAGCTCTATTTGGAATACAAATTTGCGCTTCTCAACACTGCCACACACTGGCACACACTGGCACATACTGGCATACTCGCGCACACATATTGTACAAATTTATTTCTATTTTTAGTTTCACCCTTTTTTGCCTGTTTCTTTTGAGCTCGTTTTTACCTTGTTAGCATGTTGCAAGTGCATTGTTTCCGTTCGTGTGGCACGTATTCAATTGCTCCGCATAAGTGACTAGCAACAACTAGTCCTGCACAGATCCTTGTAATTTGGTATGTGTATTAGTAGTAGTTTAGTTGCTGGGCGGGAGGGAAGTGTTTGCTTGTTTGTCAAACTGTTACCGCTTATTAGGCTCTCAGCTGGCTTATCGACAGTTATGTGGATATTGTTGGTGGTTTTGTGCAACAATTCTGCAATATTTTCGAGCACGGTGTGTGAAAAGCAACGCTACTTACACTTTAATTAAGGTGGTCCGGTCCGTCAATCGATCGAATCGGAAAATATACGCACCCATGGTCATATAACTTTGAACAGTGCTGTAGCTATTAAAGGAATTTGTCCACAAATATCTTAATTACTTTATTTGAGGCGCACCCTAATGCACTTGTAAACAATTATGTCTAAATAAAGTAGATGTTTTGCGGACATAAGTGAAATTTTGAAATGTATTTTGATATTCGACATTCTTTGCCAAGTGAAAGCATTGCTACAATATTTTTCATCATAAAATTTGCACACCCTAATAATTTCTATGCATTAAAGTACAAATTATGCTTAGTGGCTATTTAGCCTGGCCTGCAAGTTAGCGGAATGCACTTATTTCCACATTATTCAAAATTTAAGGATTTTTAATTAATCTTCTTCTTTCAAAGAATTTTCAAAGATTATTAAAGAAATCCTTATAATGAAAGAAGAAACTATTTTTTTTATTATAATTGTTTTAATATACAAATATTAATTTTATGGTTTTTCCCACTAAACGATATTTTCATTCAAGTTTGTGCAGCAAAACGGCCCATTGTGTGTTGGCATAAAGAATGGTTAATTTTTCAAATACGTCAACAGGCTCGTTTTCCATACACGAGTATGGAAGCATGCACAAATTTGTCGAAAAAAGGTTTGTTTTGTTACTGTTTCGTGCAAACATTGCATTCACACATATCACTTCGGTATTTGCTGCATTCAAAATGCTCCAGGACCTGAGTAAATAACTGCTAAAAGAAGAAGAGTAAAAAACGAGAGGCAATGCAACTTGTTTACTGTGTACACACGGCGATTGTTCGGAATAGAAGTTGAAAGGAAAAACACGCAAAAAATAAGTAAACTGAAAAACTATGTGGCATGCAACACAATAAGTTGACGCTCACCAAAGTGTGGTGAGTGTGTGTGTGGTGTGTGTGGTGTGTTGGTGTATCGGTGTGTATGCAAAGCAAATTACGCAGCCAAGAAAATGTCACAACTTGTTAATCCGTCAATTGGCTGTTCGGCTTATTGGCATTCAAAGTAATCAATTTGAAGGTTTCCTGCCAAACACAATGCCACAATGCCACAATGCCACAATGCCACAATGCCGCAGCAGCGGTGCCAATGAGCGAGCAAAACAGCAATCAATAGGTAACCGATAATTACTTGTAACCGTTTTTTAGTGTTCGTGAGTAAAGAGTTTCTTCTTTGTTACTGTTTACTGAAAAGGAATTCCAATCCAAATTGACTGCCTCCATAAGTTTCAAAAATTTCTTTTCCTAGCAGTCGTCTACATATGTTACTTATGGGAAATACATTTCAATGCTGAGAAGCTATAAAAGCACAAGTCGAGTTATGCCACTTGTCAGATGTTGGTTACAGATATAATACCACAGGAATTTGCTACGCTATTGTTTTCACAGGCTGTTTATTTTACAGTTTAGAACTTTAAAAATCAGGGTATCTAGATATAAAACACGCTTCTGTATGCAAATATCTTTCTTTAAAGTGTTTGATGCAGACTCTCTCACAATTGAGTTAAGCTTTTATTGTTCTATATTGATTCACATGTATGTATGTATCTACTGTTGACACACTGTGGATGTATATTATAACATATTCTCAGATTTGATAAGAACAGGACCCGCAACCATAGTAGAAAAAAAAAAGTGAAAGTTGTGGGAAAAATAATGGCAAGCTTTTCAGCTATCATCTACAATCAATCTTTCTAATTTGTTGGAATTTTACAGGTCTTCAAGATGTCTTCTTCAATATTTACAAATATTGCGAAAGCTAAGCAATAGGCAAAGAATAAAAAAGAGAAAAGGAAATTATGTTCGACGAGCATGTAGTAAAAATTAGTGGACAGACATGTCTCGGCACTCAAGAATACATTACCAGTTCGCTTGCAATGTATGTTCTTGTTTGAAAGCAAAAGTAAGCATTGTACATTTTCCTACAGGGTAAGTGCTGCAAAGTATATTAATTGTCTACACCTATTCACAAGGTAAACTATTTATTTAAGCGACAACTTCGTGTCGCAACATAAATGTGTGAACTGAATTAGTACGGAGATGTGAAGTCATTAGTGACATTAAGAGAGACTTAAGTAAATTTCATTGAACCAGCGCATGTTTACCGTCAAAAATTTCTCACGAATGCAATTATTTTAATATTATTTAATATTTTATTTATTAACTTTTTCTCAAATTTGTTCTCTCAGCAACTCGCTCAACTGAAATGCTTAGATATCGAAGCGTTGTGATGATGTTGAAAATGGATCGCGAGCTCCAGAGTCGAATGAGGCAATTTTTCAAAATGAATTTTTTTTATTCGAAAACCCTAAGGCATTACTAAGCTATAGTCTATGTTGCTCATTTTGATTATTCCTCCATGTTTTAGAGAGACCCTACGATTTGAAAGGATCAGCCAAATACTGTTTTAATTAAAATGTGTTTAAACAAATTCGAGTATTAGAGAATATCGCAACTGCATTCCTTCGAAATAAATAAGTAACAATCCAATTTTGCTCGTGCACAAAATCTTTTCTCTTGCAGTTAAAGAGCAGCTCAATTAGCCCACTCTATTTCGTCGTAATATTCATCCCTAAAACAAATTGCCAAGCATTTTCATTAAGTAATACACGGACATGCCAACCAACTGATCGCCCACCTCACTTGCTGCGCGTGCGAAAGCATAGAAATGCAGCAATATGCCGTCACATTCCAAAATTAGATTAATCACCCCTCAGCCCCCTCGCATATGGCATACACTCGGCAAGTAATTTTGCATATTGCTGCAGTAATGAAATGGCCAGAGCCATCGAAAATAACTAGAGTGTCAAATTCATGGCAATTTTCGGTGAAAAATCAAATCATATGTGCATATGTAACAGCTGTGCTGACATTGACGGCCATTTGAAACTCCGCTCCGAACCCTCATAGAACCCAAATGGTAAGTGCATGTGGACAAATGAGGCAGAGGACAGCTCTTGCGTAAAAGTGGGCGGTGCGGACAAGGAAGAATGTCACAAAGACATTCAATGGACCACAAACTCGTAGACACTTGTGTACTATGCTATTGCCGAACAAATATACTTGCATATGTATTTGCGTGAATGTATGTATGTGCGCGTGAGTGTATGTGTATGCGTGAAATTATTTATATGCGCTGCTGCTTGCTGTTGGCAAGTTCATATGAAGATTGAGTACGGGTTCGCATAGTTGCAGTCTGTTAGTGATACTAGCATTAGATGGCAGTGGATGGGTGCCAGGTGCCAAGTGCCAGGTGCCAGGGTATGGTTTAATCAATTTTGAACAATACCGCAGACACAAATGCATAAATGCACACGATTTGATTGCAGTACACTGACAAAAATGGGGGTGGCATAGTAAATACAAATGAAATGAGGTTTCAAGAGGTTTAAAATTAATTCAAACGAATAGCTTTCGAATAACCAATTTTTTTTTTGGTGAGCTATGTCTGAGCGCTGTGCTTTTGTTAAAAATGTTCACACAAAAACAACAACAAAGAGCGCACTATATGGTAAATGATATTACCTATTTCTGCGACACCTCTATTTGATTATACTTATATTAGTATATTTGCTTTATGCCAGTTGCCTGTTCGATTCGCCACTCTCACAATTCCATAATATAGTTTTCTTTAATCCCAAAGATTATCTTTATGGAATTTCATAACTAAAAGCAGACATGAGGAATCTAATGAAGTCCCTTAAACTGTAGTATTTTATTTACTCTGCTGCGTTTCAACTATAGTTCGGAACGCCTCTCCAGCTGTGCCGCAGAGTGTCAAACCATATGCTCACTTTTCTTGCAGTGTTGCATTGTAGCCGGATGCATAAAGGCGGTTCAGATTAATGCAACGAGCTGACCCTCCTCCCCGCAGACTACAAATGACGGTCGGGTGGTGAGTAATTGATAACATGTTCATAGCAATAGCCGTATCTGGTATCCGGTTACCCCTGCCCACGGCTCAGTGTTTGTTGTTTTTGTTTTAGACTGTTTTTGCACCGTTCTGCCTTTATTGTCGCAATTGCAGTTCTAACGCCATTAAAGCAAAACAAAACCGCACTTCTAATATAGAAATATCGGCGAACAACCTCTGTTCCGTTTCGTTCCGGGCGATAGTAAGGCAGTCTCGCAGAATTCTGGCAAATGGCGGGGTGGAAGCTGCAGCAATTATTGCGTTAAATCGTGTTTGTTGCGAAAACGTGTGTCCGTCTGCCTGTGTGTGTGCGTGTGTGTGTGTGTGTGTGAAGTTGTAATTTGAGTTCTTTTGGGCGAGACAATTAAATGAATTTGCAATGCATTATGAACGTGCAACGTGCAACGTGCAACATGCAGCATTTGCAGTTAAATACACACTCTTGAATGTGTGTTTGATTTGGCGTTAGGCATAATGTGTTGCACGTTGCATGCTGATTTGCATTTTGATTATTATTATTGTTATGGCATTGTTGAATATAACCGTTAGCATGTAGTTGTTTTAGTTGTTTGTCGTTAGCAAACTCTCTGACACACGTGCAAACACGCACAACTTGCCACATGCCATGCAATATGCATACGAATCTGCCGCAAGTCTATTTAAGTAAATGTGTAAATAATATATTTGGTTATTGATGAATACATTTGCTGCTCTATGCTGTGTTGCACGGCTGCAATGTGCAACGTGCAACGTGCAACGTGCAACTGCTTAACGGATTCTTGTGGATTAATTAAAATTAATATTTCACTTAAATCGAATAATAAAATACTAAGAGAATTGCATTGAGATGAATTGCTCAGTGCCACCAGACGATTTTAATTAAAACGCATGTTGCAACCGCCACATGCCACATTCACAAACTTGCCATACTTAACCAGAGGTTATGTGCTGCGCAGTTGCCAGTAATGGAATGTAATGCCCTATTAAATAGTAGAGAATTAGAAAGTGCATGTCAATTGATATGCAAACAGAGTTTAAATGTTAAATTGTCGATAAATACAATAATGAGATTTGTATAACTATACGCATAACTAATAAGCAATAAGCAACTGAAATTCAGTAAGGATAATTTAAACTATCTTATCTCACTGTATTTGCAGTTGTAAATGATTGATAGGTGGCTAATAGCAATACAATGGTCTGCTCAGTTATTCGGAGTAAATACTGAATAAATGCCAATCTATTTAATTCATTAAGCAATCTACCATGGATTACGATATGAATTATTAAAATCTAAGTTGTGGAGTAACAAAATTCAGGGAATCCAATTTGAAAATTTCATCAGTCGCGAAGAAATTCCGCATATCTATTCTAAAAGTTTTATTTTTTCTTTAGGAATCCGGCACTTAAAACATTGTCTTTTAATTCTAAAGAAAAGATGCTAATTTATCGGTTACCTAAAGTGTTAATATGTGGCAACACTAAATTAAATTTTAAAAATTTCAAATCGTTAACACTACCATAGCTCTCGCCTCTACTTATATTGGTACATATCGTTTAGGCTTCTTTTGAAACCAGTTGCGTGGGGAATGCTGCCAGGTATGATGTCATAAAAACGCTGAACTTTCGAAAGTTAAAATAAAGTGCATAGAATAGTCAAAGAATGATGAGACAATCACTTCGAATATACTACCATTTCATTAATTTCTACCCAATTGAGCATTGAGTGCCTCGAGGCAAAGAGATATTTAATATTATATTAAGGGTAGACAGCGAAGTTTTAATGCGTGCATAAGTATGTAACTAATACGAGGGTACTTGCATATATATGAGAAAAATGGCAATAAATTATTTTCGCAATTCAATTAAACTTAAAACTACACTACACATGCAGTATATTTCATATTAATAAGCCTTAGGGGCCCCAACCAGTGTAAATATTATAAATATTCACATAATAACCGCATGCTATATATGTGTATATGTGCAAGAGAAGAAACAGTAGCATAGAAATGAATTTGTATTGCAATTATGAAAACATCAAGTGGCATCACAATTATGCTCAGCTAATGCACAAATGAATTACTCGATTTCCCATCAGGCAGTTGTTGAGGTTCTGGCAAGCTAAAAATACCCGGCTCGTCGCAGCTGGCGAGTATGGCAAGCAAAGCACCTTACAACGGCGTCACACAACATTTGCCACCATGCCGGTGTGCCGGTGTGCTGTTGTTGCAACCAAGTGAAACGCAGGAATTTTCTCAGCCCACATAAGAGCGACAGCAGCCCCTGCAACAACACACACACACACACACACACAACCACATAAAGAAAGCGAGAAAGAAGCCGAAGCAGAAGCGGAAAATGCAGCAAGTCAATCAACTTCTCAGCCAGTGGGCGCTTACGGAGCGAATAAGGAAAGGTATTTAGATGTGGCAGTGGCGGCAAGTGTGGGCTTGAGGGCTGCCTGTCTGGTGGTTCGCTCGCTTGAATTGTTGCGGAGCAAAAGTGTACGCCTATTAGTTGGCACCGCTGACAGACATGCTTGCGCTTATGTATGCCGGTGTGCGTGTGTGTGTGTGCGTGTGCGTGTGTGTGTGTGTGAGCGTGCGTGTGAGTGAGTGAGTGAGTGAGTGCGTTCACTCGCCGATCAAATCAACAACGCAATCTTAATGAAGGCAATAATTTAGGGCCAAATGCGAAATTCCCTATGAGACGCCAGCGAAGCGTTGATAAATGTGCAGTAACAAAAAATAAAACAAACAACAGCGCGCCATACTCAATGTTGAACGCAGTCGGCGAGTGATTGAGGTGCTGGCAGTGGAGGTGATGTCGTGGCAAACCTACACGCTGAGTAATAATCTTGCGGAAATTAAACGAGTAATGAAGAAATTGCTTGTGGTTTCGGATAAATAGCGGTATTTTGTGCGCTATAAGGGTATATTTATATTTTGATATAGTACAAAATTTTATTCCGAGTTCAAAAATCCAACAAAGTGATGAGTGTCGGCAAACAACTTTTCTAAGCTCAACTGCTATTGGAAGTTGGATATTTGCTGTGACGTCATCGTTGTTTTCTCGCAGTGTACGCATCTGCACCCATTTGCGTGGTGGCAAGTTTCATTTGCATCAGCCACGTGTGTGAAGGTGCATGAATGTGCATGAATGTGATAAATTTGCCGCGACGATGCTGCTGAATTTAGCTTTGCCACCGCTTTTTGTCGCTTGTGTTGTTGTTGTTGTGTTGTGTTTTTGTGATCAACGCACAGCGATTTGCTTCAATAATTTGAATACTTTGCTGAAAATGTGTTGCCGACAGACGTGGCAACTGCCGCACCAGCACATTTCCACACACACACGCACACACACACACACACACACACACTAAAAGACACATACGGGCGTGAATATGCAAATGCAAGCAGATTGTGTATGCAGACAGACTGGCAGACGAATGCAACAAAAGCAACAATATTCGAGTAAGTGGAGTTGTTTGTATGTTTGTGAGTATGTAAGTATGTTAGCGGCGGCCAGCAACAAGAAATAACAAAAACGTCTTGCCTTCCCTTTAGCCAACAAATGCAACAACTTTAAAGCGCTGCTTTGGTGTGTACGTGTGTGTGTGTGTTCACCTTTACTGCAAGACTCATGAGTGCAATTTAAATAAATTAATTAGTTTGTATTTTTAGTTTAAGTAAAAAATTAATTCCATTCACTCCTGGCCGATGGCTGATGGCTGATAGCTGCCGGCCGATGGCGCTGCCCTGCTGACTGAATTCGGGGCAAAAAGTGGCCGAGTGGTGGAGTCTGAAAGTTGTAAATTGCCGCAGTCAGCGGAGTGTCTGTCAGGCAACTCGTCATGTGGCAAGCACAAAAGGCAGCCGCACAAAGTGAAAGTGAAAAGGCTTGTATGCAAATAAATGTTGTAATTACTCATTATGCCACTGTGTAAATGTGCCTGCGTCTATGTGTATGTATGTGTGTGGGAGAGCGCGTGGGTGAATGAAGCATGCATGAAATGCGGAGTTTGTTGGAATTTACTTTTTATTTTAATGCTAAATGAAGCCAATGAATGCAAGACAAAGCGCTGCTGAAGAGTTGACTCCATTTGATGTTGTTTGTATGTTTGTATGTATGTATGTATTTATGGAATATAAGTATGTAAATACTTGTGGACGCTGCTCTATAAATACAGTAGAGTAATTTTAATGGTATTAAAGAAGTATATGGAAAATTGTCTTTAAAAACGGCATACATTTTTAAAATTTTAATAGAACAAGGTACATTTTTCTATAAATTATAAGCACAAATATTTTTCAAAGAAGTAGTAAAGATTTTATAATTTATATTTTTAGGTAAAGACTCTGCTAAAATTGTTTTAGGGCTCAAATAGACAAAAAATAATTTTTGGACACACATTTTTCCCGATTATTTTTGTAAATTTTATATAAATAGTATATATAAATAGCAGTTTGAGGAAAGTATGTATATATGTTTATGTCTTTAATTTAATAAATAATTACTCTTTTGCTACGACAATGCTAATGACAAATCGTATGTTTTGCTCAAATGCTTTACTCAAATATATTTTAGAAATACTTCACATTTACAGTTTATATATTTGTTATATAATATAGGTTGTGTAAACTAAGAAATTTGCATAGAACAAAAAACATTTAAGCATAAATTAAGAAATGCATAGAATGATGTGCAGTCAGGCGTAATAATTTTAACAGTATGAGCCAAAACTATGGCACTTAAGCAAATCGCATATTTTATGGTGGTTGCTAATAAATTCATTTGTCATTTTGTTATTTGATTATTAAATAAAATAGAGATAAGAGTGCACTTAAGTGCTTAATTTAATAGTAGTTCTATGCAAAAACAACTTTTATGTCTGGTGCTATGCATTTTCACTTCCCTCAATTATTACGAGTCCCTTTCCCATCAATATAAATTCGTTGCAGTTTCTTAAAAATATTGTTTCATTTCAAATTACTACAAAATTCACATTTAAAATAAGTGTTTTTAATACTTATTTCTTTGAAAATATCAAAAATTTACCGACATTTATTTTATGGTTTTAAAATTTATTGAAATTTTGTGTTGTCAATTTCGACCAGCAATAATATATACAAATAATTTGTTAAATATTATTGAGATATTGCATCACTTTCACTTTTCCACACTATTTAATTGTCAAAAAGCTGTGCCACAAATACGCAAACACACTAGTTTACAATGGGCGCCATTTTATTGTGCGCATACTTACATACTTGGGCAACTATGCTTATCTATGCAACATGGGATGCTTTTATAATCTATTGTAAATGCGTTTGCAGAAGCATTTGTGCGCATTGCGTGCACTTTCATTTGAATACTAAGTGCCTTTTATCTGACTACTACATATGCGAATTGCCATTTAGGTGCACTCCCCCTTTCACAACACAACACACAAATGCACAATGAACGGAAATTTTACTCTTTCAGCGAGATGCTGTTATATGTGCCCAAAAGTAAGTCAAGAATGCAAGTAAGTGTCTCTTTCTAAATATGTGTATGAATTCTTCAATAAATCTTTTCTGCTTTCTTAAGCAAGTCTCGATGCTAATTCTATGAGTAGAGAAATGTTAGAAAAGTTGCTGAACAGTTTTGGAATACGAAAGGGAAATGCAGCGAAACTGATATGCATACCTTGCCGAAGCGCAGAAAGCAAATAACCATAGCTTTAAGACATGCCCTTCTACAGCTTTGCTATTCTGTACATATTTGCCGCCATTATAGCTGCCAGCTAATTAACGCAATGTCTAAGACTTTAGTTTGCTTAAGACTCAACACGTTCTTCCACAGAAAACAAATCCACAAATCCCGCTGGAGCTTCACGATTTCGCACCACACCGCACCGTCACCAATAAATCATCACCGGCATTCATAAATTCTATAAACGCACACACAAACAAGCGATTGTATGCGGCGTTCTTTTGCTTCTTCTTTTGTGTAGCTAATATTCTTTGCGGCATTGAAATTCCGAAATTCGACGCACCGTTATGCCGTTGCCGCTTTTGCTGCGTGCTCAAGCTGTGCATTTGATTATTGCCAATAAATGCGGCATTAACTTAATCTAATTAGCTGTCACACTTTATTTGTTCGCCTGCTTTTGTCGAACGCTTTGCCGCCACCGAGACTTAACACACATACACACATACACACGCACTCACACAGGGACTAACGGCAGAACAGTAGCGAAATTGCCTTGTATCTATTCATTTACTCAGCCACTTCCACTTGAGCGGCAAAGCCGACAATCGAGCAGCGTCTTTACACACTTGCCTCACGGGAGCAGTGTCCAGACAATTCGCAATTTCATTACATTTTCATTCGGTGTCTATTTACGGCAACTTTATACATTTGGCTTTGCATATCTTTGGGCGCGCATGCTATGAAATTTCAGCTATTCGAATTAAAATGTTGCTGGCTGTCGAAATGATTCATCTGTTCGATTTTTTCCAACCACCGTTGTGTGGCGGTGGGAATGCAACAATTTCGAGTAGCTAAATTAAACATCCCTTAAAGTAGCGGTTACAGCTGTATACTTGCGCACCGTTAGGTACACGCGGTTTCCACATTTAAGGAGTAAACTGCGTTGTTGCGCCACTCACATTAATTTTTCATGGATTTTCCCTTCTGTTTCGGTTTTTCCTGCTTGTGCTTATTCGATCTTTTGCACCTTACGCTACGCTTTCGCTCGCCCAGTTGCCCTTCTCTTCTGTGTATATTTCACTCCATTAAATCCCCTTTTACCGTCGAATCGTAATTTTGTGCATTGTTAGTAATCGCACGTAAGACACCCTGGAGAATAGTAATTTCGTATCCTCTAATAATTCTGGTATCTTCTCTGGCATTTCAGCTGCGAGGGCTACAGCGCAAGTTCATTCGACACAGCCATTAAGGTGTGCTGCTGCAATCTTTTCGCACTTCTTCGTTGGACACAGTCATCAGTTACCTGCTAAAACTCGATTTCTTCGCATTTCGCATTCCCTTTGTTTGCTTTTGCCCTTCTTCTTACAGCTCGTCGGTATGAATATACCGAATACATTTTTGTATTTGGACAACTATTGCTTTAAAGATTCGCCGCATCTTGCTCTTTCTTAAAAAAGGAAATCCATATTGGAAAACATTGGAACATAATTCGATCATGCCTATGCCTGCGATTTCAACAGTGAAGTTGGCTTAGAAATTCAGAAAATAATTCAGAAAGCTGTCAGAAGTATTAGAAAAATTTGTATATAATATCTCTCGTTCTCAATTTCATATATGTTCGGACGATGTACTTTCAGTGATGGTTATATATTTAAAAAAGTACATATGAAATTTTTACCCAATTAAAAAAAAATTTTTTTTCCATATAAAGTTCCCTTAACAATATTTAGTACAAGTTGATTAGCCATTTCACCATTTTGTAAATATTAATCTTCATAAACGGGTATTTGCCTAAATTATTGAAAGTGTTGCCTACAGTTCGGCGCGAAGAAGAAAAAATGTCGACCACAAAATCTTTGCCTTTCAACTCAATAAAAATTATACTTCAATTTCAATATTCCATTTGTTATTGAATATTGAGAAAGCAAGTACTTACAGCCACTTTTTAGACGACTGTATACGTTGCCATATTGAAAAATATCGATTTATTTATTATATTGTACGAGCAAGTATACCATTATTTGATTATGATAACGTTAAAAACATCAATAGGTTTTATGGAAACTTTATTCAACAACTAAATAAGCCGTTATATACGGAATATATAAATATCATTTCTTTCGGCAAAGTGCGAGTTAATAATAAATACAGCGACAGCCGCAAGGTAAAGAAAAACAATTATTTACATTTCAAATTGCAAAATATTAACTTCGTTTGTGCGAAATGAATTCGGAAAATAAATTCCAATATTTATTTGTAACAAATGCACGTTAGCTGTTAACTGTTAGTCCAGACGAAATCCATTTGATACATGAAATTTCTCCGAAATGGAAAATAATATTTGAGAATTTAATTTATTTTAACGAATATAACCACACATTCGCCTCGAGCAGAGAACTGTAACACAAGATTTGCATAAGTTAATTATAAATATGCAGAGGAAAATACAAGCGCACACGCAAACATTCCCACATAAAGGGGAGCGTAGAGCAAACGAATGAATGACTGCTTGAAGAATTGCGCTAATATTTGGTGGTGTAAAATTGTAAATTGGCAATAAGTGGGTTTTCCCCTCAATTTCTTGCAAGTGAAAAGTTTTTTCGTTTTTTCTTTTTTTTGTTCAGAAATTAAATTTGCAAATGTTTTAAAATGAACAAACGGGCTCGAAATTGATTGGCGTAATTCAAAATTTTACATACGTTTCGAGGTTACGGTCCCGTATCAGAGTTGCTTTCTAACTATACACTGCAGCAAGTTGCCGATTTGGCGACGCTGCGAGAAAGCGACTTCGTTTCTCTGGGAAACCTTGTTATAAACACGGCTTTTATAGCATCTAGATCACAGCGCCACCTAGCGGACAAAGCTTTAGCTATTTCGTTGTCAAAAAAGAACTTAAAGTGTGATACTGCTTTCGTTTAGTTTCTGGTATAAGGACTCGAAAACTTCATTTGTCACGGAAACTTTAATATAAAAACGCTTTTTAGAGCATCTGAATCACAGCTCTACCTAGCTAGATTTGCAAAAGTAATTTTCGTTTTATCGAAAATATATGCTGTAAATTTTGTAGATAACAAAGTTTCGCCACAAATTAGGAATTTTTTAACATGTCGACGGAGTTCTTGGTTCGAGTAAGGCAGAGTGAGATTCTTCGACTGAAATCTGAACTAACCTATATATATAAGGGAACTTGACCTATTCATAAATGTTCTAAATTTGATTATGTTGACAATTGAATGCAGTCACGTCCTTGCTAATTTTACGTGAACTGTTCGGTTTTCGCGCCCCGCCCCGCATCGCGTCTGACACGTCGAGCAGTTTGGCAGCAGCGTGTTCAACAAGAATTACAAAAAACCGACAGTTTGCCTTCATTACAGCCGAAAAGAAAATAAAAATTGCGTATAATTAACAACAAAAAAAAAAAAGAATTGTTGCAACGTGTAAACAGAGTTGCCACATTGGTTTTGCGAAAAATCGCTTGCGTCAGCGTATGCTTTAATTTTTAAGCGAATTTTAATTTAAAATTAATTTTCTGTTATTTGCACGGCGTTCTTTGGACGAGCACACACACTGCTCCGCTGCTCGCATGCGCCTCTGCTGCACCGTGAGGCGGGTGCAGGAGCAGGGGCAGGAACTGCATTACGAGTGGCCCGTTGCCGCAACGGCAGCTATGACAACATTGATGCGGCACGCCGGGCCCCGCATGCCAAACGCATGCCAACCGCGCTCCATTCCGGCTTTCAGGCCGCGCAGAGCGCACACGCAATGCGACCGCACATCTGTGACGAACGGTGACAGGCAGTCAGGACACGCGGCGGCTCTCAGCGAGTGCAACGTGCATAAATGCCAATGCAAGGCACTCTATGTGCGTGCGTGCGTGCGTACGCGTGTGTGTGTGTGTGTGTGTGTGTTTTTTTTATGGATTCGCCAAAGGAAGGTGTAAATCTTCGAAAGATATTGATGGCCCGTACCAACAATTATGCACGATTCACTGCACGAAAAAGATTGTACAGCGCATACGTGCTAAAGCACCCCCTTGCACTCAAACCTGTGTTTCCCTGCGGAACTACCGTTAGGCTTTCCTTCGCTGGGCAGGTATTACAATTAGTAATGCTCGTTTTTTTGTAGATCCTTACGACGTCTTATCTTATCTTGCAGCTTCTCGGGACTGCGTACTCGGCCTTATAGCAATTTCATCTTCACGGACCTTTTGCATAATATACGTTATTATGCCACATACCGTATCCCATGCAGTCTGGGAGGATAACATATATTGTACAATGTCAATGGAAGATATAGGCAAAATTTTCCCTAGTTTCTCTGAGAGTAGGCGCCTTTCCCTTCGGAATCGAATACAGTTCACCACCAAATGATCTGCCGTTTCGACACTGCTATTTTCGCAGTGCATGCAGTAAGGTGATTCCACATGCTTAAATTTATACAGATAGCCTCTGAAGCATCCATGGCCTGATAAAAACTGGGTAAGATAGTAATTCACTTCGCCGTGATCCCGCATTATCCATTCTTTGATATTAGGTATCAAAGAGTGGGTCCACCTTCCCTTACTTGAGGCATTCCACCTTCTCTGCCATTGACAGTGGCACCTCTCGTCGATTTTAGCGAGTTCTTGTCTATACTGCGTCGATTCTTTAATATGTCGGATGCCATAAATTAATGCACAACGCTCTGCTGCTATGTCAATAGGGAGTCTACCCGAGATAACGTTAATAGCATCGTCTGATACAGTTCTAAACGCACAGCAGGTTCTCAGCGATGCCAATCTGTGTGCTGAAGCAACTCCTCTCATATAGGAACTGTATTTCGTTGCAGGAAGCCAAATTGGTGCTGCATAGAGAATATAATAATGTGTGGGTGTGTGTGTGTGTGTGTGTGTGTGTGTGTGTGTGTGGGTGTGTGTGCTATGCCAACACAATAATTAATAATGCAAGAGTTGTTCGTTTATTTTTGCCTCTTATTTTTCATTTTTTCCAATGAATGTTGGCGAAAATTCCGCAACACAAACAAATGTGCGAATGCAGGCAGTGGTACTCCAGGGCACAGGTGCGTTTGTATGCGTGTGTTAAGGTGCATGTAAGTATGTGCTGTGCTAACGAGTTGACAAGTTTTCAATATTTTTGTGGAACTCTTATTTAATTTTCACTTTTTGCAATTCCACTTTTTTTCGAATTCACACTCTCTATGATATTGCCTGCGTTTTATTTGCATACACACGACGCATTTGTCCATAGGTATGTGGCAGTCCTCATATTCATTGCTGTGGCAGCTGCGTACACTCTATCGCAATTGTCCTTTCACCGTTTCCGACTCGGTTTATGCATGTTGTGGCACCCAGAAGGCGATGTTGCATCCAGTCAATGAGCTTTGGGTTTGCCAACAGTGGGCTTCACTGATATTTTAATCACTAAACAGTTGAAAAACAAAAAAAAAAAAAAATAAAAATATGCCTTGGATGTGATTTCAACAAATTTCGTGCTTAAAAGCAACTCTAAACAAAATTGTCAGTCGAAATATTGATGTTGAGTTGATTTGAAGAGAGTTAAGTTAACTGCACTCGTTATAGGAGATTTGAAGATATTTCGGCCCTAGCGCTAACTGCCGTGTGTGTGATAGGCTCTGACAAGACTAGCTTGAAATGTTGTCAATGGAAATTTTCTGTTTAAAAATCTTAAAACTATAGCATCACTTCTAAGCAAGAAATCTAGCAACAATTTGTGACTCCGAAAATTTCGGAATCCATTGAAAAAGCTTTCAGTTAGAACCGAAGGAAAATAAATGGACCAACCCGGGTTGAGAAACAGAGTGAAGAAATTTTAAATCTGTGAAATTAATACTTCAACTTCTAATGGCCTCAGCTGAAAGCATTTCAAGTACAACTATTCTTAGAAAGACCGCCGTTTGGGCTAAAAGTGATTGGTTAAAGAACTAACCGAAGTTAACCGAATTTACCATTTCATCTATATACCTAAAGGAATGATGCCCTACAGCATACATCTCCTTCGGTGAGCTTTATTGTTGGTTTGAAAGAGCCTAACTCGAAATCCAGCATTTTACGGTTTTTTTTTTTTTTTTTTTTTATTATTTTTCGTAAAATAATACAGTCAACGGAAACACAGTACCCCATTTCGCCCTTCATCAATTACTTCATAGCCACAATTTTACGCAGCATCGGAGAGTGGATATTAAAAAATCACAAAGAGGCAAAGTGTTGCCATTTACATTTTTAATGAGGATGCGGTGCAAAAATAATTATCAACGGAATTGTTTACACAATGCCATGAATATGATGGCACGGGAGTACATGGCGGACATACATACTCGACGCTAACAACGGCGGGGCAACAAACCGTTTTGGAAGTACAGTTAACTTGGCTTTAACTTATAAGAAAAAAGAGGAAACTCTATTTATATTACTTTTTTAAGAAAACATATTAATAAACGAGCGAAATTCGGTGATGGAAAGAAGCTTTATAAAGGTGTGCGATTGCGTGAGAAAGTCTCCCAGAGCACAATAAATGTGTCAGGAATCAATTCAACATGATTATTATAGCGATTAGTATACTGGAAGACAAAGAGCAGAAGTCAAAATCATTTGGTATTGAAGAAAATAATTTTAGAAGCCAAGCTGCACGCTTAACCCATCTGAGGTGGTGATTTTTTGCCTACTCGCACAAATGAAGAAAATTATGTTGTCCCATTTACGATTTTCAAAATCTTAGAACTTTGGCAATTTAAGATTCGTTACACTGAGGTCTTTAATCGCATTAATGACTGGTGCTTTCCCACAGCATACACTTCGGCTACCATGCCGCATCTCGGATACATTTCGCATTTGCAACTCTAATTTGCTATTTTTTACCCATTACCACGATTTTTTCAACACTTCTTTCGTTGCTTTCGAGCAACTTTCATTTCTAGTTCTAGTTAAGGCAGCTTACTTAAACAATTGTGGCATTCAGCAAAAATTTCAGCTTTTCGCCTAAAAGTATACCAAATAGCTGCAAAAAACAATTACGAAGCGCGAATAAATCCGTTGGACCACTGAGCGTGGGGATTCTGAGGTGCGTCTGCAAATGCACTTTTTAAATTTTTGCGCATTTTCTTGCACTACTTTCCAAACTGCGACGCATTGATGCCGACTGCGGTCACAACATTATTTTACCAAATATCTCAGCCACTTTTTCTCCGCTTTAAGTGGCGCTGCTGATGGGGCTTTCGTGCGCGAGCATCAGTGAAATTGCACTTTTCCTCTGGCACTATGTAGGAGAATGTGCAAAGGGGTGTAGAAGGTTGTGTGTTGCGTGTTGCAAGTGGCTGGCTGCAAGCAGCGCTTGTTTGTACAACGCAGAAGCCATGCGGAGTGTTACCACTCGTATCTCTGTCTCCGCTGAGAATGTTAACCCCAATTAGGAACGCAGCAGGAGAGGCGAACGCTGGTAGCATACAAACGTGGGGTCGCAGGAGAGTACACAGTTTCCACTTCCAATGCGTCCCGAACTCATTGCTAGAAACTTTCCTCCACGCGTTGTCGCGTGCACGCATCTACCTTTTGCTCGTTGAGAGACGCAGACGAGCGAGTAGTTAAAATATTTTAAAATTATGCCTGCGGGATAGAAATAATAAGCAACAGGATGTTGCGGCTGCCGAGCAGAACCGCCGTTATTCGTGGGCGCCACACAACGACGCGAAACTAAGCCAACCCGCAATGCGCGGTTAGCAAGACGAGCGCTGTGACTGCAGGCGGGTAGGCGGACAGACGGACAGACGGACATATTCTCACTACAGTGACACGAAGGATGTGGCTGACGGAAGCGGTCGTCAGTGATGGCTTTGCAATTATTGTAGTTCTAACTGTTGTTACCGATGTTGGCGCGGGCGGGCTTTGTTGTAGCTTTATTTTTGGAAGGCATAATAATGAGCGTGTACCGCCCCGCCGCGCTCACCTAACTCATTTGCGTTTTGGCACTGGCGTTTCTTTTTTTGTTGCTTTGTTAGTTAACTTTTCAAAATTCCCACATTAATTGCGATTTTCGGACGCAATGCGCGCGTGTTGCATGCCACATTGGACGGACGGACTGGCGGAAATTTTCGCCTTCCTGTTTGCATAAAACACAAAATGTAAATGTATTTTCAGTGTAATTTGAAGTTTCCGCGCAAATGTGCCAGCGGCTATTGACAACCGCAACGGCTGCGGTGGGTGTTAGAAAGGGTGCGTATGCGCCTCGGAACGCTGAGCTGGTGGAGGTGGACAAATGGCGAAATTAGCACTAGGAAATGCGCGCAAATGCTACAAAACTCGTTAAATTGGGCAGGCTGAAGGCGCCAAAGGTGCGGTAAGCGGGGGCTTGCTGCAGCTGCGGCACTTTATGCTGCTAATAAGAATTGTAGTTGCACATTACGCTTTGGTTGAGGGAAAAGTCCGCCATTTACACAACGCTGCCATATTACTGTGCAAATTATACGGTCGAATTCGAATCAGCTGTGGGAACTTGCGTGCTTTGGAAACGAAAAATGCGATTTTATAATTGCGAGAGATTCAACATTTGACGGGAATAAAATGTCAATTATACATTCGCAGTTATCTACTTTGCCGCGGGGTCAGGTCGGTGTCTGAACGCTGTTGGGTTAAAGGATAAGCAATTACAACAAATGATTCAAAATGATTCAAAAATTACAAATGTTAAAAGGAACTAAATTGCAGTAAGCGAGCGTTAAAGAGTAGTGAGCGAAGTGTGTTAAAGGAGTTCAAAAAGTCACTCAAAGAGCACCATTCTGCTACTAGTCCCATTCTCGAAAAGTTTTGTGAGTAATTAGGGGGCATAACAGCAACCATTTAAAAATGAAAGAGTACCAAAGAGACCGCTCCCAATATAGTCGGTTCAACATTACTAGATTTACTAGCGAATCCCATCTTAGGATAATTTCATTTTCAAAGTGACTACCACCACTAATAAATTCAATGGTCTATTCGGGACAAATATGGTGTATTCGACCCCAAATTTTTACGAAATATTAAAAGCTGGACGGATGCTGTTGTTTTGAAACGATAGAAAAAATATTAATTCTAGAGGTCTTTTGGGAAAGACAATCTTACACTACGACCAAAAAATATCAATAATTAAAAATACGAATATTAACTAAATATGTAGTCCATATTCTAAACTCTATATGAAATATTACAAATATACGTATTAGATACATTAAAAATTACTCTTTAATAATATACCCGCATTTTCATATACTGTATACACTCATTAAACGTTTATTTATATAACTTACAAATTTGTGGTTTACATATGGCAAACTCATTCGATCACCCCTCAATGAAACCGCACCGCAACCAGCACCAGCACCAGCACCAACACCAGCCCAACGACAGTCAATCCATCCGACGCGTGTACGAAACGCCCACAACAACACCTTCCCGGCCGACCAGCGTCGCCACAAAGTGAAAAGTCCAACAGCTGCAGCTGATCGTTGGTCAACGGTGGCTAACTGGCTATTGTCGCTTCTAACTGTATAATTGGTGTAATTTTCCAATTACGCCATGACAAAGCGTCAACGACACTTTAGCAGCCTATAGAACACATACGCTTGCGAAGTGTGAACAAGATATGAATTAATCAACTGACAATTGGAATCGAATGAATGCACCGTAGTTACCCGGAGACAGAAAAAATGGAGTAGAGTTTCCTTCACTTTTATGGAATGAATAATTTAATGAGGGTTTTAGTTCTCGAATATACTTTTTTAGGTAGCAAAGGTATTGAAAGTAATATTCAAAGATTAGTGGGCAGGCTTATTTCTCCACGAAATCGATTATTCCACATAAGACAGATCTTTGCTCATTCAATTAATATCTTTCGAAAGAATCATCCAGAGCCGCACGATTTTTTATTATTATGCAATACATAATTGAAATTCAACCCTATATAGAGAGATCTATTTCCTGACATCTTCTCAGATATGGGTAAATATAATCAAAATTACGCTTTAATTGGTTCGTCCAAAAGAGTATTCCCTCATCTTCGACCAATTCGCCCTTTTACCCAATTCTCAACATCCTAATGACGGCGTCTGACTCTAAGCGAGACGAATCAAACACGAATGTTGAAGCAAAGATCTACTAACTGATTATACCTCACTTTAGCCCCTTGGTGATCATATTTTCAATCCCCATAGGGATCACTTTTCGAGCTGCTCCATAGACACCACTGAAAATCAATCAAATAAGAGATCATGCTGATGATGATGTTTTAAAAACTTGAGTTCGTTGGAACTCAAATTACACTTCATATTTAGAGCTTCAGAAGATTTTAAAGAGTACATAATTGCCATAATGACAAGTTTAACTAACCAATGTTCTAGTTCCAAAACCATTTAAGGCACTGTTCCACATTCACCATTATTCCGAAATAACTATGCTTTCAAGAAAATTATCTTTTCTTGAGAGATCGACGATCTCCTTTTCCACAGTTTATTTTATGAACCTATAGCAGAAAATCGGTGCTTAATTGCGATTTGTTTAGAGAGTTTTACAATGTGGTAATGAGAACATAATTCGGGGTCATGTAATAATACTCTTACAACAATCTAACGAGCTAACAAGCTATCCAAAATTTGAACAAATATATCACTGCGTATGAAAATACATTCGTTTCTCCGAATGATGTTATGTATATCGAATGATCACGAATGTTCCGGATCCAGTAGCTTAATAGGTTAGATGTGGTGTAAAAAACATAAGATGTTGAGAAGAGTAACAAAACTCATTTGGAAATATTAGACATTAGACAAAAGATAGTGCAATGTTCAGTAAAACTATTTCGCTACTAAGGGTTTCAATTTGCTACCTTCTCCAAGAAAGGTACCGTAGGAAAGGTAATCCATGAAAACCGCATATTTCATTGATATATAAAATTTCCTCTCGGGTTTAATAAACCAATGTTCGACACATACTCGTATATTTTCCAATTTTATTTCTTATTGCCTTGAGAATGGCGGTAGCGAGAGATGCGAAGCATGACTGAATTGTGCGACGAACGCTTTTAAAATTGTTGTGAATTATTTTCGGAGATCGCATGCCAGGCTTTCCTTTTGAGCAGTTCAGAGCCGCAGCTTTATGCCAATTTACGAAAATCAAACATTGCGTGTCACAAAAATCTCTGATACCTTGAGGTATATATGTCTTAACCGCGTATGATAACTACAAATAATACAATATTGCTTACCAAATGTAAGTAAAACTTGCAAATGCACCGAAAATGGAAACACAAGGAAGAAATTCATCGGCGAAATGGAGAAGTTAAAGTTGTGGATTGGTTTTCACCAAACTAGAACATTGTAAGTATTCAATTGGCTGCAACGCTTCTTTTCCCTTGCTGATTGCCATATAAAGAATAAAAAAAAAGCCAAGCCAAGATTCTTATGCTTCTTTTAGTCTAGAAGCTATTGCACGAATGATTGAAAACCATTCTACGCTACATTAATCATCGAATCGTCTGCAATTTCGCAGCGACGAGTGGCGACTGCTGTCCATTTCAAGCAATTTCTGCTTCCCATTTTGTACACTTTCCTGCAAATCCAGTGTTTTGGATAACAGAAAACCAACGATAACATAAAATTGCTCAAGTAATTGCCGGGAATGAGAAATAGCGGACAGATGGTTGAGTGTTGAATACACCAAGGGACACCATGGGACAGCAGAGGACACCATGGGACAGCAGAGGACTCGAAAGGACGCGAGAGCTGAAATGATATCCTGTTTTCAATCATTATTATTTGTGTATTGAACTCGTCTATCGAGCAGCCATTTCATTTTGGAATTTTTTTGGTTTTTGTCGATTTTTCTTGTTTATTAAGAAGCCCAAATCGAGCGATGAGGGAAAATTGAAATTTTCGTATACCGAAATTAGTGTGAATTGCAGACTTCGTTTGACTGAAGACAATCAATTTTCAATGCGCAGCTTGACTGCCTATCAACACTTCATTGCCGATAATTATCGCACATTGTCGATTGATTGCAGTATCCATTAAAATGCCAGGCGTAAATTTTTCATATTGCTAACTGCGACTAATCGCGGCGTTCGGCAATGGCACTGCGAAGTGTCACAAGCCGCTGCCAGCCACTCTGTCACTTAATGAAAAATTCTTGGCAACTCTCGCGAAGTTATTTTGCGTTTCAACTCGGTGGCGGCACTGCGCGAAGCCGGAGCAACAATTTACTTTCGAAAGCGTTGGCAACATCATTAGTACGTAGCAGACAGTGCGAATGAGAGAGGGAGAGAGAGAGCGTATAGTAAAAGAAGAACTACGATCAAAAAAATCGCACTCGGCGTCACATTGATTCGCATTTGCCATTTTTCCTTCACGGCGACTTTTCCTGGCGCTCAACCGATGTTGTTCTATGGCACGTATTGTTTCTTATTGTTGTTGACTGCTCTTCCGAATTTGTTGCATTCACACTGACTACCGCCCGTCCAGCGACCCGCAAGTAGCACAAAGTCATTGCCTTGCTGCCAACCGTTATTGACTGTATAATGGCGATGCCTAAAATTCCTTTAGTCCATTTTACAAACGAGGAGCACCAAACGGCACAGATATGCGCGGAGCCGCGCAGAGAGAAGAGCATGGACGGTTGTTGAATGAAGTGGAATTTCAAATTCTTACAGTTAGAATAAATGAAAAATGCCTCCTCTAAAAGCCGGATAATTGGAATATCGGGATTTCGGCATTGTCTCTGCTTAATTGCCAACATTATGGAATTTTTGCTGTTCTTTAAGCGCGAACTGGTCGCTTGGCAGCCTGTTGGCATGTGCCGTGTGGGACATCAATTAAATATTCACTTCGAATTTATCGGATGAAATTAAGAGGGTCACTTATCATTTCGGTAGTTGGAATAAATAAAGTTTAGAACTTCCACAATTCCTTGGTGGTGTAGAAAGAGTGGTGGGTTGTTTGTTTTTGAGATTGATGATTAAGTTTCTATTTGGAAAACAGTTTCTCTCTATCAGGCCCTTACTTTGTGCCAATTTCTAGGCTATATTTCGAAAAGTTAAAATAGTTATATTAGATGCTTCATCCAGATCAAGATCAGGATTATGAGGTCTATAAAACAATTGCAATATGTATTGTGCTCCGACTTCAAAGGTCTAGTGAGGGCAGCTATTTGAAAAAAAGTCATTTGTAGTAGGGTTTCTTGGAATTTTTGGGATACATTTTTAGATATAAGGAGCATAATAGCGTTAGTATCAAGTTCAGTAGTACCGGTAACTCGAGTTTAAGATTTAGAGTTTTAACAAATGCTGAGTTTTGAGTACTGACAACTATTGCTCTCTTTGGGGTATCTAATTATACTCTCGCAACATGTCACAACAGAGTATATTAGTTTTGTTCACCTAACGTTTGTTTTGTAACACCTAAAACTAATCGAGATAGATATAGTTACATATATATAACTGATCAGAATGACGAGACGAATTAAATTCCGAGTGACACTCTGTCCGTCCGTCTGCTCGTGCAAGTGATAACTTGAGTAAAAATTGTGATACACATGCATATATATATATACATATTATATTTAAAGCGGTAGACTATACCATATATATTGTTTAATATATGAGATATCTTAAGGAAATTCGCGGAGTATCTTCCCTGGTTAATATAATGCCCAATAATATATGAGTTATCCTTGTGCTAGAAGGATACCTAGAAGGAGTGCTAGAAGGAGTTATCTCTAGCCGAAATATACTTTAAACTTTATATGTTGGTCAATATGTCTGATATTTTAACGAAATTAAGTGGATATGTTTTCTTAAACTTAATGTGGTTTAGCGCTAAATATAAATGAAATCGGTCTAAATATGTATCCTGTAATATAAGTTAATAAGATACCCATTTTGATTATAATTCATTCACGGTTTCGTCGAAGAATGAATTAGGAACTCTTATTGAACATTTTTAATATAAAGTTTGGCCAGTACCTGAAAGTATTTTTCCATTTTTTGATCTTAGCACCTTGCGAGAGTATAAAATGTTCGATTATACCCGAACTTAGCCCTTCCTTTCTTGTTTTACTTAGTGTTTTCTATACGTATGCATTATAGCACCGCTGAGACACTACTTTTTGACAAAACAGGGTTGTATTTTCGTTTTTTTGAGAAACTTTCAGGAATTTTAAGAGTATGTAATATATGTTGCGATGCCTGACACTTCTTCAGCCCCTGAATATATTAATTTGGCAGTTCGGAAATCGTTTCTTAAGCCTATTCGAGGATGTTAAAAGATCACCTATGAGCTGCGTTTTGACAGGTTTCGACTCTTAGTGGCTATTACATAAGAACTTATAGCCTTAAGATAGAACCAGCCAATATGTTTCATAGATAGTATAAATATCTGTCATTGTCAACCTATGTTGAGTAACCCTTAAGGAAAATTTTTTCTATAAACAGCTCAGCACGTAGTATTTAATGCATCGATCATGAGCATGGAAGCTGAAGAAATAGGACAGATTCGGCGCTAATAGATGAAACTCCTTACACATAATCGCTGCAAATATCTATACCAGATGTTTAAATGAGGTTCTCAAGAAATTTATATTGCGCATCTAGTTTTCATCTGCTAACTGGAGAGTGTCCCATTAACTGACGAACTTAATGAGAAAGCTTTCCTAAGCAGAAATACACTCAGAGGTTAACCAAAGCTTGCCTCGGGCGACTGCTGTCAGATTTCATTGGAAACTGAGATCTAATTAATGTCCTAAGCGAGCCTAACTTACAAGGAAACAGAATTGAGTAGAATTGAGTAGAACAGAATAGAACAATGTGTCCTAAAATATCGTAAAACTAAAATAAGTTATATAATTCATAGTTTTTGCTACTTTTTGTAGATGCATAGGAGGTTGTTAGCGTGCAACTATGCTTATGTGTTGCACATACCAAGTCTAGAAATCCGCAACTATCAAATCGTAAGCAAAAGGATACTCATTTTGTGTTTATCAACCGTTTATTTGGTGTAATTTCATTTCATTGCATTTCATAATCAACAACAGACACAAAGTGATGAGCGCGGACGAGATGTGATGCGGCGCGCAACGTGCAACGAGACATAATGTGTCCGAGCCAGACGCGACCCGACAAGTGGGTGCATGGCTGATGCCGAGCGAGACATATTTTTTTTTTTTTGGCGAAAATGCACGTGCGCACACACATGCACACACACGTATACAAAAAGCCTGGGTCCAATTTTAAAAGAGCACATCAGACAGGCTATGAAACATTAAAAACACACCCTCGAGCGGGGCATACGGGGCATGCGGGCGCAGCGCTCGCATTTGTGCTCGAAAATCTCATTTAGTGAAGTGGCCGATGTTAGGTGGCCAGCTATAAAACCCGTTATAATCCTTTTTGTTTTGCTGCACACTCCTCGCCGTGAGGACGAAAGTGCGCCCAACTGGCCAAAAGTGATTTTGTTTTTGCCTTTGCTTTAACTGTTTATATTTTGGAGCGGATTTTATTGCTCTGCCTTGTCTATGTGCTCCAACACTTCAGCAACAATATGATTGCTGCACATGCACGTACACAGATGTGTGTGTGTGTTTGTGTTTGTGTGTGGCGTGTTGCAAGCATTTTGCCAGCGCGTAAAAATGATTTTCCGCTTCGCAAATTGCATTGTTAGTAATCGGCCAAACTGGCCATTGTGGTTCTACCCAGCAAGTTGTCCAGCCTAGACGGAGGCGGCGGTGGCGGCGGTGGCGGTGGCGCGAAGGCGACCAATATTCAACAATCTGCCACAATTTTCAGCTCAGCTCAGCCATCACTTTCAACAGCCACCCTCGCAAACCGCTGCAACACATTACCCTTTCGCTCATTTTACACTTTCATCTTGCACGCTTTTATATGCGCATCCCGCGCGCTCATCCTGCCAGGCGTGTGTGTAGCACGTGTAGCTTGTATTATGCTTGTGTGCTGGCTGTGTTCGGCAATTGTCTGTTCGTAATCGTTGCTGAAAATCGAATTTCCCGGGCGGACTGATTCGATTTGCCGTTGCAATTTCACGCTGATATTGCAAAGTGGCTGCTGTTAGCTGTTGTTGTTGTTGTTGTTGTTGTTGTTGTTGTTGTTGTTGTTGTTGTTGTTGTTGTTGTTGTCGTTTGTATTGGTATTGATATTGTTGCCTTGTATGGTCCACGGCAACATTTAACGGCATATGAAGGTCGCCTACGAATGCGTCTACTATGAAGTGTCTGCATTGGCTCAGTTGCCTCTTTGTGCCGCAAATTGCTTGGCAACATTCTGGCGCGGCCGCTGGTCGGGGATGCAAGTGGAAGCTGTTGGATGGATGATCACACCCGCGCAGTCTGCAGTGAGGTAGGAGCTTATGTTGCATGAATGCTGTGGGGTGCCACACAAACATTGCTCATTTCGCCATTGTCTCATTCACCATCATTCAGCATTTGCACTTGTTGTTGCACTGATTGCAAACACACTGACCAGAAACACACACAAGCAAACCAAATGAACCCGTTACTTTAGTCAGCACGTCTGGGAAAATTGGAAAAAATTTAGTGCGGAAAACATTTAGTGACGAATTAGGCGCTCGCATAGGCAGCTATGCCAACAACAATAGCAATAACAGTGGCAGTGGCAGTGGCAATGGCAATCAGTCGGCGTTTTATGGTCACGGCCGCATATCAGCAAATGCCGCCATTGATAGCGGTTGCAATGTACAGTTGCAGGAGCGCCATTGACGCGGTGGGCACAATAACGGTGGCAATGTGAGATATTGATTGGTTTTGCAGTAGTCACCGTCGCGGCCGCTCCTCGCGTTGCACAGCATAGACGCCAACATCTAACCTTGTTTCCTACTTTTTGTGTGCGGAGACAAACAGTTGCTTACCAGCGCCTTTGCTGACGCGGCAAATAGCATTTTTCTCATTCTCAGTCTCAGACTCAGTCTCGCGCAGACATGTGTTGTGGGCGGACAAGCGCACATATGGACTGCACTTGCACTTGCACTTGTGCACACACACACACACACACACACATTTGTGCACGTTGTTTGTGGCTGTTGCAGCATTCTCCTTGTGGCATTAGAAATGATTTATTTATGCAATTTCTGTTGGATATGCGCTTTTATCGTTCAAAGCGGCGAAACGGCAAGGCTGCAGTTTCACAGTCGTTGGCAACGCTGTGCGAGTAATAAAGTATTATACAAGCGGCAATATCCACTTTGAGGGGGTTCAACACTTGTAAGCTGCTATTTGCTCAGCGCATTCACTCCCGCACTCATACACACACGCACACACACATACACACACACAGAGGTGTTTGGAAATTCATAGCAAATTTGAGCTCTCCGCTCGCTTGCTTGTCGGCTGTCCGCTTGTTGAAAGTGTTTCATCAATTTTTCAACAGCACACGAGTTTCGCTGAGGTCGTTTATTAATCAAAGTCGAAGTTCAGCAAACTGCAACAAGATTGCAGTTTAAATATTTATCGCCAATTGATTAAGACTTTTAGTCTCCTTTCTGCATGAACAGTAAAAGATATTTGTTAGTTTATGTGAAATGTGAATGTATATGAGGGTGTGGCTGCATTGTCACATTAATAGTTCGGCTAGCAGACAAATTCGAGTCAACTGGCTATTTCTGTGTTCAGCGTTAAACTCCACTCAGAAGCACGGAGTTAAAGAACAAATTTTGTTATTCCTCGTCCGAGAGATGTTTATCTCTCGCTTTGCGCTCGCAACAAAAGTTAGCAAGTTAAACTTAGAGTTTCAGAGACACCCAATTGAAAATATTGAGTTCGTACGCACACAACTTTAAACTAAAGATTGTGGTACAACATGAAATTTTTTATAAAATTATTTCATCCGAAGAATCGTCCCTTTTGGAGCTCAATGATGTAGTCATTTTACCTCATGTTCTAGAAAAGAATAGAAAAGAAAAAAAAAAAAGATTTATGGTTATTAGCAAGAGCTAAGTACAGGGTAGTTCAAAAGTCTGTGTGCTTTTCTGGTTCCTGAAAGTTCATTAGCGTTGGGGCATGTGACTCCAGTCGATGAAGTTTCATCTGGAACTCTTGCGGTAGTCGAAAAGGTATTAATAAATATATGCTAACATAGATCTGTAAGGAAACCGGAAAAGTTTTATTGTGTTAGTGAATTGGTTCCACAATAATCTCAACTTGAATGCAATCTGTCATCGTTCTAGCTCCGAACAAAATTAAGTGGCAGAAAAATTATAACCTCAATGTTTTAGTATAGATTATGGTACGGACCTCCAGAGAATCTGAAAAGCGTTCCCAGATGTGGTAAGTTTTGAAATTACAGTAATCCAGTGTTGAAGCATCCAAAAACCGTGCACTTTTCCAAATCTTCTGCAATAGCATCGCCAGCATGGTTAGTAGGAACCATTGATCAATGCTTTCTCCAAATTAGAAGTTTGAGAATATCAGCATTTACTCTATGCTTAAGCGTGGTTTCAGCAATGCGGACCACCCCCTATTCCGTCAACAATTCACTTGTCTCTTGATGAACACACCAGAATTTTGATGTAGATACATTAAAAATCAAGGAGTAGCCTTAAATGGTAGCAATTAAATAAAAATCTACATTTGGACTATTTAAAAGTTCAAAAACATGTAGAGAAATCAATCTCACATTACTTTCCATGTGAATAGTGGACCGGACCACTTAACAAAATATTTAGCCGCTAAGGCGATCAGTACTAAATATGGAAATTTGTTAACTAGATCTCCAAAGCCAGCTAGTCGAAGCCTGCATGCAGCTACTTGGTCATTAGATTGTTAGGAAGACCAGCTCATTAAAAATAAATTGCTATTTTTATATGTAAAAAAATCGACATTTTCAGAACCAGATTCACTCAGGCACGAGAACTTATTAAACACACATAAAAATTGAAAAAATTAAAAAATTAAAAAATGAAAACTTGAGCTTAAATTTATTTCTGATAAATAAATTGGCTTCGCTGTTAAAGCTGACTGGGCTGCGCTTACATAAATATGTATAATTTCAAATGAATTGTTTAACGTGATTAATACGCCATTAAAAAGCACATAAATACAAAACGATCGATTTGAATGGCTGAGATAAGCACATAAAGAAGCACAAACGGCGACTTGTATAATATATGTATGTGTGTATGTAGGTATGGTTGTGTGTGAGCAAGCAAAAAAGGCCAGTAAAAAGGTAAAGAAAAAGAAAAAAGCCTTGAAAATGTGAGAAACATTGTTGCGCATGCGCAGATCATCAATTAAAATGCCAAGCAGCAACTGACACAACACAATGCCGCGATGGGTTTCCCAATTGTTTATTCGCCTTCGATCGCGCTGAAACGCAAGCGCCATGAAATCGGACTAACACAGTTTGAATTGGGAAGAAGGCGGCTAAATGGCTGTGTGTGTGTGTGTGTGTGCGCGTTTAAGTACACAATCAAACAACAGATGCGGAAGACCAAACACTCGGGCATAAATAAGTATATTTTTGTTTTGGAGATGTGGTTTTGTATATGAAGTAGCGGCTGCGGCAACAAATTTATTAAGCGCAGCTCAGATAACGCCGCCGTTCACACAAAAAGCTTCGCAGCGGGTGTGTTTTTTTGTTAGTGGCTTTGTGTGGGAGAGCGCCGATGCAAAGCTGTTGGAAAGCTTCAATAAAGTGAAAAGATAGAAATTAAAAAATTTTTAAAAACAATGGAAATTAAATGAACATGTTGTACATTTCAACGCTGCAACAACAATAAATAATTTGGTGTGCCCCAAATATGGTGAGATGAGCGGCGTGGTGCGTACCAACATATGTATGCGCGATTTAAGATAATGGGTCAGCAGTTATTCAGGTAAAGGCGGACAAAGAGATAGATAAACATGATTATGGCTCTGATTTACAGTTAGACTGCATCCAGCTGTGCGGCACGAACGCGTGCCACCTTGTTGGCATTGCGCTACACAGGAATTCCATTTGAAACACAAAATATTATTATGAAAAAAAGGAAAAAAAGAGAATCAGAAATATTACAGAACTTTCGAACAAGCCGTTGGCGTCTCATATTTTCAAACATTTCAGTTACACTCATGAAAACGTAAAATAACTAAGTGTCTGCTTTTAACAAATAGACTAGAATTCGACTAACTTACAAGATCACCACCATTTTGAACTCTGCACCCTGCACAAGCTCATTTACACCTAAAACACAGCTAAACAGCTCACCCCGAACCTTGCTCGAGTAATTTGATATTTTTCCCAACTTTTGAAGTGTTTATGGCACTTTAAATCAAATATCAAACCGGCGTCATCTGCGCTCCAACACAAATAACAAATGGAGATAACGAAAAAACAATTCACAAATTTTTATTGCCCACAAAACTCTCATTGACAATTCTGCTAGGCGCTGTCACAGCGACAGCAAGAGAAGAGCAAAGCAATAAAAATGACACGAATGTGTTTATGTGGCAGCCAGTTCCACGAAATGCACTTTTAAATGCCTCATAAAGATGCATTGGCGCTGTCACATAACTCGATGTTAATCAGCGCGTGATCGGTTGGAGCTCACACTTCTCGTTTTTGTTGGTAACCAAATACCTGGCCCTTTTGAATTTAAGTGATTGTTTAGTTGGATAAGCAGCGCTAAGGCGCCAAATGTCAGGGGAGCGTTGCATATCGCTTTTCGTTCAAATTTATCGAAAGAAATTTCGAAAGCTTGAATATTTAATAGCAATTCATTTGTGTGTCAGCGCACTTAAGGGGCACAAATGCTAAGTATCTGAAGCATTTCTAAAAAAAGTTTGTCTTTTTTTATACCTACTAATATGCATGCCTTATGTATTAGGAGGATGTAGTACGCAAACTCACTTGAAAAGTAAAATTAAACTGTATATTAGCTCTTTTGAAAGTCAGAAATAAAGAAAGTTTTGTGTTTAACCAACGTTTTGCAGATAAATATTGCAAAGTTAATTTCTTAAATAATGACGTAAATCCATAAGAACTGGTGATTCTCGTCCAACGTATTAACGAATCACGAATAGACGAATTAATCAATTGTTTCCGAACACATTTGCAAAGTAAGAAAGCGGCAAATAGAGAGAACGAATGTTAAATATAATTTAAAAAATATGTTAATTGTTTATTTCGATATTTGGTGAAATCTTTGAAAAATAATTGATTAGTTCGAGAAAAGAAAAATATGGAAGCATTATGCTGAAAATATTGTTGAAGCATAATTCAGATTGGAAATCAATTACTGCAGGCTCTATAAATTTATTAGGCCGGTTTTAAAAATCAAAAGCCGATAACGATGTGCTAAAATCGATAACAATGCAGGCACTATAACAATTAATCGAAAATTGAAAATAAAACAAAATTTATGAACTACTTTGCAAATCGAAAATATCAGACCACAACTTTAAAACACTTTTAGAATATGAAAAACAAGTGCTGCAGGGCTCGATGATTCCATTTAAAGGAAATAAAAAAAAATTTATAAAAGCTTTTTAAAACAGCTTCGAAACATGGCTATGCTCGATTTCTGAAACCGATAACAATATCGACAAAATAAACGATTAATTGAAAATTAAAAAGCAAAAAAAAAACAAAACAAAACAAAATAAGATCTCTTTGAAAATGGAAAACAATAAAAAACCAATACTAAAAATATTATGGATTTTTGAATGAAAATCGGTGGTCTTGAATATCAGCAAACCTTTCGCGATGTATATGAATAGAAAGTTGAGTGAATTTAAAATAAAAGCAAAAAAAACAGTTCCGATCTTTTTCGAAAATCGATAAATGCACTGAAAACATGATTGACTGAGCATTAAGAGATGCAATAGTTAATCCATTGCATCAAAAATCGATAAATATAGTGACATATAATCGGTTTAGCGCAGATTTTATAGTTCAAAATCAAGTTTTTGGCTTAGCTTGGCAACAAATAATATATTACTTTCGATACTTTTTATATCGATAAGTGAAAATTTTGAAAATTTTAAAATAATTTTTTTAATGAATTTCTCCTTTAATGCACAATGCAATAATGCTTAATTTGCCACGCATTTTTAATTAAAAAAAAAAAAAAAATCGCTTGAATATTTATTAACTGCGTAAATTTCGTGTGAAAAGTGGCAAATCAGCAAATATGTTGCTCAATAATTCATGCAAATTAAGAGACACGCGTTCCAGCTCTGAGCCAGAAAAACGGCCGCATTGTCGCTTTTTGCTGCATTCAACAAAAACAATAAAAAAAAAAATATTAAAGTGTTTACTGGCAATAAAAAACTATTTCGAATGAAAATTTACATTGTGAAAAGTTGACAGATAATTGTTGCATATTTATGGGCGCGCAACTTGGTTTCACAATTTGACAAATTAACAGAATTTATAGGGGAATTAAATTAAAGTAGCTGGGAATTTACAAGAAGTTTTGCGCGCATACAGAATCCTAAAGCTCACACACACACACATGCGAGCACAGCAGTTCATTTGTGAACATGTGGCAAGTCGGTGAATACATAAATCCTTGCTGCTTGACGCTGTGACAATTGCGAACTTACAACTTGCAACCGCATAACTGTAAACACACACACACACACACACACACACACGCATTCATATGAAATGAGCGTGCGGTAGTGCAGTAGTGGTGGTGAGCGGTGGTGAGCGACGGCGCAAACACTCGTAAATCATCGCTGGCAACATTGCTTGCCAAAGGTAACAAAGTGATTGGCGATGCGGCGCGGGCGTACGGCTGCAACGGCGGAAACTCACATAAATTGTGGTGCAATGTTAATTTACATTTTAATTGTCATTGGCTTCGCAGCTCATAAATGCCACGAGGCGTTGAAACACCATCTTCCCACATGGGGCTGGCAACAAAATAGCAGCGTTCTTAACGGTGCTTGTCGTTATGTTTGTGGCACGTAGCTGGGGAGCATAAATGCAGAATTATGCAAGTGTGAAAATGAGTGACAGCCCCAGCATATTCGGCGATGAGCAAGCGAAAATTTGCCACAAAATTCAACAGGCAAATGAGTCCCCACACATAATGAACCAAAAAGGCTATTCCGCGTGCGCGCAACGACGACCAAAGCGCGTACAATTATGACATTTGCTATTACTTTTATTATGGAAATGACACACACGCACACTCGCACACACACTCACATACTCAGCAAGACTCACACATATGCATATAGGGGCCGTGCGTCGGGCAGACATAAAAATTTGCGAGCGCTTGGCATTCGTGTTGCATTGCCAGCAGTCAAGGATATTGCACGGAAATTTTTAACTATAAACTCTATTGCAAGTATACATTTGTGTACGCACATGTATACCGTAATTACTCAATGCATATACATACAATGCCACATATTCTGAGGCGTTTACACATTCTTTATGCTACGTGTTTTCTTGCGGAGAATACACCAATTAAAAAGTGTAATTAAAATTTCATAAGGAGTAATTTGTGCCGCATACAAACACAAACACATATTTATATACAAATGCATATATAAGTGCGTGTAGCGACGTATATGCACTTATGCGAGCTTGCTGTTGTAGCTCGGCGGCAGGTACTTCCAAGCGTTCAGCTCAAAGTCATTGTGGCACTTGCGTGAGAAATTAAGTCATCAACCGGTTCATTCAGGCGAAATTATTTTCATTCATACCGAATACACCTGCCGACGTAGTCACATATTTCAGCACACCAGCCGTTGTTTGTTGTTGGAATTGAGTGAAGTAAGTGAAGATATCCTGTACGTAAGACTTAAAATAGTGCGAGTAAATAAATAGCTGGGCGCTCTGAGTGTGTGTATAGTAGGCAAGTAGTCAAGGATTCGAAACCTATAACGCACATGAAAATGTATTACTTCTTCTAAAATATAGCCAAGAGATGCTTTCAGTGTTGTATTTGCAAAATTGTAAGTTCCTGCTGCGAACTAAATCAAGCACGGAATGGAGACAGCATTCTAAACAATCACTGTTAGTACCTTATTGAGTACCGATTTCCGAGCAGGATACCAAGAAATATCCTGAAAGCTTCGCATGATCAAAACAAATGTACGCCTTCATCGGCCAACCTCGAATACCGTTTGCATGAAAACCTCCAGTAAGTATGCATATCTAACCTAAGTTCAAACCGAGAATTCGATCTCATTTTCAACCCGCACTACTTCTAGGCTTCTAACTACCACACTACATAAACAATCGCGTTTAAAGAACTAGGAATGGATCTGGAGCACGTCACTGTTGACAGTTGCAGGAAGCAAAGTGAGAAACGATTGGTGCATTATGGAATGTTCGATGAGAACCAAACAAGTTCTACTATTTTCTATTTTCCGAAAACTTTCAATTTCATTGAAAGTAAACCCTTTTTAAGTGATGAAACACGTTGCTCGGTTGAGAATTCAGGCTATTTCGATGCAGTGGACCCAACTGTCTTCAGATACTCATCTACTCAGACCACCTCTGAGCACGTGGATGCCAGGTGCACTGGAGGAGGAGGAGCAAGCAATGAGGCAAGTTCAAGCTCGAAATCAAATCGAAGCGTATAAGCGGCTGGAACAACTGTTGCACATGTGCCCACACTCTGTCCCCTGAAACCCCAAATTGCCCTACTGCAACGACCATGTGTAGTTAATACTCACATACAGACCCACCATACATATGCATTGGTGTTTAATTAAAAGGCAACAGTTGCTTGTTTTCTTAAGCCTCGAATGCAGCGTTCTGTTTGCTTTAGAATTTTTTAATGGAACTGCTTGCGGCAATGGCGCTGTGGCTCTCAGGCTGAGCGGCTGCGTGAGCTGGCTGTTTGATGTGCGGCTATTTGCATTGTTGTTGGATTTATTGTTGCAACTGCTGTGCGTTAAGCAATAGAACTCGTGTTGCTGCTGGTATTTGCCGCCTGTTCAACGTTCTCGGGTCGTAAAGGCAACCGGCAACCGGCAACCGGCAACTTGCAACGCAGACAATTTCAGAGCGGATGCACAAACACACCGACAAAGGCAGTCTCTTTTTTTTTCAGCGCTGCACACTTATCACGTGCATATCAAAATATTGCTCTTTGATGGAATGCACTACACTTCTGTCGGCTTGCAGCTCTCCGACTTCGGCGTCGGCTCACGAAATTCGCTTGTCGAAACACATCAATCAAGATCATCGGCAGGCTGCTTCTCGTTAAAGCTCGTGTTTATTTATTTTGTCTTTTCCCCCATAATTTAATTAACAAACACACGCTCTCTGCGATATTTCTGTGCTTATGCAGACACATATTATTGCGTCAGGCGGCATGATGTTGCACATATGTTGTGGCATGACTGTCAAGATCACGCCAATTCGGAGGGATTACTTTTGACTTTGCTTTTTTTCACTTTTCCATTTCTTGCTATTTCTGCTTATTTTCATTTTTTTGAGCATGCTGGCAGCACGACAAATGTTGATTGCATCAATTCGTCAAGAATGCAGCTTTAAAATGCTGACTAAAATGATTGGGAAACGAGAATTCAAGACGATTTCTGCAATCAGTATAAGCATCCTAATACTTGTGGAGCATGACACATTGAGGGCCCTAAGCTTTTATGTCGGCCTCATTCTTCTGAGTGGTTTCGTGAGAAGAGCTTTCAAAACAAAGTTTCTGTCGGAGGGTCACGTTCGTTGCACAGGGTCCATCGCTATACAGAAAGCGGGACGCCAAAATTTAGACCAGTATATGCTATAACAGAAATAACTCGAAAAGGGGTTTTTCGTTTTTCAATGAAGCAGTTCATGAACTCCTAATATCAAAATGGCAATATGTATCAATTCTTCTAATTCCGATTGTAACAAAGTATTATATTTCCGAGAAACGCTCCAAATTTCATCTTGCTTTCTCCAGCTTTCTCTAATGTAATTCAAAAAATTTCGAAAAAATTACTCGTGCTCTACTATTAGAAATATTTAAAAACCGAAATATTTTAAATTGTTTTCCCCACACCTCAAAGAACTTTAATATGCTCTATAAAACTCTTTATTTGAAAATGAAAATTATGAAAAAATTCCAATTTTTAAACTCCCTGTGTCCAAAAAGGTTTTGTGAAATGAAATCACTCATCAGTTTCCACTAAATTCACGGCTTTGTTCACGAAATAAATTTACCTTTTTTTGCAAAGTAATTTTTTTGCACAAATCTTCCAATAAATTGACCAAACATTTCATTAAAAATTCAAAATCCTGCACACAGAAGCTTATGAATTTTGGTGTCTACAAAAGCAAATATTTGAATTTTAACCACAACATATGCCATTATTTGAATGATCTGTTGGCAAAAAGAAACCGACAAACACGAAACGAACAAAAACAAAAACAAAAACAAAAACAAACAAACGCACAAAGCGAACAAAGAGCGCGCGAAAAACATTGATTTCCTCTCATAATTTTTTGATTGCCGCCGCTTTGCTGCTATTTGTTTTTGTTTGCCGCTTTGTGAGCGCCAATAAAAGCAACTCTGGCGCGTTTTTTGCTAATATACGCTTAAAACTTTGCCTCCCGCTGTTTTATGAATATTCATTAAATTTGGCGAATTTCGTAAATAATTTCGATTGCCGAAATTGAGCAATTGAGTGTGCACGGCACACAGCAGCGATGCATTTATACCAGCCAACAATAACAACAACAACGGCAACAGCAAAAAATAAAACATATATAATAAGGGCAAAAAGCAATGCGTGCACTTACACAAAAGCGGAGCTTTCAGGCGTCTCAAATGCGAATTTCGCCAACAATCGAAGGCACCACAGAAGTGGCGGGGAATTTAAGATGGATTAACAGTATTTATAAAAACAGCCAATCTGCGGAAAACACCAAAAAAAAAATAAAAAATTTTGCTGCAAATGAAAAAGCTCGATAAGTAGGTTTTCAAGCGCGAAATTCTATGCGTTGCCAAAGTCGAAAATTATTAACGAACGCGAATTGAGTGTCGGCTTTTGTACGAAATTACGATCGACAAGTGGCAGGCGTTGAAAATATTGTTGCTGAGAGAATGAGATGCAGGTGTCATATATGAATGTGTTTCATAATTGAAACTGAAACATTGCATGAACTTAAATATTTTTTTGCTCCAGCAATCATAATTAATTGAAGCAGGGTTTTAGCAATTTCCGAATACTTAGTTATTTTCCAGTAAATACATATATATAGATATATATATATATATATTATAAAAAAATATATTTTTTGCTTTAATTATCGTAAACTAAAATGTTCGGCTGTGCTCGGGAAATATTTGCAGATTAAAATATTTGTTTGCCTAATTTAAAATTGAAATTGTTTGATGAATTTACATGCAGTTTGGATAAGGCTTTAATACTTTGGGTCTTGAATAATTTGATTAAATAACAGAGTTATTCATGTTGACACTATTTAAGGGAAATTTATGCAGTACCAGCATAGTGAAAAATTTACGAGCAACGAGTTGCAAAAACACTACTCGAAAGCTAATTAATGTTCTTCAAAATGCAAGCAATTATGATAAATATCGAAATTATGTTATAGAAATTTGCATAATTCCATTGCAATCACCGCACAACTAACTCAAAGCTTAATTGCCACACTTCGTTAAGCACAACAACAATTGCATTTGCGCCTAAATCCATCGCCTCACTGAGCAAAGTAGATTTGCTAAGCGAAAGAAAATATTCAGGCAATTAAAGCACATTCACAGCTATTTAATAAATAATCCTTTTTAAGTTGATTTAGTTATAATATATTTATGCTAATCCCCACTTAGAGCCTTAAGGTATACAATGCGATGAAGCGGCAGCAACGAATAATTTCAAAGAAGTTGGAAATAACGAAATTATCACACAGAGTGCAATGAATAATTGAGTGGCGCAAGGTTAAGTGAGAAAAATATAAAAGTAAGTACAAAAATTTCCCGATACACTTACACACATACATCACATACACACTTCAAGCGCCAATGCATCGGATAAGAAGTAGAAATTAATCGCTGATTGGACCAACCAACCTCAATAGGCAGCAATACCAGCAACAACAAGAAACAAGCCAGGAAGAAATAATGTTGTGTAGTGACAAAGTATTTTCATATATAGTAATGGTTTAGGTCAAAAACGCTGTGGGGTACGAGATGTAAACTGCTTGGGCCATAATCTGATGAGCTGACAACCAGTTCTAGGCTGGTAACTACAATGGACATATAACATTTGTATAGCTTTTTCAGCGTTGAAACCATTGGAAATAATTTAATCGACACTCTACCTAGTTGAAATACTAGGATTGTAGAAATACTAGGGTTCTAGAAAAGCGCGTTTAGTTAGCAAAGCTGAATATTCAGTATGTGTCCTTCCGTTGGAATACGTTGGCCGATCTATTTTGAACTGAATCTAATTGCAAGATCTCTCTTAATGCTAAAGAAGATTAATTAAAAAATTGTGTAAATTTGGCAAGACTATTTTCAGATTGACGCCAGTATATACATTATCTCCCATTTAAGCTGCCACCTTTAGAGAACAAATTCTAAATTTACTCTTGCGGAGTACACATGCAACATATTGAGAGACTTATTATGCTCTCACCAAAGACCAAGCTAGAGAGAGATTCAAAAAGACCCGTTTCGAGCACAGTTAAGTCGGCGTAAACCGAACAGGCCGGGATTTTTATACGGCCATGAATTTTTTATATCATGTCAGAAAATTATTGGACCACAGAACGTTGGCTGAATGGGGTATTTGATTGTCTTAAATTTTCTAAACGCTTTAAGTGCTTCACTGGAGCTCATGAGCAACTTACTTAGAATAGGGAAGCAAAATTTCTAAAAAAAAAAATGCTAGTCGGGAGAGATAATCTGCTGCTTACTAATGGGAAGGAGAATACGAACTTAATCAGACAAAGTTCCACATTAATGCCACCCAAATCGGTGGCCAGTTGCTGCGCTTGCTGGTTGGGCCCAAAATGGCGGTCGTGCCATAATTATTTATAAATGCGCGTGATTATGAATAACAAATTATGTGCTGTGCTATCGATATATTATAAGTGTATAAGTGCGCGCACACACACAGACGCAAATATTGGCTACAGGCGTCCAGCATATGCTTCACACTCCCGTGCTCGGTGCATTTTTAATGGATGGCAGCTCTAATGAAAGGACATTTTCTGGTTATACAATTACGCTAAAATAAAATAATTAATTTTATTGATTTAATGCGACAGTTTGGCGACGCGGATTAGCACCAAATGGGCCAATCAGTGTGTGAAAATGTTGGCGCCAGCGGCGCGGCGCGGTGCGGAATGAGCGTAGTATGCGGCAGCTCATTAACTTGATTGTCGCCGCGAGTGTCAAAGTGAATGTGGGAAAGCGCCACATACCTATGCGGTAGTGAAAGCGAGCAAGAGGATAGAGGCAGCGCTTATAGTGGCAACATCAAGCAAGAACAAAAACAAAAGAAAAACAAAAACAACAAACGAATGATTAAATGGGTAATTGCATGATTGCCTTCCCATTTGAATGGCGCTCACACTCCAACTCCTATTGACACAAGCTAAAACGTGACTACATAAAATACAGTTATAATGAATGCCACATGATTGTATGTATATGTATGTGTGCGTGCATTTACATTTATTTGCAAAAAATCCTTTCTCCAATTTAAGCGCTCATGTCGCAAGTGAGCAAGAATAATGAGCTTTGTATTGAAATATTTAACTAGGAGACAATCGGTGGGGTGTAGAAACGCCTCGCATTTATGCAACGAATGACAAATTACGACGAGTTGCTAGTAGACATAAAGGATTCGCAGACGTTGGCGTAACGCGCGCGAAAGGACACCAACAGCTTAACGTTGACAATCACGATAGTTTAACTGTGAGCTTTATTCATTAATCAGCATAAAATTAGCAGTGATCGCGCGAAATTAAATAGCTGACAAGGAGACTTAAGCATCCGCAGGCAAAGGATTTGCCTATAACTTAAGTTGTGGAGTTGGCGCAGCTAAGGAGGAACGCTATGTCTTGAGACATAGTGAAATATGTGAATTTATTTCATCTTTCGTATTCTTTTGAAATGAAAGTCTGGCTTACAACAACTTTCCTAAACCTTCTGTATTTAAAAAAAATGTATGCCTCTACCTAAAACAACAGCAGCAAGTATTCGGATGAGTGTCTAATACCGAAAAGCATCCGCTAACTGCTTCCATTGTCTACTGCAGTGAGTGAGCTTTCCATATACTTAGATTTGTGTCGATGTGATATCGTCCTTCTACACATACATCCTTTTTCATACATCTCTGATTCGCCCTCCGTCCATGTCGACGAGATCAATCGAAGATTTAATGCGAGCGCTTTAGTTGTGTCTTCCGGCCAAGTGGAGTAGTGTGGTGTTTTTGGGTCAGTAGTTAAAGGCGTTCTTCGGATCTTAAAGTTCGAGAGGGTAAAGTACTGAGTATAGAGATGTATTTGGAAATTGGTGAATCGATGCAACAACTGATGAGGTCAGTCAGTCACAGTCACAAGCAAAATTGGTTCGTAAACCCTTACTTCTTCAGTGTAATATTCTCAACACTATTAGCTGCTAGGAATATGATTCCCTATTGATATTATAATCAAGGACTTGTTCCTTAACTCTCGCAGAGTCTGTCCTAATAGTTGAATAATTATAGTTCTCTGATACCAAACCCTGGATTCCTAGGCTCTTATAATATCATAGTGTATTTTTGTTTTAACTTATTTTAGTAAGGCTTTTTGGCAAGCAACGCACTTATATAACCAACTGTAAAGAACTTTCTTACAAAACAAAAAACATCGAAAGCTTGCAAATCAAAACATTAATAACACCGTTGAGAATTTCGGGTCAGCAACCATTATTGAATGCAATAAAAATGAATGTACAGGCCTGCTGTGACTCCGTTCTAGCGCCGTACCCCTGCCGGGCGGTCGACCGTCCGTTCGCGCCTCCTGCCATCACAATTAAAGCGTACTATATTTCACATCATTAAGGATATGAATTCCAGCGATTAAATCGTTATAGCCACCGCAGCGACAGTTACACTGGCATTATTCAATACCGCAACAAAACAACAACATCAACAGCAACAACAACAATAACCAATAAAAGTATAAATGTAACAGCATGAAAAATCTGGCTCGTTAAAGCCAAAGTGGTGGTGGTGGAGGAGGAGGAGGAGGAGCACGGCAAATGGCGGGTGTTGTCGTGCGCGATGGAGTGGAGGAGGGGATGCAGAGAGTTGCAATGCTCGCGCACAAGAGCCTTTACGGCCGCAGTATTGCGTAAAAATATGCAACGAGTTGTGGCTATTAAAGTTGTGGAATTAATATTGGAGGAGCACGGCGACGGCGACGGACACCGCGACGGACACGGATACAGTAAATGGGCATATAAGTGGGTATATATATGTGTGTGTGTGATAGTTAGCTGTATTTGGTTGCACGGTGCAGGTATATGGGTGGAAATGCAAAATGCAAAAAGCAAAACATAATTATGGCTGCAACAAGCGGCACAGTTATTTATGAAAGCACACCAACACACACACACACACACACACATACACAGGCATGTTGTATATATGCAAGCGAACGGTGATAAAAGTGCAAATATGGATGCAAGTATGCAATGGAATTGATAAAAGCCCGGCCGGCAAACATTGGCGGGTGTCGGATGACCGGATGAACCCCAGCGCTGATGGATAGAAGGGCATGGACGTCATGTTGACAGGCGGTTTAAAGGCATATTGGCCGGCTCAAAGGTACGGCATGTACGGCGCTTAACGGCTCCTGGACGGTACCGTACGGCGCTGCGACCGGTGACCCAAGGAGAAGCGATCTGAATTTGTGCCGTTATTACTTTGCGCACAAACGCACACAAACCCACACATGGGGAGCGTAAACGTTTACGAATTTAAATAAATATCGGAGATATTGCATATCCGTGTGCGTGCGTACGTGTGCGTGTGTGTGTGTGTGCGCTGCATGCCATTCAACTTTCATCGATTCGCTGGCGCCTTTTGAAGTCCACTTTAAGCGCTGCAATGCAGCGCAACGTAATGTTACTGGATAAATACAATAACAAAAGCATTTAATACTCGCACCGAGCGAGCGCTCAGTAAGGCAGGCAATCAATAAACCAAGTGCAACAATTAGCCGCTATGGCAAATGGCATTCATATTAAAGTTGCAATAGAGCTCAGAATGAATCGCCAACCAAGCGCCAATGACATTTGATATTCGCACCCTCACACACAGAAAACGCTGTGTGTGCGTGTGCATGTTGCAAGCATTCTGCGTTTAAGGTCAATGCATGCGCAGCAAAGTCCAATCGGCTTCGCCAACAGAAATTCATAATTAAAGTGCAATAAAAGTGTTGCGCGCCATTGAGCACTTGTCAATCATATAGCTGCGGCAATTCTTGTTGTTGCTCAGTTATGGGTTGTCTTTTTTCTTTTTTGTATCTTTCGAATTTATAAAGTTTTCTGGCGCGGCATTGAATGCTCGAATGCTCGAATGAACGAGCAAATGTGCTCAAGGGCGAAAAAATGCCGTGTGCATCGCTATAAATAGATGAATTATTAAATAAAAAGCTTACAATAATCCCTTTTGAAGGTTATTAGCAAACGCAAAGAATGGAAAAGCATAAAAAATTAGTTTGCACATTTAATTTTGCACTTTTTTCAACATTTCCATAAAACCAAGTGTCTAAAAACCGCATCAGAATGCTGCTCCGAATATTTCGGTAAATGGCACAAATGCGCTAGAGAAGACCAGTCGGGAAATAATGGCTTTTTCCAGCAGTATTGAAAAGCAAGATTATTCAATTAAAACATTGACTGCTTAAATTCGGTTTCAAAGTCTTCTGAAGCCCACAGAACTAGTATTTTCTTTTTTCGAAATTATAAATACTGATGCCATAATTCGCAAAGTGTACGCCCTGCATCATCTGCTTATTAAATAAAATCTGCCATTTTCGGAAAAGTGGTCTCTTAAAGCATAATCAGTTATCTTTGTTTTTCTCCGACAGCAATCATTATACGTGTCCCACAACATTTAGTTCGTCCGGGCACACCACATACCCCAGCATCAAATTGAAAAAATTACATAAGAGTGAATGACTGGAAATGTTGTGGGAACTTCATTTGAGGACTTTTCCTTCAGAATGACGAGCTTTGAGGAGCTTTTAGCTACAGTTCAGCAAGTGAGAAGTGAGTTCCACGGCGAGAGGGGGTGATTAAATAGACAAATCTAGCATTTCGAGAAATTTACGAAGCATCGATGGGTTTTTGGTCTGCACCAAGCGGCTAGCACATCTCGATTTTAGCCCACCTTGCGCTGCCTGCTTCTTGACCTTAAAGCGTCTCTACACGCACATCCACTAAACCAATGCAACCTTTCTGATATCACCTCAACCTTTGTAACTTTTAGGTTGGTTACGGCTTATTAAAGTATTCTTACAGGGTCCCCTAAAATATGCAAGTGTCTTTACCCCAAATATAGTTGTTTTTCACCCATCGCATGCTCATGCATACAATACGAGCATAAGATCATACGAGCATGCCACAAATAGCAGATTTTTTGCTATCTGCTGATTATAGTACGTCGCCCGGCTGTGGCGTTTTTTCGCTCGCTCCACGACGCTGCTGCGCGCCAGCTCCAGCTGCAACTGGAAAAATGCCTGCAATGCGCATTGGTTTGCTGGCTTTATGGCATTTTATGACGGCACATTTCGATACCATTTTTTGGAGATGAAATATCTGCAGACACACACACACACACACACACACATGTGCCCATAGACACGCAGAAGCCGAAAAGCACAAAATATCCATGCACATGTGCCGCACAAAAAGTAAAACCTGCCAGAGACCGCAAGCCACCCGCCACGAGTATTGTGTGGCCGGTTTTTCGCTACTTTCGAAGGGACGTGAATATTTGGCATTGAACTCGCTTCAGCGCATTGTTGTTGGTGGCATGCAGACCGTGTGTGGAATGTGTGGATGCTATTCATGTGTTTGTATGTATGTAGTGGCGCTTTTTTTTTAAATATAATTCGCTTGCTTTTCAGCTTGCCTCGCCGCCCGCCCACTCGCAAATATGCAAATCGGTACATATTTTTGGTTGTAATAAAAGGGATTATGCGTGCGGTGCCGCAGACATTTTTAACGCTTCAGCGACGGCATTAGGACGCCACCCCGACCACCAATAATTCAAGAGGCCGACATTCACGGACAGAAAACTATTTGTTGCTTTTTTTCAATATTTTTAATATTTTCAAATTTTCATTTAAATATGTTGACGCTTACATAGAGTATACATACGTATATGTATTGTACGTACTCGTATGTCCGAGGGTTTACAATTTGCAAATATGATATTTGCTAACGGAATTTTGATTACATAAAATCATGTAACTGTAAAAAAAATATCAAAATTAAAATAACGAATACATACTAACAACAACAACAACAACAACAACAACAACAACAACAACAACAACAACAACATCATCAACAACAACAACAACAACAAGCATTGCAAAATTTAAAATCTAAAGCCTTAGCTCTTCTACTCGTATCTATCAACAATGTTGCATGCTCTCCGCTTTCAGCAAATCTGTACGCTCACATGCCCGCTGATTTAATTTTCTGTTCTAAGATTCGAATAACTGTTATCGAGCCGCATACCTTCACTTTCATTTCCTCGTCTAAGCGATGCTTTTACGATTCGCACACGCGCGTCTACACCGCGGCCGAAGCAACTTGCAACATCTTTGTGGTTCTTGCGATTACTTACCCTCTGCCTTCCCGCCACCACACGGCGGATTGTTGAACATTTTTAGTAGCATCTCATAAAATATGCCAATAAAATGTTAGTATTAATTGTGAATTTACCATATCGTTGGTGAGCACACACACTCATTGTGCTTTGGATCGCGCTTTATGGCCTACAAATGTCGAAATGAGCTTTTATTGTTCCTCAACAGCGTTCAACTGTTGTAAATACTGCGTACGTGTCCTGTGTGGCAACACACTCGTTCGGCCATAAATGCGCAACAAGCCATCCAATTAATTTGCTACATTAAAATTTCCCATCGAAGTGCTTCCCGATCCATCAATCTTTGCGTAGTGGGTTTTATGGCCTCAAGTGGAATTCGACACACCGCCTGCCAGCTAGCGCGCTACACAGCTACACCTGTTTGGAATTGATTCAACGCTATCGTAAAATGTTGCATGCAATCACACAAAACAAATACATTTGCATTTTTACGATTCGCATACTTTGTTTCGTATTTGTATTTGTTGTTTTTTGTTTTTTGTTTTTTTTTTTTTTCCAACATTCGATGGAGATTTGCGTTCGAGCCGCATTTTTCGTTTTCGTCTTTATTACCGTTATATGTAATAAAGTTTGCAAATTGAGAGAAGATCAATCTATATTTCGATGCGATCTATACGCAGGCAAGTTTTTTCTATGAATTCTATGCACACAAGTCAATTTGTCCGAGATTCCATTGAGCTAGGCTTAGACCAATGTTTAAATTACGTTAAATGAAAATCTTCTTTGAAGTGATACCATAAAATTCCACGTCCAGGATACGTCAGGACATTGCGGTCTTAATCGGCCTCTGAAAGTAAAAAAACTCTCTTTAAATACTACAAAATCCCCTTAAGTGAGATCCACTGCACGGAAAGGTTTAGTTTTAGAGTATGTGAATTTCACTTGGCCATTCTTGAAGCCGTTCTCGTGGGTCAAATATTCATACGAAAGCCTCGGGTGACAAATCTATTGTTCAGAGTGTGACACACACACACACGTGCACTTAAGGTCATGAGATCCCATACCTATAGGATAACTGCTAGTATGACCGTTGGGAGAAGATCACTTGAATCATAATTCATTTGAAAGCAAATACAAGTGGTACTAGTGGCAACCATTTTCATTTCACATACATACAACAGAGGCAACACACTTTCGAACAAAAAATTTTGTTCTCCGTTAGGCGAGATATTTAAAAACAAAAAATAAATAAATTTTTTGCATGAATTAAGCATGCGCTGGGAAAGGTCTTTTCTGATTACAGTTAACCCAGCAGTTGTCTAATTTAAAATTCAGTCTTCTACTAATTTTAAATTAACAAATAAAAGGGAATGAAATCTAAACCCATTGTATACAATAACTACAAATAAAAGCAAAAGCTTTCAGTGTATCGCAGAGCCTGTGGCAAAAAGCACGAGCCGGAGAGTGCGGCTTCTACACGAAATCATAATTGGAATTTATTTATACTTCATTTCCGCACATGCACTTTTCTTCAACTCGGCACTGTCTGACGGATCTCGAAATTCAAAGTTAAAAAGGGCAAAACATATACTCACGGGGCGCTGTAAAAATTCACATGTCTGCATTCTGGGAGTTTTATGGACTCGTTCGCGATGCTTTCTTCTTTCCCGCAGCGCGAAACGGCGAGTTGTGTATAATTATCTCATTTACATGCACTCCGAAAACTATAATTCATAATTAAGATCTAACGATGCATAGTTAGTGCCACAAATGGCACGGAGCAATACCTCCCGGCGGCGGAGAAAGAAGAGAGCAAGATTGCATAGGCAACAGCATCATGTGAAGGAATTAAAGTATGTGAAAAGAAGCGGAATGAAGCTGCACACACACACGGGAGTTCGTAAAAATCTGCTAAGAGCGATAAAGTCAGCGGTTGTGTAGAGGGCGCTGTGGCGGGAAGCGGCTGGAGGCTGGAGCGCGCCTCATGTGGCAGTAAATGAACAACAAACGAGAAACAGCAAAGAAAAAGCACAAACGCAGCAGCGACAATGGCAACGGCAACGATAACGGTAACGCCAGCCGGAAGGTGGGTGGACGTGCAGTCGACAAACCAACGCTAACTAAGTCATACTGCCACACAGCGCGCGAGACGCGCACATGCATGCCACCGCTGCCTGTTAATTAAACGAATGAGTGGGTGTGCAACTAAATTGTAAAATGTGAGCGCGCTTTTTTCGCGCAACAAACCAAAAAAAAACAAAAAAAAAAAAAAAACGGAGAAATGCAGAAGAACGAAATGAAATGGAGTGGCACGGGTGCGCACCGACGACCTGGCGCATATTTTCGGTGCAACAAAGCAATGTGCAACACATATGTGAGGTATACACGTGGGGCACGACATCATTGTGCACTTTGCCGGAGCCGTGTGGGGGATAACTGTAGTAGAAGTCGAAGATGTGGCGAAATGCCAGCGAGTTTGCTTGAATATGAAGTCGTAAAATTGGGAGAGAGCACGGAAAAGATTGGCTAGCAGGTGTGTAGCGGTCGCAGCAAAGAAAGGGCCGCAAGAACACAGAAATAAAGTTGTCAGCAGTCAACACTGATTGTAAATGATGACAGCGTTTGCGCGCGCGGGCACGCAGAGCGACGAGTTGTTGGCGCTGGCAATGCCATAAGCCACATGTCAGCTGTCCCACATGTGGGCGGCGCTGTGTAGGTGTGCGCGTATGTGTGTGTGTGTGTGTGTGTGCATATGATGCCGACACTTTTAATTAAGCGTCAAACACGTGACGAACTGGCTGGCAAATGCAGCGAACTCGCGCGCAAACCATTGTTTGGGGCTGCAGTCGAGTTAGCCAGCCAAAAGGCAAACAGCGGGGAGGAAGGGGACGTGGCGAGCTGGCAATTTCGCTGTCGAATTTGAACCGTGCAAATAAAAATTGCAGCAGCCAAGGGACCGACTGATAAACATTGCATACTTTTAGGTATTTTGACGCTCATTAACGGTACATGCACACGCAGAGGTGAATATGTGACTAAACAAAGGAGGAGGAGGGGGAGTGTAAGCGTATGCCGAAAAGTTAAAAGCAGCTACTTCCGGCCTATGATTGCGACTGCGGCTTATAAAACCGAGTTGATTCGAATATAGGGTGCTTGTTGGCGAGCTCATTACATAATAGGGGGAAAATAAGCAGAAAATTTGTCCTCACTCACAGCGCTATTTAATTAAGCTTCTGCAGCTTCTCGCAGCCCTTCAGATATACAAAAATTTTTATGTAAATTCTTCTGTGCGATTTCACGAAAAGTATTTTCGTCATTCTTCAAGACGTCATTCTTTATAGCCCTAATGGTAATAATTTAAACGAATCTTTTCACGACGAGTGTTGAATATTTTTGTAGGGAGAAGAACACAAGTGGGAGTACACCACTTAATTTCTATATTTCTCTCTCTGCAAGAGCCAAACTTACAATTTCCGATCAAATATTGTCAGAAGGACTCTGAGATTTCCGATGATTTCGCGATGGATCAGAGGTATGCCGCGGCAACAGTACACAAAAGGGCGTGATTTGAAGATTTAAGCTGAGTAGATTGCAACAAACAGAGCAGAGTAGGTCCCTTGTGGTTTATACGATCTTAAGTTACATATTTCTTGTATCCGAATGGATTACCTGCTCTCAAAGAGAGCCACTAATCTCACTTCATAACTAACTATTATTTGCTTTTTCGTAACGTCGAATTGCAGTTGAGCTTAGCACCCACTATTTGGGGTTTTTGAACCTGCAAGTGCCGGTGAACGCGAGTACAAGCTGGTAAAGCAGTCGATGCAGCTCGCTGCTTACTGGCGGTTGTGTCCCTTATACATATTCACATGTGAAGCTACACACATACAAATACCAGGCAGTCAGAACCTGTGCGTCAGCTCATTCACAAGTCTGATAAATTCCGATGCTGGTGCGCCCACGCAACCAAATGCTTGCCTCGGAATGCATACACACACACACACACACACACACACACACACACACACACACACACACACACACATATATATATATATATATATATATATATATATACATACATATACACTCAGTTGCTAACTGCGAGTCTGTCTGAAAGTTCACTTGGGCGACCATGGCATCGGTTTTTTTCGTACGCACATTTTTGCAGTTGGCTGATTTTCCCAGTTGTCACTTCGAACGCGCCGCATGCCACATGCCGCATGCAACATGCCACCCATATGCCGTTACGTGAGCAACTAACAGCGCAGCGCAGCGTCGGATGCAGCAAGCGAGGTGCGGAATGGATCCACCATAGTTGGCGTTGCCAATTGTGCACCCCACCCACGCACACACATCCACTCACATAAGCTGGAATACGTCAACGCGATATACTCCCGCATGAATGCGAGTAGGTTAATTGCGTTGCATGCCACTCAACGAATTCAATTGCGATTTTCCTGCGTTTTCATGCTTTTCCAATTAGAAGTACTCCAACAGACCGGCCGACAGCCGCGACGACAGGCGCAACAACCGTCATCAGCGACGTCACACTAGTGCGACGGTTATCATGTCGAAAAATTTTGCTTCTCGCTGCAGCGCCACCTAAGTAGCGGCATATTGTGGCATTGTGCGGCCATGTTGCTATTGCAATGACTATGCGTACACACACACACACACACACACACACACACACACATTGGCATTCCCATGCAATCACAAAATTCGAATGACTTGACACATTGCCGCGTTTTCCTTTCACCGAGTGATTACGAGTCGCAGGGGTTTCATAGTTCCGGTCGCATTCACTTGCTTTAGCGATAGTTGAATTTTTGTTGCAAGCACACACACATACATACGTGAACTAATAAAGGTTTGTATGCGCATTGTTTGGTTTCTTTCAGCGCCTGCTGATGTGTGTGTGCACGCATCCTTTGTGTAATTTTCGCTCTGGCTCAATCACTTTCAAATAGCTTCCGTACAACGACGCCTGGGTGGCTGGTGGTGGCAAGTCTGAATATTCCCTTTTTTGTTGTTTTTGAGTTTTTTTTTTTGGTTTCCCAACTCTTCTTTATCTAGCATTCTCTTAGCTAAATCTTTTTCGCCACAGCCAATCCTTTGATCATGCGTTTCCACTTACTTACACATGCCACACACACGCACACACACACACACACATATATATGTATATATATCGCCGAGTCTTCACAAAGAGTTAATTATGTTGTGTGTGAGAATTTGTGAATTTCCTTGTTGAAATTGGTTTCTTAATTGCATTTGCGCATTTGTGCGACTGTGGCTCCGCCAGTAGTGCAAGTAAAGTGAAGCGGAGCAGAATGGCCACCGGCCACCAGCTGTCGGCTATTCATCGCTATCAGCGCGTGCGGCAGCGAGTTTGTATTTTAGATTGGGCTACTAATTTCAACTTAATTCGCATGACAGCGATCCTTTGCAGGACGACTCCAGCGAGTCGGATGAATCGGATGTGGAGTGGCAAAGCAATCAAAGTGCATTGACTAATTGCAATATGAGAAACGAAGGCAGACTCAGAGAAAGAGACAACGAAAGAGAAAGAGACAACTAAATGCACGAGAACTCCACGTAAATGGCGAGAGGATTGTTCCGGCTAACTGCATAAACGCACGCGCTAGTAAAGTAATGGCCATCAGCTGTACAAAGGCGGAGATTTGGTACATTTACAGCTACAAAATGCAGTTGACATTAATGGTGCCGCGTCTCAAAGCTTCATTCATTAAGGGAACATCACTCAAGCATATTGACAACTGCGAGATTGATGAGTTGAAACGGTTTACTTTCACGTTAACTGCAGCCCTGGTACAAACTTTTGTTCTTTGTGTCTAATGAAGCTAGAAACTGAAGTCCATATTATTTGCTTCCACATGCTCTACACTGATTAATACTGGTTGAAGGCTTATAACGCTTCGTTCCCTTTAAGCAACGCATTATCGCTTGAGTTCATCGCTGACAACAAAAGTTTTAAAATTTTCAATGAAAATGGAAATGCAGCGATCTCAGGGGCTCTATTACATTTCTTAACGTGACGATGCTGAGCCCGGCGTATGAACTTAACAGCAGTAGAACTAGCAGAAGTTCTGACATCTTCTCTTTGAGAACACTCTAAACTCAGGCTCAAATTTTCAGACAGACATGCTCATATCAAAACTATTTAGTTTTGAGTTGAAAGGATCACCTTGAGTAAAGCCAAGTAGACTTTGGGGGAAGCTTTGCCCGACAGAGATCGAACAAACATTTAAACTTGACTTGTATGTATATAGATTACTTCGGGGGCGTCGGGTATATTCTAGAACAAAAAAAAAAACAAAAAACAAGAGTTTGAAATCGATATCTAATACTACCTTGAAAAAGTGCATCAAGATCGCTGATGGCAGGCGTTCAAATTGACTAGGACGCTGAGAATTTTAATAAATCTTTTTTTTTATTTTTTTAATTTTTTTAAATAAAATTGCTTAAATTTTGTTATAAATCCACCCACTTTGAAAACTAATTACATTTTATCCATACATTTTGGCTACGAATGAGTAATAAGTGGAAATAGCCCGAAGTTAGCTGCGGTATCGCGAGAAATTTCTAAGTCTTATTCTCTTCTTCTTCTTTCTTCTATATATGCATCTTCTGCCATTTGATACTCAGTTTGTGTTGTTGCTTTGTATACATATACCACTTTCAATACTGCTACTTAAAAATTTGTGAATTTTATTTCTACTTTGTCTTCATGAAAATTCAATTGATATTAAATTTACTCACCCTCATTCTCATATAGACTCATTCATAGGAAATCGAATACAAACATTTAAAATGCATTGAGAGATGCTTACCTGCAAATAAAAGAAATAAATAAAGAAATGAATTAAATTAAGGAAGTATTGAAAGTATTGAGGAGCTTTATATAGGAATATTGTTATTAAGCCGCATGTTCTACTCAAAAAATATGGCCTTCCACTTTTAATTACGAATAACTTCGTTAGTGCGAATTTCTTGCTAATCTCATGTTGCATTTTAATATTACTTTTAATAGGGCATTCTGCGATTTCTTTTCACCCACAAAACATGGAGGCTCAGCAAAAAAAAGCCACATTGCTCGTACTACTACAAGTAATTATGCCGCTAACCTAACGGTATTCTCTTACACATATGCATATGCATTTGGAATCGGTTTAAACCGACTAGAATGTGAAATTCCCTTTTTGCCCACACTTTCCGCTCTCCACATTTGCTGCATTGCAGCCGAGCATTGTGGCATGCGGCTTGCATGTTTCGCTGAAAAATGAGGGGCAACAGGTTAATTTCTCGCTTGTTCGCGTGTCAGCAGATAAGCAAAAGTAGTCCATGCGCTCGCGATTGAGGCTTGCAAATAAGAGTAATACCCGAATGTTCGAGCGTGAATAGCGGCGAGAGGCGAAACTGTTCGGGAGGGAACATGAGTATAACATTGAGATATGTGAATTGGCATGTGAAATTTCGCAGGAAATTACTTCTGATATGCTAAGTTGGATGTGGATTACATTCATTTCGCATTTTTTCTGCAAATTAAGCCAATTTTTCGCATTTGATTGCAATGGGTTTATTAATGTTGTTTAAATGTTCCTATTCTTTAAAGCCTTGGAAGTTGAGGAAATTGTTTCGTAATTAAATGGGAAACGAATTTTCGAAGCTTGAAGTGTGAGAGATGATTGCGGGAAATGTAAGTTGGTCTACATATTTTATAGATCACACTACTTTTGAATGTATCACGTATCACTGTCGATTCTCGAACCTTTTCCGAGATCTCAGAGGAGATACTACTGAGTACCAAAATTATATACTTATATTCTGAAAGAGTATTGCACATTAAATAGTTTGATAGACTCTTTATGACCTCTTTATATACAAAAGTCAATGCTCTTGTATAAATCACATTTGTTATTCTGAGTTCAGTAATACTTCTTAGGAAACCTATCTTTTGTACACCCGAAGACACTACGTTTTGCTGGCACATGGGAAAGCTTTTGTAGGCTTACTTATTCAAAATTCCTTACTGTGGAAAGCAATATGTAGTTTCACAATGCCTTCAAGAACGGGTTCGATTTTATGAGAGATCTCACATTCGAACAAATTTTTTTCATAAATTACACGGGTTTATAAATATTCTTGCTTTGTAGGGCAATCAAAGCTCCCCAAAAGCTTTACAAAAGCTCTGATCTATACGCCCTTTTCAGTGAGCACCTCTTTTATAGTTTCAAGATAATCAATACTGAGTAACTCCCACACGACTCCGAGCAGTTCCTCTATTGACAGACAGCTCCTCCAGAGACTTGTTGTTAAGCAACTTAGTGCACTTAATTTTCTTTACCGTTATATACAGCTATTTAGTAATTATATATGTAGATACATACATACATATGTAAATACATATGTATACGAACTTCTTTATCCATATTGGATAAACACCGCGTATTAAGAATATTATTAACACTTTATTGGTGCCAATTAGGGAGCTTAATAGTTCATTATACTCCAGCTAGAGAACATACATAAAACATAGACATATATGATTAGTTTTGTACTCCATACAATTGCAGTAATTTGTAGTTACCACAGGAGGTAATAAGGCCACGGCTGAAGTTGATACGCAGTTGACACAGAGGAGCTTGCGAAGGAAGTGCCCTGAGTACATTTCCATATTTCAGGTAAACTCCATCCAAACATATAATCATTAATGTTAAAGACATTATACATATTCACTTTGTACCTCGGCATGTGAGCCCAGCACAAGGGCAATGAAATTTGATATGACGGCCCTGTCAATAGCAAGACATTGCGAGGCTGAGCTCGAAGCTTTCAGTGCATTAGGCTGGGAAATTGTGCGGCTGTTCGTTCCTCTATTTCGGCCGGAATGTGAGACAACAGCTGCAAGTAAGCGTGTTCATAAATTAATCAACTAGCCGAAGTGGATGTCCGACAGCGCCCACATGCTTCATAATATGCCCACGCCGGACGGTGCGCGGACATAATTGACTGATACATTGCGACAGTCGGCAATACCGCAATGCATTAAGGCGACCACACAAACGGCTAAGTAGGCTCGATTGTGTTAAGTCCTGCATGATATTCACCTTCGAGTAGGAAATTAACACCAGACACCGTTGGCAGCTTAATACCAGCAATCAGTCCTGCAGTCAGGCGGTCAGTCAGTCGCTTAAACTGAAGCTAAATTCGGCGCTTAAGACTACGCCTGCACACACAGAGACACGAACAGTCGCTTGATAATGTTTGCGGCTTATTTGCGAGTAATTAGATACTGGTCGCGGGTCATCACAACTTCCGGTTGGCCGGGGTCGGGGTCGGGGTCGGGGGGTCAAATATGGACTCTAAGGCGGATGGGTATGCGAAAACAGCACAATCCCTATATTCCAATCGCAATTCAATCACTCGCATGCCACTATATGACCTTACGCATCGGAGGGTGAGTGTGTGTTTGTGCGCGTTTAAAGGCCGTCCGAAAATGGAATTATGCATTTGATGACATTAACGTTAGCTGGGTGCTACACAAACAACCAGACGCCGACATCGCAATGCTAATTCTCTTGTTTGTTTGTTTTGGCTATGTTATTTGATTGGTTATGTTGCATGCGCATGCATAATGTTGCAGTATATATACAAATTAATTTGTCTATTGTACAAAAATGTGTGTGTGTGTGTGTTGCTGCGCCAAGGCGCTAATTTGCCGCATTTAGGAGTGCTTGCTAAATCATTGTAGCGCGTATGTTGTCCCGCAGCTGCTGCTGGTCTGTAGGAAGTTGCCGCTTGTTGCATGTCTCTCAGGTGCATTGGTGTGCAACATTAATTTATATGCAACATATCAACGGCCATCCCGATATATTACTGTGGCAACAATGATTTATTCCATTTGGGGTTACATGTAGTTTGTTTTTGTTGTTGTTGCAAGCGCCTGAATGCTGCTTGGTGCCGCATATTTGCAGCCAATTAAAAATTAATACTCGCAATTGTGAATGTTGTAACGATGTGGATGAGTTATTGCCGTCGCAGTTGTTGTTGTTGCTGATTTTGTGTTTACAACTTGCCAGTTTTAGAAGTATCTTCTTCCTTGTTCAATAAAAAACACAAAATTACTATGGAGTCTTCACCTTCTGCTAAGGGAATTCGTCTAAGAAGACGTCTAAGAAAAAGTTAGAGCAGTAATTTTTTAGTAAATTTAGACCATTTAAGACGCGTCCGCAATACATAACGGTTAAAAATTTCTACAAAGCTCTTCAGTGCGGAGTTACATTTGCGTGGAAATATGTATGGTTGACTCTTTCGGCTTATTTTCTCGGAAAGTGCCTATTGTCTCCGATTTTATTGTTGTTGTTAGTAAAATGCTTATACCGAATGCTTATGCGCCTCAGCGCTTAGCTAATCACTCGTGAAATGTGCGAATTATGCGAAAGCAGCCATCGTTAAACGCAGGCAGCGCCAAAAAGAACAGTTACTTAATTGCAAACACAAAAATATATGCGTATAACTGTAAGCAGTAAACAAAAATTCACATTTCGTTGGGAGTAGGGGCATTTCGAAAGGGCGCATGGAATGCCAAGCCGAGAGCCGGTGACCATGCAAAAGTTAAATTGGTGGGCGTCTAACGGGGGGGGGTGGTTGCGGCGGTAGCTGCTTTGTTGCAGCTTTAAATGCCACATTGGACTGAATGCTGGGCGCATAATGCGTGCACATGCCAACTACAACAACAAATTAGCGTGCTGTTGCAGGCGAGCGTGTTGCACATAATGGAAATGCCACCGATGCTTTTGAAATTGTTTGTAAATAAATATGCGCTCACAAAGAACTTCGTGCATGTGAGTGTTTGTGTGTGTGTGTGCGTACGTAAAGTACATAAAAATGCCAAAATGTCGCAGCCACAAAATTTATTGCCACACAAACGGGCACAACATTTGCATTCGCAATCCTGTGGCATTGTGTGTTGCATGCTGCATGTCGCATGCCGTTGCAAGCAGCGCACAGTTGTGGCAATTGTGTGGAGCGTGCAGCGCGCTTTATTCGAACATTAGAGTGCGTCGTGCCACGATTTATGCGTGCGCCAGCGTGTGTTTGTGCAGCATCCCAAGTGCTGCGTTGCCATTTAACTGTACATATTGTATGACTTTGACAACTAAATTTTGGCGGAAGCGCATCTCATTGCCGTGTTGTAGCGCTCGCTTGCAACATGTTTTCTTTTTTTATTGCCGAGTATTTCTGTTATTCTCATTCATGGCTTTCACTTTGTAAATAAACTTCAAAGTGTTTGTAAAATATTGCTTTTGAAACTAAAATTAATTCGAAGAAAATTGTGAAAAGGGGAGAAGTAGATATATGTATATTTCATTCACTAGATTTCATATTGCTCCTTAGCAACTTCTAGTTTATGCGCTACAGCTACAACCTTCGCGCAACAGCCGAAATAGCGCTGGCACCAGTCTGACTGATAGACAAGAATAAACCGGTGTAAACTTTCGGATATGAGACGATCCAAGAATATCGCTCTCTGACTCTCTCTCTCTTGGAATATCTTTATTATGGTACTTGTGTCGGGACAGAAGGCGTAATTTGATCCCCACATATCGCTTCATATAAGTAGAGCAGACGAACTTCTTCTACGCATAGATGAAATTTCAAAAAGTCGATCCTCAGTAATCCTACAGGTGTCTTTCTACTGCTCTTCCCCTATGCCGTTATCAAAGAAAAATGCAAGAAAAATTTCCGACTTCACGTTGAAAAAAGGTCTACAGACCTGTATTCAGACCCCGCTCTGGTCAAAAATCAGACGCCTCACACTTTCACCCAATATGAACGAGCACTGAGAGGACATGAACGACCCGGATTCGGATTTAATTCGCAAAAGCCTTACTTTCGGAAAAGTTTTTAATACAAATTGGGCTTGAAGCCTACGACAAGGATTCAATACATCCAGTCTACGTTGTTACCAGAGATCTACATTTTCAAACCGTCTGAAAGGAGTTAGAATTTATTGACTGTGGGAGAGAAAACAGATATGAATCTCAAAATTTAGTTGCTCTCAAAAATGAAAATACCGTAATTTGTTCTAAAAATAATGTAATGAAAAATTAAAAAAGATGATGGCGTCTTAAAAGTCTTTACAAGTCTGCATTCTACGGAACGAATTTGTGTGAGAATTTCGACATTCATGCCAACCTACATCAAAAGCTTTTGAAAATAATTCACATTATCTTTCGATGATAAAAAAAAGTTTGCTGAAACTTGCTGATGATCGATTTAAAGTTCCCTCAAACAGTCTATAAGCTCACATAAGAGCGAAATGTCACTGCTCAAGCGACTGTAGAAACCGCTTGTGTTTCAGCGAGCCCCTAGCCGCTGGCACTTACTTATGGAAAATCTGAATATCCGTCGTTGGCCCCATTCCGAGTAACTAAACCAGTGCGAGGAAATCCTAATTACGAGTACTAAGTAACTAAAAATGCTCCGCTGAATAAGCCGACAAAGCAGACAGCCCGAAACGAACCCGCCACTTTAGCATACACCAGAATCCGTCAACATCAGCAGCGGGACCTGCCTGAGCTAAGTAACAGTGGCAAGCAGCACTTCATCTGCATATTCACTGGCAAACTTCACTGGTAAGTGCATAGTTGAACACCAGCTCGTTTATGCTCGTGCTTTGGCAACAAACACCTCGCCGGGTGCCACAGTGTTTGTCAACGTAGAGCGTAAGTCACCGCTGAGCGTCAGTCTCCGCTAGCGCTTGAGGACAGCGGGAGGTCATGAGTGTGCGTATGTGTGTGTCTGTGTGTGTGTGTGCTGGGAGTGCGGCAGGTTGCACGGATGCATCTTTTCAGCGAAAATAGGCCGCCTAATTAGGACAGTTCAACAAATCAAACATACACACAGACACATGTGAGAGCGTGTATGAATGTGTGGGTAAGCAAAACGACCAAAGTGCAGCAGCAGCGTCATGCCCGGCCGGGAGCATTGAGCATTGCTGTGTGGCGTTGAGGCAACACACACTTGTTTGCTGTAATTAACAGAATATGAAGCGATTAAAACATCAAATGCCTGCACACACACACCCACACATCTTCACATCGCTTGCATGCATGCAGGTATGTATGTGCGTGTGTGTGTGTGTGTGCGTGTCAAAAGGACTAAAAAGTGTGCGGCAAGTTAGAGTCAGCGAGCGTTGGAAATGTTCAAATGAAAGCTGAAAGCATGCTACCCGAAATTAGTAGCAACCAGGCAACAACAACAACCACTGCAATAATAACAACAACCATATAAAAGAAATGTAGTAAATCATTTAAGTGCTAAAACATTACAGTTGCATTTGTATGCCAGTAGCTGGCACAGCTGGTGACAGCGGTCCCGTAGGCGGCACCGTGCTGGCTCTCTCACTCACCACTGGGAGGCCGAGGCCCGCTGCAGCGTACAAGTGGAAAAGTGGAAAATGTCCTCATTTGCATTGCTACGTTTACATTTGCTTAGGCATTCAAACAGGCGCACACATGTGGAGCGCATTTATTTATGCCACGAATGGAAGAGTGTGTGTGTGTGTGTGTGTGTGTGTGTGTTTGTAGCACATAGAGAAGACCAGTATAGCATGTTGCACCGAAAAATTGCTGCTTCTACTTTATTTGCGCAAAATTAAAGTAACAGACGAGTTCGCAAGCAAAACGCTCGTATTTTCCCACATGCGGTCGCCGGGCCGTCAGCAATCTACTCAATCACACACACATGCACACACATATACACATCCATTGAAATTTCCAAAACTGTGAAACAATAGTACTCATACTCATAAGCAAGCGAGCGGTCATCTGACATTGGCTCCGATTCGGACTCTACCTCGGCACCGCTTACTCGACGGGAAATTGTCAACTAACTTCGTCGAAGCCGTCGCTCATAAATCGTGGCACAAACGTGGAACCAGCTTAATGACTATGCCTTACATACAGATGCCGAGACTGGGACCGGGGCCAGTGGTGGCAACTGATGGCGGTTGAGGCCGAAGTCTTTCATACTTACATCCATACATATGTATATGTGTGCTTATCTACATGAGTATTTGAGCAGTGGGGCGGCAGGAGCGAGTAACGGATGTACTCCTGTCAACATTTCAACTCAGCGCCATTTATGACCATTTCAAATGAACGTCATTAAGCTTTATGACGTCCATGCCATGTTAGTTGCCTCGTTTCCTTGATTGCTGCCCGCTACTGTCGTTGTTGCTGTGGCTGTTGCTGTAGCTGTAGGCACCCCGTTATGTCCTCTGACAAGATTATCCATATATTTGCCCAATTTTAGTGCTTGGTGAGCGCTTTAAGCGGGTGATTACTATTCCATAAACATTTGTACGCACACACAGTCACACATGCCACATACTTATGCTTGAACACTAACAAAAATTCATGCAATTTCGTTGAAAGATGTAGCGAATCCCGAACTATTTTAACGATTTTTAAACGCTAATCGGCATTTTTAAATCGGCACTAAATTTCTTTGATGACAAATTCTCAATTAAATATAATTTTTTGCTAATTGCACTTTATAACCATTTTTGACAATTTAGAATACCGTTAATTCGTTCTTATAAGCCTAGCTTGTGAAATATGAAGTCTGATATTTATAAGTTCGATAAGTAATTTAAAAATAAAAATTTATATTATTATACTCCTAGTATGCTCTGCAGTTTTTTTAACGCCTCCAAGAACCCAGATTTCTTTTCGTTTAATTAGGTATTTGGTAAGTTATTTTTTAGGTTATTTTTAAGCCTAGCCTCAAACGAACTTAAACATATGTAATTAATAACGGTATATTTCGTTGGCGAACACTAAACGATGACAATTGAAAGTGGAGAGATGGCATTTCCTCCCAAAACATATAGAAATCCCGAAATCCCGAAATCCCGAAATCCCGAAACCCCGAAATTCATAAAACATTTTAGGCTTTGACGCCTTGATACACTACATACATATGGATTTGCGTGTATGTCTATATGCAAATGCTTGTAAGCCGGTTAAGCCGATCCAAGTCAGTTTGTGTGACATGTAGCTCCTGCTTTTCTGTACTGATTTATCATCCATTTGGTTGGAAAGTTGCATGCGCGTGTGTGTGTGTGTGTGTATATATGTGGTGTAAGAACATATAATAATATGTGTCCAAAAAGTATTCGCTTAATCGGGCAACTTTAAATTTGTGGTTACATCATTTGCGGTGGCCATTCAGAGTTTCGCACAATTCGGGACCACAATCCGAACTCGAAGTAGTTAGTGGAAATTTTAAAGACAAATATATATATATATATATATATATATTTATTGTAGTTATGTCTGGTCCATTTTGCTGAATATGTTCTGAAACTTCATAATTAGGATTGTCATCTTAGACAAATATCGGCACATTTTAAAATAAGAGAGACCTAAAAGCTGCGACTGAGTAAAGAAATAATCGAGAGAGATATAGTCTCCATATAATCTCAATATCATTATCCCGATTACTGGGAAATATTCATCTAGAAAGTCTCTCCGATTTTATAAGAAGCAATACATTATATGGAAGTATAGCCTCTTGTGTGAATTTGATACTTTTAATATATTTCAAGAGATGTGATGTGGCTGCATCTTCAGTAACTATAGCAGTACGGTTTGTAAAAAAGGTAACTTTAACTAAAGAATTAGAATAAAGTGTTATTTAATTATACAAAAAATTAAAATAGCATCCAAAGAGAGTTCTCCACTGATTGAGTATTTTTCATAACTAAAAATCGTAGATTCAACAAGTAATAAGTGTTTTCTAATATTGTACGATCTCTTTGGTTATCGGAACTCGGAAAAAGCGTCACTTTTTCATCTTTTCATCTTTGAGTCGCCTTGCAAAGCAGGGAAAATCAAGCGCCTTCAATCCAATTCCACTTTAGTACGCCTTTATCCCTATCTCCAGTAAATACAGTATTTTACTGCCCCATCGCCGACGATAACGGCTTGTATTATCCGACAAATATGCAACTAGTTCAACTTTTTTGTGGCCGTGTGGCAAAAGAACGACAAATTCAGATAAGATTTGGTTGTTGTTGATATTTTGAAAGATTCTACCATTAGCAGTTTGTTTTATTTAATGTTTTCCTCATGTCAATGGCGTACTTAAAGTCGGCTATATATAGTAAGTCGGCCGCATAAAAAATTACAGCTTTCGACGCAAAACATATGTACTCGTTTATAAATATATCTATTACGATGTGCACTTAACTGTTTGCTTGCCGCAATGTGACATTAATTGACATAAATAAATAATAAACCCTGTTTGCAGAGTCGAAGTGACAACATTTAAACTTTCAAATTGACTGACAAACTAAAGCTCGTGCTCGCTGCTGGTAATGTGTGTTATCTCAAATATATACAAATCCACCTAAATGTACGTATAAATGTGTGTTTAATGCTCGAACACCGCTCGCCAACAGTGACATTTACACAAGAGCGAACCACCGAACCACCGAACCAGCGAACAAGCGAACCAGCGAACGCGTGCCGTCATCGCGTTCACGAAGCTGCGTTAAGGATGGCGAAGGGGATTCTCCTAATTTCCAAATGTGTCAGTTACGAAAATGTTTGTCAACTGTACTGAATGTCAAAATTGTTTAAAGCGCTGGCGTGCGCTGTCACTATGTGAGTACGTACTCACACTGTTTGCCGCTGACAGTGCGCACTCAGCACGAACCATCAATTGGACTCTCATCCTTGGCCGCCTTGCACACAACATTCTTGCGAGATACGTGGGAAGACGCTGACAAGTCGTTGGCAGCGCCAAGGCGTGACAACAACCACACCAACAGGGGACAAGTGCTCGTCCATGTCCGTAGTTGAATGTCCACTCACCGATTGTCGAAAAGTCTTCAAGCCAAGCATTTTGTCCACTTCATGTAGGTAACGCTTGAGTTGGCAACTGCCGATGGTCGTTGGTCGCCTGACAATCGCACAATAGCAATAAATACTTGCTCCACAATGAAGCAGGGTATCCCATTCACACAACTTACAACTTACAACTTGCAACTTCGAATTCGATTTTCGTTTTATTGCCTGGTTTGCACAGTTTCGAGCTTTTTTTCTCATTTTGCCTGAGTTAAAGTTACATTTCATCGGCACTGCTCGCTGTAGTTGCTAAAAACTTGTCAATTTGTTGGCAACTCAAATTAAATTGAATTTGGTATGTGAGCAGAAGTTGCAAGTTCTTCTCGCGCTGCAAATACACTGTATGAGGGAATGTTCGTGCGCAATCCAACAGGAACTTAATTTTATGCTTCTTTAAGCATATGCTAGAGAGAATGACGAAAGGTATTACTGGAACATATAGCTGTACTCGTGCTATAAATACCGAGATAAATTTTGAAGGTGGCAATAGTGGGAAAGAGACTGTTATAAAAGCACTAAATAAAATAGTTCGAATAATTTAATCTGAGGGTCTAATGTATGTCGAAAACAGTAGGTAGTCTCTTTTGAAAGACTGAGCGTTTCAAAGCATTTAAAAAGTTGTACCCAGTGAATTAAATTAGTCAGGAAAGTCTAGTAATAGCAGTATTTTCGTATATTCCTTAGTTAAAATCATTTTCGCTTCCTCTAATAACGGGTCTTGAATATCTTACGAGGTTCACCTTCCCCATATATTTCCTCCTGGGTCGCTTAAGCGGTCGATTGCCAACTGTGCGCTATAAGAAAATGTAAGAAAGTTTTAAAACTTTACAGTGTTGAGCACAAAAAGAACAATGTGTGCTTTAAGTATGAACTTTACGGTAACTCAGCAAATACGAGAACACTGATGCGGCAGCATGAGAGGCTGTCAAGGAAATGATAGCAGGCGATAAAAAGCGAACATTGTTCTGTCATAAATAAGAAACTCCAAAGTATAATTGGACTAATGGAACTTGGGTCGAGTAAAAGAGGCAAGCAATTTTCTTTTTTAACCGAAAATTTTCTTAAGGCAAAGAGCAGTAAAAGTCACACAAATTTCTTATTTAAAACAATTGTACACACAATTAAAAGAAAATGCACATCTGCAAATGTGGCAGCTTAAACGTTAGTACACAAAATTTTACTGTTGCATGCAAAATTTAAAGGTTTCCATTTTTAAAACGAAAACTCTGCTGCATGCAGCTTCCCACTTGACTGGCTCAGGCGCCGTCTTTCAAAAGTCAATTAGGGGTATTGTGTGCAAAAATGATATTTTGACCCTAAGAGAGCCACTGCAATGCAACAGCAGCAGCAGACAGTTTCCACACAGCCGTCCAAAATAACAGCCAGTCATTTGGGACTAAAGCAGATTATTATATGCAAGTGCTGATAACTTGTGGAAAGCAGGCAAGATGCTCTTTTGCTTGCCAAGAAATTTATCATACGAAGACTGACCAACGAATTTCGAAGTTGCAGCAATCCGGCATTGTTGCTTTTATTGCTGGACACGAGCATTTGCTCACAATAAATCATTGTTGCAATTCCTTGCTATTATGTCAGTAAATGACCGCATTACAGAGACTAAACTGAGAAATCGTTGAACTCGAAAGCCAAAGATATAAATTTAAGGCGACAGCAATGAGACAGCGTGGTCCACATTGCGACTATTGTGGGAAAATATGCCAGATTACTGCTACAGACAGCATATAGATAGATAAATTTATTCATATTCTTTTTTTACATACACATATGTCGTTGAATTCGAGTCGAAGGCAGGCTTACAACTTGAAAAGTCAGTTATTATATTTTTTTCAGGTGTGAATTTTTAACCACGTAACAGTACTATTGGAAACAACTATTCCTAAAAGTCAGTTTAATTTCAATTTGGAAGATCGATAGTGTAACCCAAACTCGATTTTTTGGACCATTATGGCGTTTATCATTAAACTTGATTCACGAGTGTAGATTTTATCTTGAAGGCTTCCTAAAATCTTTTTCAATAACATTTTTTTTTACTTTTTATGAAGGTGTTTTCAGAGTTCTTTCCATAAATACTAAGCTGTAAACTTGAGTTTGTACCATAACGCCATATAGCAAGAATAGTATAAACTAATTGATATTTCTTTATAAAATGCATGAAATCGTCTCCATTCAAAAAATATACTTAAAAACTGCATATATATTTAATTTTTATTATATGTATATATTTTTTTTAAGTATCTGATATCACACTTTTTATCTGTAATACAAAATAAATGACCCAATTTCGGTTAACCCACCGCTAGTTTCAAATCCAAACTTATTTAACAACAACAGCGTTTATGCCCTCATTACGCTTGCATTAGATAAATTGCAGTCGGCAAGAGATAGTGTCAGTCCGCACAGAGTGCTCATTGATTCACACTCACCACATTTACCCACACCGTGACGACGCCACCAATAGTGCATAGATACTATCCGTTTTCCTTTGTCCATCGTTTTGGATTCAACTTTCGGACTTTTTACTTTCCCACCTAACTTTAATTAAATAGCAAGCGTAATTAGTTCGCAATTAAATTAATTAAATATGCTGGTGTTTTTCACAAATGAAATTCGTGCTTGGAAACGTTTCACAATTACAATATTTATTACTCTTTTAGTATATACTTTTTTCCTTCCTTTTAATTCGACTTGTTGCATGCATGGGAGTTTTTTACACTTCTCGTTGCATGTTTGAACCTGAGATAACGCTTTTGTCGAATTAAACTAAATATTTGTTTGTTCAATCAATTATTTACCCACTCAATTTGATGAAGCGTGCCCGAAGTTGTCTTTTAAGTGGAAGTAAACGGGTTACATTTAAGTTGAGGCGCGTTTGGAGGCAGTCAATATATATTTGACTAAAGCTTAAATTAACACTAATTGGAGAAAATTAATTATATATAAGTATTTAATTTGCTAGCTTAATTAAAGAAGTTGGCATCGATGAAAAGGAAAAAAGTAAGCGAAACTCATTTTAACATTTCTGTACCGTTTTGTCCAAACCCTTCTGCGAGCCGTCTGTAATTTTTTGAAAATGTGAATATTTTCATGGCCTTAGAAAATATTGTACATTGCGACTTAGCGATATTTCCGTTATTCAAAATGGCATCTTAAACCCTTACTTACTCACTACTCCTTTTGTGAGTTCAAAATTGTTAATTCGTTTTATTGAAATGAAGAGATAAACCAACCCTACGGCGATTCCTAGTGTAATTGTCACGTAGCGCTGATCTTCATTTTTAAAACAACATCTTACTTATAGATTTTCATTCCATTGGAAGAAAGAAAAAGGGATAATACTGCAATGGTACCCATAAGAAATATGTCTTGAATCATACGTCTGTATAACGGTACTGGTATTGGTATTGGATGTAATTGTTTGAAGCTCTGTGTTCTCTCAACTTCAGGAAAGTGAAATATTTTTGGTACCAATTTTGGTGTGTGTACTATATGTGTACATGCAACAAATCTCATGCCTCACAACTATCATCTCTGCCATGAATGGATGATTTATTTACACAGTCGTTTCTCGATACTGCAAACTCCACTGTCTCAATATGTGCTACCAACTTACTGCCTGACCTGGTCAAGGTTGCACGTAAACGTTATAAAATCAGGCATACGACAGAGAAGAAAAAAAGCGAAAGATGGAGAATAAAGCAAACTAAATACAAAAACAAAAATGTCAGCAGCAGGAAACATAAGTAAATGTCTTTTGAGTCTTTTGATCCGTAGGTTGATGGCATAAAAATAAGTGGACAAAGAACTTACTTGTAAATCTGTGGAATAGCAGATAGTGAAAACGGAGACAAAAATACACAACTAGCAGATAGTGCAAGACAGAGTTGGATAGCATCTAAAGGGCTGAGTACGTAAACTGGAACAAGAAGCAGACAAATGAAGACAAGCGCCGAAGGGCGGCGTCATCAGCCGATGAGGATAATCGACTAGCAGTTGACCAAATGGCCATTATATGCGCTTACAAAACACAGGCGATGCATGCATGGGAAACTTAATGACGATGATAAAGTGGATAAAGTGAAGGAGAACAGCAGGTAATAAATTTCATTTCGCCTGATATGGGCAATTAAGGAACAATTTTGCAGTTGAATGAATAATAAATAAATTACCGACACACTTACTCTCGTCACAGGTGAGCAGTGGGGATGGGTGGCGCAAGCTAAGGCGGCGGCGAAAGATAACATCGAAATGTCCATAACAAAAGTACTGTAAAATTGCACACGCATACAAACAGTTGTAGGAGCAATCAAATAACTAAATTTGCAATTTCTGAGGTTATGTGCTAAAATTTTATTCGTGTAGGCGGCGCTATAAATGCGTATGTGTCGATGGAAAGGGGACACTGGAGAGGCGTATATATAGATATGCATAAATATGTGCGTACTCCCGCCAGCTTGAGTGTGAGATATTCATCTGAGTTGGTCTCTCTGTCTGTCTAACTGTTCATGAATTGTATGCTTCGTCCGCATGTGTGTGTGTGTGTGTGTGTGAGCCGTCCCGGTCATTGTCGTCACTCCCAGACGCAATGTCTTTCACCTCATCTTCAAGCAGCAGCAGCCCCCAGAGTATTCACTTTCTACATCTTCACAAGTAGCACACACACACACACACACACACACACACACATGTACGCAGCCAGCCGTCCAACCATGTGAAATAGATATAAATCACAAATTTTGAAGACGGACATTAATTTGCCTTGAAGTTGAAGTTATTGCAATTTCTACTGTTATTGTGGTTTGCTTAGTTGTTGGTGTTCTGCGGATTTTACATAATAAATCAAGCTTAAAACTCAACAGCAACGACGCAGCAGCAGCAGCGGCGGTTGATAGAGCGCCCACATGTTGGCGTCGAATGTCGGATGTTGTCATGCAACATCGTTGTTGCTGTTGTTTTTGTTATATATTAGCTGTTGAAGTTCGTCTGAGCCAGTTCCTGGCTGTTTTTGTTGTGGTTTCATGCAATTTGTATGTGTGTGTATGTGTGTATGTGTGTGAGTGTTGTCATGCTGTTGATGGAATCGTGTGTGATGGAGCGTGATTTCTGCGTCACTGATGCTGTGATTCATAGTAAAGCAATCTCACCGAAGCCATGTTGCTTCAGACATACGCACCCGTACATACCCACAGCGTGTGTCCGTCACAGGTTGAGGTCTGCGGTGAGCCAAAACTTTCATAAATAAATCAATAGCATTTTAATTACCTGATCGATTCGTAAAAAAATCATGTTTAGCAGGTATGAAATAGCTGATGGTTATCTTGTATCAGCGACGGTGCTTTAAAAGACTAATAGCGCATTTGCCACAAACTCGACTACACTCTCGTTTAAGTGTGGGTGTTTGTGAGCAACTGTCTAGCTTTCACTTGGGAAACTGTTAGAATGATCAGTATTGTGGCCTAACACCAATTATTTGTATCTTCAAAAACAAAGAGATTGGTGTTTAAGTTTAGTTAAAGGGAATAGTTTATATGATTAACTCTGTGTTTATCGCATTAATTCGGGTAGAGGATCCTAAGCGTTGCTCGGAGCGAGTGTTACACATGGCTTGTTGCGATGGAAAACACTTTGGCCTTGTGGAGGAGTCTAAAATACGCTGATATGGACTTTGAAAGCTTTAAAAATGGGTTGGAAGGAATCTATTCCACCAAACTATTCTGGATTCTGGGTTTCTATGGCATGTAAGATTTAATAAGTATAATATACTCACCGGTGTCGAATATGGATGCGCTGTCAAGCGTATGCCATCGGTTTCCAACTGTTCGCGCAGCACTAAGTCCAGCTCGTTCGGTGGCGTTTCACATAAAATTTCCATACTACCCGACAAAGAGCTCGGATCGTTCAACATGAAATAAACGGAAGCGGCACCTTTCTCACGCAACTGCCGTATACTCTTCAACAATTTGTGGCGATGCATAGGGTTTTCAACGCCAATAGCATCCAAATCAGGATCACCGACTTGCTTGCAAATCTCTAAATCATCATAGCCATTATCCAGAAAGCTCTCTGCATATTGCGACAGGCCAAGGGCGCGCAGCCACTCGCAAACGATATTACTAACGGCCATTGTGAATGTGGCAAGTTCGAAGGCGAGCGATTAACGTTGTACACACACAGCGCAATGCCACTCGAACAGGTGCCTTGGGAGGTCCGACGCTAATGGCGCGAACTTTTGTACCCGAGTTGTTGGTGTGCGAATTTAGCGTGTATGCAGCAATTAACGCGCTACAAAATGTCGAAACGGGAGCAATTTACGCGCGCGTAATTATTGTTGACGGTTAGTTTGCTCGGTTGGTCGCTACGTTGGTTTGGTTGGTGGGACGCGTGTATAGTACATATATACTCACATATGGCAGCGCGCACTTGGGTTGAAAGCGACGGCGCGGCGCGGCGCGGCTTGTTTCATTGGCACGATAATAACACTTTCTATTATTTATTTCACTAATTTTGCACTTCAATTTTGTAAATTCGTTTATTTTTATTTGTATTGTTGCGCTCTATTGCCGCGCAGTTGCACTATTAGGCGGCAACAGACGTCATTTAACTGCTAAGCGCGCATACACACACATTTACACGCCGGGGCAACTTTTAATGGACATTGGTGGTAAATGTTGCACGGCATGCAATTTCCGCGAAAATATTTTCATTTAACGTTTACCGTCGTGTGGCGCGTCAAGGGGCGGTGTACACGTCGTTTTGGAGCTACTTGATTTTTTATTTTCGCTTTGCGCTTTTCCACTGTTTGAGGAAATCTTTGCTTGCGCGCAAATTCACCTAGGATTTTTCTTGCCCCTTTATTTTTGCTTTTACTGCATAAGTGGCAGTTTAAATCAATTTGGCAGCAAACACTTGAACACACACATTTCTATCGTTAAAATCGCTGCAATTTCACTTAAGCTCCGGCGTACACACACACATGAACACACTAATACTCGTACGTTGGTGCAGGAAGAAAGCGATTTTCGTAGGCGCATTAAGGAACAAATGCCAATTGGCAGTGGTGCTTTCGTAAAACACTTTCAGCTGTTACTGTTGTTGCTTCTTTATAATACTTTCGAACGCGACGTAGCGCTTAGCGTTTTTGCGTTTCGTTGTGTAGAATGCTCGTTATGTGCAACATTAATGACAGCGCCCATAAGATTTTAGGCACACGCGTACAAACATAAAAATTTACAATATTCTTGTTTTTGGTGGCATGTGGCAGGAATGTGTTGCTTTGCCTTAAATGGCATTAAACTCAATGAAGATCCACACTCGGATGGGTGACCTGAAAAACGGCACTCACTGCTCGCGCTACGCTGCGGCACACACATACATGCGAGCATGACGCGGCGACACACGCGTCCAGGCGATTCATTCAATTTCGCACTTTTCTTAATATCTGTATATGTGCGCGCTTGCCAGTCGCGCTCGGTCGCAATAATAATAAAAATAAACATAAAATTATGTAATTGCATAAATAGTTACTTTCCGGGCACGTTTGTCGCGTAATTTCACTGACTGGTTGTTCGTTGTTTTTTGGTATATTTTGGAAGCGTTGTAGAAAGGGTGCTCAAAAACGACTCGCGCACTGATCCTTACATTTGCTCAACACGCCCCGACTGCCATTACAAACACAACCAAACTCTTCAACGGTCGCGGTCTGACTACTGCGTAGGACTGAGAAGATGGCAATGGACGCGTCTCTCACTGCCATTTTCGCTCTAGCACAGGTTCATCTTCAGAGCGTTTCCTCCACCACTCGCTGTTGTTGCCGCTGTCGCTTGCCGGTTTCACTGCAACTGATAATGCTGCCGCTGTGCGGTCAGCTGTCTGCTTGCGCGCCCCGTTTGTGTACACTGCAAGAGAGAGAGAGAGAGAAAGAGAGTTGCGTTTGATTCAGGGGTTGACTTCTTGCACATTCACACAATGAGAATTGAATGTTTTTAAGTGGAAATGAAAAATGCTCTTTTAACCTTTTTTGACAAGGACACAGGCCAACTGCGCCAATCGTCATTGACTTAAATGAATGTAAATTAAAATTTATGCGAAATCAAAAAGTACCAAATTTTCCGGTCAACCAGCAGTGTTAAATTTTACTTCAATCAATTGCTAAGATTGCACATTTCAATAAATTTAAATAAATATGCTGCAGCGCATATTAATAAACACAGTTATGTTCCCAGGCTACTAACAATTGAAGCCAGAGAATTGGTTGACATGCCACAGTGGGTCAGCATTGGACAAAAATTTAACGTTGACGGAGAAAATTGGTGGTATAATACTTTCACAAGAGTTATATAAAAACCAAGAATTGTTTTCTAAGAAGTAGTATTAATAAGTTTTATTTCCTCAAACCTTTTGGACTATTGACTAGATCCTTTGACCCAGAGCTTATGTTTAAGTAGCTACGATACATGTGTTTCTATTTCTTCTCTGCATACATTCTTGATTTTAGTTTCTCATAAGCTTTAGTGTTGAGAAAATAATGTTTCTGCATGAGGTTACCCCAAGTAAAATGTTCTCATAAAAACTTGTGTTGAATATTTTAATCTCCCAACAAACTTCTGCATTTACTTTTTGAGTAAATGGAACTAAAGTTATGCCTCAAAGAGAACTATTCACGTGGGAGCTACCGGATGGTGTAGAACTCGACTAAGATTATTGTGAAATTTTTTAGTTATTCTGACTACGCTTTTCGAGACTCGAAATTGTGTGTTATCATATATAATACTATAGTATATAATCATATAGGGTGAGTCAAATTACGAGCAATTTGAAGTTAAGGGGAATGATGTGAAGAGTTTTAGCTGAAGTCAAAACACCACCCTTCGTCCAAGTCGATTTAAACTACCTAAACCTTTTAACAGAGATATATAGGTGTATTCGTGAGGTCGACGACTGAGTCTCCACATATGGCGACTATCCTAAGAGCAAAAACATCATTTACAAATAAAGTTTTTTATAAACTACATTTTAAGTTTATTAAGTAGCTGACAACAACACCTAAAAACCAGCATTTGAGAATTTATGAAATTTATCTACACTTTTATCACTCTCATAGCACAGCACATCACCCACAAAATTAGGCAGAAAATTCCCAAGAACTAAAAAAATCCATACCAAAAAATCATATCAATATCATCGTTACAATCATCATCTTCATTACAGCAAACAGCCCAGAGCTGCTCCGATATAAACACAAATGTACATACGTGTGTATGGAGAAGAATGCCTCTGAGTTAAAATACATTTGAAAATTCTACAAATAACACCAAAATTAATTAAGTTCATTCATTTCGAGCAGATATAGTGGCGGAAAACTTCAGCGAGTTTCTATTTACATACATATATGGTTATGTTCGCACATACACACATTCAAACAAGCATTTCGAAACATACATACGTACATATATATGTGTATGTACGTTCGCATCATCGCTAACTATTCTAATATTTCCAATGGTGAATAGAACAGCGTACGAGTATCGAAGACTTTTATTGATTTCGATCGCATGCCAGCAGCTCATTGTGACCGAGCAGCGCTCAAATTGCCGAAGCATGTCACTTTTCGAACGTCCAAAGGTGCATCATCACATACTCGTACATAACGGCATTCCCAGAATGTGTGAGTTTGGTTGTATGTGTTACCACCCCCTCGAAGGGGCCAGCAAGCGACTGTGAAGCCTAAACACACGCTACTTTGAATCGTTGAATGTTTGTATGTATGTGTTCATGTGAGGAATCCACATTTGGGCACATTTGGGCACTCGAACCCCGTGCCGTGAGTCCACACGCATTCTGCCACCCGATTTGGTCGTTGTGTGAAAATCACACTTAGCTCAACGCACTGGAGGGGCTTGGCGGTGCGCATGTGGGCATAATTGATAGTATCATTAGTTATGAGGTGTGTGCATGCGCCGAAACTATAACTACACCAATCATTATTGCTGACGCTGAGTCTAAACGCGCGCTCACGAGGCGAGCGTGAGCACATAATAATAAAAATCAATGAGCTCAATTAATTAGCAGAATGCTTGTGAGGAGGTTAACCTTCTACAATAAGAAGTGGAGGTTTTTCGAAAAACGATATATGTATCTCGTAGTATACCGAAATTGCAGTTATGTGGTAAGCTGAGTTCTTTGATCTTTGCTCCATTTATGCAGAATCAAAGGCAGAACCAAATAGAGATTACTCCAGAGCACAGATAGTAGACATAACTCTAGGACAGACTGTTTCGGCCTCAAAATATCGAGGAGCCTCTTTGTGAGAGACCTCTATGGCTTTCTACAAATGTTTTTCTCAGTGAAGCTTGAAACTATTAAAACTATTCACAAACACACAAACCTCGCAGCTGCCAATCAAATTTAAACCCATCGAAATGAAGTGACATTCACAAAATACCAAATTAATTAATGAATTTAATTAAATGACAACTTCAGACTTTTGCAAATAAATTCGCAGTAAATTTTGTCTTATTTCGTGGTTTTCAGGTTTTCAGGTTTGCTGGCACGCTGTTTCAGCGCCACAAAAGCGTTTATGCCACACAAGAGATGCCACGGAGATAATAAAGCTGTGCAACTAGAAACTCGAAAAAAGAATAAAAAATTAAATTGAATTTACGCGACAGCATTAATGTGGTAAACACAAGCGTTGCTTGATAACTCAGTGACTTTTCGAATAACCGTTAATGGGATTTCCAGCTTTCGCATACATAACAAAGTCCATAAATAGTGATTAGTCGATGATGAAGAACTCAATGCGTATTTGGTGTGTGGCGATCGGTCGCTCTGATTGCCTACCCACGGTGAAATCCATTTACAACGCTGTACTAAGTATAAGATGCTTGCTTGACAATTAATTTTCAGCAAAAGCTCTGAGATTCATGAACCACCCTTGTAATTATCGCAATGCAAATACAGAGGCAATAACAAACGGATTTGCCTTTTGGCTTCATTGAACTTTTCGATGCTGGAAAATGCTAAAAGTCAAATTAAGAACGCCGTTGACACCGTTCAAGCCTCACGTTCAAGCAGTCAGCGCAGAGCAGCCAGGTGGCAGCAAAACCAGTCCAGGGGGAGGGCAGTCAACAGAGCTAGCCGCCTCCACTCTAAACGGTGACACCAACGATATTCTCGGTAAATAGTATAAACAAGCTGGCAATTTGTGTGTGTATATGTGTGTGGGTCTGTGTGCCTAAGAGGTTGTGTTGATTGCTTGCAGCGTTGTTGATTAATTCCATTGTTTTCCCAGCAAACGTTCAGCAACAAGCGCTGTTAATAAGTTAAGACAACAACAGCAAGAGTGCATAAATATTTTATTACATCACATTGTTTATGTACATACATAAGCATTAGCCCACACACATACACGGACACATGCCCGTTTTGCGGCTTTTTGCATAATCGACTCGGAAGGCTAACGCTGGACTCTGCCTCTGCTGCTTGTTGGTCGCGCCAACCGTGGATCCGTATACACTCACACACATACACATAGAGATGGGTGCATTACTCTTGTTCTTCAGAGTTGTCGTCACAGTCGACTCTTCTCTTCTGTCTTGCATGACAACTGTATAAACAATAATAAAATGCACAATCACTCACAATCGAAAATGCGCAGGCAATCGGAAAATATATAAACACAGATTTGACAAAGCAATAACAACAAAACAACTCTCCCAACAAATAAGCGCCAATTCAGCAAGTTATTTGTTTAAATCTGTTTTTTTAACGGAGCTTTCGATTTATATTTCGTAAGACCAGCAAATTCTGCAGAGATTTTGAATTTTCCTTCCTAGCTCTATTTGTTTGCCTGATCATGTAAAGATAATAAAATCAGCTGCACTGCCGAAGCCGACTGAATGGACCGAATGAGGAGAATAAATCGAAAGTGTAGGAGTCGCCTTCAAGTATTTTATAGTTGCCACGTTGTCACATGACAGCAAGTTTACAGTTACACACGATTATACACAGCTAAGCAAAGCAAATATACTTATAGGCCCTCAATGTATTATGACTGCATTCATGAAGCGTTATGTTTTTTTTTTATCCTTTTTTTTGTAATTCGAGTTACATTGGGAAACTCTGGTGGCCTAATTATTTCAGTGCTGCTGAGAATGAAAAACAATTACATATATTTCATACATATATATTTTCATCATAGTTTTACTCTTTTTATTGTCATCGCGAGAATAAAATGATTTATTTTCGACTAAATTCCTTTTAAAGGAAATAAAGTCTGCACAACTTTCTCATATCAGAAGCAAAGATAGTAGCTTGAAAAGTCTGGAACTAAAAAAAAATATTAGATTTATTTTTTGGTACATTTAAGCCACCTTCTTAGTTTTTATTTTAATGTTGACAATAAGCAGAGGACTTCATAGGACCCTAATTTCTTACAACGTCAAGAAGCCTAGCAATATTTTCGCACAAAAGCTTTCTCGAGGTTGATTGGAACCGCGAACATCCAAAAAAAACATGTTTATACCTACTAATTGGCAGAATGGCAGTGGGCCTGAACCGCACTGGTACAAGTTCCTTCGAGGCTGTTCGCTACTTTCACTTTTATTCAGTATTTAATTAATGATCCGCAGTTTATTCCCGGAACACAAACTCCTCAAAAACTCTTCCCGGAATTGATAAAGTGTGCGGTATCGAGGCACCTATCATATATTGCATATTAATATCAAGGACTAGTTATCCCGATCATCAAAGATTGCTTCAGCTGCTTGCTGTTTTAGGAATGAATTCAATTCATTAGACCGTATTTCCGGTGTTACACAGTGTTGCTACATTTTAGTTTTCAATTAATTCATTATAAATATTAAATAACTCCCTCCTAATCAAAAAAGATTGACATTTTCTTTAACCAGAAACCAGCCTTCCGTTTTGAACTGAAAGTATTTCACTTAATTTCTGTGCAACACTTTGCAAACGACTTCTGCCTGCCTTCGCATTTGTTCACCACAAGTCCGAGCTGTCGATTGATTGATTACTGTGTCGATTTGTATCTAATTTATTTGCTAAATTGAAGTACAAAGTCAACAAAACGTTTATTGCTCCACCACAAAGCCTAACTGTATTGTGGTTTTTTGTTTGCATTGGTCGCTGCGGCCTTCCGCTGGCTAGTGAAATGTGCTTGTGAAACGGAAAGCATAAAATCAGTGCAATCAAGCGCTGTGAGCTATAATGTTTGTGGCTGCTTGATGACTTAAGTGAGCACTTGAACTTTAGTTGTCAAACTGTGACATTCATCGATAAACTTAATTGTTTAAATGTAAATATGATGTGTCCAATTAATAACGGTGTGTGTTGTAAGCTCTTTTCGGGTTTTTAAATTGTCCAACCGTGGGAAATTCTTAAAAACTTTTTTTGAAAAAAAAAAATTGAATACTTTTGGTAGAGGCAAATGGTGCTCTTTCCTTGCAGAATGCGAAAGAAACGTTTTCATTTCGGAGAGCTTCATTTCATTTACTAAGAGCTCGCAAAAGAAGAACGGAAGCACAACAGAAATGGCCCAATTAAGACATTTGAGATAGGAGTCTGAAGTTTACGGTTAGAAGGCGGTCGCTAGTGAATGTTTAAGATCGCCGAAGATTGATTCGCAGCCTTTTCGCTTTCAAATATTCTAGCCGGGACGAAAGGCAGGAGATATTATAAAATGTTTCTCTCGGAAAATACAACGGAAACGATAATAGAAATGCCCTGGGATGATCAAGTCGCAGTATTGGACTAATATACAAGATTTAGGGAGTATACAAGACAGTTATAAAATTGACTTTTACCATGCGCTGATGTCTCTCATGGTGTGGAAGAGAACTAATTGTGTCGTTCACCTCTTTCGGTTAAATAGGCTCTCTAATTACAAATTTGATTTTCTGGCTCTTTGCCTCAATTTCTGGTCCAACTAATAACGTTAGTGACATAATACCACACAATTAATTTGCAATAAATTAAGTTTCCATGTCGATGCCGAGCAGCATAAAGTCGCAAACGAAGCCAATCAGCAATTTTATTGTGGCGCAATAAAAACGAATTCCTCAGATCGAGAGTAGGTTGCAGGCAAAGAGCTCGAAATTGCATACTCTTATGGATTTTCATTAGAGGCGAGTATCAAGTAGTCAATTGCAATGTTCGATACGAGCTAGATATGCATATGCCGAGCACTTGAACTCTTGTAACAGGCAACTGTCACACACACACACATACCAATTCTATTGGCTTGTTGTAGGCACTCAATCGCATAGGCAAATTTCGGATCAATCTCAGTTTGAAGTGCGTTTAATGCATTTACACACAACTTGCCATGACTTCGGCCCAAACAACCCCTCACACACACACACACACATATATATATATATATATATATACACAAACGCATGTATGCATATGCTGTATGTTATCTGTGCTCTGCATTTGTGCTGCCACAACTAGCTGTGTGCCATTCCCCCCATTGAATTCTGTTGCACACAAAATCTAATGCATGATTGATGAATTCCTATTCACGGGTAAATAAACCTACAAATGAATTGGGTTAAACCAATTCAAGTGGGTGGTGTACGTGCAACACACACACACATGCACCCGTGTACACGTATGCATTTCCATAGAGGCATGTTTGTTCGCTGTTGCCATTGTATGCGCTTGTGCCACACGCCGTTGCACTGATACATGTCAGTTGGTTGCAAAGAAACATATGAATTTTTAACATTGCCACAGTTACCTATATGCACCGGTACCTATTATATATATTTATACCGTAGTTATTGGTTGTTAACCAGAAGTTGCCGAAGTGACTTGGTACTGTTCGCTTCTCTCCAATAAAGTCAATTGTGCTACATTCCTAATTCAATTGCAACATTTGCCGCATACCTAACTCCATGGTTGGGTTACTGTGATTTGGCAGGCATATATATATATATTCTGCGACACTAATAAGAGGGACAGTGTTTCTGCATGAAATGTGGCACGAAATTTAAATTTTAAATGCTTTTAATTATGCTAAGATTCCTGTCAATTTGCTGCATGTAAATATTGCAAATCAATGGAATTACTGTAGCTTACACTCAAAAGAGAGTAGAAATATTTTGTAGTATACAAAAGAGGCACAGGTGAGCATAACGGACTTGCCACATCAAACAGAAGTATTTGAATATTTAGTATTCTTAGAAGACGCTTCAAATTGGACTTGACAACGCTTGACAGCCCAATTCGAGAAGACTTGGTTAATGCAAGTGATTTGAGGTGGTGGTTTTTAAAGTTCCAAAGCACCCCTTTTATAGATATTCGATGCCAGGTTTCGCTCGGCTCGATTGAAAACGAATTTCAATTGCGGAAAATATATGCGCTTAAGCGACGGCGAGTGAAGTCTCTGTTTTCATGCCAAGATGAGCTTTCTAGAGAGCGGAGTTTTAAGGAGCAATACTGAAACTGCAACAGACTTACGTTCTTGTTTTACTATCACTCAGATAATGCTATACATCATCCCAATCTATAATGAAGTTCGCTACATCATTCGAAAATAGTTCGTCCTTATTTGGGAGCCCTATATGTTAACCGATGAAATTTTTAGTCATATAGCCATAGATCAAAGTCATAGAACCCAAAATCGAGCAAAAGATGAATTCCCAAAATCTTTGGTTTCGATGAATGATCACCCGTGAGAAGCTGAGAATGTGGTAGATACCATTTAGCACTTGAAAAATCTTTCCCGTTGAAGATTTTCGCATACAGAGAGATAAGAGCGTTCGGCGATATTCAAGAGCAATCTGGACAAATTTGTCCATGAGATATAAATTACTAAGTCCTTTTTCCGAGGTATTCCTCAGATTTAGACTTCGATTATACTCGGTCTCTACCTTTGCATAAGTATATTCGTGCTAACAGATTTGTGAACGTCAGAGTACACTTTCTTCAAGAGAGCTACTGAATTACATGAATTAATTTCAATTTATACTATGATCTATACTATTTATGTAAAATTACTCGAGAATGTGAAAAACGCCACTTCCAGTGACACTTGAGCTGCCACTTAAGAGGAGTCTGAGCAAACTCACCAGCAACTCACTACATTCACACTCGAAATTTACTAAACTAACCGATGTAACTAATACCGAAACCCATAATCATTTTGTGATAGCCCAGAAAGCTCTAGTCAACCACGAATCTCCAACCAATCGTTTGCCAAATTGCAGAATTCATTTAGTTTAAATGGCGCTTACAATTCTAAACACAATAATCCTGCAGAAGAATGCATGTGTGTGTGTGTGTGTGTGTGTGTGCATGCGTCGGAACATGTCAGAGGACACAAGAAACAGCAGTGCAACTAAAAATTGGTTATCTTTCAAATGACACATAAACAACAACAACAATGTCGCTATTGAGTTGGTCAAATAATGCGAATGACATTGGAGCAAATGTCCAATGAGCAGTGACACTTTGCGGAGAGCAAAAAACGGCACGACATTTAACACTTTTGCGATATTTGAGAGTGTGTGTGTGTGTGTGTGTGTGTGTGCAGTACTCTTGCTGTTCAGTATCAAGTGGCTGTGTAATTAATTTATTGAGTTCACAAGCGCTCACTCACCGAACGCCGGATGCTTGCATATCTCCCTTCCGTCGGTGGGTGGTCCAAAGGAGGGGCGGTGGGAAGGCTGTAAAATTTTAACGTCCACTTGATTATCTCAATTTTCAAATCTAATTATTACTTGCACAAGTACCAGTTGTACGAGCAGTTTAAGCACTATTTGGCAACATTCACGACTAACTTCGTTAGTGGAGTTTGTGTTGTTTGCAAAGTAGGGCACATTCGCACACAACCACACACACTCACACACTTTAACAAAGGCATGTTCATTCATATGTACATACATATGTATGTGTGTAAATAGATAGCAGTGCTTATTTGCTAACTGGAGCATATCAATGAGCGCTACGGCGAACTGGTGAATGTTAAACAATTTGGGCACAGCAGAGAATTGAAAACTAAAGTGAATTTATATGCAATCGGTTTACTCGGAAAGCATTTTCTACTAATTCTCATTTATTCTCTAATATCTAGACTGCCGTGTTTTTGTTCAGAAAAAATATTCGAACAATAATTAGAGGCCAATACTTGTAGTTTTCAAATTTCCTTGCGAAATATGATCATTTACCAACGCTGTAGATGGCGCTGTGGTAAGAATAGTCTTCACAATCATTTTGCTCATATTTGGAATTAAATAAAAGATATATGCAGGAGACATGTAATATTATTTTTGAATATAAACAGGTTAAATTACTACATTCCGCGTATATTTATTAGCAAAAGGGGGAAACTCCCAAAGAGAAAAAGAACATTTGAGGTTAGGAAACGGAAAACGTTTCAAGATGTCATAATGAGAAAACAATGAGAGAACGAGCCAGCTGTAGAGGAGATTTGCTGTGAACTTTCTTATAAATTACTACAATTTGTTCAGAGAGTACAGAAAACTTGAAGAGTTGGACTTTACTGCACTTGTCCAAGGAAGTGAGAAATTATACTTTCGAAATGATAAGATTTTACTCAAGAATAACAACCGAAATTCCTTACTAGGTGTGTTTTAGAAGCCTATGTATGTGCACATACATGTAAGTATTTGTAATAGAGTGCTCTTGCTTTGCTAGATTTCCGGTAGTTTGAGCGGTTCGAAGCGCGTTAGATATACACACGACCTCTCCAACCTGTTTTAAACATCTCTTTGCATATATAACACACATTCACCATTAAATACATGCGTATATATGTAGGTAAGTATGTATATTTGACGTTTTCCTTCACATTATATAGCATTTTAATAACTCGAATGTCTGGTGGTGTTTTTACGATTTTGAAATCAAGTTAATTAGTTGGATATTGATGAGCTTTCTTGGCAGTTTTATTGCGACTTGAGTTTGGAGGGAAATGCGTGTTACTTTATGCGTGTATTTCTTGCTTATTTCGTTCGTGCATTCAAAAACTAGATTCTTATGGTTCCTAATAATTTTATGGTTAATTAATGTTTGTGAAGACCATTATTTCATTTGGGCTTGTTGGATATGTAAAAGTTTAGCAATTAGAAAAACTTTTGTTTGAACAACAAATGAATTGCTTTATTAAAGATTCTAATGTTCTCGAAATAATATGGGTCCTTTTATACTTTTTACTAATGATTAGGCCAAAATAATATTATAATAAATCGATTCACAAGGATTATAACATTAGATTACCATTAATGATACTAGTAAAGGGAATGTGATCTACATTCTTCGAGAGAGCAAACTCCAAAAATACCTTCTTGCGTACTAGAACCTTTATTAGAGGTCAGTCTGTGATCGTGGTAAGTCAAATGAGATAAATCGTCTGCGTATTACTCGAAACAGTTGCCATAAAACACTTTCAAAACATATTTGAGCTTCACAGCGGTGACAGCTACGAAATCAACATTTGCGTAGCAAGAACTGTTGATATTTAAAGAGTGCTTACTTTTTATAAGCATTTTCGACTAAGCTTTAAGTAACTTATTCAATTTATTTTTGGTTATCTTTGGTTATCTTTGGTATCAGCCATTTCAGTAATCAATACACCTAACCTAACTTCAAACATACCATAAGTTCTTTTAAAGGCATTTTCCGACGAAGAACTCACTCCACGTCGACCTTACCTTTGAGTAATTAAACTTTCACGAGCTTTTTTATCCTAATTCATGTTCCGGTTTCACTAATTTTCGGCCAACCTGTCAAAGATTATACGTTAACTTAATTTTGTTAAGATATCTTTCATATCTGTGGTCTCGGTCTTGAAGGTTTTGAAAAATTTTGAGCTTTGTCAAAGTCTTCAGCCTCTTCCTAGATTTCACGAGAGTAATTTCTCAAATATCCCAACTCATTACTAACGATGATTACACTCATCAAAAGAGAGATATGTAATTTGTCAGTTATGAATTGATTAACTCCCAGTAATTAATGTCATGAATTTGGAAATATTATTTGACAGAAATATGACAAATAACTGACAATAAGTAGCACGGGCAGAACAGAGCATATGAAGACGCATCGAAAAAAGCTAAACCGTAGAGCACCCAAGCGACAGAACAATAAAGAGCGGCGAGCAGTGCGAAAATCATTAGTCACGCCAAATGTCAATATTGCTTAGGATTAGTCGGAACAAGCTGCGTGAAAGGAAGTTTTCCGACAATTCTGCTGCGCTGCACGCCCTTAGAGTGGTGTGGGTGAGACCAAAAGACAATTGACAAATGCATTTCGCCTACTGAGGGTTGGAGAGAGCTTTTAAGCGCACGTGCAACACCGGTGGCCGGATGAGCACAGGCAAACATCAAATCTGCAAGGCGATGAAGTGTAAGGAATCGACGATAATTGTAAATGACTATGCGTGCTTGCTTATGAAATTCACAAGCTGAATCGATTGTGGCGATTAGTCAAGTGGAAGTGAAAGACATTATTAACTTTTTCTGTTTGGGTGAAAATTGAAGAATGCATGGAAGTAAAACCTTACAATTGAAGCTTTAATAGAGAAAACACATTTATTGTAAAATCTTGATTCATAAAAAAATGGGACACTATAATCTATGTTTTCGTTCTTAGTAAGAGACAGAGAGGGGGGGGAGGCACTAAATTCTCCCATTAAACGGTCGATAACTAAAATTTGGCGAAAAATGTTTTAAGTATAAGTAAAAATTTATAAGTCGTTATATTCAAAGGGACAGTTAAACACAAGTGCAATTTTCATTTGGTAACGGTCTCTTCATTTTACTGCTTTTGTTCGTGGCAAGTTCGTAGGGCAATTGATGCTGCGTTTGTCCCTGCTGTCAACATTTCATGTAGCTGGCGATAAATTAAAAATTTTTATTAGCGCCATATTAATTAATTGCCAGCGTGAAAAGACCTTAGTGGCAGCACACAAATACAGTTATTATATATTCATATGCATGCCACAAAGCAAATAATCATAAAATAAAGTAGAAATATTGATAAAACAAAGCTGAATATGGAAACGAAATATATCACAATAAAAGCTACAGCTCGGTACTCAATTAGTTGCAGTCGCTGGCAGCGCACTCCGCCGCTTCACTCCGAGCCATGCGAAATTAGCTCGCTCGAATTTCAATTGATGAGTTGTCGCTGACTCGCTCCCCATCATCGATTGCTAAATAATGCTCGAATGTGTTGATTTTTTACGAGTTAATTACCATTGTATAGCAATCAAGCCAAGCCGAGCCGAGCCGAGCGAAGCCGAGCCGAGTCAAGTAGCCGCAAGGAGAACGGCAGCCATGAACGCAGAAAGTGTCGGGGCAAGCGCGTGTAAATTGGTAGCGACTGAATTGATTTGTCATTGCTGCAAGCGCAATTCAGAAGTCTTGCAGCGAAACAGAAGACTTTCGAAAACTATAAGTAATCAAAAGATTCTTTCATGCCTGCGGGTTAACGATTCTATTTATTTATTGCTATTGTGGTTGAGCGGTGGAGATGCGGGGCACGTGTGCAGTGGTGGTACTGGCTTCTTTAGCTCAGTAATAAATTTCATTTGCTGCTAATTGACAGAAATTCATGAGAAATGCGTAATAAATATGAGAACCTCGGCATTAGACTAATTGAGATGAGATGTAAATAATCGATTGCGCAGTTGATGACAATATTATTAACAAAATGAATAAGCAATTCGGTTATTCGTAATCTTTTATTCGTGGAAGTGAAGTTTATTGCTTATGAAATTATTTCGAAGATCTTTGCCGGCGAAACTATGATAAGGGAATAACAAAACATATGCATATTTGTTTAAGAGAAACTGAGTAAGAAAGAATATATCATAAAATAAATGAATAACTTGAAAAAATTTGCCTAAGTATTCAGTCCAAAAAATCTATAATTCCAAAGGCGAAGATAACACTTATAAAATTTTGGCAGCAGCGAAAGCCATAACGATAATCTAAACTTTAACTATGTGCAACAGTACATATCTTCGGTACTGGAAATAAATAAAGACAGCAATGATATAAAAATATTTATTTTTTAAGCGCTATCCTACAATTAAGAAGTCTGTTTCCCCATTTTGCATCGATCAACGCTTTTGACGCATATCACTTGCTCCTCATCCTTCAAGCGGTTCGAAAAACGGGCAACAGTTAAATATGAGCTCTATAGATAGGCATAACCAAAACACACCGCACATACGGACACACTTATCGCTTTCATGCGAAAATTCTGAAAGGATTTCTACTTGACTGCGTCTTTATTGAAGCGTTTTTAAGCTCGGCACTGCCGTTGGTAAGTTTCGCATACATATTTCACGCTCATTGCGCAAAATTTCACTTCTCTCGTCGCTGCTTCACATCCCTCCCACATGCATACACATATACATCGAGCAACAAAGTGATCCTTCAGCAATTTATTAGCTTTCAGCCAGCTTTAAAGCTGACTTCCAAATATGTACATATTAAAAGATGATTAATTATTGTATTTGATTGAGTAGCGCGCAGGCGGTTTGTTTAACACACATACACACACACACACTGCAATCTTAAAAGGGTACTTTGCTTCAAGGTTCCGCAGAATGTTTGGCATGCTGCCACTTTAATTCGAATCGATACGAAATTCTACCATACATAATTAAGATTAATTATTTTCCTTTAAACTGCGAGCAAAAGGATTTCAAGGATCGGCTTTTTAATGAGCGCGAAGGGACATTTTCCTTCCTTGATTTTAATGAAGTCAAAGTGACGTGCCTAAGTGGAAAATCAATTTGGCAGCTATGCAATGCTATTTTAAAACGACAGTTATACGCACGATTTATGTGTCAATATGTGAGAAAGGTTAAAGAATATTTCGTATGTATATGTGTAAATAGAAAGAAATGAATTTCAAAACTTCGATTATGCTTAAGACGGTATGCTCAAGCTCAAATAGCCACGCCTACTTCCGATTGAACGACATATTAAGTCCCAGACACAAACTCTGTGAAATGTGACAAGTATCTTCCGAAAATGCTTGAATTTGAGCTATACCAGCCTCCGACCCGTTGGGATGACTTTGCATACCTTCAAAAATAAAACGAAATAGGGTTAGTTACATCATTTGTAATTCAAGAACGACACGTCCGATTTTGATGACCTTTAATATATTGAATTCGTCTCCGCCCCGAATAGCAAAATAATTACTAAAATATCGGAAAGAATATCTTAAAATTATTAATCCGAAATTATATTCAAATAGACAACATAGAAAATACAAATTCAAACAATTGTGAGATGGATTGGCCTCAATAACCTCTTTGTTAGTCGGCAGTTCGGCGGGTCAGAAATTACTTTAATAAAATTAGGAGACCATGTTAGGTATATGTATGGTTCAAAACATACTCTAAACTACAACCAAATCTTTCCGTGACGAAAGGATTTCATCCCGCATACATCGCTCACTAAGTTTAAAGCCTCCTAGTACCAAAAATTTATGATTTCGACACGCATCTTCCCCCAACATCCGCGTATATTGGATTTTCGTCTGTCATCCTGACTTTAATGTGAAAATCTGATAGATAATTCTCTCTCTAACAATCACAAAAAGTTGAGATGTTGCCTCCGGCTTAGGTAGGTTGGCGCTTAAAATGTACTCAATGGGTCCATAAATGTGCCTTGTATGGATTTCAGAGGTCATTTAATGACTTCTCCACAAACATCCGAAAATTAGAGAGTACATTGGTTGTACGGTATTACCCAAAATCATTTATTTTTTACTTGCCTCTCATACATTTAAAACTTTAACTCAATAATACCAGAGTTTGTTTAAATTTTGTTAAGTTAACTGAAATTAAATAAGGTTGATTCGTCTGTAGTTTTTGACAATTTTACGTTATTTATATTCGAATGTCTATTTATGAAATTAAACCCAACTTAATTAATTTCACTTACATTATTTTAGCATTAATATATTTACATTAATTTATTAATTTTTATACTGATTACTTTTCTTTTTCTTGTACATATGTACATTAACTAGGCTAATGTTCTCAAATGGACAAATATACATACATACATAGCATGTCTAAATACATACATGCTCTGAATATCTTCTCAATTTCACCACAAGCTGAAATTATGCCTGATCTGTTTGCCAGTGAGATCGTCCTTCCGCTCACATTTCATGTTGACCGAAATCTTTCTACTCAATGTGCCCCCATACCCTCCGGCTCAATGAAAAATGATCTTCGAATTATGTCACATGAAGGAACATGAGTGAAAATAAAAATGTGAATGCATGTATTTGTGCATACTATATAGAATATTTAAGTGTCCACAAAATGCCAGCTGCCACCAATTGCCAACCATTGCTTTTGTGCTACTTATGTTACTTGTGTGTGTAGCAGTCATGGAGGATTTCCATGTACCTGCTCACAAAGTGATATTCGTTGTAGTTTAAAGACGTGTTATCCTCATTCAAATATTTTTCAGCAGTTGCTCTGTGTATCACACACTGACCTTTGCCCAAACACCAGAGCAGGTAGCGAGTTGTGAGGCAGAAGAATTTTTCGGCTTTGTGGCAAATATTCTTACAGGTTACCTCATATGTCGATGTTATCGTCTAGCACTGTACTTTCTGCTTCCTGCTTTAGGAGACAGCAATTAATCAAATTTCAAACTATTTGAGTCACATTTACCTAGTCGAGGCATTCAAGGTGCTTAAGTGCGCAGAAGACAATTAGAAGATAAGTTTAATTGAAGGCTTTGCATGAGGGTATTCACTGTTATCAGCGTTAATTTATGCGGCGACAAAGTATCAAAGTGATTGATTATCGGAATGGAGGGAAGGAATTTCGGCCACAAATTCGGCAATCGGATTTAACTGCCGGATTTAACTTCGGATTTACCGGTTTACCGAAAGCGAGAGCGAGAGACCGTAACTATTTTCAATTTGATCAAGAGCGCTCCTGCAAATTATCTGCAAACTATTGCTGACTCTAAAACACAACGCAGGGGTATCAATTACATGCAGGAAAGCTCTTTCTAGCTTTTCGCAAGCTTTCATGTCCATCAACTCAGAAATAATTGCGAATATGTTTAATTGCAAAGTGGCTCTCATAACTGGCACACAGATAAGAGCGACTAAAACCGCTGCCACAAATAATACTATAACGATGAAGCAACAAAAACATCCAACAACAACATAGTGAGTGAGTGGCAGAAAGAATAGTAATGGACAATAAAACCACAGGGTAATGGACAGCGAAATAGCATTTAACAGCTGCCACCAAACCAGCGAACCAGCGAACCAGCGAGCCAACGCCACACACACACCCACGCTCGCTTACAAAGTCAACAATTGTAGCAGTCCAGCGACAACAAGAACAACAACCGCACGGCCAGCACTATCGCCACTGACAATTATTTCGACTCACACTTGCAATTTTGTATACAATTTATTTTCACATTCATTCTTTACTTTTCGCGGTGGGTGTGCGTATGTGCCACTTCAGTATGCGACAAGTGGCAACTATAAAAATCGCGCACAAATGCCTGCACACCGGAGGTTGCCCACACAAACACACACAAACACACGCGCACACACTTGCACGCCTTTGTAGTGGGTACTTCGGCCCAGCAATAAACACTTGCAACAACAGCGTTTCCTTGCAACATCAACCATGCTACGTTGCCAATGTGCTTACGCCCACCGAGACATGGCGAAATTGTTGCGGATAAATGTAAATAAAGTGAATATATAAAAATAACTGCACAAGTGGCAAAGTGACAAAAATAGCTGCATTGTGCCACACAGTGGCGTGCAACACAATAGCGATATGCAAAAGCGCGAAAATACAGTTATCGCTGCCAACGACCAGCTTAACGGCAACGGAATGTCGAAATAACAACCAAAAGCGTTCGTGCAACATACCATTCGCAGTTTCTGTGTGTGCTTTAGTGTGTGTGCGTGTGTGTACACGTATGCGCGCGTCTGTGCAACAAAGAAATAAATTTCAATTTAAGTAAAAAATTGCCAGCTGAAAATGGAGCGTCAATTGGCGGCTGCTGGCGATTTACTTTGAACGCCGCCATCAATACTTGTTGACGCTGTAAATTGGCGAGCACAAAAATTGCTGCGCTGCAATAAAGCTCGACCCGATGGCATTGTCAAGCGTATACTCAAGCTATGTGCGCATCTTTGTATATAAATAAGTAAGTGCTCATATTTGTTTTTGATTTATTCATATTTTCGAAAAACTTATTATTACCTCGAATAGGAAATACTAATTGCTGATGCCTCTTATATGTACACTCATGCTTAAAATACTAGCCTTATCCTATTTGATAATATTTTTTTCGAGATCGAGATCGAGAAAACCTATTCCGAGGGATAGCTCGAACAGTGTCGAGCAATTGGTCTATGTTCAGAAGGAGGATGCTCACCAAGAGGAGTGGCTGCCAGTTAGCATCTCTCAAGAAGCTAAAAGATCAGTGTTAAAATCTGATGAAACGAGTTAAAATATAATGACTACACCCATTGAGGCACGTTTTTTGATAGCTCTGAAAATTACAAAGAAAGAATGAGGTAGGTCTCCTTTATATTGTAATGACCAAGTGGAGAGAAACTAAGATACACCTGGTCCTTCGAATTATCGCCAACTTATGAAGTCATAAATAAGACAAGTGAAACCAGATATTGTGAACCCAACCTAATAAAAATTTTCAGACTTCAGACAGCTTTTGATAGTCTTAATTCGGCTCATGGATGACCCTCTGGAAGGCGGCAGAACTACATTCGGAAATTACTAAATGGTACATCGAAAGAGCAGAAAAAGAAGAATGTGAGTAACTCAATTTACTTTCCATTATTATTTAGTTCCTATAGTTAAATAAAATATTGTTGGATCTTCCAGAACAACATCCGAGGTACATGTGGCATCCATACACATATGTATAATCAAACACATAGATTTTTACAAACTACTCGCGCTAATAACGGTAAAAATATGGAAAAATCGATCAACTTATCATTTAGCTATCATCGCAACAGCTGAGTGCATTAGTCGACGCTTATCGAACGAGCATCTTCATCTGATAGATTTACACCTAAGTAAAAGTGGCAAGCAACTGATATTTCGCCATATTAAAGTCTGTTTAGCTACACAACGTCCCTCCCCGCCAAGTGGCTGCGAAAGGAGCGTTGTGTGTTCGCTAAATCCCTGAGTAATGTTAAACACAAAATAAATGATGTAACGTTAAGGACCCGGCAAAAGGGACATTGGCGTACGCACAAATCCTTTACACGTCGCCTTAATGTTGACTACAGAAATGAAAATGGCATTTTCCAAAAGGGATGAAGTTCACAACGCCAAAGTAATAGCGGACAAACAGGACGACAGCTTGCTAAAGTCGACAGCAGCAAATCCGCTGCGCTGACAGCCACCCGAGCCGGTTTGTGCTGGTGAGGCGCGCGGAAGGGGTGGAAATTTGCGGAAAATGCGGAAAAGTAATAAAGCAACAACAACGAAATGCTAGTAATAAATGCATTATTAATAAATACACTGGCGGACACACACACACACATACATCCTCATTGACGCACCACACATAATCCACGTGCAAACTCTATGCCCTCTCCATGCGCGCTCTGCTAGTTATCGAAGAAACACCCCAAACAATCGCAGTTTCGTTTGTTTCTGCGTCACTCGTTCAACTTCTGGTCGCACATCTTGAATCGCTAAACAACTGATGCTTTTCCTCTCGCCGCGCGCAATATGGTTGTGTGCGTGCCTTGCTCTGCCTAATCTCGTTCGCAAGCTGCCTGACTGGCAGTAAGTTAGGCTAAATTCAGGCGGTCGTGGCACTAACTTTGCTATTGCTTTCCATTTAACCACAATTGGATGCAAGTCCTCTCATTCATAACGGCATGTTCTACATACTAAAAGTCAATATTTATGTTTTGGCTTTTGCAATTGCACGGTTTACTTTCATTTTGCACCTAATTATGCGTTTCCTCTTTGTTTGGACAACGGAAATTGTCCAAACTAAACACATTCACGAATATGTTCACATTTTCTTACAACCGAGCTGAAGCTTTGCCTACAGCGAAGGACTCATTTTCTAATTCGATAGATCCGCCTCTGCGGGGGATATCCATAAAGAGATAGAAAAAAAAAGTTCGTATTTTGATATGATGATTTTTTTTTGGTTTTGCCACAAAATAATTTCTTTCGGATTCAGATTTTTTAGCCTGAACCCAGAAGGGCTCTTTCTTTGTTCTTCGACAATTTTCCCGAAAACGCCTCGTTGGTCATCTGGTACTACATCATCTGGTAATACGGCTTAGCCACAGTAGTAATGTCGGCAATGGTGTCAATTTACCGCTATTGAACTGTTTTGAGATGGAGTCGGAGTCGGAACACCAATATGGTTTAAGAAAAATGGCTTACCCGATTTTATAATCTTTTATTCGAACACTCTATGTATAGTGCCTTTCAAGACGTTCTGTAAACTTGATAATAGACACGACGATGTACCAAACAAGTAAGTATTCGTTTGAAATTTTAGAAGAGAGAACAGGGTTTTGTCAATTGGATATTTGCTCACAATTTGCTAACATTTTCATCAACTTAATCTATATGGCCATTAGTAAGTTTGTGAGCTTCTTCTTCTATTTGTTTGGCATACTTTGCTTTGAATACTAATTGAAAACCTCATAACGGGGGTTCATCAGTAGTTTGTCTAAGACTGAGATGGAAAACGCAACACTCCAGTAACCTTGAGAGGCACCCATCCACCCCATGCATACTAAAGTAGGCCCTCGCGATTAGTTCTTACTTAGGAGCTAGTAACCAACTACCTGTGCGTAATATTTATCCAACAATCTTGCTATATGAGTCTTAACAAAATTATGTTGTAATTACCACCTTTAAAAATCAATTAGGTTCTCCTTTCGTGTAGATTCAAAAACGAAGTCTAATCCTCTGTAAGAAGTTTAGCATTCCATGCCAGAGTAAACAATTTCTTCAGAGAATTGATTTCCTAAACGAACTGCCTGCTACCACCGCTAGATACAGATCTACTCTTATATGCATATGCATATACATATGTACATATCCAACATACAATAGTTATGTATGTACATCCGTATTATTATCCGCTTATCCTTCCGCTTATTGTCTGTCACTCCAACGTCGACTTGTTTGCCTGGCTGTCATCCATTGTTTTTGCAGTTGTCACTTATTGCTTTCGTCGCCTGTTTAGCAACGCAATCAGTTAAGCGCAAAATTTGCCATACTCTCTCAGATATACATACATATGTACTTAAATTCAAGCATATATATATATTTATTTCCTCCTAGCACTCATTGTCGCAACTTGCCACTTGCCGCCCCTCAGAAGCGACAAACATCGCGTCCCAAAGTGTACACTCCCATGCAACCTCTGGGTAACTGCTGAAACTGTGCGCACACTTTTATTTATTATTTTTACCGTTATTTGTTTATAGATTTTCATTTCGTTTCCATCAATAAGTCCATCGATTCTTCACATTTCTACTGTTTGCAACATATTCGCACCTACACACACACTTATGTGTTTAATATTACTGTAATTGTTATTTTGTTTTGTTTTTGCGTTTTTCTTTTTCTATTTGCTCCAAACTCAAATTGTGTGGGTTCTCGTTTGTTTGCTTTTCGGGATTTCTCGGGGTTCTCGCTTCCTTGTCCAATTTGTTGGTTCCACAACAGTTGAATGGCTATTGTTTCTATTGTTTTCATTGTTGCTGCCCAACCAATACCATTAGTTTCGGAAATATTGGAAATATTTTTGTGAGGTGTTAATTTGCAGATATTTCAACCCTTTGTTTGCGCTGCGTTGGCAACTCTATTTGTTTTAGTACGTAAAGAGATGAAGTGAAAACGCTGGCAATTGTGTCAATAACTTTCCGTTAGAATGTTTTTGTAAGTGAAATGCGTGTAGTTGTTATGTATATTTAGTGTGCTATATTTTTAAAGGTCCATTGATGTCTTTATTATCCATTTTTTGTTATAGCAAAACGTTGTTGTATCTATATTATATTAGGCCGTCATTCGACGGTACTGTCAAGGAAAGCGCCTAATTGCCGAGATTTTAAGACCAAAATATCAGTTGCATGAGCACTGCTCTCCTCCTAAAATACAGAGTTCGTGCTCCAGGACCTGTGGGATAGTTTGTAACCAACTTTTGGGTGAGATTGATCGAGGTACGAATGAAGTTTTTTTTTTTGTTTTTGGGAGGAGACTGAAATTAAGCTACTCTTTGGGACATGTAATATGACTTACTCAAGTGGTGGAAACAATATCATATCAATCCAGTTTAATTCACAGTGGCAAAAGCCGATATATTTCCAACAAACTTTATCCGAGGCAACTGCTGATAAGAAGAGTATTAATTGTGAAGTTGAGTGAATATTTTCTATCGCTCTTATCCCAACAAAAAGTTCTCAATTTAAGGAGGTTGTTCGAACTTTTAACTTTTTATTACTTAAGCAACATTTTGGACTCTTTATGAGAGCGAAAAGCTCAATGTCAATAAATTATTAAATATATGCATGAAATATTAAAATTAGACCCCGGTGTTCGATTAAAATCAATACCATATTCGAAGTTTAAACACGTGATCATTTCCGTCAATTGAAGAACAAGTGTCTTCAAATTAAACAGATTTCCTTATAAATAGTGTCTCTTCATGACATAACCTTAATAAGCATCTTAATTTGTATGGCTTAAACCCTGATTTAGCACTATCTCATCACACAAGTTTACTAAAGAGATTAGTTTTGAGTTGAAAAGATTATACTCTGACTTTGTACCTGAAATAGCCAAAGCTAACTTAGGGTGCAGTTACATAAATAAAACAGTAATTAAATAAATTCACTCCCAGATATATGTGTAATCGATTTTTAGCAAGATTCAAATATATTATAACCTTGAAGCCTTGAAATAAAGACCTAGATATTCAATTAAGTGATTTTCGAATATCAGTAAACTATTTCCTATTACAGATAATCGCTATTTTGCTTTATTGTCCTTTTATTTTTCCTGTGGTGTCAAATACACACAACTATGCATTTACCGTTAAAAAATTCTGAATTGAAAATTACAGGTTTGCGTGTTGGCACTACAGGCTCACAATTTCCTGGTAAATTATACACAAGCGTAAATTATACGACAAACGTAAGTAGTGTGTGGAAAGTTAGATGACGCGAAGGGCGGTAACCCTACAAAGTCCCGAATATTATTTACAATGAAAGCATAAATAAAAAAGGGTCGTGATTTCAGTGGGGCTAGATGTTATTGAGGTTGTTTTTATTTTTTATTTTTTTTTTTTTTGATATGCGAGGATTGCGTAGGCTCAAAAATCTTCCCGTTCCAAACAAATTCGACTAAAGAAATTAACTAATTTGAACTGAATTTAGCGAAATATTTACCAATACAATTCTAACCTATCAATGTAACATACTAAATAAATATTCAAAGGAGACATTCTGGTGGTTTTCGCTTTTCTTAAAAACCATCAATTTCCGTTTAATTCTTTAATAATCTTTTCTAATTTCCCCAATGCTTCCTTAATTTGTATCTGTTGTGAATTGCTTTGTGTTTGTTGTATTAAGTAGAGTTTTTTCCAACTCGTGTAGCTGTCAGCGAAATTGTGCCGCAATTAAAAGAAGACAATCGTTGCGAGATTATGAAAAAAATAACAACAATGTGTACGAACAGAGATAGCAATGGAGAGGTAGAAGCGTAACATGGCAATGCGCCTAAAACGCGGCAACAATTGCCAAACGGACATAAAAAGTAACGAAATTACTTTCGCTAGTACAATCCCAGCTATTTGATAGCATGCAGAAGTGTGAAACTAAATGTTGCATGAACACAGCATGCAACAGCTACAACAGCTACAACAACAAGAACAACAACAGTAGCAGCGAAGTTACAGCATGTCGTACGGGGCGAAAGCGACGGCAAATACCAGCCGCTCAACTAGATCTAACAACTATTTCGACACAATTTTAAAATATTCAAATAGTCGAGCGCGCACACAACACCAACAACAAGCAAAACCAACCAGCTGGTGGCAGTGGAGAGCGTGAGGTGCGCGGCCGGTTGGAGGCTGCAACACAATGCCAGCAACTATACGCCTGCCATTTTATGCAATTGCCAACACTAAGGGGCGGAAGAGGGAGAGAAGTGTTGCTGGAACCGCACACTGCGGCCATTCGCCGGAACCACTCGAACCGACAAACTCGGCCACTCGAAGCGTGGCAAACAGAAGTTGGAGTGCTTTCACTACTTTTCTTCTTCTTCTTCGCCGCCTTTCTCTGCGCCGCAGCAGCGCTGAGATCACCGCTACACCGACAACTAGCTAGCGCGCGTACATTCTACTTTGGCCTACTACTATTCACGTTGCATGCGCCACACATGCAAGAAGCGCCCCTTTATGCTTGACAATGGGCTTTCCCTGCCGCCAGCGCACAAAACGCTTTTGTATGCTACCCAACAAATAATAAAAATAAAATAAATATTTCACCATTTTCTCTCCCTTTTCAACGAAATGGAAGAAAATGAATGCGGAGGGAAATGTGGCAAGGCACTCTGAGGTGGTAAGTAATTTTTATTTCGTATTTACTTGCATTGTCTAAATGAAAACAGTGTTGACGTGTTAGTGGCGCAAAAAGTTGAATAAACTCATGGCGAAAATATGAAAAAACTTGAAAAAACGAAAATCTAGGAGATTTCGGCAAATAAACAGCAACAACAGCAACAACACCACGAGCACAAAAAGCGTAAATGCAGCTAAATAAATACCAAGTAGGCATACAATCGCAATTGGCATAGATGAGCGCATGGCTACTCCCTTACATATGTGTATGTGTGTGTGCCGAGGAGCCCCTTGTAAGTGCGTGTGCACTAACACACACACACACATCCAGCAGGTTAGTGGCCCCTTTGTGCGCCCCAGCCATTCGTGCGCTGGCAATTCATGGTTTACTCCTCTTCTACTACACTCCAATATTTTCGTTTTTCGCTTTTCGCTTTTCCTTTTCTGCTACATTTTTATTTGCGCTCTATTGCGCGCATTCATTCGCATTCATAGGCCAAAGCGCTACCAAAGCGCTGCCAAAGCGCTGTTTGCTGACCTCATTTTTATTAAAACTGCAATTCAGTTCTTGTTGCCTTTTTACGATTTCTTCATTTCATAAAATGCACGACTATTTGCCTTCTTTCTTTTTGCTTTTTGCTTTTGTTTTTGTTTTTGCAATTTTTGACATTTTTTGTTGTTGTTGTTTGTTGCTTATTTGCTGAAAAAATCGTGCATTTCGACAAGTGCATTTTTTATGATCACTCTATTTACAAAATATTTCACACAAATAGCCTACAGGTGTGCGCGTGTGTGTGCTTGTGTGTGTGTTTACTCGCACACACACACACCCATGCGGAGAGGGCGAGTGGGGGGCGCACGTCGCATACAAAAGTGTTAACTCGAAATAAAACTTTTCGTTTGCAACAGTTCGCGTATAATTGCTTTTGGGAAACTACTTTTTCCACTTTCATACTTTATGCAATACACACACATATACACGCCCGCATGTGTGTGTGTGTGTGTGTGTGTGTTTGTGCTGCTTATTTTCTTTCATTCTGCTTGACTTGTCGTTTTTTGGTGCACTTAAAAAGTTCGGTTTTTGCTTTTTTTTTTATTTTTTTTTTTTTGTTTTTGAAAAAGAAGAAAATAAAAAAATAAAATGTGTTACAAGTTTTAGACACGTTTTCACGCTGCAGCGCTCACTGAGTGCCCATATTAAAATTTGCGAAACACAAAAATAAAGCAAAAATGCAGCGCGCAAAGGCGAAAACTTTCAAAATATCAAATTACATAGTTTTCGAGTTGACGAAAAATGTTTAAATATTAAACTAATAGCTTGGCGCTTATAAATATAGCCATGTATGTGTGTATGTGTGCATGTGTTTGTGCCGCAATTTTCATTTGAAATGAACAATATTTGCTGTGAAATGCATGCACAAAAGGAAAATGCAATTTGGAAATTAAGAATAATATTGTGACTGAAAGCAAAATTGCCAATAAATTTGATTTTTAGTTCTAAAAATTGGTCATCTAAAATTTACATATTTTCTGCTCTCCCAAAATATAGCGGAATAGTGGCAATATACTAGAATAATACTAATTGTAAATATATATGGTGATAAAGTAAAAGTTGCGCTTTTGCTTTGCCTTGAACTGAGTGAGTCAATCCGGCGACATAAAATGATCAAGGAGCTCAATAGGTCCGAAAAGTATTCACACAAAGCCTCGGCAGTTTCCAAAAGGTACCGTACCGAGTACAATAGGTACTCAGAATCTTTTCAAAAAATGTCCTACCATGAAGCGCGAAGCAACAAACCTTCCAGTGGTAAACTATTCACCTAACGCACAACTAATCACTTCGAGAAAGTTATGAAAGCTTCTAAATTGGGTATAGAACTGGAAAATATGATATCTATTATTTCGAAATACATTTCAAGCGAGCAGATGGATTCAACACCCAAGATATTATGTAAAAAAGTTATGTAAAAGTTCTGTAAAAACTCTGTCCGAAAACTAAAAGTAGTTTCCACTAATATACTCCCTATAACATTTATATTTAGTAATGTCACAGAGTTCTGTAAGACGCGGTAATGTTATTTTTACATTAAGCCTCCCAAAAAATAAAGTCAATCCAATCGTTGACAAACATCGAGACTATTGGTGGGGGTGGCTCACTATCTTTCGATCGGTAGAACTCAAAACATATCAGATTTATTAACAGCAATTTTTCCAGTTTGGAAAAATGGGGTCTGCAAGGAAAAAGCTGTCTCTTGGCGATCGAAAGGACTTATGACCCTTTACAGAAGAGAGAATAAAGCTGTTTTTTGAATAATGGAGACATAAACGAAAAATTATGAAATTTAGGCGAAGGCAATGCGGAGATATTGCTGGAATCTTCTTGTGACAAAACCTGCCCTAAGTGCTTTAAGTTGATGTTAACTACTTTAAGCACCACCAAACCTGCTTCGGTGCTAATTTTAACTTTAAGAAGAAGGATGGAATCGTGAAACCTAGTGATGATTCCCCTTTTGGAACAAATTATTGGTTGCTTTCTCAAATATATTGTTATAAATATACAATTATTGATATAAATCAGGAGTTGAGCTGGAGAGAGTTTAGTCTCATTAGGAAGGATATTTTTTTTATAAATATGTCACCCAATTCTTATATCAACTCCGACAGGACAAACCTACTAAGAACTCCCTAAAAAATAAGATTGAGGCAAACCGGGTATTATGGAACAAGTTGCAGTTCTTATGTAAATATTTTGGTATAATTCCTGAATGATCAGTAGCTCGAATATGGTTGAATATGTTGTGAAGGAAAGTATGGAAAGAAGAATGATTACGGAGTTTATTCAAAACGACTAATCAAAAGCTGAGTTTTTGACCTATGACAGTATTTTCTTAAATGAACAATATTTACAGTTATATATTATGTTATATATACATATATACGTTATATACAGTTATATATAGACTTACAATTTATGATGAACTCTCTGACTTAAGAAATATATGTATCTACTTGTATATATATCTGTAGCTCACCTGTAAAGAAAAGAAAAAATGTTGAGATTAGTTAAAATTCAAAAAGTTCATTCGAAGAATATAATTGAAAACCAAATAGGCGAAGCTCATTCAATTTTTGCTTACATTAAGTGTCTCTCTCATTTTACTTTCAACTTTGGCATTTTCATGGAAATGTGATCTGGCAGAAAAATAAAAAAAAGTAGCAAGAAAATACTAATTTCGAAAAGTCACTTCAGAATGTAATGGGTTTTAGTTGAATGGATTTTGGCACGAATGGGTCTTAACAAAGTATTTATAAATATATATAACTATATATTGTATATACAAATGTATCTCCATATTAATGCTTTATAACAGTTTGCTTTGGAAGCCGAAAAAGTGAAACCGAAAGTCGCACTTCACTCAAGCGTTCAAGTGTTCTGCCGCCGAGCGCCTTGGACCAGCACTGCCACGCCACGCTGTCTGTGGCAAATGAATAATTGTTGCCACCTGTTGAGATGTCAGATTAGTATGAGTGCGCACAACAAGTACTCGAATCCTATGCAATGCAGTTATTGGACTGGTGTTTTGTTTCAAATTTACAATTCGAAAATTCGATTTGATTTTTGTTTGTACTTACTTATTGTTTTTGATGCAATGTCATTCGTTTGATTTATATGCACATTCGTGTGGTACTTATACACATACTTACATACCGTTTCAATTGAAAGCTCGCACGCTAAACTTGTCAAGCCCAGCGCTGATTGTATCTCTCTTGAGAGCGCGTTTGTAAGCGACAAGTTCCCAGAAATTCACACAGCTGTCAAATTTGTGCATGAGTGTTGTTAAAAAAATGCGTTCATAAGAAGTTTGATAAATGGCTTTTGTGGTTCATTTTTTGTTTGTTTTTGCCATGAAATTTTTTACTTGGCCTGAAGATAATAAATAAACGAGTATCACTTTGGTGCTATTTTACAAGTATTAGCAGGCGTTGTTAGTAGTTTGTAGCCTGTCGGGCAGAGATTTGCGCAGTGTTGTTGTGTGAACTAAATTTGTGATTTTTTTATTCTGCAAAGCACCATTCGTGGGAAGCCAGCAAGAAAAAATGCCGCTCAAGGTCACTGAGTGTTATGAAAGGGGTGAGAAAATATGTTCGAACTATTTTAACCATAATAAATGAATGCCTTTGTTAAAAATAACAGAAAAATTTAGAAATTAACCCAAGTGGAACCAATCTAAGTGCACATATTGAAACCTACACAAAGAACCTCTACAAATATTTCAACATCTCTGAGGTCTCAAGAGCATTAACGGAATTAGGGTGCACAAGTCCGGCTAGTGCCTAGTGTCCTAACGAAGTCTGGTGAGAGTCGTCTTCGCAAAAGATCAGAAACCTCGTATTTTTACAGTCTCGAAGTATTAGGGTTCTAAATATTGACATCTGTGTTAAAAGGTATTACTTGAATGCTGAGATCAATAAACTTTTGAACTTTTGAACTTTTTTTTTGCTTGGACTTAGACTTAAATGATTCGCATAAGATTGAGAAAACAAATTCTTCTCCGATGCGAAACATTGAAAGCGAATAATGAAAAAGCCACCGGAGAGAAACAAAAAGTCAACAGATTAACTGCGTGTCGTGGAAGATGACGCTATCGTCTTATGTGATTTGGAAAATGTCATAAAACGGCGCACATTCCAGGAAATTAAGCCACACAACATGCGAAGCGCCTGATGAAACATTACAGATGTTGCAACATGACGCACTGGGTCATTATCTGCTTGCAACGAAGACTATAAAATTTCTTAGCCACAGCTGAGAACTAACACATACAACCAAATAAGCGAGCTAAATGAGTCAAAACGGCAAAGCGCCAAGAAGCACAGACATATTTAAAGCGCGGCGCGTGGAGAGAGCGAACAAGTGATGAACGTCGAGTCAGCTTTGCATGAATCATTTGTTGGGTATGACTTATGCAGCCATTAGAGCCAAAGAAATCTTCTAATTGCAATGCATTGACTCAGAAAAGCCGACGAAAGCGAAAGAAAGTGGCGAAGAGTAACAAATTCAGCGGTCAAAGATGGTTAAATTGGAAAATTGAAGGTAAGCTGAAAATGGAGATTAAAAGTGACGAGTAAGTAGAAACGCAAGACTCTGCTAGAATGCATGAATGGTAAAAAAAAAAGTGAGTTGCATGCATAAGGCTCTATATTTTCATTTTCTCTTTTATCACATTCTTTTCACGAAGGTGTTGCTGGCTTTAACGCTTTTACGCGTCCACTCCCTTGCAGCAATAGCAACAACATAGCAATCAGCAGCTCTAATCGGCTAACTGAAAAGCTAAGAGCGGAGCTGCTTTTGTTGCAACAGTGTTGCCGCTACCTACAAATAAAAGCAAGCTTCTTATGCCACTGCCAGCGCAACGTAATCACAACAGTCCTTTAAGTAAGCCGACATTTAGAGAGCTGCTGTCTTGATTTCATTCCAGCTTTCATTAACTTTTCAGTTTTCGACTATTATCTTTCTATACTTTCATCATTTTTCTTTGAAGTCATTAACAATCTACACATCCCATTAATTGTGGAATAGTAGGAACTGGAAAAAAGGGAGGTGAAAATTAAATGAGAGAAATTAAAGAAAAAATTAGAGTGGTTTAAATTTCATCTACTATTTCTCCTTATTAATTAACAATGTATTAAACTCTTGTTAAGTTCCTTAAATAAATTAAAAATAGACTCGGTCTTTGAGATTGCACATGTTGATTGAGTCGTAGAGTAAGTTAAAGAGAGAAGGAAGAGAGAGAGAGGGAGAGGGAGAAAATAACTTATATACACCCCGTTAGCACAAGCAACGGTGTTGGAATAGTTAGAAGGAAATAAGTTAGAAGAAAAAACAATCAGGATCCCCTTTCTTCTTAATAGTTTCATCACGTTTTGAAAATCTAGAAAATGCATTTTGATTTGAGTTCCTGATACGAAATCAAAACTTAAGCTGCAGATCATTAATGCAATTCTATATCGTATTCTCAAGTAATGGAAGATAATTATTGTATACAAAAGATGCTCCGCACTCCACAGGTCTTGAACAATCATCTGTTCAAAGTGATATGGCGAAGAAAATAACAAAGAATATATTGAAGAATTGCTCAAGCAGAAGAAGATTATGAAAACACACTTAACTTGGGCACTTACGCATACAAAAACAAAAAAGAGCAACACCAACCGTAAAGTCTTATGAACAGTAGCTCGTCGAGCTCGCGCACGCACTATGTGGCATCAACTTGTGGCATGCTGCATCGAAGCATTCCAGCACTCCAGTATAGAGTTCAGCACTGGGGCATGCCACTTGCCATCAAGGAAATATACGCACTCACATATAAACATCTACATATTCAAGTGGGCGCAACTAAAGAAGCCAACACAAATGAAATGCCGCTAAGAGGCACAAAGAGGGGCACAACAGAAAGTGCACTTGACGCTGTAATTCATGCACGGGCAGATGATTATTGCCGGTGATAGCTGATAGCTGGTAGCTGATAGCGACACAACACACCGACAGTGGCCAACTGGCTGCCGGGCCACGGAACCAACGCGCCGTTGGCTGCTGACTGCTGCCTGCTGGCCACTGTCGACTTGCTGCCGCCGCTCTTCGCGATATGGGTCGAGAATGCCAACACTGCCTTGAATGTCGGAATAATGAGCGAGATAATGCGCTGATGTGCGCTGACACTGATGCCACCGTTGATGGCCCGGGCCTGGCCCTCACTGTATGCGCACCAAACCAAGGAAGTGCGGAGCGGTGAAGTGAGGGGAGGTGCGGCCGAAACGTAGTGTTGTCGCTCAGATGTCTCATGCGAATGCAATAGACAGCGATTTCTTTGCTTGTTCTTGTTGTTGTTGTTGTTGTTGTTGCTGGTGCTGTTATTGTTTATTGCTGCACTAATGCCACAATCAGACAAATGCACAGTAAGGCAACGTGCAACTCGAATGATGTGCCGTCACGAACAGCTCTAGCCGACATTCGAAGAAATGACGCGTGGATTATTATTGAGTATGATGATACCGTACTTGTTCGTGATTTTTCGTTTTGCTTCATTTTTCAGTGTTATGTACTATATTTTTTGATGAACTCAGTGTCAGAGCAGAACGCTCAGTGTGGCATAAATGTACATGTATGTGTGTATGTATGTATGTAAGGTAGTCTGTTTTTAAGCAGCTTATGCTAGCTTCTTCGCTCATTTCTGAAACAATAGTGAAGCAATTAAAAATTTTGTTGGCGATTTTAAAATACTACTTGGGTCTTAGAGCTGTCTTGTCTCTCAAAATATTCTCCAAAATATTTGGAGTTAACTCCAAAGAATGTCTCAACTGAGGACGCGAACTTTAAGTAATTCCATCCTCGTACTGACTTGAATTTATAAAAATTGTATGTGCATTTTATAATTTTTAAAAATAAATGGTCATGGAAGGGGCATAGAAACGCTGAAGTAACACACTGGTTATATAACCAGAAAACACACCAAAAACATTGTAATTGAAAAATGTTAATAATTTAAGCAAAAAACTAAATATTAACAAAATGACAACAACATAATAATTTCCGGCAGCCATTTACGTCGACGGGTGTGTGAGTGAAGCGAAACATTTTTCGATGTGTAAAGCTATTTATAATTTTGTGCGCCACAAATTTCCGAAAACAACTGTTACTTGTGTGTGGCACGTTTCGAGGACAACGAATGAGAGTCGTGAATATGGAATGAGATTGAATGCGATTTAGGCAGCAACAACAGCAATAAAAATAAAACAAAAAATAAACCAAAATGTTGCACATGGATGTCATTACAACATTATTACGTCACACAGACACACACAAGCAACATGCCAATGTACATAACGGCACACGTAACTGATATTTTTGTATGTTTGTGGCGGCATATACATACATGTCCATTAAATGACCACGAAAGCAAGAAGAAGACGCAGCTTAGGTGTACTTTGTGTCCACAACGCTCCGCACACATTTTTATAAGTAAACGATTGCTTGTGTTTGTGTGTGTGTGTGTGTGTGTGTGTATGTGTGTTCCGGTGTGCTTTTGCTCGCTGCCCATTCGTTTTGTTAGCCCCATGCGACGGCATCCATTAAGGATGTGCAACATATTGTGGCGTGCGTGTTTGTGGATGATTAGGCGCACTGTAGTTTGGGTGTGTTCGGTTGCTAAGCCAACGTTCATTCGTGTGTGCATGTGTGTGTGTTTAATATATGAAAACTAATCTCTATATTTGTGGTGGTGTGAGCAAATGTATATTTTCGTCGTCTGCTTTGAAGCTCACAGACAAAATGCGTGTTCGTGTGCATGTGCGCATGTATATGTGTGCGGGTATTTATGTTGCACGTTCCCTTTTTGCATAACGACAGATGAAGTTCTTGGTTGTAATTTAGTAAAAAGCTGCTTTCTGTTTATTTATGCATGTGTGTACGTGTGAGAGTTTGTAATTACATACATGGATAACTAGTACTTGCTTGTGTTTGTATTTGCGATGCTATTCCACTATGATGAGCACACGCAAATGTTCTATCCAAATATTCCGGGACCGTTTCAAAATGACTTTGAGACAAATTAAAACAGAAAGTGGACAAAAATAAATAAATACAGTCATTCCTCCAGTTAGTTGTGTTGTTCCTATTGTTTTTGCATATAAGTTATATTTAAGAATCAGCTTTCTCTAAAGCTGAACTTTCGCATGGAGAACGGTTGTTTTTGGTATGATGAAATTTAAAAAAAATTCAAGAAAAATTTTCTCAAATTGAAGCAATTGTTCTCATTTCATTACATCGGTATATGTATACAAAAGTAAAGCTAATCACTTACCACATTTAATTCACAGTAGCTTTCATCTTGACGAAGCTGAGCTTGTAATCTAACTGCAAAGTTTGTTGTGATCAAAGGTTAGAGAGTTGGCAATTGTATCAAGTAAGGTTGAAAAATAAGCTTAATGAAAGCTTATCTTAAAGCACGCTTGACACGTTGTGACCACCAATAACTGTTATCGATTTAGAGCATAAAAGCTTTCTATCAAATAGCTTGGTGTCTACACCAAAAGATGTAGGAATATATGCCACGATCGTCCGTTTGATAGATCAAGAGCTTATACTACTTTAAAAGTTTAGTGGAAGCTGATGTGAAAGCTCTTTCATTCGTATCATCAGAACGGAGCTTTTTAGCCAAATTATTTCTACTTAGTAACACTTACACTCATAAGCAATCGATATTATAAAAGATGTTATAGCGGTTTGAGGTCTATTTAAGCTCCTACTGCACAACTCCCATGCCAAAGAACCTCTAGGCATAAATTTTTTGTTCCCAAATTCGCTTAAAAGTTGATGAAAATTCGCTTGGTTCCCTTTTCGAGTGGTGCAGTTTGTTGGGCTCCCATAGAATGTGGTGTAAATTTTCGATGATCTCTGGTATAACTGTTTATATAGAAGCAAAGAAATTATTCCTGAAACTTATTTTTTTAACTAAAGGACCTGAACCTTTATTTAATGCATTCTTCAACATGGAATCATACAAAACGCAACACAGATTACCTACAGTTCTTATCTAGCTAATTACACTGCTTTAAAATGTGAGAGAGATTAAAATGTAAGAGAAAGATGCCGACTTAAGTGCACTAGAAACCCATATTTTTCTAAATACTAAACAGCACTGCTTTCTACTTAATAAAAGTGGCATACACAGAACTGCACACACACACAATTGCCAACTGCTCTACTTAAATTACACTTGAAACCAAAAGATTTGTAAAGTAAACTAGGAAAATGGCTTAAATGCTCACATGAGTAGCGATGAGTAGTATGTGCCAGCGGTGTTTGTTCGGCTAAATGACTGAGAGCACTACGAGTTTTATTCGCAAAGATGGACAAAGGCGCAAACTCACACTCACACACACACACTCACATATATTTATATTTATTTATTTGTATCTGTGTGGCATTGAGGATGCGCCGCAATGCCACTTTTACCTTTCGCACACAGAGCAAAAGATTGGATTTGTGTGGCGGCCTACTGGGCGGAGTGGAGGGCGGAACGTCGCGGTGGATATGTGTTACATAACAGTTTTGCATGAAGCCAGGAGCGAGTGTAGAGCAAAGCTGACGCCCAGAGCCCAGTGCGTATTTGCAGGAATTTACTTTAAGCATTAAGATAATCAGTTGGCTAAATGAAGCACTGAAGGCTGCCCCGCCTCGTCCTGCCCGCCACCGCCACGCGCATGTAACTACAAAGGCTTTCCGTGTGTTAGTGTGTGTGTTGCACTATTGTGGGCATATAATGCGAAACGCTTAGTAACAGTTGTAGTTGTATTGCATTAGCTTAACTTTAAGCCAACATTGAATACTGGCCGTCGTCTGTAGCCGCAGGCTCTGCCCCTTTATGCACATCACTCAGTGCCGCCGAATGTCGGTCGGTCGGTCGGTCTGCACGCGCTGTCTGTGATGTCCTTTTTAGATTACAGTCTCTTACACACACACACACACATACATGTGCACATGTATTTAAAAACCGGTACAAAAAAGTATTCGTTGTGTAAAGATACGCTCGATATGCACACCGAAACCTGACGGAGGCACAACAAAGAGTGCTTCGGTGAAGCATTTGCATGGAAAGCAGCATTTTAAATTATTTGTGTATGTATGTATTTCTGTGTGCACACAAATTAAATTGTCTACATATTTGACCTTTCGATAAAACCAATTTAAAAGGGATTAATGTGGGATGTAGTGATATTAGAAATTATTTACATAACATTCATAGGGTGCATGGGCACATATTTACGTAAGCATTAGTTGCGTCTCAAATTTTCGTAATAAATCAAATGCCAGTTTGAATTTGCTCTGCAAGATCTTTTCGCCAATATCACTGTCCTTACAGTAGAAGAAGAAGTGATTTATTCCTAAGTGGTAATTCTTTAAACCGATGAAGCTTACCAACAAGCAAACTAGTAAAATGCAGTCTTAGTTAGTTAGTTAGTTAGGAAACTGCTTAAGACCGTTCAGCTCCTTCAAAGGTTGCTTGAAACAATGGATTTTATCCCTCTAACTAATCCCTCAGGTCTGGGAATACTATCAAAACAGGACGTATCAAAATTATATCGGAGTTGTGGCGATAGTAGACACTCCAAAAGGTTTCTACTTTTAGAAAAGGGGGGATTAAATAAAATGTTAGGAATCATCACTGGGCATTTACCCCAGAAAACTAACACTCAGATAATTGGTAATATGGAACCGGTTGAATGAAGAGCCTGCGCAAAGGGTGATGGAACGTCAGATTTAATACATTTGCGAATGCGCAGCACTTCAGCCGGTTTCGGCGGGTTATATTCCACAAGTGCCTCTGTTTCAATATAAATTAAATTGGGCAGTTATGGTGGAAAAAATTGGGAATTTAATCTAACCAAGCGAGTTGTTGAATACTGATTGGTAGGGACTCACTTCGGAGCACAATAAGCCTAATGATTGCTCAAGTGCGGCGGCTTGCAGTCAGGTCTTCTTTCAATCTCCCCTTTCAAACAAACAAAGAAACTAAACCATCCTTATTCTTTAATATTTATGCCATCGGTGAACCCTGATATGACACAGCGAGCTATACCCGAAATCATTCCCGTTTGGACTTTAGTAAATGATAGTAGCACGCCGTCAATCGAATCTACATATCCTAAGAGAAAAATAGAGAATTATGCACTTGCGTTAGCTCAGTTGCGATCTGGACCACCTAGAGCAAATATTTCCATTACTTTAAAGCCTTAATAACAATGTAGTTCGAACTATCAGTGGAAATTTGGTATGTCAAATAGCTGAAATTGTTCGTTTAGATTTTCCGCTAATGTGACGTCAACAAGAAGCAGCATTTAGAAATTGTGCGCCAGTATTTAGAGCAAGTCATTTTTGGGAACGTTTTATCGGAACGACCATCTATCTAAATTTCATCCATGTATAGTACACACTATAGACTCCTACCTGCTATAGAATAATTTCATCAGATCATTCATTGGGGAACCAACGCAATAAAAGCCCTCTTGTGTTCATAGCTTCAATGTTAGGACAACAAAAAGATCCAAGGAACCAAGGAGCTCCAATATATATATGTGTATATTTATATATATATATGATATATCTTAAATCAATTCTTAGGAAATAGAAATAGATACGAAGTCAATAATCTTTGGTGAAATGCCGCAAACACCAAATGATATATTAGTTATCAAAATAAATACAATTTGTTGAACATGGTACTGGGGAGATAACTCTGTGAAGACAAAGTAGAGAAACAGCGCACTGGAGCTAATTAAACTAATAAAGCTAATAATTAAATCAGACTTCACGCCATCACCAATTTTTTAATAGAAATGCTACAGAATTTTGAATCTTTAAAATTTTTGCATTACCAAATAGGAGTTTTTCTTGAACACACACTTGGGCTTCACGTACACAAATATTTGTAACGGCTTAGCGACTTCCGTAGGAAGCACAAAACATTCACAAACACACATACACATAAATCTATGCATAGTCTAAGACGGAGCAAAAAATTGAAAATCCTCACATCTCTTCACGCACAAATATTTCTGGGCACATATCCTTTCTTTTCCTTACTTTTGTTTCAACACGCAAGTTGCACAAGCACCCGCACACACACACACACACATTGCTTTGGTCCGCCGAATGTTTTTGTAGTGACGACTCACGTGACGTACAATTCATTTTTAATGCATTGCGTTGCTTTTCAATTCCACCGCCGCTGCTTTGCAACACCAAATCCTACAACACCTGTACAAGAACAAGAACAACAACACCAGCAAGCATTAGCAAATACCATATACATATGTATGAGTTGTGGCACTAGCCGACAAATTTTAGGTGTAAGCGCATACATTAAAGCACACGCACATATCTATACATATGTTTTATGACTGTGTGTGTGACATGCCACCAACGCTGATTGTTTCAACACTTTCAACTGAAATTACGAATTTTCAACACACGTCTACAAAAACCGTCAACACCGAGAAGACTAAAGAGTTACACACACACACACACACACACGCTTAAGCACACTTATGCTATTTGTAGGTTGTTGTTGTGAGGAAAAACCCTTGCTTAGACAACAGGCGCAGGTTGTGGCAATGTCAGACAGCCAGTCAGTGAATTCCCAAGTATTTATATGTACATATGTGCTTTCCTTTTTGTGTCCATGCTCCACACATTCCCGTGACGCTGACGTCGCTGAATTTAGCTGTCGCTGCTGATATATTTCCCGCTAGCTGGCAACATTTTGCGTTACGCTTAGCCTCGGAACACCTCGTAGACTCTCAACGTCTGCTTATTGTCACAAGTGTGTGCACACATAAATTACAATCGAATGAATTGAAATACGTGCCTTATTGCATGTGTGTGTGTGTGTGTGTGCGCGTGCATATGTCTGTGTATGTGCATGTGTTTAGAAGAGACACAGTTTGTAATGTAATTTATGACCATCCGTAACGGTTAGCACAGCCAGCGCAAAATAACGTTATTGCAAGTACAATAAAATCAGTTTTACAGCCTAGGACGCTTATGATCTTTACCAACAGCTCTTTGAGAACAAACCTTGGTAAACAGATTGAAAGGTACACAGGGATATTTGCGGAATCTATAAGAGGTGAGTCTTTGTACACACGAGCTCAAATAAGATTTCATCTACGCGTGAGTATATGCGTGAAGATATTTACAAATAATTTTCCATTCGGCTACATAATCGTGTTCGTTCAAGTTACGTAGACCCGACTGAGGTGACACCTATAGCAGACATCTTCTTCATAGACTAAAGAATACTGAATTTATGGAGAAATCATTTCTGCTCAATCTGCTTTACATCGACAAACTCAGAGAAGCTGAAAGATCGGAAACTTTTAAAGATACGATGAAGTTCACGTTAGCCCACTTGACTACAATTAGATGAGAATACATTTAATCGTGTGATAAACGAACCTAAAAGCGGAAAGTTACTGTAGCTTCTGTTTCGATTTCCGACACGAGTTTAAGTAAGTGGCAAGTATGTGAATGGCCTTGATAAAATAAACCAATCGTTTGGAGAAATGTTTCAACCCTTCGGTGATATTTCGCTGCGTATGCTTAAACACCAAAAAAGCGATATAAAACAAAAAAAAATTGTCTTCGAGCTTAAGGCTAAACACCAAAATGGCTAATAAACTCGAGTTTATTGCTCAGTTTCAACTTGCGGCTAACTATGTGTCCCGCCGTTGAGCCAGGAAATCTCATGTATTCACACAGATGCAAAAAAAAAATGTTACCATGGTATAAAAGTTGGATGCAAAGCTTTTAGGAAATAATCTGAGTGTAAAACGATAATCCCGGCTTAATGCAGCTTCTACGCTCTGTACCTGCTTTTACGCAGTTAAAATCGAAAAATAAGCATCAATCTCTAAAGACCTGAGCTTACCAAGTTTTTCTCACTAGCATTCAGTGCATATGTAAGAGTCCGCTTCACTTGAATTTCTTGCAATTGCATTTATTATATAAGAAAACAAACGCAAGTAAAATTATAACTTACTCCCCTCCTTCCTCTGCACTAAATGTGAAAGAATATATTCTGACGCGAGCAAAAGATGCTGTTTTCCAATGAATCTTAAGCGCTAAAGCTCCATATCTGCTTAATGTTGAACTAAACACTCAGACTTGGGCACTTCTTGGCACCAATGGCTGCTTGCTTAGTTAACTGTAACTTTAATCTCGTTCATAACTAAGCTAGCGCTCCTGCATTCGCTTCTTTTCTCAAGCGCAACAGCACGAGGTGTCCCTAATTTATCTTGATTGTTTGAGGAACTGCTGCTTTCAACTGCTTAACTGCAAAGTTCATTTACTTTAATTACATTCATGCACTGACGCTCGCAAACAGCAGCTCACTTTCGTGACTTAAATGTGTGGCTTCCTGAGTTCAAAAGTTTTATTATATAACCAAGGTTCGCTGACATCACTGGGTTTGCCACATTCGGAAGATATGAACATAATCGGGCTAAGCGTTCGTCGGTGATGTCATTTTGCAATAAGCACTGAAAGCTTTTCCTTGATTTGGTTTGATTTGGTAATCGCCAAAGGTTAAAATTTAATTTGATTTGGCTATTGTAGAGATTTATCGACTAAATATTAGTGCGTTATCATAAACGACAAATAGCTGTGATCTCGCATGTTTAAACTTTCAATTTTGCTTTGAATTTAACCACTGTACGATCAGATCTAATTATTTTGATATTCGCATTTTAGAGAGTTACGAAACGAACAAGCTATGCGAGCTATTAAAACAGACTGGCAGCACTTGCCATGCAAACTGGCGCTAACGGGCAATAAAAAAATTTGTTTATTTTAAATTTTGACAGTAATTTGCCATTTGTATCATTCAAAATGGTCTAAAATATATAAAACAAAACTTGGTGGCTTTGAGGAAAGCGGTTATACGTTTTTAATGAGGTATCCGCGTACTCTCGAATTCAATTCACTAACTTTGCTGTTGCTTACAACGAACAGAGAAATGGCGAATCGATGAGGGCTAATGTTAAATATCTGTCTCCAGACTACCCTCTTTTCGAAAATTTTGTTCCGGTTCAATCAATCCTGTCTGGCTATAGATCTTCTAGAATTGATCTGATCCGATGTCTTTAATGTGAAAATTAATTATTTTAATCATTGGTCTTACATCTTCAAAGACAAACTTCTTAATAGGCGTTATATTTTTATTTAGTAAAGCAGTCTTTTTTGCAAATGAGATCGATTTTAAGAGCGACTTCTTAATCGAAGTTCGAGATCATATGTTAAAGGAGATCATGGCCTTCAACAAAATGTGGACATACACGTAATAAAAAGTTAATTGAATCTGACCAAAGCGCTTCTAACTAAATATAAACCCTGATGAAAAATGAAGCGCCGTTCCGCTGAAAAATATTTCTGGGAATTTCCTCCACACCACTCTACTCCAGCATCATAAATCCTTTAATTAAAAGGTAATTTAAGATCTTTAGCTGAAGCTGCCAATCGAAAATTCAATTTACTTGTTTTGAAAATCGACTAAAAAGTAAGAAACATATATATATATATATGTATATATAAGTGTGTGAGCGTACATGAAATGGAGGGAAAATGAGTTGTTAGCATTGCGAAACCCGAACAACAAACAACTAACCGACGAAGTATTTCTACTTTCAAATATAAAAGACGCTAAAAATGCAGAAGAAATTAATTGAAAACTCTATATGGCAAAAAGGGAATGGAAGAAAATGCAAATTAAGTCGAAAATCTGAAACTGAGAAGGCGCTGTTAGCGGGCGAGGGCGAAGGAGCTGGCGCTGGCGCTGGCGGAGCGCGAGCGTGGAAAACTGTTGCGAAACCCGAAAATGAAATGTGCCAAGTGAGCGTAAACTTTTGTAGTCTTTGTTTGCAGCTGCTGTTCACAACTTGCAGCATATAATAACAACCCACTGCCGCACCCTGCCGCACCGCAGCTTTGCAGCGCACAGCTCATAGCTCATAGCTCATCGTTGTCGTCGTCATCAGTGTTGCTGGCGTTGAAAGAAGATTGACCTCACGATTTTGTAATTAATTTTCCGCAAACTTGTTGGCCGAAATTTTCGCACAAAACCACAGCAGTTAATTTACAACAAAAGCAACAATCTGTTGCTGCTGCTGCATGGATCGTTCGAAAGTACTGTAGTTGCAAGCATTGTTGCAGCCGTTTTGAAAGCAAAATTTTCTCTCAAGTTGCCACCTTCGAACGAAGCTTTCATAGCCGAAAACGTGGAGAGAAATGCACCGCCGCTGCTGCTGCTGCTGCTGCTGCTGCTGGGCATGACGCTTGAAAGTAAGTAGTGCGCAACTCTCAAGTGGTACTTGCAGCACAATAAGATATGGTTGTGTACTTGCAGTTCGAAGCTGCAGCTGGCAACAATAAAAACAACAGCAGATCCAGCTAAACAAGCAATGACAACAAAACACTTTGACTAGTCGCACTAACTACAATCGCAACAACAACAACAACAAGCGTAATAATTACACTTCATTGTTGTTGTTTAGTTGGTGTACTACTTTAGGTCATTTGCTGTTGTTGTAGCTGATTCTTGTTGATTACATTATTTGCGTTGTTTTCTGGGCGCCAGCGAACACTCTTACACACACAAATCCACTTTAGTTCAACTTAAAAGCATGAGAGTGCAAAATTGCAATTCGCAAACAAATTTTGCCTAAGCAACATTTTCTTCATTTGCACAAAGTTCGTTCGGAGTGCTGTGCCCAGGTACACCCCTCGTCCTCAGCACCCTATAACACAGCCATTAGTGCGGTCCTGCATCTGGCCACCGTTAAAGCCTGCCATGCAACGCCGTGTGTACTTAAAAGCATACTTTGTTTACAAACGCTGCCCTTTACCCGCCATCACTCCACTCTCCGCCACACTGCTCTCGCTTCCTCCAGCTGTACGACCATTTTGACAGTCAAAGTGTATTACACACTGTAACATCAATTTAAAGTTTTGCGGAATTTGTGGTATTATTGAACTCGAAGTTTATTGTGCATACAACAAGTACGTGCAACAAGCTTCCCCGCCTCTTCTGTCGACCTCAACAACATTATACTGGCATCTTTGGCAGTTGCAGAGCTGCTGCCGCCGTTTTTGCCATACCTTAGGTTGCCCTTCGGTGCTGCAACACAGCAACACAGTAACACAGCAACACAGCAACACTGCAACATGTTGAGTGACGTTGCAATATTTATTCGCTCCTGTTGTTATTGCAGTTGTTAAAAAAGTTGCAATTGTTGTTGGTGTCTGCTGACAGTTCACCTCACTACCTACATACATACATGTCTGTGCAAGCACGTAGAGTTATGTGGACACACACACATACACGCACATATGTGCCTGCATGCTCACAGCCTTGGTAGCTTCCATTTATTTTCTTCTTTTCTTCTTCTTTTGTTTTTTGTTGTTGTTTGAGGCTTTTTGTTTACTTTGTTGCGGCTTAAGTATTTTCTGTTAATGATTTTTCCTTCATTGGAACGCCTGGCCCCTTGGCTATTGCTGCCGCTCCGCTTTTGGTGTTTTTGGTGTTTAACAAGCAACTTGCTCGAACAACGCCGAGTTTCGTTCATTTGCCTCAGAGTTGCACCAACACATGTGTAGGTTGTCGAGATGCCAAAATAAGAGAAAAAAATCAAATTATATTGCGAACAGTGAAGGTGAGGGGCATTCCTACTGCACCTCCAGTACCATGCTGACTGACATGAGTTGATTTAAGTTGGCAGTTTCGGGAAATGTACTTCAATATGTCTGTTAATGCATACCCACGATAGTGAATATTGCCACACACTCGTACACATTTCAATATGTAAATTTCACATGAGCACACACATATCGGCATCATTTGCTCTTTAAGTACTTAAGCTGTAAAGTACTCACTATATTTTGGACTCAATGGCATAAAGTCTTGTTAGTGGCTGTTGATTAAAAGTCCGGGATAATTTTATCGGAGTTAGAAGAACAATTTTTAACTGCTACATATTATACTACTTATATATTTATTTATTTCTATATAAATTGGTAAATATGGAAACATGTTTTGAGAATATAACGACATTAATTAATTAATTAGTCATTAGTTAATTTATTTCATTAGTTGGCAACTCTCTTCGGAGTAATGTCCCAATTATAACTGTTCAAAATGCTGAATGTAATGAGATCCTTTAATAACAATATTTGCCTAGAGAATATAAATGTATTCACTTTTTGAAAGTTGGCAACCCTACGCATAAAAAAGTCGTTTATTAGTTTTACGTTTTTAAATTATCTCTTATTCAATACCCATCTTTCACCAGTTCATATTTGTATCAGCCTTTAATTGCAGCTTTTTTAAGATGGCAACCCTAGTTTTCTTATTTGCAATTTGAATTCTTTTATATGAGTTTTGAAATATCTTTCATTTGATTTCAATATTTTAATAAAATACTTTTAATTTCTGATATGCATGTGGCATAACCATTTTTCACCTAAACTTTTTACCTAAAAAATAACTATTTTTTAGACAAATCGATAAAAGTATAAGTTAGATAAGATAAGTAAGATAAAAGTATAAGTTTAGGCGTAGCGTCAGTCGAAGTCCAGTTACGCACACGTAATAACTTTGAAGAAACCACTACTTAGTGTCCTTTTTCAGTTTCAATATACGGTTTCTCTCTTGGGGGCTTTCTCTCTGATGTTTCGAATATCAACCACTTAGTCAACATTTTGCAGAGGTCACATCAATCTTTAGGATATTATTTTCATTATAACTTATGCTAAAATTAATCAAAGCCAAGAAATAATTGAGAAGTAGTTCAATTATAACCGACGTATCCTATCTTTTCTTTCACCTCAAAAGCTCATGATTCTTTGGGCAGAGCTAGGCACATATATTGAAAAAGAGAAACGTTCGAAAATAATTTTGAATTCGTAGAGTAGATCCATTTGGTATTTTAGAAATTTAAATTTGGTTTGTTTTTTTAAGATCTGTCTAAATTTAACGAAAATTATTAACTTATTAAAAATTTTTTCAAGTTTGAGAGCTATGAAGAAATTTGTTGGCGTGGAGCATAACATTGGTGGATTTTTCGTGGGGATGCCAATTATTTATGGAAAACTCCAGCTGGTGTTCCTTATTATATGAAAATTATTTTAGAGATTGTCGGAATCGGCTGACTACAACTGAAGGTTCAAAGTATTGTATATTTCCTTCTTCAAGAATGAAATCATGATAAAGCACATAAATTCTAATTCGAAGCAAGTTTGAAAACCCCCACTGTCATGCATAACTTTAGAACAAACCTTAAATTTGTATTTAAACCGAACACAAACGACAAAACCCAAATAAATTGAGCGCGTTTAATAAAATTTCTTTGTCGGGAAAAATTAAATTCCTTGCCACACATCAGTCACATCAGTCTTAATTTTACGACATGTTTGTCTCTCGTCTTTTTATTAAACAAATGTACGTGAGGCCAGGATTTGCGTTCCGCACCATATCCGAACAACCGAATGTCCAAATGGACTGTCGGACGTGAGTATCAGATTTTACTTTTCCATGCAATAATGGCGGAGAAATAATCGTCAACGTTAAAACAACTAATAATAAATGCGAAAAAACATGAAAAGCGTAATACAAATCACGCATACGAAGCAGGCGAGTACACGGTAGGGCAATCAGGCTGTCAGTCGGACATTCATTCAAACACTCAGCCAGTCGGCTGCCACTCAGCTGGTTTGCGTACGGTCCGGTGAGTGCAATCAACAGCGCGCCCGAAAACGTCAGCAACTACATAAAAATGCTGCTGCCACTTCACTCGGCGCGTACGCATGGTAATAAAGCAAACGGGAGCGAACATCTGGACTGGCGGGCATTTGACACGAATACGTCACGGTGGACACAGCGAACGAAGCGAACGACAGGACATTTCCGTAAGTAATACCCAGAGCAGCAATAACAACAGTGTTTGCAGCAAATAAAAGTTGCTGCTGTAGTTGGCGACGATAGGTGAATCGCAACGCGCGCCACCAAAGAAAGGACAAACAGGCAGGACATCAAGTGAATGAGAAAATTAAAGGGCGAACTTCAAGCGCACACACACACACTCGGGCACTTGGCGCGGAACATTCGCATTCGCATTCGCACGTCGCTCGAAGGCAAGACGCCAAGCGCAAACGGCGATGGACTGTGCCGAAACGATACAAACGCGCGCGTGAAGCGGAAGCGAAGGAAAAGGAGAAGGCTGCGCGACACTGCCAGTGTCAGCAGCAGCTCGAGCTGGCGAGTGGTGTGTGTGGTGTGTGTGGTGCATGGCCGATAACTGTAGGGGGCGTGGAAGCGCTGGCGGTTGCCAAGTGACTTGAAAAACGCTTTTTATTGCGCTCTCAAGAACTTTAGAGCGCACAAGGGGCACATTTATGAGAGTATCATAATATTGCAGCAGGTAAAGTAAACAAACAACAAATTGGCACGGAAGAAAGCGGATAGAGCTGCTTATGCATAAATTTATGCAGGTAAGCGCATTTTAGAAACTTCCACAAAGGTGTGGTTGCAGTGTGAAAAACATGAGTTGATGTGGGTGAAAAAAGTCGCCAGCAAATATTTTCGGATTGCAATGAATCCAAGTTGATTATTCAATTAAATTATTCCATATCAACGCGCAATAGAATTCAGATATTTGGCATGAAATTCGTTGACCGAAACAACCAATGAACATGGAATACCAAAATGAATTTGTATATGTATATATGTATGTGTATAAATATATATGACCATATAATATTTGTAGATACAATAAATGTTCGTATGCGTCGATTACATAAATTAATTGTATGCAATGGTATGGTATGGTCAATGGTATGCTCTTAGTACAACAACACAAACAAATAAGCTCAACTGGAAATAAATATTTCTTCTGTATATTGCTGTATAAAATATTTAAACTGAATTCTACAAAATTATTTCAGGCTTGAGTACATTCAAATGTCCTTTTGCCGTTGTGTGTATATTCTTATGATATTATACATAAATATTACACATATGTATATTGCAGGGGATTCCAGTTGCAGGGAATTTGATTTTAAGACCTAACTGAGTTAAAATATAGTCATCGAAATCGTAGTAAGCACAGCGGTAAAAATAAAAAATCGAATGAGTTTTCATTTTACGAAATAAATATCGAAAAGATGTAATCGAAACCTAATTTATTCGCGATATATCGAAAACCGACTATTTACAAGTATCTATAGTATAGAGTATAAAACATTTTCATGTTGTTGTATAATTCTACTATAATGACACTAGAATTCACTAGATATTTATTAAATTATCGATATATTTTGTAGACTTGTTGGATACCATAAATTGCTTTTTATCTTTAATATGATATATTATAAATTTTTTTTCTGATTTTTGTTAAAATATTTCATGAAACCACCCTTGATGCATATTTGATCAGGTTATTAGTGATCGCAACTCACTAGCTGTATTTCTCGGTTGGAATTGGTGTTGGATATTCTATAATAAATAATATAATACAATAATTCATATATAATATAATAATTCATATATAATATAACATAATAATATATCATATTAAAGTGAGATTTCGAATACTTTGGGAATATTGTAGCATATAAAACTAGTACAATAAACTACGAAGAACTATTTACCAAGTTTAGCCGTCACGAGAGGTATTTGGCTAACACTTTCGTAGTGGGTTCAATCCGGTATATTGACAAAAATCGAAAACTAAAAGAAATGCAATTCGATTTATGCACTTTTATTCTCTGCAGTGAAACAAAATATAAAAAATTAATCTTACAGAAAACATTCTAGCTATTGTGTTGTTAATTGTATTAAATAGTTGAAGCGAAATAAAATAACTTGTTGATAAATCATCTTGTAATTGGTAATAATCCGAACCATAACGGTATAGTTCAAATTCAATTCAGCAATTTTTCAACTAGTACTACTCCGAAGAAGTGTGTTGTTTCACTGCTGGGTGAATGTTCATGCTAGTATACCATAAGTATATAACGTACGAAACTAATATATTATATTAGTCATTTCACACATATACATACGCATGCTTTAATACCATTACACAAGTTGTTCGTTCATAGCAAATTGCATAAAGTGTTTTCCTGCGGTTTTTATCATTTGCATTTTGACGCAGTTTGATTTCGAGGCAGCTTCAAGAATTTTAAAATCTTCGATTGAAGGTAGCTAGAAAGTGGAGGCATAGTTTGAGTTCTAGGCAGTGAAATATCATAATAAATTGAGTAATTTGAAAACATTTGATCTCACAAAATTATCGAGACTTCAAAATTTAGAATTTCTATTGAAAATAGGTTCGCAACAGTGTTGTCGTTTTGAATAGTTATTTTAATTTTTTTCATGACAATGACGCACTTGAAATATGATTCAGAAGTTTTAATGCAGGTTCCCATCAAGTATTGGCTTGAATTTAGTTTCAATCTCTACAAATATAATATACAAAGTATAATATCAATTAAAAAATTATATTTTGCTTTTGAAAATTAAAGGGATTTTTTCGAATTAATTTTTAAACATCTAATATTAAAAACAGTAATTTTACTTATTTCTAGAACCAAGTTTTGTTTATTTTTTGGGAGACTATGAAAACACTGGTTAATATATTTGAAATATAATATCCTGCAGCTCAATTAATTTATCGTTTTCCTTTGAAGATATTTATTTTTATAAAACATTGATAAAACTGTTCCAAATACCAAGATATTCCGCTCTCTATACTTCACGCCGCCATCATCATTAAAAATGTTTTTGATAATTTAATATAATTTATTATATAAAAAGTGTGAAATAAATATTGAAAAAGAAATAAAACTTTGCTATGGTTCTTCTAATCTCTGCAACCGGGACACGGAATCATTGTGAATATTATTAGAAATATACTTGTGTTCATATATGTATATATATGTACGTGTGTGTAGGTTATTAGAACTATTGAAGCCGAACTGAGGGCTGAGGGCATGAAATGTGAGAAACAACACGCGACCGGAACCTGTGAATCGGCGATAACTAAATAACGTAATTAATATTAAAAACAACAAAAGAAAAAAATAAAAAGAAAATTATTATGTTTTTGTAAAAAACGTATCGTTTTTATGGGTAATTTGAAATCAATACAAATAACTCCAAAGGCACTTATACCCAACAGCAATTATGACAAAGGCAATAAAAACGCGTATATATGTGTGTGTGTGTGTGTGTGAGTTTCCCTGTGGTCGCCACAATAAAAATGCACATCATTTGGAATTCTCTTTATTTTACAATTATTTAAATGCATTTATAAGTATGTATACGTAAAGGTGTGTGTGTGTTGACAGCGTGATACAACAGTTAAAATCGTAGAAAAACCGTATATTCACGACGGCAATCAATGGGCAAACATACGAATTTTCAGGCAGCGCGTCCATAAAAATATGAGTATGCAGTAAAGTAAAAAAATTATAACAAAAATAAAATAAAAAATTATAAAATATAGACTATGAGTGCTCGCTTGTATGTATATGTGTGTTATTAAATATTTTTAGGAGTATGTACATAATAAAAAGTGGTAATAAAAAGCGTTGTAGGGCGCGTGAAATTAATAGTAATAAACTCCAGTGCACACCCACACACCCACACACCCAAACATACACACACACACACACACCTACACACACACGCATCACCGGGATATGTAGTTGTAAATATTTGATATTTTTTACGGCTCAATCGTGTGATCGCATCTAATAAACATGTATGGCAATTAATTTTGTTGCTGTTGTTGTTACTGTTATGTGTTTTTGTGCGCCTTGTGCTGCCGAAATGAAAGTGTGCGCAGGCGTTGATAAAACGAAGACACTGTGGTAGTCATTAAAGGAGAGCGGGTGAGGGGGCTCTTGGTAGCTGTGTAGTTCATTAACACGGGCGCACAATCATAACAGTAATAAGTTTATTTTTATGAAAAACACTTAAAGGCAACTTTTATGACACAGACGAGTGGAAGTAGGAAAATGAAAATTGAAAACAGAAAACTGAAAACTGAAAAGAAGTAAGCAATGAGCGCATCTGTTGCACCTACGAATGCTGGTGTGCATATCTTTTCATATATTTCAACATGTGCGCTTAAGCGAGCCGTGAAGCGTTGAATGCAGTATTTGTTGCTCTAACGCCTAATTGTAGGCTCAGACCACCCTCCTCAAACCCGTGTCTTGCATGCAGCTTCAATTGTTTTGTATACAACATAAATTTGTCTGTCATTGTGCTCTTTAATGCGGCAACGTTTCACTTTTGGGCGTTTGCCTGCGCCTTGACCCCGCCGCTTAACCCGCTAGACACCAGCAGAGTGTGCAGCTTTAGTACCTTATCACTTTTCTAATTTATGACGCTGGTTGACGGCTTTATAACTGCCTGTGTGTTTGTTGTTGCTTTAATTTTCGGACTTGTTGCTGTTGGCTGCTCAATTATTTGTTGTAATTTTATGACTTCCCAAATAGACTCTTACTTTTGCTGCTTTGTTTACTTACACGTATTTATTTTCACACTTTTTTGTTGCATCAACACGCTCCCTTGCTCACACTGGGCTGTGTCAATTGCAGCGGTTCCCCATCAACACCACTCTACTGCCACACCATCAACTCTATTTGGCTGCATATGTGTAGTCATCCGTTATGTGGTGCTTAGCTGCCTCACGCGTGAGTTCTCGCCATGCCTACTGCTCCTCGGTTCATCAATAATAATCAAATAATTTCTGCTGATATTTCAGTAAATGTTCTTATATCTATTTGCCCATTTGTTTGTTTATATCTACATAGTGTCGAGTTGTTGCTGCTTCAGTTGCGCTGAACGCCGATCGTCGCCTAGACGTCGCCGCGCTACTGTGGCACGTAGCTTTTGATGCGCTCGCCTTGTTTGTTTTTAATAGAAATTGTTACAAATTAGTTCACGAAATTACTGTGCTTTAACACACATTCTCACTCACATACGTATTGAGATTGTTAATAGTCTACTATAATAAGTTATGATAGATTACACCATTCACTTCCAATTCGTTTGATAAGCTGGTATTTTTAATAGAAACTACCGCATGACTACCTTAGTGATGACTACAAGATTTTATGTGCACAAGCTTAAGCAACAGGCAAGATCTTCAAAAAAAAAATAATACACATACAAATCTTTCCAACAACATTTTTTATTATCTATATGGTTTAAAAAATATAAATTTTTTTTGTATACCTACCATACAAATTCAACGCCTTATAAACGCCGATAGAACCACAAAGCGTTCTGGATTTTTTTTATTTATTTAAAATTTTATGCCGTTGACAACTCTAATCAAAATGACTCCAAATTAACGCCTTGGATTTGGCATAGATATTACTACCTATCGAAAAAAACAAAACTGAAGAAACGATTACAAAATGTGTACCAAATATCGGGCGTCAAATTGAAGACAATTTGATTAGAGTTGTCGCCTCTATTCCAATATATATTGACTCCAATTATTTCCTGAAGACTTTTTAATATCTTTCGTTTGGCTCAAATCGTTTAAGAACTTATCAAATTTCAATTTATTCCAAGGTTAGCAACTGTTTTCCAAAACATGCATATATTAAATTCTACATGAAACTTTTCGCAAAGCTTTCTTTGACTTCCTGGAGATTGCGCACACATTTAGTAAACGTTTTCTAAGAATTTTTTAACAGGTGGAAACTCTATTCGAAAAATACCAAGAATAGATTTGTCGAAATCAAAAATTTCCGGAAGCCTTTCGGTTTATTATTATTTTAATAACCCGATCGAAATAGCAGTAATCTCCTCACCATTCCTAGATCCAATATATAGGGCAGAAAAGTTCGTCGAACTTAGCTAGTCACAGCAATGTATGAGGTCGCGTTGAAGAAACTTCATATACGAAAGTACAAAATTAAGATTTTAAGTGCTGAAGAACTAGATCTAATTTGAAAACTGTAACACTCTTGTGGACTTGTGCAAAATCGTTTTAAAATCGGGATTTAGCTAATAACCGGATAAAAGAGATTATTTTGTGTACTCATCGTTCAACAGATTTAAGTTTTTTAGAAACGTTTTAAAACATTATAGTAGACATATGTATATATTGTAGAAACCATTGAGATGTTAATTGTCGAATGTCTACCTTGGAATGAAATTCCATAGACCAATCCAAAGAGTCCTCACTCAGCGTCATTAAAAATGATATAGCGGATGTCTAGATGTTGTCTTGCCATTATAATTCGGTAATAAGCCAAATTTGAAAAGGAATGTTTTTGTAAACTAAAAATTATAAAATCTTTCAAGTGTCATCGTGCCGAATGGAAAACAAAAGATCAAAAATAAGACAATAAAAATAGAAACGTTTCACTCGTACATCAGTTTCATTTCCGGAAATCATGAAATTCAACCCAAATATTGAAATAGTAAAGCCAGCAAATCGGTCTTCAACCATGAGAGAATACCTAAAGTTACACGCAACGCAAGGTCACTCCCACCAAGTCGAATTAATGGAGTTGTACGTTAACACTTTAAATAATTTTAGAAATACATATTATATATATACACATTATTTTATATATATAATGTATATAATACACGTATGTCAGAATCTATGTTTGCGCGGTTCCCACGCAGACCCTTTGACGCTTCGTTAGCGACGCACTCGGGCGCTGAGTTGGTGTGTGAAACTGTCTAATTAGTCGCTCATAAAAACATGCAAACTATTACCGAAATAAAAATGTCCACTAGAAAACAGGCAAAACAAGAACAATAGTCACGTAACCCTTCGCCGCTGAACAATAAAGTTGACCAACGGAGATGGCCAGTTGAGGCAGTGAACCAGAACTAAACTGTTGTTGTTATTGTTGTTGTTGCAGCTGATGTTAGTTGAGCACTGTATTTGCGGTTGTTCATTCGTGTGCAGTTTGTTGTTGTCACTGCTACAAATAGTTACCGGTCACCGGTGTTGCATGTTGCCGTTGGGCATTGTGCAACAGCTGCAGTCGGTTGACTTTTCGCTTTTCGACGCGGCAACGGCCGGTTGCTGGCCAAGCGACAAGGGCGGGGTGGTGTGTATTTGCGATGCTTTAGTTTAGTTATCAAGCGGAAATTTCGCTCTGACATCATTATTGCGTATAATTATGGTAATTTAGAGCAGAAAATGAACGGTGGACGAAATGAAGATGCCGCAAAGCGGACAACGGAAGGAGAAATTAAAGCAGGAGCATTTTTCGCAAAAATTTTCGCAAGAAAGAGGAAGATGATTTTAGCTCCGTATGCAAGCAACTGCGTAGGTATGCAGGCAACATGCAACACGTACAGAGGCGGCCACACAGTCGATGCAGGCAGTCGTGCAAGGGATTATTGAGGTATTTTCGAGGCAAGTTATCATTTTTTGCGCGGCAGACGCGTCGCTTGTTCGCTCCACAGACCGCTTATTGGGCCCATCTGTGTGTGCAACACGCATTCCAGCTGACATTAACTCTTCAAAAATTAAGGCACAAAACCGAAAGCGCAACATCAGCACATTGTACAAATTGTAGCAGCAACAACAACAACAGCAGCAAAAACAGCAGCAAAAAAATATTTAAGCACTTTGTGTCTGACTGTGAAACAGACGCCTGTATGTGTGTGTGTGTGGATGTGCGTGCGTGTGCAGACAAATTGCGCGCAACCAACGCAGCCGCCACAGTCGCTCGGCGCTCCCCTTGCACCACCTACTCATCACTCGGCATGTATAATTAAAAACATGTTATGTTTATGGTTTTTGGGTAGAAAATGTTTTCGTTTTCGTTTTTGTATTTGTACTTGTTTTTGTTTTTGTTTACTTTTTTCCACTGCATAAAAAGGGTTAAATTGTGCATCATGGCGTGACAGCAGCGGCAGCACTCTTTTCCATTCAACAACCAAATGCAACATCAGCACTTTGTGTTCGCCACGCATTGCTTGCAACATGTGTTGTGCACTTCCCTTGCACCGCGGCGCAACGCCTGGAAGCGTCCGCCCTCCAGCCACTTTTTGCCTTTCGTGTTGCTGCCATAGAAACTGTTGCTGCTGTTGCTGCCGAAAATTTCGTCTGCTATGTGGCATTTAATTAGCGCATAATTATCGACGAGCTGCGCTGCGGCAATATGCTCGTGAAGACTATGGTCAGCAGTTGAACATGTCAACATGGAAAAATCAGAAAAATCAGAAAAATCTGTTGTGCTGACATGTTAATTGGACTGCTTGTAGTTGTTTATTGCACTCACACATGCATGTGTGTGTGTGTGTGTGTGTGTGTGATCGCCAAGACTCTTATGCATGCTGGCATGAAAGTAATGTAGTAGGCGTTGCTGCTTTTGTTGTCCGCGCTAATAGCACATCAGCCGAATGGGTGTTTAAGTGAAATCTCTGATCAAGTATTTTTTGTTATTCTTCCGAGAATTGTTAGCTAATGACTTGAGGGGTTTATTCAATCAACGCTCTTGTGATTTGTGTCGGTGTTTCCTTTTAATTGAGCAACAGCTTACTTTTTAGGCTCACGTTTCTCTTTTTCTTCTTAATGATATAACAGACTTTGGACATCGGAGCTTCGGTTCTTTTGGTAAAAATTATAAAAATTTTATTAAGGCTCGCCGTGGGGTAATAGGTAGAGGTTAACCCTTCCATTTGGCTGGATTTCCCTATATAACACAAATAATAAGAATATGCTCAAGATCCTCATCTAAACTCCCCGCTATTATAGATATCAATTGCATTAGACTTTTGTTCACAGAAGAATTGTTTTCAAAGTCAATAGTTTTGTAATTCGGTCTAATTATACTAGATCGAGTTTCTCATTTCATCACTGACCTTGAATTCCTTGACATTCGAAGCTTGTTATGTCTTTTTTGAAAGAATATCGAAATACTGTTTTCCTTCCACATAAAATCCATGCATGGAATAATCAGAAAGCAACACTTTGCTAAGCGTGTCTTCGATGAGGACTTGAAACGACGTGTTCTTCAGAACTTCCGCTGCTGTAGTGAAGGTGTCAAGGGTAAAAGTTTGCCAGGGAAAATTTAAATATTTTGTACTTATTCGTTCGTTTTTGTTGTGTTTTATTTCCCGATAACTCATGAGTTGATTAGTGTTCCTTTTGTACCAATCCGCAAGTGCAAGACAAGCGGTAAAAGTAGTAGAATTCTGATGAGAAGGCGCCACTAAAATTGAGTCCATATTCTTGTGAATTGCTACCGCATCTACCATACTCCCCGGCTCTGACCTCAAGCGAATTTTTCTTGTTCTCAGGCCTCAAGAAAACGCTAGCTAGATAGAAATTTAGTAACGATGAAGAGCTATTCGCTGAGACAGAGGCCTATTAATGGAGCTCTCGCTATAATCGGTGTATCGCTCTCAATAACACCTACATATGTTAAAATAAAATAATCGAATAAAACAAATGCAATATTCAGCTTGCCTGTTGTTGTATAATTAAAATAATTAAACCTGCATCTTTTAATTAATTTGAATCACAACAACTGCCTTCTTTACTGCACCACCTGTAGTTTCAAGGAAAGCACAAAAGGACTACCCAAAGGATACACTTAATCCTGTGAAGAGCTTAACTTTCAATTACAATAACTTCGTAATTTTCTCGGGTATTTCGTTTTTGTATGCACACAAAAGTGTATTGAACTTGATCTGCACGCTGGATGCCCTCAAACCTACTATTCAGGGAGCAGGACAAAGGCGACATAGTAATCAGTGTGCAAAAGAAGAGGCCTCATTATTGCTAATTAAAAGGGAATTTCGAATAATCGAAAGTTCACTGCAGTTGCCAACGAGCTTTGATGTCTTGGACACGTTGAACTTTGAACCCGACGAAAGGACGGGTTCTGAAAAATCAGAATGCACCACACGAACGGCATTGCATGAAGCAAGTGGTGATAACAAGGAAGCGAACGTGAAGCGAACGTGAAGCGAAGGAGGAGGGAGGAGTGAAGGCAAGTCAGTCACCAGCGAGCCAAAACATTCAACTGCGCCGTAATTACTTTGACTCGCAGCCAACTTCCTGCCGTAAAACGGTGACAGTGTTACCAAAACCGAGCGCAGCAATAACAATAACAACACAATAACCAGCTTGTTTTTATACGAAGCGGAAAAGGCAAAAAATTAAAAGGAAGAGGAATAAGAAAAGGAAAATAAAAGCGTTGAGGCAATTGCATCAACAGCGGAGTACCCAACTCCCTATGTACGTGTATATGTGTGTGTGTATGTAAAAAGTGCCCAAAAACAAAAGCTGGCAATAATGCTGCAAACTATTTACATATACCAGCGGGGCGGTGCAGCGCGTTTTCTTCGCTCTGTTTTTGTTTTTGTTTTTGTTTTCGTATTCGTTTTCGTTTTCGTTTTTTTCCGCCCTTTTGCTATGCTTTTGTAATAATTCTGCCTTGTTTATAAGCCACTGCAATTGCAGTTGAAAGTTGCACCGCAAAAAGAAAACATCAACAAAGAAGAATTAACAAAATAATACGACGAAGGAGAAGAAGCAGCAGCAGCGAGCATAACTAGAAAAGAGAAGCGTTTTAGTAACAACCACAACACCAGTCAGCAATGCATGCCGGTGAAGGCGAGTCTCAGGCAGTCACAGGGCGACTGTACAAGTCGAGTCAAGTTGCCTGCCAACACTAAGCACAACAAGAACAACACGAGCTACTACACCAACAACACCAAAAACTGGTAAAAAAAAAAAAAAAAAACAAATCTGCCAACAGCTGCAACTGCACACAACGCAGCCGCTACAATAGTGGGCAACAACAATTGGGGAACTAAGCCATATTGAATGCAATGCATCCTTTTAACTTGTGTGTATGTGTGTAGGTGTGTGCGAGTGCGAGTGCGAGTGCAGGTATGCACGGCGTAGTAATCGAGTGAAGCGCATTTGCATGTTGATTGCAATAAAACGAGTGCGCTTTTTCGATGGTTCCCTCACCTACTCAAAGACTGGCCACCGGCCCCACCAGACAGTCCACGGCGCTTCATCTTTAGCCTGGTCGCCACAGCTGCCTACGCCTCTTCTTATGCCACTTACTACTCTGCTGCTTGATTTTTGCCACTGCTTGGCACCCTTTGCCTCGGACCTTTCCCCCGGTTCCTTTCGTTGGCGCATGCTTTGGCCATTTGATTTGTGCTTGTCTTGTCGGCCCAAAGAAAGGGAAACCGAGTGGAGAAAGCTCTCCTTGCATTTGTTTGTATTTGTCTTTGTTTATACACACGCACACACACACACACACACACACACACACAGAGACAGAAGTTAGTGCTGTTGACTCACGCTTAAGTGGCAGTGGCAGTGGCAGGTGGGGTGATTGGGACCTGCATTCAGCTGCGGTGGATGGTGCGTCGGGGGCTCAGCGATTGCCAGGGGATTTTCAGGGGCTTATGCAGTCGAATGTGCGGCGAATCAGTCAGTGGTTTTACTAGTTCACTTCGATGCAGTTCAGTTCGCCTTAATTATTGCCTTTAGTTCTTAACTCAGCTCGCTGTCCGTGCGTGTGCGTGTGCGTGTGTGTGTGTGTAGGAGCCTTGATTGCAATTTAGTTTTTTTTCGTTTCTCGTTTTTGCACGAGTTTTTACCTCCGGCAAATCTGCAGGCTTTTTGTGCTTAGCATTTGTTCTTTTTCCTTTATACGCGACCATTCCCTTTGTAATTTGTACATGTTTCTCTTCTTCTTCTTCCACCATATAATATTTCCCTATTTTTTCGCTCGCTACTTTCTCGCCTCTCCCTCCTATTCCACCAGTATAGTATCGTTACATCTCAGCGATTTGCATTCAGCACTGCATTTTTGACTTTGGGTTTCCGCCTTCTCGGATTTTCCTCTAGCGAAACATGCGGAAGCCCGACAAAAACGTCGCAAAAAGATGCAAAAATCTACGAAATTTCACAATCACAACTTTGGACACACAGCAACAACAATAGCTGGGTGACTCGCTCTGGCTGCACGGGTCTTTATTGCTGCAGCAATTCGCCATGTTCCGTTATTACTTAGTTACTAAATCGTAGCTTTTATTTGCCATACTCACCGCAGCGTTTATTTACTTCATGGTTTGTTGGGTTTTTGCCAAGCCGCAGGAACCGCAGCCAGAAGCCACAGCGGGCGCAATAACAGTGTTGCCAACGCGCGCCAAGTTGCCTCACCGGCAGCGCGTTGCATTGACTCAACGTATTTCCCCCCCAAAAAAAAAAAACAAAAAAAAAAACAAAACAAAAAAAGGAATGACGAAGAAATTTCTTCATTTTTGTGTGTATTTTCGCCTCTTTCGCGTCATCCTTAAACACTTTTCGCGGTTTGCTGCATTTCGCATTTGACTTATGACATTTGTGCAATCGCTGCCACAGCCGACACGCTCGCTCCGCAGCTGCCTAAGCTGCGCCTTGGCTGACAAATGCATGCGGCCGCGTATATCGCTGTTGTTGTCATTGCTAGTGGCTGGTGGCTGGTGGCTGGTGGCTCTTGGTGCACTGAACCGTGGTCGCTGCTGTGTTGGGTTTCCAGTTGCATTCATGGAAAACCTTTTCTGTTTCTGCTGCTGTCGTCTGAGAATGCGAGTGCGTCTGTGCCCCAGCGACAATGATTCGCATCAGGTGGCGGCGGTTAAGGTTCGGGTTCGGGTTCGGGTTCGGGTTCGGTTTGGTTGGCTTTTGATTTAAATTCTGACGGTTTTTGTCATTGCACTAACGCACAGCACTTAGATGCGGCGCGCAGTTGCAAGGACTTTTCTCAGTTGGAACGAGAGACTTGTGATCTAACATAACCGGAAATGGTAGTTAAATTGCTATATGTAATATTGAACGACTTGGAATAATGGGTATACATGTATTATATATTCGTATAGTTATTCTATAATATACTCAGCTCAAATAGCAAGCAGAAACTTCAAGAACTTGGCGCAAGTGGGAGTATTGGCATCACTGCACACATATACGGCTTGGGCGGCATTTCAGCATCCAGAAAAGATTATACTCTAGTATAGGTCCCAATGCTATATAAATAAACACAACTAAATATCCTGCTGTCTGAGAACAAAAGTTTGGTACAAAGAGTACAATTCAAAAACATAATAAATCCAAAGCTTCTCAATCTCTTTGTATCTCTATCTTTGAATCTCTTTATTGAATAAGCTTTGCTGGCGCTTGGCGGTCTCAAACGGTTTTCGATGAAGCAGATTTGTTTTGGGTTGCCAGGTTCATCAACAACATGGAGAATCCTTCCCTATAGTGCAGCCAAGTGCTCAAATCAGCATGAACGCCTTCGTTGAGAGGAATCGGTAATGTGGTAAGCTGTTTTATGATTTGTTTAGCCACTACGTGTTGATTTCCTTAAGCTAGCTTTGGATTGTTAAATAATTTTGACGCCGTTTTCGGTTGACTCCAAGTATTATTTCTCTATATTTGCACTAACATTGGGTAATGCGTCAATGTGACCTTGTGGATGCCTACCATGGACTAATAAGGAATATTCCTCTGACTCTATGACCCAATAGGGAGAGTGTGAATGAGAGTCAGCAATACCTTAGACACATCAAGAGAGAATGTTTGTGTTACAACAATAAGCGAAACATTTCCTAAGGTTTATTTATTATACAATTATTTACACAAATAAAGAATACAATAATAATCATACAACTATTATATAAAAGATAACTTTAATTTGATTGTGCTAAACTCACTTAAAGTCGTTAAGAATTTGCTTTTCCCCTAAATGAAAAAATGTTTACGGAAAATTTTATTTAATGCGACACTAAATCCTCAATGAGCAAATTTTATATGTGCGCGAGAATAAGGAAAATATAAATATACTATAGGTGCTAAATGTTTTCATATAACGAGGCTCGTGATTTGCTGTGTCATGTTTTGGAACATGTATATACCTACACCTGTATAGGGTCTTGCATGTTAATCATTGCGGAGCTTTCGTTTGGAAAAATCCGTATTGAATATGAAAACTCTAGCTTGGATCGCAAAAAAATAAAATTCATCAAAATATGAAAGAAAGCCTGTTGTCTGTATAATTTGTCGCACAAAAATCGGATTTGCACCAAACATCACAGTGTTTGTGCATTAATAAGTATTCTATATATATGCATAAATATTTGCTTAATGTAGTTTATGTTTTTAAAAAGCTATAAGCTAAAACATTAGTTTAGCTACAAAATCTAATTAATTAATATAAATGCACGACTGCAAAAAAAAACCACAAAAACTAAACACTAAAACCATTTAAGCGCTTGCTGCACACATACATACACAGTGGCTGAATAAAAATCAAAAAAAAAGCCGACATAAACAAATATAATAATAATGTTATTATAAGCTAAATATTTGCAAATATTCATAACGGCATATTATTTTCAAACCCAAAAAAAACTGTGTACAAACACCGCGTATGTGTAAATATGTCTATGTGTGCGTGTAGGCACATATTTGCCCGATTAATTATATTTTTTATTCACATCTAAATTTCCCATAATTGCACAATTATTTTTAATTAAACGCGTTGAAACGTCACCCAGAGCTATTGTGCGCGTACGATGCCGTGTTTTTGTTTTTGTTGGCGGCCCACCTGTTAATATGCTGGCACTGAGGACTTAGCGGATTATTTTGCCTGTGTTTGCTTCAATTTAAAGCGCATAAACAAAAATGATGAGCATGAAATTCATAATTACCCAATAATGAATGCTGTATAAATTCAGTGTGTGAAAATGCCGCGTACACACGCTCACACACTCTTACACACACACACACAAGCGCGCATGCTTGGCCATGAATTGATTTACTTTTAATTTATGCAATGTTTGTGTGCGTGAGTAAATGTATATTTAAATATTTAATGCGCGTTTTTGGTTTGGTTATGCCGTTTATAGGCGTGTTTACTTGCGACACTGCCACATCACACGCCTCGTGCCGCCCGCCACACGCCACACGCCCAGTACTTCAATAAGCATGTAGCACGCTTTACAGGTAAAAATTGAACACACACACACACACACAACAAGCACTATAATGAGAGGATTAAGAGGCTTATATGTGGTCACTCCGTCAATCGCTCAATACCTGTGTGTGTGTGTGTGTGTGTGTTTGTATGCAACGGCTTTGGTTGGCGCTTGTTTGCATTTATTTGGGGGTGTTCAGCTTCCCTGTTGCTGTTTAACTTAAACGATTGCATATTTAATTCCAATTAAATCAATGTTTCGCTATGAGTGTTTGTTGTTAAAGGCCAAGTTGTTCGGTCAGCGAATTTATTAAGACTTTCGCGATATTTGTGAACAAAAAAAATATCCATTAATAACTTATCATTTTAAAGAAAACACTTCGTCCACTTTTTAGGAGCCAAGAATAGTAGAATTGTTGACCACACGAGAGGGAGATCAGCCAGGTGATTGGCTCGTGGCTCGTGGATCGGTCTTTTCGGGGTCCGAGAGTAGTGAGTTTTGTTTCCTCAAAAAGTAGTTGTCGAGAAAATTTTAGAAAGATAGAAACACGTCTGATTCGAAGAAATAAACACTGAAATTGATTTTAATATTTATCTATATATATATACCATCTTGTACGGTCTCATTGAAAAATAATAATCTGTCATCATAAAATATCAGTCTGTATGGCCCTTCTTGCTCAGGAGTCTATTAAGCGCTAATTATTACATAACTCAATTAGCAAATTAACTTGAAAAGTCTTTATAGCAAGCAAGCAATAGGGAAAGCTCTCCCAGCCACTCTTCCTAAAAAAGTTATAACTGAGATAGCAGAGTCTCTTCAATATCAGATCTGTGAATATGTTTAAGGTTTCTTAAATTCGTTGATCTCGGTATGAAAGGAAACCGCAATTCTTTAATAATGGAGCAAGCCAAGAGCTATAATTGCGAATTGAATGCAACGTGCAGAACAGGGCACCTCAGCAAGTAAACCCATTAAGTATCTAGCGAGCGAGTTGTGGCATAAACAAAATTACTAGACGAAGAAGGAAGCCTCAACTGCCGAAGAGCTTGACAGAGGTGCGCCAATGCAACTAAATCAACGACAAAAGGAATGCGGTGCAACAATTTTTGCTTTGGCCAACAGACGCACACACACACATTTACGCGTGCGCACCGAAGTGGACAGGCGTAAAGCAAAGAACGAGTGAAATTGTGTACAACAAAAAGAAAAAACAAAAAAACAAACGTGTTCAGCGTGCAGTGCTGCATGCAACAATGAATAGCCACAGTAACAAAGCATTGCAATGCTGCGTGCAACAACAGTTGCAGCGATTGATGCGCCTGGCTACGAAAACTATTGATGCAACAACGGCATAGTGAAGGCAAAACAAAGTAATGATGCAACCGCAGGAGCCACCGCAACGAAAAGGAAATCGGCACTGTAATGGGCATCTTGCAACAAGCGCACTGTGGACGCTCCGCAACTCCAACGACACCGACCGCATATGTGCTCCAAGGCTTCAAACCTGCTCTTCTCCACTGGTCGCTGCTGACCATCTTTGGAGTTGCCATGCATTGACTGCTTGCGCATTTCTGTTTAGCTTGCAATGCCACTTGTTGTTGCTGTTGCACTGTGTTGACTATTAGCAGCTGCCTTTGGTATGGCTAGCTGCTTGTGATCCGCAATCAGGGACGCTGTTGGACGCTGTTGGACGCCTGTCGCTGTTGTCGGCTGGCATTGCACTTTTTCACTTTGGCAGGCGCACAGCAGCAACAACAACAACAAAACCAACTACATTTTCTACCTGCAATGATTTTTAATGTTTTTAAGCAGTATTCGCATCCGTCTCTCGGCTCCATCCCAGGCAGCAGCAAATCTTCCCTTCCACTTTGCGCCGAACCTTCATTTCCACTACTCAATTTGATCTTCTGATGCTGCTACTTAACCACTACTGCTACTTACATGATTGCGCTTTTGTTTGTGTTGTTGGTTTTGTACGGCAGCCTACAACCGGTTTTACTGGATGCTTTTGCTATTGCTCTCCGTCTTTTTTGCTCTTTTTTTATTGTTTGCGTTATCGACAGCTTTGTCATGTTGCTGCATTGCATTGCTGACTCTCAAAGTGTCTGCTGTTTGGCTTGATGGCGAGGCTTTGCTGCTTGCTGCAACTTTATTGTTAGACATCGCTTTGTTGCAGCTGCGCTTGTTGTTTTTATCCCAGTCAATGCATATAAGCAAAGATTCTAAAAGCTCATTATAATACATGTGTCTGTTTGTATATATGTGCGTATATGTATATGTTCTTTTGTATGTGTTTGTGTAATGATAACGCAGTTTTGAAATATTTTACGGTTATTACTGTTATTAATATTGACAGATCTGAACCATGGAGGTCATTAATCCTCTAAATATGAGTCACTTTTGATTTATGCAAACAAACATGTATGTAGGTAAAAAATGTAGGCATCATAGTTTAAATACATATAAAAACTGTATCATAATCAATCATACAAATTATTGGAAGCTCAAATAAATTTCATTCTATTACTCGATGTGAGGTTACTGGTTTTGAGAATGCAAAAAAAAAATTTTTTCAAAGTTCGAATTTGTTGATAATTATGGAATATAAAGCCTTTGAAATACCCACTACTTTAGATCAGAATCTTAGTAATGCTAGTTGTATCATACACTACACAGCTACACAGCTACTACATTACTTGTAGTAGTCATCAAATGTCATTGTTTTGCTTGTTGCTTGTTTATATATCATTTAGTTTATAATTTAATTTAATAGATGTCAAAATTCTCAAACGGTTCTTTCGGTTAATCAATACATTAATAAGTGCTATATATGCTATATTTGTTCAATCGGGTTTTTGACAGTTTCTGACAATTAGAATAATCGGTTTTAATCCGATATTCGACCACTAAAAAGAATCAAACTCGAATTCATACATGTGTGCGGTTCTTTCTGGAATTGCTTTGAGAAGTATCTTCGAAAAGAAAAGCAAACCCGGGTACCAAGGGTAGAGGTCATAGTTCAAACACTCATATCATATTAGTATCGGTTTCCAGTATTTGTAGCGTAGGCTCAACTCACAACCTCAATGAGTTCATCGCTTTAACTCTTTAATATTCATTTATATAACTTTATAGATATTAAAAGTTACGCATATATATAAGACAAATTATAGCATTCCTAATATAAATGAAGATAAGCAACATTTTTGGTTCAAGCAAATTTAGGAAAAATACTAAGGATAGATCGAGCAAATAGCCAAATCATAATGATCGGGAAGAAAGGCTAAGTTCCTGCAGAAATGTACGCCTCTCTGATTGACTTTTAAATGGGTTTAGCTCTAGTCTGACTGAAATCGACTGAGCAATGATCCCGTAATCATTTGCCGGAACCGACAAAAAAAAACCTAATCCAAATTTTAGATCAGGTCAAGTGCAGTCGAAGCATTGTTATTCGCCAAAACAAATTTATATAGTCGTCACAACAACAACAAAAACAATAACAACAAATGGCTTCAAAATTTCTCTGAATTGAATAAATAACTTTGAAAGATATAAGGGAAAACACACTTGAAAAATCCGAAGTCCAGAAGTCTTTTATACATTTAAAGCATGATCCAAGAGCTAAATGTTAACGTTGAGGTGCATTATTTCAAAAATCAAACACATAATGAAGAAAAATGTTGAAAATACAAATGGATGGTATGGTAGTGTGGAGAAAGTGAACACAGTGTACACAATTTTTCCACTTCATATTCGGGAATAAAATAATATTAAAAGTAATATTCAATATCGTTTTATTAAAGTCGACCTGAAAAATCACCTAGCTATCGAGAACTTCTCGCTGGAGTATTTTTTCTGAACCCTGACATAATTTTTACAGAATGTTCATCAAATTCATAAGCAATTTCAAGTACTCTGAGAGCAAATATTTCTAATATCTACCATATTTGACATCATCAGCGTTCATTATTCCCGGCGCTTGCAAACCGCTTTGTCATTATCAGTTATTAAGGTAATTTTTGCACACGTTTTACTGCTTTCTATTGGCAACGACTTGCCACCACAACAACTTCGTTCTTCATTAAAAGCCCAACTTGCAACGGCGATTTGCAACAAATGCTGTGCACGTTGCAACATCGGGATTTCTTTACTATAAACGGTCTAATGGCGCTGCTGTGCCGCATGGCATATGAATTGCATATTTCACTTTGAATTTATGCCTGTCGCCTGGTGCATTTCGCACAGCTGCGGCTGCCACTAATAAAGTCGCCAATTCCATAAGAGCGCCGAAGAGTTAAGTCAGACCAAGTCCAGTTTTGCGCCGGATTAAGTTCCACAAGCGCATTTATATTTATTATACTGCCTTTACTCCACACATAGACACAAACGCAATGCTGCCCCATTTGGCAACTTCTTGTGCGCCGTAAAAGGAGCGCGTGTTGTCGCATTTCAGCGCTTTAATTTATTTAACAATTTTCTAATTCCAACGCTTTGAGCCTTCCTCTTACGCCACGCTGCCTTTTTTTCTTAATTTTTCTGCAATTCTATTTATTTCAATCGCCACATTCCACTCTGGTATACTCGGGCTTTTATCCCCATTTGAAATTGACTTTAACACCAAAGTGTTGCTGGTGTGGATTTCTAGCGTAATTGGCGGCTTCGGCTTCGGCTTCGGCTTCGGCGTTGGCGTCGGTGTCGGTGTCGGTGTCAACGTCGTTGGCATTGGCGACTCCATTGCACAAACGTGCCACATTATTTGCGGACACTTGTGGCATATATACAGCTTGGATATTTAAGTGGATCACTCAGAATATTTCTAAAAATACTTAAATTTAATAAAAATTATTAAAAAAAAAACCGAATTTTGGAATTTTCGAAAAATTTCGTGTTTGAAATGCACCGACAAAAAAATAAGTATAAAAATGTAAGGATCCAAATATTCGAAATATTAATAAAATATTTATATTAAAAGTGACAGGTATTGGAAGTGTTTCAAGCATATAAAGGATATACTAAAAGGGTAAACTTTCGAATTTAACATATCGATTTTTAACATATCCAAATTTGAAATGTTCGAAAAGTAAAATTTGAGATATTTGAAATTTTTTTTAAATAATTACCAAATGCTGTGAATGAGCGAAGTTTCGAAAAACTTAAATATTATGTACAAAATATATTAAAAGAGAAAATAACAACAAACAAGTATAAAAAACTTTTGAGACACAATAACCAAAATGTAAGATTTGAAATTGTAGAAAATTATTATTTGGAAATTTTCGAATTTTTGTGTTGTAAACCAAAATTTGAACTGTTCAAAAATTCGAGATATTCGATATTTTTTATTTATATTTCTTAAAATAATCAAAATTCCGAAAGTTACAAATTCCAGTTTTTTCAAAAAGTTTAGAAAATTCAAATCATAAAGTATTGGAAAACAACTTATTATAAATGATACCAATAGCAAATTATAACTTTTTATTTCAGCGCATTAGGTAGTCCAGCAGCAGATGACCACCAAATTGCACGGATATAATTAAATTTAAAAAAATTAACTAACAATTGGAATATTCGAATATTCAAATATGGAAATCTTAAAATCAATTAACACCGAAATTATCATTTTTTATTAATTATATTTTATATTTTTTAAATGAAAACCATAAACTATTTTTTATTAGCCAAAATCAAAAAACTTAATTTAGACTGTAGATTATTTCTCTGTGTGAATTTTCATTAAATAGTATGGAATCAAATGAAATCCAAGCAGCAATTTGGGAAACCCAAACGATTTGATTTCTACTCACGACAATTGGCAGCAAATCCGTTTACCAATTCGGGTTATGTACATACAATCAAATACGCATTCTGAAAACCGCACACTCACACACGTATAGACTCATTCATTCATTCAACCATTCATCGATAAGAAAATAGCATTAACAGCCCAGAGAGGGACTAAGATGGTTTTGCGTTTCAACCCCGAAAACTAAAAACAACAGGCAGTTACAAGGCACACACGGCGAAAGACAGACAGAGAATCAAGCTGACAAACCCACATGCCGAGCAGGCTGTACGGTATGCGTAAAGGACACCTCTGGCATGGCTGCGGCAATGAGGCAATGAGGCAATGAGACACTGAGGCACGGAGACACAGCACCACAGAGCCGCATCGTGTTGGAAAAGCAACAAAAGTAACAACGAAAGCAAAACATAAAATAAAAACACACAGGCAAACAAACACAAACACACACATACATACATATATATATATATATATAATACTCAACTCAAACAAGGCTGAGGCAGATTTCCCAAACACCGGGTGCGATCAATAAAGCAGCTTAAATATATCCTTAAATCTCCTGCATAGCGGGACTTACAATAAAATACAAGAATTCCTGCCGAAAAGGATTTCGCTACAGAGAAATTGAAGCGAAAACGAAATCGAGAATGAAAACAGAGCGAAGCAAATAAAGAAAAGTGAGAATGTACCAGAAGTAAAGGCAGAAAATTGTGTGCGGACCAGGGGAGGCAGAACCAGAAGTAAAATAAGAAACAAAGTCAGAAAAAACAAACCCAATTGGAATGAGAGAGGGAGGGAGCGCAACACGCGAGCGAACAGAAAGTTAAGGAGGCAGTAGGCCGAAAAATGGAGACAAAATTGGAGGAAAATAAAATAATAAAATGTCCAAAAGGAAAACAGCAACAAAGTGTGCGCCTACGCCAGCTGGTTGTGGGCGGGCGCCGTGGGGAGAGTAAGGGCGACCACGTACGTGCGACTTAATGCGGCAAGGCGTCGTCCTTTGAGCGCTTGATTGGTATTTTTAACATTTAACGTGAAATTTTCATGGGAATACTCACATTTTTTTTATTTTTTTGGACCGCCCAAGGTTGGAGGAGACGACGCTGCCGCCGCTAAAACTTATTTATTTACTTATTGGCGTGGCATCGTCGGAAAGGCCTATGAGTCGGCTACTTGCAACGGTTGTTCTAGGTGATGTCAGCGGCAGACCCTGTGCATATAAATATTACAAATTTGTTTATTTTTACACCGCGTTGTTGTTGTTGCACTATTGTATGTGGTAATATGCTTCGGTAGCTGTTTACAAACGCTTGACTTAAGGTATAATTCCGTACTTAAGAGCTGTCACAATACTTTCATTCTTGCAACATCTAAGTGAAACAAGAAATATTCGAAATTTGCTTATTTCTCTGAATTGATTTTCACCAAATATTTCTGGCTATTTGACCTTTGACGCGACCTTCGTTGAACATTTTTCAGTTTCACATTTGAATTGTAATATTTTCAACACACTTTGCTTGCAACACGCGCATTGATTATTAAAATTAAGCGTTTGCACTCACTTGTCTCTGTTGAATAGAGGAAGTCAAGTTGTTTTTGTCATCAAGACTGCAAATAATCTTAAATTGTGAGCTTGGGGCAGCAATTTCATTCAACACTTGACACTGGTCTCAATCAACTTTTCAATCACATCGTGAGCACACTGTGTGCTTATCATTGCTTTATCATTCATTTCACTTGCCACTTCAATCATTCATTAATTTATGCAACAAACGCTTGCGGCCCAGCAAAGATGCACCCAGCCTTCCTTCATTATTTGCTGGGGCGGCGACGTTTTTTCACACTGTCTGCCGCTCCTTGAACACCAACAGCGCGCTTGCGGATGCTGTGCCGCTCTGTAGAAAGCGTAGCAGCTAACAACAACAACAAACAAACGCTCGCAAATTTCCTAATTTCAGTATTATTTAGTATATTCATGTAAATTTATTTTTAATTGATAACACTTGAATAGCTTTCAATTTAGTTGTTCCGAACTTAATTCTTTCTTATGTTTTCATTTCTTCACAGAATTCAAACACACAAACAGCGCGAATTGCCGCACTCTTAGCGAACGAGCACCGTTATTTTAACGTCTAAATACGTTAATGCACGAAACCGAACTGAAAATGCAGCGCGGCGCTTCGACGGCAAATCAGCAAAATGACTCTGTCTGTGGCACAGAAGAACGAACTTCGACACCAATGTGGGAACGCAGCGCAGCGCATGTTGTTCGTGGAGTCCAGCGGATGCGGTATGCGCGACGTTCGCTTCGGGAAACCCGTTCGATGTTCGAAATGGGATACGAATGTGTGGAAAGGCAACTGAGCAAGTCTGGAGAGAAGAGCAGAGCTGTTGACTTCAAAGCTGAGGAATGGGTAAATTGTTGAATCAAACGGGCGAGTAGGAAAGTTGAAATTTAAAAGTATACGCATTTTAAAACTCTAAGAGAGTTTGTTCTATTTGTCTGGTATAGTAGTTGAGATAATAAATTTGGCATACTTCACACAAAACCATAGTTCAATTATCGTCATCCCAAAATGTGTATCTGTTATGATTTTTAATACTTGGCAACCTGATACTAAAGTGTCCACTGTAATAGATTAATGGTACAAACCTTTTTATAATTAACAAAGTGGGAATATAATATATTCATGTTCTCTTCATTCATTTCGAACAATCTGGAACCAAACTCCTTGAAACACTTGGAATGAAGCATGGACTACCATGATTCTACTTAATTACAAGATTCGACTACTACAGAATAACTTACTTAATATTGATCGTTAAGTTACAGCATGTTTTTCTTACATTCATTGCCACAGACGCCATAAAACTCTTAAACAAGAAGTTCTCCCAATAAACAGAGAACTACTTTATTTCACCAAACGATGCTTTTATTTCGAATTACATCGCAACTAACCACTCTTTTATGAAATATTTAGTATATACTGGTCTCGGATCTAACAATGTTGAAGAACATTTTTTGCAAAAAATCCATCGGCAAGCATTTTCGTTTCAATTAGAAATTACTGCCACTACAATGATATTGCTTTAAAATATATCTGTACATTCAAGAATTGCTCTCTTTTATATCCTCCATCAATCCGTTAATAAATTTTATATCCGGAAGTATTTTCCTAGAGGGATCAGCACATATTTACCTTAGCGAATATAAAACCCCCGTCAAATATTTTAAGAGAGCAACTAAGAGCGCTCGCCTAATTCGAAATACACTGACTACTGTCAAAAACGCGCTGCGAGAATATTAAATTCGAAACTGATGTGAAACGAAGTTGCAAAGAAGAAATGAAATTAAAGAAAATAACAGTAAAAAAAAATAGAAAGACGAAGACAAAATGCAGCAACAATCAAAACGTGAAGTCAGACCAGAGAACTTATAAACATAGTAAGTTCTCTCTGCTTGAACTCCAGCATCCAAATCTTCGAACTGAATGGAATTCGCTGCATACGCACATGCATTGGTTAACCAGCAAGAGCCAAATGGTAGTTGTGATTACAACAATAGCAAATAGTTGAGTAGTCACGTTTATAAATATAAAATGCAAACATATTCACAAATGGAGGCAGCCAAATACAAATCTTACGGAAAAACAAACGCTCGTAGACACAACTAAATATGTACGAGCGTGAGAGCAGTTTTGGCAAAACAGGAATTTTCGAGTTTTTATCGCAATTGTAATGGAAGCTCTTGATACGAGTACTTGTAATAAGGTGAAACCGGTTTTGTGTTTCGTCGCTCAGGCGATTAACCGGTCGGTCAATCGATTGATCGGGCTGCCTTGCTCATTGATCTAATTCTACTAATGCGAAGTTATTGTGATCGGTGCAGCAAATAGTTGTTGTTTGTATTGTGGTTGCTGGCAGTTGGAAATAATTACATTAAACTAAAATTAGATTACTTAAACTAAAATAAAAGCTAGATTACACATTCTAAACAGATTTTTTAATTGTTTCAGTGTACCCAGGCTCAGCTATCTCCTTAACATAAGTTTATTGAGACATATTTTATACAGACTATACGAGTTTCAGCAATTATTTCAATAGCTTAATTTCATACTGACTGAATAGTTAAGAAAATTAATGGGGAATTATTACACATGGGACGTCGTATAAATTTTTATTCATCTGGTCAGCTCACAAATAGAATCCACAACAAAACATTCGAATATGCCGGCTTCTTGTATACAAAACAAGAAATATTACAAACACTTCGTCTCCCATCTGAAGTACCAGAAATTCGAACAAATAACTCTCTCTTATTTTCGCTCTTATCTTTTCTCTTTCGCTTTGTGGAATAACTTAAACTTATATTTATTTGAAAAAATTCTTATGTTCCACAATCAACGGAGTGTAATTAGTAAATGCAACTGACATTTAATCACTATTTGAATGGTACTTGAAAAATGTCATGAAGTAATTTAAAGACTACGCAAATTTTAAGTACTTTTTAAGGAAATTAATTTAATTAATCAAATAATTTTTTGTGTTGACCCTAAATGTCTGCGATTTTTTTGGGGCTACCGGATGTAAAATTTAAGAAAGGTATTGTACTCCTTTCGGCATGCGTTAAAACATTTCTTTTCAACTCCCAACTGCGAGGTATTTTTACTTGTAGAAACTAGTAGTCTATAGTCACTAATCAAAACATATCCAATTAAAAAATGATAACAACACTTAGTTGTGTAGAGTTCGGTAGCACTAGTACTAACTGGATAGATGAAATTAATTTATTTTAATTATCGAAGTTTCTTAATTATAAGAAAATATAAATACGTATGTACATAATAGTATATAGTTAATGAAATTTTCGTATATAAATATAAGAGAATGGATGTACGTTGCCTGTAGACTCCCAAGGACACCAAATGTAATAAATTGATTATTATATACATATATTGCAATTACTTCAGAGCAAAAACTATACTTTATGACTATACTTTATCCAAGATATGGTCTGAATGATTTGCGGGCCAAACATAGATCGCTTTGAAACATATAGTTATTAATTTATAATTAAAAATATTTTTTATTAAAAAAATTTTCATTAAAAATGTTTTTGAGAACAAAATATTATAGTTGCTAATAGGTACAGCAGAAAATTGTTTATGTTATACCCTAAATGGACAAAGCTTAGCTGTTGGTAGATAAGTAATAGTTCAAAAATGAAAGTACTGTTATGTATTTATGTAGTGAACCTCGATTATGGAAGCTTTAATAGTAACAGTGAACACAACATAAACGGAAATTAAAGCGCTCTTCCCTGAAAATACTGTTTTATGTTGTTTGAAAGAAAACAAGGTAGATCAAGTAGTCATCGCAGTACCTTTTTTTCGACGGTCTAGTTCTTATAAGATTAGCCTTAAAAACTTAAAATATAAATATATTTTCCATTTGTTCAAAATACAACTTCAGCTTTTTTTTTTGATTAAAAAGAATTTGTCTACGAATCATCTCCCTGCCGTAGTTCAGCATAGAACTGAACAATACACAATCTGACCTCTATTTCTCACTGTGAGTTGACGCTAAAAAATAAATAAAAAATCTCCTTTGACAGTTACAAATATTATTTATTAATTTCACTTTTATTTAAAATTTTTCAATTTTTTTACACTTAAATTTAGTTAAATTTTTTTGCTTATATAATTTTTTTCGCTTTTTAAAAACTAAATCGTTTGAATATTACAATTTCGAAGCTTTAAGGTTTCATTAGTCATCTTTTCATTTCATTCTTCATTTTCATTTTTCAGAAAAAAGGAGCTTTCAAAAATTGCCAAAAAGTAAATTACATTAATAAAGGTTTACATTAAGCCGCGACGCGTACTTTGTCAATATATAATTAAATGTTTATATTTATGTGGCTTTTATATAGCTATGTAACAGTTTCTATATAAATAGAGTAACCAAAAATTCAAACAAAATCCATTTTTCAACAAAATAAACAAATTGGTTTGTGGGCGCGTATAGTTTAAAAGAAGTTCAGGAAATCATCGTAACGGTATCGCTTACCAAAATTTCGAGGCGTTGAACGCTCTTTTCGCTTTTAACTCAAAGAAGTGTTTACAATTCTTTGTAAATCACTAAAAGCTACAAATACGAGTAAGCATGCAATAGCGTTGAGACTTTATAAGCTTTTCGTGGCCATTACATCGCTGTTATCATGTGACTCTCATCGTCTTCATTGATCGTATTGACATTCTTCTTGTTGAGCTCGTTGTTCGAAATTATAAGATTGGTAGCTTTGGCATCGCCGTTGACGATTCTTGATTGATTATTCGTAACCTGTTGAGTCTTAACGGTTTTCTCTGTTGTGTCCTTAATTTCTTCGTTCTCATCTTGGTCTTCCTCTTCATCGTCCTCATCGTCTTCCTCATCTTCTTCGTCTTCATTTAGTGGTGTTGTTGTACGAATTGTAGGCGTTTGTGGGGGTGGGGACTCGCGTTCTTCGTTTTCATCCTCGTAGATGACATCACAATTTGTTGGTATCGTTTTCGGTGGCGGTTTCTTCACTGGCTTTGCAGACTTTTTGCCGGCGTCCCCATTAGCTGCTTGCATGTTAGTGATTTGTATTTGCATTTCACGCAAACGATCAGTGAGCTCGAATAGATCGCGCTCTTGAGACTCACAGCGTGTTCGCAGCTCGTCGATTTCGCGCAGATCTTCGGGTCGCGGATCTCGACGTTCGTAGCGCATGCGCATCTCCTCAAAGCTAAAATTTAATATGTGATATAGTGAATTAAAATAAAAGCTTGGAGTGGAAGCGCAATTTCATTATCTCTACTAAATTTTTTGCCACTTGTTTTTATTAGGTTAATTCTGTAATTACAACATTTAGATCGTAGAGCTTTTATTTATTATGTATAGTAACGACCACCGAAAGCTTTTGCCTTTTTCAAGAAGGAAAACAAAAATTCTACTTACAGATTTGTCAGGCATCGACATTTCCGATGGAGCTGCTCAATTTCATTCGTATTGCTGATGTCACGTTTGTCCATGGCCGACTTCTCGGTGTCATATGCGGCTTTCAGGTCCTTCAAATCGTGTTTGTGTCGAAGTTCAATTTCTCTGTGTCGATTGGGCGGTTGGTTTTGATTTAGAGTTTTTATTGTATTTTTTAGCAGAAGAATTTGGAAATATTTGTTAGAGCTTCAAGAATTAATTAGGGAACAAAAAACTGATTTTCGAAAAGTGTTAATTAATAGATAAATATTTATGAATATTATAAAGGGGAGATAATGCGCCTGTTTAATATGCGTGACAACAAAATATAATCGGTAGCACAAATTTTAATAAGAGACGAGTTATTGGTTTCTATGTCAAAATGAACAGCTCTTTGAGCCGATGTTAAAGTCGATACTGAGAGAGTGAGAGCTACAGCTTTGTTACTGCCGAAGCAATAGTAAGAAACCTTTGTCAGATGATAATTTTCTTTAGGAATTTAACTCAATAAACCATGTTCACCAACTTTTCGTAAGCAATGTGGAGGAGTTTTTATAAAATTACCTATGGATTTCTACTAGAGATTAGGTATGATTTATAATAGAATTAATTAGCAATATAATTTTTTGCAACTCAAAGCTTAGGCCAGTAAAAAGTCTTCGTAAACTGATTACAGATAAAAAATAAAATACATTTAAACTTGGGAAGCACTATATCTTTAATAAACAATAAACCTAGACGCCCTTTGTTCATTATGAAAATTGTCTTCAATCGGACTCCTATTATGTTGGTGATGGTTGGTGAAACAATACCTTAAGATAATCTCTATATTTCTACTCATAAATACCCACATTTAACTGAATCTCATTCCAAATAAATCTTTATTGTGTGTATACGTTTAATGCACTTTTTATAAAACATAATTATGTGAGTGAAATTCACTTTCCAATTAACAAATATCGGTATCTTATAAATAAAATGGCGATTATGTTCAATATCAAGCATGCTAATGTTATAAATGGTGACATTGTCAAGTAAAGCACAAACAGTGATGGCAAAATGTATGGGAACGACCGCTTCGCAAGCGCATACAAGGCAGTGAGTACTAACGATGATGTTGACGATGCTGATGATGCAAATGACACATCATTTACGAAAACACCACGATTCGCATACGAAATGCTGTTGAAAAAGTACATACAAAGTAAGTACAAATGTTAAATGTTTGCATTTTTAAAAATGAGTGTTATCAACTAAGGTACAATAAAAGCGGTTATGTATTATAAAGCGCGACACACTGTAATTTCGAAATTCGAACCAAGAGCACAGCTGATGCACACACACATGTTAATTATGCTCTGTTATTTGTTTTGTTATGGAACTTAATTTATAGCTGGATCAGAACTTCGCATGCGAACGAAAAAAAAAAAACTTTTAGGAAAAGAAAATTAATTGTAGAAAAGTTTCTTCAATTGTGAATCTTCTGTGAGCTTAGAGCTTCATCTCTTGAACTTGTTTTATTTAGTGTGGTTTCTTATAAGAAGTTGTATATTTTACATATTATGTTGGTAAAAGGAAATTTATTAATATATATATATATATATAATATTAAGGAATTATAAATATGAAAAATATAACGTTTTGTTCCATGATAGTACTTTGGTGATCTCTCTTTTTAGTTGTTTCATATTTTTTTGTTCCTATTTTTACAAAAACCAAGCCTGACATACATTTAAGACATTATGAATGAGATATATAACATTATAAAAACTGTGCCAATTGTGAATAATAGCGAAATCTATTTTTACCAAACAGAGTAATCTTAGTAAGGCATAAGGACTGTATTTTAATTTACGCTATATCAATTAATCCAAGGTCATCGCATTCAGAAATATTATTATTTTTATTTAATAATCTTTTGTAGACAGCCAATATGATATATATATTAATACATTTTAGTAAAAGGGGTGATTTTAGCCTTAAATTACAAAAAACGACAATTATTTAACTCACTTGATTTGCTCTTCGACAGCGGCGAGTTTTTTACGATGCCGTTCAGAAAGCTCTTGCAGCGCTTCCTCCTTCTCAGCCTGTAGTTTAGCTTTTTGTTGCTCTATAATAACCAAAAATATTATAATATAATTAGATATACCAATAAACAAATAATTTCAACAAATGAATGAAACGAATGAACAAAATGAAAAAGGTTTAGAAAATTTTTGCAATATGGCCGTACACTTTGCTATTATTTAGTTTCTCTACATAGTATTGTCTACAACAAATATTTGTTTGATATAAAAATGCTCTAATATATAAATTACCCAATTCTTTTTGATGCTTCTGCCGCATTTCTTGGGTTGCATCTTGCAGCTCCTTCGCAAATTCCTCCTTCACCTGGCTTAAGCGTTCGCGGAACTGCTCTTCCATTTCCTCTTTTTCAGCATCAAACTCTTTTCGTAAGTTTGCTGGAAAAGTCAATATTTACTTACGATATTATATAATTATCGCATAATTATTGGAGTAATAGTTCAATATTTTTAAAGTGTAATCAGACGCAACAAGCAAAGCACTTTCAGCAAGTTAACTGGGCTTGTTGGAAAGGCGACTTAAAGGTTTTATACAATTTCTGAGATTTTTCTAAGATTCTTAAAGTTTTATTAGAATCAGAGAGATAAATGGTCCCGGGAAAGCAAAGGTTTCAAAAAATTTTTCTCTTACCTTCTAAGACCTCCCGTCGCTCCTCCTCCCGGCACATTGCATTTTGGTATTCACGATCAGCACGATCCAAATGCATTCGCATCTGCAGCAAGTTGTTATCAGATTTATCTCGCATCTCAGTGAACTCCTCATTTTTGCGCTCAAAACGCTCTTGCACTTCGTTGAGCTAAAATTTAGGCGTGAAATATTGATTTTATTTACTGAGTCATTTAGACTTTTTTATTTATTGTTGGTATTGTAAGGCATTTTAGGTTCCTTTTAAGTAAATGTTAAGGATTTTTAAATATTAAGTTTACTTGGGACTTCTTCGACGATATGAATCAATTCAATTTTTCTAGATATAAAGATGTAGGATAGCCATTATATTATTCGATTTATTAAAAACTTTTCTGCAAATCATCTTCTTCGGTTTGACCGCCTTATTGCATATATCTAATATTATTTAAAATACATCTTAATTCTGAACGCATACCTCAATTCTGAGCTCATCCTCATTGGCGGTGTAACGCGTCGTCAGAGCTCGAAGCTCTTCAATATGCTCAGCTTGCAGCTTATCAAGAGCTTCGCGGCGCTCGTCCACATACACGGATTCGAGTTCTGTTTTCAGTCTTGTCATCTCTGTACTGTATGCCCACAGCAGAATACATAAATATCGGTTAGAATTTATAAAAAAAAAACAATCAACGGCAAACTCACTAAAGTTTGTCCTCCCAGAAGACGGCAGCTTGATTGCGCACCTCATTGATACGATAGACTACTTCTCGTTCTTTATCACAGAGCGCGCTGAAAAAAAACAAAACCGATAGCAAATGTGAAATATTTCCTTTGCCACAGCTTGACTCATATTGTTATACTTACTTATCACACTGATTTTTGATTTTCTTAACGGCCTTCATCTGCTCCTCCAAATTCGTGTTGGCCGTTTGCAGTTCGGACTTTATGTTCTCTATCTGTTGCATAAGTGTTTTGATCGCCGACTCTTGCTCGGCCACGACGCCACGCAAGGACTTCACCTCAGCCTGATACACCTTCAAGCCTACGACTTCCTGCTTGCGTTCCTCCAACTCGTTATGGAGTTCTTCAGTTCTCTCCAAAGCCAATTGGCGTTCGTGCAGCAGTTTATCGGTTTTATCTTTGGCCTGCAAGCGTATTTCGCGCAGCTGCCATTCGCAATCGGACATAAGGTTCTCCTCTCGATCTAAAATAATAATTCGTAAGTAACCGTAAAAGCCTTCGTAAAATGTTTTGTCACTTCTTAACCGACCTTGGTTTTGTGTTCTCAGCATTTCGAATTCCTTTTGCCATTTATCCTGACAGATCTTGCGTTCCGCTTCCGAGTTCTCCAACGCGTTCTTCAATATTTTGATCTGCGCTTCCAATTCGCCACGTATTTTCTCGATTTCCTTGCGCCATTCTTCCGCTTCGCTCTGTGCCGTCGCCAGTTGAGTTTGCAAATTGCTGGCCAAATTCTTCGTCTCATTATACTTGGCCTCCAGTTCAAGGTACTGCACTTCGAGTTCCTCTGAGAAGAAGAGAGCAGTTTAATAAAAAAAAAGCACAGTTTTTAATTGCACTGTCGCTCTATTGGTGTTACCATATTTCTTTCTAAATTCATCCTCGTTTTCACTATATTTATGTCGCAGACTTGTTTTTTCATCTTCCAGCAGCTTCAGTCGCCTTCGCACAAAGTCATCGTCCTTTTGCGCCGCTCTCAGCTCCGCCTGCAATCCTGTTTATAAATTTAATTGCGCATATTAATACTGATTATTCGTGTTCTGGAGATGTAATCAGTTTTGATTAATTCAGTTAACTTACGCTCCACATTCCACGCTTTCGCCGACATCTCTTGTTCCAGTTTCTCGATTTTCGCCTGCATCTCGCTGACTTTGTTCTGCAGATTTTGCACATTCTTCTGCGCATCCCCAATTTGTGTGTTGTAACGTGATTTTTGTTCAATTAATTCGCGTCTGGAAAATATATTAATTTTTAATTTAATTTCAATTAAACACAGATAAAATGTTCTGCTTAGCCTAAATTTACTACGAGGTAAGGCAAGGTGCGGAAAACAAAATAAAATATGAGCCTAATATAATATATGCGAGTACTTAGTAGATATGCAAATATTTCTAGCTTTGTTATAGTAGTGAACATGTTTGTATGTACCGTTACGCATACAAATATAGTGTATCCAAAATTCTGCAATACCAAATTCATTTACAACTAAGCCCATACAATGTTTCTGGAAACAGAAATAGTCGCAAGAAACTAAAACTATTAAATCGAACAATCTACTAAAATAAGCTTATGCTAAATATTTCAGTATGTGTTATGTTATTTTAATATGTTTAGTATGTGAATAATTTCCATAGACGTGTCAGAACTTTACTATTTCCGATTAGCAGTATACTAATCGCATGCAAGAAATTTTGAGTTTGGCGCAGAGCTTTTTAAGAAATATATTGCACAGTTTCTCGCTTAACTTTTCAAATTTGGAAAGTTCTTGTCTCTGATTTTGAAGACTGGTTACATTTTAAAAGTTTAAGAATCTCTTATAATTAATCTCTATTTAATCTTAATTGGTCTCTATTTATTGTCTCTATTAGTCTCTATATACTATTATCTATATAATAATCTCTATTTAATGAAATGAAACGACATTCGGAGGGGCGACAGATGACGGATGGGCAATGATAGATTCCAATCAAAATATGCTTATATTCAGCACTACTCCTTTTTGGATTGAATCAAAAGCACCTTTGCAAGCACAGCGAAATTCGTATAATGAGTAGCCTGAATCTTAGACTGCTATAAATGTCCAAAGTCCATAGATAATAGAAAAGTTTCTAAGTATTTCTCAAAGCTTTTGTATATAAAACTGCAAAAATTTTGGAAATTAGCTATTATGTAAATGGATAAATATTGTTTATTGGATCAGGACCCTTCCTAATGAGAGCGCTAAAAATTTGCATTATTCTACAAATCACGCGAAACCTTGTCTTCTTGTCAACTATTCTAAAAATGTTTCAATTGTTTCTTTGGTAGCTTTAGTAGAAGCTTACCGACTATGAAGTACTGTTTGGAAGATTATAGGCAACAAACCACCCAGATAAAATGAAAACCCCTGTGAAATGTTGGGTTTAGAGTCTAGCGTATAAAGAGATCGCTGCAATAAAAATGTTCAGGCTGCCAATCGGTCTGATTTGAAACCAGCATATACATATTTGGCTAATAGGGTATTGAAAATATTTATAAATATTTATAACTATAGAGAATTTGCTAATTCTGTCGTGATTGTATCCGATACATGGTAAGTCTTTCATATTTAAAGACGCCTACGAACAACTGATGTATTTTAGAAAATAGCTTCGAAATCTCGCCGTTGCCAACCAAGTGGCGACCGAATTAAGCTTTTCGTTGTTCATTGGAACAGCTGACCATTTCAGAACATTTAAAAAATTGTGTTGGTATGCTTATTCCGTTATTCCTGCTGGGTGTTTTGGTAATTATTTATCTGAATTCGACACGAATTTTGCTTTTTTATGATCATTTTATTTTTAACTACGTATATTTAACACTTCTGTTCATAGTTTATAAGAAAAATGATCACATATTACGATTGCGACACGATTACATATGTATGCGTATTTCGTATTGAAAAACTGCTTTCGAAATAGCACGCGCTGTTAAACCTATAAGAAGTGAGTCGGGAGCGGATGCCAATGGCATACCACATACATACAGATGCACACATATTCATATACTTATGCATGTACATATGTTATGTATGTATGTATAAAGATAATAAAGTGTTTAGGATAGTTCTCAAGATTTCCAATTGTAGTCTTCAATAGTAAATTGTAGCTGCGATCAAAGTACTCAAAGGCAAATATAAACAAATTAAGCGACAGGCAAGTGAGAGTGTGCAAGAGTTAGGCAAACATACATACTATATATTTATATGTATGTACAAACATATATATGGAGCTATGTGCCCTGTGTTATACTGCGCTCATTTTGTATTGCGCACTCTTTGCTTATTTGCTTTAATTTTTTTTTTCTTCCTCAAAACGTAAATTGCACCTTTGTTTAATATTGCATTTCAAAAAGAGAAATCTAAAATTTGGGACGCGAAGATTACATTAGATATTTCCTCATTGCCAACTCACTTATAATTTACCAAAAATTGTTCGCACTTCGCAATTTCTTAATTATAAACAATGGTTTTACACAATACAAACTGACAGATAAATGTCTTGCAATTAGAATATAAAGACCAAGTATAAATATAATATGCACAGAACCTCGTAGCAGATGCACACACACACACTAATATAAATTCGCTTGTACTTTAGTATATTCACGCATATGTGCGTGTGTAAGTTGATGCTTTTCCAATACGGCCACTTATTGGAAATTCTTTTACGCAGCTGCAGAAATTTCAATGCTAAACAAATTTGATAAATTGTATGTCCGCAACTGATGGGCACACACACACACACATTCACACATATACTTAGTGTATATGTATATGTAAAATCTTTTGCCGTTAATTAAAAGAAAACACCAAGGCACGGCGGCCCATTTTGGTGTGTAAAAAATAATCAGGACTTGAACTAAATTCAATTAGCTGCACATAAACGAGCAATTTCAAAAAGTTCAGTATAAATTTCCAATATTTTAGGAATTTGGCAGAAAAATGCCTGACTACAAAGATATCAAACATAGGAATTTCAAGCAAAAGCAATAAACATTAAGCTTATTTGTCCTACTCCCAAAATAATCATAATTAAAATGCACGCTAACGCACCCACACACACACACATACGCGCGCTGAATTGGAGCCGGCAAACTAGAACAAAATATGTATCCACAAATATTTGCATGAGCTTTAACATAGAATTATTTCTGCAAAGCGTGCAGAAATACACACACACACATCTACTTTGGACTGCAGTTATTTACTGCTGCCATTTAGCCGGTGCATTTGTGCTGAAAATGTCCGAATTTCGTGTAGAAATCTTGTGTGTGCGCCCACAACGCGCCAGCGTGGGAATTAAATACACACACCTGCACACACGCGCCTGAACATACGCATGCACAAAGCTATAATATTATATATAACCGAGGCATTAATACAGAAATATGTAGGCAAAAGTTTTGCTGGTTGCATGTCCGAAAATACGAAACGATTCATTCCGTCATGATTTTTATTTAGCCTTTGTTAGTACTTGAATTTTTTTGAAAATTCTGTTCTTTGAAAAACTGAATGATTTTTCAGAAGGAAAAAAGCATACACCAATCAGAATGGTAATTTCGTACAAGAATTCTGAACATTTTTTCTCAACTCATTGGCGATTACTTAAGCATAAATGTGGACAGTTTAATTTACACGCGAAATAAGTATTTGAATAGGAGCAGAATGTGTGACTCACAGGCTTCGTAAAATACTGGACTATAAGTTTAGTTGGCTGAGCCAACCAATTATTATATTATAATAATTTTCATAACAATTAATTAAAAAATAATTATTTTAATGTAGATGTATGTACATAAATTAAAAATGCAACGCTTCATTTCTTTGATTTGTGTTAATTTACTGCTAAGCATTTATGTATATTCATTTAATATCCTACATATGCACGTACATTACCCAGTATGTGTCAATCTGTATGTACATGGGCCGTATTAATGTTACTCATACGCCATGTATGTCTCATCATAAATTTTGCTAATTTTGCTTTCTATAAAAAATTTTCTTTCAAAAAAAAACGTGTTGAAGCATCTTAGAGCCAGTGATTTCTAGGGGTATTTTTCTTAAAAGGTTGCCTTCTACCCGATATTAAAGGAATGCACAATAAATAATTCCACGTTCCTGCTTGCTCAGTGGCTTTAATTGGCGATTCTCAATTCACGTGACAATTAAAGTAATTTTAGATGTCGACTTAGTCGTCTTAGTTGTAGAGCATGTCTCCACAGAAGAAAACTTCCACAGAAGAAATACTATAACATCCAGACAACATAGTTATTGTCGATATACAAAAGCGGAACTTCCTGAGTTGATTCCAAACATCCTTAAGTGGTCAAAAGATAAATCTAGTATTCATTAATCTGAATGTGGTGTATAGAATAAAGCAGAATTATTTGGGTTAGCTCAATAATTCGTTGTTGAACAAAAAATTAATCATTTAAGCAATGGACCCGATTCTGGCCATTTCAACAAGCCAATAACTGGTAAAAATAATGCAGAAATGAAGAATATAATTTTGGGAAACCGTGGAGTTATCATTACTGAAGCAAAGCAACACTCAAGAGGTGTTGAAAGACATTCTTGAATGTGATCATGTATTTCTTTAAAAGGCCCTCATAAGTAAATATGAAACCAAAACTCAATTGGATCAGAAAAAGGACATTTAAGAGTTAAGCTCCCAAAAACTAAATTTCTGCAGGATTTCTAGGCTATGAAAAGCAGGAGATCGTTTGAATGTGTTTGCTTTTAATTTTTAATGAATAAAGTAGCAAATTATTAGCATAGCAAATATATTAGTAGCGTATGAACTGCAGCCGGTCTTTCATCGATTTATGTTCAGAGTCTTCCTCTCATTTCGTACGTCAACTAAATATTGGCTTCAGGAGCAAGTATATTCTAGTAAGTTTCGATTCGTTTACGGTACATTTAAGTAGCAACTAAAATATTTTTGAAAATTTTTAGTATGGGAAACAAATCCGCAAAAACGCAAGTAATATTCTTTAGGATATGTAGTCAGAGCGAACATTGTCAGATGATCTATTACACTTGAAATATACTTCAAAGTTGGTTTTCCACCCGTGATTAGTTGTTCTAGCAAAATATGTGTTCGAATTCAGCACGTTCTTCTTATAGCTTCTTCGCTTTCAGGTTGAGATTGTTGCATTGAGAGGCTTAATATGAAGGAACGGTGTGGCAGCGGATGTGGCAGCGGAACCATCAGTAATTCGCAATTGCAAAGATAAAATTGCTCCGCAACGTACCTTGTTCTACAAGTTTGCAACAGTCTCCGAGGGATGGCTAGTTCTCATAAGAAGCTTTTATATGTCAAAATTGCATTCGAATGTTTTTCATTGCTTGCCGAAAAGCGACACCTATTCGAAATAAAAAAATCATATAAATTTAGATTTATTCTAGGCCGTGGTTTGAACCCTGGATAATGAAGCTGATTACTGTTTTGAAGTTTTAAAGTAAGTTGTAAAATTGGATAGGCAAACCGACAAATCTACATCAAATGGGTTTCAAATGCCAAATGTTAGACTCTTTACTTTAGACTTCTCAAATTGAGATTTTCGTTATGACCTAAAGTCAAAGTAATCTAAAAAGGCTATGGACAATCATAACAGCAGATATACTTCTTCTTCGCACATTTCTCCAAATTATTTGGTGAATGTTCTATGCCATTGAAGGTAGGGCTACTAGGATCAGTCAATTCTTCCATACAATATAATCATAACTGCATACCTATATCGGTAAACTAATACTGGGAAAGCAATTTAAATACGAGGACTAAAAACTCCGACTTGTAACAAAAGCGTGAACTATCTCTCATTCCATAAAATCAGTTGAATGTTCAGGACAAAAGAATCATTAAAATTTTGTTTATGCCCCCTTGTTTTTATATGAAGTCCAAAATGTAGGTGCAGTGGAGATTAACAAATTTGTTCTTTGAAAGAGGAAACATATATTTTGAAATGCTTTTATTTGCGAAATTGTATTAAACTTCGCGACTTGACATTCACTTTCAAAATAGTGAAAAGAAAACGTTGATGTTGTCAACGATTATTATCAACCTTAGCCACTTCCTTTACCTACGAGTTTGTGTATATATATATATAAAGCAGTGTGTGTTGCTTTGTAGCTTCGTGGTAAATTAAAATAAGTTAAGTATCAAAAATGTACCTGAAGACATATGAGAAGCAGCTGCTTCCCGACGCGATCGCATCTAGCACAAAAACTGGCGTAAAGCCAAAAATTTGCCAGTTCTCTTACCCACCTGTGATTAAGTCTTTGTTTTCTTAGAATATTCCGATTCGGCAGAATATGTTCGGATAAAATATTTAAAAAAATTTTACGAACAAAACCAAAAGTTTTTATAAACGAAAATATATGAAATATACACATAAATAAAAAGAAAAAAAATTTTAATGATCCGCCAGTCGGAAATATACTCGTGGAAAGCTTTTGATAATGAATATAAATAATGTATTGAAGAGGTATATTATAGCAAGCAATGCTGGGAAATTATTCTAATTTTCAGGAAGTCCATTTACCAGAGGGTAACTCGAATACAACCATTTCCACCAATAATTTCGCCAGCACTAACTCAAATAAAACTAACACTAACACTAGCACTAAGATTCGTACTGTAAAAATTCACTAAATTCAAAGAATTATTTATACGCACCTCAGTTTCTCTACCGTTGCGTCGTGGACCTTGCTCTGGTGTCCATTCGCTGTACGGTTTGTCAATTCACTGTCTTCCTCTGTTATCTCCACTGTCGACTTCTGATGCAGCCCGTTCATGTGCGCGAAGGCTTTGTTAATGCCACCACCACTGCCGAGCACACTGTCGTCAAGACTGCGTTTCTTCGGCGTCGCTGGTTCGCTACCCTCCACATGAATTGGAATGAAGTGCACATTGCCAATACTGTTCCCTGTAGCACCGTTGATATTGATAATCTGCTCACTGTCGCCCCTAGTTGAAGAGGAGGTGGAGGAAGCGGAAGTATTTAGAATCGACGACCCGGTCGTTGACTCGACCACCACATCCGGCAAGCTTATGCTCTCGATGCAGACCAAACGTTCACTCGGATCCACAGCCTCTGTAATATAATCGTGATCGTCGCATTGCATTAGAGTCTCATCGCAATCGGTCGAATTGCCATCGCGCACGAAGGGCAAACGTTGTTGTGACAACGGCGGTGTGCGTTGTTGCTGTTGACGATTGTTGTTGTTACTGTAATGCTGTTGCATTATTGGTGACCCGCTCTTTGTTGAACGCGTTGCGCGCGTTTCATTGTCGCTACTCGAATGCCGGCGGCTATACGACGATGTTGACGAGCAGTGAGAATCTATGCCACTAATGCCCGAGTCGGGATAGCTGGTGCTCAGATTGGAATCACTCGTATTGCCACTCTTGAGTGTGCTGCGCTCAGGGCTATCGAAATATTGGTTGTCCTCGTATTCAATGTCAAGGTTGTCAGCAGCTTCGATCTTTGTCTTATCAATATCGGCACTAGCCTCCATGACGTCAGAGTCCGAGCCCGCCATGCTGTCTGCATCGCCATCAGTTTCGGCATTTTTAAAATTGGTCTCCTCCTCGTTTTCCTCCTGCTCGGGCACATTCTCCAATTTCGTAGGATTATAGCGCAATGGCCATTTGGGTTGGTAAACAGTTGCAGGTATTTCCTGATCGTGGAAGACCTCATCGTCCTCGATATCTTCAACATCCCCATCTACCGCGCTTATTTCCACGCCGACTCTTTTGCGTTTCGTTGTTGGTAATTCATTCTCGAAATCGTAAAACACTTCCTGCTCCACCGGACTTCCAGCAATATTGTTTTCTTGACCACTTGAACTACCGCTGCAGTCCACAACAGTTATTTTGGGTAATATCGGCACATGCGCTGCATTGTTAAAACTTGCACTCACGTTACCACCACTGGTTTCGCGAAATTCACCCGGTGTGTCAGCGTGAGGACTAGGCGCGGCTTCGCTCGGCTTAGCGTTAGTCTGCCCCATGGGCACGGCGTCACTTGGATACACAGAAAACGACGAAAAAGTTGGTTTTGACGAGGATATTTCACACTCTACGCGATTGCTGCTCACGGTATTTGTTGTTACACTTGCAGTTGTTGTTGCTGGTGAGGGAAACGCACTAAGCGGTGCCTTACTCACTGTACTACATGTCGTCACTTCGGCGTTGCACTGATTACCGTTAATAACACTGTTATCGTCAACTTTAACGTCACTTTCACGCAAACTTACTGCGTCGCCTTCTTCTTCCTCGTCGTCACTTTCTGTTACACTCTCTTCACCCTCGACCTTCGATGTTCCGTTTTTTTTATTTATGTTATTTGATTTATTCTTACGCAGATCGTCTGTACACTCCGCACGATCATTCGGCTGTTCCGCGTTGATGTTATCCGTGCCTGCCGTTTTGAATGTACCGTTCAACTCGACTCTTATCTCGCGAATAACATCGCACTCGCTGACGCAGGGCACATTTTGCCTCTGTTCGGACGACTCCTCTTCGATTCCTCTACTCTCATTCTGGGCTCCAGTCTCGCTCGTGCTCCACCGTGGATCTGCTGAGCGCGCACGCAAGCCGGCGTCCATTATATCAGCTCTCGTGCTCAATTGCTGCTCTCCCGCTGAATTCCTACGTCGTTGGCGCTCCTCGTCTTTGCACGTTCGGCTCACATACTTCACGCTATTATTAGACTTCGATATTTGATGACTATGTGTGTGTGAGTCCGAGGGGTCGGAGATCAAGTCAACGTCTGTACTAGCTGAATTATTTTGGCCATTTTGCATTACTGCGACTGGATTTGTAGGGGAGAAAATATTGTTATGACTACTTCGTTGTTTCTGTTGCTGTTGGTTATGATTATGATGCGGATGACTATTGTTGTTGACGTTTGTTGGCGCGCTGACAGGTGCTATCGTACGGACGTCCTTCGCTAATGCTTGTTGTTGCTTTGGCTGCTGAAGCTGTGCCAATTTTTGCTGCTTTTGCCGCTGCTGCTGCTGTTGTTGTGCATGTGATTGTGGGTTTTGGGCAGCGCTTTGCAACTGTGTTTGTGTATTGCGATTGCGATTGTGATTACGTCCGCGCGCCATAAATAAATCACTTAGAAATTCTTTACTCTTTCTGAAAGCCTTGCTTCCAACACCATTAGTGCTCCGTTCAGCTTTTGAATTCTCCAACACCGACACGGCGGAGTCGTCCTCCTCGAAGGGCGTTTCTATGTCGCTACTCTGCGAACGTCCGCGCAGGAATGAATACCTAAATGCTTTGCCAAGTTGCGAACGCTTTCGCTGGCCACGACCAGAGCAGCTACTCGAACCACTATAATAACCAGTAACACTGCTGGAATCTGTGTTGGCAACAGAGACGTCGGTAATACTTTTACTGCGCGCACCCTTCAAATTCAGTCCCAATGTCAGCGATAGCCTCGATTGTCGTTTTGCTTCTTGGCTTTTTTGTGCCTTCGGAGTTTTATTTGTATTCTCTAAATTTCGATACTTCACTTCGTTAATTGCCGCAGCACTTGCTGTGTCAGTGGCTAATGCAATTTGCTCATCACCATGAAATGCTTTAATTTCCTGCCTATTTTCGTTACCGTGCCTAATTCTATTTTCACTGGCCGCAGTCGCTTTGACAGCCCTTTCGACATTTTCTGCGCGCGCTGCGCTACTCGCGGTTTGGTGAAAAGATTCGTGTTGTTGTGAATCGATTATTGATCGATTGGTGCATCGATCGTTTTTATTATTTCTTCCACTATTGACAACTGGCAAAGTGCGCCCCTGCCACACAGCTTCTGTGTTCGAACTGCCATGGCGATTCAGCGACTCATTCTCATAGCAATCTGCAGCGTCGCGCACAGCGGACGGTCGTTCGAAACGATCGACATCGTCGGCATGTTCGTGTCCAACATCGGTGTGCACATCTACATTTTTTAGATTAGAAGAAAACTTATTTATTATGTCTACATGAAAATCATTGCTTCGCAAAGTGGCCGCTTTGATGGGCAATTCAGACGACGCGACACTGCCTGTGGCTCCCACAACCCCACTACCCCTTGCGGTAGCATCTATTTCTTCATTTTCCGTGATTGCTGTGTTGGCAGCTGTTGTTTTTGCTAAATGTAATTTGTCCCCCACTTCGCAATACCGTTTGTCATCAAAGTGCTTGCTGCGAAAATAGCTGCAATGCTCGATCGCTGCCGCCGCGTCACACCCCGCCAGCAGTGATTTGCGTCCTGCATTCGCCAGTCCACTCTCATTACTTCTCGCATCATCATCATTATCATCGCAATAGTCGTATTCATCTTCTTCTAAATCTTTTAAATCATCGAATTCTTCTATTTCCGCGCGTTCAATGGTTTTGCCCGCAGACGCGTGTGTTGACAACCCTATGCGCCGCTCATCTCGCTGACGCTCTCGCTCATATTCACGCTCGCGCTCTCGTTCGCGCTCTCGTTCACGCTGCCACTCATTGTAGGAACGATAACGCTCAATGGAAGCGGATTTCTGTGCTTTATCACAACCACTATTAGCAGCGCGCTCTTCTGGCGCCACTCCCGCTGAATAGCGCGCTGCCTTGGGACTTTTCTCCTGATTTGATTTCTTCTTCTTCTTTGAGGAGCGCCGCAGCAAGTTGAACATACTTTGAGGCGCTGTTCACTGGCGGTGTCGCGCGTTGCTTCGGCACTTCGAATACTCAGAGACTCACGGTCGCTTATTTCTCTACGCTCTCCTTATTTGCTCAAGTTGTGTATTTATAGAAGATCATTAGCTCTTGCCTAGCGCATAGCCGCTGCTCTTTTTATTAGTTTTTTCGTTGTTTTATTTCGGTTACAACTAAATTTACAGTTATCCCTCCTTGTTTTTGTACCTTTACTGAGTAAGAAGCTTTTTATAAATATCGTTTAGTGGCGTATTTTTGTAAGTAGCTCGCTTCTAGTTGATTAATTTATCCTGTTTTATTCTTAAGATCTCTTCAGTTGTGTGGCCTTCAGTCGGAATCTGCTAAGGTGTTTATTACAATTTCATACAAAGAAAATCGCTTTTTGCATAAACAGATTTGCGTTGTTAAATTGAACAATTGTGTGTTCTCACTTCGTTTATAATTTTCCCGATCCGCCGGATTCGCTGGAAAGCAAAAAGGAAAGAATTAATTGAAGACATATGTTGTATGTATTTGTATGTAGATTATAAACAATATTTCCTACAAAGTAATTTAGCTAGTAATGATAGCTCTAGTTGTTTAGAGAATTTAGAGCGCGTCGGTCATGGCAAGTCTCATTAAATTAAGACGCGTATTTATAAATGTGTATATATTTACTATAACTATACCCTTTTATTTGAAATAATTATATATTTCATTTGAAAACCTGTTTCACAATTTCTGCGAAAACGATTTTCTGAAATTCTATTTGTAAAACGAAAACAGAGTTTAGCGAGAAATGATTTGCTGAACTTCCTTCTTTGCCAATATCATGCTCGGGGTTATAAGCTTGATAAGATTCTTTACAATTACCAGACAAGGTAGCTCTAATATTTGCTGTCGACTACGGCCTAGTAAGACCCTTATGCGATGCTGAGTATAATTTGGTAGCAGCTAAAGATTGGACCGTGTGGTAAAAGATTAGGGGTAATCCCTTCCGATCTGGTATGATCCCAATTTGAAACCAATATTGAAACTTTTCACTACCCACCCTACATTGGTGGGAAATCATTTAGCTGCAAAGGATTTTATTTTAATCGGCAGTTGAATCGATCGACTTTTATTGGGATTTTTATTTTAAATGAGCAAAAGATATATGTGCCATAAATTAACCAAATCAAAACATATGCCCGCTTTTTTTGGTAATAATTCGGCTGGGACGTCACGTATCGGCCACCACTTGTTATAGAAAGTGTTCTTCTTGAAGACGTAAATTCCTTACCCTGTCTAATATGTAGTTATTTGGAATTAAAGCCTCTATATACATATATACATATAGCCTATATAAAAGTATATCTCTTTCCTTCCTTCCACTGTCCAGGTTTTCGATTCAGTCTTATTTTTCCAACTAACATTACATACTTCAAGTACTCAGCACAAATCTACGTCATGTCAAATTTTTTAATTCGAGAAAGATCTAGCTTCTTTTCCGATACTTGCATATAAGTTCATAAAGTAAAGCTTATAATGCCTTATTAGTCTATTTGTCCTTTCCGCCTGGCTGATATTTGATTATTTCCTTACGAAAGAGAATTGCATTATTTTATGCCAGCTTAAGTTAGTGGAAGTTTCGTTTGGATTCTGAATTCTTAAAGCAAAGAATATATAAAACCGATTTTGATGTCTGTCAGACCCGGATTTCAGCACATATATTTCTCAAACTTTCTCATAGAGGATTTTGACTAGGTGGTCGCCTCTCGTTTGTTTAGTAACCTCCAGTAACCTCCATTTTACATATTGACTTTGAAAAGAATTTGCACTTCTCGATATCAATATGTAAAGCAAAGTCCACTATCCACTGTAATTTTACGTCAATATTTTTCACTGCAACCATTTAGTTTCAATTTTATTCGCCCAGAAATGTCCGAATAATCGCAAATGTTTTCAGCACTGAACTATTTCTTGTCGACCCCAATAAAAAAAGATACAAAGTAGCCGGAATAGAAGATTAAATAAATATTCTCATTGGTAAGTCGAGCATTTGTAATGTTATAATTATTTCAAAAATATAATTTTAAAATATATTTCTACAAAGTATGCGAATTGCAAACTTTTACTTTGTAAATAATGTTTGTTTTATGACCCGTCCAGATGTGCGCATCTAATATATCTGGTACATAGTGCATAAATGCCAGCCTCTTTCTTACAAAACACACTATCAAATACTCTACAAATCACACCAAATAAGTGAAAGAACACCAAAGAACACCACAGAACACCACAGAACGTGGCTTGACGTCATCCCGATTGATTTGCAACGGAACACTTCCCTATGAGATCCCCTCCGTCGCCACGTGTGAGGCTATAAAAAGTTGTTCGACGTACAAATAGTATACTTTGAATATATATGTATACATGTATACAAATGTATATAAATGTGTGTGTATGTGTGTGTGTGTGTTCATATAAAATCATTCGAGTAGTGCAATTTTTAAATGTGGCATTTGAATGGCTTAAAATAAATGCAATTAAATTTCGACGCCACACTCACTCGGGCCGACAGAAGGAAAACATCAGCACACTAACACAAAAACAACAACGTGCATCGGCGAATAAAGTGCCATATACCAGCAAACTAACAACAAACAGCAGCAGCAGCAGCGAGTAAGTTTCCAGAAATATTCTTCAGCAATGTGTTGGTAATTGAACGTGCAAACAGAGTTTCTTGCTATTTGTTTTTGTAATTACTTTAAAGGAAATATCCCCATTAAAAGCACTAATGAGTTCGCCTGAATTAGCGTACTTGCATATGTGTAAAACTACGCGCATAAGCTTGAAAGCACAGCGGGAAAATTTACTTCTTTCGGAAATTTGTAAAGAAATTTAAATTTTCTTGAAGCACTTTATGGAAGACATGAAAAATTGCTAGTATTTACATTTTTTTTTAACTATATTTTAGTTTAAATTTTTTTACAAATATTAGTGTCCTGTGACTCAAATATATCGCTTAAAATAAAATTCCTCGTTCATCAAAGTTCATTATATATTATAGATTTCCGAAACCTTGCACTGGAATCTAGGAATAATATAAGCCTGCATTGGACTTATTGGTAAACAGCGGATCATTCACCACGTGATTTAAAAAATGTTGCCGTATTTACCCTAAAACTGAACTACGATCCACTTTAACCCTTTAGGTTCAAATATTATGTAATAATTTTATTTCCAAAACTTTTGCGAATATGCTTGAGTTTTTAGCATTAATACTCTGCATTAATAGCGGCTTGATTCTTTCTTGTGTCTTGTCATCTATGCCTGTTAGAAAGTTCTATAATTTTCTTGCAGGGTGTTATATTATTAGTCCAATACCTGTGTTTATGTATATAAAAATATGTTTGCATTAGTAGTCGAGTAGTAATGATTCACTTTTATGATGAGTTGTTTTTAGAATTGTGCTCGACTTTTTTATATTTTTTACATGTATGTATGTTTTATGGGGCATTGAACTCAAAAACTTATGAAAACCTGTGGGATGAAAGGGTAAGTGTATGTTTATGTACTTAATAAACCAAAGTCATTTATAACATAATTTTAGTATGTAATTATTGATTGCATAATATTTATTACCATATTTTATACATATAATGGCAATTATTTCTCAAACTAATTGTAAATTTTCCAACAGGATTACTAATTCATACTAATTAATCGCATTAATGAATTTGCAAAGGCTTATCGGTGAGTATTTAATATGATTTCTCTGCCTGGGTTCAGGTCTGGACGGCTACAAGTAGTGTATACTGGTACCTAATCATCATTCGGCTAGCTTCACGTATGACTCCTCAGTGGTAATAATATATAAGCGGTATTTTTCTCAAAAAGGAAATTATAAAAACGAAGGAATTCTTTATGAAATACTGTAAACTCCATATTATAAATTGCAAGGGTTATTCAAGAAATCATAAATTTTTTTCGCTAATAACCTTTGCTACACGAAATACGGTTATAAGCTGCCTTCACATCATAAATGGATAACACAACGCTTTAATCAGTTAATAATCAATTTACACACGAAAATTATAAGGAATTAAGAAAAAATAAAAACGACCCGAATTAATTATATATATTTCTCAAAGCCTTAACGATAAATAATAATATTTAAAGAAAGTTTTCTAAATGGAATGTAATGCCATAAACATTTCGGCAATACTGGAGTATGTACCAATTATGTAAGCACTCTTGAATTTAAGTGAAGACCATGCGTTCCGCTGTACAGATACAACGGTAAATGCAAATGCGTAGAAGGTAGTCTTTTGTTTACAAACCAATATTCCAGATTTTTCGAACCGCTTCCAATTTGAGAAATGTCGTTTTCGAATCAACGTTCAAATGGTTTGTTTTTCACCAAAAATTTTTTGAAAAAATTTATTTAGTGGAGCACCCAATCAGCAATTTTTTATTTGGAGTATTATGTAATCAGTTAAATTCCTAAATTACTTTTCAATACTTGTAATTCGATACCTGTGAAAACAAATTCTTCACTCGCTGAAGCAATAAACAGCAACAAAGTGAACTGTTTTATGAGAGTTCGTCTCAACTTTATTCGAGAAATTCATTTTCTAGTGTTCCTATCGAACCCGCCACAATGCCGCCCTACTTTTTAGGATTGTTGGACACATATAAATTTGTAATTTGTAAAACATTTTTTCAATTTGTCAGTTTTGTTCTTGCTTTCTTTTTCTGTGTTTATCGAGGTCAAGCGTTCCATAAAATATTAAAATTAACTAATGTTTTTGAACATACACACATACGAGTATTGATATCTATGTTTACGATTGGACATCGGACAAAAGCGAAGAAGCGACCGCTGCCAATTATTGCTAAATACGTAAATTGAATAAATGTCAACTTTACAACTGCTACATATATTACTTATAAAATGCAGCATTGCCCAACTATTGGCAATAATTAAGTGTTGTCAAAGACAAAGACAAAGGAAATTAAAGTGGAACAAGTAAAAGAAAAATGAAGTTAAGATGAACAGACGCACTAAAACAAATTGAGAGCAACTCATTCGGCGTTGTTTTATACTTATAACTGTTCTACAATTCTTGCAAGTAAATTTGTATGTTATTTAATTTATAAATATTAATTAAATTATTTTATTTTTTCTTTTCTTTTGAGACAACTACAATACAATGTATGCACAAGTATAAAAAAAATAATAAAAATCCAACAACAACAACTTGTGCTCCATCAGCTGTGATGTCAACAACAGTTGTTGTACTTCTAGCACCATAATTGTTGCTTGCCATTCAGTTGTTGTTGTGCTCCAAGTGAATCTGCCAGCCATCACAGCCAGAGGGCGGCACTTGATACTCTGCCACGATCACATCAGCTGCCGTTAAGCGAGCGTTTTCGGCATTATACCGACTAAACAATGTGTTCTTTCGCTTACTAAGTACTAAATAATTTTTGTTGGCTTTTGATTTCTTGCGCTTTTCTTGCGCTTTGATTTTTGTAAACACCCCAGCAGTTAACATTTAATATTATTATTCGCCTATACTTTGGTTGTTGTTGTAGTTGTAGTTGTTGTTGTAGTTCTTTTTGGATTTTGGCACGTACCCAACTGACATTGACTGATGCATATACAGTCTGCCCCAAAGCTTCCAATGGCTTGTGTGGGTTAATGTTTTGCTCTGTGGTATGTATAGTATGGACGGATGTACATATGTATGAATGTTTGTATGTATGTATACTAGAGTATATATCTTCACAATTTAATTCTTTTTCCAAATGTCTGCTCAAAAACTCACACATACATGTCTATACTTTAGTCGGCAACAAAACTAGCAGCGAAACATTTCTCGAAACGCAAATGCTCACATACATACGCATATATAATATATAGTACCTACATTCGATCTGTTCAGCTTCATTGAGCTTGTTGTGACGTCGTGATTGTTGTTGAGAAGCAGTAATACCCGGTAGGCGGTAGGTGGTAAGCGTGAGTTGAATCGCGTTGAAAATATTTTCAAGATTTTCGCGGTTATATACTAATATGCAATGTTTATATATTTATATATGTATATATATGTATTTATATTATTAATGAATTTTTGGCTTTTAATGCTTATTTGTTGAAAATATTAAGAAATATGAAATTCATGAGGTATTACGCTGTGCGCTTGAAATTTTTGTTCACCACTCAAGTTCATATTTCGATGCCTGATCGAGACATCCGGTCCAACTACAGCAGTTTTGGTTGAAACTAACTGTGTGTGAAGCGATCTAGTTTATTTGGCCAAAATATAAGTGATTTCTTGGAGAATGCTTTCGAAATAGAGTTTACCTTTTCAAAGTTTAAATATTTAAAACATTACAGAACGCTTTCAAGTTTTCGAAAGCTAAAAATGTACAGTTCGAGTTCTTTAACCCCATCTCACTTGATTTGGAGTTTTTTTTCCTTCATACTACCATTAGAGTCATTCTATGGGTTGTTGGTACATAAGGCATTTTGAACATCATGTTTTCTTTTAAAAGCAAATTTATAAAAACTTTTATTATGTCTGGAGTCAAAATGAATCACCCAATAGAACTGAGAAGCTTTCGAAGCAACAACACAGATCACCTCGACCAGGTTTACTCGAATTTTGTTGGTTAATTTCAATGAAAAAGTGATATCGAAAAGAAAGCCGTGTCATTATTATGCGTTATATCCTCATTAGCAGTTCTCTCTAATGATCGACAGTTACAATAAGAGAAATTATGGTAACACATAGTGGTAATTAACCCCCATTAATGAATATCTTGATCTTTGGTCCTTCGCATTCACCTTTTTAGTTCTTCCTTTTCCTAACTCACCCTTTGTTCGACTACCTAAATCCATTTTTAATGATGACTATATTCGAGTTCTTCCATGTCTCATAACACCCAGCGTAGGGTGCACGAAAAATGCATATTAATCTTTCGGCATTTTCGAGGAAAGTTCAGCATGTGTGTTTTTCGAACATTTTCATTACTATGAATTTGTAAACAAAAATTCTCATTTTCAATTTTAATACCCCTAAATTGTTATTGTTTGAATGAAAAAAGTGGAGTTTTCATAAAATTTATTACAATAAATACATATATTTCGAGTTGTTATGCGCTGATAAAATTTGTATTTGGATAAACTGTGTAATGTAAATTATGGCACTTCAAGGTCGTTTTCGATATAAATAATTTTGTGTAAAGTTGAGCAAAAAAAAGAAAAAACAAAAAACAAAAACCATTTTATTTAAAACATATACATATTCATGCAGGGCTTTAGAAACAATATTTATTTTGTCTTGATTTTCAGTCTACAGTAGAATTAAAAAGTACATATTTTGAATATACATTTCAATAATCCAAAGGTGTTGGTGACAAAATGTTTCCAAATGCGGCTTAATATTGTGGGCTAGGAAATCCCACTAATATAGGAGTTATATTATAATATAGTATATAGATATATATATATAATATAGAGTATAGTGTCACATGCCCCTCTAAATTCATGATCAGGTTAGTCAAAATGTAAGCGAATGAAAAGAGAAGTGAACTATAAGAGTAGAAAAACAAATTTCTTGATTGCTCAATGGAATCAGTTTTACAAATTTTCTCGTCTCAAAGAGTTTATTAATAGGCCATTAAAAGTATAGACGATTGCTTCTATTAATTAATTAGGTTCTATTTGAACAGAGTGCTAAATTAAGCATACAAAGGTTATATGACTCCACGGTCGCAAGCGAGTTACAAAAGAATACTCGCTAAAATTAATTCGAATTAAAAATACAAAGCAATTTCCAAAAAAACTCATGCAACCTTTTGAACCAAGGTTGATAACATTAAATGCTATTATTTCGCATCTAAGATTACTTCTCATTTAAACTTTTTAATAAATTACCAAACATTGTTCAGAGCAACCCCTTTTGTTTTAATTTTCATTAAAAAAAAACCTAAATTTTATTTGGCATATTTAACATCTACGGTGTTACCAGTGTTATTAACACATTTTAACATTTCGTCAAGCAATCTTTAGTCAGCCACTTTATTCTTTGTTGTGCTATTTACCAGAATTTTAATAAAAACAACATCCACTTTTATTTGGGGTTTCAATCGTCGATGATATATGAATTCGAGATTTTTAATAAAATATTTTAATTGAACAATATTTATTGAACACTTCGCATCAATCTATTCGTCTATGGTTTTCAATTCGATGACATAAGTCTCACAAAAAAATAATCGATAAATCCGGTCAAAATCTCAAATTTCCATAAAAATTTCCACTTGAAGAAGAGTATAACAAAATTAAAAAGAAATACACCTGGAGGAGTGCCCATAATGTTTCGTAAGTCTCTCTTCATTGCTTTGAAGAACTTAAATTTGAAAATCAACTGGAATTTGCCCTTTCGTTAAATATTAAAAATGCAAATCCACACTATTTCTAATTACAGCTTGATTACTTTAAATGCACAATCTGCTTTGATTACTTACAATTGTAATTTATGGCGCTTTCCTCGGCCTTTGCACACAATTCACGATGAGAATCTTCTAGGTACATCCGGCATACAGCCTCCACACTGAACTTCTACTCACATCCAGGAAGCACACACACTAAACCTCTACTGAATTAATTCACTGCGATCAATTTTAGTGGGTTGTTGTTGCTTTTTCACTTTAATTATAATTCTCAATTATTATGATTAATTTGTTAAATATTTCCAACTAAAAGTAGTTATATGTATAACGTTAACAAGCCGTGCATACACACACCGGCTGCGTCGAGTTGGAAGCGAACTGTCGATCTAACGCTTGATCGCTACTGCTAGTAGTTACTTGGCCAATGGAGCCATACGGACAGAGTACACGTTCGACCGGCGGCGCACACTTGTAGCGACTGAGGTGTCGGCCCATTCGTACAGCCAGCGACGTCTTGGGCAGATGTCGTGCATCGCTGAAACGCCAGCGGAATGCCCCAGCGGCACGGCTCATGCCGCGCCGCGCCTGCATCCACCCACCCGGCATGCTACTTGAGAGCACTTTTGCAACTATAGCGGCTCATACAGCAGTCCTATGCACATACCTACATACATAAACACAACTGACAACATCTGTTGTTGTTGGCAGTGGCAAGGGGTTGGAGACAACTGAAGCATGGAACGCCAAAAGTGAGATAGAAATTGAAAGCGCTTAGCGGCGATCATCTACATCATCTACAAGAGTACCAGAAATATCTCAGCCGCGCTCACTTGTTTTGCCACTGTATGTATGTATGGGGGAGTGTGCAACTGTAGGTATGTCAACAAATAGGCATTAGCATTTGCCATTTGTACGCACCGAGGCGGCACATACGTACATATGCATAGTGTGGTCCAAAAACTGTTTCCCTGGTATCCACAATTTGTATTGACTTGCCAAGATTTAGTATTAGAGCTTTGTTTGAACAAACACGCGCTTGAAAGGGCCAAATAATTCACAAAAATTTTTTTGGAAATCGCCAGCTCCAGCATAATAAAATCGACCTCTATAAAGGTATTTATCCTATCAGTCTAGAATTACTTTGGGTATCCATCCCAAAGCAGCAATAATTTCACTGCATACCAAACTTTGGATACAGTTCTCTCGGACACTGCTCTAGAGCAATATAGGTGATCGTTAACTCTCATAGGTCACTTAAGATGCATATTACCTTTCCATAGCCTAAATTTTTAAATTTCCTACCTTATATAATATCCGTTTTATTTTTTTCTTAGACCTTATAATGATTTCTTTCCACAGGTTTTCCTTTTACACAGTTTAATTGCTACCGAAAACTGCTACTCAGTATATTGTTTTCAAGTGATTTTATAATAGATTGCACTTTCACAATGCTTGTTGTTACAAAACCACTGATATTAAATTTTTTCCACGGAATGCAAAGCACACTCGGATTTAAAATGTGACTAGCCCAAGTGACTAAGAATAAAGAAAAATATATACAGTTGCCTCTTTTACAAGCCCTTTGGTGTAAACATTATCATTTTTGAAAATTTTTTTCTGACGCAAGTAAAAAACGTTTCCTTAAACAGAATTAATGAAGTGGATCCAAAATTAAGTGAAAAAAAAGTTGAAAAGGAAATGCCTAGGGAAGAAATAGAAAGGAATACAACTTTTCATAAAGAAAGAATTGTCTTTGGACCACCGTGCAAGCGAAACTATCCGGGGCGTACATCCATGATCAACAAGAAAAATAACAACAAAACGTTTTCCCAGCCCAGAAGTGGGTTCGGTAGGAAGGAGATAATAAAAATGTGCGAGAGAACAAATTAACAATGCGAAAATTTAGAATAAGAACAAATGAGTACACATTACCACTTACATTAGTGTGAATAAGCTACCCACAAGTGCCCCCCTCTAGCTAATTTGCAATGAAGTGATCGGCAATTTGACTTTTGCCATTTGTTATGTGCTGATGTCTTGCCAGATGGGGTGCGATCATTGTTTGGCTTGTTTTTGGGAATTCGCGCTGGAAGAAAAAATAAATGAAAATTTAACCTTAAAATCATTATGGAAGAAAACAAATTGTGCATATGTGTTTTTTGGTGTTTTTACTTTCCCTTGTTCTTGTTCTTGCTAAAATTCTCCAGCGCTCGAAAGTTAATGAAATATTAATTAGCTGCTTTAAATATACCTCAGATTCTAAATCAATAAGCAGTTGAGTTTCATTTAAAGCATATTTGTTATTTCATACTTTACACACACACATATACGCATAAATACATCTGTATCGCGTACGTATGTGTAGCTGAAAGAACAAGAATAGTTTGCACGCTTGTTTGCGGTTGCGGTTAGGAACGAAGCGTGACTTTGCTTCACAAATCGAGCATCTTCACAATGACAAAGTGCCCACTGAATGGGTTGACTCACCGTTTACCGCCTATTATTATCAATACACTCAAGTACACCCTCCCACTATCAGCTCATAATTATGTGCTCGCGCATTTGATTAATGGCTTTAATCCGAGTAAACACTAATTTACACACAGACATACACATAGCGGTTTTGAGTTCCAGCTTTTAGTAAATAACTGCGTGGTTGTGCTCACTTTTGGATATTTATCGCCAATAAACCTACTGTTACGCATACACACGCATATGTATACAGTTATAAGAATTTAAGGTGACTGCTCAGGTGTCGGTGGTGACGAGTTCAACGTGTGTGGGTTGATTTGCAAACCCGCCACTTATGCTTATTAACCAAATATTGAATTATAATTCGACAATTATACCTTAAAAGTAACTCTTACATATATAATTAAATGCTTGTGCATTTTGCTAATACCGAACATATTTACTTCTATGTACACTCTTTCTCTTTTGGTAAGCGATTTTTCTCAAAAAGGAAAGGTATGCATTTACGGGTTGTAGGTGAGGCGGAACCCATCTCCATTGTAGAGGAATAGAGCTCTGACGTTGAAATAAAAATGTTTAATAAAATAAAATGGTGAAAACATCTACCAAAAAGTAGAAAATATCGGCTAAATATTTCTATCGTTATCCAATCTCTAATGTGGATATCCAAAGCGCGACGAGGGGGGACTAATTCGGTACTCAGTAAACCAGAAGATATACGAAAGCTAGGAAAAATATATGAATTCGGTATTAGATGAAAGAAGGAATTTTATATCTTATAATTCTATTGAGGTCTCGCAAGATTTTCTCTAGTGATTTGATGATCTTTGACTCACTACTAACTACTCACAACTTAAAGTTTTAAGTAAATACTAAAGAAGAGTATAGGATTAGGTAGGTAGGAGGGTAGATAACCTTATTATTATAGATGTTATAAACTATAGGCCAATAATTCATCAACGATGTCCACGAAAGAGGGCCTCATAAGTTCGCTGGTAAATAAATCCTACATATTTAAGAGACCCTCTTGCATGCTCTTTCCAGCCTAAAAGTTCATAACAAAGTGTTGAATTTTCTCTTAAATACCAAAAAAAAAAAATTGTGCACTGTGAAGTTGCCATAATACTGGAAAATTAATTGAATTTAAGATGAAATATTTGGTGTGTTCAAAAAGGCGATCTGCCACTTTGCGGTTAAATTTCAATTGTGTCAGCAACACATCTGTAATTTAACATTTACAAGCCCCACACCGTGTTTACATCCATTTACCGATTTCCCTTAGGCATTTAAAAGGACCACAAAACATCGAGTGAAAATTTTATATAAATCAGATTATAAACATAATTTCAATTTTGGTTATTTTGCAGCATGTAGGCCGTGTCGTCCATATGGGGTAATTTGGTCGTTTATACCCAGAGAGAGAGAGAGAGAGGCGGGAGGAGAGTAGGCTTACATAAATGCTTTTGAAGTTATGAGCTTGTCATATGAGATCCATGCAATTTACATACTTGTTGTGGATGCTTGTTTTTGTGAGAATGCACCATAATTTTATTGAATACTAAAAGAGAAAATAAATCGTTTGTGACACTGCAAATTTGCGCACAGACGCACAAACTTGAATGCATTAACTGAAAAGAACTTATATTTATTTAAAATCATGAGCAAAGTTGGTGCCGAGGTCAGTATGTATTAACCGCACTCAACAACAGCACGCCAACGGCACACACAATCAACATTGACCAAAAAACCAACAACAAGCGGACATTGTGCAAGTGCAGAGGAAGTGTAGAGGGGATGGCTGACCAACGGTAAACTTGCGCCGAAAATAACTAAAAACCAAAACAGAAAGAGAAATTTTGTTGAAATCAAATTATATGCGCGCACACATACACAAACACACACACACAATTCGTGAACGCGGACATGTTTGAACTGAAATTGGAAATATTCAAAATATATAGCCGTACACTACGGTTATTAGAAGTGCCGTGGTTGAAAATATTGTTTGAGGGATGGATCAGAGCTTTTGGGCCCGTTTGTAAGTGGTTCCTTTTTCAAGCTTCAGATTCAGACAATCGGTAAGAGTGCCAAAAGGAAAACATTTGGAGACCGTCCTGTGATATAGAGATAAAGCATGTTTAACGGTCGTATCTTTCTCGAAATGAAGTTTCATATGAAATTCTACAATGTTGCAAATTCCAATAGTTCCCAAAATCACAGCTTTGTAAATAATCAAGGCAGCTGCTGATAACAATGAAAATCTCAAAAGGCAATTTTTCAACAATGTGAATAATTTCAATGAAAATTATATTTATGCTCTATTAATCCTGAAACTTGGCAGTACCCGGTCGTGTCAATCACAAAACAACTGATCTGCCTCACAGTTCATAGGTTACATTTTTAAAATCATATAATATAGTTAATTTTTGTCTACAATTATTTTAAATATGTTTTAATCGTTTATAAATGCTCCTTTATCGTCTCCTGGATTACCTCCTAGATTACTAGGCTTTCATAGTCCTCATATTGGACTGTCTTCGACTGGCCTCATCGCCGCTAGCTGCTCTGCGAGCGCTTGTCAAATATGTACATGTAAAAGCAACAACAAAGTCAGTGAGTTAGTATGCGGCTATCTTATTACAGTAATAATACCGCTTTCTCCCATGACACCAAGCTTTGTTTTATAGATTTTAGACCAGTTTTACCATTGTGAATGTGTCTAATGACAAATTTGGGAAGAATCATTTCTCCACCAAAGAAAACAACATATTGCAAGTGTTGTCTGTCTATTTGAACAGCTGGTAGAGTTTGTTCGATTCGCTGCTCTCTAACGCTGGGTGAATCGAAGACAGCTATATCCGTTATTATACCGAACGTGCCCAATAAAGTCTACTAAGTTGTTTATTTGGACTTTAACACTGATAAGATTTATTGCTTGGCCATGTTTGATGCTCACTACCCTTAACTTTTGGAATATTATCTTCCTGTATTTTACGATCTAAAGTAATTGAATGCAAAATATATCATTAAAATGATGTGAATCAAGTTGAAGTAGTAAGAAAATAATATTTGAAACATCTATTGGCGCCTAAGATTATGCTACAATGTTGGCCGTGCTGTTCTCATATTTGTGCCGATCAATTTTATGCGCATTATTTGCGTTGGAGAAAATCACTCACAGGTTTGACTCGGACCACTGTGCAGCCATTCACAGCACACAGATACCCACACAAGCTAAAAACGGCGTGTAAGTTTCATAAAACCAAATATATAAGCACATTCACACACACACACACACATACACACACACACATGTAAGACTAACCACATTTTAAAATGAAGTCATAAATAACATTGTGGTACTGAGCAATGTTTGTAGCGCCACCGCACGTGGCACAGCCTGTGACAGTTGCATTGTGCTGGTGGCTATGACACCTGTCCTACCGATCCAGCTACACAAAAACCGACTGTTGCATCTATTACACCAACCCTCTACCCGTCCACCAAACAAACAACCGGTCACTTGGCCAATAGGTGAGACCGAAAGGTGATCGAGACAGTCAAATAAGAGCTGCACGCTGTCCCAACAGCAACAAACTCTGCCAAATACTAAGTTTTTACGCCGCAAATGTGTGCCAGTGGAATTCTCAACGGTACTGGAATTGTGCCAATGCGCAGCGGTCCTAACTGTTAATCACCAATCAACGAGCGATGTGGCTGCGCCAACGCAACAATTGCAAATGTATTGGTGAATTTGCTTTTTTTTGTGCTTCAGTATATGCGCAAGTGTATGTGTGTGTGTGTGTGTGTGCGTGTGTGTGAGTGAGTGCGTGAATATTCACTAAACATTGTTTGACAGCAAATTATATTTGAGTGGATAGGACTTATATGCCCTGCGGCTATCTATTAACAAGCAGACATTCATAAATAAATGTGCATGAGCGTGTGTGTGTGTGTGTGTGTGTTTAATTTACATTGAATTGTTGCAGTTGCAACAAAGCCACGAATTAAATTGTCGGCCATACATGTGTTTTATATTATTCGATGGCATTTATCCGCATGCACTCACACACATTCACACAAGTATTTACATATACACACACACATACACACATACATATGCATAGCGAGTTGAATGTACGTGTGCTATTTGTGCTTGTTCATATCCGCATTTTTCTATGTAAATATCAATTTTTCGCCTCAATGCTTGCGCTGATAAATATATTATATACATATATAAATGGTGTGTAGCGTGTGTGTTTGAGTGCGTCGCTACAACTGATAGCGATGCTTTTTTCGCCTGGAGACTAATTTTCGCAACAACGGAAACAATGCTGTTGACGCGCGCTTTGTTGCTGACAAGGCAAAGTCTGCAAGTGCAAACGGCCAACTACATTCACACACACAAAACGGTTATGCCATGTACGTAAGCGACTATGATATACAGAGATGAGTATGTAAGTATGTGATGGTGCGCCTATCATGTCCCAGTGGCATAATTAAATTCTTTGCCGCAACACAACCGAAATCAGACAACAATGAAAGAGCCGAAAATTCGCTGCCAACAATTTGTTTACGACCTCAATAACGCCAAATTAAATTATGCGCACTATATGTATCTACCTTTACCTGTGCACATGTGCATCGCAATTTCGATTCTAAATGACGAAATAATAATAATTTGGAATTTCGCCGAAAATTTCGGCGATTTTATGAATAAGTATGTGTGCATTAGTTGCACGCATTGTTGTTGTCCATGATAATCTGCTTTCAACAGCTTTAAATATATTTAAATTATTATGCCGTCGATGGTTAAATTTTGATAGAACAAAGTAGTTGCTAATATTGAAAATATGAATGACTTCGATGAGATGAATGAATGCTTATCTTTGGCGTAAAAAAGGCTTGCTGAAAAAATTTGAAAAGTAAATGACAGTGCATTTTCTTTAACCACAGATAATCATGAAAGCAAAAGCCTTGAATCATATTTTCTTACATAAATATGAAATCGTATAAATGTGTCTTTTCAAAGAATTTTTATAAAAAATCATACTCTTCGATTCTTTGAAGGTTCACATGACCTTTAACTACCATACAGCGGCAACTAATTTCGAAAGTTCCATCTGTATGGACCCAAGTTGCTTTAGAGGTCTATTAGATGGAGTTCTCCTTGACCTTTTGTAGAAGCAACCTTATCAAAATGCTATCAAATTTTCCAACAACATAAGACAGCGGCGATCCATGCTTCAAGGCCCAGTCGTGAAAGGTTCCAGCGAAAAACGGCAGTCTCTTGAAGATGCCAACACTATCACCGGATTTGAATCCTATCGGTAATATGTGAGTAGATCTATCACATCTCGTTTATATCGTAGGATTCAAATAGTAGACTGTATTCTTATTTGATAGATTTGAATTTATATAAAAATTAAATATTTTCCATATGGTTCGGTCCGTATGATTTCCATATTTGGAGCATAGCGATATGCAGCGCTGCGGTTTGAATATATCTATATATATGTACTATGTGTATATATATATGCAAAAATATCATTGGTAGCCCGATTTTTTTCTTAAAGGGAACACATATGGAATCCATATTATCTAATTCAAAGCAATGATGCCGACAAAAATGAAGAAAAATAATAGAGTTGCGGTAGAGGTATTTAAATCTCGGGCACTAGGAAATTGTATTCAAAATTATATATAAAAGTAATAAGGCAAATATCAAAATGAAAATATCATACTTGTTAACCATTTCTATAACCAAAACCACTGGAACTTGCTTTCGAAGATAAGTATCCCGTTGATGTAAATTTTTGGCGTAAAAAAATTTTTTAAAATTCTGATTGAGGAATTTAGAACAATTTCATACAGAATTAAAGTGCTGAAGATTTTGTAGAGAAAACACCATTGCACCGGTTGAAACCGGGAGCAACCTCACCTTTACACACGTTATAACTTGTACAGCTGCATAGTAAGGCGGTCGGGCGGACAGACAATGCTTCATCAATTCGCTACTACAATTTGAACTTATTGATAAATGCATATAAAAATATATCTATTGTCGTATATATCGAATATCGAATATCGGTTATTTTTATTTTGCTTGGGTTCATGACTCACAATGAAATTTATTTATTTATGGAAAAATATTTCACTAAATAACCAACTGATTGATAAGTGATAGTAAACATGTATGTACACATACTATCATAATTTTATATTTACACCTTTATACATAAATACCTTACGCAATATGTGCAACATTTTATGGGTACATAAAATGGACATAAAATTTTTCATTCAAGTATTCATTACTTAAACATTTTTCTTAGTCGTCGCTTCAATTTTTCCTCAATGAGCCGCCATCAAATGGCATTGCAATTAAGCAGCTGCTGAATTCGTCTACCTCAACTCCATTTTGTCTTATCCTTTTGATTCAACTGAGCTCATTATCATTCACAGTCTCAACAGACAAACGCACACATCCACACCAAACACTCACACACCAACATACCAACACACGCAGACAAAGAGTGTCTTACTGCCAGCAAAGTTCTAAACTATAATGCTGTAAGCACTCGCATTAAGCACCTTCCATGCGCGTTGTCTGGCGAAATGTCTAAATGCTTAAGATTTCCGCAATGTCTAATCCGATTATTCTCGAAAATGTTTCACACTTTCTTTTCACAACGAAATGTGTGTGTGCGTGTGTGTGTGTGTGAGAAAAATGTCCGACCATTAATTTGCCCCAACCCGACAACAGCCAAGCAATCCTTCTATATATATATAGATATATAAGTATGTAGGGATGTGTGTGTGGGTGTGTGTGTGCAGGTGCGGGTGCTGACAGGCGCATTACGCGCGCACGCAGCCAACTTCACAAGCCGTTACTCATACGACCCGTTGGCCAGGCAACGCAACGCGCAAAACACACAAAGCGCAAAATCGCAAAAGCGCAAGAAATGCGTAAACTGTACTAATCGCTTTGTATGTATGTATGTATGTATGTATGTATGTGTGCGTGCGTGCTCATCACATTTTCTCAACACAGTTTTTGTCACTCATTCTGTTGCTGCTCGTTATTTCTTATCCCTTTTTTGTTTGCCAGTGAAGCGGCGAGTTTGGTAGGTTAAGTGGAATCGGAAAAAGCGTCATACATCGTAGTCAAATGGCAACAACAATAACAATAACAATAATAACAACAACAGCGGTGGCGTTCACATGAATTACAAGTTGGCTCACGCACATTGGCGTTGCGCTTTGTTTTTGCAAAACTAACTAAGTTTCGCAATTTCTTGCGATACTTTCGCAGAACAAAGCGCTCACACAAAGTAAATACAATGAATGCGAACACTTAATCCTGCTCATCTTCTGTGTTTTTTTATTATCATCCACTGAGTTGTTAAGCAGTCAGCTTGGCTGAGCTGCCACAATGAACGCTTGGCTGATTCAGGGCCACAGGGTTGGGTGTGGGGCAAGCGGAGCGGTGCGGTGGTAGGGAGTGTTTTATTAAATAGTATTTGCGATGCATTTGACAAAATCTTTGGCTCAGCCACAACTCGTTGTTGAAGCGGCAGATGAAATATAAATCGCATTTCCTGAATTCTCACTAATTGTAATGAGAAGATAAAGAAAATAATTTTTGGGAGAACGCGCAAAACCTGGGAAAACTTTAAGTTCATATTTTTAGAATATCGTTGAAAAGCTTTTTCATGTTAAATAGACATGAAAGACATGAGAACTTTCAGCGTGAATTGTGCAATAATTTTATATATTTTACTTAGTACCTCAGTATGAATGATTCAATATGATGACCATATTGGAAACGGAGCAGTTGAAAAAAACAAAAAAAAAAATATTTATGTGTAGGTAACCAACAAAAAAGGTTGCCAGCTGTTTATAAGTTGTGCGTAAAACAGTCATAATACAAAGAAACATTAAAACATTCATATGCCAAGTTAAAGAAGTTTCAGAAGGCTTGTAATAGAATAATTTATTAAATAGTTGCCACCTTATAAAATTTTTCATTCAATAAAATAATGTTTATGTATATTAAAGTCGTTAATTATTACCGCTACATAGTAGTATCAAACCGCAGAGGTTTTGGAAGCCTTACTGTTAAATTTCTTTTGGGAGGATTGCCACCTGTTTAAATTATTTCATTCAATTAAACTGCTACAATAAATAAAATATAGAAATATAGGCATTAACTAAACGGGCTTAACAAAGAGTTATATTTGTAATATTTTCCATAAGAGTTGCCAACTGTTTGAAAAATTAATTTGAAGAAATTTATAAAAAGCGCATCTACTTTCTTACACATATTTTGTTTTTCTATTTTCATATAGGATTCTAAAATTCCTAGGTATTTTTAGTCATATGACTATAAATTTACTAATTTCTGAACTTCTTATTATGGCAACACGTCAAGCTGTGAAGTCCGTATATCTTCGGCGCAGTGAACCTTGATGATGTTATTATTACTCTGAGCAAAGAAAAATTTATGAACAATTTTCTGCAGGGAGGTCTGCTCTTTGCGCCTAAAGGTATACTACATCAAGTAATGGTAGCACAATTTAAATTCAATTTACAATTTATCATGATCTTGGGTCAACATAAGTGATTTTGAAAATTACATTCAATGAGAGACTTTCATATTTGACCGCAGTAAGTGCAGTGAAGCAGTTTCATGATTTACTTTGTCCGCTTTCAACGCGCATACGAGTCATGTGTTTGGATTTTCAACATGTGTGTGTGTGTGTGTGTGACGACAAGCAAATAAGCGACACCGGAACCGGAACAAAGTTGTGCTGCACTGGTAAAATAAGATGAAAAATGGAAATAAAATATAGAAAATACAAAGAGGACAACTGACCCAACAACGTTGGTGTCATTTTCGCCGAAGCACATAACAGCGCAAATACAACGCAAATACCGGAGCTAAGCTTGCACACAAATATTCGCAAGTGAACACACATACACATGTGCTTGTATACAATTGCAAGGCATATGCAAGAATATGCGAAGAGAAAAAACTTTTTTAAAATTTTATTTGCCAAGAAATCTAGGGAAAATGCACAGTAAATATTGCAAATTGTGCACACATACAAGTGCACACAGGCACATAGTGCGACATTGCAAAGCGAGTGAAAATATTTCCACACTCTGACTGCATTTTCTGCAGCTCGGCAATATATTTAATGAAAATAAAGGGAAAACGAGCAAAAAATATATGCGAAATAATAAAAACACTACAAGTAAATGAAAGCGCATGTTTGCAACATTTTTACGAACGTGTCAGCTAAACGGAGCGACTGAGAAAAATTACAAACATATTATATGCACACACGCGCTCATATACAGTCTGTGTCATGTGTCTGTGTGTTTGTGTGTTTGTGTGTGTGTGTGTGTGTTTGAACAAGTTGGCATACCAAATGAATTGTTTCAACTCATCTGAAATGTATTACAGTGCGCGTGTAAACGCTGTGACAACTGAACAGAATGCCAATAGAGATAGTAGTGAAGTAACAACAACAACAACAACATAATCACTGCGAAGTGTAGAGTGTAGCTAATAAGCAACATGAAATAAAAATAATAAAAGCGAGAGCTCAAAGTTAAGTGCTTATAGGTGGCAAACCAACTGGTTACCTCTTCCCCCACACCACTCTACTAATTCTAGGGTGGTAGAAGGCCGAGCTAAATTATTTTGAAATATTTTGAAAAACTATGATTTAGACCGTGTGTGACCTTTGAACCTCTAGACTTCTTCCCCTGAAAGAAATACCTATTAAGGAGTGGAGCGTGTTGCAGAGAATTTATTTAGAGCTTGTAAGTTTTTCTTACTTAAATTTGGTAGTTAAATTAACTCTAACCTGCAAGGAAGCCATTTTGCATATCTTTATTCGTTATCTGCCCTTCTCTATTTGTTTAGCCCCTAGCTCGAGGAAGATGATCTTCGAGGAGATCTACTAATCTCTTATGCCAATGGTGGGGTATCAGAGCCAAGGTCTGCAAGGCTATTCAAACAGGAAAGCGTTTTTAGCGAAACCTTTGTACTTGATACTCAATGAGGTTCCACAATGCTTGATTAGGGGTTTACTAACCATTGTCTGGTAACTGAGCTGAGCAATATTTGTTATATGTTCATACAAAGGTAAATGTTTCGTGAGGCAATTTAATAATGAATTAATAATTATGCAGATTGAAATCCTAAGCATACATCCCTTAGCATACGCTCTCCCTAAAGTTTAGCTCACTCCCTGCACTTTGCTTTAGACAATCCTAAACAACTGAGGAAGGACACCTGTTGTTGTGGTCATTCTTCGGCCATTTCCGGTGTGTAAGTGAGAAACTTTATGGCAATTACTTGTTGCTTTTTTCCATTTACCACAATGAAGCTATTTTCGTGCTCCAGCAATTGTCGCTAGCGAAGAGAATTGTCCTCACACACATACTTGACACTCACATACACAAATGTGCCCAAACATACATTTGTACATATGGCACTAGATTTGAATAAATGCGTGGCTTGTGCATATGTGCGTAGGTGTCACAACAACAATATATTGGGCAGACACAAATCTCGCACTGGGTCAGCAAGTCGCTGTGTCACAATCATTCATCGAATGGATGGCGTTGAATCGTTGGAAACTGCGCTGAACTGCTGGATGTCGATTGTGAAACTTGTTCTTAGGATAATTTTTCGGGCGTTTTAATAGGACAATTGAAAGCGAAAGTTCAAATAAAATTTGTGAAAATTTTCTGCAACACCTCTGTAGTGTAAACAATACTCTGTGAAGTTTTTCATGTCAATAATGCACTCGGAGGACAATATTTTATGCGTGAGCTGACTAATGCTGGAAACGAAACAAATTTTATATATTAAGTCATTTTACTCCTTCATTATGTCAGACGCTTTTATGGGCGCTTTAACACTTCTCACTGTTGGTATTTCTAAGACTTGCCAATGTCATTTTCTTGTATTCCTTAGTTTTCTTATCAGTTGTTGACGAACTACGAAGGTTATTTATTAACCGATTCTTAGTTTTGACATTTTGATTTTGAGTATTTTGAAGACTTAATTTCCATTAGTTTCCCGAAACTAAATGTAAATTCTTTCATTCAATTTAATTTTTGAATGTATCCTTTTTGATGCAGACGGTAACTCTATTTCCAAATATTCCATCTTATATCCATAACGTAGTATTTTTTCGTCACTTTAATTGGAAATGTTCGTCTTGAACTCTCAGAAATCAACCGTGACCGTGGAAGCCCATTAAGCTTATAAAATAAAACTTATATATATATATATGTTATATATATTTGGACAAACACTCTTACTTATATATGTGTGAATGAATATAAAAATTGTTTCTCCTCCAGTATTCCGATTTTGGCGGAGAAGCTTCTATAAATAAATAAGTTGTGACACCATTATTTTCATTAGGGTGAGATCTTTAGTTAAGAAAGAGTCATAACTGAAGTGCGTTGTTGGACCCAAAATTTATGAATATTGCTAAGATATTATTATGCTAAGTTCCTATCAAATTAACTCTTTTATGCAACTGTAAACATTTGAAATGCATGAAATGATACGGAATTAATTCTGTAATAATTTTCGAATGTATGTATTCAATACCTTACTTTCATAAATCTTTTCATATTATATATATATATGATATTTTTATGAATTTTTTTAATATTCTTAAGCTTTAGTTTATAAAATATCGAAAAGGTTTCCCTTTAACCATTCCTAAATAAAGTTTCCAAAAGTTGACAGATCCCTGTTTTCGAATATGACAATGAAATGAAGATCAGAAACCCTTGGTTAGGCATTTTTGATGCTAGTAGATAGCCTCACTTTTATCACATATATTCAATTCTAAAAGAGTTATCTAAAGTGGAGTCATTACCTCTCGTTTTGTTTCTGCAGCGCTCCTTACTAATTTTTATTGTTAGATTACATAAACAATCCTTAGCCTAGTCAAAAGCTTACAGTTATCCAATGACAGATAAAACACCACAAACAACAACAAACATTTATCTCAAACGTGTGAATGTTCACTCAATGAGCACTTAATATGGCAATTTTACTAGTATTCTAATTAAAATGAATGTTAATTTGTTTGCAGCAAAACTACAAGGCGAACCACAATAATGCGAAACCTGAACAATTCCCACACACCGGAGTCGTAAACTGCAAATAGCATAACAACAGTGGGGGAAACTTCGAACGCCCAACACGGCGTATGAGCAACCTAAACACACAATTGCTAACGCACACAAATTCGGGGCACAAATATTCTTACGAAAAGTGTGAATACCAGCAACAACAAATTCGGATATTCAATGCAGCTGATATGCACCGTTATGCAGGCAGATGCTATGCCACAGACGCAAGGAGCTCGCCAAAGGAGCGAATTTCGGCTAAATTGTCATGTTGTCGTATTTCCAGCTCAGCATGGCTTATTTGTCGATATATTTGCAGATGTGTGTTATACGTGTTATATGTGTGTGAAATACAAGGCAAACGCGTGCAACACTACTTATGGCCACAAACACACGCCAGAACACATGTGAAGAAGGGGATATAAACGTGTAAACAGCCACACAGATAATCGTACGATCCAAGAAACCGAAAATTTCCGTAAAATAGCAAATGAAATTTAACTGAAATAAAACCCTAATTTATAGCTAAATATGTGTACGTAAGCGCTCGTATGCGCTGCTCGTTATACATATATTTTACATGGCATTGCGCCTCGCATGTTTCAGAGACGTTTTCCCGCTCGCATGCAGCTGCTCGGTCGCTTTTGCTTTCTGCAGCCGCAACGCAACAATGACACATTTTGTTTGTTCTTTTATTATTTGTTTTCATTTTTGTTTTTTCTGTTTTTGTCGAAGTTATAGATTTTCATTTCTATGCCACACGCAGACACCGACAATGGCGGCATGAGTGTTGCATTATGAAATGCTGCTGCAGCAGATTGGTTTCCCAAGTTTTTCAGCCGCTGTTATGTGCGTCTGCATGTGTGTCCTATCAACGGGACTTGTGTGTGTATTTATGTGTGTATGTGTGTACGTTTTTCGAAGTGCGTTTGCAGTTTTTCTGCAAATGTGAAATATTTAACCCTTTCGCACATTAGCACTTCCCACAATTCTCAACTTTCAAACTAAGTACGTACTCACTTACACACACACACACACAATTATCTCTGAAGCACTGTTTGGCTAGGTGTGTGTGTGTGTGTGTGCTGACGTTAGATAAGCGGGTGGAGCGTGTTGAAAAGCAGAAATAAACCGTAAACATAAATGAGTGCAGCGCCAGGCCAGTTGCATGTGGCACACAGAGAGGAATGTGGCGCTGCAATGGGTGCGAGGACGGAATGCGGTAAATGTGGAATCCTTAAAATAATTATGTGAAATGTTTATCGCGTTGAGTGCAGTTATGTGTACCAACTATGTAAGTGCTCACCTACATTTATCTACTTTCAGTAGTTGAGTGCCGCCAATCCTCTTCGAAAGTTATGCAAAAGGGGGAATGCAACAATGTCAGCGCTGAATTGTTGTCTTTGCAAAATAAGGGCAATGTACCGGTTTGCACTAAGCGCACACTTTGAGAAAAAATATGAATGGCAGTTATGAGATGGCCGAGAAACGCAAATAATGCAATTTAGTGATTATTATAATTTTTTAGATTTTTTTAGATCTGGTTATCATAGCGCTAATACTTTGTGACTGAAAAGAGGTATGTCACTAACTGAAATTTGACGACACCCAACAATTTGGAAAGGTAAAGTATGTTTTTTGTACTACATCAAAACTTTTATGATATTAAGTAGTAGCGCTAGTCCCAATGGAATTGAGAAGCATCAGAGGAAAGAAACGTCTGCATTCTAATATTGGGCAAAATAATCCAATCCACTTAATGAAACTTTTCTGGTACAATATTTTATATGCCATTTATAAGATACCTAATACGAGATCAGTTTTCTAACATGTACTTCGGTCGTATGAGCAGGCTATTCGATAGTGATTTCTCTCCCGCCGAACACAAACAACACTCTTACGTCTTATCGCACCTATTTTAATATATGATGAAGAAGTCAACTGGTAATCTCTTATATCTAGGTGGTCTCTCGAAGAGCTTTCCGAACTATATGATATAATTCTTCGGAATATTGTCTAACTGGTTGATCGACAGACGGATCGCAGCGCCAAAAGTTGAAACAAAAAAATTAAAGATATATTTTAGCAGATATCTTAAGTTTATATAGTAACATTAGAGAATATGAACTTTGGTTGTGTCCAGAATTGTTTTCCACAACAACAACCCAAATCACGAAATATTAGTATTTAAGGGCTTGTATAGTCTATTCAATAACTTACAAATATACACAATTATTTCACCATTTCTTCATCTTCAAAAGTCATCATATTGGATCCCAGGATCAGTAGAGGAATAACATCAAAGAATCCATAACTATGCATAAATCGGAAATCTTCTTAAAATAGGTAGTAAACTCCATCTTTTTTAAGTCAAGCAACACACCTATTATTGAGTACAGAATTCGGGTGAAGGTATTAATTTTCAGTTACCCACAAAAGTAAAATAAGAGAGGTTTCTCCACCATACTTAACATACCCAATTTAGGTGACCCCCTCTATCTCATAAAAGAAATTTAAAAAGCGATGACCCGCACCTATAAATGGGTATGACACCTGACTAGAAGTATAAGCTTCACACTAGGAAAGTCTGAATGGTCTCCGGCTTACAAAATGAAAAAAAATAAAATGGGGTCACTCGATGATGAAGTTGATATGATGTTTCCAAGTATTTCAAAAATATGTTTTGTGACAAGTCGAATTTCAGGGGTAATACATATTTAACTTCAACGGCAATCAAAGTCTCGGATTTCTTTGAAAATTCTAAACTCTACAAAGTTGTTTACTTACTACTGGCATATACACGCGTGTATATGTATATGCGTGTATGCGCGCGTTCACTCCACATGCGAGTTAATGTCGTTGCATGCAGCGTCGCGCCCCACTAACGGCACTTGGCGTCATCAATAATCAATAAAGATGCCAATGTGGAATAAAATGTATGTAAGAGAGGCAGAACACCGGAGCGGAGGAGCGGAATAAAGTTAAATAAAATTTTCGCCTCCCAATATTCCACTCAAAGGATGATTTAAAATTCCTTTTTTCGGCAATATGCAGCGGGGACACAAAAGTGCTGCGACATAGAGACAGCCGCTCGGCAGCCACTGAAACCTGACAACGGCCAAACATGCTGGCGCAAGCTGTTGAAACCCGCTCACATGCCCCTATGCATACGCAAGCAGCCGATCCATGAGCATGTGGATACGATGCCACCTTTTGCTTTTTATATATTTGGAAATGCCTTTTCGTATTAATTTTTATTGCAATCCTTTGCTGCTGTCACCCCCTTTGCATTGGCCTCCACCAGTATGAGGTGCATGCCTTTGTGCGGCTCTCACACACATACATCTACACACTACATCTACATAACAAAGTGCAACGGCGCCGACACCATAAACACCCGCATCACCGGAGCTGCCGGAGCCGCCAGAGCTTTCAAGTGCCAATTGCTGTGGCCGCGTATGCAATTGCTTTCAGAGTTGCAGCCACCTTGCACCTTCTTTGAAGTTCTTCCAGACTCCATGCTCGTGCAATGTCACACACTGCTCCTCATGCTAATCCCTTTTAATGTTTCTATTCACACTGATATAAATCCGCCTCAATGCCCGTACCGCCTCAACTTCGGCGGCAACTTTGGGTGCACACATTTACACACACACTTGCACACTTTTCTTTCGCCTGACTTTCAGTTCTCCATTTTTTCAATAAGCTGGAGATTAATAAGACTTTGATCGAGTATGGAGTGCACCTTTGTATTCAGCCGCTTTTGTGTTTCGGCTTATGGATTAAGCATGTTATATATGTACGTGTGTATGTGTGTGTAAAGATGTATTAATAATCTTACTCCTAAACAATTTGACTTATCGCTTCTTTGAAAATATAAAGATTGAGTTAAAACTATAAGCATTTAATCCTTTACTATTGTCCCGATTAACCTTACGTGTATCTACTTGCGCTTATCCCTCTGCGCTCTTTTCTAGGGAAACATCACAAAGATTTGCATGCAATAGTATCAAATTCACACTCACCTAACCCCTACTAGCTAACCTAGAAAATGGATTGTAAAATTTACAATATTATTGGCATTGATAAACTATTATCATCCTTGGAACTATCGGTTGGTCAGTTCGGTCCGAGATGAAAGAAAACTTTCTTCTCTGTTTTTTATACACTCTCAAATGGTGTTCGTTCATTCTTTGATATTTGTTGTGCGCACATCATTATTTAGTCCCTATGTCACGTAGATCGTTGTAAACTCTCTAAATATATTGGGAAAATATAAAAGCAATTAGAAAGCTCAGAAAGCTCAGAAAGCTGCGAACTCTGAATAACCTGAAAATAATTTTCATAATTCCATAACAAACAAATTGTAATTTGGTTCGAGCCAATTGGCTGATTGATATTAGATTCGTCATTTTGAAGTTATGACTGTTTGCAGATCCATTGCACAACCTTTCGACTGCTTTTGACACCAAAATGTTGAGAAGTGCACTTTAATTATCCAGACCTAATATCTCCTGTATTTTTATACAAGCTATCTCTGAATAAGAGATATTATCAGACGAATTTAGTGAAGTCGAAGAACTCTTTCGGCTTGAATTACTCTCTCTCTCTCTCTTTCTCTCTCTCTATCTTTCTCTCTCTCTGTCTCTTTCTCTCGCTCTCTCTTTCTTACTATGAAAAAACATGTGCAAGCTGTAATGCGTTTACGTTTTATTAAGCAAAAACCTTTTATACTTTTCTAATACTTATTAACCCTCGAGTTGGCGCAACCCTCTAAAATTTTCTCTCAGAACGTGTATAAAAAGAGTCTTCATATCGGCGATTATCATCATCGTCGAAGTCCCCGAAGTTATTGTTGCCACTCACGTGACCCTTTAAAGAGTCTGAGGACCAGGTGTACGACGAAAGAGGAGAGTTGTTCGAGCCACGTCTAAATGGTGAAGAAGCTGGGCTATAGGACCATGGATGTGATGCCTCACTATGCCCCCTGTTGGTGGGCGATGGACGACGATTACTGCCATAATCTTGATGTTGATGTGAGTGGAACGAAGACTGATGCTGTGTGTGTTGTGCGGGATAATGATGCTGGAAGTGATCGTGCGCCGGTGGAGGAACCGCTTGCTGATTATGGTGATGCTCCGAATAGTCTTCGTGATGTGCAAGTTGTTGTTGTTGGTGTGGGAAGTTCTCATTTGGGCGGTTTTCGTGGTAGTGCTGTTGCTGTTGAAACTGGTTGTGTGCGAGATGCTCATGTTGTTGTGACTGTTGTATTTGCGAAGGAGGTTGTTGTTGTGGTACCTGAGCATCATACTGTTCTTCTTCAAATTGCTCGGGGGGATATGGGCGTTGCTGATGATCCTGATGATGCTGCTGCTGTTGTTGGTAAAAATGTTGTGGGTTAATGCTGGTGGCCGAGTTTATTGTTTGGTTGGTATACAGATGCGGTGGGTGATAAAATTCTGGACGTGGATCGCGATTAGCGGTAATTATTGTTGGAGTGGGTGAAAACGGAAAATTGCCATCATGATGGCTAGCATCATACCCTTGATTGTTATTGTTACTGTGCTTATTGTTGTTGTGTTGGTTGTGAATCACCGCCGCCCCATCAATATTCTGCTGTCCATTGCTGAAGCCGTTAGTGCCATAACTGTATTGCGGCTCGACAGGTCGGCGATTGCCATTATCGTAGCCACCGTGATTGTTATTGTTGTTGTTGTTAATGTGGTTGTTGCTACTGGCAACACCAGCGCTGCCAGCGAAATTACTGCCAACGTTAACAGCAGTCGACACACCAGCTGCGGCACCGCCGCCTCCACCGCCACTGTATGGTGATGTTTGCAGCGTCACACTAGCCGAACCCAGCGCTCCTGCCGTCACTGAGCTACTGCCCGCCGACACTAAAGTCTCCGGCTGCACGACAATATTCGCGCCCGATGTGAACGCCGACGCCGGCGAACTGCTTTGCTCACGCGAGTTCATTTCCGCCAGTTTGGTGTTGCGATTGCGTACCATATTCCTCGTCATCACCATCACAGTGGGGTTCATGGCCTCCATGTTCTCCTTGAGGCAGCTCTGCAGCAAATTGACAAAGAAGAAGAAAGCCAGCAATGTCAGTGCATTCATCGTTGACGCATTACTGTCGCTGGTGCTATGCTTCTTTTTGCCAATACCCTTGGTTGGCACCGTTGGATGGGGACGGGAATAGATCTTTGGCGGTGGAGGTGCGTAGCCACCATAACCACTACCGGCTGAGGCATGATGTGAATATGACCCACCGGTAGGCGCATTCACCGGCGCTGCAGGATGATAATCATAAGCACCAGTTCCTGCACCATAGGGGGCACCATAACTGTAAAGCAGTTCACAAAGCATTTCGAAAATGAAGGACATATCAATAAACACTTGGAGCCTGTGGCGTTGGTTCTTCCCTTTTGGACCACTCAAAACTTACCCATAACCGGAGTGTCCAGTACCACCACCAGTGCTGGTGTGGCCATCGCCCCAACCAGTTCCTCCGCCACCACCGCTCGGGTATAAGCCATGCATACTGGCAGAAGCGGTAGTCTCGCCAATCTCCGGTGACATTGGGTAGATCATATGATTTGGATATCTGGCGCGGTCTTCAGCATTTCTGTAGCAAAATTGGAAGAGATATGAAAGTACAGAAATCGAGCAATATATTACCATAACCAGAACAGTTTAAATTATTAATTATTGATTACAACATTAAAAAAGAGCAAACGGCATTTCTTTCTCAAATTATTACATTTGGAGTTAAAAATTCCACAGCTCAGTCTCCCTACTCGACTTTGTTGGGCTCTAAGTTTTTGTAGTTCTTCCAGAGGTTGCTGATTAAAACTAAGCATACACAATCCCCCGATAATCTCCCATCGACGATAGACACTCGTGCAATTTTGGGTATTTTCACTTTAGTACTTACGCGTATTTATCCATGTCAACGCCGATGGCAGCCGAGAATGGATGCATCGAGACATCGCTGTATGTTGGGGCATGATTTGGCGGTAAGTTCTCATAGTCCTGAAACATTTCTACTCTTTTCGATGCCTTATTATTGTATGTTTGTTTGTATGTAAAATACGAGTTTCGGCTTCTTCAACTGTAATTAAAGAGATTGGAGGTAAGGCTACAAATTATTTAGAATTCTTTATGCTTAAATACTTTCTTCATACGAAGACAATTCGGAACTCGCTTTACACACGTAGTGTGTTCAAAAATAACGGGAATGTTCTTCGGCTGTGATCTTCGACTTTAATTGTATAGCGCATCATAAACTCTTGCCTCAAAATCAAACTGTCAATAAGGAGTACCACCTACAAGTTCAACGCAATTGCGTGGATCGATCCGAAAAAACGCCCGGATTTGTGGAAAAACAATTCATGGCTTTTCCACCACGATAATGCATCTGCTCAAACTTCGTTGCTTGTTCGTGAATTCTTAGCCAAAAACAATGCTGTAACGATGCCTCGGCCTCCATATTCCCCAAAAATTACTCGGTATGATTTTTTCCTATTTCCACAAATAAAGAGAACCTTAAGGGTGGACGTTTTACAAGTATACGAGTAGATGACACTAAAAGCGCATTGCTGAAAGAGCCAAAGGCTATCCCAAATTTCGACTTTGAGAAGTGTTTAGACGATTGGAAGAAGCGCTGGCATGAGTGCATAATAATTGGCAAAGTGCATAATTTTGAAGGCGACAACATTAACGTAGACGAATGAAGAAATATTGTTTTTCAAAACATAAGAATTCCCGTTATTTTTTGGACACACCACGTGATACTCAAAAATTAAACTTCACTAAACCGCTGCAGTAAAAGTTTTCAAATATCAAGAACAAACACTTTCTTTTAATATATACTGCTTTTATTTGACGTTTGAATAAAATACATTTTACTATTTATAGTTACAATTAAGCACAACAATTGCTTCATGTCCGATGTCCAGATATAGTATTCTTGTGAATCATACACAACAACTATTCCGGCGAATTGCAGAAATAAACGCACAGGTATTAAAGAACATTTTCCCAAATCATTGCAGATCACTGATACAATAAATAAAATTTACGGTTGTGGCTTGGTTGAGGTCATATCTGGGACGACAAGTAAATAAAGCTTGAGTAAATAGCATTCTACAACTCTGCATCAAACAGAGCAAACAATATCTTACCTGGAGATAGTCGTAATCAGGTAGTTGCACGCGCATGCGCCTTCGCAACGCAATAAAAAAGCGTTGGATTATTAGAAAGAGTTTCCGAACTGAATTTAGTACAATTTTCTTTCAAAAACTAATAAATGAATGAACGATAAGTTGAGGTCTTCTGTGATTTATTCAAACAAATATATTTCATTTTTATTTTTTAAAAGTGAGAAGTGTGAAATGAAATTTCTTCAATTTAGTTTAGCTAAAAATAGCTCAAATTGTTCATGCATTTATATATCGTCTGTAACATTTATAATAATTTCAAACATTTTTTTTTTCATTCACGTGGTCCTATTTAGATTGCAGACGAATGTCCTGGGAAGAGTTTGAGTCCTGGGAATAGTAGGAAATTACTGTAGATACGGACATTCATTTAGAAATTTCAATATCTATATAAGAACAATATTATAAGGCGGAGCAGAAAGTTTGAGAGATGTATTGGGCATTTTTTTTCTTCAGGCTAAAGCAGGTTTTCCAATATCCATACTGGAAAAATTGGGCGATTAGTTATTTCACTGTTTGGAAGTCACTTTTACTACCTGTTTAATTGGATCGAAAGTAATATCAGTTCCTTTAAATATTAAAACACATGTTACAGTAGTGTGTTCTGGTGAAAGTGATATTATACTCCTGATAATCACCCAATGGAGATTTAAATTTAAATAAATATCGATTTAGTTTTTAAAGTAAAGAGTGCGGTTTTACAATTAAAGGCATATTTATGCCCACTGACTTGTTCATGAAATGTGTAACACATTGAAACTGGCATCGGACTACTAGTCTAATAGCAATGCCGACTAGAGTTTTGCACCGATTCTTAAACGGTTTTGGAAAGTGTTCAACCAACCAAGTGACCTGTAGATACAGACATGTGAATTTTTGTGGAATTTTCACGTGTAGTGAATTTTTTGGGTAATGCAATCACTTCGACACACTAGTGTGAGTGTACATACACGGTTTAAGACTAAGCACGGAATCAAATCAATGGCAAAAAAATTTTCTCATAATAATATTTTTGAATTTCAATGGGATATCGTTACGATCTAATCACGAGATATCGCCAAATTACTATTTTGTTTACAAAAAAACTGAATACTGATATGTTTCTAATATCCCTATCATTATTTTTTTTATTTTTATTAATTATATGAATATATTTTGAATTAAACTTGATAACCAGCATTTGACATTCATTATATTATTTCACTTCAAAGACTTCCAAAGGCTTTCATATTTTAAAACACACGAATGTAGTTTCAATATTTCAGTATAAATATATTACAACTACAACAATAGCAAATGCTGTGGGCAAACACCACACGCATAAGCGACATTTAGCCACACACACACACACATGCGCACATAGGGGTTCACGTTAATTAAACAGCACAAATAATTATCAAGTAGAAATGCACTTCGAGACAAGTTGTGAAGGCGCGTCAATTCCCCGGCTACAAATTTCCGTAGTGGCTTCAGAAGTGCTCAGGGCAGAAGCGAACATCGGCTACTAACCGCCAAACCAAGAGTCGTCAGCCGCCAGCGCGAAACCACAATTGACAATGTCGTGTGGACAACTGATGCAACGGCCACGGCGACGTCGACGGCGACAGCAGTGGCAGAAATTTGAAATTTGAGGCTAGTAAGCGAATATGTACAAGCGCACACATGCGTCTTCACAAGTGTCTTCACACTAAAATTTCACAGACAATTGGTGGCAAGTGATGCAAATTATACGCTGGTGGCTGTTGCAGCGCATGTTGCTGCGGTTGTATGTACGCACATCCTCACAATCTGTTGCACATATGCCCAACTGATGGTAAATGTTTATGCGCACATTCACTCAATTGCAAGCACACTTTTAGGCTGCCCTGCGCCGCCCAAACGCCTAAGTGACCACCACACACATACACACACGCACGCGAATTGGAACGTGGAGAGTTGAGTCGCGCGTGATAATAGTCGCAATTGCAGCGATGGCAAGCAGCCAGCGGAGGCAACAACACGCAACTGGAGCGAGCAATAACTGTAGCAATGGCAATAGCAATAAGAAGTGCCCCACTTCACTCCACTGCACCGCAACGGCGTCATAAGTGTTACATATGCACCTGGGTGCTTATCTAGGCATGAACTCGAAAACATCAAATGCATGGCAATTGTGCCGTTGCGACGCTTAATGCTCTCACACGCTCAGCTCAAGAGGTACAACTGTTAACACAATTTCTAATTGTTGTAGCTGTTGCCGCATGGTGTGACAGTTGCCACCTCGCCGGTTGGCTGATTGCTGTGCCGATTGCTTGTTGCTTGCCGCAACAGCTCGATGCAGCGATACCCAACCCACTTTGCCCACACACCGGTAAACTCTCAATGCTCAATGGTCTTCTGGCAAATCGCCACTTAACCGTGAAGTGTTGCTCATAGTGGGCTCATAGAAGTGGTTGACACTTGCAACATTGTGATGCCAGCAGGTGGAGATATTATATTTGTTCTAACCACGGACTCACACAGACAACGAACTCAAACAGACATATCGCAGTACCATGTTGATTGTTGTTGTAATCCACTGCTTAAAGAGAGCCAAATTAGGTCCGTTCGCTTGGGATGCAATCCCCATCTTACTTGGGCCTTCGGACGAACCTCAAATATGGGTTCTAAATCTTAATCCCAAGCTATGCTGGATATAAACGAGAAGTCAAAATTTTGAGAACACATCTCACAATTGGTGTTGAAGTTTAAAGATTGGCACCCGAAAGCTGTTGCGTCGAGCGTAATCTCTTTAATTTATCCAATTAATATTATATAATCATTTAGTCCAAATAGCTATATTGAGTCCATGCCAATTCGTTCTTATGATTGTGAAAACAGTCTGAAATAGACATAGACGATCCTCTTCCATCTGGTCGGGTCTTTGGTACTATAACGGTCGCGTGATTACTCGTGTATTCGTAAAATGAAAACGGGCTTACTTCAAAAAAGGCCTCAGTATGGACAATTACCTCTCCATCAGCAAAAAGTCGGTATATGCTAGATCAGTGGAATGCGATGGATGCGGAAGCAAGTCGCACCAGTTTTGCCAAAGTTTCCTAATTGATTTGTAACATTGTCTGCATTAAACAGCTATATCCGTCTTCTTTTTGGATTATTCCGCATTATAAAATAGCTTCTTCAGCAAATATATATGTTCAATTTCCATTGCTGATCACCAGCAATGCACTCGTATTCATTCTCCACATGTATTTCCACTTTCACTTGAATTTAATTCTGAAATTAGTTGGAAACATTTAAGAAATAAATTTGCCAAATCATGAGACGACGCAGTAATTGTACGCAAGAGTTAATTACAATCACCAAAAGGTTCTGAACAATCAAAAAGGCTTCGAAATTAAAAATTCTTATAGAGCGACCAGCAGAAACGTGTCAACGCCGACCACGCCCATGAACCAATTCACCGCTGCGAGCAGAAGCAGAGACAATTGTCACGACAATAATAAATCCGCCGCAAATGCCACCCTAATCATTTGTAAATATCCTGAACAAACAGCCTAATTGGATATGCCAGCGGCGACCGGCTCCGACACAAAGCGCAACTCGCTCCGAACGGCGAGCGGCGAGCGGCGAGCGGAACGCAGCGTTGAAGGCCAGTTAAGGCTACAAAGCAACGCACACACACACACACACACACACACACAGACACAGAAACACACAAACACTCACACTTTGCTGTGCTTAAGAAATATCAACGCGTCGACTTTGTTTTTGTACCGCTGTCGTCAGCTCATCAGCTCATCAGCAGCTGTGTTAAAGGACTGTCAAAATGCCGAAAAGGAGAATCGAAAAAAGCATAAACTGAAGCTTTTGTTGATTACGGTTTTAATTGGCATCTTTAAGTTGTCATTGTTTCTGGCATCGCACGAATCGCACGACGAAGTGTGGAAGCGAGAGTGTATGTGTGCGTAGCTCCGTTTACGTATGTGCCTGTATGTGGGTGAGTTTATGAAGCGAGTGTGTGGGTAAATGAGTTAAGTTCGAAAGAACGGAAAGGACTCAACAGACCGTACGGCAAACACGTAACGGTTGGCTAAAAAATAATTTAAAAAGAAAAAAACAAGAACAACAACAAGAACAACAACAAGAACAACAAAAACGAAAACAAAAACTTTTGAATACATTTAATTACAGAAACAAGTTTAACTTTTAATTTAGCACAGACGCACTCCATACATACTATATATTATTGTATATATGGTGTGCATAGTTGCAACTGGAGGCGAAGACATTGCGACAAGTGAAGAAGACGCAAAGTGCTCAGAATCGCTTAATTTCGCCCAAGAAAATAAAATCAACTTTACAAATACATACACACTTACATACATATAGTATAATTATATACATATATTTAGCATATTATTTAAAAAGTATGGCATTTTATGTGCGTGAGTGTGTATGTATGCGCGTGCATCAAGCCTTTTACCACTAACGAACTCTCGGTTTGTCCTCGTGCAACTAAAGCAGCAGCTGCGGCATAAGAAAGGAATACAAAGCTCTCTAGTAAATGAAGTAGTTTAAAGAGTACGAGTGTACATACACATATACAATACAATAAACATACTGGTATATGTACAGACAATATTCTTAGCTTAATTTAATATCACGGCAGAGTGAAAGCAAACATAATAAGTAAGAAAGTACGAAATTCAGATGCAACCGAATATTGCAGTTAATATCCAGCATATGGCCTGACTATATATGCAAAACATTCCATGTTAGACAAAATGGATGGACGAAGGGTGGTAGGAGTATATTATACATAGTCAACATTTTTGGATCATGTAAATGAAGGAGGTTAGAAGCATCCCATTAATTCCTTTACTGTAACACACCCAACAAATCAAATTTCAAGTCGCTCATAGTTAATTTTTCGCATACTATCCTAAACTCAAAGTTTGCCTTCACCGAGGTTTAAAAGGAACACGGTTTTAAGATTTCAAAGAACACCATAAAGTAAGAAATACACACCGGTATCAACCAATTTGAATAAATTTAAAGGCGTTCATTAAACGAGGATCATACGTTCATAAAATTTGTTTACTAAAAATTACTAATTACTAAACTCTTTAACCAATAAATCTGACCCTATGCATACAATGATTTAGAAAACAATCCATTTTTTAAATGTCGGCCCTCACTCGTTGAGCAAATGCTAGAACGCCTCATCATTCATCATTGCAAGTGGGTATAAAAATGTTACACATTTCCAACAGTCAAGACAATCCGTTCGCTTTGCAACGTTCTTTGCTTTCTTTCGTCATTTTGCGTGATTGCTTAAGTGTGCCACGGTCTCACAGTGTTCTTGACGCGTGTCGAAAGCGCATGCAATTTTCAACAGAACCAAATAAATCTTCCAACGCGATATAAAGGCAAAGAATATGCATTTACCAAGTTTCTGATTTCATAAAACGATTAATTATATATTTATTGACGAAATTTTTATAAACTAGAAATGTACTATTAGCAAGGCTTGGTGGCTTGGTTAGGCGGCCAAACTAGAGAAGATAGATTTTAAAAGGTCATATATAAATATTGATAGTTTGATTGGGTTTCAAAGAGGCGTTTGTTGTTCAAGATACGTAGCAGGTATTCCCCTGAAGAATTAGCCTAACATTAAGTATCTGCAACTATTATTATAACTCTTAGGGGTGCTGAGTCTGAAACTCAAAACTAAATTCTCGGTAGGAGGCAAATTTCGGATTACAACCCTACACTAACAAATGTGGACGTATATACTGAAGCTTTTGGTCCATTGCTACTATATACTGATGGAAAAAGACTTGTAACACGATAAACTTGCGTGCTTTTTCCAGATAGTTGAATATCCCTTAAGTTTTAATGACTTTTTTATATAAATTCGAAATACTGTGCACTATTCGAATTCTTTTGCTTCACGCACTCAAACATCGTATAACATTTTACTATAAATAATTGCTTTTCATACATGCGTATATAAAATACATGTAAATAGTATTACTACACGAAAATTAAATGAAATTAAATTATTTCCCAGCTGAGAAGTACTCTCAAACTGTCAGCAGTCAAACTGCGGTACTAACTTGTTAAAGCAAATACTAATAATACAAATTGAAAACAAAAATACAAATCGAAAAATTTTTTTTTAAATAAGGATTAGAACACACGTGGATTTCGATAACAGTTTATTCTTGCAACCTGGCCGAATAGGATCGCTCATGTTTCTTTTAACAATATTTTTCTTAATAACCTCTCCTTGTGTCAAAGAAATCGTTCCGCCGATTAATAAAAGTTCTAATAAGCAGAAAATCATATTACTTCCGGCTTTTAGTTCCTTTCGACACATTTCATTTATATGACCTCAATCGATTTCCGGCAAGCTCGCCTTTGCAGAGCTGAGAATTTAAGAACCGTTTTAAAAATTACCATTTAACACTAGTCAAGACTCATTGCATAAGTGGTTGCCGCATAGGAGTTTAGTTATTTTTCTTTTAAAAAATTGTCAAATTATAGAATAGATAAGGACGGATATAAAGGCTACTATGTGCCTGCGCACTATGCCTTGCTTTCGCCTTAATATTACCTGATCAAATATAAGAATCTAATGTCCTTCAAAATTAAGAGATTTTCGGGCCACATGTCAGTGTGACATCTTTTAAGCAAAAAACGGGAATTAATGAAATATATGCAGACACTTATATCACTTTGCCAAGGCTATATGTTGTTGAAGCCTTCCTCGATCTGCTTTACAATTCAAATTATTGAATCAAAGCGATTTTAATTCTTACCTTTGTACTTTACTTTAAATGAATATACCTTTAACTTTTTAGCAACTATTTGTATAATCTTTTAAGGCGAAAGGTCAATTCTCACTCTCATATCTTCACTCCGTTTCTCCAACCCGGGCTACTTCAGTTTTGCACTTTCATTTGCTACAAATAAATAAATTATTTATTCAGCTGAGGTAGCAAGTACTCACTAATGGTAAAGGTTAAATGCGCCTTTGCGTTTGTCACTCTCGGCGCGCTAAATGATTTATGCCATTTAATTTATTGCAATGAAACAAGAAAACACATTTTTCGAAGAATAAGAAACTTTAGGAAGCAGTTAAGAAAGCACATTAATGGTCCAGACAAAGTGGCACGTTCTATCAGCTAGCTAAAATGCGTTTGTGCCTGCCCAATTTCATGGAATTCGAGTGTGTTGCATAAAATCAGGCGCATACATATTTAATTTGTGGAGGGCAGCCAATAAAAATTGCCACTTTATTTACATGACAACATATGCGAGCGGCATATTGTAGGATTTCTTGCTGCAGCATATGCTGCGTGTGTGTGTGTGTGTGTGTGTGGGGAGGCGTATACGTAATCACGGCAATTAACAGCGTATTTCACAGGCAATTTGTTGCATGACGAACTTTCGACGCAACTTTAAATGAACTTTAACATACACGTGCTCATACAGATGACACACGCTACTGTAAGAGTTCGTGTGTGTGCTTTTGTGCTATCTTTCGCAAACAACAACAAAATGATTCCAACAAATGCTGCAGCTGTCGTTCGGATTGCGTCATGATCTGCTCATGCAGACATGCTGAAATATGTTAAAATGAGTGTTGCGACTTGAAGCCGCTGTCAATTTTTATGTCCCATACTCACCACCCTCCCCTCAGCCTTAGTCCCTCGTGTACCCCCAAAACTAAAACATTAAAAGTCATGCAAATATTTGCTGTGCATTTTTCCCCCACTATGTGGAGTCGCATATGAGCATGAGCGTGGGTGCGGATATGCGTTTGAGTCTTAAAAAAAGTTCCACCCTCGACAATTGCTCGTAAATGGCAAAATTACTTGTATCTGCTGTCAAATCGTAATAAAATCCTCCTTGACGTAAGAAGCGCTCGAATATGTTGAAGCGCTTGAAATATGTTATGTATGGCGCCAAATATTCCCCTTACCCACTCTCTCGGTAACAAGGCATATTCCCATTTATACCCATAATCGTATGTGTGTGAACGCATTGTTCTATTTTTTGCGAATCCTCACTACCTAATCGTCGAGTTTGAAGTCGGTGTTTGATCTGAAACATAGATTGCACTACTCATCAAGCGAGTAGTCACAGCGACAGCTGCAGAGCTATTAGGCGGTGCTAATTTTTAAGATATACATCTTACTCTTTTATATGTAGTCCAAAGAGAAATATCCTAATTTTCCAAGTAAACTATACCAAGTAGTATTTCACAAAAAACTACTTATTACTACTACTACTACTAAAACTACTGCATATGCAATAACACAAATTTAATATAAATAATCAGAGAAACTCGGTGTTCTTAACACAAAACTGCGAACCATGACTGTTTGATGTTACAATATTACCAAAGTTGTATTAAAATGTGTTAAAATCCAGAAGATCCTCGTTTAGATCAAATTTATTGAAGTGTTGTCATCACTTAAATGTGGAGGTAAGATTTCAGATTTTGGGGTTTCTTGCCGCTTCATTTCGGTGAAAATAGTATGCAAAATATAATATGTTGATAATTTTAGCGATTTCTACAAGGCGGAGTCGTAACTATACCTCAATCAACAATATTAGAATGATTTCGGGTTAGCTCAAATCAGAAGCTCTTTAATTAGATCAGGATAGAATGCTGTTGTAGTAACTGAATCTTCACCAGGATTTATTTCACAAAGAGCTGATATACAATATGTGCAAATATATTTGCTTAATCCGCCACTAACCTTTTATCCTCCGGTACCTCCACTACCTCTTGTCAACCAGCGCATTAATATGGAAACACTTGTACGCAGCTACTCAAGCTATTTTGTGTCAAAAATATAGGATTGATACTTCAGGATAAAGGGAAAGCGATAATGACGATAAATTTGAAGGTAACCCCCTGGTAAAGTGTTTGAAGGTCCTGAGTTCGCTCTCTGTATCGACCAATATCAAAAAAAGAATATTTTCAAATCGCGGTAAAGCCCGGACCACCATGAAGAACATCCGAACATCCCATGTCAATCGTCCAATGTCATCTTCAAGGTTGTTCTCCCTCCAATTGTCATATAACATCAATGCGTCCACTATGAATAGAAGGATAAGCTCCGTCAAGTATCTAGAGTAGTTGCAAGGGAGAGTTATATATCTCTATATACTGATGATTTGTTAAAAAGCATATTGTTTAAAAGATCATGGGGAGGTTATGTGCATATAAATAACAAATTACTTCAGAATGAAGACTACTACCCATAGCGTTAAAATCCCCAAACTTTAAATGGAATTTTTACAACATTAAGTATATAGTCGAACGTTACCCAAAATCGAGATTTCAATCAAAATTTTATCAAATAATGAAGGCAAAAATGAATAAATGTTGCCTTCCACGTTTTTGGGAACAAAAATTTTCATCTACTTAGGAATCATTAACCACACCATTAGTAAATGCTATTAGGAATTTACATTGAATATATCATTTTCAAAATATATTACATTTCAAAGATTTGGCTACCTTAACCTTGTCAGTTCAACCTTAAATTCCTTGAAATATGCATGCCGATCTCTCAACGATGTTTATACTTTTTCCAAAAATTGTTACACAAATGCAATAAAATATTCTCATGGCTTTGCTGGGTTTTAGAGCGGTCGAAAAATCTCAATCAAAAGAATACGGAATAAAAGATGAGCAATCAAATGTTAATACTTGCGCGTGAGGGCATGCTACATATATGTACGCTCTCGTAAACGGCACATATATACATATGTGAATATTTATTTGGAATAGCGCACCGCAATGGTAGCATCATTTGAATAGGTCGGATGGTCGTAAGAAAGAAGAGTTCATAAAATTTCAGGCGACAACAAATCAAAGGCGAAACAAAGCGTACGGATTTCATAGTCTTCAGTTGCGCCACACATGACCTCTCGCAGTTGAAGCTTTTTCGGCGCATTTTGCTGTGTCTTCTCTGTGGCCAAAACCCAACGAAAACAAAAAACAAACATGCTAAAGATAATGATACTCTTAAGGAAATGAAAATTGTAGTCGACAATATTTTTATTTATGAACCCGAATAACTGTAAAACACTAACACAGCAAAGTGGCAGAGGATATTTTGTGACTTGACTGCAGAAGGTCGCTGGCGAGACAGGCCTGTCTCTCGCAACGGGTGCGAACGCGACACACACACATACGCGCAAACACAGGCGCAGCCACACTCAAATGTATTTAATGTAACGTAATGTTTTATGGCTGCCTAATGTTTCCTGCGTTGTTGCGTATAGTAATTGTGGGGACACAAATGGAAATGGAAATGGAAATGGAAGTGAAAAAGTTGCGCCAAAGCTCGACAAGTTTGAGTTTGAGCGCGTGTGTGTGTGTGTTTACAGGGTGGAGGTGGACCGTTTCGATGCGCAATAGAATTCGAATTCAATGCGGTCTGCAAAAGGGCATTTATTTTCAGCCGTACTTATTTTTAACAGTGATGGACGGTATTCTTGCTTTTGCACATTAATTTTTGTTTTTGCTCTTGCTTTTCGGTTGTTGGCAGCTTCTTTGGCGTGTCGGCGAAGCGGATTGTTTGTTTGCTGGAGTTTTAGTTTTACTGTTTTATGAGTTGCCAATGCAAGCGCATCTAATTACCGCAAAACTGCAGTTTTTCGGTGTAAATTGCACAAATGTGCAACATTGCACAAATTCACTTTACTTTAACAGCGCCAAACGTGCAAATTGTTTACGTTTTCTGCTTTTTGTTATTTGTTTCTGATTTCTCTTTTCAGCGCACTTCTTTTGCCATTTGGCGCAATGAAAAGTTTTCACCGGCAACTCACACGCGAACTCGCCGGCCCCCCCAACCCTTGCGTTCACTGTCAAATGCGCAACGAAGCGCAGCAGCCAAAGAACAAATGCAACAAAATAAATAAAACTAAAAGTAAAAACAGAATCGAAAAACCACAAAATACACACAGTATACGCAATAATAAGAGTAAGAAATAAAATAGATGTTCAGCAAATTTTGAAAAGCGTCGTGTGGCAGCAAGACGCCAACACAACAAACACTCCCAGTCTCAATGCCAAACAACGTGTGGCAGGCACCACAATCAGCGGCCATGCGATGCATTGCAGCATAAAATACAACAAGAACAACAGTGCACAGTGTACTGTAGACTAAAATTAATAATTATAACTGAATGCATTAACTGAATTCGAGATGCATTTTCATTCAACGCTAAGGTAGCAATCAATCCGGAATATACGATTTCATCACATACTACTTATACTACCACCTATAGTCATACTAATGCTTAAACTTACACTTAACTTGTACTTATACATATGCTTTTACTTATTCTTAAACTTAATACGTCTACTTAAACTTGTCCTTATATGTATATTTATACTTAAACTTAACTATAAACTTATACTTAAACTTGTACTTAAACTTATATTTATACTTTTGCTTAATCTTACACTCAAACGTAAACGTATACTTAAACTTATACCTATACTTAAACTTAAACAAAAACTTAAATTGCAATTTAAACCTAAACTGAAATTGGAACTCAAACTTAGACTGATAGTATTATATATAGAAAGATAAACCCATGTTTATATAATATATCTGTGAGTTTATTAAGATTTAACACGTTGGCAAATTTATAACACTGTTCGTAAGCGTCTGGTTTGAGTTCGCTTGTTTTTGCAATACTCAAAGCCATCGGGCAACCACGTAGGGAAGGTGTATGCGCATTTGGAGCATAGAATGTCACCATCGTTCCGGTGCGCTCAGTGGAAAATGTGAATGCACCTTCAAGAGTGCCAAGTGAAAATGCACTTGAATTTTTTGATTTGTTTGCCACTTCCTCAACTTCCTCCTTCCGCACAGCCTACCGTTTAACGCCGCGGAGTGCAACATAACGACAGCAAAACGATAACAACAACAACTCGCCCTTCAAAAGTCAGCAAATGTAAACGCGTCGTTGTTGGTAAAACACAGGAATATTACATGGCAAACAGAATGCGAAAAATAAGAGTAAAAATTAAAACAGTTGTGAAATAAAAGCAAAAACAAGTAGTAAATTAAAATAAAAATCAGCAACAAGACCACAAAACGATGCATCAAAAAATCAAAAGGCAATACTTCAACCAGCGGGGGAAGAATTTGCAAAAAGTTCGCCGATATCAAACATGAGCGGTGCGCACGGCTTACACCTGCCCAGATTTTGCACCTAGGCGCCGCTCCCAACACACCAGCACTCCCGCAGCCTCACAGCCTCACAGCCTCACAGCCTCGCAGCCTAACATATCGCGCGCATCACGGAGCACAGGTGACATGGCTGCAGAACCAAAAATCCCGTTACGACATAGAGTGCAAAGGGACTGGCCGCGACCAGAGCTGGAACAGCAGCTGGCATGCTGATGAGTATGCCCGCGGCGCCGCGATGTATGCAACGACATGCGCGCTGCAGATTTGTCCCCGGTCCGCCCGTCCGTGGTTGGTCGCAGGCGCCTGTTTGACATGCAAGTATTCAAAGCTGTTGTCGCTGTTGTCGCTGTCGTTGAGCATGTTGCTTTTGGTAATATGATTTGCTGTCGTTTTGGTTGTTTGCTTTTTCTGTTACTGTTCGACGCGTGCACCTGCATCAGCTTTTATTGCATCTTGCGCAGGTGAAGAATGCAGCTCGGTTGGTTCCATTTTTAATTTTATTTCTACTTTTATTGTTCGCCCATCCCTACTTCGGCTCCTTCACCAACTCATCTTTGACTTCGTACTGCCTTTGTGGCAGTTGCAGCCGAAGCGTTCATAGCTACCATTTACTTAATAAAAATATCTGCGAATATTTAAGTTTTTGTGTTTTAATTCTCCGCTCATTCTCAAACTGTCAGAAAAAGTCAACGAAAACAACGCGAAAGCGCACTTCAAAAGCTGACGCGGCTGTGGAAGGGTCGGTTGGTGGCAGCATTTCCATCCTCAGGTGACGCGGTGAGGTTGCACACCGTGGAGTTATCATGAAACCTGCTGTCATATGCGCCTACAGATATGTAGAGCCTGTTTGGTTCCGCTTTGTGACAACACCTCACACGATGGAAGCACTGACAAACGTTTTTTGGTTGTTGTTGTTCATCCTCCGTACTACATTGTTGAACGTGACGTGGTTCCCTTAATTTTAATGCCAACATGTGAGGGCATTTACGTAAAGCTTGATTGTCAGGAACACAGTGGAACGAAGTATCCACCGGATCCATCTAATATTTAATAAATGATATTGCTGCTGGGGCACTATCAATGCAGTCAAATACCCCAAGGGTTTTACTTTGCATGCTAGAGTTAAATTAGGTCAGGAGTTAAGTCCACTTTGCCACATTTCTCAGAGTAAGGTAACTGAAGCTGATGAAATAAACTTACGTCCACCCTAGCTTGTCATATAGCCGAATTTATTGGACTTTTGCTCCTCGATGTTAAACACTACTCACAGAAATTAAGTTCCTCTTAAAAGAATTTCTCTCACACAACTGTAGACCAATTTATTTCAGCGTTTATGGAGATATTTGAACGCAAAAATGCAAATTTATTCTCAAGGTCTAATAAGCAACAAAATGAGAGCAGTTCACCATTTTTCATAAAATCGAAACCCTAAACTCGAGTTGAAGAGAAAGCAAGCAAACAGTCAATCTAACATTACCACGGAATAGTTATTTTTTCAGCACTCATTCGAGCTAGAGAGAATTCTTGTGCTAGGTACTCCTTTTAACCCTCACCCATCATTATTTTGTAGTATTAGTTCCTACTCTTAGCAGAAGAACCCCAAGCCAAATTTTCGCGTGTTCCAAAAAAAAAAGATTTCAAAGCAAAAAGTTGTACATACATGGCGCTTTCATGGTGGAGTTTGATCATTTCGAGCGAGTACTTAAGAACTTATAAAAGTATGTTTACCTATCTGAAATATGAAAAACTAAGGAAACTTGTTTTCTGTGCCCCTATTTCCTTATTGCAGCTTTTTTCTAGTATATGAAAAAGATAAAAATATACGTTTTTAAATAGTTTAAGTGCATATCACTTTCATGGCATAAATAATTAGAAGACTTCATTAAAAGTGCACTCGTGACAAATTTTCTGAAGGGTGTAATTGCAAAGGGTCTGCTTTGTTTTTTATTAACCCACTCACGGTTAGTTTTAAATGTATGCAAGTAAAGCTTTTGGCATGGGGCCATTTCATTCATTCGATTTAGAAAAATAACAAAAGCCAACTTACTTTTATTATCGCGTTCGTTTGGCGAGGGAGAGAGAAATGTCCTACGAAGTGGCTGTGTTTGCACTTCAGCGGGTAAATATTATATCATCTAAAATCTTAAAAATGCAGAAGGGCTAAAGCTTACAAAGCGAAAACCTTGAAATGAATATGTTTATCAAATCCATTTTTGTGTGAAAACAACTCAACTCCCCAGAGTAGTCAGTGTAATTAATACAAATTATGGCCCAGTTAAATGAAATATGGAACTTAATTTGTGTGCATAGATGATTATAAGCTATAATTTTATTTTTTATTTATTATATTTATTTATTAAAAGAAATATTCTATCAAAGTGCCTTTGAAAATTATGATAGAGAATACAGATATAAAAATGTACGTATATATGTTTATTGAGCAATAAGCAATCTGCTTAAAAGTTTGGTTAGCTTTGTCACAAACAAGGGTGCTTTCGTCCAAAGTTTTCATATTTTTGAAAGAATCCCCAACTGTGTGAAAACTAAATTTTCTTGGTTGCAACAATAATATATCAAATGACAGATATTTTGTAGATATATACTATTTATTCAGATCAAATCCCACAGTATGATTACCAAAAGAAAGGTATTTGGAAATGCTCAAAGCTGGAAAAAATAAAATAGAGTTAATTAGACTTGCCAACAATAAACCATATAATTTTTTTCTTCAAGTAAACTATGTTTATAGCTTATGGTGTTTTCGTTGATAATAATGCTATGGGAAATAAATTATGGAAAGCTTTGGGATGGGGTAAAGCTCGATTATGAGAAGCTGACGAACTATTTCATCAAACCAATGATTTATTTATTTTGATATAACGGTGAGTATGTTCTGATTCCAATATTCTTATTCTAATCACTCTCCTGAGATGACTATATTCAAGTCGATAGGCTTGTTTGACTTTGCAACGATAACTCAAACATCAAAAGATAGGTGATGACAAATGTAGCAAATCACTTTTCCTATGGGTTTCCAGGCATGAACGAAATCTTAACTCACTTTTACCCGTGTTTTCCACTGACTTTACAAAAGATACTAATTTCTGACAATAAGGAAGGAGGAGGAGGAGGAAGGACAGATTATTGTTTTTATTATTATATTTTATTTTCTAAGCTGTATATTCTCAGAAAAGTGCATTATTTCATAAAAATCATAAAATATTTTCAGCGATTTAGAGCGAAATCGCTAACTCTCAAATCACCGCCATCGAAAAGACAAAGTTTTGATTGCATTATTTGCTTTAAATTCGAAGACAAATAAAAGGAAAACACTGCAAAGCAAACAAATGATGCCACTCGGGAGCTCAAAGCGCTTGTCAACATTTGGTTATCGGCACATACCGTCGAAGATTTACTTATGGCAGAACTTTAAAACGACATTTCTTCGATGATACTAAACGCGAAACTAATAGAATTTCCTTTCAATTTATTATATTTTCGTCTACTTCGAGAAAGTAACGCACTGCGCGCTATTGATGCTCCGCATTCCACTCGCTCATATGTCCCTGGAGCTCCTTTTGATCCTTGCCACGCGCTGTAAATTAGCCTCATCAGCATGTTGCGTTCGCCTAGTTGGCATTGCTGTTACTGTTGTTGGTGTAGTTGCTGTTGCTGCTGCTGAATTGCATAACTTTTACTTCTTACTACTTAGCATGGGTAGTTTGCGTCGCCACCTCTGATCCCTTCAACTTCACACGCATCTTAAAGTTTGCTGCATATTCTCGCTGAACATCCGTGCGGTACGCTGCCCCGGCCGCCTCCGCCGCTGAACAGAAGTTTCCACTGCGTTTTTGTTGGTCACGAATATTGAATTTGTTGCATGCATTAATGCAAACTCTTTCGGTTGCAAGCGTGCCTGCGTGCCAGCGTGCAACCGTGTATGTGTGTGGGTTAATGATGCAACCAACACACCACCCGAATACATTATTTCCACCAAAGAGAGCAAAAAGCTGCAAGCAGAATAAATGTAGTGCAGTGCAGTTTTTACTTTGTTGCATTTCATTTACTCTACTTTATGATAATTACTTTTAAAATAAACACTATGTATGCATTACACGTGGGAGGCGGGGCGGACGCGAGCAAATGAAGACTCTTGGCAACTTTGCCAAAATATTTTCAAATGCTAACCATGTACTCGGTTATATACTACACACACATATATGATGCTTACAGTAGCCACGGTATGACGTGTCTCCTGCTAAAATGTAACTAATAAAAGTAAACTATAATGTTTGAAAAGAAAAAGATATTATCATGGTGTTTCTAAAAATTGTTTTTCTAAAATATTTGACTTATTTTAATTACTAAAACTATTTCTATTAAAAATCAATGAGAATTAAGATAGTGCTTTCAAAATATTAAACTTTTAATATGATTTCTTCTTGGATTTCGGGAAGGCAAGTGCAGTTTTTCGCACCAGCACTCAATTCGATCTCAAAGAACAGTTTTAGAAAGAATTTACAGACTTTTAAAGTTAGATTTTCGGTAGAGCTTGTACTTTAAGCAACGAAGTAAAATAGTATTTAGCTTTCTTTTTGTCGGCTTCTTTTTTCAAAGTCACTGCAAATTCAAAAAACCAGATGAAATCATGTTGACACAAGAAATAACAATTTTTAATGGTATTTTTTTACCTCCAGAAACCTTCGCTTCACTATCCCTCAAACGCCTTTCTGGGACATTGGGGTTCTAAGGATTTCACTGACAACAAGTCGAAAGAAAAAGCCCGAACTTCAATGTCACTGTAGCAAAAAGATTCGACGGCACTGTGTTTTTCAGAACTAGGTTGAAATACTTCTGAATCATTTTATGTAATAAACTGTTAGACCACATTTAACTGTTAAAACTGAAAGTAAACGAAAACTAAGAAAATAAACATTTTCTGTTTTATTATGAAAATTAGTTCGAATATTTATGTTCGTGGTTCAAAACCAGACCAAATAGCTTGCAGTAGTGTGGATTGTCAAAAAAGAGAAACTTTAGCCCCAACGACACTTTTCCAGTGACATAATGGTCTCTTCAATGCCAATGAGGTGTTGAAGGATTTTTAAAGCGAGAAACACCAAGCGATCAAAAAATCAATATTTAAGTCATATAGGACATCAAATATGAAGATGGTGGTACTAGCGGTACTACCGGTACAGTACAGTACAGCAAAAAATTGTCGGTACGACAACTGTTAAAAAGTTGAATTGAGATTCCAAGGTCCAAGATTTTCATAAAAATCACAAAAAAAAATTTATATTCCTTTTAAATAAATGTTATTGATTGAATTAATCGAAGGTACGATTTTCATTATTTTCAACTTCTCAATATAATGAGTAATAGCAATAAGTTTACGAGTACACCGTCTGGATTCGGATTCCACATTTAGTTACTCAAGTGTAATGCACATTTGCTTTAGAGTGCTCTCCCTTGGATATAATTGTATTATGTCAGGACTATTAAATAAATCGTTCAATTAAACGATTAGCCAGAACTTTGGTATTGGAATATTTTAGTTTTTGTAAAAGTCGGTAAATAATACATAATCTGTTAGTGTGTGAACACATCTTTGTAATATACTTAATTTTAATAACATTTAAATGCATATGTATACATATAAGTGTACACTTGCCATGCCTCTATTGCTTGTTCGTCGCATTTAGTTTCTTTTAATGCGCGTTTATAAAATGAAACACTCGACTCGAATGAAGACATTTTATTTCCTTGAGTTCTTATCGCTAAATCAATTGATGTCACTGGGTAAAAGAAAGCATCGCATGCTTTCAGCATAAAAATAGAATGAAAAGTCATGACGAAATAAAGAAAAGCTGGAAAAATAACTGATTTTATCAGCAACACTCTTCAAAAGTATGAACCAAGTCGCATAAATGGCCAGGGTTCTTAAGCGCAAATGTGTTTGTTTTCACGTCCGAGAAGCTTACTCACCGCAAAAGCTGCATGCAATGGCTTGTCGATTTAAATTCTTTTCCATACATTTCTAATAGAAAACTCATCCGTTGTAGTGCGGCTGCGAAACCAAAAGTATGCATAGTGAAACACACACAAACACAAGTGCTCGTTAATGTGTGTGTGCGCACGCCTATTGCGCCCGCGATTTGGGGCGTGAAAAGTGACAAGATCTCTTATCTGTAATTGCTTTCCGCAAGCGTTGTTGTTGACTGTGGGATTTTACTTTCCTTTAGCTTACGTTGGTATGCAACTTTACAGTACTACCGCTCAAGAGCCTTAGCTACCGCTCGCTCATCGACTTGGCTACATTCTCGTACATGCTCAGCTACCCAAGCCGAATGCAACTTTTAATATTCAAACTGCAGTTACTTTTGCATACAATCACTACTTTCTATATTTTTCGCATTTCAACACATTAGCTTTGTGCGCGCGTGTGTGTGTGTGTGAGTGTGTGTGTCTGTGTTTCTCAAGGAAATTGTTGCTTACATGACCTAATTTTCAAATTCACTGCATTTGAAGGGGCCGCCAGAAACGTGCTGACACCGAGGTACACCGGTGAGAGTTGAGCCAAAGCGTGCGGAGCATGAAGCCTCACACACACATACATATATACATGCATTGATATGTATAAGGTATTACTGAACTGCACGCCTTGAACGACAAATTTTCGCAAATTATCTAAAAATGTAAGACCACCTCACACACATACACACGCATCAGGCACGCAGCCACACCGAGGTGCAGAGATTCGTCTTGAACACGTGTTAAATGTCATACTAACTAGCTGGCATTTGTTGTTGTAGAGCGAATGTAACATTCCATCAGTGAATGTGTACTTCCTAGTCGGTGTCAATTGGAAAATCAAAAAAATATGCTGCGGGCTAAGCATCCATTTCAACTGCACAGAAAGCTTTTCAAAAGTGTTTATCAACACACAAATCTCGAGGCGAACAGAACGAACGTATGCCACTCGAGTCAAGCAAGTTCACATAAGATCATGAGGGAAGAAGAGAGAATTCTAGATGTTTGCTTAAATATTAAATATTAAGAAAATACTCTGTTCGGATATCAAACTCATTGCTATACATGAGTATTTATTTACACTGAGGGTTCTCAATCGCTGAATGAGTTTTATTCTCTCTTTACGACCTTTACCATTCCCGAGTTATCTAGATATGGTTGAAAGATACTCAAGAAATAAATTAAAGCCACCTAGAACAAAAAACTAGAATATAAAAGTAGGTGACTATGAAGTAAGTTTAAGTGAAAGGCTGTCATTTGGCGAGTACTGGGTTCAACTCCCAACTGGAAGATCTATGATTCTTAGATCTTTGTTAGTTGTTCATCCATATCTATTTTTCAACGTGTTGTGTTGTAATTCAACACATTGACAATTCTAATAAATTAACTTCAACTAAACTAGAACGAAGACCTCTAGAAGAATGTTTACTATAAATTTAATTTGCGAACAATTAACACTAGAGGGTTAAATTATAGCTCTCTTTACGGAGAACCTAAAATATTTAATTAATTTCAAAATTACTTATTTTTACTTAAAAAAAAATTAAAATTACACGCACTACTTCGGCAGTACATACACACAGTACACATGCCCTATCGTATAACTATATATAATATCCTCGAAGTTATTACTGAGGAAGTGATTCTCGAATTCAAAGACAAATTCACTGATCAGGTGACAACTCATTCTGAGCATTTTTATAAATGAGAAATCTATATTTATATATAACTTTGGCAAATTGGGTATTTTTCATGCTGGGATTCTTTGATAACAACTTTTGGTAATTTGAACAAAATCTCCTCATCGCTGCAGCGCTTTTGCTTTAAAAATTTTACAGAAGTCCTTCTTATCCTTTGCTGTGCCCTCAGTGCATATTTCTCATGTGACAGGGCGAATCCCAATCAGTATTTTTTCGAAAATTGCGGTGGGAATATTTTTCCGGTACACTCTACTGAAATTATAAAGATATTTTAACCTACTTCCTCGTTTATCATCAGATTATAAAAATTTAAACAAAAGTCAAAATTAAGTAATAACGAGTTCTTTACTTCTCTTTCACAACGGAACTTTTATGCTGTTTGTATCAACTCACACACTCTTCGGCACAACACTGCTCGTTGGCGCACTTTTAGCCGAAGGCCTCCACATCATTTTGACTTGTAATTTCTAAATGCGACTTGCATTTTTGATTGCAACTGCCAACAGCACTTTAAATGCAATCACGCTCACTCACATTTCTAAATAAATAAATCAAAGGTGACTATTGCAAAATCCAATATTAATTTCTATTCATTGCACTTAAACACTTGAAATATTAAAATAAAAAAAAAAATAAAAAAATATATATATATATGTAATATATATTCGCAGAGTTCATTATTTTTTAATAAATCTCTTGCCGGTAACATTTATTCATAAAAATATTCCAGCATTTACCACTAGCTACCTCCTGTCGCCGTCTAACTGTGCAATATATACACACACTCGCATGGAAAATGAACTCAAGTGCTCGCTTGGCGGCGGTAATTTTTTCATGTTATTAGCGATTTATGCGTGAACTATTTTCAAAGCCTATTTTAATTAATCAAATGCTGGTCATTTGTTTGCTTTCATCCCACGCGCCGGATGCTGGATTGTGCTTGGCTTTTTTCAGCCATTTTTTCCACAATAATATTCCACGCTTTTACTAATGAAATCCACTGATTTCCCCTCCTAATAACTCATCCAACTCGTTGCGATTGTTAGACATTTGTAATGAATCAATTTTAAAAATTATCCAAATAGAATTAGCAGCAAATGGCAGCGAAGGCGGGAATATAATAGTCCAATAAAAATCACCCTTCTAAATTAATCAAGTTGAAGTCGAATTAGATATTTTCAATTTAATTCATTTAATTTAATTAACCTTTATTATTATTACAAAATTTAGATATTGATTGTTCAAAACAACAACAAAAATTTTCGAACGAAATACCTCAACACTTTCAACTTTCTGGATACAAACATACTGGTTGTAGGCACGGGAAAAGATGAAATGTATGTAAATTAATGTTTAATCAGTAAAAAATAATATTACATGTCACATATGCTTTTAATTCTTGTAAAACTAGTAGAGTGCACGAACATTTTAGGTACACAAAAAAGTATAATTCTCTACTTAACTCCACTTTTAATCTTAATGTCCTATATAAACTGACAACCTGTTGTCTAATAGCTGCATTAGAAAGCATTCAAAATGTCCATACCTTAAGCTCATACTATCATATAAATTTGAGCAACAACCCTCAAAAGCTTAAAGCTTAAAAGTTCAATTTGCCTTCCTGGAACTTAAACACATTAAGTACGAAAGCTCAGTTGTAAGAAAGTTAAAATAATGGCCGAAAAAAGCATTCAGAGTTGTACGGATTTGAAAAGTTTGCATTCGAACGGAGCTAAAGGTTTGCAAGAATGGAGAAATTCTATATGAGAAAAAATTTGGCAAATAAATAAGTTGAATTTCTAACTCGCTATAACCTGTAAATTTTTTATTTTTTCGGAATTTACTATTTATTTTAAATAGTGTCAATGATTCCAGTTATTTAATTTCGCCGATCCTTAAATATGTGGACCAAACTATTTAAAAAGCTCTCAGATTTACCAGCTTTTACTCAAAAGTATTATATTAGTTCCGCGATCGTGACCGCGGCCTTTCTTATTTGGTTTTGACAGTTTTACAGGGTTTTACTAGAAACATTTTGGAACAAAACTGTATTATCATTAAGTCAGAGCAGGAAAAATTTGTTGGAAAAATACAGGCCTCGAATGTTGGCATCGATATTAGTTAAATTGCAATGAGGGTGCAATGGGGGAAGGTACAGTTAAATGGATTTACTTGGGTTTGAAGAAGGGGGTTTGAATTATTCTATAGAAAGTATTATATTAGGAACTAAAATTTTGAAAAATATCTACTGCTTCTTACTAAGTTCCAAGAAGAGTGCAACTTTCGATTAAATAATTCTATGAATTTCTATTTTGCACACCAAACCATAATAGTCAGTGTCTACGTTAGCATATTCCCTCCTCAGTCCCTTCGTTTTGTTTTAATTGAACTACTTAATACGTCTCAGTCTGGTAATGTAAGTAAACGAACTATTTTTTTCCATATTAGTATTAAAGAGAGGTCTTGTTGCTTGTTTGGTAAAATTCATTATTTCCACGAACTTCCCACTAACTTATTAAGTAAACAGTGAAGTGTTACTTGCAGCAGCGCAGAAAGTTCGTCGGCAGCGTATTCCGATGTTAAGGCAAACACAGCAATTTCAAAAGCTATAGCTCTAATTCTTGCGAATTTTGAAAGTTATGCCCCGGCAGATGGGAAAAGCGGTGTGAAACAAAATACTCGGTGTCTTTCACAAACAATTACTAAAATTCATCTATGGATAATACAAAATATATTTTTACGTACATAAATATCCATGAATAAGCGTATGTCTATTTAATGGTAAAAATATTGATTGGATCTACGTGTATCCTTTAAAATTCAGGGGAGATAAAAATTTATTAGTTTGTTAATTTGCGAAGTAAATAAAAACGAGCCGAAGTAAATAGTAATAAGTTGCTTTGTTGCATAAAAAAATAGTTTAAATGCGATTTTTCATGAACAATATGTTCATATGCCAACTCAAGATCAACTCTAGATCAAGCTAAAACTCAAGATCAACTCTATCTTAGGATCATTCATAATCATTTGGTGGATATTTAGATGGTTTTGTCCATAACATATCGGAGGCTTGCTATTCTTTGACGAGCGGTAAAAAGCGCTATCGGAAAATAAAAACCGAATAAATTAAGGAATTATTGAATTATTAAACGCAGAAAATTACCAAATGGCAACCATATTCGAGTTTAAGGCGCGATGAGAATATGTTACAAAGAAGGTCAAAAGTCTGTAAAGAAAGGTAGTGGGACTGTAAATATTGTAAGAGTTCCTCAGTAGCAAAACTGATAAAAATCGACTTGAATATACATTTCAAAAGACCAATGAACCTGCCAGGCAAGACTTGTTCTACATTTACAATTACAATACAATTAAAGCTCTCGCGTTGCTATCATCCAGCACAGGCCGTGACAAATTCAGTCATTAAATAAATTGAAATGAAATTCACTACTCCAGAATATTTTCTTTCAATTTGTTTAATTTGTTTATTTAAATTTTATTTTAGATCTTAAGGTTAACAAATTTGAGAAGAAGGTTATTGTCGGCAAGTCATAAAAGCAGAAAGAAATTTCGCGGAAAACACCTTCTTTGTTGTTGGCGGTTTGAGATGTACATATATTTAAACATATCGCTACATTAGTATTTATTTATTTATGTTTCTGTTCGGTCATTGAAATTTTCACGATTGTGTATTCGAGCGGTGGAGGTAAACTTTAAGCGCTACCTGCTTTGTGCGCTGAATCGACTCAAACGAGTGCGTAAGGGCTTAAGTCGCGGGTATTTCGTACCATGAACACTGATAAAGGGACCCAAAACCGTAGCAATGCCGCCTTTTAGCTGCTTCCTTCTCTTTTGATTACGACTATTTATGTTTCTATGAAAATGTTTGCTTTATTTGTTGTTGTGGAATTCCAGATGACACCGATAGTTCTGCAACATTTTCCATTGAATAAGGGGAGTACTTAAAGCACGAGTATTTCCACGATATACGGCTTTTGTTGACTGGCCCTTTGCCGCAACCGCGTTTGTTTTGATTTCATTTATTTTGCTGCATGAGTGCTGTACGAGTGGTGAACCGAGCAAAACGAGCATTTGTTGTGTTTAAAGACAACAACAAACAGCAAATGTAAAAGTGTGCCAATATATGCAAACCAATAAATGTGCGTGGGTGTGTGTGTGTATGTGTGTGTTTGAAGCTAGGAAAATGATAATGACGTTATTGGTTGCCAATGGAATACTTAATTAAATTTAATGCACATTTATTCTGCAAATTTTCAGTGCAAAACATCTTAGCGGAGAATATTTAATTCGATTTTGACCGCCGCACAGGAAGCCACAAAGTACACAGACACACACAACAAAGTAGTTGGAAAGGTAAAAGGGAGTCCATTAGCTGAAGAAAAAAATAACAAAGCAAAAAATACAGCAACAATAATTTTGAAAACTTAGAAAACTCTCTTATTTTACCTCACTGGAAAAACTAGGGCTAATTAAATGCCAGTCTCTAAAGCCAATGGGTTCACATTTACGAGTGTATATAAAAGGTATTTAAACCATTGCTAGATGTTTGTACGAGGAAACTGAGAGTACTGAAAACTAGATATTTGATAGAGCATTTAGAGAGTGCAGAGTATCTCACAGAGCAGACTACACCACCCCATTTCGTTAATTTTGCATCGCTGGTGCTTCCTGCTAAGAAATCGCACCTAACACCTGAACACTCCAGGATAATGCAATAATAAAAATAACAGAACTTGTTTATAATTTCAACAGAATGCTGCTCTTAAACGACAGATTTGGGTATAAGCACTTTATTATTCTTAAGAAAGAAGAGGATTATGCCACTACTCACAACCTCCAACACAAATATGCACAGACATATTCACATTTCATTGGATTCTTTTGTGTGTACTGAATATTAAATGTGTAACCAAGTCGTTCTCACGTCTATCACATCGAAATTATTGATGAATAAATATGCATACTTGCATGAATGTGCATCCACTTTGCTTCGGTCTGTGTAAATATATGCACATTTGTTTGCGTTTCATCAGACAAGCAATTTCGGAATGGGTTCAAATGTTATAAATATTTGATAAAGAGGGGAAGCAGCAAGTGCAAAGAAGCGCAAATCAGCATAGGAAAAACAATAAGCATACCCAATTATATGGATGAGGGTAACTCCGAAGAAGTTGCATTAAATATTTCATGCGATTGTTTGGGTTTGGAGACACACGCCACTAATTCGCACAAAATTTTTATGTGTGGGTAACAAAACAATCGATATAAACAATTACATATGTACATACCTCAAGAAGCAGTGTGGAAATAGTTTGAGCTTAGCAACCTGACTTCACATCTGTCTTCGTATGGTTACAAAATGTCATTAATACCATCGCCCTTTTAATTTTTGCAGTTATTTAAATGTTTAATACCTAACTTAACTTTCTCGATCACACACTTTTTGAACAACCCTCAAGAAAGGAGGAATATTTTTTTAATTTTTCAAATAATCACGCGATATACAAATAACGAAGTTATATAGCAAATTCTGAGAACTAAGTAGCGGATAAGAAAACCAATGGATATCACAACCACGACAAATGAAAAAAAAAGCAACAAAATCCAAAATGTATGGACGATGACAGATTACAGATCTGCACACGCTTATACCCGACATAACTACGCAACTTCTCAAAACTAATTACTAAAAAAAAACTGCTGAAATTCTTCCAAATTTAAGTAGTAAAAATGTAATCCTTAAAATACCTCCATATTTCCCGACACATTCGTTTACATTTCCGGAATAGAAGTGAATTTTTATGTTGAAATATTAATAGCCTCAGCCATGGCTTATCGCCTTTACTAGCATGACTGCCTTTTCCGAACGACATGAACGACGTTCACTGTCTTAAAGAAAAGTTCCCTTAAAGAGATTCAGTGAATATTTTCTATTAAAATTTATTACAGTTTTGTCAATTTTGTTATTCTTTTTTGTGGGGAAATTTACGAGGTCGCCTGTTTTTAATGGCTGTCAATCGCTAGCTAAATGACGTGGCTCCCTCAAAACTTGCCGACAGTCCATAAAGGACGACAGTTGACAGCAATAATGTGGCGGTTAAATTTCTTAAACCGACCGAATTATACATATCATTAAAAACAACAACATATGTGTGTATGTTTTTATATTATATAAATGTTGTTATAAGATAATCACTCACTAGGCCGATTAGTACAATTATAACCGATAACTGAAACCAAAACTAAGTAAAATTATTGCGCTGTTCAAATATATACTTCTGTATAAATCTATTAATGTATAAATTTATTAATGATATGGGGTATAGTAGTGTAGGTGTAGTATACTGGAGTATTTATAACCTAATAAGAATAAAAAAGTTGAATTAGTCGGAAAGCTGCAAACAACTTTCTTAATAATAACTCCCTGAAGACCCGATATACATACATACCCATGTGTATAAGTTATATGTAGTGGCCACTCAGATGAGAACTTTGATGATTGAACAGTTTATCTACTTGTGCGCAGTAATTGCTAACAGATCGAAAATTAATTGAAAGCGAAACTAAATATAAGCCGCTTTAAGCATAAAAACCCGAAAAGGCGCTTAACAAAATTGTTTCGTTTACACTTTTTATAAGCAATTAAACTGCATTAATTTAATCTGTTTCTCGAAAATGTGCATAAAGCATAATCTTAACAAAATATATTGTACACAATGCAAAACTCAAAATGTATTTAGAGAATTAATCCACTCGGAGGCAAATTAATTGGAGGAAAATAGTACATATTTAGGCAAAGATGCTAACAATAACGCAAATTGTTTTATAAAAAATGTTTTTTTTATTAATAGTATCGTTTTAAATAGAAACAAAGTATGCGCCATTAAATTTATTTCTTTATTTGTTTTATATTTCTTTTTTTTTTTTTGCTTTTTTTAATACGTTGTGAATTTATAATATTTCCAATACGACAAGTTTTCAACATTCAAATACACTTTTTCGATGTCGAAAACAAAACATATTTGGCCAGAACGGCAAATTGAACGCTGGCCGTTTATATCAGCTTTCAGCTTTTTTCGTCAGCTGCAAAGAATACAAATATATCAACATAAATATGTTCTCATATTCGCGTACAAACACTACATTGTGAATTTTCTGCGAAACTCAATTGTCACAAAATGGCTCGTGAAACGGTTGGCGGCAAGCTTTCATGCGCCTGAGGTGCCAATAAAAGCCTCATGGCATTTTTTCATGGGTAATTCAATAACATTCTCTCATAGCTAGTGAAAACACAACATATGCATATCGAAAAAAAAGACGAAGAAAATCAATACTGGTAGAAAAGCATACGTTCATACAGAAGGCGGTGAAAAGCGGTGAAAGTGTTAAATAAAATTTTAGCAAAGTAAAATTTGATATCCGCACAAAATTAATTTTTTTTTTTGTATATTATAGATGTAGAACAAAAAAATGTTATATAATATAGCTAAAATATTTTTTCGAGTACTGAACATTAATATACTAAATTTACTTTCTTAAAAATATATATAAAAATCGATATTTCTGCTTAGCGTAAGCTCTATTTCAACGAGCATCTTTGTCTCTCAAACATTTTCCAGTGTTAATGCACTCATTATGCACCTTTCTCCAAATATCAACAGTTGTGCATGCGTGCGCAAGCCAATCAATCATGCGTAATCCCTTCAGTTTCCCTTTTCATGTGTTTTCATAACAACACTCTTTTAACACTGGTTAGCCTTTAGGCTACTCGCTCACAGTCCATTTTAGAAGATTTTAGGATTTTAGTAAATCCTAGAACAGCCACTAAACACTCGACTTGTGGCGGCAGGAAATGCTGCCAGAAATACTTGCAAAGCTTGGAGTGGTGCAAAACGAAAATATTCTGAAAGAATTTAAGACCATCTCTGCAGGGCATCGAATAAGACAATAAAGATTAAATGAATGTGAATGCAAGTGATTGAATTTTCAGTCGTAAAACGCAGTGAGTTAGTTGGAAATTGAAAGAAGACTTCGGATGCAAGCTAGCACGCTTCATGCATACATATCTACATAATATATAACAACATATTTTACTTAGAAATGCAATCAGCGCTTTGGTAGTCTGTGCTGTGTAATGGCCAATATTCGTGGTTAAAATTCCCTGGAAAATCGAATTTCATATTTTCTCAGCAAGGCTTATTTTTAACCTTTTTGTACATATATATGTATGTAAAGCCAACATTTTGAAAGAGTAAATATAAGCTTTTATTAGATGATTTATAGATGCTGGCATTAAACACGCAGTAGAAAACATTGGAGCGTGGGTATTATTCATACCGATTTGTAGCTCAAAATTTCCACAACATTTTTGTATTCTCGCAACGAGTTTTCACAGAGCAAAACAGTTTTGTTCACCTAACACTGACTGTCTGAACATCCGTAGAAATTGTGATAGCTTGCTAAAGCTTGTTGCAAATGTTCCTTGGAACTCAGAGGAGGTTGGCATTACAGACCAACCAACTGTTAAATTGAAACCTATAAAATGCTATAACTAAGGCACAAATTAAGATACAGAACTATAATCTAGTACATAAAATTGCAGAAGCAATCGTCATCTGTGGTACAAAATTCCTTAAACAGTGGATATGGTCCCGCCACCAAAAGAGTCAAAATTCACTTAATAAATATGTCGGAAGCATTAAATCTTACAGTCAAGATGGTACCTAAGGGCTTCATAAGAATCGAAAACCTCTATCTCAGAAACTGCTTTACCAATTTCAAAGAAATTTGGCACATAACATTACCTTAACACCTTTATGTTATGTTATGGTGTGAAAATGGGAAAATGTGAAATCGGATAACAATCACGTATACTTCCCATATATCAAAAATTTAAATCCACATGATTCTTTCACCTTGCAATATACAAATCAATTAGCAATGAAGACATCGGAGCAAAACTTTGCACAAAGAGTACCTTCGGAAGAAGGTACTTACTTCTAAAAATTCTCGAAATCGGAAATTCGAAAATTTTCTATTCAAAAAAACAGAAATTAAAAATTTTTATTTGTTCAAATTTAATTCTTTAGGTCAACTGAAATTCTCCTTATTATAAATTAAATATATTTATATAAGGAAATTAATGAGATAATTTTTTTTCCAATTAAATTTTCAGTCACAACATTTAAAGCACGACCTCAGTATTTTTGACACATTTTCTGAGAATACTCAGCTTTCCAAGCTTTGAAAGAGATGAAAATAAGAGTACTTAAAGCGAAGGAATTCATTTGCAATTAATTGACAACACATTGAAATGCACGCCACCATGAAATTTATTCGTAAACGCGGAAAGCAGAGAAATTGCAAAATAAATATGTGTTTGTAAATAAATAAATTATTAAAGCGCTTAACACGCTCTACATTGCGTATACGTAATATTTCCGCATGAAAGTACACCCAATCGGCATGTGACTTATTTGGTCGAAATTTAAGCTTAATCTCTTTAAATTGTTAAGCTTCTCCACAGTAAGGGTATATCACATATAACAGCCCGGTGGTTGCTTAATCAAATGTCCTATAAGAAATGAAAATAATAAGTTGTAAACCCGATTGCGCATGCAATTGTTGGTGTTTCAAAAGAAGTGATTTGATTTACCTGCCTTTTCTCCATCCCGTTCGTAAGCTCAAGAGCGTATGATGAGATCAATAACTTCTTTAATATAGATGTATACATATAGTAAACATCTACAATATATTCTTTAATATACATGTATATATATGTACCAGAAATCCCTGTTCTTGGTAGTGTTTCGATACCATTTTCGTTCACCACATTTCGAACGGGATTCGCTTATCCGATTTGTTCGCACGTGCAACGCCAAAACCAAAACGAAACCCGAAATTATTTATTAAAGGAAAAAATATCAGTTTAATTGTGGACGCTTTAAGCAAAAAATTCATAAATAATCAATCACCGTGGAGGTGCACAGCAGGAAAAGTACCAAAAAGGTTAAATTCACCTTTAGCATTGGAATTTTACAGACATTTGACCCATTTCAGCACTATTTAAATGAATTTGTTTAAGTCTTGCAAGCAGACCAACTAAATGACTGCGGATTTTCGTATATTTTCCTTTCCATTATCCCTTTCAGTTAAACTCTTTTTGTGCTTCGTAGTTTTTTTAAATTTTGCAAGCTTTTAAATGTATATTTGGAGTAATCTTGTAAGAGTTCACACAACGAATGAAATGAAAGGAAAATGTGAATGCGATTTAAACCAGAGCAAAGGAATAACATTTGACAATGATTTTCGCATTACAACTTTTACAACATTAGCAAGTTTTTACCATGATTATTGTCATGACAGACACGCGAATGGGGAAAACGATGAAAAAGCAAAGTTTTCATTTGAATATTCAAACAATAACAGAAATGGGTAGTCCGAAAAGTTATCCAAGAAATATTCATACGAGAAATTCTATTATACAGGAATATCTGCTCTAATGTGCATACATGCGCACACACATACATATGTACCTACCCATATCTACGTATTTTGTGTAGCTAACATTTTGTAGATTCTGTAGATCAAGGGAATTGAATTTCGCTATTCCAACTGCAGGCAATGATTTTTATACCCTCGCAACATGTTGCCACAGAGTATAATAGTTTTGTTCACCCAACGGTTGCTTGTAACACCCAAAACTAATCGAGATAGATATAGAGTTATGTACATATAAATTATCAGGATGCAAAGACGACTTGAAATCCAAGTGACTGTCTGTCCGTCCGTCCATGCAAGCAATAACTTGAGCAAAAATTTAGACATCTTGATGAAACTTAATGGACGTATGTAAACCGTGTTCCATGTTCGTGCACCGTAATCGGACTACCGCCACAACCACAAAATGCCGTCAATTCAAAAATTATAAAGAGCTATATTAAACCACAAAATGATATACGAAACTATTATTGGAGTTGGGAAGGCCATTTGTGGTTTAACATTTTCTAAAAATTGGGAATGGCCCCGCCCTTAAGCTGCATCAACAAAACTTGCTGACTGCTGAGGACTTGCGAAAATGAGTGAAATCGGATCATAACCACGCCCATTTCCCATACTGAAGAAGGTCGTTCTTTGGAGTGAATTAATCCACTTTAACCACTTTGCTACATAACATTATCTTAACATCAGTTTGAAAATGGGAGTAATGGGAGTATAACAACGTCTACTTCCCATATATCACAATTTTAAACTCCATCTGATTCTTTCGCTTAACAGTATATAAATCAGGCACCAATATAGATATGGGAATAAAACTTGGCAGTCTATGGCAATAATATTCAAAATCGGATATGAACTTTTCAAGGCCCTATACGCCGAATATGAGGACCTCAGTGCCTTGGCTAACTTTTCGCTAAAAATATTAGTCAAGATGTGAGATATCTTAATGCGATTTACAAGGTATCCTTTCCTGGCAATAATATACCGATTACCAAAAATGTGTAAATACCATAAATAATTCTATAGCCCCATATATCCCTCATATCAGCATTTTTAAACTTCGGTTCGCTTTATACTTTATATGGGGGTCTATATGTATGATATCTTAAAAAATTAATTGAGCGTATGATCTTGGATATACTATTGTTTCTTGTCGGAAATGTGTGAAATCGGTCCACGAATTACCCCAGCTACCATATACTTCATATAAAACATATAATGATTTTCGTTATTCATACAGATTATGAACCGAATATATCGGTCAATTCGAGAATAATCTTAATAAAATTACATGGAAACATGTTCTCAAGCCTATCTTAGAAACAAAATACGAAATAGTTGTATTAATCTAAAGCTTTGACAATACATAAAAATACTTCCGCCTTTGAGCCTTGCACATTGCGAGAGATGAAATGCTCGGTTACACCCGAACTTAGCCTTTCCTTATTTGTTCCATTCAATTTTCATTTTCTCTAGAAAAATCAGAATTTTTATTATTAGAAATTATCAAAATGGAGTAGCAAAAAATCCTTTTAAAACGTTTGTCATATCATTTTGAGCTACCAGCCGTTTTAATCACTCACTTACATGATGGTAAACAAATAATAAATTTTGTTTTCGGAAATTCTTTGCTCCAACAAATTCAATGGCCGTCAACATTCAGTATCTATTTGCAAACAAGGGAATATTAATAATTTGAATTCAATATTCTTCTCTCTATCTTTTGGCTCGTTGTTTTTGAATTTTTAATGAAATGGAGCAGAAAAAGTTGCAGAAAATTTTGCATAGATATTTCCAGAAGGCAGAAGCCTGTTGCAGCTGCAAAGGCAACAATGAAAGTGAAACTTTCCTAAAACGGTAATTGATGTTAATAAAAAATGTGGAATATTAAAATTTTTCTATTTCATTGAAAAGTTATGCTTAACAAAAATTGCAAGAAAATTTCTAAAATGGAAAAATTGAAAGCGCAAAATTGCACAATTCGATAATTCAAACGCCTTGAATGCTGAAAATATTTGAAAGCAGCTGAATATTGAGAACGAAAAAGATTTTTCTCTCACTTATACTTCTATTATTGGCCAAAGCGATTTAGTTTCAAGAAATGCAAATCATTAGCATGATAATAAAATCAGGGTGCCTCCCAGGTTTTGGATGTGTGTGAGAGCTCTCAAAATTTAAAATATATTAGAAAAGAAATCGCTGAGAATAAATTGAAAATTCACTTTTTCATTTTTTGTAATTGTTTTTAAATGCTTCTTGGATATCTGTCTGTTCATGTGTCAATCTAAACGCCTTTGCTTTCAAAGCTTCATTAGAATTGCAATAAATGCATAATTAGATTTATTTTAAAATGAAAGCAAATTCACAAATTAATGCTGTTAATTTAAATGTCAGACTTTAAATGGGAAATATTTCACTTTGAACTATAACCTTAATTTTTAGCTCATATTAAACAATAGGTTTACTAACGTAGCTAATTGTGTTCTCGTGTTATTCCATATTGAGCATGTGTGTTTTCTATGTTATATAAATGGTTACCCACCCATATTCTCAAAAAGAGAAGGAATCGTTTCTAAAAACAAATAATTTACTTAATTAACTATTCAGTAAGAAACAAAAATTTCGCAGACCAGTATTGCTCATACGACTGGCACTTAGATGGTGTGATATTGCAGTTTTCCCAGGGTTTAGGTCGAAGCAAGCTATTATGAGAATATGCATTGCATATAGAAAATTTTCACTTAAAATAAAAACTTTACATCTGAAAGGGACTGAAAAGGGTATCTAATAGTCTCACAACTACTTATATATCCGTAGTATAAGAGGAATACGAAATTTTTAAATACGCTAATTTTGAAGAATATTCATCATATTTCTGTTGTTATGATTGAAATCATTAAAATGTATAATGAATACCGTCTATGTAGTTTCATACGTATAAGTTTATAATACTAGTGGAAAGGAACTGTTCCTTGTATATCCACACAGGAGCTTTTCACGCTATTTTATATTACTCAAAACTAGCTAAAGCCCGCCTGATCCCCTTGCAACAACAAAAAAAAAAAAAATTGATTTGATCTATAAATTACGAATTTTCCAAGTAGTCAGAATAAGGAGATTGATGAGTATGTTGTGAAAGACCAACCCTTTTAGAGAACAAATAAATAGCACTTATAATATTTTCGGTGTGTTTAATCGCCTTTAATAAGTATGCAAAAAATTGAGTTTCCCACAACGATAAAAAACGAAAACTGCATAGTTCTATTGTATATGTAAGTGACTGTATATATAATATTTACACATTATGACCTCCGCTCATGTTGTAATATCAACTTAAGTTATGATTCGACCTTCCCAGTGGGTTCACCAGCGCCAAGTCCCACAAAAGAATGAGAGAGAGAGAATGAGCTGCAAGCAACATGTTGCCATTTGTAGCTTTATTTCTTGCCACACAAAATTCTTTGCACCCACGTTGCTCTTATTACAGTGAAGTTCTCCGTGAACCACTTGTCGAAAGAGTCCACACATTTTGCATTGTTTACAAGCAAGTTAAGAACAGGCAAGCAACACAGAAGTCATGTAACAAACACACGCAATGGAAAAATGGAAAATATGTTAAGTGCATACGTAATTTAATTTCGATTGTTAATGGAAAAATACTACTTCAATGAAACTTTTCTCATGCATATATAAATAAGTATATACTTACAATTTGAAAAATAAATAAAAATACTGGCTAAATATCAACATATAAAGACAGGTATGTCTATGAAAATATTTATGTGCTTGAGATATGCTACAAGTCACCCACTTAACACTTGTTATAACCTCATTCATGTATTTCAAATCAAACGAAGGTTAACTCGACAAAATTTGCACCCCCTTCGTTGTGCAATTTTTATTTAATTTAATCAAATTATGTTCTTAATAAAGTCGCCTTTCGTCCCTTTTAATTTTGCTGAGTCCGTTAACAGGTCAAACAAAATTTGGCTGCACTCTCCTACTTTTTAAATGACCTCTCACAATTGAGAAATAGTTACTGCTATTAAACCGTACTATTTATATATTTACCGAAATTACAAGAATTTAGCGAAGATGCTCATCTAGCTAAAGCCTTTTCACTGCAAAAATTATATAAAAAAATACTTTAAGTTACAAAAGTGTCCCAAAATTATTAAAAATTGTATTAACAATCTCCAATAATAGACATATAAATCATGGAGGATAGTGCTGCACGTTCAACATGGATCGTGATATTTGGATTGTGATTTTGGACCAAGGTTTTGGATCGCCGGTGTTTATGAAAGAAAGATTTAAAAAAAAAGAGGTTTTGCTTTAATATTTGTTTAAAATTTCGTGCGTTTTCCTACAAAATATCGCAACAAAATCGAAGAAAAGCGTGTTTGGCTTTGAGGAAAAAATTTCAAAACAAATATTGGAACTAAAAATGGTTCTTAGATAGTAAAGAATTCACCAAACCTTTGAAAAAGAGAAATTTTGAGTATTCCTATAAATAAATAATAAAATTTTAATAGAAATTTAACGATTTTTAATTATTTTAATACTTCGTTCCTTCGTATCGCGAATTCATGTCCCAAAATGTGCTAAACCGTTCAATAAATATCGCGATACTGGGTCGCATCAATAATTATATAATAAACGTGTAGCAGTCTCCATAAAACTGTCACTCTTGCGGTCTGAAATTGTTTTCCATTGAAGTTTAAGCCCGAAACACACCGTTCAAATGCTATTACGTTGCTTTGTAAAAGTTACGCAGGACTTCCAATTTATTTCAAAATAACCAAACACAGTTGCGACATACTTGCTATACATATAGTGAATAATTGAAACGAAATTCCTCAATATATAAATGATTGCCTTTTTATATATTTGCAACATTTATACTTTCTTGCACATTTGCCGATAAGCCGATAAGCCGATAAGATTACAGCGATTTGGCAATTTCATACTTTTTTGTCTGTCCAAAAAAAAAGAGATTATGTAATAGTAATAAATATAAATATATACGACTCTGTCGAGATCGGCATGATAAATGTATACTTACATGTTTCTTATATTCGTATACTCAAATATGATATGAAATATTTCAAGCCCGTACTGGATAACTGGCCCACTTCTACCTACCCACCAGTCGGTAACCAGTTCAAATATGTCATCTATTCTTCATCACTTCTGAAAGATGACTTAGCGTTTAGATGCAATACAATTGGACTACCTTCTAGTCTATAATCTAGTCTACTTTAAATGTTTATGTTATAGCAAACAAACTTGAAAACTTCATTAGTGGGGAAATAGTTTCACGAGATATCAGCACTTGTTCAATAATGATTCTTCATTTTTTGTGTGTATATATTACGGTCATCTGCAGACAATTGGCACTCTATTTCCCTACTAGCACCATACTAGATATGGACACAGAAGTTAATTGAAAATTCTCGAAAAAAATTTTCTACGAAGTATCATAAACAATTCAATGGAAAGGTTATTTATTATAAAATATTAATCTTTGAGCCGGAGTAAGGTAATTGCACCCTTGGTTGAATATAGTGCTGTCAAAAGAGAATGATGAGGCCATTGTGGTGAGATATTTTTTCTACTACAGTAGCTTTCCTGCTTGAAGATCACAAATTGAGGAGTAAAGGCACAATTTTTAACGAAAACTAAGAATATACCAACGCATGAACACAAATGTCAAATCCAGAGATTCTGTTACTTCATAAATGGGTTGAATTTTGGTTGCAATTCCATAAAATATTCGCAAGCTAAGCCGAAAATGGAATTCATTCCATTTTCCTGGAATTGGTAAAACAAAAGTTGTTCTATCAAAGATATAATTCCCATTACAAATCTTCGCAATCTTTTTCTGCGGTTAATTAAGTATTTAATGCAATTCCAATTCGGATTTTCGTTGAAATTTGCACTTTTTGTTTTTCATTCCGAAAATAGCATGTTCTAATTGTCTAAATTCTAAAACAACAATTCAATTGGTTCTGTCTGCATTTCATTTAATTCTTTTTACATATACATACTTTTACATACATATACATATTTTTAGAGCTTCTATTTTTTTCATTTCATTTTATTTAAATGAAAGCATGAGGAGCTCTGAGTGAAATGGAAACTAGACTTGCCTATAAATAGTATCCTACATACAATACAAATGATTGTCTTAAACAGATTGGCTATCATTGATGTTTCTCCACTTCTATTTGCCATTCGTGCTGCCAGAATAAACTTAATACGGCGAGTTACGACTGCTGGCTGGTATTTCTGTTAACGACATGCTTCATTACCAAGAAACCGCAATTCAAGAAGCCATTTAAAAGAGCCTAAAATAAGAGATGCGCATATAAAAAGATTTATACAAACGCAAAATTATGTACAGTAAACGTAAGCACATAGGTAAAGAGCCTAATTGCAATGCTATGTAACTGCCAGCGACGACGGCATCAGAAAATCATAAATTAACGCATTAAAAGTTTGCAGTTCTGTTTTATTGAATAATTTGAATGTTCACAGCACTGCGTAAAATTGCGCCAAATTACTTTTAGCTAAGAAAATTAACATTTTTTAATTTATTAAAGTAATAATAAATATTTTAATGAGGCATTTTCCACTAGAGAATTCAATACATACCACTTCACCTCAGCTAAATATAGCCTGTATGCATGTCAGTAGGTATTCGTCTGCTGGCACTAATTGTGGCGCCTATTTTGTACAGTCATTTACTCAAATTTCAATTTTCTTTTAATATACTTTTTAAGAAGTAATTACTTTTCCTCCACCCAAAAAGGCAAAGTAATCGACTGTTGCCAAAAACATTCGGCAACATTAAATTCGCCAAATGTATATCGAAAAGTTGAAATTATGGTTTAATTCTTCTTGATAAACTTTTGCGGCTGAATGCTCACAGCTTTGTAATAGACCTGAGTTCACTTCTTTAACACTTTATAGCTTGTTTTCACTAAGCCCTGCATAACATTTGTGTATGTGTGTGCATGTTTCATGGATTTTTCCAATGACTGCCAAAGGAGATCAGAAATACTTTGGATCACCGAGTAAATATTTTTGCGGAAAACTCAGTTAAAGGACTTGCAAGAGTGCCTGAGATTTACTAGTCTTATCTTAATTAGTCTGTACAAAAAAGTAACAAGTACTAAGTTTTTGTATGAATGATTTCCTTGCTTAGAGATCCTTCTAGAATGTCATATATGTAATATTTATGTCTAACACAACATTTGTGATATCATCATTAATATTAGTTTAGCAACTCAGAACTGGCGCGCCCTATTACTTAGCTGTCTGGAACATCTGTTTCCAAATTTTGTTATTGATTAATAGGGTCCACAAGCATCACTTTAATTAATTAAATTGATGGGGAGCACGGCTGAGGCGAGATATCTTATTAGTTTTCGTTTATTTAAGCTTAAGAAAACTAATAAGGTGGCTTTTAAATTGTGTGAGAAAGTCATTTATATATGTCACATTCAGCAAAATGCTTTTAATATTAATAATGCCAGTTGGTAACTTCCAAATTCAAACATACTCAATATGCTGAACTAAATACTTAAATACTTATTAAATACTAAAATACTTAACACTTCTTTTTGCAGTATTCTCTTTTTTTAATTTGATGGTAATTTGGTTTTTTTTTTCTTTTGGGCGGTTTTGCACTTGTTGGTATTTACGTCTTAAATCAAAATACCAGGTTGACTGAAAACTTCGTCGTTTGACCTATCTTATCGGTAACATTTTTGGAGTATGATTTGCATTTTGCTTGAAAGGATTAATGACACAAATGCACCAAATTTCCCTTTGATCTCTTCAGAATGTTACTTACTTCGATCAACTTCATTATACGGATGCACAACTCATTTTGTCAGTAGAACTCTAATTTTTAATGTTTCCTTCCACAGACAGATTCCTTTGGATACATACAAAATAGTCTTTAATTGACCCAAGAAATACTTTTTTATCCATATTTGTCAATAAAAAGAATATACACCACTCAAATTCTATTTCTCATAATTTGGCCGACATTCACAAGTTAAGCCTAAATGCAAAACAGAATTTCAGTCAGTTTCAGCAACGGAAAATTTGTTCAATAGGAACGCGTGTTATCTAACGATATAAGAAAATTTGCCTTAAAGTCGTTGCTATTTAGGAATATTATAATTTCTTAATTAAATACTATAAAGAAACAAGTTAAGAAGGGCTGTGATCGGGTGTGACCGAAAATTTTACACCCTCGCAATATGCAATGATCGAAGGCTGGGAAATGCTTTCAAGTGCTGGCAAAACTTTATATTAAAAAAAGTTGTAATCTTCTTTTACATTTATCGCGATCCACTAACCTTCTCGAGGTCATGCACCTCTTTGTTTATCTCCAACGCGGTCAACAACCTATGTTTACACTTTTGTTTCACCTTTTTGCTTACCTTTTACGAGGTAAATTACATTTCGCGGTTTGGTGGTAGTGGTTTCGCTAAAGCTAAACAAACAAAAAAGTAAATAAAGATGGTGGTCCTGACTAAATGTAAACAGTGAGGTCATTGACCCTCACCTTGGGGTGGTGGACCTGGTTAAATATAAAAAAAGATGGTAGACTTCGCTAAATGTAAACAGACAGTCCTGGCTAAAAGTAAACAAATGAAAAGGTAAACAACGGTGGTGGACCTCGCTAAATTTAAACAAAATGGGGACGGTTGGGAGGACTCTCTCTTTTCACTCAAGTATGAACAACTCTCAACTCTTTTCATCACTCAAGTATGTTAAGGAACATGTTTTCCCTCAATTTTGTGAAGGTAAATCACACAGTGACAGGCATATTCGTCATAAAGTCTGCCAGAATAGCGGAAATCATTATATGTAGTATATGGGAGCTGAGAAAACATGAGATTCCTCATAAAGTCTGCCAGAATAGCGAAAATCATTATATGTAGTATATGGGAGCTGAGATAATTCGTAGACCGGTTTCATATATTTTTGGCAGTAATCTATGTTATATCCGATATTACACGTTCAGTTAATTTTGCTAAGATATCTTACATATTGACCGAAATATATGGTAGGAAGTCTACCCAGAGGCTGAAAATCACTATAGTAACTGCCAGGGGGCTAGGGGAGGTGCGTACCCAATTTCATCCATTTTAAGCACATGGACACTCTGCCATCATAAAGAGACGTCCTCTGAATTTCAAAGAGATAACTCATATATTGAGCGTTATATATGTTATAAAGTCTACCTGGAGGTTGAAAATCCGTATATTAAGTATATAGGGGCAAAGGAAAATATTTACCCGATTTTTCCAATTTTGGCACCAGACCACATTTTTACCATGGAAAGATAATATAATACTCCAGTTTCATTACAATATCTTTCATATTGACGAACGTAAACGGTTGAAAGTCACATGGAGGCACTGATATCCTTATCTGCTGCGTATCTGCAGTTTGTTTATTATACTCTCGCAACATGTTGCTACAGAGTATATTAGTTTTGTTCACCTAATGGTTGTTTGCAACACCCAGAACTAATCGAGTTACATATAGACATATATATATAAATGATCAGAATAAAAAGACGAGTTGAAATCCGAGTGACTGTCAGTACGTCTGTCCGTCGGTCTGTCCGTGCAAGCGATAATTGGAGTAAAAATTAAGATATTTTGATGAAACTTGGTACACGTGTTCTTTGTCATCAATTGGACATCTGCAACGCCCACAAAATTCTTTAATCGAAAACAGATAAAGTGCTATAATTAAGCAGCAAATTAAGACATCAACATGTTTTGTGGCATAGAGGATCTTAGTAGGGTGGGACATCGGTGGGAAAAATTGTTTGTAAAAGTGGGTATGGCCCCGCCCCCCAATAGGTTTGATATATATATCTCAGAAACCGTTAAACCTCTATCAATCAAGCTTGCTCCGAGTAAGTTTCTCGAGCATCTCTTCACACACTGGAAAAATTAGTAAAATCGGATAATAACCACGCCCACCTCCCATACAAAAGTTATGTTGAAAACCACTAAAAGTGCGCTAATTCTCTGAAGGAACACGTCAGAAACATTAAATCTTACAGCAGATATTGTACGGAAGGGTTGCATAGGAATACGTGTAAAGTTTTGCCCATGGGCGTGGCACCACCCACTTTTGGAAGAAATCCCATATCTCAAGAACGTCTTAACCAATTTCAAGAAGTTCCAGTATGTGACATTATATTTAAATTCTTACTTCAAATTGTGAAAATAAACTAAATCGGATAAAAACACGCCTACTTCTCTTATAACAAAATTTTAAGTTACATCTGATCTTTCGCTTTAAAGTAGATAAATCGAACATCAATTAAGACATTGGAATAACGCTTTTCACGAATAGTAGGTTCAATACATGCCGTCTCATGCGCAATAATAGTTCAAATCGGATTATAACTTTTCAAGCCAGCAGATACGCAGATACGCAGCAGATAAGGACATCAGTGCCTCCATCTGACTTTAAGCCGTTTACGTTCGTCAATATGTAAGATATTGTAATGAAATTGGAGTATTATCTTTCTATGGTAATAATGTGGTCTGGTGTCAAAAATTGTGAAAATTGGGAGAATACTTCCCCTAACCTGCATATACCTAATATGCGGATTCTCAAATTCCGGTAGACTTTATAACATATATTTCGGTAACAATCGAATGTAAATATGTAAGATATCTTAGCAAAATTAAGTGAACATGTAATATTGGATATAACATAGTTTACTGCCGAAAATGTGTGAAATCGGTGAACGAATTATCCCAGCTCCCATATACTACATATAATGATTTCCGCTATTCTAGGAGACTTTATGCCGAATATGTTGGTCACTGTGTGAGTTACCTTCACAAAATTGCGTGAAAACAGGTTCCCTAATATACTTGAATAATGAAAAGAGTTAATGTGATCAGTGCAGATCTTTCTCTATCCCAAAAATGCCCGATATAAGAATTCCCGACTTTCCATCTTTATGTTGTTTACGTTTATGTTGGTCAATATATGTGACATTTTAATGAATTTAAGTGAATATGTTTTCTTAAACACAATGTGATATCGCGCTAAATATAAGTTAATAAGATACCAAATATGATTGCAATCCATTGACAATTTCGTCGAATAATGAATCTTGACATACATATGACATAATGACAACATATTTCAATATAAAGTTATGCCAGCACCTGAAAACATTTCCCCGCCTCTGATCCTTGCACATTGCGAGAGTATAAAATGTTCGGTTACACCCGAACTTAGTTCTTTCTTACTTGTTGATATTGTGGTCTCTTTGATTTTGCGTAATCCAACCAAAATTCCTTAAACCCGTCGAAATGTTCGCTTATTTCTTTTTTTGAATGGGATTTGATCAACCAAATGGTCTGTATCTCTCTGTACTTCAGCTCTTAGCACCACACAGACGACGCGTTCAATTATATGATCCAACTAAGCTGTTTTGTGTTCGGTGTTATCGGAATTGTTGGTTTTGAAATTCACTTTACGAAAAGTTCTCCGCATAAGGAAAAAATATCCAATGCTCTTTTCTTTATTCATATAACTCGCTTTTACTTCCCTCAATTTATTTATAGTGACTTTTCTTTAGTCACGGTACCAAAACTTTTGTGAATATTTCATAAGAGTTTTCGAATAATTTTGAGGCAAAGTTAGTCAAGCTAATGGTATTGCAGAAATTGTCACTGGTTTTAGTTGACACTCCCTCCGAAGAGTGCAACTGGTCTACATACTCAATGTTCCTTACTAATCCTTCCTCTTCTTCTGAGACAAACAAAGTCCTTAATGACAATAGAGGATGTTTGCTGCTAACTAAAAGGCGCAAATAGATAATTTCTGACTTTCCACAATAAATCACAAATACATTTACATACCTTCATGGCAAGCAAGCCCATCATCACAACAAGTAATCTGTGCATCAACATTTCTAATTGTTTCTTACTTACGGAAAGTATGTTCACTTGTGTTATGAATTGTGAATTTTGAAGACCCTCTAACTGACACTGAGCCACTTGCGATGCTAAACCACCTTTTCAGATCATTTACATTTATTTAGTAGGACTGCATAGAACTCACAGTTGTCAATTATTCAAAATGGTATGTTCTTCTTAATTGGCGCTCTGTGATAACAAAGTATTTTCCGGGGTTTATTTTCAATGAATTCCACAGTATCACTTCCACAGTTAAAATTATGTCATTCTTATAAATATTTATAAAATGGAGAACAAAAAATAAAACAATTCAAATTTTTTATTGCCGTGAATAGCAGAACTTTTTTAATTAATTAAGAAACGCCTAACAGGAAGACATACATATTTGGAAATTTTTCGTACAAATATTACGAACAGTTAGGGTAAATGTTACGTGAATTTAAATTGTCATAACACTGTACAACACTCGCCTGGTATATATATATATATATATATACACCTTGGAGTCTGAGCCTATACCTATACCTTCGAGTTTCGAAGAGGGTGAAAGTGCGTTTACTAACATTTACAATGAATTCAAAAGTCGGGCCAGTATTTTTTGAAATATGAAATTTTAATTTATTTCGGAATGTTAACTTTGAACCTTTATGAATCTGTATTAAAATTCATATATTCATTTATATGTAGATATCGGTATATTCATTACTTACTTCACTAGCTTACGCACACTTTTGATACAAGATGTCCTCACAGTAAGCTTACTGAGTAATCACATGTAAAGTGAACAGGTTTATGGGTGTTAAGGGATCATATGGATCGATTTCGTCCATTTCTGGTACTAAATCACGTTATATATTTTGTTGATTATTTTTGATATATGATGAGATTCATTTGTATATCATCTTAAGAAGGTCTGTTTTGTTACAATATTGCTTAGACATGTGAAAAGAAAACACTATATCGCATAATGTTAATGGTGTCCACCAAACGTTTAGAATTGTGAAAATGAATACAATAATGATTAATATACATTTGTATTTCAAACAATTCGAGAGATTTTCATCAAGATCACGTATTTACCAAAGTTTTATATCATTTCCATTTTACCAAAGAAAGAGGTTTAATCCTGGTGACCCATCAGGACCTTGCTGTTTTGTTTCCGGTTTAAAAATCGGTGCTTGGCCTTTTGGTGGTATAAAATTTTGTGCATTTTGTTGTCCTAATTCCAATTTTGATTCTCGTATTATATGAATATATTTTGATCCTGATTTGGGATCTTTTTCTTGTTCAATTCGTACTCCGGAGTTTCCAGTCGGTTGATGTTCAGGTGCGTCTTCTAGACGTAGTTTTTTCAACGGAACATTTGTGCCAGTTTGATTCATGCCCTTCATACCTAATTTTGCCTCATCCCCATCCTGATCACCCCTTAGAGTAATCACATTTTCCTTAGTTCCCGCTAATGGTTGCGTAGTTACGAACTGTAAAACAAGGTCGATGGTTATCAATCCTCAACAAAAATTTGTTTCTTGATTTTCTTCAGCACCTGCAAAGACAGCGACACTACCAACAAAACTTTTACATGTTGTTGGCCAGACATTAGATGGTTTTCTCATTTCGCTTGTAAAATATGGTGAATAAGAGCCACTTGACTTGGAACTATTGAATTCTACATATATTTTTACGAATTTCGCAAAAACTACATTATAATAAAATTTAATAGTAAAATGTATGGCACATTTTAAAATTAAATCAATTTAATGCAAAACATAGCATGACAAGAAAGAAAAATGTCATTTGTTTCGCTTGATATGATGCATAGATAAGATTATGTATAAAATAATTTTTGTTCTGAGAAATAGATACTATACATACATTCTTTTATTTAAAAATATACCATTTCTACTTCATTATGGTACCGGACATTCTAGTGTTTCCAGTCCGTTATATTTCTGCGTTCTTCTTCTAGATAATTTTCTAGTTCTGGTGTTGGTTGAAGTATTTTATGCATGTATATGCTTACACCATTTGCACGAAGAACCCGATTTTTCTCAATCTCTTCTGGATCTAAATTAAGTTGTTTAGTTCCTTTTGGTTCCATTTTGGCCTTTGAGGTGAATTTGATTGTTGGGGAGATTTAGGTGCACTGAGTTTTGGTTTCTGTACTTTGGACGACTTTTGTTTTAATTTGGAATTACTAACTGATTCTCTGTTTAAGTTTAGTGGTGTTTGTTTGGTTGTCGAAGTCGAAGTCTGAATTTCTCGGTCTGATTCGGTATGATTAATTGATTCTTTATCAGATTTCGTTATATCAAGAAATTTTCCATTTTGGTGTGGTTCAGCAACGACTGAGGAAGCAGTTAGTTGTTTTAATACTTTCGGTTTAACCGATTCTTTAATTGATTTCATATTCTCTTTAGAAATTGGTATTTTTTTGTTTTCCAAGTCTTTGTTTTGAACAAAGTTTCGGTTTGGTTTTGGTTTCTCAAGTGTTTTTCTATTTGATTTCGGTTATTCATGCCTTCTTTTATGTTCATCGTGTTTGATATCCCATATTCTTACTTCAGGCAATACGTTTACAGAATATGTTTCTGGTATATGTTTCGAAGATGTAAACGTTAACGAAATAACTGGCTGGTTTGCATAGTCTATTCGAAATGGGTTTATTTTCAAATTCAAAGCTATTGCCTGAAAATGGACACAATCAGTCTTAAATTTTTAATGGAATAAATTATCACTTTTATCTAACCTGTATAGCCAGGCCAGCCGGCCTGTATAGACCGCAAGCAATGTTTTTCTATATTTTCGCATTATCGTACTGAACTTCTATAACAATTCCCTAACGCTTTATATATTTTGCGAAATTCATGGTAAAGTTCTTAATCACATTTCATAGTTTTAATTTTTTCAAATGTTTCAGATTGCGTAACATATGACCTTGAAAATTAAACTTCTCCATATATAATGGAGGGACTATTTTGGAGGACAACAACTTTTCATATACATCTCTGTTGAGAAAATTCCATTACGTAATTTTTTAATCGAACTTGCCAAACCAAGGAGATTGTCTTCGTGGAGATTGAAGAGAGTTTTGCGAAACTAAGCTCCATAAATAATAGTTTTTATTCAACCAGATCAGCGCTCTAGATAGTCATCGTATTAATTTGAGTTCGGTTTCTGTTATGCATCATTTCAATTAACAAGCAACAGCAAACTCTATTTGAAATTGATTAATAAGTTTATTTGCATATATATATTTTGCACACACATTGAATTTACATTTTTTACATCCCTTACTTTTTTACCTCGTGGTTTTACTTCTAGTTCGTCAAATGGCTCATATGGTGTTTTTGGGTAAAATACTCCCTCAGACTCCAGGTCTACATCTCAGACCATATTTATTTATTTAGGGAAAGAAGTGCTTCGTAGGTTGGTAATAGCGACCTCGTTCACTCTGCTGAGCTCCATTTCGATAAAATAGTGGATTATTTCGTGGATAATTTGGTGAAACTGCATCTACTTGTGCGTAGCCTGATAGTGCACCACCAAAGGAACCAAACTGTGCAGCTACTAACTGGAAAGAGAAAAGGCTGTATACTTGTTTTTAAGTGAATAACTCATATACCTGAATAGCCACCATTGCTACGACCAAGGATAATACCCGTTTCTGCATCATTATCCACAATTAACTTTTCGATTATTTTGTAACTTTGTAAAAGAGTGATGAACTGATTCTGATAAATAGGTCATTTGTTCGGAATTTTATATACGCCGAATAGTTCACATCTGGTAGAAATATTTATGGCAGATTTCATAATATTAATACCCCGTTGAAACTTTATATAAAACCGTTAAAATTAAAATTTTTTCATAGCGATAGGTCATTAAAGAAAGCTTTAACCCTTTATCGCAAGGGAGTGCATTGCAGATATGCCTACACTTTATATTTTAATATAGATCACATATATTTTTTGATTGACCTGAGGAAATTATTGAGTATTGAAAATGGAAACATCTTCGAAAACATCTAATGCACATTTTGATGAAGGCTGCAGTACGAAAAGTGTGAACGACTATGAAGGGCGATCAGAACTTTGGTACTCTACCTGGGTTTAAGGAATATATAAAGGACAACACATTTCCAAGTTATTGCAAAGTCATTGCGTCTTCTAAGAGATATTTTCATAATGGTATTCTTTTATACTGAGTATATTTAGGTTTGTTTGATATTCATGACTTCCTACTTCTGAATCTTTTAACAACAACATGTTTTATAATGATTTATAAGGGTTAAAAGCAAGGTGGAATACGGTGTATATATAATTGGACATTAAATAAAATTGAATTAATTGCGAAGTATATCAAGACTGTTGTCAAATAATCGGCTCATAATTTATTTACATGTCTACAGTACTAATGAATGGGTAGAGGTATAATATATAAATGCATATCTAATTGCAAGATTTTTACTCAAACTTATACTCAGCCAATACTCCATGGTTACATATACATTGATCTACATCTACATATTGTTTGCTGAGATTCCACCCGTATTTCGTCTCATTATATAGAGAACCCTCGCTCGCTTTGTTGAAAGGAAAATATTATATTATTTTAACAGTGGTCGTCACTCAGTAGACAATGGCAAACCTGGATATATTTTTCGACCATTAAAAAGTTGCTCGTAGAAAATTGATTAGCTGCTCGCACTCGCTTTAGTATTTGCAGGTCTTTCCATTTATCGGACAACAACAAGACGACCATCAATAATGGGACAAAATGCTCGGTTCAGTCTCTAGTAGAGTCCTCTGTTATAACATTTCTGTTTTGGAAAGCAGTAACCGTAATCGACTCAATCATAACCAATATTCATAAAAGACCACATCTGTCAGACAGGATTTCATTTTCATTTCATTTGTATTATACCTTATGTTAGTTGCGGAATGATGGCCTATTATGCGGTAGTAAAATATGAGAGAATTATCTCTATACATTGGAATCATCGTACAACAATTGAATAGCAACAATAGCACTAAAAGGCCATCGATAAGTTAAAGTAAAAAACATTGGAACATTTTTTTTTATCATTGTTAAGTAAGTTGGAAGTAGTACTAATGAGTTGAGTTTAACCGTGTGAAAACATCAAAACATACTTTAAAAGCCTTTTGCTCATTTACAATCAAAGCAAATGCTTTTATTTTATTTATTATTTATCCGTAATTAACCAAATTATACTTTTATTGACATCTAAAAACAATTTTAACATTTCATTCATCTTATGCTAAATCTGGGCTTATTGAAGGACTGTCGACATCTGACAGTTTTAATTCCGGTTCTCCTGGCGACAATTGTGGGCCGTCATTTTTCGCTGATCCTATTCGTGGACTCATTTTAATGATTGGTTGGTTCACATACTCCATTTTTAATCCAGATCCGGCCTGACCAATTGCAACTGATACCAACTTTTTGAATTGTGGTGTTTGAAATGGAGAGTTTACAGCTTTCGTACTTGTAGCGCTAAAATGAAGAAAAATACGAACCTTATCGCCTTAAGTGCCATTATGAAGAGGCTTTATTTCCACACTTATATTTAACAATTATAAAGTGACACTGAGTCCTATTAATCTCAGTCGGCTTTTTATAGTATTTTCGCTTTCACTACACTCTAGATATTCAGGCCATAATTCCTAATTTAATTTCATGTATTTTCAGTGATGAAACATTACAAAACACGTTGCAAATTAAATTATTTACATTTGTTTTCAATTTGTTTATTATATTCTCGCAACATGTTGCTACAGAGTATATTAGTTTTGTTCACCTAATGGTTGTTTGCAACACCCAGAACTAATCGAGTTAGATATAAACATATATATATATATATATAAATGATCAGAATAAAAAGACGAGTTGAAATCCGAGTGGGTGTCAGTACGTCTGTCCGTCGGTCTGTCCGTGCAAGTGATAATTTGAAAACCACTAAAAGTGCGCTAATTCTCTGAAGGAACACGTCAGAAACATTAAATCTTACAGCAGATATTGTACGGAAGGGTTGCATAGGAATACGTGTAAAGTTTTGCCCATGGGCGTGGCACCACCCACTTTTGAAAGAAATCCCATATCTCAAGAACGTCTTAACCAATTTCAGCAAACTCTAGTATGTGACATTATATTTAAATTCTTATGTCACATTGCGAAAATGAACTAAATCGTATAAAAACACGCCTACTTCTCATATAACAAAATTTTAAGTTTAATCTGATCCTTTCGCTTTAAAGTAGATAAATCGAACATCAATTAAGACATTGGAATAACGCTTTTCAAGAATAGTAGGTTCAAGACATGCCATCTCATGCGCAAAAATATTTCAAATCGGATTATAACTTTTCAAGCCAGCAGATACGCAGATACGCAGCAGATAAGGACATCAGTGCCTCCATCTGACTTTAAGCCGTTTACGTTCGTCAATATGTAAGATATTGTAATGAAATTGGAGTATTATCTTTCTATGGTAATAATGTGGTCTGGTGTCAAAAATTGTGAAAATTGGGAGAATACTTCCCCTAACCTGCATATACCTAATATGCGGATTCTCAAATTCCGGTAGACTTTATAACATATATTTCGGTAACAATCGAATGTAAATATGTAAGATATCTTAGCAAAATTAAGTGAACATGTAATATTGGATATACCATAGTTTACTGCCGAAAATGTGTGAAATCGGTGAACGAATTATCCCAGCTCCCATATACTACATATAATGATTTTCGCTATTCTAGCAGACTTTATGCCGAATATGTCGGTCACTGTGTGAGTTACCTTCACAAAATTGCGTGAAAACAGGTTCCCTAATATACTTGAATAATGAAAAGAGTTAATGTGATCAGTGCAGATCTTTCTCTATCCCAAAAATGCCCGATATAAGAATTTCCGACTTTCCATCTTTATGTTGTTTACGTTTATGTTGGTCAATATGTGTGACATTTTGATGAATTTAAGTGAATATGTTTTCTTAAACATAATGTGAATTCGCGCTAAATATAAGCTAATAAGATACCAAATATGATTGCAATCCATTGACAATTTCGTCGAATAATGAATCTTGACATACATATGGCATAATGACAACATATTTCAATATAAAGTTATGCCAGCACCTGAAAACATTTCCCCGCCTCTGATCCTTGCATATTGCGAGAGTATAAAATGCTCGGTTGCACCCGAACTTAGTGCTTTCTTACTTGTTGATATTGTGGTCTCTTTGATTTTGCGTAATCCAACCAAAATTCCTTAAAACCGTCGAAATGTTCGCTTATTTCTTTTTTTGAATGGGATTTGATCAACCAAATGGTCTGTATCTCTCTGTACTTCAGCTCTTAGCACCACACAGACGACGCGTTCAATTATATGATCCAACTAAGCTGTTTTGTGTTCGGTGTTATCGGAATTGTTGGTTTTGAAATTCACTTTACGAAAAGTTCTCCGCATAAGGAAAAAATATCCAATGCTCTTTTCTTTATTCATATAACTCGCTTTTACTTCCCTCAATTTATTTATAGTGACTTTTCTTTAGTCACGGTACCAAAACTTTTGTGAATATTTCATAAGAGTTTTCGAATAATTTTGAGGCAAAGTTAGTCAAGCTAATGGTATTGCAGAAATTGTCACTGGTTTTAGTTGACACTCCCTCCGAAGAGTGCAACTGGTCTACATACTCAATGTTCCTTACTAATCCTTCCTCTTCTTCTGAGACAAACAAAGTCCTTAATGACAATAGAGGATGTTTGCTGCTAACTAAAAGGCGCAAATAGATAATTTCTGACTTTCCACAATAAATCACAAATACATTTACATACCTTCATGGCAAGCAAGCCCATCATCACAACAAGTAATCTGTGCATCAACATTTCTAATTGTTTCTTACTTACGGAAAGTATGTTCACTTGTGTTATGAATTGTGAATTTTGAAGACCCTCTAACTGACACTGAGCCACTTGCGATGCTAAACCACCTTTTCAGATCATTTACATTTATTTAGTAGGACTGCATAGAACTCACAGTTGTCAATTATTCAAAATGGTATGTTCTTCTTAATTGGCGCTCTGTGATAACAAAGTATTTTCCGGGGTTTATTTTCAATGAATTCCACAGTATCACTTCCACAGTTAAAATTCTGTCATTCTTATAAATATTTATAAAATGGAGAACAAAAAATAAAACAATTCAAATTTTTCATTGCCGTGAATAGCAGAACTTTTTTAATTAATTAAGAAACGCCTAACAGGAAGACATACATATTTGGAAATTTTTCGTACAAATATTACGAACAGTTAGGGTAAATGTTACGTGAATTTAAATTGTCATAACACTGTACAACACTCGCCTGGTATATATATACATATACACCTTTGAGTCTGAGCCTATACCTATACCTTCGAGTTTCGAAGAGGGTGAAAGTGCGTTTACTAACATTTACAATGAATTCAAAAGTCGGGCCAGTATTTTTTGAAATATGAAATTTTAATTTATTTCGGAATGTTAACTTTGAACCTTTATGAATCTGTATTAAAATTCATATATTCATTTATATGTAGATATCGGTATATTCATTACTTACTTCACTAGCTTACGCACACTTTTGATACAAGATGTCCTCACAGTAAGCTTACTGAGTAATCACATGTAAAGTGAACAGGTTTATGGGTGTTAAGGGATCATATGGATCGATTTCGTCCATTTCTGGTACTAAATCACGTTATATATTTTGTTGATTATTTGTGATATGTGATGAGATTCATTTGTATATCATCTTAAGGAGGCCTGTTTTGTTACAATATTCCTTAGACATGTGAAAAGAAAACACTATATCGCATAATGTTAATGGTGTCCACCAAACGTTTAGAATTGTGAAAATGAATACAATAATGATTAATATACATTTGTATTTTAAACAATTCGAGAGATTTTCATCAAGATCACGTATTTACCAAAGTTTTATATCATTTCCATTTTACCAAAGAAAGAGGTTTAATCCTGGTGACCCATCAGGACCTTGCTGTTTTGTTTCCGGTTTAAAAATCGGTGCTTGGCCTTTTGGTGGTATAAAATTTTGTGCATTTTGTTGTCCTAATTCCAATTTTGATTCTCGTATTATATGAATATATTTTGATCCTGATTTGGGATCTTTTTCTCGTTCAATGCGTACTCCGGAGTTTCCAGTCGGTTGATGTTCAGGTGCGTCTTCTGGACGTAGTTTTTTCAACGGAACATTTGTGCCAGTTTGATTCATGCCCTTCATACCTAATTTTGCCTCATCCCCATCCTGATCACCCCCTAGAGTCATCACATTTTCCTTAGTTCCCGCTAATGGTTGCGTAGTTACGAACTGTAAAACAAGGTCGATGGTTATCAATCCTCAACAAAAATTGTTTTTTGATTGTCTTCAGGACCTGCAAAGACAGCGACACTACCAACAAAACTTTTACTTGTTGTTGGCCAGACATTAGATGGATTTCTCATTTCGCTTGTAAAATATGGTGAATAAGAGCCACTTGACTTGGAACTATTGAATTCTACATATATTTTTACGAATTTCGCAAAAACTACATTATAATAAAATTTAATAGTAAAATGTATGGCACATTTTAAAATTAAATCAATTTAATGCAAAACATAGCATGACAAGAAAGAAAAATGTCATTTGTTTCGCTTGATATGATGCATAGATAAGATTATGTATAAAATAATTTTTGTTCTGAGAAATAGATACTATACATATATTCTTTTATTTAAAAATATACCATTTCTACTTCATTATGGTACCGGACATTCTAGTGTTTCCAGTCCGTTATATTTCTGCGTTCTTCTTCTAGATAATTTTCTAGTTCTGGTGTTGGTTGAAGTATTTTATGCATGTATATGCTTACACCATTTGCACGAAGAACCCGATTTTTCTCAATCTCTTCTGGATCTAAATTAAGTTGTTTAGTTCCTTTTGGTTCCATTTTGGCCTTTGAGGTGAATTTGATTGTTGGGGAGATTTAGGTGCACTGAGTTTTGGTTTCTGTACTTTGGACGACTTTTGTTTTAATTTGGAATTACTAACTGATTCTCTGTTTAAGTTTAGTGGTGTTTGGACTGATCCTAATTTCTCACGCGTTTCTTGTTTTTTATATTTTACCAAGTTTGGTTGTCGAGGCAATTCCTCTTTGGCTTTTGGAACATTCTGAATTTCTCAGTCTAATTCGGTATGATTAATTGATTCTTTATCAGATTTCGTTATATCAAGAAATTTTTCATTTTGGTGTGGTTCAGCAACGACTGAGGAAGCAGTTAGTTGTTTTAATACTTTCGGTTTAACCGATTCTTTAATTGATTTCATATTCTCTTTAGAAATTGGTATTTTTTTGTTTTCCAAGTCTTTGTTTTGAACAAAGTTTCGGTTTGGTTTTGGTTTCTCAAGTGTTTTTCTATTTGATTTCGGTTAGTCATGCCTTCTTTTATGTTCATCGTGTTTGATATCCCATATTCTTACTTCAGGCAATACGTTTACAGAATATGTTTCTGGTATATGTTTCGAAGATGTAAACGTTTACGAAATAACTGGCTGGTTTGGGGTTTATTTTCAAATTCAAAGCTATTGCCTGAAAATGGACACAATCAGTCTTAAATTTTTAATGGAATAAATTATCACTTTTATCTAACCTGTATAGCCAGGCCAGCCGGCCTGTATAGACCGCAAGCAATGTTTTTCTATATTTTCGCATTATCGTACTGAACTTCTATAACAATTCCCTAACGCTTTATATATTTTGCGAAATTCATGGTAAAGTTCTTAATCACATTTCATAGTTTTAATTTTTTCAAATGTTTCAGATTGCGTAACATATGACCTTGAAAATTAAACTTCTCCATATATAATTAAGGGACTATTTTGGAGGACAACAACTTTTCATATACATCTCTGTTGAGAAAATTCCATTACGTAATTTTTTAATCGAACTTGCCAAACCAAGGAGATTGTCTTCGTGGAGATTGAAGAGAGTTTTGCGAAACTAAGCTCCATAAATAATAGTTTTTATTCAACCAGATCAGCGCTCTAGACAGTCATCGTATTAATTTGAGTTCGGTTTCTGTTATGCATCATTTCAATTAACAAGCAACAGCAAACTCTATTTGAAATTGATTAATAAGTTTATTTGCATATATATATTTTGCACACACATTGAATTTACATTTTTTACATCCTTTACTTTTTTACCTCGTGGTTTTACTTCTAGTTCGTCAAATGGCTCATATGGTGTTTTTGGGTAAAATACTCCCTCAGACTCCAGGTCTACATCTCAGACCCTATTTATTTATTTAGGGAAAGAAGTGCTTCGTAGGTTGGTAATAGCGACCTCGTTCACTCTGCTGAGATCCATGTCGATAAAATAGTGGATTATTTCGTGGATAATTTGGTGAAACTGCATCTACTTGTGCGTAGCCTGATAGTGCACCACCAAGGGAACCAAACTGTGCAGCTACTAACTGGAAAGAGAAAAGGCTGTATACTTGTTTTAAGTGATAAACTCATATACCTGAATAGCCACCATTGCTACGACCAAGGATAATACCCGTTTCTGCACCATTATCCACAATTAACTTTTCGATTATTTTGTAACTTTGTAAAAGAGTGATGAACTGATTCTGATAAATAGGTCATTTGTTCGGAATTTTATATATGCCGAATAGTTCGCATCTGGTAGAAATATTTATGGCAGATTTCATAATATTAATACCCCGTTGAAACTTTATATAAAACCGTTAAAATTAAAATTTTTTCATAGCTATAGGTCATTAAAGAAAGCTTTAACCCTTTATCGCAAGGGAGTGCATTGCAGATATGCCTACACTTTATATTTTAATATAGATCACATATATTTTTTGATTGACCTGAGGAAATTATTGAGTATTGAAAATGGAAACATCTTCGAAAACATCTAATGCACATTTTGATGAAGGCTGCAGTACGAAAAGTGTGAACGACTATGAAGGGCGATCAGAACTTTGGTACTCTACCTGGGTTTAAGGAATATATAAAGGACAACACATTTCCAAGTTATTGTAAAGCCATTGCGTCTTCTAAGAGATATTTTCATAATGTTATTATTTTATACTGAGTATATTTAGGTTTGTTTGATATTCATGACTTCCTATTTCTGAATCTTTTAACAACAACATGTTTTATAATGATTTATAAGGGTTAAAAGCAAGGTGGAATACGGTGTATATATAATTGGACATTAAATAAAATTGAATTAATTGCGAAGTATATCAAGACTGTTGTCAAATAATCGGCTCATAATTTATTTACATGTCTACAGTACTAATGAATGGGTAGAGGTATAATATATAAATGCATATCTAATTGCAAGATTTTTACTCAAACTTATACTCAGCCAATACTCCATGGTTCCATATACATTGATCTACATCTACATATTCTTTGCTGAGATTCCACCCGTATTTCGTCTCATTACATAGAGAACCCTCGCTCGCTTTGTTGAAAGGAAAATATTATATTATTTTAACAGTGGTCGTCACTCAGTAGACAATGGCAAACCTGGATATATTTTTCGACCATTAAAAAGTTGCTCGTAGAAAATTGATTAGCTGCTCGCACTCGCTTTAGTATTTGCAGGTCTTTCCATTTATCGGACAACAACAAGACGACCATCAAAAATGGGACAAAATGCTCGGTTCAGTCTCTAGTAGAGTACTCTGTTATAACATTTCTGTTTTGGAAAGCAGTAACCGTAATCGACTCAATCATAACCAATATTCATAAAAGACCACATCTGTCAGACAGGATTTCATTTTCATTTCATTTGTATTATACCTTATGTTAGTTGCGGAATGATGGCCTATTATGCGGTAGTAAAATATGAGAGAATTATCTCTATACATTGGAATCATCGTACAACAATTGAATAGCAACAATAGCACTAAAAGGCCATCGATAAGTTAAAGTAAAAAACATTGGAACATTTTTTTTATCATTGTTAAGTAAGTTAGAAGTAGTACTAATGAGTTGAGTTTAACCGTGTGAAAACATCAAAACATACTTTAAAAGCCTTTTGCTCATTTACAATCAAACCAAATGCTTTTATTTTATTTATTATTTATCCGTAATTAACCAAATTATACTTTTATTGACATCTAAAAACAATTTTAACATTTCATTCATCTTATGCTAAATCTGGGCTTATTGAAGGACTGTCGACATCTGACAGTTTTAATTCCGGTTCTCCTGGCGACAATTGTGGGCCGTCATTTTTCGCTGATCCTATTCGTGGACTCATTTTAATGATTGGTTGGTTCACATACTCCATTTTTAATCCATATCCGGCCTGACCAATTGCAACTGATACCAACTTTTTGAAAAACAGAATATTTAAACGAATTGTTGTGTTTGAAATGGAGAGTTTACAGCTTTCGTACTTGTAGCGCTAAAATGAAGAAAAATACGAACCTTATCGCCTTAAGTGCCATTATGAAGAGGCTTTATTTCCACACTTATATTTAACAAATATAAAGTGACACTGAGTCCAATTAATCTCAGTCGGCTTTTTATAGTACTTTCGCTTTCACTACACTCTAGATATTCAGGCCATAATTCCTAATTTAATTTCATGTATTTTCAGTGATGAAACATTACAAAACACTTTGCAAATTAAATTATTTACATTTGTTTTCAATTTGTTTATTATATTCTCGCAACATGTTGCTACAGAGTATATTAGTTTTGTTCACCTAATGGTTGTTTGTAACACCCAGAACTAATCGAGTTAGATATAGACATATATATATATAAATGATCAGAATAAAAAGACGAGTTGAAATCCGAGTTACTGTCAGTACGTTTGTTCGTCCGCCCGTTCGTGTAAGCGATGACTTTAGTAAAAATTAAGGTATTTTGATGAAACTTGGTACACGTGTTCTCTGTCATCGTAAGACAGTTGGTATTGCAGATGGGCGTAATTGGACATCTGTAACTCCCACAAAATGCTTTAATAGAAAACAGATAAAGTGCTATAATTAAGCAGCAAATTAAGATATAAACTTGTTTCTTTTGCATAGAGGATCTTAGTAGGGTGGGACATCTGTGGGTAAAATTGTTTGTAAAAGTGGGTATGGCCCCGCCCCCCAATAGGTTTGATACATATATCTCAGAAACCGTTAAACCTCTATCAATCAAGCTTGCTCCGAGTAAGTTTCTCGAGCATCTCTTCACGCACTGGAAAAATTAGTAAAATGGGATAATAACCACGCCCACCTCCCATACAAAAGTTATGTTGAAAACTACTAAAAAACCGCCAACTCGCTGAAGGAATACGTCAGAAACATTACACCTTACAGCAGATATTGTACGGAAGGGTTGCATAGGAATACGTGTAAAGGTTTGGCCATAGGCGTGGCAGCACCCACTTTTGGAAGAAATCCCATATTTCAAGAACGCCTTAACCAATTTCAACAAACTCTAGTATGTGACATTATATTTAAATTCTTATGTCACATTGTGGAAATGAACTAAATCGGATAAAAACACGCCTACTTCTCTTATAACAAAATTTTAAGTTTCATCTGATCCTTTTGCTTTAAAGTAGATAAATCGAACATCAATTAAGACATTGGAATAACGCTTTTCAAGAATAGTAGGTTCAAGACATGCCATCTCATGCGCAAAAATAGTTCAAATCGGATCATAACTTTTCAAGCCAGCAGATACGCAGATACGCAGCAGATAAGGACATCAGTGCCTCCATCTGAGTTTAAGTCGTTTACGTTCGTCAATATGTAAGATATTGTAATGAAATTGGAGTATTATCTTTCTATGGTAATAATGTGGTCTGGTGTCAAAAATTGTGAAAATTGGGAGAATACTTCCCCTAACCTGCATATACCTAATATGCGGATTCTCAAATTCCGGTAGACTTTATAACATATATTTCGGTAACAATCGAATGTAAATATGTAAGATATCTTAGCAAAATTAAGTGAACATGTAATATTGGATATAACATAGTTTACTGCCGAAAATGTGTGAAATCGGTGAACGAATTATCCCAGCTCCCATATACTACATATAATGATTTTCGCTATTCTAGCAGACTTTATGCCGAATATGTTGGTCACTGTGTGAGTTACCTTCACAAAATTGCGTGAAAACAGGTTCCCTAATATACTTGAATAATGAAAAGAGTTAATGTGATCAGTGCAGATCTTCCTCTATCCCAAAAATGCCCGATATAAGAATTTCCGACTTTCCATCTTTATGTTGTTTACGTTTATGTTGGTCAATATGTGTGACATTTTGATGAATTTAAGTGAATATGTTTTCTTAAACATAATGTGAATTCGCGCTAAATATAAGCTAATAAGATACCAAATATGATTGCAATCCATTGACAATTTCGTCGAATAATGAATCTTGACATACATATGGCATAATGACAACATATTTCAATATAAAGTTATGCCAGCACCTGAAAACATTTCACCGCCTCTGATCCTTGCACATTGCGAGAGTATAAAATGTTCGGTTACATCCGAACTTAGTCCTTTCTTACTTGTTGATATTGTGGTCTCTTTGATTTTGCGTAATCCAACCAAAATTCCTTAAAACCGTCGAAATGTTCGCTTATTTCTTTTTTTGAATGGGATTTGATCAACCAAATGGTCTGTATCTCTCTGTACTTCAGCTCTTAGCACCACACAGACGACGCGTTCAATTATATGATCCAACTAAGCTGTTTTGTGTTCGGTGTTATCGGAATTGTTGGTTTTGAAATTCACTTTACGAAAAGTTCTCCGCATAAGGAAAAAATATCCAATGCTCTTTTCTTTATTCATATAACTCGCTTTTACTTCCCTCAATTTATTTATAGTGACTTTTCTTTAGTCACGGTACCAAAACTTTTGTGAATATTTCATAAGAGTTTTCGAATAATTTTGAGGCAAAGTTAGTCAAGCTAATGGTATTGCAGAAATTGTCACTGGTTTTAGTTGACACTCCCTCCGAAGAGTGCAACTGGTCTACATACTCAATGTTCCTTACTAATCCTTCCTCTTCTTCTGAGACAAACAAAGTCCTTAATGACAATAGAGGATGTTTGCTGCTAACTAAAAGGCGCAAATAGATAATTTCTGACTTTCCACAATAAATCACAAATACATTTACATACCTTCATGGCAAGCAAGCCCATCATCACAACAAGTAATCTGTGCATCAACATTTCTAATTGTTTCTTACTTACGGAAAGTATGTTCACTTGTGTTATGAATTGTGAATTTTGAAGACCCTCTAACTGACACTGAGCCACTTGCGATGCTAAACCACCTTTTCAGATCATTTACATTTATTTAGTAGGACTGCATAGAACTCACAGTTGTCAATTATTCAAAATGGTATGTTCTTCTTAATTGGCGCTCTGTGATAACAAAGTATTTTCCGGGGTTTATTTTCAATGAATTCCACAGTATCACTTCCACAGTTAAAATTATGTCATTCTTATAAATATTTATAAAATGGAGAACAAAAAATAAAACAATTCAAATTTTTTATTGCCGTGAATAGCAGAACTTTTTTAATTAATTAAGAAACGCCTAACAGGAAGACATACATATTTGGAAATTTTTCGTACAAATATTACGAACAGTTAGGGTAAATGTTACGTGAATTTAAATTGTCATAACACTGTACAACACTCGCCTGGTATATATATATATATATACACCTTGGAGTCTGAGCCTATACCTATACCTTCGAGTTTCGAAGAGGGTGAAAGTGCGTTTACTAACATTTACAATGAATTCAAAATTCGGGCCAGTATTTTTTGAAATATGAAATTTTAATTTATTTCGGAATGTTAACTTTGAACCTTTATGAATCTGTATTAAAATTCATATATTCATTTATATGTAGATATCGGTATATTCATTTCTTACTTCACTAGCTTACGCACACTTTTGATACAAGATGTCCTCACAGTAAGCTTACTGAGTAATCACATGTAAAGTGAACAGGTTTATGGGTGTTAAGGGATCATATGGATCGATTTCGTCCATTTCTGGTACTAAATCACGTTATATATTTTGTTGATTATTTTTGATATATGATGAGATTCATTTGTATATCATCTTAAGAAGGTCTGTTTTGTTACAATATTCCTTAGACATGTGAAAAGAAAACACTATATCGCATAATGTTAATGGTGTCCACCAAACGTTTAGAATTGTGAAAATGAATACAATAATATTAATATACATTTGTCTTTCAAACAATTCGAGAGATTTTCATCAAAATCACGTATTTACCAAAGTTTTATATCATTTCCATTTTACCAAAGAAAGAGGTTTAATCCTGGTGACCCATCTGGACCTTGCTGTTTTGTTTCCAGTTTAAAAATCGGTGCTTGGCCTTTTGGTGGTATAAAACTTTGTGCATTTTGTTGTCCTAATTCCAATTTTGATTCTCGTATTATATGAATATATTTTGATCCTGATTTGGGATCTTTTTCTTGTTCAATTCGTACTCCGGATTTTCCAATCGGTTGATGTTCAGGTGCGTCTTCTGGACGTAGTTTTTTCAACGGAACATTTGTGCCAGTTTGATTCATGCCCTTCATACCTAATTTTGCCTCATCCTCATCCTGATCGCCCCCTAGAGTCATCACATTTTCCTTAGTTCCCGCTAATGGTTGCATAGTTACGAACTGTAAAACAAGGTCGATGGTTATCAATCCTCAACAAAAATTGTTTTTTGATTGTCTTCAGGACCTGCAAAGACAGCGACACTACCAACAAAACTTTTACTTGTTGTTGGCCAGACATTAGATGGATTTCTCATTTCGCTTGTGAAATATGGTGAATAAGAGCCACTTGACTTGGAACTATTGAATTCTACATATATTTTTACGAATTTCGCAAAAACTACATTATAATAAAATTTAATAGTAAAATGTATGGCACATTTTAAAATTAAATCAATTTAATGCAAAACATAGCATGACAAGAAAGAAAAATGTCATTTGTTTCGCTTGATATGATGCATAGATAAGATTATGTATAAAATAATTTTTGTTCTGAGAAATAGATACTATACATACATTCTTTTATTTAAAAATATACCATTTCTACTTCATTATGGTACCGGACATTCTAGTGTTTCCAGTCCGTTATATTTCTGCGTTCTTCTTCTAGATAATTTTCTAGTTCTGGTGTTGGTTGAAGTATTTTATGCATGTATATGCTTACACCATTTGCACGAAGAACCCGATTTTTCTCAATCTCTTCTGGATCTAAATTAAGTTGTTTAGTTCCTTTTGGTTCCACTTTTGGCCTTTGAGGTGAATTTGATTGTTGGGGAGATTTAGGTGCACTGAGTTGTGGTTTCTGTACTTTGGACGACTTTTGTTTTAATTTGGAATTACTAACTGATTCTCTGTTTAAGTTTAGTGGTGTTTGGACTGATCCTAATTTCTCACGCGTTTCTTGTTTTTTATATTTTACCAAGTTTGGTTGTCGAGGCAATTCCTCTTCGGCTTTTGGAACATTCTGAATTTCTCGGTCTGATTCGGTATGATTAATTGATTCTTTATCAGATTTCGTTATATCAAGAAATTTTCCATTTTGGTGTGGTTCAGCAACGACTGAGGAAGCAGTTAGTTGTTTTAATACTTTCGGTTTAACCGATTCTTTAATTGATTTCATATTCTCTTTAGAAATTGGTATTTTTTTGTTTTCCAAGTCTTTGTTTTGAACAAAGTTTCGGTTTGGCTTTGGTTTCTCAAGTGTTTTTCTATTTGATTTTGGTTGTTCATGCCTTCTTTTGTGCTCATCGTGTTTGATATCCCATATTCTTACTTCTGGCAATACGTTTACAGAGTATGTTTCTGATATATGTTTCGAAGATGTTAACGTTAACGAAATAACTGGCTGTTATGTCAAAGCTATTGCCTGAAAATGGACACAATCAGTCTTAAATATTTAATGGAATAAATTATCACTTTTATCTAACCTGTATAGCCAGGCCAGCCGGCCTGTATAGACCGCAAGCAATGTTTTTCTATAATTTCGCATTATCGTACTGAACTTCTATAACAATTCCCTAACGCTTTATATATTTTGCGAAATTCATGGTAAAGTTCTTAATCACATTTCATAGTTTTAATTTTTTCAAATGTTTCAGATTGCATAACATATGACCTTGAAAATTAAACTTCTCCATATATAATGGAGGGACTATTTTGGAGGACAACAACTTTTCATATACATCTCTGTTGAGAAAATTCCATTACGTAATTTTTTAATCGAACTTGCCAAACCAAGGAGATTGTCTCCGTGGAGATTGGAGAGAGTTTTGCGAAACTAAGCTCCATAAATAATAGTTTTTATTCAACCAGATCAGCGCTCTAGACAGTCATCGTATTAATTTGAGTTCGGTTTCTGTTATGCACCATTTCAATTAACAAGCAACAGCAAACTCTATTTTTAATTGTTTAATTACTTTATTTGCATATATATTTTTTGCACACACATTGAATTTACATTTTTTACATCCTTCACTTTTTTACCTCGTGGTTTTACTTCTAGTTCGTCAAATGGCTCATATGGCGTTTTCGGGTAAAATACTCCCTCAGACTCCGGGTCTACATCTCAGACCCTATTTATATATTTGGGGAAAGAAGTGCTTCGTTGGTTGGTAATAGCCCTTCTCGTTCATCCTGCAGAGCTCCATGTTGATCAAATAGTGGATTATTTAGTGGATAATTTGGTGAAACTACATCTACTTGTGCGTAGCTTGATTGTGCACCACCAAGGGAACCAAACTGTGCAGCTACTAACTGGAAAGAGAAAAGGCTGTATACTTGTTTTTAAGTGAATAACTCATATACCTGAATAGCCACCATTGCTACGACCAAGGATAATACCCGTTTCTGCATCATTATCCACAATTAACTTTTCGATTATTTTGTAACTTTGTAAAAGAGTGATGAACTGATTCTGATAAATAGGTCATTTGTTCGGAATTTTATATACGCCGAATAGTTCACATCTGGTAGAAATATTTATGGCAGATTTCGTAATATTAATACCCCGTTGAAACTTTATATAAAACCGTTAAAATTAAAATTTTTTCATAGCTATAGGTCATTAAAGAAAGCTTTAACCCTTTATCGCAAGGGAGTGCATTGCAGATATGCCTACACTTTATATTTTAATATAGATCACATATATTTTTTGATTGACCTGAGGAAATTATTGAGTATTGAAAATGGAAACATCTTCGAAAACATCTAATGCACATTTTGATGAAGGCTGCAGTACGAAAAGTGTGAACGACTATGAAGGGCGATCAGAACTTTGGTACTCTACCTGGGTTTAAGGAATATATAAAGGACAACACATTTCCAAGTTATTGTAAAGCCATTGCGTCTTCTAAGAGATATTTTCATAATGTTATTATTTTATACTGAGTATATTTAGGTTTGTTTGATATTCATGACTTCCTACTTCTGAATCTTTTAACAACAACATGTTTTATAATGATTTATAAGGGTTAAAAGCAAGGTGGAATACGGTGTATATATAATTGGACATTAAATAAAATTGAATTAATTGCGAAGTATATCAAGACTGTTGTCAAATAATCGGCTCATAATTTATTTACATGTCTACAGTACTAATGAATGGGTAGAGGTATAATATATAAATGCATATCTAATTGCAAGATTTTTACTCAAACTTATACTCAGCCAATACTCCATGGTTACATATACATTGATCTACATCTACATATTGTTTGCTGAGATTCCACCCGTATTTCGTCTCATTACATAGAGAACCCTCGCTCGCTTTGTTGAAAAGAAAATATTATATTATTTTAACAGTGGTCGTCACTCAGTAGACAATGGCAAACCTGGATATATTTTTCGACCATTAAAAAGTTGCTCGTAGAAAATTGATTAGCTGCTCGCACTCGCTTTAGTATTTGCAGGTCTTTCCATTTATCGGACAACAACAAGACGACCATCAAAAATGGGACAAAATGCTCGGTTCAGTCTCTAGTAGAGTACTCTGTTATAACATTTCTGTTTTGGAAAGCAGTAACCGTAATCGACTCAATCATAACCAATATTCATAAAAGACCACATCTGTCAGACAGGATTTCATTTTCATTTCATTTGTATTATACCTTATGTTAGTTGCGGAATGATGGCCTATTATGCGGTAGTAAAATATGAGAGAATTATCACTATACATTGGAATCATCGTACAACAATTGAATAGCAACAATAGCACTAAAAGGCCATCGATAAGTTAAAGTAAAAAACATTGGAACATTTTTTTTATCATTGTTAAGTAAGTTAGAAGTAGTACTAATGAGTTGAGTTTAACCGTGTGAAAACATCAAAACATACTTTAAAAGCTTTTTGCTCATTTACAATCAAACCAAATGCTTTTATTTTATTTATTATTTATCCGTAATTAATCAAATTATACTTTTAATGACATTTAAAAACAATTTTAACATTTCATTCATCTTATGCTAAATCTGGGCTTATTGAAGGACTGTCGACATCTGACAGTTTTAATTCCGGTTCTCCTGGCGACAATTGTGGGCCGTCATTTTTCGCTGATCCTATTCGTGGACTCATTTTAATGATTGGTTGGTTCACATACTCCATTTTTAATCCATATCCGGCCTGACCAATTGCAACTGATACCAACTTTTTGAAAAACAGAATATTTAAACAAATTGTGGTGTTTGAAATGGAGAGTTTACAGCTTTCGTACTTGTAGCGCTAAAATGAAGAAAAATACGAACCTTATCGCCTTAAGTGCCATTATGAAGAGGCTTTATTTCCACACTTATATTTAACAATTATAAAGTGACACTGAGTCCTATTAATCTCAGTCGGCTTTTTATAGTACTTTCGCTTTCACTACACTCTAGATATTCAGGCCATAATTCCTAATTTAATTTCATGTATTTTCAGTGATGAAACATTACAAAACACTTTGCAAATTAAATTATTTACATTTGTTTTCAATTTGTTTATTATATTCTCGCAACATGTTGCTACAGAGTATATTAGTTTTGTTCACCTAATGGTTGTTTGTAACACCCAGAACTAATCGAGTTAGATATAGACATATATATATATAAATGATCAGAATAAAAAGACGAGTTGAAATCCGAGTTACTGTCAGTACGTTTGTTCGTCCGCCCGTTCGTGTAAGCGATGACTTTAGTAAAAATTAAGGAATTTTGATGAAACTTGGTACACGTGTTCTCTGTCATCGTAAGACAGTTGGTATTGCAGATGGGCGTAATTGGACATCTGTAACTCCCACAAAATGCTTTAATAGAAAACAGATAAAGTGCTATAATTAAGCAGCAAATTAAGATATAAACTTGTTTCTTTTGCATAGAGGATCTTAGTAGGGTGGGACATCTGTGGGTAAAATTGTTTGTAAAAGTGAGTATGGCCCCGCCCCCCAATAGGTTTGATACATATATCTCAGAAACCGTTAAACCTCTATCAATCAAGCTTGCTCCGAGTAAGTTTCTCGAGCATCTCTTCACGCACTGGAAAAATTAGTAAAATGGGATAATAACCACACCCACCTCCCATACAAAAGTTATGTTGAAAACTACTAAAAAACCGCCAACTCGCTGAAGGAATACGTCAGAAACATTACACCTTACAGCAGATATTGTACGGAAGGGTTGCATAGGAATACGTGTAAAGGTTTGGCCATAGGCGTGGCACCACCCACTTTTGGAAGAAATCCCATATTTCAAGAACGCCTTAACCAATTTCAACAAACTCTAGTATGTGACATTATATTTAAATTCTTATGTCACATTGCGAAAATGAACTAAATCGTATAAAAACACGCCTACTTCTCATATAACAAAATTTTAAGTTTAATCTGATCCTTTCGCTTTAAAGTAGATAAATCGAACATCAATTAAGACATTGGAATAACGCTTTTCAAGAATAGTAGGTTCAAGACATGCCATCTCATGCGCAAAAATAGTTCAAATCGGATTATAACTTTTCAAGCCAGCAGATACGCAGATACGCAGCAGATAAGGACATCAGTGCCTCCATCTGACTTTAAGCCGTTTACGTTCGTCAATATGTAAGATATTGTAATGAAATTGGAGTATTATCTTTCTATGGTAATAATGTGGTCTGGTGTCAAAAATTGTGAAAATTGGGAGAATACTTCCCCTAACCTGCATATACCTAATATGCGGATTTTCAAAGTTCCGGTAGACTTTATAACATATATTTCGGTAACAATCGAATGTAAATATGTAAGATATCTTAGCAAAATTAAGTGAACATGTAATATTGGATATAACATAGTTTAATGCCGAAAATGTGTGAAATCGGTGAACGAATTATCCCAGCTCCCATATACTACATATAATGATTTTCGCTATTCTAGCAGACTTTATGCCGAATATGTTGGTCACTGTGTGAGTTACCTTCACAAAATTGCGTGAAAACAGGTTCCCTAATATACTTGAATAATGAAAAGAGTTAATGTGATCAGTGCAGATCTTCCTCTATCCCAAAAATGCCCGATATAAGAATTTCCGACTTTCCATCTTTATGTTGTTTACGTTTATGTTGGTCAATATGTGTGACATTTTGATGAATTTAAGTGAATATGTTTTCTTAAACATAATGTGAATTCGCGCTAAATATAAGCTAATAAGATACCAAATATGATTGCAATCCATTAACAATTTCGTCGAATAATGAATCTTGACATACATATGGCATAATGACAACATATTTCAATATAAAGTTATGCCAGCACCTGAAAACATTTCCCCGCCTCTGATCCTTGCATATTGCGAGAGTATAAAATGCTCGGTTGCACCCGAACTTAGTGCTTTCTTACTTGTTGATATTGTGGTCTCTTTGATTTTGCGTAATCCAACCAAAATTCCTTAAAACCGTCGAAATGTTCGCTTATTTCTTTTTTGAATGGGATTTGATCAACCAAATGGTCTGTATCTCTCTGTACTTCAGCTCTTAGCACCACACAGACGACGCGTTCAATTATATGATCCAACTAAGCTGTTTTGTGTTCGGTGTTATCGGAATTGTTGGTTTTGAAATTCACTTTACGAAAAGTTCTCCGCATAAGGAAAAAATATCCAATGCTCTTTTCTTTATTCATATAACTCGCTTTTACTTCCCTCAATTTATTTATAGTGACTTTTCTTTAGTCACGGTACCAAAACTTTTGTGAATATTTCATAAGAGTTTTCGAATAATTTTGGGGCAAAGTTAGTCAAGCTAATGGTGTCGCAGAAATTTTCACTCGTTTTAGTTGACACTCCCTCCGAAGAGTGCAACTGGTCTACATACTCAATGTTCCTTACTAATCCTTCCTCTTCTTCTGAGACAAACAAAGTCCTTAATGACAATAGAGGATGTTTGCTGCTAACTAAAAGGCGCAAATAGATAATTTCTGACTTTCCACAATAAATCACAAATACATTTACATACCTTCATGGCAAGCAAGCCCATCATCACAACAAGTAATCTGTGCATCAACATTTCTAATTGTTTCTTACTTACGGAAAGTATGCTCACTTGTGTTATGAATTGTGAATTTTGAAGACCCTCTAACTGACACTGAGCCAATTGCGATGGTCAACCACCGTTTTAGATCATTTACATTTATTTAGTAGGACTGCATAGAACTCACAGTTGTCAATTATTCAAAATGGTATGTTCTTCTTAATTGGCGCTCTGTGATAACAAAGTATTTTCCGGGGTTTATTTTCAATGAATTCCACAGTATCACTTCCACAGTTAAAATTATGTCATTCTTATAAATATTTATAAAATGGAGAACAAAAAATAAAACAATTCAAATTTTTTATTGCCGTGAATAGCAGAACTTTTTTAATTAATTAAGAAATGCCTAACAGGAAGACATACATACTTGGAAATTTTCGTACAAATATTACGAACAGTTAGGGTAAATGGGTAAATGGTAAAAAAAAGGGTAAATTTAAATTGTCATAACACTGTACAACACTCGCCTGGTATATATATATATATATACACCTTGGAGTCTGAGCCTATACCTATACCTTCGAGTTTCGAAGAGGGTGAAAGTGCATTTACTAACATTTACAATGAATTCAAAATTCGGGCCAGTATTTTTTGAAATATGAAATTTTAATTTATTTCGGAATGTTAACTTTGAACGTTTATGAATCTGTATTAAAATTCATATATTCATTTATATGTAGATATCGGTATATTCATTACTTACTTCACTAGCTTACGCACACTTTTGATACAAGATGTCCTCACAGTAAGCTTACTGAGGAATCACATATAAAGTGAACAGGTTTATGGGTGTTAAGGGATCATATGGATCGACTTCGTCCATTTCTGGTACTAAATCACGTTATATATTTTGTTGATTATTTGTGATATGTGATGAGATTCATTTGTATATCATCTTAAGGAGGCCTGTTTTGTTACAATATTCCTTAGACATGTGAAAAGAAAACACTATATCGCATAATGTTAATGGTGTCCACCAAACGTTTAGAATTGTGAAAATGAATACAATAATGATTAATATACATTTGTATTTTAAACAATTCGAGAGATTTTCATCAAGATCACGTATTTACCAAAGTTTTATATCATTTCCATTTTACCAAAGAAAGAGGTTTAATCCTGGTGACCCATCAGGACCTTGCTGTTTTGTTTCCGGTTTAAAAATCGGTGCTTGGCCTTTTGGTGGTATAAAATTTTGTGCATTTTGTTGTCCTAATTCCAATTTTGATTCTCGTATTATATGAATATATTTTGATCCTGATTTGGGATCTTTTTCTTGTTCAATGCGTACTCCGGAGTTTCCAGTCGGTTGATGTTCAGGTGCGTCTTCTAGACGTAGTTTTTTCAACGGAACATTTGTGCCAGTTTGATTCATGCCCTTCATACCTAATTTTGCCTCTTCCCCATCCTGATCACCCCTTAGAGTAATCACATTTTCCTTAGTTCCCGCTAATGGTTGCATAGTTACGAACTGTAAAACAAGGTCGATGGTTATCAATCCTCAACAAAAATTGTTTTTTGATTATCTTCAGGACCTGCAAAGACAGCGACACTACCAACAAAACTTTTACTTGTTGTTGGCCAGACATTAGACGGATTTCTCATTTCGCTTGTAAAATATGGTGAATAAGAGCCACTTGACTTGGAACTATTGAATTCTACATATATTTTTACGAATTTCGCAAAAACTACATTATAATAAAATTTAATAGTAAAATGTATGGCACATTTTAAAATTAAATCAATTTAATGCAAAACATAGCATGACAAGAAAATTTTAAAAATGTCATTTGTTTCGCTTGATATGATGTATAGATAAGTTTATGTATAAAATAATTTTTGTTCTGGGAAATAGATACTATACATATATTCTTTTATTTAAAAATATACCATTTCTACTTCATTATGGTACCGGACATTCTAGTGTTTCCAGTCCGTTATATTTCTGCGTTCTTCTTCTAGATAATTTTCTAGTTCTGGTGTTGGTTGAAATATTTTATGCATGTATATGCTTACACCATTTGCACGAAGAACCCGATTTTTCTCAATCTCTTCTGGATCTAAATTAAGTTGATTAGTTCCTTTTGGTTCCATTTTGGCCTTTGAGGTGAATTTGATTGTTGGGGAGATTTAGGTGCACTGAGTTTTGGTTTCTGTACTTTGGACGACTTTTGTTTCAATTTGGAATTACTAACTGATTCTCTGTTTAAGTTTAGTGGTGTTTGGACTGATCCTAATTTCTCACGCGTTTCTTGTTTTTTATATTTTACCAAGTTTGGTTGTCGAGGCAATTCCTCTTCGGCTTTTGGAACATTCTGAATTTCTCGGTCTGATTCGGTATGATTAATTGATTCTTTATCAGATTTCGTTATATCAAGAAATTTTCCATTTTGGTGTGGTTCAGCAACGACTGAGGAAGCAGTTAGTTGTTTTAATACTATCGGTTTAACCGATTCTTTAATTGATTTCATATTCTCTTTAGAAATTGGTATTTTTTTGTTTTCCAAGTCTTTGTTTTGAACAAAGTTTCGGTTTGGCTTTGGTTTCTCAAGTGTTTTTCTATTTGATTTTGGTTGTTCATGCCTTCTTTTATGCTCATCGTGTTTGATATCCCATATTCTTACTTCTGGCAATACGTTTACAGAGTATGTTTCTGGTATATGTTTCGAAGATGTTAACGTTAACGAAATAACTGGCTGTTATGTCAAAGCTATTGCCTGAAAATGGACACAATCAGTCTTAAATTTTTAATGGAATAAATTATCACTTTTATCTAACCTGTATAGCCAGGCCAGCCGGCCTGTATAGACCGCAAGCAATGTTTTTCTATAATTTCGCATTATCGTACTGAACTTCTATAACAATTCCCTAACGCTTTATATATTTTGCGAAATTCATGGTAAAGTTCTTAATCACATTTCATAGTTTTAATTTTTTCAAATGTTTCAGATTGCATAACATATGACCTTGAAAATTAAACTTCTCCATATATAATGGAGGGACTATTTTGGAGGACAACAACTTTTCATATACATCTCTGTTGAGAAAATTCCATTACGTAATTTTTTAATCGAACTTGCCAAACCAAGGAGATTGTCTCCGTGGAGATTGAAGAGAGTTTTGCGAAACTAAGCTCCATAAATAATAGTTTTTATTCAACCAGATCAGCGCTCTAGACAGTCATCGTATTAATTTGAGTTCGGTTTCTGTTATGCATCATTTCAATTAACAAGCAACAGCAAACTCTATTTGAAATTGATTAATAAGTTTATTTGCATATATATATTTTGCACACACATTGAATTTACATTTTTTACATCCTTTACTTTTTTACCTCGTGGTTTTACTTCTAGTTCGTCAAATGGCTCATATGGCGTTTTCGGGTAAAATACTCCCTCAGACTCCGGGTCTACATCTCAGACCCTATTTATATATTTGGGGAAAGAAGTGCTTCGTTGGTTGGTAATAGCCCTTCTCGTTCATCCTGCAGAGCTCCATGTTGATCAAATAGTGGATTATTTAGTGGATAATTTGGTGAAACTACATCTACTTGTGCGTAGCTTGATTGTGCACCACCAAGGGAACCAAACTGTGAAGCTACTAACTGGAAAGAGAAAAGGCTGTATACTTGTTTTTAAGTGAATAACTCATATAGCTGAATAGTCACCATTGCTACGACCAAGGATAATACCCGTTTCTGCATCATTATCCACAATTAACTTTTCGATTATTTTGTAACTTTGTAAAACAATGATGAACTGTTTCTGATAAATAGGTCATTTGTTCGGAATTTTATATATGCCGAATAGTTCACATCTGGTAGAAATATTTATGGCAGATTTCGTAATATTAATACCCCGTTGAAACTTTATATAAAACCGTTAAAATTAAAATTTTTTCATAGCGATTAAAGAAAGCTTTAACCCTTTATCACAAGGGAGTGCATTGCAGATATGCCTACACTTTATATTTTAATATAGATCACATATATTTTTTGATTGACCTGAGGAAATTATTGAGTATTGAAAATGGAAACATCTTCGAAAACATCTAATGCACATTTTGATGAAGGCTGCAGTACGAAAAGTGTGAACGACTATGAAGGGCGATCAGAACTTTGGTACTCTACCTGGGTTTAAGGAATATATAAAGGACAACACATTTCCAAGTTATTGTAAAGCCATTGCGTCTTCTAAGAGATATTTTCATAATGTTATTATTTTATACTGAGTATATTTAGGTTTGTTTGATATTCATGACTTCCTACTTCTGAATCTTTTAACAACAACATGTTTTATAATGATTTATAAGGGTTAAAAGCAAGGTGGAATACGGTGTATATATAATTGGACATTAAATAAAATTGAATTAATTGCGAAGTATATCAAGACTGTTGTCAAATAAACGGCTCATAATTTATTTACATGTCTACAGTACTAATGAATGGGTAGAGGTATAATATATACATGCATATCTAATTGCAAGCTTTTTACTCTAACTTATACTCAGCCAATACGCCATGGTTACATATACATTGATCTACATCTACATACTGTTTGCTGAGATTCCACCCGTATTTCGTCTCATTGCATAGAGAACCCTCCTCGCTTTGTTGAAAGGAAAATATTATATTATTTTAACAGTGGTCGTCACTCAGTAGACAACGGCAAACCTGGATATATTTTTCGACCATTAAAAAGTTGCTCGTAGAAAATTGATTAGCTGCTCGCACTCGCTTTAGTATTTGCAGGTCTTTCCATTTATCGGACAACAACAAGACGACCATCAAAAATGGGACAAAATGCTCGGTTCAGTCTCTAGTAGAGTACTCTGTTATAACATTTCTGTTTTGGAAAGCAGTAACCGTAATCGACTCAATCATAACCAATATTCATAAAAGACCACATCTGTCAGACAGGATTTCATTTTCATTTCATTTGTATTATACCTTATGTTAGTTGCGGAATGATGGCCTATTATGCGGTAGTAAAATATGAGAGAATTATCACTATACATTGGAATCATCGTACAACAATTGAATAGCAACAATAGCACTAAAAGGCCATCGATAAGTTAAAGTAAAAAACATTGGAACATTTTTTTTTATCATTGTTAAGTAAGTTGGAAGTAGTACTAATGAGCTGAGTTTAACCGTGTGAAAACATCAAAACATACTTTAAAAGCTTTTTGCTCATTTACAATCAAACCAAATGCTTTTATTTTATTTATTATTTATCCGTAATTAATCAAATTATACTTTTATTGATATCTAAAAACAATTTTAACATTTCATTCATCTTATGCTAAATCTGGGCTTATTGAAGGACTGTCGACATCTGACAGTTTTAATTCCGGTTCTCCTGGCGACAATTGTGGGCCGTCATTTTTCGCTGATCCTATTCGTGGACTCATTTTAATGATTGGTTGGTTCACATACTCCATTTTTAATCCAGATCCGGCCTGACCAATTGCAACTGATACCAACTTTTTGAAAAACAGAATATTTAAACGAATTGTTGTGTTTGAAATGGAGAGTTTACAGCTTTCGTACTTGTAGCGCTAAAATGAAGAAAAATACGAACCTTATCGCCTTAAGTGCCATTATGAAGAGGCTTTATTTCCACACTTATATTTAACAATTATAAAGTGACACTGAGTCCTATTAATCTCAGTCGGCTTTTTATAGTATTTTCGCTTTCACTACACTCTAGATATTCAGGCCATAATTCCTAATTTAATTTCATGTATTTTCAGTGATGAAACATTACAAAACACGTTGCAAATTAAATTATTTACATTTGTTTTCAATTTGTTTATTATATTCTCGCAACATGTTGCTACAGAGTATATTAGTTTTGTTCACCTAATGGTTGTTTGTAACACCCAGAACTAATCGAGTTAGATATAGACATATATATATATATAAATGATCAGAATAAAAAGACGAGTTGAAATCCGAGTGACTGTCAGTACGTCTGTCCGTCGGTCTGTCCGCCCGCCCGTGTAAGCGATAACTTTAGTACAAATTAAGATATTTTGATGAAACTTGGTACACGTGTTCTTTGTCATCGTAAGACAGTTGGTATTGCAGATGGGCGTAATCGGACATCTGCAACGCCCACAAAATGCTTTAATCGAAAACAGATAAAGTGCTATAATTAAGCAGCAAATTAAGACATAAACGTGTTTTTTGGCATAAAGGATCTTAGTAGGGTGGGACATCTGTGGGTAAAATTGTTTGTAAAAGTGGATATGGCCCCGCCCCCCCATAGATCAATATGTAAGATATTGTAATGAAATTGGGGTATTATCTTTCTATGGTAATAATGTGGTCTGGTGTCAAAAATGGAAAAAGTCGGGAGAATACTTCCCCTAACCTGCATATACCTAATATGCGGATTTTCAAATTCCGGTAGACTTTATACCATATATAACGGTAAATCTGTAAGATATCGTATTGAAATTGGAGTATTATCTCTATACGATTATAACGTGCTCTTGTGTCAAAAATGGTGAAAATCAGGTAAATATTTTCCTTAGGCCCTATATACTTAATGTAAGGATTTTCAAAGTTCCGGTAGACTTTATAACATATATTTCGGTAACAATCGAATGTAAATATGTAAGATATCTTAGCAAAATTAAGTGAACATGTAATATTGGATATAACATAGTTTAATGCCGAAAATGTGTGAAATCGGTGAACGAATTATCCCAGCTCCCATATACTACATATAATGATTTTCGCTATTCTAGCAGACTTTATGCCGAATATGTTGGTCACTGTGTGAGTTACCTTCACAAAATTGCGTGAAAACAGGTTCCCTAATATACTTGAATAATGATGAGGGTTAATGTGATCAGTGCAGATCTTCCTCTATCCCAAAAATGCCCGATATAAGAATTTCCGACTTTCCATCTTTATGTTGTTTACGTTTATGTTGGTCAATATGTGTGACATTTTGATGAATTTAAGTGAATATGTTTTCTTAAACATAATGTGAATTCGCGCTAAATATAAGCTAATAAGATACCAAATATGATTGCAATCCATTGACAATTTCGTCGAATAATGAATCTTGACATACATACGGCATAATGACAACATATTTCAATATAAAGTTATGCCAGCACCTGAAAACATTTCACCGCCTCTGATCCTTGCACATTGCGAGAGTATAAAATGTTCGGTTACATCCGAACTTAGTCCTTTCTTACTTGTTTTACTTATTTTAGAGCTAACTGCGATTAGATGTACAGAGCTTTGAGTTTCGGGCTTTAATTTATTTCCTTCTACATTGAATTTTATATAAAAGATAAAGAGATTAAATTTTTGAGAAACGCTCTTCAATATTTCCACATTTCCAGCATCATAGTTGGCCATTAACATCGACATCGTCGCCTGACACCTCATTTATATGTCTCTTTTGCGAAGAACCCCCATACGTACAAGCATCAATTTACGATATTATTTGATAAGTGAGACATATGCCTAAAGTACGCCAATACATATGCGTATACTTACTTAAGATTATCAAAACAGTCCCATTTATTTAATTTCGATCCTTTATATTTTTGATTTCTTTTATTTTTTATTCTATTTCACATCAAAATTACATTTCGTCTTATACTACTTAACTATATTTGTATAACAGAGATCCTAGTTAATTGCGGTTTTAAAACTTGTCTATATTCTTTATAAGTTTTTGTTTGGAGAGATATCGTTGCGCTTCACATTCTTAAAACGTCAACATTGACAAAGTTTAGCCTACACACACAGTGACACATCAAAATAACAGCTACTTGAGTGGATCCGCACACAACAGTTTCCCCTCGCTCGCTAAATAAATTGACAATTACGAAGTACATATATATAAGCTCTTTGATTCCATGTAATTGCGCTGACCCATTTTAACTTCCTTTGCAAACTCACTTACACCCATAACCATAAATACATATATACAAGTGTACATATTCGGTGGTGGTCAACAAGCGCTCCGCTGCAGCGAGGTCGTTGTAAATGCACACACGCACTCGAGCAACGGGCAATTATTGTTCTATACAAAAGATACATTTTTGTACCCACACCCAACTACACACACATGTATACGCATCTATGTAATGAAGGCTAAAAATCAGCTTGTCATTGATTTATTTACGCTTGTTGTCGGCCGACGCTTGCGCTTGTCAACAGCACAGCGGGCAGCCAGACCAACAGCAGCTGGGTCCAGCCGAACATGGTGTTGGTGCCGCCACCGTAAAGGGATCTCGGGTGGCCCACGCTGCAGAGCACATTCTCATATTGGCGACAATTGGTGAAGTGTTTCTCGTCCGATAGCATTTTGGCAGTGTCACGTGCAAACTTGGCCGAATTCTTGTAGCATTTGTAGCGTGCGCTGTTGTAGATGCAATTTTCGTAGGCGTGGCGTGCACTGCAATAGATAAGGATGAAAAAGGATGAAAAAGGTTAGAAAAGGTTTAAGGATTTTTCGAAGAATTTCGTTAACAGTTAAAGCTTCCAACTAGGCAGAGAATGTAATTTGCTACGTCGGTAATTGCACTGCGATTTTCAATTAAGCCTAAGAAGTACTAAGAAGTACACATTTTCAAAGAACCTGGAAGCTAGGCAGTTCAATAATGCTGTATTAGTTTTGTTATTGCCTACATAGGTGTGTGCCTCCAAATTTCCTCAATAGTTCAACACTGTGTTGTATAAACTTTACTATGAAAGTAATAACTAAAAGCTACAGACAAAGCTCCTCAACTGCCCAGAACATGATTTGAAACATATGGTGGTCGTATATTAAAACTGCAATAAGAACCAGTACACCAGCCTTCTAACTCTAACAACTCTCTTACTATGTTATTGTCAAATACTTCACGACTATATAAAGTACACAGGTACATACCAGCAAAATTCCATAAATTTGTTGGTGAGATTCGTTTGGTCGCCATGCAGCTCCTCGGTGAGTATTTCCTGAAAATTGCGAGTGCAACGCATCCAGTCATCTTGAATATAGCCGAAGCAGTCCTTGTGTTGTAAATAATCTGCCAATGTGTATAGAATCCATATAATGTACTTGAATGTTTCAACTAAGACCAAAATTAACTAAATAAATATAAACAAAAAGTTCGGGGAAATTGCGAACGACAAGCGTTCAGGCCACATGTTGCCACATCAGAGTAGGTGAAATTTATAGAAAAGCGTTTCAAGAATTAGTTGCAGGGTTAATGTTAAGCCCCTGCTGTTAAAAGTGATTCTTGGGGAGTTAAATATATGCAACTCCGACACCTTTGCGTTTCTATTTTTAAACCATTTTGCGTTACTTGAAGCACAGAAGTACCATAAGACCACAGACTGCCCTAATATATTTGTATACACATTTTCGAACCGCTATAAACTGCTCATGCGTGTGCTAAACTTTTGAGAAAGTTTGGCGCATGAAGCAAAACTGTCACTTTCACTTTTAAACTGTAAGCATATCACACATGAACACATGGCGTATGACTAACTTTCAGCATACGTGCGTATCTATGGCATATGAGTAACTTATTTACGCTGTGCGTCGAGGAATTTTATAGGTTATCAAAGTTGAAAGGCAAACTATTTTCATGACATTAAGATAACTTTATTTACATTTTATTATATTTTTAAGGCGCTTGATTACTGTAATGAAATTTAAGTGTTTTAAATAGATATTTCAAAGAGAATAACAATAACGCAATGGAATATGTAGTAAATTAAATAAATCAATTTAGGCGCACTGTGGGCGTAAAGTTATGATTAGAAGAAAATTGTATTTATTTTAAAATACTAAAAGCATAGTCGTACATATAGAACATTTCAGATAGATACTAATAAAGAACATACATAAATAAAAAGAGAGGGCTCAAATTTAAAAATTGGTTAAAACATGTAAGAAAGGGCTAAGTTCGGGTATAACCGAACATTTTATACTCTCGCAATGTGCAAGGATCAGAGGCGGGGAAATGTTTTCAGGTGCTTGCACAACTTTATATTGAAATATGTTGCGGAAGAATTCAACATTCATTATCCGACGAAATTGTCAATGGATTGCAATCATATTTGGTATCTTATTAACTTATATTACAGGTCATAAAGTCATGTACTTTCATTCCTATATTTTGCTTCGTGTCAGGGATATTTATATTAAAATCTACCAAATTAAAATAAAAAGGAAATATGCGATATAAACTCAACCAAAGTGGCTTAATTGAAAATATTAGACACGTGAGGAAAAAGGAAACCAGTATAATAACATCATTATATTAGGAATATGGGGCTTAGACCACGGCCTAGACCGATTTCTTTCATAGGTAGAGCGAATTCACATTGTGTTTAAGAAAACATATTCACTTAAATTCATTAAAATGTCACATATATTGACTAACATAAACGTAAACAACATAAAGATGGAAAGTCGGGAATTCTTATATCGGGCATTTTTGGGATAGAGAAAGATCTGCACTGATCACATTAACTCTTTTCATTATTCAAGTACATTAGGGAACCTGTTTTCACGCAATTTTGTGAAGGTAACTCACACAGTGACCAACATATTCGGCATAAAGTCTGCTAGAATAGCGGAAATCATTATATGTAGTATATGGGAGCTGGGATAATTCGTTCACCGATTTCACACACTTTCGGCAGTAAACTATGTTATATCCAATATTACATGTTCACTTAATTTTGCTATGATATCCTACATATCTACATACGATTATTACCGAAATATATGTTATAAAGTCTACCGGAACTTTGAAAGTTCTTACATTAAGTATATAGGGGCTAAGGTAAATATTTACCCGATTTTCCCCATTTTTGACACAAGAGCATATTATTATCGTATAAAGATAACACAACAATTTCTTTACGATATCTTACAGATTTACCGTTATATATGTTATAAAGTCTACCGGAATTTGAAAAGCCGCATATTAGGTATATGCGGTCTAGGGGTAGTATTTACCCGATTTGCCAGACCACATTATTACCATAGAAAGATAATACTCCAATTTCATTACAATATCTTACATATTGACGAACGTCTGTTTTCGATTAAAGCATTTTGTGGGCGTGGCAGATGTCCGATTACGCCCATCTGCAATACCAACTGTCTTACGATGACAGAGAACACTTGTACCAAGTTTCATCGAAATATCTTAATTTTTACTCAAATTATCGATTACACGGACGGACCGATGGACAGACGTACTGACAGTAACTCGGATTTCAACTCGTCTTTTTATTCTGATCATTTATATATATATGTCTGTATCTAACTGGATTAGTTCTAAGTGTTACAAACAACCATTAGGTGAACAAAACTAATATACTCTGTAGCAACATGTTGCAAGAGTATAAAAATCGACTACATGGTCAATATATTCACGTCGAATCTCCAAATATTGTTAATTCTTAAGATTAGGTCACATTAAGTCAGTCAGACTGTAGCAGATAAATTAGTTATTCTGTTACTGACCGCTTTTTGCTGAACTGGTGTCAGTGATCCATGGTAAAATAAAAAAATTAAACCCGAAATATATTTATATTTAGTAAATAGTTTTAAAAACAAATAAACTCACCTTTTTGAAATTCTCGATCACTGCAGAAACGTATGAAAAATCTGCGCGCGCCTTCCACATTATTCTTAAAAATATTGAGCGTTTTATTGGTGAGGCAGCGCGCCGTATAGTCGTCAAAGCATCTCATACCCCTATTGAAAACACTGTAAGTAAACGAAATACTAACATTAATGCTACCCTAAATCACATATAGCATATATATATAATACGTATGTATTATTGGCTGCTGTGTATATATATATTTTTATATATATTTGTTATACATCGAGTGTATGCCACTGCCTGAACAACTTTCGATTTCTTACTTGCTTTCCTCAATTCGGCCTTATTCGAAGACCTTTGTCACTTTTACACAAATAATGAAATTACTTCTTTTAAAGAAGATTCCATAAAAAATAATTGATTCTGAAATCTGCGAATTACTTTGTGGTTTATTCAGCTTTAATCAAAAGCAATCTTTATCGTATCATTTTATAAAATAACCTGTAAAATCATGAACACACAAGTATTGTTTAGCCTTCGAATGCCTACCAAGCCGTAAAATTGTGCAAGTATGTGTGTACAATACTTCAAGTGTGCAACAAAAATGAAAAAATGCAGATTGCTTAGTAACAACGAACATATATACAAAGTAATACCAATACATACAAGCATTTCAAACGATATTTTGTTATTTTTTCATGCTCTGATGAATTTGGACACTAAACTTTTACATTTAAAACAAACAATATGCGTATAGAAATAATATGTAGCTAGTTGTGGTAATCCAGAAACAAAAAATTTAGCAAACAATTTTATATTTCGAATAATTTAAATTTAATTAAACGTTAAATAACACTTTCAACAATTCGTAAAAATTGTATGTTTTTATATGAGACTACGAACCCTGTGTGGAATGAAGCTAAAGCTTCTACCAATGCTACAACAAAATCTGTATTATTTGGAGAAAAAGTATGTAATTTCTTTTGCTTTGGGTTTCTACTTTCAGTTCTCATTAAAAATAATTTTCTAACGGAAACTTATGACATTTAAACAAAAAACAAAAGCCTTTGCTAACGGAGTTTACTTAAAGCTCCCTTAAAACAAAGAGGTTTACCGCGAGCTCAGCAACAACTCCATTTAATAAGTTTTCGGATTTCAGCATAAGTTTGTTTTAACGAGGTTTTGTGGTACTTATTGCTCACGAAATTATATATGTAATTTAAAACTGATTTGTAAAAACGATAAAAGGAAGTTAGAAAAAGATAAATTTGTCTTTCGGAACAATGTCATTGCGTTGAAACGCATAAACTTCTGATGATAAAATGAAATGTCATCGAAAAAAAAATTTTTAATAACAATAAAAAATGCGATTCGAATAAAAATAATCGAATTGAAATAATTTGTATTAAATCGTGATTACAAAGTGAACATAGTACTAACTAGTTAATGCAATAAGCTACTGAAATTGTCGAAAACTATTTAATTGAAAACTTTATGTGACTTAGCACAGAAACAAATCAAGCCGAAAAGGATTTCAAATTTTTCTAGATATATACATACACACACACACACACACACACACACAAACTACTTGCGTTCCGAGGCACAACTACTTACATTGTTATTTGATATCCGCTTGTGACAACTGAAATAATGGGCAATATCAAACAAAAACGAAAGTTGGACAACAATTGCAAAAATCCATGATATCCCCTCTAAAGCATATCACAACCAAATTGTGGCTAATATCAAAAACAGGCGACTCGAGAAAATAGGAGTGAATGTAAAAGTATATACTTAACCGAATGAAATTTGTTAAGCCGTTTGAAACATATTATATTTACGCTTTTGGGATGATTCGTCAAGGCGATCTCCGTCTCTGAACCGATTTTTGTCTCTGATGAAATTTCGAATTTGAATAATCAGGATAAGGAGAATATCTTCTGACGAGTTCCCTTCAATATTTTCTCGCACGTCCCAGAGAATAAATTTTAATGTGAAAACCATCTCTATGGAAATCGGTATATATGAGACACCACAAACAACTTTAGCCAAATCAAACAAAATTTGTACAAAACTTGAAAAGGACTTCATTGTTTCGCAGCCGTTCTTTAATATCAAAAATTTGATTTAGTATTTTAAAAGCATTTTTTTTAATTTAATCTAGGTTTTCGCTATTTCTCAAGAAGTTTCTTCAACTTCCTCATCAGTATTAAGTTTTTAAGCTTTTAAGCAAAACAAATCATATATACATAAAACTCCGTCTGAACGCAAAGATTTATACAATTAGCCAATACTCCCATTTCATTAACAAACTAGCCTGAAGACTTGAGCACTAGTGAAAATAATAAAACCGCCCAACCAAACTAATGACATCGACATGGACATGGACATGGACATACAAACAAACAAACTTACAAATGCAATGCATCTTTGACTAAAGACTAAAGTTCGACTAAATTTAGTATTATTTACTCGTAACTTGAGCGATGGAAACTAAGTGCGTGCGAATCTTTGAATTTTCCATCTTATGCATTTAATTAAGTTTTCATTTAACTTGCATTCTTATTGCATAAAACATACACTTTGAAAGCGGGTAGACAACTATTCGAGAACGAGTGCGATAATTTTACAAAAATGTATGCATACTTGTATATCAAAATAAGACTGGATACATATGTATTGATGTAAAGTTTATTTCGCTTTCAATGTAAAAAATAATGTCGTTAAGCATTAAAAATATAATGGTTATACACTCAATAATTGCTTTTAGAGGCAATTTAGAGGACCCCTGCTCTAAAAAGTCTCTAATAAATTAAGTTATTTATAAGAAGTCGGGTCGACGTAACGGAAACGGACCCGGATTTTTGCCCGGCCAAGGGGTATCAATACGGCAGCATTTCTCATATTATTTGAGGAATGTTTTTGTCGCTACAACAACAAGAACATAAGAAGTTCATACAAAAAGGCGAAATGACGTTGCCTACTGAGAGGCAAGCGAAATTAAAAGAAAAGTAAAGTAAAATCTTTTACTGTTTCTGGGAAGAGCACTACACTCGAATAACCAGTAAGAGGTAGTCAAGATATATGATATGATTGAGATCCGAAAATTATTTCCAACGTAAAATTGTGTAAATCATATGCAATTATTTAAGACAATTTATTAAAAATAGAACTGATGAAAACTGGAAAACTGGATTAACTGCCTTTTAAAATATCTTAATTATTTGAAATAACAATGCTCCACTGTTTTCAAAGAATACAAGCTTTAATTTTCAAGTATCTCCCACATATTACAGTTTTGATTTAGTTTGGTGCGCGCACATTTCGAATACCACATCACTTTACGAATTAGGAATATTCTTCCAATCACTTTCGATGGCCGCCATCAAAGGCCACAAAATGTCATTACCCACAGACCAGCGTTCGTTTGCCGAAAATTTCGAATATTTGATTTAGCGTGAAAACCACAAAAGTGTTCAAAGCGGCGCACAAACCAAAACCAAAATAGACATTCATCACATCACATAGCCTCACATGCATGAGGGCATAGGCGATTGCGTGCAAATAGCTTCGGTAAGAGGATTCGCAAAAATTTTAGCGGAAAACTCCCACTGGCTTACTTACGTGCACTTGGATGCGATGTCGCGTTCGTTGATGGCAATCTTAGTGGTCTGCAGAAATTCGATTAAATGTGGCGGCAGATCCTTAAAGCACTCATCGACCATGCGTTGAGTGTCGCCACATTTACTCTCGGCGCCGGCCGCGGAGTCGCTACTCTTAAGGGAAACCGTCACACGCGATTCGGTATCATTCTGTGAATTCACCGACGAAACGAGGGGAATCAATAGCAGGAATAAAGCGAACATTTTGGACTAGCGACGCGGGAAGATTTTATAACCAATTGCGCTTTCAGTCTGCGAGCTTAAAATACCGTCAATATATATTTCTCTAATTATTGTTTAATGGTATGATATATACATATACAGATATGTATATGATATATTAAATTTAATTGACTCCTGATTCTTGACTCTTAAATTTTAAGGTGAATGTTTTTTTTTAACTTTTTCGCACAACTTTATTTGGCACTTAACCTTTCCATTTCACTGGGAGCTTTCACCATTTACGTTTGTACTTTGGCGGTCACGCATCCGAACCGATACTGTTGCTTTATCAAAACTGATTGGCCTTTTATATGGCATCGCGTTAACAGCGTGCTTACATTTACGATATCATCAACAGTTGTTTTCAACCGAAAAGCTCCAAAAGCCGGTTGAGCTTTCACGCAGACGCAGTGCCACCGTATGCACGTGCCTTTATTATCCTCATTACGCACCACCTGTTACCTTCAACAGGAGGGAAACAAGGTTATCGTGTTGTTTGGCGCGTGATTTGCTATCTCAGGAGAATGCAAAGCGCCAGTGGATAGAAACTTTTGTGAAAAACTTGCAGCGATGGTATCAATTGTTGAGTTCGCTTTGCTTCCCACATCAAGGTCAATTATTACATTTTGTACTTTGCATTTCTTTTTGTGTAGCAGTCTAAAGAAGGAAGTTATTTTTAAGGACAGTTACACAACTTTTGCGGTAAGAGTAGAGTAGGAAATGTATTTACCAAAGCAATAGAAACCTTCCTTTCGTTATTACTTGTGTGATTTTAAAATATATTTTATGTCGTCAGTGAAATTATATATAAGCTAGCAGTTGTACGCGTATTAACTTCAATTTCTCTACTGATTTAAGAGTACATTTCAGCTCATTCAGTGATGAAGCTCAACGATTTTGTTTGAGGAAAGATTATGAGTCTTAATTATAAGCTATTCACTATACTCTTCTTTCTACTATTCACACTCTTCTGCTATTCACTTATACTCACAAGACTTCAATTCCGCTTTTTCAGTGCGCTGTTTTGCCAAGCGAATTTTTGGAAATCTGTATATTCTATGGTTCCTTACTTATTATATAGAAGACTAAAAGATGAATACGAAAAAAGGCAAACAGTGTGAGGAGTAAAGAAATTCGATGAGAGATTTAAAGCTCTTTAAACACTAAGGCTCAAAAAGTTCAGGAAATCTTGTCACCAGAAAGCAGGCAAACCGTTAATGACATTAATCAGATTTGACAAATATATTTCAACTAGCTCAAACCTCAATCTAGCCCATCGATGCAACTTGTGGGTGGAATTTTCTTTCGTCAAGTTAATTTACACCTCTGCAGAAGTATATTTCTTATACAAAAAATTATTCAGTTACAACACTCTTCGACAGAAGTCTGATATATCAAAAAACTAACCCTACTTTTTCACCTCAGATTTTGTAAATATTTTTGTTATATTATATATTATATATAAATGCTTTGGTAAAATAATACCCGATAGACGTCGCTGAACTTAGAATATTTGTAAAACTCCTTAGTCCACTTAATACATAGTGAAAGTTCACATAAAACATTTTACAATGTGAGTAGTCACTGTGTACGTCAGCCAACCTCTTCTGAATTAATAACAAATCGCCATGTGAGTAAAAGACCATCCGTCTACCCTCAGATTTATTTTAGGCCATAATTCCTAAGCTCTCAATAATTAAGTACTTTCATTCCCAAAAGTGGCAAATTCGCAGAAATGTAATCACTTTCTGTGCTTTGTAGTTCTGCTGGTATAAAACGTCTGAAATTATGCCATCATTTTTAAGTAGTTAGCCTCAACAACAGTTCCATGCTTCGTACAGTGATATGCGCCCGCATTCGGTGTATTCTGAATGAAAAAAAGTATATTTCTATTTGGCTTTTATTTTTACTTAGCTAAATAATTTATTTCATATTATTTCATTTTATTTCATTTTCTTTTATTTTACTTAATTTTACTTTATCAGAAATACTTCCATTAAAAGGCTTAAAAAATGCCTTACTTAATTTTCCCCAACAAGGCAATGGTTCAACCCACCGTGCGCGCCTTTTCGTCCTTCAACTGAGTATGAGGTTGTCTGTTAAGCAACATAATTAAAAGCATCAGCAGCCGGTGAGTCGCAAAGGAAGCTGGAGGACGCATTGCCAATGGAAAACAAGGGAGTAAGTATGCGTACTAAACTGTCATGGTAACTTATCTCCTCAAAAAGAAAAGAGAAACTACAACAAAAATATAAAAACATATATACTGTAGGCATATACCTCATACATATGTATATACGAAACCGCTTAAGAGATAATTCATGAAATATTTGTTTTTAGCAAATTAATTAAAAATTCATAAACTAATAAGTTATTCAGACTCTCTAATAAGTACAATATTTGATAGAACACATATATAGAAATTTAAATTCCACTTTTAATATTATTAATTTTTTATTATTTTTACCTTATTAATATTGGTTTAACTTGTGTGTACACATTGTTGACTCAATCACTAGAACAAGCAGGTTGTGAAACCCTTTTGAATATCGTTAGCTCGTCCCAAGCTGCCAACCGTAACACAGCCTATGGAGAAAAGTATGAAAATTGGCAGCTTGCCCGATAATAACGACTCAATTGGGCATCAAAAATGTTAAAGCTTAAAATGGGCATGAACTTTAAAATGGACTTGGGATCCGTCGTAGATATTGCGTGGAAAGAGAAATCGAAACGAATTTGAAATACATTAGGTATGGTCAAGTAGATAATAACGTAATGTGGAATTCAAAAAAGTGGATGACTTATTGATGATATCCACTAAGAATTGTATGATTTTTAGTATTTAGCTATAAGTACAAGTAAAAGTACTTTCTCTACTAAAGCTTAAGGAAATATGAATCTAGGAGGTGCTAGAGTTACTTCTTCACGTAAAATATTTTGGAAAATTTTCGTTCTATCTCTCTCTCTCTCTCCCTCTTTCGAATGACTCTCTATGTACGTGAACTTCTAGAACAACAATACTTTGCGTAATAAAATCGATAACATCGATTGAGATAAGAAATATTGAGTGTAAAATAAATACGCAATCATCGGTAATACTTTAAGAAACTAGTGGACTATATACCACATATAATTTCTGTATATCTCAGTTATAAGTACCCAAATAATATTGGGTACATATTATATCATTACGCTGTCTATTGAGATCATATTGATCCTTAAAAAAATCGGTAGCCAGTAAATAATATTTATTATTATATACCCACTCCTTGATCATATTTTTATTCGTTAAAGAAGAAAAATTTGAAAAATAAGTGATTTCAGGGAAATGCTATGATACTGTTTACTTCCACCATCATCATCATCATCCATCCTTCCATCATTTACACATTACTTTTTAAAGTTGTCATTGATCAGGAAGAATTCAACACACAGTTTTACAAAGAAATTATATCTGTGCGTGTCTTTGAAATTTACATGTGTGCTTTGAAGTGCTTTGCTATATATTATTTAGACTGTTTTATTAAGTCTGCATCTGGGTATAAATTCCTTTTGTTCTAGGTTTTCTAATTAAAACAGAGAACTCCAAAAGAAATTCTGTAAAATCATATTCGCAAATGTAGTTTTAAATTAAAGTTTTAATCAAAAATCGAATTAAATACTATATGAAATATAGTAAATTAAATATATGGAAGCCACAATCGAGGGAAGATCTATGATTAAAATCAGTCAATCTAATATACTTGAACATTTTTTGCTCAAAATGTGTAACTTGTAAAAATGTAACTTTGTTTTTGTTTTTTGAAAAACGAAATTTTAATTTAATAAACATAAAAGCGCCTAATTATATATACCATTATATTCCTTGATTTAATTGATAATAAAATATTTTAAAGTTTCATTGCCGACGAGAAGGAGAAATAATATATTTATGGCGTCATTGTGGTAGTACACACACACACTAAAATATTATAGGCACATCAACTGAAGCTTTTGAGTGAAATTCTATACACCTGTATATACATATATATATATATATTTGTATATATGTATCTCTTGCTCACAACATATAAATATCGCTCACTGCAGCAAAAATTTTAATTAATTTAATTTAATTTAATTTAAGGTGCAGCAAATTTTAAAGCTACTTTAAATTACTTTGGAATACTAGACTTATTTGTATTTTTTATACCAGAGATGAATAGCATACACATATATTATATGTATACGTGCCCTACTGTGTGTTTCCCATACGTGAAATATTGATTTTAAAGCTGTGTTTTATTGTATTTCAACTGTACAAATTAGATGAACATTCCCATATACTCACATACATACCTACTTTCGTGTACACACATATATATAAAAAAATACAAAAAGGTTTCCCTTTTACATATTTTTATGAACAAATGTACACGTAAAACTACTTAAACTTTATCCTTCAGTCCATATCATAATGGGCGCATTATAATAGATATATACTTCTTCTCATATATAGTACACCCATTGTAAGCCTGGGCAACCACTTCTACGTAAGCAATGGTAAAAGACTGAAGTGCCTTATTCGTTCAATGGCAATTACGAGGACTTTTACGTTGCCATAAACATTCTCAAAAGGAAATTAAATTATAATATTACAATACAATGAAAATGTGATAATAAAAAATAAAGAAGCTAAATTCAGCTCATTCAGAAGATGGGATCCATAGTAATATATCTGCATAGTACTATATGTGCTGTGATCAATAACTTGAGACTGTAGCCTTTTTACTTACAAAATGCTTGATTTAAGTTAGATAGTGAAGGATGCTCTCAATAATATTCAAGGTGACCAGAATTGAAGACTTCAGCAGCTGGAAAATTACAGCAATGCACAATTTAAAACATGGTACAAAACAAAAAAAAATTTTTTAATCTCTCTGATTGTCGACGGAGAAAGGCGAATCGAACAACAACTACTATAAATAACCCAATGTATACTAATGTATACTATGTAATACTATATGTCAGTAATCAAATAGAGAAAAAATACCAATCGTTGTACCACTTCAATGAGCTATTCACATACTGCTTTCCTATGTAACTTTTTTGACATAGGGCTAAAAGCATTTCTCAAAAACTTTCTCGTATGAACACTTCCTTGAGGGTCTGTTTGGAAGCAAGGAACCAATGTGCGTTTGAAATTTGTGAAAGATCAGTTAGCTTGATAAGTGTGGAAAGATCATCAGAGAATAGTATCTTGACAGAGAAAACTCGAAGTGGTGTGGTGGTTCTATGAGTTTTTTATTAAAGGGAATCACTGAACTCACTAGCTTAAGATTAATGAAGAGGCCAGTACTGCAATAAATGCAGATTTGATAGGCCTTAAGAGATCTAAGTTCTAAATTCATCCAGCTATAAGGAAAGTGAAAAAATTAAATTCAACCTCAAAAACATTTATTTTATAAATATTGCACCTGCTAGGTTTCTTCCCTATTTGACCTTGTTAAGGCTTTACACACATGGCATTGACGGACAAAGTTGAAAAAAAAAATGTGCAGTCCTTTTATTCCTTCCTTCCTTCCTGTTAGTGAGTTTTTGACGACGAGCGCAAATCTAAAGATTCATAGAAATAATAAAGTTATTCAACCGCTGAAGTTATATTGAAATCCGTATCTTAGTTATGGTATATTTGTGTATACTTCTGATGAATATAAAGATATGTGGAAATCTGTGGTAGTTACAATAAACACTCGGTAGTTGGAGAAGTCAATGAACAAAGCATATGAAAATATTTTAAATTAAAGTTAAGTGGAATGAATTCTAATTGGATTTTTCTTGAAAGCGAGAGTGTGCAATACCTAATTGCTCACTTAACTTCATATAAATTTGATAGCTACAAAACCCGTTGGATTGTTGTCAATTGCAGAATAACTTATTTCATTCGAATGCTATGCGTTCTTATGTACTTGTATGTTATTTACGAAAATATGGAAATAATAATAATAATAGAAAAGCGTTGCTAACAAGCTCAAACAAAACGGAACCAACAACAATTAAATACATATATATATTTGTATAGAGAATCCAAGACAGTTGCCATGTAAACATTTGACAAGCTGAAGTTTAAGTTCAGTCTCTTCGAACATCCTCCTTACATCCTTTGTGCATCCTTATTAAAAACTTCTTCGAACAAGTGCTGAATGGGTACAAAGCAAATCAGCATACACGCAGCTACGTGGGAATAACAGCAGCAAATTACAGGCAACCAGAGATGAATGCGTATTTTTACAAAGATATCTGAAGAAACTAGGAGATTATGGTAAGAGCGTTCACGCGTAAGAAACCAAATGAAATAACAGGCAGATTTTCGACTCTTTTTACTGGCGGATATCAAAAACTTAGCAAATATATATCATATAAATATATTTGAATACATCTACACGTATAAGTATTTATGTAAATTGTAAATTCGAACTCACATTAGTGTAATGAACACAATAAACACTAGAACTGTGAATTTTATAAAAATCTTCAAAAATAGACGCGAAGCTTTCACAAAATTAAAAAAATATAAAATTTTAAGACTATTCGAGACAAGAAATAAGAGAGAGACTAAAAGAAACCAAAGTTGTATGTGTACTTACCACTCGGTGTTTCCTGAATTCCAATTTTCAACGAGAAAACACGAAAATTACAATAACCGTTATTTCTCTTGCAATCGCTTCGTACAAAAGCCATCAGGCACGTTATTACCGCTTAAAACTACCAAGATTCACCAATTGTCGCGCCACATCGAGTCCGAAATGGCAAGAGACAGAAGAATCGGGCCCAACAGCCTAAAAACCGCTCACTGAAAACTCCCGATTCTACGGCCCTTCTCGTCGCTGTACCTACTTTTTCGTAAATTATGTATGTAAGTACATGTATGTGTTTATACACTTTAAAATTTTTATTCAGATATGTCTGCGATGAATATGACCCTGAATTATCAGAACAAGTACGTTACGTATCGTAATTCGAAGTGCAAGACAATATGAAATATGAAGAGCTTTTAGTTTTAACACAATATCGTAAAAAATTGCAATGTAAGAAAAGTGTGGGCAGGCAATGTTACTGGAAATGTTAAATATGGTTAAAAAATTTACCTTTAATTTTTAAATGAGAAGCGATTTTTTCTTAAAGAAAAGTCTCTACTAGTAGCAACTCGATTGTATGTATTCCTCTTCTTTTTCACGGTGATTTGACAAAAAGTGGTTATTAGCAAAATATGTCTGCCATTATAAATAGTGATACCATAGATAAGAATGAAACGGTTTGAATATTTTTGGTAATTTTTAAATAGTAAGATGGCAACCCTATGTGTTCAAACATTTGAATTTTCAAATTTGAAAAAAATTGATTAGAGATAGATATACTACGACTTGAAGAAGCTGTTTGAGTTGAAACAATTATATGGGCTTTATTTGGTATGGAAGGGTTGCCATCCGTTTAAATTTATTGACTCAATAAAAGCAAAGCAAACAAACGAAATATTACAATATGTGTTCAAACTCAAGGATAGCAGTTGAAAATGTATGTAATAACCGCAGCCACTTGTTAAATTTTTATTCTTTTATATTGCTGCAATAAATATGACAATATGAGTGTTCAACTAGAGGCTTAAACATTATTTTTGTCGGAAATATTTTTCATGGTACCGCATGGTACTGCTATCTTTCTGAAAAAATTATTTCACATAAAATTCAATATTAAAATATTGTTTCAAATGATAGCTTCTTGAGAAATCTTCAACTTGTGTATAGATGTTGAGCTTTTCAGTCAATTTACGCGTCGTAACTGTCAAAACTTGCCATCGATCGAATGCTGTCAACGTTAAGCAATAATAAAAACTACATTAGTTCAAAAAAAAAAAAAAAATGACAACACACCCTTCAGTCTCCCTTCTAACATACTTATCACGGGTCCTGTTTGCACAAAAATAAAAACAAAACAATGCATTTCTTTGTTTTTTTTTTTTTGGTATTTTCAAAGTTTTTCTAAACATTTATTAAGATATGCTCGTATATGTGTAAGTATGTATGTATGGATATGAAAATTTATTGAATTGGCATTACACAATGAAAATAGTTATTACTATAGATATGAAGAATGCTTGAAGCAATGCAAAACATTCAAGTATTTCACTTAGCGGCTAGCAGTTAGCAGTTACAACATTAAGACTAAATTGCTTCAAATTCTTATACTTTATTTGTGCACTGCTGTGCGACAAATAATGCTCGATATTTTCCATTTAAATGTGGACGTAAACGTATGCATGTATGTATATGTTATATTACAAAAATATTTTTTTGAAATGAAAACGCAATAGCTTAACACTACAATGATAAGATAAGGGTTGTTATTTCAATTTTACTTCGCGCCATTTTCATAACTTAACCTATAAAATATTTACACTTCACAAAAAGAAACTAATTGTAAATGTATGCTTTTAGTTTTAATGCAAATATTTTTTTTTTTTTTTGTTTTCGTAGAGTTTTTATTTTTTTAAGTAATTTTGTTTGCTCTTATTGTGTTATAATTTTATTAATATTATAGTTTAATTAATTGCACGTTCTTGAGTATATTAAATTAATAATATTATTATCATTATTATCATTACTGTCATTATTGTTTAATTATAACGCTTTATAGCTCAACATTCGACATTTCTCTACAGTTATAATTTTCATTAAATTACTACTAATTGCAAAGATTTTATACTAACCAATGTGTGTGTTAGCCAGCTTCAATAGATTTACGCATACGATTAACTATTATATATTAAATATTATTGCTGTTATTATTAACTGCATTAGTTGTTGAACAATAATATGCTTTGCTTCACAATAATAAAGCAAAGAATTTATGACATTCATCGCGCTTCATTCATCCGAAAGAGTTCGCAAAGTAAATTACTGTTTTAACTGCAAATCAGTTACCGCTACTTTTATATGTATGTATATTTTATAGGTAGGTATGTATGTTTGCAACTGTTTTAATTGCATGTTTTGTTATGACATCCACGCATATTCACAACATTCATTAACAATCAATGCGTATGAATGTGTGGGTGTATTTAAGGAGGTGTGTTTCTAGCATATATATATATATATATATATATATGTTGCATAAGTATATGTATGTACGTATGTATACAAAGGCACAATCGATTTGCATTTAATCGCTAATTAATAAGTTTGCAATTACATATGCAATGGCTGCTGCTGGCTGAAAAATTTCGTTCATTTACTGCATTTTGTGCAATCGCATGTTGGCTGCTGTTGCGAGAATTCAGAAGTGTGCGTTCGACATGCTTTTGGGGCACGCACTTGTGGTTACCTCACATAAAATAATTGCAATTTCACACGGATCTCCTCCAGAGTAATTAAAGTTTTTGTAACTTTGGACAATTTCTACATAAGTATTAGCGAGTTCGTGTTAATTTAAATTGCGCAAGTGAGCGTCATTTAGTGCAGAAGTATTGGTGTTGAATAGCAACTTAGCATATGTGAAAATGGATTATACATTGCTAACGAATTATATTGAACAATTTTATTATTAAGTATTAGCATTGAATAGAACCTGCTTCTTCTTACTTCGGAGATTCGTTTCTTGGATATAGACGGATATAATCAAATTGAAGTATTTTTTTTTTTTTAATTAAGAAATATGCAATGTGTTCAAAGAACGCAACCACAAAAGCAGGCTTAGCGGAAAAAACAATATTGAAGTAAAATGTAACCTATATGCCAAACATTATGCCTAGCATATTTATTAAGTTTTTTGTGTAATGTTTACTGGTAAAATCGCACTGCTTTTTTACGCATTCAACAATTTAAAATTAGCAACATTTTTGCAAACTTTTTTATTAGTATTTTATTTATTAAATAAATTTATAAATGAAATTTGAAGCAAAAACTCCAGTTTGGCCAGATAATCAGCTTGATTTGCGCTGATTTATATTTTCCTCTTTTCTTTACTTTTTAAATTTTGTTCTGGTTTTGTTTGAATATAGATAATTTTATTCATCGTGAGTTTAACTGCAACGTTTCATTTTTATTCTTACTAATTAATTTCAAACGTAATTAATGTAGGTGCATTTGTTGTTTTGATATAAATGTGCATAATGATTGATTGGTGATTATTAACCATAACATCGTAATTATATTTGAAAAATTTATAATATTTAACTGTTATTTGTAAATAAATTATGCCTACAATTAATTTATGTTCTTTTACAGACTAAATATGGCTTCTTTCTTGTTTCATACGATCGATTTTTTCTTGTTGTTGTCCATAGTTTTTATTTATAAAAAAATTTGATTTCCCGTTAAACTAGTTAGTAATATATAATTGCTTTTAAAAGCTTTTCATAGAAAGTTTCTGCTTAAAAACTCTTTTTTATAAAGTGTGTTATAACTTGATTGGCTAGAATGACTATAATATGCATAACACTTTCCTTATTTCCTTTCCTTATTTTTCTTTTTCTATTTATTTTTGTTGCATTTGCAGCTGGTGGTTATTATTAAATATTTTAAATAATATTTATTATACTTAAACAATGCTTTGCCACAAAAGCTTTACTTAAAAATTATTATTATTTTTTTTTTTGTTTTGGAAAATAATATGGTAAAAAATTGTTAATTTCATTTTGTTTAGAAACAAAATTTCCGCTTAACTTTGAGATTCGCATAAGACTTGATTTGAGAAATATTGTACATTATTTTTGTTCGCAGCTTAGATTTGATAGAAAATTATGGCTTACAATGATTCGCATTTACCTTTCACCGCTTTAAGAGTGGCACTTTTTAAGTTTCTTCTATTCAATATACATTTGTATGCGGACGCTTTTGCGCAGTTAATTTGAACTTTGAACGATCTACATATTACTATAAGGCGTTAAAAATTAAAAATGTCTAAATTTGATTAATTGATGTATGTTCTAAATACTGTTATACTGTTATGCAGAACAATTTCTAAACTTCCACTCGATCGCAGTTTTAAATCAATCCAGCGTCTGGTAAAAATCGAGTGAAAGTAGGGTATTTTTTAATGAAAACCCGTGGTGAGACACTGGAAAATGGAAGAAAAAAGGAATAAAGTAAAATAAGTTAGTTTAACAAAATTGCATATTTATACATACATTTAACAATTATTTGTTGCATCATAAATTCAGTTATGCTGCCTCGTGTTCGCGCTCCCATTTACGTCCCTCAAAGGTATTTTTCGCTGGTGGTGTGGTGAAAGCAAGCAGACACATGTATTAGGTGGCTTAATTGACTGCTTGTTCGGCTGACTGATTGTTTGCTACTCGACCCATCGGATGACACACACACGTGTACTCATTAACACAATTCATCCCACCGGCATAAATGTCGAGGATGCCGATGTGGTGGATACGGACGACGAAGCATTCGAATGCTTTCGCCCAATACTGGCGTGCATTATGCCGTTATGTGGCAGGCGGATGTAATCGTAGGTAGGGATATATAATGGCGTTGGTGTATATACACAGTTGTTAGCTAAACGAAGTTGAGGTATACACTATTCACTATAGTAGCCATCGATGCATACAGCATTGGTAAATATATATGTTTGTATATAAGGAGGTATTGTTTGTAATTATGCATATACACGTGACATGTATACAAAGTCACAAAGGTAGTAAGTAGGAAGGTGATAGTGCGGTATGTGGTGGGGTGATGACGCTGATGTTGTTAGCAATACTCGCGTAGTAGGTTATTATGTCAGAGCGTTTCTTATAGGATTAGTTGTTGTAGCTGTTATTTGATATTTTATTGTTGTAGTTGTTGTTTTCTTTTTTCTACTAGATGCTGTGAAGCCACTTGGTTGTGCGTAATAAAAGTGGCATCCTCAGTTTCTGTTAGTTCGTTGCGCATTTCCCTGCTCCAACTAAGTTGTCGCTGCACGAACGAACGGTGGGCTTGTGAAGTCGCCGTTGCTGCTTGGCCATCATGTTCACACACGTCGGTGACGTATACTCTATTATGGCTATTATTACTTTATTATTTGCTTAAATTTTTTTGATTTTTTATTTCTTTTGGTATTATTGATTTATATGGCATGATTGTATCATTCAATTTATTATTACATTGTTATATTATTAACTCTATTATTATATTATTAATTTTATTATATTGTTATAGAATTTTTCTTTTTTCTTTCATATGGCTTGCATTCAATAGCAAAATTTTTGTATGCCCTTAGACATCTGTCGAGTGAGAAAGACAACTCTTTTTACTTCTATAATTGTTATTTATTTTAGGTATTAATAGTTGGTAGTAGTTGTGAAGGTGTGTGTGGTAGCAACGAGTTAATCAATCAATCGCGTCTAAATGGGTTATTTTCGTCTACCATGGCACCGGATGGGTTAGCATGTAAATAAAAAAAAACAAAAGTAGAAGAGAAAACAAGAAGATTTTTAGTGGCTATTGTTAGTAAATATTATTTATAAATTACATAATTCAATTTGAAAGTGATGTTAATACACATTTACAAGTATGTTGTGTTAAAATTGCAATGATTTGGAAAGTCGATGTGTGAGTGATTTGCAATTTGGAAAGTACTCGTAAATGCTTTCAAGTGCGTGCGACAATTATAAAAGTTGGATGAAATTGAGCTCCAAAACGAGAAATATAATAAAAAAAAAAAACGTATAAGAGGTAGGATTATGTTCAATATTGAAGACTCTAGAACTCAAGAAAAGTTGTTGAAATCTTTTTCACACATTAATAAAATTCAAAATTTCAATCTATTCAATCTATCGGAAAATAAGACAAATTTTCCAAAATATTCAGCTGTCCAAATCGTACTCGGGTTATTGCCCTTAAACGTCGCTGATTGCATGTATATATTTATTTATTATGTAAATATGTGAATTTATGCAAAATAAAATACTCAGATAGGTGTGATAATGAAACTGTATTTACTATTCACGCTAGCCAATTTAATGGCAAAGAAAGCCTTTACAATTGACGGCAAATTGGTAGGCAATGAAAACTGGCAAATAATGTGTTGTTATTGTTGTTGTTGTTGTTGTTTAATAATGCTACATTGCTTTATTTCACTTATAAGTATTGACTTCTGTCAGTAATTTCGATCGCTTTTGCCTGTGATAGATTACTGATAGACATTTCTTATTGAGGTGCTAAGGAAGAACCTTTCAGTAATTCACTCACAGTGGAGCTTCATAAGCAAAATGCGCCGTTTTTTCTAACCTAAAAATTTTCATTTATTTTATTTATTTTATGGTAAATCTTTTTGATTAAAGCTCGCATCTGCTTCGTGAATGCGGAAGGAAAATTTCAATCATATTTTTTCGTGATTGTTTTAATGTTGAAACGCACTTAAATGCACTTACAAATGCTTTTTGTTGCAATATTAATGTGTACAAATGTGTGTTGGTATGAGTGTGTGTGTGTGTGTGTTCGCTAATGTGTCGGCGTTGATGAACTTTAATTATTTAATGCTTAACTGCGGCATATCAATTAATTCCACAAAGTCGTGTAATTCATCAACCACCTAACCGTTAATTTTTTTCGTATTTTTTAATATATATGTTTAGTGAAAACAGTTAATCACACTTCACTGCTTGCTACTTCGATGACATGTCAATTAAACATTAAGTAATTACAATTCACACACCTGTTTTATTATTATTTTTCGCTTTTGGTTTATGTGCTTAACATGAGTTACAATATAAGCATGTATATATATATATATATATATATATATATATATATATATGTGTGTGTGTGTGTGCGTGTATGTGTGCATAGATACAAGATGAAAATTGGTATTAATAAAAACTAACATTCATATTTCTTCGATTAGTGTTTTCGCTTCAAATAACATATAGGTACTTTGGTGGATTATTTTCCAAATTATTTCATTACTTCTGTGGCTTTTTTGGTGCACAGCTTGCTTTGCTTGCAGGGTAAAAGTTATTTATACGTATTAAAAGTAAATAGTTTTATTGATTTTTGGTTTGATTAATTTACTATAGATATTTTACTCGATGCGTAGTAAGTCCAAAGAGAATTAATAGTAATTTACAAAACATGAAAGTTCAAATTGTTTTAGTTAACTTGGCCTTTGGTTAGTCTCTTTTTTGTTTTTGGTTTTGTTTAGCAATAATATTTATAGTATACTTTATACATATATATGTATATATTTATATATTTAAGAAGTTATGAGAGTTTCGTTTTAAATTCATATATTAAGTACTAATGACCGCACACAGTCCCCTTTCTAGCGACAACTGCGTATGAGTAACATTTTCATAGTCGAATGGCGCACATTCGTTGATGTTGGTTAGCGCGGATTTGAGCTGATTGAGTTAATTATTTGTTTCCAATTATAACAATAGGTGTTGCTTGACATGTAACCGTAGAAGGTGCAAGACATACATACACACAAGTGCGACATTTCGCAATAAATCAGTTTCAATAATGCAATTAATTTACAAACGAAAATAAAAATTTGCTTGTGATAGATAATTAAATAAGTTGATTGATGTACGAATTTTACATACATCGAATAATATTCTTATTTTAATTGTTCATTCCCGAATTTGAACTTTTAATTAAATAAATGTATTAATAAATAAAAAAAAGTGCTAACAAAGCTTACTCTTTTCCTAATTTTATTGTATTCTAAATGCATGTACTACTTTTGGAAAGTAAAAAAATATATATAAGGTATAAAATTCTTTACAGAAATTTAATTTTCTAGTCATTTAGATTCACTAAAGTAAAAACTTCATTAAGAATATAAACACAAAAAATTAATGACTAAAAAATTTAAAAGAAAGTAAATCAATAAAAACAAAAATTAAGGAAATTAAAACGTATATACCAAAAATTAAAATTAATATGTTATAATTAAATTGGGTTAACATAAAACTTTATGGAAAAACTTTTCTGCTTTTTAGCAACTGTTTTACAAGTTCAAAAAAGGGAAATAGTAAAAAATTTTGTATAAATAAATAAATAGTTCCTTTCATGTTTCACAAATTTTATACTCGTTAATATATATAATTCAGAGTATAAATTTCATACAAAATCATATTTAAAATTCTTACACTATCTTACATGCATGTAAATATGTATTTTCCGTACGCATGTGTGTATGTATGTCAACAGCAATCGATGTGTGGTATGATAAAGAGGTTAGCGTTAATTTCAGTTTCAATTCTCCTTGTTTTGGTGCCGTTAAGTGCAAATGTATGTATGTATGTAAGAATGTTTAGATGTATGAGGATAAATTTGACGTTAAATGTGTGCGTTGAAGTGTATATTCCTTCTTCGATGACTCATCTCAAGCATTTCTAATCAAATAACTATTTCAGATAAGCAAAGAGGCAATAAATTATGCATAAATGGAGAGTATTCTTTGTATGTAGTACGAGGGTTGCAGATTAAACAGGGACTCATAGTCAAGCTTACAAATTAACAAAGTACATAAGTAGTTTAGATTAATTCTAAAGCGAAATAATATCGCATATATTAGTCATTGTTAAAGTATTGAGATATTTAATACAAATATTATTTTCGATTTATATATATGTATGTATAAATACCGCAACCACATAAATTTGGCAGTGAAGTTAATAATTCGTTAAATTATTCATATCATATAGATACACGTGTTTGTATATATGTATATACGATTAATGCATTATTTGTACATGTACATAGATATACATACGTGCTTAGCGCTAAGTGTTAACGACATGAAATCAATTGAATAACTAAGAACTCATATTTGCTTTTATACGAGTCCAACGAGTGGTTAATATGTGAGCAGAGAGCGAGGGGTGGAAGTGGACGCAACAATTGCTTTTCTTTACCACACAGCAGGCAGCTTGTGACCATATGTGTGTGTGCAGGTGGAGCAGGTGTAGCCAAATCACTCAATTGCGATGAGAAGTCCAACGTTGTACGAGAAGTCCTAAAATCGTTTGCGTCCCGAAGACATCATTTCCGTAAGCAACTTTAAAGAGACTCACATAACTTCGTGGGAGGCAGAAAGTTGCAGAACTTTCGAACTTTTCGACAGTTTCATTATGAGAGTGTGAGAGTCGGTTAGAGGTGCACTGAGGGTGGCCAACGGTTTAGTAAGTAGATGTTCTAATTTTGATGGTATGCCTCTCGAGTAGATTGCGAAAGTGGTTACACTGTTAATATGAGTAGATTACAGACTAGTTTAGTACATAGACTACATACTAGATATATTCATTGTTGATTATTATAGTATATATGACAATTAGTTGTTAATTAGTAATGTATGATCGTTGAAATTCTAAGATTTATATTTTTTCTTGTTATTGTACAATTAAAATTATTTTCGGTATTGGTGGTTTTTAGTAAAAGTTTTTAATGCAAATATTTGATTAATATTGGGATGTTTTAGAAATTCTTTCTTAGGTTTCTGAGTGAAAAAACTTTTCTTTTTGTTTTGCTATTCAACTAAATTATTAATTTTTATTTGTTTGTTTTATGCATTTGAAAATTGTGTACAAAATTTGGCATAAAAATATTTATAATTTATTAAGGTATATACTTAATTCACATTTAAAATGAGTTGCAGCTGTTCCTTTGTTACAAAATGTAAAACATGTTGAAAAAATATACAATTTAAAATATAAAGAATAAACTAATAAAATAATAAAATAACTGTAGATTTGATAACAAAATTTAAACGCTCGTGGCAAAAATTTAACATAATTAAGGATTTTTTTGTTTTTACTTTTTAAATACGGTTGCTTTTTTGCTTCAAAATGCTGGCAACTCTATTGCAGGCAATTTGAATTGAAATATATTTCATATGACTATAAATACAAAATCGCTTAAAACTAAGAAAATTTGCTCGTACAACATACTAGAATGCACTAAAAAACGTGTATAAAATATATATATATGTATGTATATATAATGAAAACAAAGTTTAGGTACAAACTAAAAAATGAGACACACGTCTGCGCCTAATAATGGGCCTCTTGCAATACAAAACATATCCATGTGGTATATGCGTATGTTTGTATCCCACACTTGGTGGCCCTATGTAATTTCCATTTATAATGCTTTTTAATATATATTTTGTATTATTCCCCCTAAATGTAACTCTTACCTTACGTTTAAATCTACATATGCATGGCGAAAATCTATCGACACGTCACAAAGGCACAAGTCAACATACAAACAATTTAATCATTTTTACGCATTTTGGTTTCTTCGGTCCTTATTATTTTCATATAAAATACTAGACTCTTCGAAAAGTTTCATATACGTACAACAAAAACACAACTTTGAAGAAATATGTGCAGCAACAACCTTTTTACTCGAACAAAAAAAATTGTTGTTGCATATAAAAAACGAGGAACGGACACTAGAAGAGGCAATGCGAGAGCTGTTAAGGCCGTTTTTATGCTTCTTCTTGAGATTTTAATGAAATTTGAACGAGTTGTACATATCTCGGGCGCAATTCATGTAAATGCAATAAATATAGTAAATTAATTTTTCAACAAATGTAATTCAAACACAAAATATAGCTGTAGTTAATTTAAATATATCTATTTCTATGACTCCATTAAAAACTGCGTTAATTAAATAAATTCAATTTGATTTTATCGGCAACGAATTAATGAATTTGGTTGAAACAAATACTCATTTCGTTAATTACATTTCTTTCACTTTGGTGGCACATGTTCGCTTTCGTATTACCTCCTCATCGTTGCAATAAAAAAAAACGAGAATTTTGTAGGTGTATTATTTGGCGAAAAAATAAGAAAGGGGAGAAATCGTGGAACACAAACTAACCTGTTGAGCGGTAAAACTGGGCAAATCATTCATTTAATGCATTTCACACAGCTTTGCGCTTATTGCGGAAGTCAGAAGCGTATCTTTGATATTATTATTATTTTTTTTTTTTTTTGGAGTGAGTGTTCGTGTTTTTTCTATTCTCAATTACTTAAGATTTCGTAGGCTATACGCAGTCGATCTGGTCACAGCTTCGCGCAGGCATTAAGAAAATTTTAATACTTTTTTAACTTTCAAATTTTATTATTTCATTTCCAACGAAATGTTTGAAAAAATGCAAATATTCTCGAATATTTATTTTACATGTAAAAGTAAAAAAGTAAATTTCGCTTTTGAAACTATTAAATTAACTATTAAAATTTATTTGCAACTTTTTACTTAGGAAAAAACAAGTTTTATTTATAAAAACGAGATTACTTTAATATTTTATATTAAAAAATAATAATAAAAGATAAACGAAAGATATTAATGGAGCGGCTGGCATGCATAAGTTTGAGTATACATAAACTGTTATGTACGTAGTGTTGTTGTATTTATGCATCATGCACCCCCAATATATAATAAACTTTAACTTTAACATTAACTTTTGTTGCAATTCCACTCCTTTCGATTTTAGCTTTTTTAATTTAAGTTTACTTTTTTCGCTAATGCTTAAGTTCTTAACCGTTATTTACTGTATCTCAATGAAGCCTGGCTTGGCTGTGACACCGACAGCAGTCGCAGCCCTCTGATATGGATGATCTCTGTTAGCCAAACGTCTCTGCTGTTTAAGAGCGCCTACTAAAATATATTCGATATACACATAATAAGATTAATAAGAAAGGGCATTATTGTTTATATAAATTTATAGTAATTTTTTTCATAACGTAATTATTATACATATGTAAATCAATACATATATGCATGTACATGTACGTACATATATTTTATATTTAGATGGAAAATAAAGTCTGGTAAACGTCAAAAAATGTACAATCATTTGTGCATTACATACATAAATATTCAATAACAAGATAAATTCTATAGATAAAAAATTCGCTTTGCAGACAAGGAGACAATGTAAACACTACAATTTTTCATACAAAAACTACATATTGCAATGAGTGATAGCGAAAGGCTGCAATTTTTATTTGTAAAAAAAATATATTTGCATATTTACTGGGATCTTTATGCTTTCTATGTTGGTTCTAAGGCTTTCAAGTTTTTTTTTTTTTTAGAAGAATACACTTGGTTGGCTCCCATGTCTAGGAACTGAATCTCACTTTTGCTTGTTGCGACTTCTATGAAGCGCTTAAATTTTTTAATAATTTACAAAAAATATTCATCAAAAGGCTTCATCTTTGGGAAACCATTTTGTAATATGTGTTGCATGTATATTTGTATATACCATGTATACTTTAATATTCTTTGGAATGAATCGTATATGCACTGTTTGTTTGTTGTGTGTGTTCAAGTGACAATTGATTTTTCCTAAAATAAAATATTCTTTTTTACCGTTAGGCGTTCAAATGTAACCAATAAGTGATTTCTAATTGGCCACGCTTAAAAGCTACGAATGAATGCTTAACTTATATACCTTAGCAATAAATGTACTACCTAGATAACTGATCATAGACATATACTGCGCATAAAAAGAAAAAAAAAATATAAAAAAAAAAAAATATAAAAAAATATAAAAAAATAAAAAAATAATAATAAAAAAATAAAAAAATAAAAAAATAAATACAAATTAAAAAATTAAATAAAAATTTAAAAAATTTTAAAAATTTAAAAAAAATTAAAAAAAAAATAAAAACAAAATCAAAAACTTTAAAGAAAGCTTAAAATGCGTTTACAATACTCTAAAATAATATACATACATTTAATGAGCGCCACAAACTGACAGCTCGAGTACTCGAAATTGCTACGAATTGCTACGAAAACTTTTGGCTCTCAACCATAATAATACTATTGTGAATTTTAACTTGTTGCAACCAATAACACTTGTTAAACGTATTTCAACCTATATGCCGTTGTTTATATTGTTTTGTGTGGTAATTAACTTTGACTAGGCAACTTAATTATTTGGACGGATATCGGTGAGCTGTAAACGATTTATACAGTTTATTTCTGTTGAATAAAACTATTTTATGGCTTTTGTAGGGCATAATAAATAAAATGGTGTATATATATAAAAGTGTGTACTTATTTATACACAAATATGTTTAATCTAGTTACTTAAATATAAACTCTAAAAGGTAATAATTTCGCAGTTGTTCTTTCAAAACGACAAATAAAACTATGATTAATAAAAAGCTACACACATTTATGAAAGCTCATCAAAAAAGTAAAGTGAAAGCATGTCGAATCTCTTTAAAAAAAAAAGCTCTTCTTTTACAAAAGCTCTTAACATTTTTAATATCAATAATTTTAGCACCATTATGATTCGACGCCATATTGTAAGCTCAACGCTCAATTACAATTAATAAATGTGAAAGCTCTTATGAGTATAGTAATATATTTATATTACTCTGTAATATAGTAAATACTAGCATTTAAAATTCCATTATTTTGAGATAAACATGTCTTATCTCTCTGCCTTTTCTTTAGTTCTTTAAAAGATTTAACACAATGGCACTATGTGGAAAAATGTGACGGGGAGAAAGTATAATCGCGAAAGTAACGTAGAGCTACAAGAAAGAAACAAATACATAAATTCGGTCAAGAATCGGTTAGAATTAAAATAGCTGCATTAGAATATATTATTTATATATTTGATAATAGAAATTAGTGTAATAGATAATTAATAGATAATAGAAAGAAATTTCCTTTAAGTAAATGGATAAGTAAATAATTTACAAATAGGGAAGACAAAGAGCTTTCCTTTCTCAACTGAATTTTAAACAAATGACAACCCTGACATTATCAAGTGGTATACAATAAATTTGTTAAATAAAATAATAAACAAGTCTATAAAGTATCAAATATAAAAGAGAAAATAAATATAAGGAAAGCACATAAAATATTAAATATAAATTTAATAAAATGTTCATAAGAGCAGCTGAATGATAATAAAAGTTCCGTTAGTTTATAATATATATTTGTTATACATATATATATATAATAAAATATGATAAGAGTTAAACACCTAGGAGAGAAATTCCAAAAGTGAAGCCTTACTCAAAACGCTTATATAAGATATATAGCGAAAGTTAAACAAATAAGAGCTTAACATATTTTTTCTCGTAACTAGAATATACTCATTATATATTTTCTTGTTATTAAGAAGATGTTTCACAGAATCTCAAAGCACTAGAAAATAATTTCAAAACAACTAAGTTGTTGTAACATACACTGCTAACAAAATCCATACTCTAGACTAGTTTTAAACATAACTTATGCTATATAATAATATTGATCGCTTGAGGCTAATTAAAAATCACTTATTACCATTTGGTGTGATGAAATTCGAAAATTTCTGTTGTAAGCTTTTTCCAGCCGAATTGCATATACGATACCAAAAACTAATTTCTAACGGTTATATTGCTGTTATATGACTGTTTTTGTAATTTATTTTTCTTCTACTATGAGTATTTGCGTTATTTGCTTTATTCAATGTGCGCGTGCGCCTAAAACTTTGCTATTTTATATTAAACTCGCTTATTACTTTGCATAGAGTGTAAATTAATTAAAGTTATATATATGTTTATATATTTTATATATATATTTATATATATATATATATTTTATTATATATGTTATATATATATATATAATTTATATAATTTATACATATATTATATATATATATATAATTTATACATATATATATTTTACATATATATGTGTGTGTGTATTATATGTATGTACTTATACATATTAATTTCGAGTTGAATGTGTTTCCTCTTGCTTAACAAATAACAACATAGCACAGTTTCAATTGTAAATATGTGTTCAAAATCTACTGTCTGCTTGTTTCGTTCTGTTATATTATCATTTTTCATTTATATTCTATATTTACGTTTGTTGTTTTTCTCTTTGTGAAACAACAGACAAATTTACAAATTCACTAAACCTATTTTGATTATTTTAACAAATCTTTACGCTGTTTGCTGGCTTAATTGGTGAAGCAATGATTACAATAAATTACTTTAAAAAGGGCTTGGTTGGTAAAACGTTCAAAAGACGGAGCCGGCATGCAAATATCGACCAACTGCATTTTGCCAACAAAATGTTCGTTCGTTTATTTGTTCAAATGTTGACGAACATCAAAGTAGTTACATAAGTATGTAAGGTCGTTGGTCATATTTTTTATAGAAAAAAAGAAGGAAATATACAAAAATAAATTATTATGGTAATTGATAACAAATGTAAATTCATACACATGATTTAACAAATAAAAAGTATCTTTAGTAAAAATTAGCGAGAATTTGTATACGGATTAGCATTTTTGTTGTTGTTTTAATTATGCGTAGATTTTGCGTATATTGGAAAGCTTCTTATTTGTATATATTTTTGGTTTAGTAGAACAAAAGCAGATGATTTGCATGAATTTTTGTTATTTTCAGCTACTTGTACTTGTTGTTATTGCGTTGGTTAATTTAGTTCAAGTTTATTGTTAAATATTTTCGCTCGTTCCATATGTGTTAGGACGAAAAGTATTTGCAAACAAGAAATGCCAATATAAAACACTGCTTATTGAGAATTCTGTATAGAATTAAATGCAACTCTGCAGGGTTGAGAAAACACTGAAATTGCTGGATATACATGTATAATAACCATAAAAATTGTAGTTAACAGTTATATTTACAATTAGCTAACTGTGAACATTTCTTGAAATATTATAAAATAACGGTAAATATGAGCTAAAAAATAAAACAAACGATAGGGGCCTCTATATTTATAACGCTTCATACCCCTACAAAGTTGCATTTTCACTTTGTTTCTTCTCAATGGCACATATATGAATGAACTGTTGTAACGTTTAATTGTCATAATCAAATATTTATAATAAACATATTTACATAAACTAACTAGTAACTAAAAAAAAACTTTAAATGAAAAAACACAACAAGAAATAAGAAATATTTAACAAACAAAAACAAAACATGCATACTTGTAAATATGTGCAGTTGTATGCAAATATGTGTAACGGTACTTAAAGTATATTATATGCAGGCAAAACAAGGTTTAACAAAAAATTTTGAGGAAATAACAATTTCAAAACGGAATTAAAACTATTTGAGTACACTCAAAGTGTTTGAATATAGATCTTTATATTGAAACAAACAAATTTGTATAATTCATGTTTAGCTAGCTGATAATTTATGTACACTAAACGCACGAACGCGTCCAAATTATGAATCTTCTCTCTAACCTAACTTTTTCTTAAATTTTTTATTAATCACCTCTACTCATATGTAAATGCTTACAAATCAGCCCCTAACTGTTTTCCACCGCTTTAAAGCGTATTTTCATGTAACTGCTTATTGGTGTTGCCATATCCACAGACTTCACCTTCAATTCGAGTGCTTAAGGCCAAAAAAATTACACCTAAATTATAATTGCTTATACTTTACTGTAAGTGTATATTAATGTTTCTTAATTAAGTTAATTAAGTGACTTTTGCAGAGATGTGCTGTATGTTGTTGTTGTTGCTAGTGTGCATATGCTTTTAGATATATGTATGTATGTATGTATGTATATGGTAGTGGTATGTATTTGGTAAATTTACTGATGTGATATTATTTTGCGCGCAATTCCACAAAGAAAGCCTAGAATTTATTTTCACTTTTATTAACCAACAAAGTTGTTTGATTACTTATCGAAACACTATTGCAACTTAACCACGAAAATTTTGAATTAACTCTAAATTATTTGCTGTTGACGTTTATATATAAGTATTATATATGTTTTATTGTTTCTGCTGTTTTTGCTATTTTTGCTGTTTTTTGTTCTACGGCTAATAGACGCTTTTGTGTTTTTGTGTTTTTATTCTCGAAAGAAACAAAAACCACAAAAACCACAAAAACCATAAAAACCATAAAAATCTAAAAATCTGCTTGTAAAATCATAAAAAACTAAATAGTACATAACGATAACAAAAAACAACATAATAAAAATATTTGCAAATTCGATTAATTATCAATGAATGAAGTAATTAATTAATTAATTATTCGAATAGGATAAGTAATAGAGAATAGTTGTGTAAAATGTTTATCTAGCAAACAACCCACCGCTATGATCTGTGTATTCCGTCAGCAAGGGATTGCCGGCAGCGAGTGCAGCATAATTCGCATAATCGCCGTACGGTGCGAAAATCATGCCGTGAGCGGGATTCTCGAAGGCGGTGGGCGCAGCTTGGCCGGACAGTATGCTCGCCGCTGTGGTCGGCACAGTCATGCGTTGAGAGAGTATTAAGGGAGCGCCCAGTGTGGTAGCCTGTGGTGCGCGTATCTGTGGTGCTAGACCTGGCAATGCTGGCGCCAGTAGGCGGCTCTCAGCCGATGCAGCGATCACACGGCGCCATTCCTCCTCACAGGCTATGGAACAAAAGAGAGAGAGAGAGAGAGAAAAGAGTCGGCGTTGAGTGGTGAGAACAAATAAATAGTAAATGATGTCGAGAAATTAGATTAACACATAGCTTAAAGCGGTAAAAATAAGTTACTTATTTTATAAAATATATTGAATTATTAAATTTCGAATACTTTATGCAACATAATTTCTATAGTTTCCATAAGACTTCTTCATATTAAAAAAATTTCAAAATCAGATTTTTTAATATAAAATACTTATTGTTACCTACTTATAATAATAGCAAATAATAGTAAATAATAATAATAATAATAATAATAACTAAAGCTTAATTAATTCGTATTAATATTTGTAGTGTTTTAGGTAAGTGGGTGACAGCAATGGTAATCATTTATTTAACGGTTATGCTTTTACAGTGGTTGTTGTTATACAAAATTTATGTTCTTTTTAACAAACAAAATCATTTAAAAAATAAAAATTTCGATTAATAAATGGGAGAGAGTCAGTGTAACATACCTGGAATGGCATTTTTCGCCGAAGTATCCCTATAAGTGCCATTAATTATAGCTAATTCCATGAGTTGACGTTTTTTAAGTTCATCTTCGCCTTCAGCTTGCTGTTAGTACAAACATTAATGTAGTCGTGAATTTTTTAATACACAAGAGAAATTTATTAGATATTTTCAGTAGTAAAAAAATTATAATTTCGAAATGTTCGGTTTATTTGAAATATTCTAAGGGGGCTTGTTATGCATTTTGTAAATATGTTTGTATGTATGTAAACATGATTTTTTAAACAAAAATAATTATTTTGATTAATCAGATTATGGAAAATAAGAGCACGCGCACGCAAAGGCGTGAATTACAAAAATTAACTGCTACACACATGTACATATGTATATGCATTGTTGTTGTATCAGATAGATTTTGCAATTCCTTCGCCTGTATTATTAAGACATTATTTCGGTTATTTTTTTTAATACTTATTATTATTATTTAATTTGTAGCCGCGCGTGTGTGTGTAAGGGTATATGGTAGGGTGGAATGTCTGCAGTAAATTACAGCGACATTTCACTATCGTCGCTTACAAATACACACGAGCGCTTCAGCTATTAAAGTCGCGTGTATTTCGCCTACGTCACATGCTTGGCTAATACTTACTGGTACTAAAAGCTTTTGCACTTCGGCAACGGCCTGAGCTAATTTGACTTTGGCACGATTCTCTGTGTCCTCCACCGTGATCAAAACGTGCAGATCATCCGACAAGTGCTCCCAGTTAGGTTTGCCGCGATTTGCGTCCTCCTGCAATAAATAGCAAATTGTTAGAAATAAATTTTGGATTATATAGACATTAATTTAGCATTTACACTTTTAAATCCTAATTGCATATTTTGTTTTTATTGGTATTTCATATCTTTCATCTTTCATCTTTGATCATACTGCTATACCGGTTGGAAATTTTTGTTATTTGCCCTTAGGAGAAGGTAAAGGCACAATAAAATCCAGACCAATGAGGCCGCAGTCGAACTATTTTAACCCGATTTTTTTTATTTCATGTCGGTCATATATGTGGTAAGACCTTTCTGTGGGTTTTCAAGTACGAAATTTTTGCATTAGCGTTTACCTCTACAAAAAACGTTAAATAGGGTGTAGTTTCTATGTTTCTAAGTTTTCCTATGTTTCCTGCACAGAGTCTCTTGCTTTGAGTCAAAATATGAAGTTTTCTATGGTAAATGGACGTTTTCGAACTATGATTACGCGCACTGCCCTGCATTTTTTAAGCCTGTTTAACATTTTATATATTTCTGAAGCTTTATATATGGTTTTCCATTGATTGAGGGCTTGTGCTACTCAATGTATTCGGTCGAAATCATTGAATCCTTTTTGATTGAAAAATTTGTCGATACGATCCAAAAATATTAAGTTGAAATCATTGAAATCGTATTGAAAATAAAATTTTCAGCCAATTTGAACTCACATACCGACTCAAAAATATACATTCCATGGCTCACAGATGGCGCTAACTTCAAAATCAATGAAACCGCAAAATCATATTCTCGATTAATTTCTCGTAGAAATCTATCCGTTGGTGAGTAAGTTGCGGAAATTCAAAAAAAAAGCGCATTTGTAAGTAGTTATGTAAACAATTGCTGAGGACGCACTTAATTATGTTTTAAATGCATATTTTAAAGACATGAGACAAAAATCAGTCCGAAGTGCTTGTGAATGTTATAAAGTTACACCTGGACTTAGCTAAAGAATTTTCGCAGGGGACAAAGGGCGTCAATCGAAATAAATAATAATAATCGGAAGTCCATTCCAATACAATGTTGATAATTCCGTGTGGCTAAGAAACTAGACATGCAGCAAGTTTTATTTTCGGAGAAAGATAACCTTGTATTTTTTCAATTTTGTCAACACAACAACACACAACAGTTACCACTTCGTGGTAAAGCAGGTTATCGACAATATCAATGATCGGATATCAATAATCGAAAATCCTTTCCGTATCGATATCGATTTCGAGGCGGAATGAATGATTAGAACCAATATAATTATATTATTTCGGTGATCGAGACCAAAGAATGGGGAACCCACCAGAAAGGATTTTCATAAATTAACTTTTATTTTAACTTCAATTGTATATTAAACACACTTACCAGCGCACACTTCACCTTTCATAGCTAATGTGAGAACTAATAGTCATTTGGTGGCCTAAACGACAACCTGTTCGATTTGATTACAACCTGCTTGGTAAGCAACCACCTATTTCATTTTTAGCACTTAAGCATGCACTTTAGACCATAAATGTGGCATTTACAATGTTGTACATAACCACATGTCTACCCACACACATCAATGTATACGTATGCTTAAGGTGAAGGTGAAGGTGTGTGTGTGTGTGTATGCACACATTAAAGTAGATTAAGTGCGCCACTTTCTGTTCATCGCAAAGCAGCAGTGAAAGTTATTGGCAACTGTTTTAAGAAAAGTGTCAACTATGCAAACAAAAGCGACAACTAGTTATATACAGGGTGTGGCAAGCTGGTGGAATTGGCTTAGGTTAGAATGTTGTGAATGAAAGGTCTTAAAAATCCTTCGAAAAAATATTTATTAAACTAGCGAACAGTTGAGTATTTTAAATAGAATTTCGAAAATATCAAAAAATACACAGCTTAAGTACACGTAAATTTCGATTATTATTTTCTAAAAATGCTAAAAAGTTTTCAAATGACCGAGTTACTAGAATAGCGCTCAGCTCATCTGGAAAGGAGGAATATCAAAAGTGTATTGGAAATTGAAATTGCGTTAGCGAAAGGATATGAAACTTAGATTAACAAACGAGCATCACCTATAATAAGAGTTTAGAACACACAAAGCTGTGATAGAAAATTAAAGAAAGAAATATTTAAAAATAAGAATAAAAAATAATAAATAAAAATAAATATAAAATAAATAAAAAATAATAATAAAAAAATAATCAAAAAAATTATTAAAAAAAATAATAAAAAATAATAATAAAAATAATAATAAAAACAATAATAAAAATAATAGTAAAAATAATAATAAAAAAAAAATAATAATAATAAAATAATAAAAAAATAATAATAAATAATAAAATAATAATAAAACAATCATAAAAAAATAATAAAAAATAATTTAAAAAAAATAATAAAAAAAAACAACAAAAAATAATAAAAAATAATAATAAAAATAAAAATAAAATAGACTTAGACTTATACTTAATAGTATACTTATGCTGATTGTGTTCAACCAGATGCGTGCTAGATGGAATTTATAAGCGAAGCAAATTGGCTAACAAATTCGCCATAAAGAAAAAACATATCGCAAATGCACCCTCATCATCGACTCAAAATAGTCACAAATCGACGGAATACCGGATAATGCGATTAAGGCAATAATTTATGTGCATTTGTGTATTTATTTGCAGTAATAAGCTGATAATTGCCAGAGTAATCAGTGATCAAAGCGGATAATTTCTGAAACAATGAACAAAATGACGTTTGCGGGTCTCGCAATTAAGCTTCTTATACTGGGTGAATTCAAAATATTAAAAAAAAAAATTCATATTTATAAAGCTTGTAAAATTTTAGCTAAAAACATTTTTAAAAATGATTTCACTCTTAACTAACCACTAATGAGCAAGTTTAGCTACAAAAAAAAAAAAAACATATGAACTAAAAATACCAACAAAATTAGTAATGACAACATATGTAATTGATTCAATAAAATAAAACGGAATAATGTTGATAAAACGACAGCACATTTCCGTTGCCAATTTGAGATTTTTAAAACCCAAAAACCCAAAATGAAACGTACGAGATTTCTTATTTTGTTTTTATTATTCGTTTTTAATAACTCGAAACACATAAGTGGGTGGCTGGTTTAGTCAGCTTAGAGATGAATCAACGAGCACAGTCGTTGCAATATATGAAATAAAAAAAGGAGAATTACAAAAAAATAAACAGCGAAACTCTTAGTGAGATTAGTAGAAGAAAACAGCCCCAAAAAGTAAAAACGACAGTAAAAATATAGGAAATATAAACAATAAAATTATTTATTTTTTTAAACAACCCCTTTTATGGGATATAGCACCCACACATACACACACTTATTTATAGATCCACATGCGGCCTCACACTTTAGTAGCCTTTTGAAAAGCTCCACTGTGTCCAAGCGTTCAAAGTGCATGAGTCAACGATGGTGGCACGCAGAGTCGAATACACGACACTTCATATACTTGAAATAGATGTGTAAGACTTTGAGATAGCACATCGTATCGCGCTTTTCGGCTGCCAAACGTATTGCAAATAATTGCTGCCTAAAAACCAAGCAAATAAGATTGCTTAAAATTTTTCTGAAAAAGTTGCCAAGTGTTTATCCAAATCGAGTGACCCAACTTTGTCGCTCGTTCCCTCACCACACCCTTTCCCTTCGCCTTTCAACCGCCCCCACAGTTGAGACATACACACACGAGCGCACACACATTTCGCCTGACGATCGCTGCCAAAAGAACGATCACCGCCCATTAAATGGCACTGTCAACGCGAGACCACAATTTCGAGCCAAAGGTGCTCAAATAAACAAACACATACATACATACATATATACAAATATAAATGTGTAGTCAGCGCAATTTAATGACGCCGCGCTCGGCGGTGAGTGTGTAGCGAAACCTCAGCGATGAACCGGTAGTGGCTCATCGCCGCAACTTTGTTGTGCGTAGCTAATAAAAAGTCATCATTAAAAGTATTATTGTTAAATATTTTATTTATGTTTCGTAAATATTCTCATTAGATTCATTTTCTGGTAAAGAATGTTTGCCATTTTATGGCAACAACGCCCGCGACACACCGCCAAGTTGCAGCCGAAGCAAGCGCTATCGCCACTATTGTGTGGTTGTTGTTGCAGTAAGGTATGTTATTGTTGTTTAGCTGGCGCAAATCAGCACGTTGCCAACTGACTGGCACACAAAAGTGCAAAAATGCACAATCCACACTTTTCGGGCGCGTTAAATGTTGCCATCGATAGACAAATAGGCCACAGTAAATTGAGTTAGCAATGCAATCCCAACAACAACAAAAAACTTATTTGGGAAATTTTTCTTGATAAACTTTGCGCAACAATATTTGCTCTCCTCCCAGTATTTCTCGCACACACATACACACACACACACGTACCAGTTGTAGTTGTAGTAGGTACTTGCTGTCTTTGCTGTCAGTGGCATTTCATTCGCTGCCAACTTGACAGTTCTAATTTGACAGTTGAGCTCAACTGTTTCCAACTTTGTACGCTGCACTGTCAGTAGCAGCGCTAGTGGCCGGCCGGTCGGCGCTGCCATGAAAGTAATGTTGAGAATTCTGTATATTATATATGTATGTATGTATATGCCTACAGTGCGTACAAATAGTATGCGGAAGTTAGAGATTAAACTGAAAATGTTTTCGCAAGCAATGGAGCTAAAACATTTAAGATGAGACATGTACAAGTAAAAACGTATTATGTCTGATCCCGTCTTCTGGAATCAGTTCGAGAAATCGTTACTGGCCAAAATCGGAAACCGTTATAACGAATGTAACATAACGAGTATGGACTATGTTTGAAACAAGATTCTGTTTTTCTTTTTTTAATTGAAAAGGCCCGTAATACTTGATTATTTATATCCTTAAAATTTGTTCCCGCATTGCCCTATTCATCGATCCACTTCATTTTTAAAAGCGATGTCATATTTTTAAATTCCGCATATTTTTTACACAGTGTGTAATCATGCGTTTACATATACTTATCAAAAGAAAACGTAATGTAGAATAATGCTTTTTTCGCCATCTCGACCACTTGCTGCTCATAAAAATTATATTTGTTGTTCGGATTTTGACGCTAATAGCTTGCTGTTTGTGAAAGATAAGTGTCCACTTGCCGACTTTCCATATAATTGATTTTTTTTTATTTATTTATTTCTTCCTACCACGAATTTTAAAAAGTTTCCAGCGGTTTTATCCGAAAATAAGTTAGGTTAGGATGAAGTAGTATTATATATACGTAAGCCTTCTAGAGACATGAACTAGACATAGTAAAACTGCAATATCCGAAATTATACCCATTCAATTGATATAACCTTTGCTTTTGGTTACCTAATTCTGATGTTAGTTCACAAAAAAATTTTAAGAAAGTGATACAAGAAAACAAAACCACTATAGAGTAATTTTATTGGTGTTTTCTTTTATCCACCATCATCTCTCTTAAAAGATATGTATATAAAAATTTTTAAATCTTATTTGTGCAGTTAAATAAACGACAATGATGTCGGTGGCGATAGTCATAACAATGTTGATTATCGATTCTATATAAAAATGCGATTTAAAAAATCTTTGACTCAATTTCGAATTTTACGATACCCGAACACTATACCAGTCTTTTTTAATTAGAGCATATTTTTATTTATAATTTCTTATACATGTATGTATGTATGTATGTGGGAAAATAGTTTTAAATGTTTATATATATGTTAGTGTGCCAGGGTCTGAAATAAGCCCACCCACGTTCATACCCTACTTTTAGCCATCGACAAAATTATTATTTTTTGTTTTTGTTATGTTTTTTTTAATTTTTAATTAAAGATAAATATGTCACCTGTTGTCAACAATCTCTAAATATGTGTCTTTGTTAATACCGCTAAGTAACAATTTAGCAGAAGACAGGAAATGTGTATGGGGAAAACGACAAGGTACCATGACAAAAGCAAACTAATAAATTTCACGCAACAAATACTTGTGTAAGTGTCTAAAAACATCAGTTTTAAACTTGAGTGGCGCAAACTGACTAAATTAACGGGAAAGAAATCGATTTTGTTCACTCATGTGTCACATGATTTTATAATCATTTTCATAATTATTAAAAAATAACATAATGAAAAATAGACAGATTTTAACAACAAAAAAAAAACAATTTAAAAGATTCGTTAACTATATCATAGCCTATTTTTTCATATTTTTTATTTGATGAAATTAAAATTTTTTCGTAATTTGTGATCAAAAACAAAATTCTACTGCCTTCTAGTCTCGTAACATTTTTAATTTCAATTAATAATCTAAAAACGAATATTCTAACTCAACAGTATTTCATGAAATTTCACACGATATATTCATTTTATGTGACTTCTGCCAAAATTCCATACGCTTCAATTGCTAAAAAAGGAATTACAGATTAATTTAAAGTCTAAAATAAAATGCAGAAATTGTGTGTCCTACACGTAGGGGACACGCTTATTGATGTAATACATAGTAATTTTTCGAATGGATGTATATGTACATCTTTCATAGATTGCAAATACTTGAGATTTAGACAATGTCACAACACAGTGAATACTATAGAAGGTCGAAATTCTCACTGCAAACCTGATGATGAAACACCAAGCTTTGTTTCCGATATTTGCTCAAAACATTTTCTTACAAACCAGAAGATATTTCCATATAATTGTACATTCTCTCTCATCGTCCCGATAACTTTTCGGCTATGTATGTCTGAGAACAGAACTTGCACGCTGGTTTGAGCATTTAAATTCATAAAGCCTTTCTTCTAGAGTCCTTTTGCATCACATGTGAGAATTTACACAACAGCAACGAAATTACAGATTTATGTGTTCCTCGAAGAATTTGACATGAAATATATGAGCTAGTCAGAGGAACACTGTATATCTTCAGTTTCATAACTTTTTTCGTTAAATTGATACATATATTTGTTATATTCGTTAAACATGTTATTTTGGGAAGAATAGAAATATTTTGCAATACAAAGAATTTGGACTAGAAACTGACAATGCTCAAAAAAGCGTCCAAATTTTAGAAGTATTAGTACTGGTCAATTTATTTTTCTTACTGTTACAATACTATTGCGAAAGTAACCAAATGATGTTGTAATACATTTCCAAGAGTTTCCTTTATATTAAAAATTTATTCCACTTTCAAATATGGAATTTAAAATGAAAACATGCCTAAGAATTTTATTGTCAGTTTAAATATCTGTGATAGGTATTTCTAACATTTTAAAGAGTTGTGCAATGTTTCCAATCTCTGTTGCTTTATTTTCCAATTCCAGAGGCTGAAACTATATGTTCCGCCTCTCAGTGTTTCCCGTGAACTAGAAGTTAGACGAAAACGCCGAAACAACAAAACAAAAATTAAGAAAACAGGTTTCGGAATATCAACTCATCTATATGTATAATGAAATTAAATTTCTTTTTTTTCTAAAAAAATATTTATGTATCTTTCTAAACTTAATGCTTTCGTTTTTCAAGCGAAAAAAAATATATGAAAATAAATATTTATGTACACGTATGTAACGTTCTCTAATAAATTTGAAAATTTTGGCAGGTGAACTTATAAAGCATCCGTTAATTGCTTTCTCGCTTACCTTCTTTTTATCCCTCATCGAGCCTTTGCCTCGAACCATTATTTTGCAACCAGTCTCTTGTTCCAATTGCTTAGCTGTCATGCCGCGTGGGCCTAAAATTCTGCCAACGAAGTTGAACTGAAACCAAATAAAAGTATAAAAATAAACATTTTGTTGACATTGGCATATGATTTTGTTTGATTGTCTTTTGGACACATTTTGTTAGTTAATTTAGTCGGATGGTGTTGGCACATTAGAAATTCCCACAAATGTTTGCAATAAAATGCAAAATACGAGCCCACCCTCAAGTAATAAACAGAAGTATTCTGTACATAAAACCAAACACATTATAAAAACATTTGTCATGACACACATGTACATACACAACACACACATATACATATGGAATAACCAGCTAGACTTATGTCCAAGGGCGATTAAGCAAACGAATTTTTGTCATGACATTCAAATGACGCAAAGCTGCATGCAGCCGCAGTTTTGGTCCGCGATTGCGTTCAACACCCTCCACGAATTCAAGGTTGAAGCCAATAAGATGTTTTTGTTTGCTGCTGTAGCACTCAATAATAAAATAAAAGCGCTTCTCTTTTCTCTCCCGTTCAGGTTTGCAGTTAGTCAACGCTGTCAAATTGCCACTGCCATCAAATGGGGACTTCAAAGAAAAGCGCAAGCACTTGGCAAAACAGCTGTAAAAACCCCAAACTGGGATGACCGTATTCACCGCGATGACTCATACACACCAGTGACCCATTGTACCGCCCGAGTGTGTTGGGTTAGCACACATCACAAGTGCAACAAGTGCAGCAGTGCGGTGAAGTGCAGCGAAGATAATTGCAAGTGGAGGAAATTACCAACTGCCCGAGGTCCCACACGCCCCGTATTGACACGATAATCCAATCAGCTAAATGAAGATGTATAAACCGAAGCAAAGGCGTGCGAGCGGAGAGTCATCGTGTGCAGTGAAACATTTGTCTAATGCCAACACCAACACGACTGATCGCATTTCAGCGTTGCGCACACATGCGCACACTTAAGGTGTGGGATTAGCGAGTGGCTAAGTGCAGATTTTTTGCACTTCAGTGCACTCAACAACTACGGTTGGTGGAGGCCTTTCCACTTGGCCTGCCTACAAGCGGAGACCCGACCTCGGACGTGCCTTCCAAGACGTGCCGACGTGCCGCCGTGCTTTCCTCTTCTAATGTCTACACAAACAGAGTAAGACATATACATATGTAGACAAACCCATGCATATATGTATCTATGTACATATGCACACCGCATAGCAGTTAAGTATGCGCTTGGCATCATTGTAAGCGCGCATTTGCAAGCAAGTCCCGTGCGTCGTCGCCGCTTATTGATTTGTTGGCTGAAGCCATTCACATTGTTTGCATTTTTGTTTGATGTATTTACATACACACGCGCACACATGCATGCACACATAATACTAGAGATATAGCTACATATAGCTTTACTGCTTACTGCATGTCTGTCCGTTCAGCTGGTCATCTAACTAGCTATCTATCAGTACGGCCGCTTGCACGGCGCTCCCGCTTATGCACCGCAAGCGCAGAATTGCATTTGTAATTTTCAAACGAATTAGATTTGTCATTAAATTATGATTTTCGATTTGATTTGTTAAGCCGTAAATCTGCTACATTTGGCCATTAGTCGGTTCGGAGCCATAAATGGCCTGCCATTCAACACACCCAGTTATGAAATAATTCCTACAAACACACACCTACACACACACACATAGGTACATGATGCATGCTCATTAGACCCGTGCAAATTTATAATAATAATACTCATTCTTCAATGCCAATCAGCAATCAGCTCCTAATCGAGCGAACTTGGCGCTCACTTAGAAGGCAAAGGCGTTATACGCGAATTTACATACAAAATAGAAGCGTGCAAATATGGCGTCGTTTCAAATCGCATGAAAAACTTCAGAAAAACAATTAGCAGATTTATAGAGAGTAATAAATAATTGACATGAAAGGATTCGAGTTCAGGTGAAATCACTGCCTAGTATTTTAAATGCCTTTTTGCTGAGAAACCAAGGATTGTCACTACTGACTAACGGCTGCATAAAGAATACTGTTTTGGGCCCTTCCTTTGATTGATTTTAATTTTCAAAGAAATCAGAACAAAGTACATATACAAGCATATCAATACATATAAAAGCATATGTTCTAGAAAAGTATGGAATACGATTTCTAACATTTTAGAAAGTAAATCTAATCTTGAAAATAACGTTTGTGACCTTATAATGGGTTCCACGGAACCATCAACTCTTCGTCGGTTTTTTTTATATTTCAAACTCTATTTTTGAACAACGTGCACTCAACTCACACGCCGGCTTATGGGGTTCCAAGTCAAGTTAGGGGCTCATTCGGCGATGGAATGGCAAGAATAGAGTTCTACATTATTATAAATAAATATAAAAATATATGAAAAACTTCAAGGTACAAGAATCAAAGAAAATTACAAGAAAGAAGAAAGGAAAGAGAATCTAAAAACTGGGTTTTGATTAACTAGTTCGTTTCCTCGAACAATTTCTAAGCCTATATTATCATGCTTCCTTGAAAATGGAACATGGAAAAAAATTACAAAAATTCTTTTTAACCAGTCGAAAATATTGAATTGGTAATTTCCTTAAACAATATTTTTGTTTTTAATTTTTGATAGTTGTTGCGAAATTGTTTGCCAAGCAACTGTAATTACAGCAAATGTTATCAAAACTCGGCGGAATAAAAGCTAAAACTAATGTAAATATTTACTTGCAAATTTTACAACTTTTATAACAAATGCAAAAATCCATTGCAGCGGGTTAAGTCTATTTGCACACATGCACGCATATATATTTGCACATGCATATATGTGCATCTGGGTGCATCCACACACTCGCATTTAATGTAACAAAATCGCATATTTGTACAGCTGTAAAAACAGTTCCACTTAAGCGTGCGAGTGTAAACGAGAATATTTTTATTTCACATTAGAATGCGTGCTGCGAAAAAAAAAACCGACAATAAAAACAAAACATAAATAGAAATAGACATAGAATGAGAAATACCAAAAGTTATCGTAGGACAAGGCAAGCCATCAAAATGCAGCGACACGAATCAACCTGCATTAAATATCCATTTCGCACTAGATTAGCGCTGCAGCGCATTTCAGCATTGCAAACACACCCACAACCCTACAAATGCTCCACCACCAACGTTGCTACACAATCAACACTTTAGTAACAACAGCAACACTTCCAACAATGCAACTAAATTATCAATTCACTTATGTACGAACACCTACACACACATCAAACAATAGACATACAAATATTGTCATACACATACAAGCATAGATCTACAATATTTATGCTGTTGCCCCTTGATTAAGTGCTGCATATTCAATATAAAATTCGTGCTAGCCCAGTTCCTCTTGTTTCGGACACGACAAAAAGCAAACTGCAAAAACAAAACTAAATATAATCGCCAACAATGCAACACCTACTCAGCGGGCCACCAACAAACAGTGAACATAGAAACACCAGGCCACAAACACGACACCGACACGACCCCGTCGCACCGTTTTGAATGTCAAGCGCAGAAATTGAAATGATGAATGTTGTTTATTAAATTGATGTGGTGACGCGGCTTACTGCTGCCTATTGGTTGCTGGAGTAGATGACGGCTCATGTCTGACGGCGGTGACGGCGGTGACGCCGATGACGCCGATGACGTCGACCAAAAACAAATTACCAACAACAATTGCATTGTGTGTTAAACGAAATCGAAATGGCAGAGGTGAAGGAACATGAATCTTATTTATTGTAAAGAAAATTCAAAAAATTACAATACTAAACTCGGAAAATTATAACAAAAAATATATAAATATACAAATTTGGATTCACGATTGAAAAATGTTGACTCACTACTGAAACATTTGGTCGCACTCTCGGTTTTTAACAGTTTAACAGCACATTGTTAAGATATCAAGTTGTCAGTTAAAACAGAGTTTTATTCGGAGTTTATTAAACACCGCAATAAGACCACCTGGCACTTGTACCTAAACACAAAACCTTAAACTCGAGTTTGTGGGGCGAATTCGAAATACAAAAAACAAGAAAAAGTTAACAACAATTAAAATATAAAAGCAAAACATGAAATAAATAAAAAAAAATATAAAGATATATAACCAAATATAACAAAAAAAATTATTTAAAGAACAAGAAACATATAAAAATATTAAAAACAAATTTTTTAAATGTACCAAAAAATTACATAAAAAAATAAATATTATAGATACAAAAAAAAAAACAAAAAAAATAATAAAAAAAATATAAAAAAAAAAATTTTAAAAAATAAAAAAAAAAAATATAAAAAAAAATATAAAAAAATGACAAAAAAATATGAAAAAATAACAAAAAAAATATAAAAAATTACAAACAAATAAACAAATAAACAAAATTTAAAAAAAAAATAAAAAAAATATAAAAAAATTTAATTAAAAATATGTTTAATTTAAAAAAACAAAGTTTTAAATCAGAAAATATATTAAAGTATATAAAAAAACATAAAGAAATATAAAAAGATATAAAAAATATAAAAAACAAAATAAATATAAATAATAAAAAATAAATAAATATAAATAATAAAAAATAAATAAATATAAATAATAATATAAAATTTATAATTATTAATTATAACAAATTAAATAAAAAATTATAATAAATAATAATGAAAAATTAATAATTACTAATTATTATTTATATTTATTTATTATTTATCTTTTTATAATAATATTTAGAAAAATATAGTTTTTCTAATTAGCGAATTTTTTATTATTTATTATCAATAAATAATAATTCATAATTAATATAATATATAACATATTATTAATATATAATATTAATATAATATATAATTAATTAATAATCAATAATTATTAATATTTTATTATTATTTATTAATAATATAATAATTTATTAATAATACAATATATTCCAAAGAAAAAAGCCTATTTTAGAGATGATAAAAATAATAACAATAGACAAAAAAAATGTTTTTCAAAATATTGTCAATAAAAACTTATTCACCCTAATATTCGCAAATTCCCTTGCTTTGTTGCATACTTCTACAACTGCCGACTACTGTTATGAATAATACAAGCAAGACAAGATCAAATTAATTTGAACGCCGCATTCGCCAGAGTAAATACAGCATCAATCAGCCGTTAAGTGTTGATTGCATGCAACGAATGCAACCAGCCGCACTGAACAAATAGTGCACAGAAAAGCTGATTCGGATATGCCGCAAGGCATGCCACAGACGATAAACACGAAGCATGTGTGTATTTACGAGATATGCAAAACCGAGTCTACTGCTAAGACAAAAAAATCTCTAACTTTTGCATCAAACATACAAACATCCATCGTAATGCCACAGTCGGACGCAATAGTATGAGTAATAACGAATGACTGCCATTACGGAACAACTGACCGACTGACTGTCGGTCACTGAGCATCTAAGTGACCAAAGCCGATTTATGCTGCTACTATTTTCGCCTCCAGGCAATCGTGCTTTAATTAATTTTACTGCAGTTGCTGCCACAATAAGCACAAAAACAATCGAAATGCAAATAATCATCACCATCGCAGTGAGCAATCGGTCGCCTTATCGAATTCTAATAATAAAGGATTCATTAATACAATTTAGAAAATAGTCTGAATAAGTCAATTGATGGGATGAGATCATCGCGACAAAATTAGGGCGGGTTTTCCAAGCGAAACGTGCGCTGAACTGCCCTTGATAGATAGATAAGTTAATAAGTATGAGAGAATACAGAATAACCTAATACACTATGAGCTGAAATAATAATTAAATAAGGTAATTTAAAATAATTGTAATAATTGAGTCAGGCATCATCTTTCAAATCATCAGAAGTTCACAAACACACTTCCACTTGAGGTCATACTCGACAAAACACACAACTCAAAACAATATCAATAATGATTTTCTTAATGTTTTGACAATTCCTTTAATTAGTAAAAAAAAAAAAAATTGCGTTTCAAAACACGAAAAATTTTATAACTGCGGCCAAAGAAAACTCAAAAATTGCACAGACGTATATCAACAAAAAAAAAACAGAAAATAGGAAAATTTATATAAAAACAAAAAAAAAAAACAAAATTGCTGCAGAATCAGTCTTAGACGTCAAAAAGTAAAATCAAAAAAAAAAAAGTTTATCTCGAATCAAATGTATGTTACTTTTTGAACACACTGTAGCAGGCGTAAGCTACATCAAAGCTCCGACCACTGCCAACTGACAAGAACTGCGCCAAGCCTTCGCTTTCGGCATCACCAAGCCAAACCAAACCACGAGCAAAGTTGGACAACAGGAAAAACGTTTTCGCTTTCAGCGCATGCGCAGCCGTCGCACGCGAACCTTGCAAACATAAGTGCAATTACGTATGCAATTATTTGTATGTATTTCGTGTTTTTACATTTGACAACCATAAATTTGCATTTTTAACTAAGCAAAAAAAAAAAAAAAAACAACAAAAACAACAAAAACATCGAAATTAAGTGATTTATTCTTTTTTGTAAGCTTTCAATATTTTGTTCAGAAACACCATGGTTATTATAAAAAAAATAATTACGGTACATTATATGTGCATATGTATATATATCTATGTACACATACGTGTGTATGTATAATTCTACGAGTCACAAATTATAAGCAGTTAATACTGAAATTAATATAAACACTATTAAGTCCCCCGTTTTATTAATTACTAGCAAACAATAAAATTCCTTTTAATTTTTCCACTACTACACCCATATATCTCATATACATCATATAGATGTATATATGTACATAAATAAGTGTTTTTGAAAAAACTGTAGCAAAATTAATTTCCGTTAGCCTACCTACCTAAATGGGTAAAACAAGACAAACAAATTCTAGAAGTGTAAATACGAACCCATACTGATAGCATTCAAATATTTGCACACCCACTTATGGCATAGCATGGGACGGCACGGCATGGCTTAGCATTGCATAAGTGTTCGTATGTGCTTATTTACCTATTGACAATTAGATATTTGCTGAGGCAACATTTTTGCGACGTGACGCAGTGGACCACACTTCCTGTGATTTTTTCCCCACTTTTACCTTTTTTGTGGAGTTTTGAGTTTAAAAGCGTTAGATTTGTAGACTTGCGTATGTATGCATGTGCGGGGCTTACTGCTACTATGCAACTTGAGTGTGGGCTGTTAGCGAAAAATGCATAAAAATGTCTCTAAATGCGCGTTTGTGAACTCGTGTGGGTTACCTTGTGGGCTCCTACTCGCTTTAACCTAATAAACTTGTCAATAATTATTAAGGCCTTTACATTTATACATATACTACATTTGTATGCAGAAGCACGCAAATAGAAATAGAAACTAAAAACAAAAACAAATTTGATTTTTTTCAATCAACTGAGATGATAACAAAATGAATTCAAATTTAAAAAAATTAATAAAAAAAAATTTAAATCAAATGAAATAAAGTAAAATAAAAATAATAATGACAAAACATACAAACTTATAGAAAATAAAAACAAAAACATATTAATGAATAATAATTAAAATGAAATTAAATTAATTAAAAATAAAAATAAAAATAATAAAATTAAAATTTATTAAAAAAAAAAAAATATTGAACAAGCAAGATAAAAATAAAAAACACGATATGGTAAAAATAACAATATGGAATAAAAAACAAATGTTAAAAAAAGTTTATATAAAAATTTAATTATTAAATAAAATACAAAACAAAAAGATTTTACTTAAATTGATTTCAATTATTTAGATAAATGAAAACGATATTAATATGTCAAATATGTGATAAAATGCAAGCGAATAATAATAATATTAGTTTCGTATTGCAAAAATACAAATTCAGAATATTTAATAAAACAACAATAAAAAATAATGGAACAGTACAAAAATGTTCGACTAATTTATTAAATTTTTTTGGAAGCGAATTAATAAATTGAAATAATATGTTTCTTGTGAATTCCCAATTTATATATAGTATATCTACATATTTAAAATATATACACAGTTGCAATAATTTTGAATTTTTCCTCATCAATACAAAACATTTGCATTAAGCATTAAAATCACAACAAATAATAAATCACTTAACAAACTGGCCAATGCAACAAAAATATATATTTTTTTCTGTTATTAAGAGAAATATTTCGTGCGCCATTTTAAAATTCTGAGATTTTCCATTTGGTATCAGCACCATTACTCTCGCATACACACACGCATAGATGCGAATGCAATTCGTAAATATTTATATTTATGTAAAACAACGGTATGATGGGAAGAACATGTTTAAGCAATTGATGCAACACATATTTTGAACAAATTCGCCAGCAAATTTTTAGCCGAAGTTTTGGCAATAAAAATTTCATTTCGCGAAGATACAGAATTGCAAATGAAGCCGATTTAATTAAAATCAGCAGACGTAAGTCGATCAGCAATTATTGCACTTGCATCACCATAACGGCAGCCAAACTAAAATTGCACTTTTCGATGGCGGTATGTGTGCGTATGTGTGTGTGTGTGTGTGTGTGTGTGTGTGTGTGTGTGTGGCAAGCTGCAGCTAATTCCGAAATATTAAAATGCAAATGAACAAGGTGAGGAGGGGTGGAGATGTTGCATACTGTCCTATGTATGTATGTTTAGATATGTGTCTTTATGGCGATGCTATGCTCGGATATAAGAATATGGTAAAGACAACAACAACAAACAGCAATATAGCAAGTTGTTACTCAGTCGCATGCATTGATTACGCAACAATTTAAGGTGTTCGTATATTGAACCCTGGGACCAATTACTGCATTTACCAATCGATGAATTGGGAGCATATTACTTAAATTATATTTAATAATTTAATTTTTATATGTTCTTTTATGAACACCAGATCTCGAGACGGGCCGAAGAAAATGTCATATATGAAATAAAAAAAAAAAAAAACTAATTTAATCACAAATTATTGAAAACAACAGAGTGGCTATGTAAATTTCTAGCCTACCAGTTAAAGAATAAATATTTGATTGCTTTTCAAAATATCTACATTTTCGAAACATTTGAATCGATCGAGACACTGCCGAAACATGAATTTTTAATTCATCTAACGTTTCTACTGGTGTAGAAAATCGTGGACCACGTAATATGTTCAAGATATAAGAAAAGCCATTGAGCGCAAAAGTAACTGTAACTGAAATCCCCATCACTTCGAATTTTTGGTCGAACAAAAAATACTCTAGATTTTAATCTAATAATTTACTGAGATACTGATTCCAATGCAGAAATGATTTGGCGGGTCAATAAGCCTAAATTTTAGCCCTAATATAATCAAAAAATTGGATTTTTAAATTAAATATACAAAGGTGAAACTCAGAATGGATGGACAAATGTATGTATAATATTTACCATTATCCATATTAATAACGTATTGCTGCGCTCGCCAGCTTAAATGCCTCTAATTATTTTCGACCGCCAAGGGAACACCCACAGAGCACCGTGAACCAACACTACAAACAAACACTCCCCGAGCCATTAAGCGACGATTATCAACCACAAATTTATTTACATAGCAAAAGCATTGAAAATTATACAAGCACTTGCCATCACGACACAACAACAAATGCAGTGAAATACAAATAAATACAGTACATGCACAAAGTAGAGGGCCTCACCTCTCGAACGGCTTGCAGTGCATTTTATGATTTCCCAAAAGCAAACAAATGTTTGAGATTCCAGCGATCGATAATAAGTGGTAGCGCCCGCAATAGCAGAAAAAAAAAGTAGCAACAAAAACATACAAGCAAACCACTAAACACGTAATCAAACAAATTAAAAAAAGAAACATCTAAACACCGTTGGTGGCACGCGTTCATATTTATTGATAAAAAAATATGTAGGTTTGTACTAGTGTGTGTGTGTGTGTGTGTGTGTGTGTATGTGTGTGTGTGTGTGTATTTACAAGTTCAATAAATTAGCGACATGAATTGATTGTGCAAACATGCACACACACACGCGCGCCAAGCAACAAACAGCAAGATTAGAAATGGTAGGCGGCAATACCTGAATAATAACTGAAACCAATAAACAGTAGTAAACACTTATCACTTGAAAAGGTGCGATAAGAGCAGCTTTATTACAAGAATGTGAATCAAACTCAACGACACTCGAAATTATGGCGGCATAACTGATCAAATGTTTACTTGTGTAATCGAGCGTGCACACACCCACCCACACACGCACACTTTGCTGATAAAATTTAGAAAAAATAAAAATAAATAAAAAATTGATATGAGCATACACATATTTACATATAAACCCAAGAAGATAAACATTCAGCGATTTCATTGACAAATTGCTTTCCATTAAGCGGCAGTTGTTCATTTATAACTTGATAAATTGATGTTTTGGCTTTCGTTATCTGTTCAATAATCACCTATTAAACACTTTGTATTGGATTTAAGGCTCAATATTTATGGTAGTAGCAGCGGAATTGACAATAAAAGAAATCCATAAAAAATATAAAAGAGTGAAATTAATTTTTAAAGACCCTTTTCAACTTTTAATTGCATATTACAAGTGCTGCAGTAGAGAGGGTGCTTCAAATTATTAGAATTTAAAATTAATATTGTCACCGTTCCCACAACAGTCGGGCCTACGTACGCGAAAAGGTCCCGGATTTGCCCATTAACTCGACAACACGCCGCAAAAGTATCTGGGAAATGTTTTCTGTAGCTACAACCACAACAACTATAATAGGGTGCTTCATTTTGATTTCTAAAATGCGATATGAAACTTTTTTTCCCGCTATGAAAGCCGACTTTTTAGTAATATGAAATTTGTTCAAAAGCAAAGCAATGCTGCAAAAAGCCCTCATTCGTATCACCCTGTACTCAATGTGCCCAACAAACCCAACAACTATTACCGCTTATTCAAGCATCATAAACTGTTAAATGTTTTTAATGCGAAATACGAATTGATAATTATGAATTTAGTGCGAGATACTAACTCTGTGAAACATAAATAAAAAACAAACACAAACAAGTCAGAAAGGGCTAAGTTCGGGTGCAATCGAACATTTTATACTCTCGCAATGCGCAAGGATCAGGGGCGGGGAAATCTTTTCAGGTGCTGGCACAACTTTATACTAAATAATGTCGCGGAAGAATTCAACATTCATTATTCGACGAAATTGCCAATGGATTGCTTGGTGTCTTATTAACTTATATTTAGCGCGAATTCACATTGTGTTTAAGAAAACATATTCACGTAAATTCATTAAAATGTCACACATATTGACCAACATAAACGTAAACAACATAAAGATGGAAAGTCGGGAATTCTTATATCGGGCATTTTTGGGATAGAGATATTTCATTATTCAAGTATACTAGGGAACATGTTTTCACGCAATTTTGTGAAGGTAACTCACACAGTGACCGACATATTCGGCATAAAGTCTGCTAGAATAGCGAAAATCATTATATGTAGTATATGGGAGCTGGGATAATTCGTTCACCGATTTCACACATTTTCGGCAGTAAACTATGGCATATCGGATATTACATGTAGACTTAATTTTGCTAAGATATCTCACATATTGACGGAAATATATGGTATAAAGTCTACCCGAAGGTTGAAAATCCTTATATTAAGTATATGGAGGCTAGAGGAAGTATTTACCCGATTTTCCCCATTTCTGACACCAGAGCACACTATTATTGTGTAGAGATAATCATCCAATTTCATAACAATGTCTTAGAGATTTACCGATATATATGGTATACATGGTATAAAGTGGGTATCTGGTGGCTTGAAAACTTATAATCCGATTTCAACTATTTTTACGCATACGTTGACATATCCCGAAGGCACTATTTGTATAAAGTTTGATTTTAATATCATAATTGCTGCTCGATTTATCTGCTTTAAAGTTAAAGGATCAGATGAAACTTAAAATTGTGTTATATGAGAAGTAGGGATGGTTTCTATCCGATTTCGTCCATTTTCACAGCGTGACATAAAAGTGCAAATATAATGTCACATGCCACGCCCATCACCAGATCTTTACACGGAATCCTATACAACCCTTCCGTATCATATTTTCTGCTAGATTTAATATTTCTAATGTGTTCCTTCAGCGAGTTATCGCACTTTTAGTAGTTTGCAACATAACCTTCGTATGGGAGGTGGGCGTGGTTATTATCCACTTTCACTAATTTCCTCAGTATATGAAGAGATGCTCGAGAAACTTACTCGGAGCATGCTTGATTGATAGAGCTTTAACGGTTTCCGAGATATATACATTAAACCTATTGGGGGCGGGACCACGCCCACTTTTTCAAAAAAATTTCCCCACAAATGCCTCGTCCTACTAGGATCTTCTACACGTTTATGTCTTAAGTTGGTGCTTAGTTATAGCACATTCTCTGTTTTCGATTAATATCAATTTGTGGGCGTGGCAGATGTCCAATTACGCCATCTGCCCAAGAACACGTGTACCAACTTTCATCAAAATATCTTAATTTTTACTCCAGTTATCGCATGCACGGACAGCCGGACGGGCAGACAGTCACTAGGATTTCAACTCATCTCTTCATCCTGATCATTTATATATTATATAATATAAATATATTATATAATATTTATATATTATATATTATATATATATATGTCTATATCTAACACTAGTTGTTACAAACAACCGTTAAGTGAACAAAACTAATATACTCTGTAACAACATGTTGCGAGAGTATAAAACCAATGAGCTTCACATTTTAGTGCCAACTAATGAAACTAGTGACACTTTTTTTTTTCAGCAGAGAAATAATTTCGTGATTTTGTTTTCAAGTTTTTCAAAATGCCATTGATGGATTGGATGGGTTTCGAAACTGGATTTGTATTATTTTTTCCCTGCTATAAAAATCACTAATTAATTGGCTCCGAGAAAACTTAAACTTGTTACATAAAGCCAATTTCATAAATTTATTTTAGATGCTCTTGTGAACTGACGTAAAACAATTCGTGAATTAATTTGCCATTTAAGAGGAATACATACAAGCTTTTAGACTATTACATTAACATACTTAATAGATAAATTAATAATATTTAATTTTTAAACGAAAAAGTGAACTACAAAGAAATATTAGATATACACAAATATAATACCATACTAAACTGAACTATGTACAACTGGAAGAGCTTGATATGGAATTCAAACCAAATAGTACAAAAAACAAATAGTAAGTAAGTAAATGAGTCCTAAAATATATTTTCAAAGTAAAATTTTGCTTTGAGTGTCATTAAATTTTGTTAAGATTAATGTGAAGCTAGAGTAACACCCATATTACATAATAGCGCGAGTATAGTTGTCATTCGACTACAGTATATCAAAATTTACATTACGAGTGGATAACGACTACCTACCGCAGACAATTCAGTCAGCAGTCGCTATTTTGTATGTAATCGATTACTATCAACCTTTCTTGCTCAACTTGCTTTAGTAGGTAGAATTTTCGAAATTAGGAAACTACTCAAGAGCAGTTACCTACACTATTTTCCGATTTTCGGAGTTTGAATGCGTTGAATGTCTTCAAAGAAAATATAAATGATTTAATTTTTATTCATTTACGAATGTTTCTAACTAAATAACTTGCCAAAATTGATTCACAAAAAATCGTTGGTCTGCAAAAAATGTGTTCATTTTTCAAGTAAGATTTACTCTTACACTTTTTTGATGTGAAATATTTTTTAAGAATTTACATTGCCTTATGATGCATTAATATTCAGATCTGCTAAACGCTTTTGAATTCTAATGAAGTTCATTGTTTTTCACTTCTTTATGTTTCATTTTACGATTTGTGTCACAAATTTTAGCACTGCTGCCAAATAATTGTAACAGTGCTTCATAGAAGTGTAAACTCAGGGTTATTACCTACGTTTTCAAGTACACTGGCTTCAGTAGCCTCCCACAAAGCAAAATCCTATTATAGTATCCAACGCAAGTATTGTGACAACTATAATCTAGAAACTTTCCGCAATTACCCCTATTATAACCCCTGTTGTAACCCTACTGTTACCCCTAAGTTGTATTGTTCCATCATCATAAAAACATATGGTTAAGAAATTCGCAATTATTAAAAATCGGCGTTTATTTTATATTCAAGGCATAAAAGCTATAACTGAAAGTGGTGTATATAGCGAAAATATTTCAAGAACTCATTTAATGGAGAGCCTATAAAATTCCATTCATAGAATATCACGCGCCAGAAATCCGAAATTTAAATAAACCGAAAGACACAACGCTAATGGTGAAATAAAATCGTATTAATTGATAAACGAACAGAGTTCAAAATCTGAAAACGAACAAAGATATCCAATAATCATAATATATTACAATTAAATTACATAATAATTAAAAGGTTTCACGCTAATAGAACAATTAGAAAAGTTTAAACACCTGCAGTATATATTGCTTTTCTTTCTTGGTAAAACGAGTGGTGTATTGTGAGAAGATTCACTCCTTGTGATCAAAACGTGAGAGAAGTTTCAACCCTTAACCCGAGATAATAAAAGACCACCGACGTTGGGTAAAATGTTGGTGTTCCTTAAAAGTGTCGGTAGATGTTAAAGTGGTTAGGTTGTGTTAGGTGATAGGTTAAAAGAAATTGAACACCGAAACTCGGAATATTTACACTGTTCTCCTTAATTGCGGAATAGTTCACTACCAGTATTTAGTTCAATCAGAGATTGAATACACCAGATACCTTCCTGAAACAAATTGTATCATGTTTAGCCTGTCAAACCCCTCCTAGGCGGTCAATCAGTCAATCAGTCAATCAGCTAAAGAAATTGTCACTCAATTTGTTAAACAAGCAGATTTAGTGCACGACATCCGACAGTTTTTTCATGACACATACATATGTAAATATGTAGAAGTGTCTAAGCGAGTAATGTCTGTTCGATTGTGTGTGTATCAGTCATATAGCTGCATACATGCCGCCGATAAAGTCGAGTAGATGTAACACGTGAAGTCGGTCAACATCAAAGCGTTCTATGAAAATCTTTCGAAGCGATCACAGCCCCAATCAAAGGCCACCACTTTGAGCGGCGAACGCAAGCAGCGATTGAACGGTAAGCGAGCAGCTGGCGAGCTGTGAACGCGCATGCTAAGTGTACAATTTACATAAAACACGGGAGCGCTGCTGGTAAGCTATGAAAAGCCCGGTGCGGACGGACAGCATAATTCATGGATTGACAGTAAATTTAATAAACGCGACGACGCAGATGGACAAACCAAGTCGTATGCGAAGTGTAGACACGCGGAACGCCCACATCGCACATATGTTTGTATGAATGTCTCATATGTATATATGTGCGTATATACATATGAGTTATTCCGCAGGCATAATAAAAAGTATCTAATTAATTAACAAACGGGTAGTAAAAAAATTCGAAATGCTCGACAAACATTTCAAAGATTTTTTTTTGTGTTTTTGTTAATGAAATTAATGTTATACATATGTATGTGCGCATGTATGTACATACACAAATAATTCATTAAAATGCATTTAGCGATGCCACATTTAATTGAATTTATTAGTTAATGCTCTATGACTAATAATGCCGCCAATGCGACAGCAGCAGCAATGGCAACAGCAATAATATCAACAACAAGTGATCGCTTCAGGTAGGAATGCAAGAGCGGACGGCGTTTCTGCCGCAAATGTTGCGATTTATTGCCGCTTTATGAGCCGCCATGAAATATATTTTGCATTTAAAATATACTATAGCAAGGCATACACACAAATACACATACATGCTCACGTCCATTTGAATACGTGTGCATGTAAATAAAACGACTTCTGCAGCAAAGCAAATATGCTCGGCAATGGCGAATGATAATTGAGAAATTGAGCATTTAAAAATTTATGTGCACACACGAACACACACACTTATATGTATGTGTACTAAACATACTAAAGTTAAAAAAAAAAACGAAAATATGCGCTCAACTTTTGATTCATTTTCCGCTGCCTCGCTTCTGGCGCCTCACCTTTTGGACAAGCTCACTGTGGGTACAACGCATTAATAGACCCGCATATTCACAAAGCATTTTCACACATGGTTATACTCGTATTAGTACTATGTAAATGCCCAATAAACATGTGGGCTTGAGTCAATTGAGAGCTCGAGTTGAGGACTAACGACTTCTCGAATCTCAAACGATGTTTCTCAACTTGACGAAACTGTTCTTCTCACCTTAAACTCAAAAGTGATTCCAGAGGGGTTAAATAAATTCGAGAGTGATATTGGGAATCAGTTTGATAGCTTAAATTTTCTCGAAGGTTGGAGAATAATCGGAGAATCTTATCGAATCGAATATTGCAGATTTCTTAGAGAACTATATCGGATATCAACTTAGTAACCATCAATATATCGAATATTAGAAAAAATTTTTGGAACATTGTCAAAATATTTTTCGTTGTTTATTGGGTATATAGCAATATATACGAGCATATAAATACGGTTTAAATGCATACATATACACTGGGTAGAAAAAGTCTGCGTACAAGGTACCAAGAAATGTAACTCTTTGAAAAAAGGCTTTTATATACTTTTTAAAAAATCCAATTTATTTTATGTTCATTAAAGATATTATATTTGTAGTTTTATGATAATAAAAGTGATTAATTTTCTAACAATATCATATAAACCAAAAACAAAAACGCAGACGACTAGAAAATCCATTAGAAAATGTTTGCGTACAGGGTACTTAAGTCGAACAAAGACATTCTTCTTCCAAAATCCCGCTTAAAATTTAATAGGAAGTCGGATATCCCCTACGTTTTAAAACTTGCGCTAGGCGTTTTGGCATGGCAATCAACAAGCTTAGTGCTTTCTGTTGAAGGAATGTGAGCCCATTACTCCTGCAACACGTCTTTGAGCATAGCCTTTGAGATAAAGTGCGTTAGCGTATTTTTCGTTCAAGTGAATCCCATAGGTACTCTATAGGATTCAAATCTGGCGATTGTGGTGGTATTCGAAGCTCCTTGGGCACGTTATAGAGTAACCAAAGCTTAACTATGTCTGCTGTATGCTTTGGGTCGTTATCTTGTTGAAAATAGTAGTCACTTCCTAGACCCAATTCTTCCGCGCTTTGCTTCATATTTCTTTTCAAGATATTAAGGTATGCATATTTGTCCATGCTGGACTCTATAAATTCCATTCGGCACATAGCATTAGTAGCCATGCACCCCCATATCACTGCCCCACCATCATCATGCTTCACAGTAGGCACCAAGTTTTCCTTATCGAGTGCCGTTCCTGTTTTCCGCCACACAATCTTACGCCCCTTGATTCCAAAGACGCAAAACTTGCTCTCATCGGGAAAAATAACCTTCTGCCAAAATTCTCGGGGCTAATTTAAGAGCTCTTTCGCGAAAGCAATACGCTTTTGTCTATTAACTAGCGATATGAATGGCTTCTTGCGTGGGACATGCCCATAATACCCAGCTTTTTAAAAAAATTTGAGGACGGTGTCAGTGCAAAGGGCCTTCTTAAAAATTTCCTTAACATTTTGAGCGACTATGGATGTAGTAAGTAGAGGGTTTTGCTTCACACTTTGCAAAACGTTACGAGTTTCACGCTGTGTTAATATTTTTGGCCGCCCTGGACGGCGCCGAGATACAAAAACGCCGATATCTTTCTAGTTAATAATCAATCTTTTTATGGAAGAATGTGTTCTACCAACAATCCGACCGATTTCATGGCATGTTTTTCGTTCTTCGTTTTTCGAAGAGTTTAACCATAATTTCCCTTTCAGAAGGGTTTATTTCCTTTCCTTTGGCCGACATTGCATATTATAATATTAATAACGAATTGAATGAAAAAAATTTTTTTTAAATTGCTGCTTTTATTGCTTTAATTTTATTGCATTAATTGCTTTTATGAAAAAAAAAGTTAAAATATAGCTTTCCGACACTTTCACGGTTGGTTATTAAGCGGGGAATTAGTACTTGTACGCAGACTTTCCTGCGACACATAATGAGTAGTTTTTGTAAGTTTATCGTTAAAAAAAATGTTGCCTGGTTTTAATTGCTTTAAATGCTATCAGATTATGCAATAGACTTGCAATAGAGCACATAATGTGATTCTTGTCTGACATTTCATACATAAAAGTTATTTTTTAACAAAATAAAACTAGATATAAACGTGTACGCAGACTTTTTCTGCCAAGTGTATTGCCTGTGCCTGCGTATAAGCAATGTGAGCGCTCAGGCAATTTTGCTTTTGCTCACGTTTTGTCCGTCGCTCCATCGTCCCATGACTTTTGCTTAAAAATTGCTCGTGGCATTTTTAGCAAATGTGCATGTCGTTATTTTGTTATTATTATCATTATTATTTTGGCTTTTTTCATTTGTATATCTCTGCCTGCACTAACAAATTTTATTTGCCATTCCTATAAATTGATTTAATTATTAATACACTTGAATTGATGATATGTGGTTGTTGTTGTTGTTGCTATTTTAGTTGTCCGAAAAGAAACATTTGCTACAGATGCGATCATCAACGCCACGAAAATGCCTGTTCAAAGTGGGAAAGGTATGCTGGTATTTTTGGAAAATTAATCATTTCATTCGCGTGAAAATAAAGATTAAGGTCAAATGCTGACTAATAAAAATGCAAAAATAAAAAAATGGTACTAATAAAATTTGATGGCTTGGAATTAATTAAATAACAAGAAACAAAGAAAATAGTTCAGTAAGCTTTTAGCGCCTGCGAAACGAAAACCCCACTCACTGCGTCACCTCAACGCCCGCAGCAAAGTAATAAAATTATTTACAGCCCTGTCACAAGATGCTGTAATGGGACCACTCAATTGCCAATCTGTAAAACGGATATATATATATAGGGAGTATGCGGGAGCGAGAATCAAAAAGATGTCAACAGTCGTAATTGTCAACGCTATCAAATGCTAGCAATGAGCAAGTAAAAGCTATTCAATGAGGGGTGGTGAGTGGTGGGTGGCGGCGGTATCTAAAAGTCGCAAAACGCGATTAGATTCCGTACAATGGAAAAGTGTTTACAAAAAGAACATATTACAAAAACAATAGTAACGAAGTGAAGCTTAATTATTAATACGCGCCAACGGGTCGGTAGGAAGTGATATATAGGTACAGTCGGCCAACGATTCGCATGTTTTAACAGCTGACAGGTGTGCTATAGGTGAGGAATGTTTCTATTGTTGATAGTTTCACAAATTATCACACGCTGCTGCTTATGTTACACGCCAATACCTGCAGATATTCTGAGTTTAGTAACTCGATTAATACTCAAAAGAAACGGGAGAGTAACTGGGGACTAGTTCAAAACACACCGCTTACCGAATCAATCGTTAAGTACTTAAACAGAAGAAAGTATAATTAATTATAGGCAAATAATTCTATAAATTTGAAAAAGACAAAACAGACATAAACATTAATTTAAGGATCTTAGACATCTGGACAGAGAATTAGTAAAACTTCTGCGCAAAACTGAACCAGCAGTTTAAGAAACAAAAAAACGGAAAAAACTTAAACAAATGCATAGTTAGAACTGGTTTTTTGCTTAGATGAGTTGCCAGTTGTCATGTGTTTCTCAAAATACAATCATTACAGTTTCGCACACTCCCGCACGCACAACTGCGCGAAATTCGAACCCCGGTTTCATTTAGCGATGAGAAAAAATAAATGAGAAATAAACAAACCGCAAATGTTGCTCGTATTTATTTAAATATGTATTTCAATTTTTTTACAAACACTTAATTATGCAACATTCCGTGTAAAGTCATTGAATGAGACTTGATTTTTTATTTAGGTCTCAGTTGCTAATACAAGTTTCTCACTTAAACCGACACAAATAAAAAAGTAGCAAAAATAAAGTATACCAAAAAATTATAAAAAAAAAATTTTTTTTAAATAAGATAAATAGATAATAAAAAAAATATAGAGGGAAAATATATTTTTAAGATATGTTCTAATTTTTTTAAATGATGTTTGGTCTTCGTTTGAGCAGACCAACTAAATCCATCAGCTGTTCAAGGTAATTGAAAATAAGTTTCAAACCCGTCAAAACTTCATAATCTGTCAAACTGAAGACAAAACAAAAAAACAGCGAAATTTAAAGGAATTTACAACAATGAAAAAGAGAAACATAAGCGCTGTTTAAATTTAGAAACAAATTGGTTGTATGGAAAAAAAGTTGAAGGTAGATAAAGGGCAGATGCCCTTTCATTAGTGTAACTGCAGCATAATTCTAAGCCCTAACACTTGTAAACTTAATATTGAATGATATATAAGCTGAGAAATTTCTTTAGGACTTGCCATTCTTCACTCAAATATTTTTGAATCACAAATTAAAAACATAAAATTTTGAAACATGGAGCTACCAGGCATATACAAACAATTTGCATACTCTTTAGCAGTTGTAAATGGTATGTATAGGTAACAAAAATAGAAAATATATATGAAATATTAGATCACTTTTAAACAAAAAACTCCCACAAAAAAAAATGTCAATTGCAAAGTGTGAATATTAAACTGGCCAAGATAAAAAATAATCAAAAGTATGATCTGTCAAAAGCAGGTGATTAATGCAGCATATGCAGATTAGCTACACAGACACATTTAAAAATAAATTGAAAAAACATCAAAACAATTTCAAAATGATCGGCAAAACAGAAAACGCTTGAATGACAAATCACCACAACAAAGAAGCGCAGCAGGTGTCGCATGTTTGTTTGGACTTGTAGGTGGCAGCTGCACCACCTGATGCCCTGTGTTTATCTCACAAAGCGGTTAATCGATTGATGATGCTGACACAATTACTCATAACGAATGGAGTGATGATCGTATGAGCACTCCCACAAGCGGGAGTGTTCGTGTGATCTACGATATCATCGGAGATCGGATATTATTGAAGAAAGAGTGCAAATACGAATGTTCAGGGTCAACATGATCTATGAATTTGATTTCACTGTCTCGAAAATTTATGCTTCATTTAAATTTCAAAGGCTGATATTAAGCTCAATACGAGTAAATCCTGTTTAAAAGCTTTGATTATCTCTATTGAATATTTCTGCAATAAATCAGCTGATCTGTTATGTTTTTTTTTTGCAGCCGAAAGCGATCTAGATCAGTCTCTGCAGTCAATGCAATTATGCGCCTTTAGCAACACTTAAAATTAGTTTAAATCTATATAATTGCCTAATTAGTTTTTATTATCAAAACATTAAATTTTCAACTATCAAATGATAAATTTAATAGAAAATCTGAAGAAAACAGATAAAGAGCACTAAAAATATACTAGTTTCATGTATATAAAAACTAAGCAGCAAAAAGATTAAATAAGCATAAAATAAGCTTAATTGAATTTTGAGAAATGCATGGACACTAAATTTTATTTGAGAATAGAGGATATTATAGCAGCACTATTTTTTATTAAAATGTATATAATTATTTACTACCAGCTCTTCGTCTGCATATAAATAACAAAGTGAGTGCAGAGAAACCTCAACGTTGTCTATATTAGATATGCGATCTTTTTGAGTCAAAACAAGGTTGGAAAATATTGCAAGAGGGTTTTTTGATACAGATTTTGGAACGGTGGCTTCATATACTAATTTTTCTTAGAAGATGTTGTTGAAAATAGTATTTCGGTCAAGGGTGGCGATCGTTTGAATGGGAATATCGGTTAGGTTATGAGCTGTCGTCAGACTTCTCTAGTGTGCTGGATCAGGATTATGCAAGCAATACATTAACGACTGAGAGCCCTAAGCCGAATAGCGATCGAAACACTTTTGAGGAAAAAGTTTCGTCACCAGTCTTAAAAAACAATGTTAACGGATTCAGCTACTATCGTTTGACTTTTACTTTTCACATCGAATTTTCACGTTTTTTATTTTTATTATACTTTTCCATTATTTTAATAAATTCTTTTGTAATTTTGGCAACTCTGTCAACACAGCATTAGACTTGCTCTTTTACTTTGCTGTACACTTTTTACAATATAATCGCTTTTATGTTACGTACAATCGGCCAATGCGAGAAGTTTTTGGTGGGAAGATTTTCACAAATTTAGATTCGTCAAAGTATGAAAATCGCTTTAAAGTCTTGTATTTCATTTTGAAAGGTTTGGACACGGCAAAAAGTTAGATAGTTACAAGTTTTGCCGTTTGTCATTATTTCTACTATTTTTATTAAACGGCCGAAGGGGTGGGAGTATTGCTGTCACTGGCTAAGAAAATCAAGTTCCTACAGCAAACATACGGGTTATATTCCTGCATATTTTACCACTTAAGTAAATATTTGAGAATAATGTAATGCCTAAAAAGCGTTAGAGTGTGGAGTATTTACTTGCAACATCGAACACCACGGCAGTCAAAGCGACCTCCTAACACTACAACAAGGTTAATTATCGCAATGGAAGCTTAGATAAGCAAACTTTTGGAAATCCATTGAGAGACAACAAGAATTATGCAAAACAGATGTTAATCAGAAGGCTTCCGAACAATATACGAGTTTGCCCTCCACATTTGTCTACCCTTCCCCACCAAGCTCCAACTGGGCACATATCAAAAACAGCTGTGGAGGAAATGGAATGCCGTAAAGCACCAACATAGACGAATATGTTGGCGGCAGAGCAAAACCAAAATCTACATTCCCAGTGTACACGCTTGACGCGATTCGGGTATGTTTACACGCCCGTATGCCTTACGGCCAACCTCAAACCGCTGCTCCAACTCTCTACGGAAAAGCTCACTAGAGACAGCCGTCAACTCGAAGCATTGCATAACTGTGAATGCTGATGAAATGGGGCGCCGTGCCTTAGAGGCACTCGACAGCAGCGCCACCGAAGTTTAGAAGACGTCATAAGCGCGACACACGCGACGGCTGCGGAAGAGCGAGAGGGTCGCTGGCAGGCGGTAAACTCGGGGCGCACCTCTAATAGATTTCCGGTGCACTAAGGCAAGAAATACACACGGACCAGCGAACAGACAGCCAGCAAGCAGTCCATGCGGCGCCACAACAACACAAGCGCAACACAAGCGTCGGCCAATAAACAGAGCTACATGCACATACACACATACTTTCGTAAGTGCGTTTGTGTGTTGAATGAACGAGCGAATGATGCAGAACATTGCTGTTAGTTGTCTGTCTATCCATGTATATCGCTAGTGGCAGATTTAGTTAACAACAACAAACGCAATTATCTAGCAATAAATGTGAATAGTTCTCTTGCTGCTTCTTTTTAATTAGCGGAAACGATTCTGATGCTAAAGCTGCCAGGTTTCATTTCATAAAACAAATGTTCAGATTTTATGCTTCACTACCTATTCACCTATTTAGATTGAACGTGGTATTTGCATTTGTTGTTATGTCTGTTATTGTGTGTACTGTTATAGATATGTGTAGCTAACGCTTTAAATAGATTGTAATTTTGTTGTTGCACGCTTCGCCTTCTGCTCTTTCCTCTTTAGCTCCACAGCAATTGTGTTAATTTGTAATTAATCATTCTGTTAGTCAGCTTTAATTTTATCTACAAGCGATTTTACAGTTATTACCTGTTTTTGTGGGCATATTGGGTTGAAAACGGACATACGTAGCTTTTGGAAATATATTTGAGTGGTAAACTGAGATTAGGTTTTATCCTGAAGAGAGCCTGAGTAGACTGTGGGAACGTAAACTCCGTTTTCCTCTTACTAGTTGATCGATTCAATTTGAGAACTGAGCATCTTAACTCTCTGGGAGGTGAAGTGAATACCACAAAGACATCCCAAATACGAAATAATTCGATTTCGAAAAGGTGAACATAGAAAAACGATGAGATTTTGGACGGATATAATCATGCTCTATTATTTAAGCAGTTTCACACTGGATATTTAAGAAAGTTGTATTAAAGACAAGATATGTAAAAAAATAAAAAATAAAAATCGAAATGCTACAAAACGAGAGTTAGAAGGTCCCAACTTTCAATTTATTTTACTGTTAATCGCATTTACAGAGCAGAGCAGACAAAAGTAATACATATACGAAGTATTTCTTTTGCCTTTGAAATAGCATGTGAACACCAAGCTGAAATCAAACCATCTTAAGAATGATTTTTTTATACACACACCTCCTACCTAGGTAGTTAGTATCAACTAACATTAACTGTTTTTAAGTGCATATACAGATATGTACAGTATGTATTCAAGTAACTTACATCTGGATGTTCTCGAACTGGCACGTATACTTTCTCATTTAACTGTATAGGGGCGCCCTCGGGCTCTGGCAGCGTGAGTGGTTCCTTCTTCACGCCATTTATTTGAAATAGTGAGGCACGTACCCGCGCGATTTCTGCAAAATAAAAAAAGTGAAATTAAAAAATTAGAAAATTAGAAAATATTTTGGGTATTAAACATAAAAGCGGGAAAAATCATTCAATTAGATGTAAAAAAAAAAAAACAAAACAAGCCAACCAATTCAGATAAAATAAATAGAAAAACCATAAATATGAACCCACATACATGCAGATATATTTGTGTGCGTGCGCATGGAGTGACGGAAGCCATATTGCGTTTAATTGAATTATCAAATCGAATAGATTTCTGAACTCTTGACACGCAGCCATATCGAATTAATTTCGCACACAATTCGCCGTATACCAATATGCCAATACCCATTAAATTTGGCTACACGTTTCGAGCATAAGGCGGCATTAATTTGCCTCGAGTTATGACCAAAAGTCAAGCGCTAGCTTAAAGAATAATCAAGCAACTAGACAAAAACGTGATTTACTCACCGACTGCAATTGGCAAGCTAGTTGCTTTGCAATATCACAATGCACTTGGCCAAATGTGCGGCCGGTGCCGTCACAAGCTGCGCCGCCAACAGAGCGTGGTAGTCCAGTAAGACAATTTAACGATTTAAACACCTCTGCTTGCCTCATTCTACCGAAATTTGTGATATCGCTGCTGTTTGGTTGTGGCCACTTCGTTGTTGCAATTTGCGCTTAAATCTCATAACTGCTCATAAACTTTAAGATATCTATATAAGCACGCATACTCACACTCACACACACACACACACACACATGCAGCATGTATGTATGTAGGTAACATGTAGCATGCATATATCAGGCCTTGTTGATCGATGCTACTGCAGCTCACAGCAATTAGCACCGACTATTAATAATCATTTAAATGCTGCTAAACTGTACTTTAAACGCTTAACCATATTTCACACGCGAATCAAAAGCAAAGCTCGGCATTTAAACGCTCGGTGATTATACACCTTAAGTGATTGCGTTTACCAAGTATGTAATTGTTGTTGTTGGCAATAATCGGTAGCTTATGTTTATACTAAAGGTTAGCGGGTCAAATTAAGTCGGACAACGATGATGCTCGGACTATAGTTGAATAATATGATTACATTTTTATTTTTCGATGTTTTATATAATTTTACGTATTTTATATATTTTGTTTTATTTTTTTATACTCCCGTATCATGTTGCAACAGAGTATATTAGTTTTGTTCATCTAAACTAATCGAGATAGATGATTTATGTATATATAAATGATCAGGATGACGAGACGAGTTGAATTCCGGGTGACTGTCAGTCTGTCCGTCCGTCTGTCCGTCCGTCCGTCCGTCTGTCCGTGCAAGCGATAACTTGAGTAAAAAATTAAGCTATCTTGATGAAACTTGATACATGTGTTTGGCACAAAAAGAAGGTTGGTATTATAGATGGGCTTAATAGGATCATGACCCCGCCCACAAAGACCGTTATTAGAAAATCTATAAAGTGCTATAACTAAGCTCCTAATTATAATAACTCTCTAAAGAAACACGTCAGACGTCGGTCACGGTCGGCGTAAATTTGTAAAATGGATGTGGTACCTCTCATTTCTAAGTGAAATGTCATGCCTCAGGAACTACTTTACCAAATTCAAGAAAATTTAGTGCATATCAGTATTCTGACATTTTCATGTCGCAGTGTGAAAAAGGGCAACATCGGACTGGAACCATGTCTACTTCCCTTATATCAAAACTTTCAATTTCATCCGATCCTTTCACTTTACAGTATATCAAGTGCCAATGAAGAAATTTGAATAAAACTTTACACAAATAGTATTTATGGTATGCCATCCTACGTCTAAAACTTGTCGAAATAACTTGTCGGTGCATAACTTTTCGAGCACCCAGATAACACCCAGATTTTATCGAGAATATTGGTCAATTTGTGAAAATTATCATTGATACTCAGAGAGAATTTTTCCCCGATAATAATGCGCCCTTGTGTCACAAATTGGTAATATCTGGTAAATACCCACCTTGCCCTCATATACCTTATGTAAGGATTTTTAAACTTCCGATTGACTTTATACCGTTTTTATCGGTCAATCTGCAAGATATCTTAAAGAAATTCAGATAACATGAGCATATATTACAGGTAATAATAGCCTGATGTCAAAAATTTATAAGATCAGGCCAATATTTCTCCTAGCCCCCATATACCCATGTATGAGAATTTTCATAATTCCGCTTGACTTGATACCGTCTATAGCGCTCAATATGTTATATATCTTAGCAAAAATAAAAGAACGTATAATCTTTAATATACTATAGTGTGGTGGCAAAAATGGGTGAAATCGATCTACGAATTACCCCAGCCCCCATATATTACACATAATGATTATTGTTGTTCTATTATTATTCAGAATATCGTCGGTCAATTTGTGGAAATATGTCCTCAAGCATAATTTAGTTTAATGCTAAAAGTAAATATTATCTGCTCAGACCTTCTTCTAGCCCCAATATACACGATAAAATGATTTACGACTTTCGAGCTGATTTTAAAACGTTTATATAAGGAGCTAAGGAATTACGTGTTTTCTTACACAAAATATGTTTTAGCATTGAATATGAATGAAATCGGTCTAGATCTTAGTCTAAACCCCTTACTTTTAATATAATGATTTACGTCCCTCTGATTCCGTCCCCCTCCCTCATACACAAACTATATCAAATTTCGTCCCTTTCATTGGGTCGCTTATATCTCTGTGGAAGATGTCTCAACAAATGTAAATGAGAATATTTCGATTAGTATTGTGTCATTCAGTAATAAAAATTATGGCTGTTGTATTTTCCCACAGCACTAATATCATGGATATAGATGATTTGTCTTAGTTGTATTGACTTTAAGAGTATATGACCTAAAGTAAAAGTTAATATGACGCCAAATACGATTCCAAGTCATTCGAAGTCGAATACTAAATGTTGAATTCTTACAACAACTGCCAGCACCTGAAAGTATTTCCCTCCCTTTGATCCTCGCATATTGCGAGAGTATAAAATGTTCGGTTACACCCGAACTTAGTCCTTCCTCACTTTTCATCACCTATTTCATCATTTCTTTTTCGATTTTATCAAGTCATTTCAACATTTTTGTTGTTACTTTTAAACACTTTATTTTAATATTGGTTTTCTATTTTTTATTTTATTTATTATTATTTTTTGGATGTATTTTTTTATTATTCCTTTTCTAAATTTTTTTATTACATTTTAGATATAATATATTTCTGTATATTAATCTTCCTTTTTAGTTTAATATCGTTTTACAACATAAAATATATGGATTATTAGGAAGCTCATTCTCTTTTCAGCATAACCTCAACAGAATGCAGCAACAATGCAGAATAGCATCTGCTGTGGACATAGTTTACATCAATTCACTCTCAAATATCTAAATTGACTATAACAATGAAGAAATGGTAACCTCTTAAGCAATTTTTTCAAATATAACATTCAAGTCTATAATTTATTTCAGGCTTCGAAATAATTTATCGACATAAATAACTGAACTGTCTAAATCCATGACGCGCAATATTTCAGAAAGTCTATGTAATAAATACTTTGCAATATTTTCAGAAGTAAAGTTAAATTATGACATCGAAACAAATATATTCTATGGAGGTTCACTGTAGCTTTACACACATCCATATGCATATGTCAATAAATGTTAAATGCTATTTTCAGTTTCTAAAAAAAAACTATAAAAGTAAACAGCAATTAAGTTTATTTATTTGATCACAGTAGCGGTAAAAGTGAATAACACGAAATGTGCTTTAAAATTCTGTAGAAGCGATATGATTTCATGCAAGAGGAATCCAAAGGCTCCCAAGACAATATGCTGCTTACGCAAATAGCAAATGCACAAACATATTATATAAATCCAGATATTATTTACAAGTATAAATGAAAATAATAATTTACTTTGAAACGACTATGAGCAATCATCGGCGATTTTTCTTAATTTCGCAAGCTTCTCCAACAGATCGTCTTGCTAATTTACCGTTTTAATGCTTATCTCGACTAATTACCCTTACGCATTCAGTTTTTTTTTTAATTATTTTTGTTTTAATTTGTGTGTGGAAAATATTTATTTTAATGTAACATAATGGATTTCTTATCTAATTTACATCGTTTGTCAAACCACACACCCATATATATATATATATGTATATATATATATATAAGCACTAGCATTGGAAAACAACAGTGCAATTGTTGGTATGTAAATAAGCGGGTGGTGACACAGCGCGTGCAGTCCGGTCAGTCAGCCAGTCTGTCAGTCTGTCAGTCTGTCAGTAAGCAGGTTGAGGTTGATTGCCTATTTAGCAGAATGCAAATGTCGTTGCGAAATATTGCTGCAATTCCAGCAGTTTATTGATTATTACAATTGATTATCACACTTGTGCTGCCATAAAATGTTTGTATGTATGGGAGTATGTGTGTAGTGTTGTAGTTACTTCTGCCTATTGTGTGCTTGTGTGCTTGTGTGCGTGTGTGCACGATCCACTGTAAATGTCGCGCGAATTTCAGTCCACAGCGCACGAGTTGGCTGTCATAGATGGATACCACGACCACCCGCCCAACCCGCTCACGGCCAGTGGCATTGCATCATCATCGGTGGCGGTGGCGGTGGCATAAGTAAATTTAGAATTTCTGTCCGGATGAGTGCATGCACAAGCTAAATACTCGCTGCTGTCACAAATTGCTAATCACATTTTCAGATTAGTAAAAGTGGTAAACATTTTGCCTACGTGCTGGGCGGCTGCGACTAATGCGAAATATAGTGTGGATGACGCTGGTAGTATTTCTGTTTTGATCTTTTTTTTATAATTTCCATTGAATTTGCATTATTCCATAATACAGAATTATTGAGAGTTCTTGCAAAAAATTTAATTCATATTTAATTGAATATTTTATTACTTTTATCACTATTATTACTTTTAATATAAGATTAATTTGATTACTAATAGTTTAATGTCATTTCAAATGGATATTAGGTCTTTAATATTTATAAATATGAAAACATGATCACGAATTTACATATTTTCAAATAAATGAACCGCTTTGGAAAAGGCAAAAATCCACCTAATGTGCAAAGTTTCGAAGCTTTGTGAAAACAAATACTTTTAGGAGGCTTTATGCCAACCCTAAGAGTGATAATGTAATGTTTAAGTCCGATAGATGGCGCGCAGGTATAATTATCATGAAAAACCGTATTTATGGTCATATCTAGCTCATATTCAAGTAGAAAATGAATTTTATATAAGCAATGCTCTAACATTATTGTCAAATGTTAATTTTGCAGTTTCATCAATAATACAGGGTTGCATGGGGAGAAATTGTCGTATTAATACGAGACTATTTTATAATCCCTAACTTCTACAGATAGAGAATTATGCGCAGAGTAAAGGCACTTAAATTTAGTACTATGTTAGTTTTAACACAATTTTTTGACGCAGTATAATATAATATAGTATTCGATCTTTCTACAGATTTATTTATAAGTTTTGTTTATTTTACTATTGCTTTTTTATGTTATTATTTAATAAGTATTTTTTTTCCATTAGCAATTTTTAATTAATATTTTTTACAATATTTTACTTATTCTTTTATATTCATTTGCACATTTTTTAAAACGTTTTTTTGCTTTTTTTATCATTTCTTATATTTACTCTTTTATTTCTCAATTATTATTCTCTTCTTATTAAATTTCGTATTTTATTATTCTAATGACTTTGTAAATAATGGTTCAAATAAAGCTTCCAAAAATAAATAGCAAAGAATTGAAATTAGAAAAAGCACATTTGATCAAATCGAATAAAAATAATCAAATGGTACTTATATTTATTTAAGAAAAATATTTCACTCTTACAATTTCATTACATTAACAATTAGAAATATTATACTTTAAGTACAGTCGATAAAATCAAATAACTCATTAAAACTCATTAAAACTCAACAAAATGATGAAAAATATCTGATTGCATTATCTTATAATTTTCTTATAAGAATGCCAACTGACAACTCTCCTTAAGTTTGCCCATTGTAAAATTTAGCTTCGGATTGCAAAACTCCGCTGTCTTCACGAAATAGCAAGAGAATTGATATACCAAATTAATTCGAATCGATTTTTCTAACAATGATCTATATTAACTGCAGCATATTGAGTACAATAACCTTCGGTCCCCTGCTGGTGACAATCGCTGCCTAGTATTTGTGACCTACATTTGCTGAGGCACTGTAGACACTTTTCACCAACGCTTGGTAAGGAAGTATTCAAGTGAATTTGTTTGACACCTGATAATCCGCTCGGATTTGTACCAAAGAGTTTGTGACTACAGCACTCGGCCGGCAGAAGCTACGCACACGCACACGCACACACACATGCAAATATGTGGCAATGAGTGGTGGCAATAGAGAACATTAATTATCTATGCGTGTGTGTATTGTTCATAAATACATATTTCATGTCACAAAGTTCCAAAATGTCAGCGAATCAAACATATTTATCCGCAAAATGCAAACTTTTCATCGGCCATCAGAGATGTGTCAACTGCAATCACAACAACTGTCAGAGGTGATCAGTATCAACGTCAGAGTAGCAGAAATTACAATGGCAACAAAAACAATAATGAATGATTTTGTACAATTTGTAGTATGAATCGGGGCTAAAAACAAAAAAAATTTCTTTAATCAATATATATGTGTGTGTTTATGTATGTGTGTTTCATGCTGGTCGCCACTAAAGATGTCGTGCGGTCTTCTGTGACTCTTCACAGCCGAAGACAGTGCGACTAACGAACTGTGTTAAGCAGCGATCAAATGTATTTTTTATATGCTACAGTTAGACGGACGTTAAAAGCGACAGATTTAGCGCACAGAGGTGAGAATATTCATGGACTGACTGAATGAAGGAAAGAGTGAGCTAGTATTGTGTGTGCGTATATGTGGAATGAGTGAATGAGCTGGCCGCATGAGGTAGGTGAATGTTGAGTCAACAAGAGTATTTTTAAATGTCAACAACAACAACAAATGTATGTTTATCTGCTAGTTGCTGACTATTTGCAACTACTGTTGGCATTAACTAGTGCACTGCTTGTAATATTTTGATATATACGCACATGTTGTTGTTGCTGTTATTTCACTTTTCAGCTTAGCTACCTGTACATTTGCTATCTCGTGCATCAACTAGTTTTCAAGCATTCAGCGCATTCAGTAATTAAAATGTAATGTCGCCGCCATTGCGACAAATAAACACATTAACACACATACATATATATATATATACATATATCAACTATATACGCGTTGACTGGAGCAACTGGCGTCGTCAATTCATTGAAAAATAAATTATGAATAAGAAAGATTATGAACTTGTTGCATACCATTTAAGGGCAACACTGCTGAAACGAGTCAGCACCAGTTAACTCGGCATATGTGGTCTAAAAGCTGGAGGCTAAATAAAAGCATTGCCTAAGTCATACGCCAACAACAGCAACAATCACCGATACCTAACTAGGTAACTAACGACTTAATATGGTAATTTGGTCTGTGGGCGTTTCGACGAATCCACTGTGCCGTTGTGTGTGTGTGTGTGTGTGTGTGTGCATATCCAGCAAGTTGGTGATGTTTTCGTGGGCGTGAACGCAGCACTTTGCTTTCGTACTCGTCGAACAATGAGTGGTAACAATGAATAGCAGTTATAATAGACCAATAAATAATGCGAAATAGTATTAATTTCATGAATGACTAACTTGGCATCTACAATAGCAAATTAAATTCAGCCGTCTTTTTTTTGGCTATAAAATATTAGGTAGTGTGTAATAAATCAATTAATTAATGCTAATGACGAACGATGATAATGAGAAATTACTAATTAAAATGTTTATGTCGCATTACAAAAAAAAAATTATTAAAATTTAACACACTTTTTTATTTAAGAAACGTGACAGCCAATGGCAATAGCAGTTACTGGGGGTTTATGGGCACGTGCCGCGCTCGGCAAGCACAGTTATGCATAAGTGGCAACAGCTGCCGACGCTTATTTGCGCAGTTGAAATCGCTGCACTGCGCTTACTTGGCATTTTAATGATATATTATTTTAACAGGTTTAATAATTTTGTTAACAAACAAAAAATTTCAAATCATTTTCCAACAATTTTATTTTATTTTTTATTTCCGTCTATCGTCTTTTCATAACCAAAAACACTTGTATTGACGATTCCTTTTACTTCTCTCTTTTTTCATGAGCCAACTCTTTGTTGCACCGCAGTCAAGTGCAGATTTTTGTTACTTTTTTATTTTTTATTTTTTGTTGACCAGTTGTTGACCTAACCAAACCAGCTCGCTCACACTAAGCAGGCTATTCGCTGTTGTTTTTCACTTTTCAAACGATCCATGCCTGCCCCATCGCCGCTTGTAGCCGCTTGTAGCCGATACGCCAATATGTTTGCCATTTGAAGGCTGTTTCGCCCTATTTGGCTGTGACTGCCATATCCCGATTTGGGCATTGAGAGTTGGCTCAAACGCCACACACATTTTTACATTTGTATATTTCTACATTTATATATTTATATATGTATGTATGTATGTATTGTAACTGCTTAGCCTACAAAGAAAACACGCATAAATGCGTGGTTGGTGCGCCTTTCATGGAGCTTTGCTTCTAAAAAGCATGTACCCGTCTATGTGTTTTCACTAAATATTAACCATAAATTTGTACATATATATGTACTGACGTGTGTATGTGTGCTACATCTGTACGTGTATTTGAATAAATACGTAGGCATATGAATTAATTTCGTGCAACAACGAATCGAATTTTGTATTTGCCTATTTTAGTATCCTGCGTAGGTAGTCAACACTTAGTGTTACACTGTTATATATGTATTTATTTTTGTGCATACATAATGGAAATTTAATATTTATAGTGGATAAACGAAAATTGGAGAAATGGAACTTTTATTTAATTTATACCTTGATTTTTTTTTATGTTAATTATTTTATTTCGTTTTTCTCATTTTCTTATAATTTTTATTTATTTTTATATACATTTTTACATTTTTGTAATTAAAACATTCGTTTTTTTATATTAATTATATTTATTTACTTTACTTATGCTTTCTAATTTTATTTTTTATTATTTTACTGCTTTTAGTATGGTACATTTTAATCTCATTATTATATTTATTTATTTAAAAAAAATTTTATTTTGTATTTCTAAATTTTTTTCTTATTTACTTTTATTTAACTTTTTTATTTTTCCTTCAATTATTATAATTTTTTAAATTTTTCCCCCTTTTATTATCATTTTGTTTATTTCTAATATTTATTTTTTTGTTTAATTTATTTATGAAAGTAATAGACTTTTACAACTACACTATACCTTATAGTTAAGAAGAAAGAATAAAATCATTCTTTATTAGTGTTAACTAATAGTGTTATTACCTTTGCGCCTAGAACTGAGCTTAGCCTAGTAGTTCGACAATTTTTCGAAAACAATTTGACTCAAGGATTATCCCATGCAAAAAATTATATAACCAAACGTAAGTGCATCGGTGATATTTCTTCGTAAACACCTAAAAATCTTCAATGCTTTCTAAAACAAAATGGGAAATATTTTCAACACCTTGGCATGGATAGAAAAATGCTGTTAAATATCAACTTGAGAATTAGAATATTTCTGAATATTTATAAATCAATGAGAAATACATAGGTATTTCATTGGCACTCGTTCACAAGCATAAAAAAATCAAAAATGCGCCCGAATGAGTAAGTCTGTTCGCATTTGACGCTAGCGCATTTTTCAGTATTTGTTGATTGACGGATGTATTGAAACGATCAGTTTTTATGAAAAATATGAATTAGCACATCTGACGGAATAAAAATGTATATCTGCGCAGATGGAATGTAGTGCTTTTGCCATTGTAAGGAATTTCGCAAAGGATTACAAATATTCTCAGCACATACTCACACGTTCATGCTTAAATACATCTATATGTATGTATATGCCAATAATTTTGTATATATCATTAAATGGATATTTTGGTGAGCGCGTGCGTGTGCGTGTGCATGTGCATGTGCTACACAACGTATTGCATGAGTTTGAAAAATGAACAGCATCACATATCGCCATATGTTTAATGCTATAAATACCCACATCTGTTTGTATGCAGCTATGTAAATGTGTCTTAAATGTTTGATATATTTGCAACATTTTCACTATAATTGCAATTTCGGACAATTTGCGTTTGTTTTTCAAAGAGCAATGAATAGCCGCTTAACAAATGTTGATTATTTGGTAAAAGCTTTGAAGTCAAAAATACATAAGTCTAATAAAAATTAGACATACTAGTAGTATAGTGTGAAGACCTAACGGTGAATGAGGAAATTTTACAAAAACTTAAAAAAATTTACTTGAAATCACTTTTACTTTATAATTAATGCTTTTCAAGGCAGCTGAACTATTTATAAGTATCTAGTGCTGCAACATTCTCAAAAGAATTAACTTTATGGGAAAAGATAGTGTCAATTACAGTAAAATTATTTAAAAGCATTCAATATATAAATTCACCGATTTTATAGCAATTCTAGACAACGTAATTATCTAGTACGCCAATAAATTAATTCATAAATGAATTGAAAAATACAGACAAGAACTTTCTTATGGAAGAAAATTAATACAATACAATAAATAATGCAATCAGTTAAAACTAAAATTAAAAAACGTTACTACAAATTTCCAAAATAATTCAATGGTGAAATGACTTTTAATAATTTATAGAATTTATGTTTACACTAAGCATAAAATCTACGAAATATTTGTTTTTTGTTTTCGAATAATTTTAATGTTCCCCACTTTCTTCTCTGTGCATTCTACATTTCATCATTTTGAACTAATTAAAATCAAAAGTGAAATTAGCACGCAATAATTGAATACGGCGGATTTCAAAGCACACTTCTCCTCGCCGTGCGGACTTTTCCAAAGTCATACATGGTACACACATCTTTTGCCTGATTTTTCGCTTTGCATTCGTTCGTTAAACTTTTGACGGCGACGCTGACGCTGACGCTGAAGACGAGTCGAAATAATTTTTAATGAAGTCATATTTAGGGGACAAGTCGCACAACTAAGCCAATTAAGAGAACAACACCTACAAATGATTTCAAAGAAAATGCTAAAATTTGAAGCTGACAGCGATTTGGAGGAATACAGTGAGAATATTGGATGTAAAGGAGAAGCGGAATCGCTATGAAGATAGCATATATAGAAGATAGTCATACATGAACACATTAGTGCAGCCTCTCGCCGCTCCACCCCAACCACTTCAACCACTTCAACCACCTGAATGCACAATTTTCTATTTCAATTCGAATAATTTCATTTTAGGCTTGAGTAAGAAGCATCACAACACGCCAGTAGATAGCGCGGTGCAAGCGGGACCACAGCGACGCGAAAGTGTCTTGCGTCTAAATGTCTAAATTATGCGCTCGAGTAGTATACGAATAAATCTGCAGCTAGATTGCACATATTTTCGCTTTTAGTTAAATAGGAAATTAAATTACCTGTGAAAATCATCTGCAAGAGAAATTACAAAAAGAACAACAAATTTATCGCAATTTATTTTTGTATTTCAAGAACCATCAAATCAAAGTAGGTTTGTTTGAGTGCATATTTTCGCAGCATTACAAGTTCGCATTACTTTGCATTCAATATTTCTGCTTTTCATTATTATTGCTTATTCTCGGTGAATTCCTTTGCCGATTGTCATAAAATGCAACATCTCAAATTTGGGTCGTTTTCAGCTCAACATAAGAAGTACACTGTAACACATAGTGCTCAAATGATAGAAATTTTCACCCACTCGCTGAAGCAGCTGTGTACACATGGCACCATATACATATAAATATATATATATATATTTATGTAAGTATGTGTGTGTGATTTTATTTGTCAAAAAGTTGAAATAAAAATTCACATAAAATCTTTTTATAAAGCACACACACACACACACACAAACCACTAATATGAATTAGAACACGATTTCCTTTTAGACAAATTTATGCTGTAAAATATACAACGTTGTGGTACAGGAAAACAATAAAGAAATATTTATAAGCATTTCATTCCTACTAATTGCTTGTTTATCTGTGGGCGCGTAAAGTCGAATCGGTTGACTTAATTAAGAAAATTTCACAATTTTTCGATAGTTGGTATGGTATTTGCATTTTTACAATAATTAATAGTTTAGGCTTTCCGTTAAGACATTATTACTTTCTTTACCTTTTAGCTTTTTATATATATTTTATTTTTTATTTTCTCATTACATTTTCTATATATTTAGTTTTACCACTTTTTTATATTTATTTAATTTTCCATTTTTTTAAAATGTATCCTTTTTTTCTGTATTTACTTTCATGCTTCATTAATTTTTTAATTATTACTACTATTATTATTTTATTTTTTTCAATTTTAAATATTTTCAAAGAATTTTGAAACCTATTTAATCAATAATTATTTTACAGCAATTCGTAAGTTGGAATTAATTATTTGTGGTTTTTTCAGTAATTTGTATAAATTTTATCAATTTCATAGTATATATTTATATCAACTAATTATTTTTAATTTGCACATAAATCTTGTGAATTTTTAGCGTAATTTATATCATTTAAACTCAATATATATTTATATTTTAAGTTTTAAAAATGTTATTCCTTAAAATACTAATTTAATAATAATATTTAATATTACTTATTTCAACTCCAGTTATTTTTCAATATTTATTATATATATATATATTTATTTATTTTTGTTTAGATTTTAATGTTTTAAGACTTTGTTTATCTTACAAATTTTTTATATGTATATAATGTGTGTATGTTTTTTTTTAAATAAATGCTTTACAAATCTTGCAACCATTCACAATTACCGCTTAAGCGCCGTTTGCACCATGCCTAAGCAAATTCATTTTTACGCACAAGATTGTTTTCCAGCTACACTCACACTCAATCCCAAACCTTTCCCACCACATGCAAGCTTAGTCACCTATTATTTCTTTCTGATAATGTTTTTCTATTTACTGTTATTAAAAACTCAACATTAAAAGCTTTTGATTGATGCCCGTATTTGTCGATTTTAATGCTGGAAGTGTCAATTCTCATTAAACACAAAATACGTATGCATTTATTTGTCTAAATTTGGCTACCACAGCGATTTATTTGAATTAACATTATTTTATATAACTGCCTTGGGCAACGAAACGCATAAAAAGTAGTGGCCTTAAAAAGGTATTAAATAAAATAATTTTTTTTTTTTTATATTGTACAATATTATTTACAGGTAATTTTTTGCTTTTTAAAGTATTTTTGTGGTAATCAGAAGTCATTAATGCCCACTATAGCAACAATATTGTCATTTATTTTTTTAATAAAATTTTCGTTTTTTTTTCTTAAGCATTTGATCGTGCCATTTGCTTGAGCCTATTCGCACCTTGAGTATTCGTTATTAATATCATAATTTTTTTTTTTTTTGTGTATCTTTTTTGGTTATTGATATTTTGAATTCGCTTAAACGGCGACTAGGTGTCCAACACCTGTCAATTGATTCTTAATTATATTTTCCAACTTGTTTCGTATTTGATTGAAAGAGCTTGTACCGAATCTTCAACTTTTTGCAACTTTTTAGGCAGGCCATTAATAACATCTAAGTCGTATGATTAAGGGTTATTTTTTAAATATTCCTTATTTAGATGCAAAATGGGAATGTAAATTCTTTAACGGTGGTGAGAGAACATTAAAGATTAATAACTTCATATAAGTTGTTAATCTGTTGAACTTTGCTTTTAACTAGACCACAGACCACCTCGTTCGTTTTGGGTGTTTTTACAAATGGGAAGATATTAAGTGTGAGTTCACACTAAGCAATTTTTGATGGAGCAACTCCATGTTTTTTAAAAAGGAAGCAATAAAGCATTAAACTCAAACAAAGTAGAATAAAAGTTTCTCCGTGTGAGCCCGATAAAAAGTATTCCCGGCTTTATCAGTGGTGAAATGCGTTATTCTTGTTTTTGTTGTTTTACCTAACGACTAATTTCCAAGAACACATTAAAAACTATTCCAGCGCTTTGAAAAGCCGCGTCAAATGCGAGTGATTAATTTCGAACTATGTAAACAAGCGACTGTGCGCCAATAAGCACCACAGCAACCATGGGTAAGTAAGTCTAATTATCAAGCATGGCACATGAATGCCTTTGTGCGCAGTAAATAAGGCCATTTCGCACACATACTCACACATGGCCTGCGGCTTCGGCCGAGAAGAGGCTGAGTTACTGGAGCATCACAGCGCGGCATTTAAAAGTGTAGCGACAGCAGCAGCAACAACAAAACAGCATAAAGATGAGAGTGATGCCATTGACGACGGAATTTCTGATTAGCAACTCTGTGACGATGCCTATCAATCAGCCGTTGTTAATTCACCGCTGCCGACTGCGTGCAATTTGTGCGAATTAGTGTGCGATTACTGTGTCATCAGTCTGAGCATTACACTGAGTACTCCCTAACGTATTGAATGCCGCAATCATTTTCGTTTATTTACACAGCAAGCTGAGTATTTGCTTTCTTCGCATCTTCTCTATTTTGCTTTTACCATTTTGGTAATAGGGCGGCCTTTTATATTTTTTTTTTTTTTTTTTTTTTTTTTTTTTTTTTTTTTTTTTTTTTGTTTGGTGTCTGAATATTTTTGCATATTTTTTATAAGTACTTTTAATAATTCTGCTTCTACGATTTTTTTTTATTGCCCGTCACATTTGTTTTGTTCTGCAATTTCTAATAATAACACAATTATTTCATAAAGCGCTTTATACGCGCCCGTTTCTATATATGTAAGTAAGTATGTGTACATGCGCCTGAACCTGTTGCAAGCCCAGGTAGCTGGTTTTCGCAAGCTCACCCAAGCAGTTAGTCGGTCAGTCAGTCACCCAGTCAGCGCGCTATTTATTACTTCATATTTTTTGTGCGGCGCAAATTTCATTACTTTTCGACACCGCTTTGCCGACTTTTTACACGGATTTTTATATGCATACATCCATACAAACATACATACGTACATACGTAGATTTCTGTATGAATACATTGTAGGCATAACGACATTTGAGCGGCCGCAGAAAACCGGACTTGTAAAATTTTCAAGGTAATGACAACTTGGGATTATGATTTGCTGGCAGCGCTACTTTCGCGTCGTTCGGCGCTTGGAATTTCTTTAAAGGCTTTTTACGGCTTTTTCATTTAATATTTACTTCTTTTTTCTATTTATTTTTTTTTTCAAATTTCTTTCGTTCATAACTGTTCGACGGGGTTTATGAACCTCGCTTAGACAGCTTTCAAATGAAATAAAATATATTTAGCTTTTTGTTATTCTCTTTCCACTAATTCTTCATCGCGTCTTATCAACTCAGCTGGGAGGCGGAATATTTGAGCAATATTCAAATGCTTTGCTAATTTCAGAATTGTGCCTTTATGAAAATGCTCAAATGATTATGCATTCACGCTAACAAAGGCTTTAATGACAGCTCTTAAAAAGCACAGCAACAACAACAAAACACGCAAAATGACATCATACATCGCCAGATAAAGTCGCTTGGTAGGAGGCGAAGGCGTAAATTTGTATTGTCTTATCCCATTCGGGGATTGAGTACGTCAGAGACAAATTTGTTTTGAGCAAACAACACGCCAAGCCAATATATTAGACCCGTATATACATATATATGGGTAAAATAACAACACAAAACGCAAAACAGAAGTTTAGAAAACACGCACGCTCACACGCACGCACACACACACACAGACACATGGCAACACTGAGATTGTCTAGATCAACGGAAGCAGTCACCTGGCGCTGGAACTTGTTCCACAAAACCATTTCAAGCGACTCATTTCAGCAAATGGTCAGCCAGCAACGCTAAGCCAATGGGATATAAAATAAATAACGACAAAGCAAGAAAAAGGTCAATACAAATAACTCAATGCGGATAAGTACATAAGCAAGCGCAAGTAATTGAAGCGCCGCGTCAGGGTTGCCAACGCTTTGGCCGTTATTTTTGTTTTATTTGTGCGACCTTTTCTTTCATTTCATTTCATTATTATTTCGTTAAGGTGCCTACCAGAAAATTCAAGCTCCAATAATAGGAGTCAGACAGTTAAACATTTTCGAGCCCTCATTTTGTATAATTTAATTTTGGATTGTTTTTTTTCCACTTCGAAAATCATATTTCAAATTTTAGGTGTGTTATGTCTTTAACTGTTGTTTTCGCTTTGGCCGGCACTTTTCAATGGCCTGCTAACCTCCAGCAACCTGGCCTGATTTGGGAGTACGTGCGTCGCGCAATCTTCGCCCATTGTTCGGCTCATTCAAATCGCGAGAACGAGAAAAATATGCAATTTTGTTATTTACTTTTGCAGCGGTATTTAGCTCGCAACTTTAGTCAGGTACTCATATATTTGTTTTGATTTCGCGAATTTACATTACTGAAAAGCATAAAGGCCGAATGCGTTCGCTCAAATCTTCTGGGTAAATAAACATAAATTGGAAATTTCGAATGAATCAGGCGACTGGATTTTTATGACGTTTTTATTTCGCTAATCGAATGGCCAAATGCATGCAGCTTGGTTCGGTGAAATGATTCAAACGCTTGTGTTTCTAACGGACAGATTCATGGAGCTTTCTGCAGTCCCACATTCCAATGAGTTGGCGAAAAATATGTTAGTGCACAATCAAGGCAATATGTGATTTTGCGAAATTAATTTAACATTTAACAAATTCTTTGCGGCCGAAATGGTGGCGCTTTGATTATTAATAATGATTAGTAATGATGTAAGAATGTGTAATCAGAAGAATACATAATCATGAAAATGTTAATCATAAAGCAACATTGCCTAGCCTGTAAGTCACTACAAAAGTTGCACAGTAAAATGTATTTCTACTTTGCTTTCCGGCAAAACATACTTATGTTTAACACTAAAGAATTTTATGATGTGAAATTTTTTTATGTTTTCGGTGCTGTTGTGTGAGAAAAACAACACAGTTACTCAATTGAATTTTAATAAAAAAAAAAATGAATAATATGCATGCTCATTAAAATGGTTATCTGTTTGTTCGATTCGCCACTCTCATAGATTTGGCGAACCAACTGCAGCTAATAGCTACATAAGGGACAACATTACCGATTTCATTTCACAACGGCTAAAATAAAATGCCAGACAAATTTTGAATCAAGATGAAGTCGCAAATAAAATTTTTAAAATGTATTAATACTTACGGCTAACACTTAACTCCCTCCAATATCAAATTCAAACTTTGCTGATGGCAACTGAGCTAACTAGCCAGCAAAGAAGAATAAATCTAATAATGTGCAAATGTTAGATTTGCAAAATGCAAATAGCCAACCAAGTTTGCAAGATTCAAATGTCGAGTGAAAGAAATGTTGAGAAGAAAAGAAACAGCCATTTGTGGAGCACAAAAGGCACAAAATTTGCTTGTAATTGTATTATCATAATATTTTTGCGCGCGAATACCGCTGTAGCGTCGCAAAGCTAACAAAGCCGTTAAGTTCGAAGGCAGTCGTTGGAGCGCGCAAGCGCAACAAACCGCGTAATCAGCTTTTGACTCACTTTCAGCTTTAGCCGCAAGTTTACTTTCCAGTTTTTGTTCGTAAGCGCACACATATATACGAGCATGTAGCTACTTACATACTTTCTAAGGTAAAAGGGACACAGAAGAAATGGCAGAAAATCGTAGGCACACAAACAATGGTGCTTGTGTTGGAAAAAAGACACAACAGCAAAAGCGAACGCTATTCAAACGTTAACTACTTGAGTAGCAGTCCGCAGAGTGTCCCGCTTTACTTTCGCATTCCATTTTCACTCTCATTACGGAGCTGATATTGTTGATGCTACTGTGTGGTATATATAATATGTGCACAGCTATGTATGTATGTGCAGTTGAAGGTGCTCAGACGCAGTTACGCCAAGGGCAACGATGCGTGGCCACATTTATTATATTTGTCTTTTTTTTTATTTTTTATCTTTAATTTTTTATTCCATTTTTTGTTTTTGCTTTCAGCATTTATCTTGTCTTGTGTCGCCTGAGACAAATAACAGATAATGATGTTATGATGAATGTAAGTACACGTGTATGTACATCGTTAGTATATATAAACATAGAAATAATAATAAAATCCGCCTCAACCGCAACTGTAGCAGCAGTCACGCTACGCTGCACGAGTCGGGAAACACAAATTGTGCTCTTCTTCTTACTCCTCTTCTGCCCGAAGCTTTGCCATCAACGGCAGTTGACAATGTGTAACTTGAGAAAACAAAACACAAAGCTAGTCTAAATAAAAAATTTGTTGAGATCTGAAGATTTTGCATTATTTTTGCCACACCATCCCGCTCTATTAGCCGAATGAAATGAACTTTTTCATATGCAAATGTGTAATAATTTAGCAAGATCACAACTAGTCACAGCTGTTGGTAGGGAACTCGTTACGGTGGAGCATAGTTAATAACACAATTTTCGCTTCTTTAAAGTGACTTCTTCTTCTTCTTCTTCTTTAAACTCTACTTCACACTTAATTATTTCACACGCTTTGGCGCGCGCACACACACACACACACATACACACACATGCATATATGAAGCTATAAATGCCTTTGGTGGCAAAGAGAAAAATGAAAGTTGTTGTGCGCAACACCGTTAACGAAAATGGCGACACTACAGCTTTTACAAGCCAGCGCCTGCCATGGCGTATGAGTGCTCTGCAAGGTGCGTGGGATGTGTGCGTGTGTGTGTAGATGGCTCGCAAGTACTCTTGCGCATAGGTGTGTGCCTTTGCAGGGAGCATCCAGTTGTTGCTGCAACGCCATACATGTAACAGTACTACTGTGTGCAACAACAAAAACAACAGTTTATAAGTGGAGTTGCAAGAAAGCTGCTCTGGCGATATTTTACGCGTAGGAAATATCATAAAATCTTCGATAGCAATAAAAGCGCAAATATGTATGTATGCGTGTGGCTGTAAAAACATGGCTCGAGCACAGATGGCGGCTAAAACAATTTGCACCATTTCGTCCGAGTCAATAAAACGACAATCGGTCGCATTTTCGCCGCTTGTTGTATTGGAAAATTTGCATGAATTGAGGTTTTCAATGCTTTGGCTAAGCGAAGACCTACAATAAAGTGCATGCACACATACATATATGCAGATTATGTGTAAAAAAAAAAAAACCTATAAAAATATCTGCATATGCATGAAAAATTAGAAAAAAATTATAAAAAAAAAAAACAATATTAGCATCAAACTTGTTAAGTAAAGCAAAAATGGGACGCCTTATAGAGGCTTATAAATATGTTTGCTTATGTTGACAAAGGCAAAGTCATAAAATCAACGGACAAAAAATATTTTTATATTGTCTCGGAATTTGCAGTTCTTGCAGACAGCGCTTTAAATTATGGTCGTAAGTGCAAATGTTTGCATACACTTTTATTATGAAGTAGATATTTGAACTTCGTCTGCGGGTGATTTACAAACATAAATATATATATATATATAAATATAATACAATTATGTATTATAAATATGCATACAGTGTGTCAAATAAAATATCAAACCATAGTTATGAAATTTTTGTCAAAATGTGCTACAGGTACCGCCAGAGTTGCATAAAAATTTTTTCCGTTGAAATATGGAGGGGTTGTCGTATTATACATGGAAGTTCGCGATATTTGCGCTATTTAATATAATTTTTAATTTTCACAAAAATTCTAGTCTTAAGCTATGTAGAGAGCTTTAAAATACAGCCTACTTAATGCCAAAATGTACTAACATATTCTAATGAAAGTATTCAATTCAAACCAACTCTTAAAATTGTTGAATGATTTTCGAAGTGAACTTTCTGGTAAGTTCTGCGTTCTTTGCTCAGTAATTGCATTATGCTCGGTAAATGGTACCATTTTAATATTTTTTAATACTGATTGGAGTACAATTCTTCAGTAGTAGTAGTTGGCGCCGATCTTAATAGCAGCAGTCTTCTATTCGCCACTTCTGTGTTCTGCAAAAGCAACAACAAATTTATCCGTTGAAATCAATACTGGGTAGTATATAGAAACTTCATTAAAGCGGAGTAACCAATAGATATCGATTATCTTCTGATTATAATGACTCTATTATATACAAGTCAGTTGTTTGTTCGATTCACCACTCTTTAAGTTCTGCCGAATCGTGGATAGATAGTAAACCATTAATTTTTCCCTATCGACATTTTCCTATTCGAACAGTGACAAATATATAAAAATATCTAAAAAATATTATTTCTAAGAACATTAAAAATCCAAAATATTTGAAATGGCCTTGCCGTTTGTTATAAATAACCTAAAAATAGCTTTTGCACTTTTCCAAAACGTTTCACTGACGATTTTTTTACTTAGACCTTGCATTCACATATTATATATAATATATAAGCATATAATAAGCATATAAATGCTAATACATAATTTTTCAATTCAAAACATGAACCTCGTACCGAAACGAATAATTTCGTGCCGAGCGGTGATTTCAAGCGACAGACAACCATGCAAATAGAATGTTTGTAGGATTCCTTCACACATAAGCAATTAGCCTGGAAGACGGAGCTTATTAGTTAAATACTTCAACAGGTAGGTATAGATTTTTGTAGGCGGATTATCTATATAATAACATGCATATATACATATGTATATATGTCGCTATGTATATGTATATATGATGGTCGCTTGATATTATATGTGTCGAAAATGATGACACATTTCGGGCTTTCGTTTTGTATACATACATATAGAAAACAATGTATACGTACATACACACACATATCTACTCACATATAATCACCATGTATTTAAATAAGTTGAGTAAATAAAATTAGAAAAAATCGCAGTTTCTGAGGTGAGAACGAACATGCATACCTCATTTATTACCGGATGTATGTATGTATATAAATTGCAGCCACTCACACAGCTCTCTTCTACAGTTCTTTAAAGTCAGGAACCGTTTCTATGACCTGCAAATTAACACATATTATATATATACAATATTGACAACATTTCTGGCTCAACCACTTTCGGAGATTTGAAAATTCGAAATTAAATACTAGCTTTTTAGCACGTTCGCTCTAGGGAGTCTCTCTTACTATTTATATTTACTAGTGTGTGTGTGTGTAGTGTGCTTCTAAGTCACAAATTGTAGTGATATTGACAACGAAATAAAGTTGTCTTTTATTCCAACTTCATTAAGCACCAAGAAATTATCATAAAATAGTGTAAATAAATGCAGCCGGAGGGAGATTTACACACATGCACGCATACACACACATACACAGGCATGCGTCTGTGCAAGCACGGAAATAGCAAATGGCGTGCGCGGCAGTTTGTGTCTGTCTAACAACCGCACAGCCATTGCAATGACATATAGTATTTAAGCAACAGCTGTTGTTCGTGTGTCTGCTATATTATAATTTTTATTAATTTTATGCGAATTCCACATTTAATTGCACGCAGTGCTGCGAGATTTTTTGGAAAAAACTGTTGAAAATTTGCGGTTGAACTGGATTGTGGTCGGACGCTGACTGCAGGCGCACACAATATATCATATCACTTGTATATACATATATACATATATATATACAAACACACACACATATATATATATATAATATATATATATATATATATATATATATATATATAATGTAAGTAGGTTTGTGCACGCATTCGCACGCCGCTGAATTGCACTTGTTTCCCAGCCGAGCCACTTGAATGTGAACTCCGCTCCACTCGTTTCGGTCGTGTTATTAATCGGCTTATTATGTTTGTGGATTTTCGGAAGCCGCATTCCAGTTTAAATATCCAGCTGATTGCTTAGGACCGACCTTGTCTTTGCATAATTAAATGATGTTTAATTGGCTTAGGAAAAGTCGTATAATTAGGCAAATTTGTTGGAGACTCATTAAATGCAATTCATCCAGCATATTAAAATTGGCGAAATTAAAATCAATTGTTATAATTAGCATTTGATTAAGCATACATATGTATATTTATATTTAGTTCATTGGGCTCTGAAGTGCAGCGATTTGACTTAATAAAATGACTGGATGGTTAATTTTGGTTTTAAACAAATTTTTAGTTGTTTTGTGTTTGTTGAAGTTAAATATGTATGTTTATTTTATTATTATATAGCATCTCAATGGATTTCCGCACTGAGCACACCATAAGTTTTAGAAAAATTCCAAAATTGTGGAAACGACAACTTAGACTTACAAAATATTTAACTTGGATACACGATTTCTAATTGTCTTTCCTCATCTTTGTATAAAATTAAATTATTGAAGTCACAATAAAAAAAAAATTGTGTTATTTTAGCGAAAACTAAGCAGGAAAGAAAGATTTCGATTTCGATTTCGATAACTAAGCGTAAGCGACCAACTTAGCGGCTTTTTAACAGCTAAATATAATGAAGATCTGCGTGAACAGCCCTCTAAGTAAACGTAGTAAAAGTAGTATCTAGTTAAATATTTACATTACAAAGAATTTGTATGTAGCGACTCTTGAAAATTTAACTAATTGCAACACTGTGTTTGAGTTTCTTTGTCTTCTACATCGCCTATAATTTTTTCTCTAATATATTTTTTACATTGAATAACATTCAGTTTTCTAATTGCACACACCGGCCTATAAAAGGAAGCCGCACCCATTGTTAATAAATCAAAAATGCATTGAAATGCAAATGTGCGAAAATGCAACGCTGCCGGCTAACACTAACAAACTGAGCAAACAAATTTACGTGCGAGTGCCTATTTGAATTTATATGGAATATACATACAGAAATATCTACATATATATTTATTTAAGTATCTCTACAAGTTAATTAATCAATTATTGGCTGCTAATTGTCTTTATCTTCATATATTGGTTTCTGCAATTGGAAATTTAGAACGGATTAACAGTTCATAGAACTGTTGAAGTTATAATTTGACAAGAATGTTTAAGCAATTGAAATTGTAATAAATCCGCCATTTTTATTGCTGGGGAAGAGAGGAGCGATTACTTGAAAAACAAGTTAATTTGAGCCTAGTAGTTGTAATATTCAATTAAAATGCATTGCGTCAACACGAATTAACAGACAATCAAACAAATGCGAAAATAATAACTGTGAAATGTATTAAAATTAATTTAGCGTTAATGTTCGCACTATTTTCTCGGTTCCCCTATCATTAGGTCTACAGGGTGTTAAGTACGTGTGATTAAATGTCCAAGTGGTTGCACTCAGCCAACAAGTGGGAAAGCAAGCAAATGCCCATAAATCTCCACTTGTGACAAGTGGCTGTCACTCAATCAGCGCAGCATTGGGTTCTGAACAATCGCTCAGGTGCGTTGTAAGTAAGTGATGCCACCTCTTTCATAAGCACCCACTAATAACCATACTATAAAAACAAACAAACACATTTACGTACACAAGAACGGCGAAGAAATCGAACCAATCGGTGAATTGCGATTACAGGCACACCCGCACACATCTAAAGAAGTATATCTCTATATATATATGTGCATAGGTTAGCAGGTATGACGTTATCAACTCTTGATCGCCTAATCTATGTGCTTATGACACTGACAGGTTGTTTGGTTGTTTATTTTTGATATAGACATTGTTGGTCTTGTTTTTGCTCGTTTGCCTGCATTTATCGCTAAGATAAGAACACTCACCTTTAAAGAGAGAGAGAGAGAGAGAGAGAGAGAGAGAGAAGGAAAATATGAATTAGCTGTTTGGTATAAAAAGTATATAATATTTTTATATGAACGTATAGTATTTAATATATATATGCTATGTATAAGGTGGTATATGGTATATGCACATGGTATGTATATACATATATAAATATGTATGTATGTATATGTATGTATGTTTATGTATGTATATGTATATGTATATAAATATAAATCCACGCACTCTACAGAGTGTTTATGTAATATAAGCGCATAATTCTTAAATTTATGGTATAAAAGTAAAATATATGTTTTTGGAGAGTCAACTTTCATTTACTTCACGTTCCAAGGATTTTTAAATAAGAATCTTATAGTTCAACAGAGTTTTAGTGAAAAATATAAACACACACTTTTTACATGTACTGTATTTAACAACACAGTATATATCAAGGCAAAATAAAATTGTTTATTACAAAATATTCTTAGTATTTCGTAGAATACTTCCTATTCCTAATAACCTCGGTTATTTGTTTAGGCGTGGATTCCAACAAGTGTTAAGATAATTTGCATTAATTTCTTCATTCCACACAGCCTGCATAATTGTTTCCATTTCTTTGAGATTTTTTGGACGATTTTCTCTTATCTATTAGCAACAGTTCTCTCTCTTAATCCAAGATTATTTATGACCGCTTGCTTGGTAAGACTAGTTATTATTAGCCCTGTAGTTTGTAAAATGTTGCATTTATAGTTCCAGAGTGTTTAAAGCAATTAGTGATGCACATCCATGTAATTTGTCGCTTGTGACGTGGTTTTAATTTTCTTGGACGCCCCACATACTGCCTTTTTTTTTGGAGCTACTGAATTAAAAATCGAATAATTTTTATAATTTTCATTTGAATTTTGCATACTCCAACCACTTATTCCCATTTCACGAGATATTTGTCGTTTGGATAAATTATTTTTATTCTTTCTTATTTCCGGTTTCTTTTCTAGCGACAACACTATGCCGAACTTTACTTGTTTTCACAACTTACTTAAATAAAAATAACGCAATTGCTAAAGTGCGCGTGCAAGAAGCCACGTGAAGAACACTTGCAATGATTAACGGTTTCAGAAATAGGGCTGAACTAATATATTTACATAATAAGGAAATCAAAATTGACAAATAGTGAATTTTAGGCGAATTGTGTTACATTTTAAAAAGACTAAAAAATTTACAACTACGTGTGTATTTTTTTTTTTCTCTGAGTGTATATACGTAGGTAAGAAGGCTAAGTACCTTTGGGGTAAAGGTCTAGGTCAAATTGAGTATACACCAAAACCTAAATAATACACTAAAACCTAAAACTCAAATTTAAACATTAAAATTTTTTAAATAATAAAAAGATGTGAAAAGATCAAAAAAAAATTTCTTAATTTAATTTAAAAAGTTTTTTTCTTTCTAATCAAAATATATTTGAAATTTTTTTGATTTTAATTTTTTGTAAATTTTTAAAAATGTATTTAATTTTTGTAAAAGTTTTCAATATCTATCTATCTTGCATATATAATTTGTCATTTTTCATATCCGCTCCACAGATCACATAATAACTTTCACCCTCCAAAGTCTCTCAAAAGCACTCATTGAGAGGTTTGTGTAAAAACAATTGCATTTTGAAGGTTTAAGTTCGAGTTCGCTTCTAAAGTTGAAGCGGAAATTCGGTAACTCGAATGGGAAATAAGCAAAAAAAAATTTACGAAATGCAGAAAGTGGTATTTCATTGGAACTTACTGTCGAGCGCTCAGACATCTTCTCGACCTCCCATTTGAACCGATGAACCAAAACAAAGCAACTATTTGAATTATTTTTTTTTTTTGTAATTAAAGGAAAATGCAAATTTTTATGCCAGAGAAGATAGTTGTTCTACTACGCACTTTTTCAGGGCTGAGTGCAACAGTGAGCAGCATTTCAAACCATCATTTGTTTAAAGCGAGTTCAAGTATGATAGACGTCGTCTGCTTTATTTATTAAATAACTTTTTGATTTCCATTTGCTAAACATAACAAAGGAAAAAATAAATCAAACGCAGTAGAAGTGAAGAAAATATTTCTAAAAATTAAAATTTTACAAAACAAAACCGTAAGCTCTTTCGTACAATTTATGCACATTTATTCTTTGTTGTTGTGTTCATAAATTTTTTACCAAATGTGGCTGGATGCCTGATATAAACAACCGACCGCCCTCAACCTCAACCTCATATGTGTCCCGTACAAGTATGACATAAATCCACGAAAACAAAAGTGCTGAGGGTGGGGGTATATTTTCGTAATTTAGTGAGGTTGAGCGGCCGGGGTGAGTGCGTGTGCCAGTTTTTGCGAGCTTTAATAAGACTTTATGCACACATATGCATAGTTACATGGACACTTTAACGATGAGACATTGCTTTGAACTACATTTTCTTAAATAATATATTTATGTAGCTATACAGATATTCATTTACTTTCCATTGTCACGGAAATACGCCAGCATTGTTCATATTTTTCACGCTTATTATTTATATTTATTTTTATTACATTTTTAATTATGCATATTTATATGCGACAGTCGGACTTGGAAGATTCACAGCACACTCGCCCTTACACAATAACAAAGCGCAGGTAAGTACGTGCGAGCGTCGGACCTCCATACGCCAGCGCAGTGTTGCATGCAAATGGCATGACGATGAAACAACTCCAAGTATTATGCTTTGTTATGTTCAAAAAGCATAATTACATACAGACATACAGACATACATATCTACATATCTACATATATGTCATTGTAAGTAGTGAAAATAAAAATGGTCCGCCTGTGGGTAGTTTAGACAAGTTTCTATTGTGTTCAAGTGCAGCAATTTGTTAGTACGAAATTATAAAAGACAAATATATTTACAACAAAAGTGGTTTTGAATTCTGCGAGCGCCTTGAAACGCAACCCACTCGGCAGCAATAAAAGTTAATCTTATATAATAACAGTGATGACTTTGAGTGTTGCCTACTTACCGAGCAGTTGAGCAACTGTTGCTCAATTGCTGCAGCAATTGTCAAATGGCAGACATTTAATACAATAAATCGGATGTGTGCCCACCTACTTACTTATACAAATAATCCTACCTACAAGGTATATAATGAATCAAAAAGCAAACAAGCCTATATTACCCATTATACCCATGTGTATATCAATTATATGTTTTTATGCTTAATATAAGTTTGGAGGTAAAAAATTAAATTAATAAAAATTTAATGCAAATAATTAAAAAAAAAAAAAACAAGCGGAGTAATTATTTATTTCGATTTTTGTCTTATTTATGACTTAATATTAAAAAATTATTTATCTTTATGGCACTTTTCTAAATTTTTTAATAGTTTTGTAATTTTTTGGTATAAATACTAAAAATTTGTTAAATATTTGATATACAATTATTTTTTTATATAATTTTTGCATATTTGAATATTTCTAGATGTTTTCTTATAATTGTTTATTAATTCATTTTTAATTATATTAAATATTGTTATTTTCTCTTATTTTGCAACCTTTAGACTAATTTCTTATTTCATTTTTGAATATTATTTAAATAACTTTATTTTTATATTATGTAACATTTTTATTTGTGTTTTTGTTTTATTTATATTCGTTTTTTTATAATTTATACTATATATTTAGTAATAATTTCAATTTATCATATTTATATATTACATTTATTTATTATACATAAATTATAAGTTATTATTATTATATATATTTATACATAGTTATTATTTATTATTATTTTTTTTTCTATTATTTACATATTACTTTTTTTTATTTATTTTTTTGCTTAAATTTCTTCCGGCAATTGTTAATTAATTATTAGTTATTTAGTTTCCAATATTTTCAACTTCTGTTTTACTTTTCATATTTTTGTTTATGCCTTTTTTTTAATTTTTTGTTATTATTAATGTTATTTATATTTTAATTTAAATTTTAAAATAAGTTTTTAAGGTATTTATTTTTTTTTGAATATTTTCGTCTTTGTCATAGGGCACGGTGGTAGACAAACCCGTCACTTATCTTACTTAGCGCTGCACAATTGAGCTTTCATTTTATTTCATTTTTCCTTTTTCCTTTTAATTTTGGTTTTTGTGGCGACTTTGCCTACGACATTCATTACTCAACTACACCCAATTCAGCACACGCAACGCGCAACGCAACTAATTTGTTTCACTGTGACTATCTTCGATACACTTACATTAAAGTCGTGGTATCGAAGTGTCTGATTTGGTGTCGCTTTACCAATGTCAATTTACGTTTTGTCTCTTGACAATAAAACCCAACAAATTTGCGTAGGCTGTTTAAATATGTCATTATGTTTTTATGTACATAATAAGTATTTGTTTAGTTTTCGTTTGTAACCGGAAAACCCACGAATTATTTCAACCTTCACTTTTTCACTCGTCGATTTCAAGTTCCCTACTCTGTTCACGCTCAACTCAGAAGTACATTCTACTTTTAAGTTAAAAATATACATATTTATACCATTCAAAATGAATGTCAAATTGACATTTTCAAGTTTTCGACGACGACACAATTGAGAGGGACTCTTTCGAGAAGGACTCCTTCGAGAGCTTCAAGTTCGTCAACACACTTACAAATAATATTTATGCAAAGCAAAGATGGGATGGTGGAAGAGAGTGGGTATTAGTAAAATTTCTACTTCAAAAGTTACAGCTTGCGCAGGCAAATATTATATCAATAGACAAGCCAAAAAAAGAAATCAATGAAAGGTAGCATTTCATTGCATTAAGAAACGATATTGCAAGCCGATGGTCCCAGCCTTTATAATGAAATCGAAAACTTTATTTTAGGAAATGTAAGGTTTAGTGGATTTTTAGTAGTAGTAATAAATTCAAGAAGGCTTCTATTTGATTATGCCGATTGTATGTTCTTTTTACTGGTATAAATTAAAGATACTGGCATAATTGAATGTGAAAGAAATATAAATAACATGAAGTTAGCTGCAATCCATCCAAACATTTCGTAGCCTTTGATAATCGTCATATATTTTTTTCCTGTATGTAAGTCGACGCTATACTGTGACAAACTGCTTTTCTTATTTTTATATAATTGTTTGTGTTACTGCATTACTTGTGCGGGCGCATCAGTAAACGCCCAAAAATGGTTTGTACAACTTTCTCTTTCTACTTATATGGTCAAAATGAATGCGCTCGACGCCCCACCAATCAAATGTAGTGACCACACTGTTTAAACATTGTCAGCCCACGCACTTACGCTTTTTCAAAGTGGCTGCAGAAGTTAAAAATAAAAACGTGCCAACTCACAAAATGAATCTCTGCAATCATATCAAGAAATACAACAAAATAATGACAATAAAGTAAAAGAAAGCAAGCGAAGTTTTTTGGTCAAAGTGCTCTGAGTTTCAGCAGGCGGGTGTGTGCGTGCGGGAGAGAATAAATGCGGGGGAAATCCAAAATAGTATGAAACACAGATCACTATAAAAATAAAAATAATTTCTAAAATTGAAAACAGCAATCATTCCATCCGACGTCAAACTGCTTATAAATGAAGAACTTCTTAACTCTGCTATACGTAGTCATCTGTATCTATTTTTACATAAAACAAAAAAAGTAATTGTACAGATTCCACACTTATTTTTAAATTCTATAACACACATACAAAGATATTATTATCAAGCAAAAATTCTTCGTTGTCAAATATGTAAATAGTAGCTTATCTCGTTGTTATTCTTTTATCTACATACATATACATATAGAAAAACAACAAATATATCCATGCTAAGAAGGAAATGCATGTGTGTACAATTTATAGTACAAAGTCATCTCTATAAATGCACACACACACATGCATACATATGCATATAAGTATATATATATATATATATATATATCTGCATACTTACGCCACACGCTGCGCAAACACATGGCAAATAAAGACAATTTCAACAGGTTCTTTGTGTGTATAATAAGAAAATGTTTGCTTTCCGTTGAGTACACGTATCAACAGAAAAATAATGCCACGCCAAATAAATTAGCCAACGCTACCGAGACACTGCAGCAAGATCGTCGACCGTTCAACAATGGCTGGGAGAAGCAGGAGGACGAGAAACGAACCTGAGCAACCCCTAAAATTAACATAACAAAGAGAGACTTTTGTATTGACGAGCCATACCGAGGCTAGCGGAGCTGAACCAAGCATGACATGGCGCCCTCCTCCTAAAATAGAACCGCAACTAAGCAACATTCGTTGAGGTTATGACCTCTGAGTGCTGAAATTACATTGCATTTGTGTATATGATATAAGAAGAATGTATTTTTATGTATAAAAATGAGAAATTTTAAATTGAAGTAGCGTTAAATATAGACTATACCACAATGTAGTCTCGCCTTCAGGCCAGGAGTCGAGAAAGCCAATCGAAAAAGCGAAAGTAAATTATATAATAAATATGTGGTGGCAAAGGTAGCGATTGTTTAAGGTTGAAAAGTTGATAGCACTCGGTTGTCAGACGCTGAAAATGCAAATTTCCTAAATTTTGTGATACTACCGGTACAATATACAATATTTTTGGACTTCCTATTAATTTCGACAACGCTTAAATTGTAATACAACCCCAGAAACAGAGTGCTTTTGGAGGTCATCACGGAGTCCAAGAGTTTATTTATCAAAAATGAGATGAAATAATTTTACAACTTTTTAAATCGATGAACTTTTTAAGTTGATTCTCCACTTGTCAAAAGGACCTAATACAATTAAACGCCAGTCTGCAACTTAACATAACTTTGAAATCGATGTAACTCAACTTAGATAAAAAGATTCGATTTGGCTTAATTTTTAGTATAAAGAAATGTGTGGAGCGCTGTTTGAGAGCGCACTGAGAGGATAACCGTGTTGCTTGATTCTCTTTAAGTTAGAACTCGAAAACACACGGTAGAGAGAACTCCAAAGCAGCGGTAAAATTACACAAAATCAGCTGTTTTAAAAAAATTATTTAAATCGAGCAAAAACTTGTTGTAATTAATAGGTACTTAAAAGGGCACAAAACAAAAGCAATAGTAAGAACACTGCTGAGGCCTGAAACTCCTGTGAGAGAGAACAAATGACAAAAGGAAAACATATGGCGCTACCGAAAAACAACCGTAAGTCACAGTAAGCAGAAAATTTTCCAACAGTTCGCGACCACAACACATTTTTACAACAATTTACAACATCAGCTCGGAGCCGGTAAATTCAACCCATATGGCAAGACTTGTGTACCAAAACCACACGACCACAAGCAGTATAACCGGTGCGTGGCGACATCGTCGGTGCCAATATTACTCAAAATACATCACAATACATACTCGTATTTTGACATCTGATATTAAAAAACGAAATTACAACATCAAGCAATTGAGTTTCCAAAAGAATTCTAGGCGATACCAAAATCTTCTCATCAAAATAGTTGAATGGCATCAAAGCCAACACATGGACAGCAGACGTATTTGTCAAAATAGCGCAAAACTAAAACGGGTGGTTGGACTGTGTGCCGCATACAACAACAAATGAGCAAATTTTATCAATTTCATTTTATAGATGATCGACAAACACACACATGCGTACATCCACATCGATCTGTATAACGAGAAATGTGTCAATTTTATATTTGCATGTGTATGTGTGCGTTGGCTTGAAAACGCGTTGGATGCAAGAAAAGCAAAAGCAAAAGCGAAAACGTAGGCAGAGACGGGTCGTCCACTATAGGCAGCCGGTTATTGGTGCGCGATCATGCAACACTTGAGCCGAGCAGGCGGCACGCAGAATTGGAACTCGTTGCCACATGAGAACGCCATGTAGGAGTCGACACCACCCCACCACCGCCACATGCTCCTAACGCAATCCTCTTTTTTTTTTGGTCTACTGCTGGAACTAGTCAGTCATATCATTGCCCATACTGTGCGCGATCGGCCGACCATGCGCTGGCCGTTCGTTGTATTTGGCACGAACATTCGGACGCCAGCAAGTTGCAAGTGTAGAAACATTACATTGATTGTTTGTGCGCACCATGAATGGGAGCACTTGGTGTGGGCAAAACAATTTAGATTTAGTCAAAAGGTCTAAAAAAAAAAATTTAAATAGAAATAAAGAAAAAAACACGCAACACTTACAATTACGGATCTGCCAGTAGTACAATTGTGGCATTGTGCATATGTTTTGCATTAGAGTTGAGAAATATAGATCTCAGTTCCAGATTACCGAAAAGCCAAAGCAGTTCAATGCAACACACACTCTCCAGCACAGTCACCTAACGGATGGAACGCTTAGAGCAGCGATCAGCCAGGCTGTAGGCAGGCGTGTTTCTGCATCCGATGCGGAGGCTTTTGTCAGTCAGCACGTACGCTTGTAAGCGAGTTATCGCGCTGAATATCTTCCTGTCGAGCGTTGAAAGACAACCAAACAAATTAGCGTTAGACTTTTTCGTTTGGCAGTCAGTCAGTTGTCGGTTGCCGGTTGCCGGTCGCCGGTTGCCGGCGCACATAAACAAAACTCACCATCGTTAGGAAATTCTTACTCACCTACATGCGTACATATGCACATATGTATATTTAAATGTTAGCATAAGCATATTTTTTAATTCAATTTTTCTTCGCGCGAATGACGCATCCACGTATTATTCGCCGGCTCGCTGCTGCTCGGCTCCTCATCTGAACTCGCTCATTGTGCGTCTATTTTGATTTCTAAGCGCGCGCGATGATTCGCTCACTTGTATATATGAGCCGGCGGAGAATAGCACACATTTTTTGGCATTTCAATGCTGACGGTATTTTTATAGCAACAACACGTTCATCGTGCTTTGCCGATAAGCGCAAAGAAGAACAGCGCATGTCTTAGCTATTAATGTTTCTTTCGCCTTGCTCTTTTTTTATTATTTTAAAATCTTTTTGGCAATTTAACGCTTCGTACACATTTGCGATCATTTTCCCGTTTTTTTATGGCCATACACATACATATGTATATACATACATGGGTACAAATGTATTTGTATGCACCGCTTGCCGTATGTTCTTTCGGTTTCCTTAGAGCTCCTGCTGATGTCAACACTTGGCCGCATTTTGTTCGTGTCGACTTGGAAACGTGCCTTGTGTTTTCTGTTTTCTAGCGCTGAAGTTCTTTATGTTTTTAGATTCCACAAATGCAGTCAGTATATTTGTACAAAAATTATTCCATATAGATCAATTAGATTAGAAAAAAAAAGCATGTCCATAAATATTTATTGAACAAAAAGTATTAGTAAAGTTGGTTAAACAATTCTCATGACCACTGTAGAAAAACCGAATCGAAAAACCAACCCTTATCTAAATGATGATCTTGCCTTGATCAGGTAATGAAACGGAGAAAAACTCAAATAAATCACAACATTAGATGCTACAAAAAAAAAAAACATTAAGAGGCGAAACAATTAGAACTCTTTGCTGGATCACATCTAATCTCCAAATGTGATCACATGTGAAAAGTATTTGTACAATGAAGTGAAATCACATCCTTATATCGTAATAAAAAGGAACTACCAATCCGGTTCAAGCTCTTTAAAGAATTCTGCCACGCATATCGGTTACATTTTTCGAAAAACGTGGCGTACTTCTAACAATTTCATAAAATTTATGGTTTCAAATTCGAATGTTCTAAATTTACTTCAATAACAAGACAGTTGGATACTTAAGTTAAAGATATAGTATAACCTTGACATTATTATATACCCATTCCGACGAAAACATTGATCTTATTACAGTATCGGAAAGATAATGTCGGCGTTCTTTCATATTTTTAGCTATAAACAAAATTTAGCATATTTTTTCCAACTGAGATGCTATCACTCTTTTTAAACACCTTCAAGGATATTTTATCTGAGTAGGATATTCTTTCGATTCGATGCGATCCAGGGATAATAGATATCCAGGGATGATAGGATAATAGAAACTGGATAAATGTGCTTCAATTTGCTGAACCGAGGTGTACTACTATATCTAAATTTATAATTATAATTTTTGGCTTACAGCTCTTAATAGTATCGATCTTTTATCGATTGTTTTTTTTTATTTCAAATTGAATTTTAATTCTAACTTCATTGATAAAAATGAAAACATTTTCGATTGCACTGAAGTGCCGTTTTATTGCATTATTATGCAGATAAGTATGTACATATATCTTAATAGAAAATATAACCATATAAAAGCCATAATAGGCAATTGAACCCATATTTCACGGAACTACTGACTCCAAAAGTAAATTTATTCTCCCGTTCAATGCTTTCCTCTTCGTAAAAAAGAAACGCAAGCTCTGAAGAGTGCGCACTCGAAATCAATTATTGCTGGGATCAATTAAACAAGCATTCATATCGATTAACAATTTAACTTTAAAACATTTAATGGCACAAAAACAATAGCAACAATACTGCAATAATACAACAATTGTAGTAGCAGCAAAACAACAAAAACGAAATAAATAAAGAAGTTGCGGATTAACTCCACGCACTAAAGCTGCAGGGTTGAAGAGATCAATTCAGATAAGAAATTAAATTGAATGGGAACTACTTAAATGAGCTACACGCCGTGCAATGAATTAGCGAGCGCTGAGCGTGCGTATTACGCGTGCGCAATATGGCGGCACTTATATGTGCATGCGTACGTGTGTGTGTGTGTGTGTGTGTGTGTGTGTGTGTATGAACGCTGCAATTGGAAGCGTGGAAATATGAGGATAATGAAAACCTCAACTTCAGCTGCCACTCAAGTTGCAAGACTTCTCCTAAAACAATAACAACAAATTGCGAGTGATACTTGGAAATTCAGATTCCGAAACAAGAAACATTATTGCAGCTAGAAAGCTAGCGGTGACTGTGCGGCAGTGAAGGGGGCACATAGTGATATACCAACACGAACACATAGACGAATGATCATTTACATTTAATGCAGTTTTCAAATTTCTACCACCATTATGTGGGCTGTAGAGGGCTGGCGGGGACTTAGTATTAAAATGAGACTAGTAAGGGTGCCGATAGACGCCAAATACAGATGAAGATCAACACAGCAAAGCGCGCAACTACAACAGATGGCTTTACAAATGCACCGCCTTGTTGTTGCCCCAGTCAGCAGGCGTAGTGGAGTTTAACAAAAATGCCCACATAACATCAAAATGTGTGGGAATACACAGATACATACATACATTCAAATAGCACGTACGAGTATAATTTTTTATGTGTGGCACTTAAACTACAACAAGCTCAGCAACCACCGTCAACGCGCTTTATTTGGTGAACAATGAAAAGTTGAAAATATTTTAATTACACAAACACGCGCCACAAGCAAATGAATCGCCCACCCCCTTGGCCGCCACCAGTGCAACAGTGCTGGCGCAATTGTCACTTGAGGTAGCTGGAGAGTATCAAATTCTTTAGCTTAGATCAGCGTGATGACGTAACTGCACCGCAGCGTTTTGAGGAAGCGAAATTGGTGGGGAATATTACGAATTGAAAATATGGTTTTGTGCAAAAGCTGAAATCGCCAAAGCATGACGGACAACAGATGCGCTTAAAATTGAGCAAATAAATTAAAAATGACGATCTTCAGCTCCAGTAATGGAGCCCTTACAACTTACATAAAATCAATATCAATTGTGCTATCTTAAATACAACACAATGTCGGCCCAGCGAATATTAGCCCCTCCCTAGGCGATAAATCGCGCATGTGCTGTGAACCGAAAAGTGATCGACATCCATTTGTGCGATCGTATGCGCTCTATATGGAAGTCGAGCGATAACGGGCGCACACACATACATATACACTTCACATATCAGACACACACAGGCGCAAAACAAAAGGCATGCATTGAGTGGTTCGGTAATGGAAAACGGACGGCATTAATTGGCAACAACAAGCGGCACAATTGTGGTCCGATCGATAGAAATACAATTATTTTATTTGCGGCAAAATGTGGAAAATTCAATTAAAAGTCGGTAGGTGAAGCAGTGAAAATTTCAAATTATCAATACGCTCACTCGAATAAACGAATGAACGAATGTAAATAAATAAATAAATGAAAGCATGCAAGCGATCGGGTTAAATGAAAATTAAAGTAATGGTAATGAATACATAAATAGCAAATCGGATGTAGAGTTATATGGGTAATGTCAACGTCATGAACGATCAGCGTTATTGTCAATCGGAAAACAAACCATTATTATCATCAGCAACACTTTGGCAACAACAACAATAACAACAACAACAACTTAGATATGTGTAGATCAGCAGTGCCAGACTGAGCAACTCTTCGCATTTATTTGCGTTCGCAGTGCATTGTTTGTTGTTGTTGTAAGCATTCAATAGAAGTGACAGCGAAAATAATGCACCAATTTGTAAATGAATTTGTTCAACTAATTGTTACGGGGGATAAAACGAGGGTTCAGAGGCAGAGGCAGAGAGAGAGACAGAGGCAGAGGTCACGCATGAGTCGGTATTACCAAGGTCGCAAAATTTGTGTAACTATAGTAAGGAAAAAACGTGGACGGGATCATTTGTGGAACTACAACAACGATTTCGCGTAAGTTTCGCACTAGTTGAATTGAATCCGTTTGAAGCTCGCGTTCAGAAGCTCTTCAAGTTCCCATAAATCAACTGTCTTGAAGTCAAGCAAAAGCTGCCCGGAAATTTCTCAAAGCTCTTGAGTAAAAACTAGAAGAATGTCATTAAAAAAATTATCCTTTGAAATAGATATGAATTATATACATAAGATAATATATATATATATATACATATATCTCTCTAAATTGAGGTTAAAGGCTCTGAAATGATGAAACTATATACAAAACATACAAATATGTTTTTAACTGGTTTTCAAAACATTTTTCCCGAGAGATATGTGACTAACATTTTCAACGAACTTTTTGAAATTGAACCAAGAACTCGAAAAGTACGAAGACAAATAAAATGTATACGAAAATTTACGTTTATATTGCTATAGCATCCATAAACCGGAGTCACCACAACCTAGCAGGTTGTTCTCCGAAATTTTAGCTTTCACCAAAGATGATCAGTATACTAAAAATCGAAACTTACAATAGATTCCAACGTTCATATGCGTAAATTGGTGTGCATTGTTGCTCTTTTGGTAGAACCAGAAATGAAGTTTCAGACCATATCAGTCTTTACACTAAAACTGAATCATAACTGGTAAATATCAACAATATCTGTATAATGGGCACACATCAATCATCGAACAACACTTTTTTTTATTCCGGCCTCTGCTCACACGCTTGAGTAGTTCTAAAAATTCCAATTGTAAAACCTCTTCTCTTTTGTGCTCCTTATTTGTCGACAATGCGTCAACACAATGTCTCCAGCCAACCAATGACTCGCCATCGGCTTTCGGTCATCATGTGGATCCTTTCAGCTTTTTTCTCTCTTTATTGTCCACTATACAAATTGAAAATTGACAGTGACTGTTATCGGGTTCGTTCAGCTCAAGCACCAATTTGAATATTGCCCTACGCCTGGCAATCACTGTCATAATGGAAGCGACTGCAATGACACAGCAGATAAAAAACGAGAACAATGTGAAGCTTTTGACATATGCAAAAATAGAGAAAATCTAAAACCGTGCATGGAGTATGTGTTGAAAAACATCGAAAAAAAAAACGTGCTTGCGATTGAATGGGCTACTTGCGGTAGACAACATTAAATTCATGTTACGCATAAAAGTTTATGGCATTTAATCGATCAAGCGTATATGGGCAAACGATCGTTTGCGTATCAAAAACGTTAAACGAACGCCTGGGGCAACAGAATTACACAAGTTGCACGTACGTACGCAGCTGCTATTAGCAAGCTTGTACTAAAGAGAACAGCAACAATTCCTTAAAAACATGCACGATCGCTATGCGATCACTCGAATGGCAAGCAATTATGAGGCATGCTGACTAGAAGAGTCAATGTCTGCAAACGAATTTTCGACTGAATAAAATTTAAAATTTAAAATTTAGATTAGTGAAACGGTAGTGTGAAACATTGCTTGTGGAGATCGATGAAGCGCGATCATTACATATTTACATATGGTGTTGTGTATGATTTGCGTAGTTGGGCAGACAGTGCTGGAAATGCATCAACAATGGCCATATAGCAGAATGGGGGAGTGGTATTGGCCACAAATTGTCAATAAGTTGAAGTCAGCTTGTTTTGTTTGGTCAAATCGATTGATCGTCGGACTGATCGCGCGCTGATGAACTGATGGATATGCATACGTTGGTGGAAGAAATGATGAGTTTGATGTGCACATTTTATTGTTATTACGAGTATAAACATAGTTTTTGCCTGACGCTTCATTAAGCGCCAATCGTCGTCACAACGAATGTTAACCACATCAGCACCGGCACATCTGCGGCATGTTGCTACTGTGCAACAGTTCACCTACTAGCAGCTACTGTTAAGAGCGTACATTTGTAAGTGTACGCTACTTGTATGAATGTTTGTGTTGGGGCATGATGTTCAATCGTCGTTACTTCGACGCTTTCACACTGAAATTAGTTGTGTGCTCCGAGTGCCAAGACAAATGGTTCGTTCGCTCATTCTTCCACATATGGCAGTCGTGCGTATGCACGCGCGCTGTTTTATTTTATTTCTATTTTACGAGTTTAAATTTCTCTTTTGAGCACTAAATTCTAAACCAAACGATCGCCAATGAAATGTGACACATACAATATACAAGTATGTGAAGAGAGGGCGGTGCGGCAGGGCAGCCCATGGATTGAATTAGTGCGAAATGTGTGGTTCGCAACAAAGGGATGGGCGGTGCACAAAAGCAACTAAAAGTACAGAAATTAATGATTTTTATTAATCTCGTTTTCGTTTCGCACTCTGCTGATTTTTTTTCACATTCACATGTGGGTGGTGTATCATTGTCGCCGACCCAATATCACTGCCGAAAATACATAGCCTGTAAATTTTTTGTGTATAGCAACAGAAAAACTAAAAAATTTTTGAACTTTGAAAAACAAAAATTTATTTATGCAGGGCCTTAATCAAGACCGGGTGCACAACATGTTATGATCACATCATACACTTCAAAACCACTCCATGCCATGCTCAACAACAACAATTCTATTTAAATTTTTAAGCGTAAACACATTTTTGATGAAAATTTAATTTTCGAAAATTTCCCGAGTACACCAATTGGCTGACGCCGTATATATTGCTTCGCTTGTGGCCATGTTGTTTTCTTCTGAACGTTGTTGTTGAAATTTTGTTTTACGATCTCGTACGTGATCGTTTTTGGCTGTTCAAACGAACGACCGACCGACCGCCCGACCAACCCACCGATCAACCATGTGGCGAGAAAGAGCGCACACATTTTTTAGTGAAATCAGAAGAAAATAAAAATAAAATTGTAAATCTAAACGCCGGTGGCCGCAGCATCAATACCGGCGAAAAAAGTTTAAAATGGGAGAAGAATAAGTGGAAGAACAAAAACTAAATGTACAAAACAACAATTGAACATATCTTCTAGCGATTCTAATAACTGCTGTTAGCTGCTAAGGGGCTGTCGTCTTCTATGCAGCGCACTCTCCTCCACCGATCTTCAGCGTTCCCGTTGTATTTGCAGCTTCGCTGTGCGCTGCTGCTCCTAACTTTGTTTTCACGTTGCTCACTTGCCGTACACTCACAATTTGGTTGGTATTTTCATAATTTCGAAAAAAACAAAGTGACCTCGGCGCGATCGCTGTTTCCATACTTTTGCTGCACACATTTGTGGATTTATTTTTTATTCCACTCAATATTTGTATTTAGTTTCGTTTCGGTATGTTTTTTAATGTTTTCTTTTCATATTTTTATTATTTCATGTTTTTATTACGGAAAACTATGGTTTCCTGATGTTTTCTTCTGATCGTACGATCTATCTGTGTGTGTGTGTGTGAAATAATTTTCTGCAGGCATTTTCGTCACCATGCAACGAATTTCGAACAAGACATTTCTGCCACATTCGAAATTAGAATATCGTTCTCCCACTCGGGTCGCGTACATTTGTTCTGCGGAGGGTTGGGGGGTGGTCTTTAGAAAAAGCTTGCGTGGGTGTAGAAATCTAGAAATATGATTATAGCTGCGCGCTGAGACTTTACGAGTATGTATTTTTATCCGAATAGTCGCTATGCAAATACATACATGTAGTTTTGATGGGTGTGTTTCCTCTGAGTATTTCTGACTCGCTAGGGCTTCTGAAACGTTTTCACTTTGTTGTAAATGAAGAAAATTTTCCGATCGAAGCGCTGCGCTCGTCCAAGATTTCTTACACGACGCGTTAGTGGATTTGATATTTTTGAAATCTGCTGTGTTATGTTTTACTAAGAATTTATGCAGCGTGTCGAACCTGTCAACTGCCGAAATTTATGTTTATGACTATTTTCAATCAAGTTTTTATTAGATATCACACATATATTCGAACAAAAAAAAATAGTGTATGTAATTGTGTTTGTACTGTGAAAGATGCCAGAAATAATCAGATTGAAATAATAAAATGAATTGAATTTAACGGTGCGCGCCTTGGGTGTAATTTCGAAAAGCGCACATTAATGTATCGGTCACGCAGAGATATACATTTATGAGTATATGCTTTTAGGTAAAAATATTTCAAATACTCGCAACAGTTTTAAAATTAATTGAATTTGGCCCTTATCAAAGGTATTCCAAATGTTTATAATGCTATTATAAAACTATAAAAATGCGCTGTATTGACGACGGAATTTAATGAGTTTTTATTGACAAAAAATAGTATAGCATATATATAAAAATTAAATTTTAAATGAATTCAGATCATCCAAAACTCGAACCCATCAGACAGTCTGACATGCACAGTTTAATTATAATCTATTCTTAAACACATACATGCAATTATATATAAATGTTCCTCAATGCCTTACAACAATCTCTACTTATTAGCAATCACTTAGGTGAAAATAAAAATATTAAATAAATAAGCAAATAACATCATAACGAGAAAGCGCAGTGTGCAATCAAACGAAAGACTACAATCAAAAATCAAACCACCTAAATATATTTATACACAAATGTGTCCTTTAGTTCTAATACCTATAAAACCATCCCCATAAAAATTTCGTCGCCAATCAAACATTGCTTTCACACTTCCCAGTCAGCTATACTTGGTGACCGAAAACTATCTGCAAGCAGAATTTACACCCCTATTACGTATCTGTTGCCATTGTCATTCGACAACAGTATATCAAAATTTACATTACGAGTGAATATTGACTACCTAGCATAATCAGGAAACTGATCTTGAGCAGTTCCCTACACCATTTTGCGAATTTTGGAGTTTGAATACATTGAATGTCTTTAAAGAAAATATACATGCTTTATTTTTTATTTATTTACGAACGTTTCGAACTGAATAATTTACCGAAATTGATCTTCAAAAAATACGTTGCTCTTTAACCACTTTATGAATTTATCAAGTAATACTTACTTTTACACTTTTTTGTTGTGAAATATTTTTAAGAAGTTCCTAATATTTATAATTGTATAAATTGTATTAATTGTATAAATAAATTATTAATATTTATAACTGTAATAATTGTGCTTAAATGATGTATTCATATAATTTGATAGTTAGTAAATAATTTTCCAGATTCTTTAAAATTGCCGATATTAATCAGCTTGAAAATCTGAGTTATTTAACGCACAAAAATTTAATCATTTCACAATGAACGTACAAATTAATTTAAATCTTCCAAGTGACTTTAAATTCTAGTGAACGACATTGTTTTTCATTTCTTTATGTTTCATTTTACGATTTATGTCACAAATTTGAGCAATACAGCCAAATACTTTGAACAGTGCTTCCCAAAAATGTAAACACAAGGTTATTATCTGCGTTTTCAAGTACACTGGCTTCAGTAGCATTCCGTAAAGTAAATTCTATTTAAGTATCCAACACAAGTATACCCTCAACTATAATCCAGTAGCCTTCCGCAATAGGGGTGTTATTTTATTCAAATATTCTACACACATTTCCGCCATTATCTTTAATTGCCCTCTCGCATTCTATGCTTCTCCCTCTCCTTACACCTCGTCGATATCAATTAGGCAAACAGACATGCATAATTCGGGAAGCAATTTACCGCTGGGTTGCTCATTATGGAAGTGCTCCTAGTGTAGATAAAGAAGAAATTAGCGCCTTTATTACTATTACTATTACTACTGCTATGCAAATACATCAGTAAGTAACGTTTCCAAGTGCGCACTTAATTGAGGCATGATTGTGTAGTTGAAAGCCCATTAAAGCGAGGAAAATTTTACATAATTATGCAATGGAAAAGTTAACAAAACCAAAGTAGTTAAAATTAAAATAATAATATAAAAAGTACATATACATACTTTCTTGAAACATAATTGGTAAGAAGTGGGAGTTGCTCTTTAATATTTTTTATTTAATTCAACATTTTTAGTATTAGTATTTAGTGAGTATTCCCATTTCTTCTATTTTTCTTTTGCACTTATTTTTATATTTTTTTTCAATATATTTTATATCTTTTATGTATTATTTTTATTTATTTAATCTTTATTATTAGGTGCTTTCTCACCTTATTTTTTTAAATTTTCTCCTCGTTATTTACGTTTTCCTTTTGAACTAAGACTCAGTTTTATTACATATTTTAATTAATTTTTTACGATTTTCTATTTGTCAATTTTTTAAATAAAAATATATCCTTCTAATTTAAAATTAATTACCTTTTGTTTTGTTATATAATATTTATGTATACATGGAATCAAGTGGGATATCTACGAATATAATAATTTAGTTGTAAACTTCAAAAATTATGTTTGTCTACAAATAAAAGTTAAATTTGTATGCAAAACACGTCATTCCTTTTCATACAGAAAAATAAATAAATAGATTCTTATATAAAAACCCAGCAAAGCGCATTCGTACTGATGAATATATGTATATTGTAGCAATAACATACAAAACCCGTACAAAATGCGAATTAGTATTTTGAGGAAATTTCAGTCGCACAAAGAAGAAAATGCAAAGAAATGGTCAAAAAATATCTAGTGTGTCAGTAGTGTCAAAAACGCTACTATGAAATCCATAATACGAACATAGGTATGTAATACTGGTTCGTTGTACGCACTTCTGTGCATACTTAAGTACATACATACACTTTTACAAGCTATATTTTTTATAAGTATATATTTTCTAAGTATCTATGCTTATGTATGCGTAGCAACTGCTGGTTGCTAACAGGTAACTTAATTAGGTCAGTGTGAATACGATTACGAACTGAGCGAAAACGAAGTTAAGAGTTTTACGAGTGTTGTGACTGTGTTCTAACCGCCAGTGGAGACATTTTGCCACCGGTTATAAAATAAAACAACTAGATTCGCTTTTTAGAAAGCAAATTGGTCACTTCATACTCAAATTTATAGTCAAAGCCTAAGTTCGCGGTTTTTTAGGAGCCATAAATAATGATAAAGAAGGAGAATTTTCTTCCATATCACAAATGAAACCCTTTAATTGCTTCAAAATACCCACATTTAGTACCAGCAGCGTTTTTTATCACAGTCCAGGCATTTACAAAATCAACTGCCTAACTCCATTTTTTATTTCTATAAAAATGTTTTGAAATACATAAATATATGGACTATATATAGTCGGTTAAATAAGAAAGCTATTATACTGATAATGATAATGAAAAGAAAAATTTAACTGTCTATAAAACTGATATGTCATTAATACTTAAACGCATATGATTTTAATCAATTAATTGCAAAAATAGATCATTAACAATAACACATTTTATTAGTTGCAAATTTATCGTTATCTGTATAAAAAAAGGCGAAAAGTCGAAAAGAGAAAGTTCGGTTCACCTTTCGCAAATATTTGACCTAAAAAATTTAATTCAGTTGCAAAAAAGATTTGCGCAGTCAATAAAATGCTGTATTCAAATTGGTATCAAAAAAAGATATGGAATGGAAAATAAAACTATTAAAATGAATAAACCAACAAACATCGAAAACAATACGAAACATAAAGAAAACTATATTAAATGCAGATGGTAAAACGGATCTTAAGAAATGGAAAAAATTAATTCATTTGAGCGTACAGACTATATCTGTATTTATTCGAAATCTCTTCGCGCTTATCTAAGTGATAATTTTCAATTAAAAAGCTCGTGCTTCATAATAGTTGGATTTGAAATTAAAATTGGGTAAACTTTGAAGACTCGTCTCCATAATTAAGAAAAATAAAAGTCAGATCTCGACATAAGGTTTATTTAAAGCCAATTTGTTTACTGTCCAAGTCATTCCTGAATGGGGTTAGTTACTGGGTACACATGAATATATTCCGCCGCCATTAACGCTGTGGATACTGAGCATAAAAAAAGACAAGCGCTTCTGTAGACAGCGGATAAAAATGTATTGCAAATTCGTTTAATTTTGAATACTAAATAACAATATATAAATATATACATACATATTGCATTCATGTATTACATTTTACAAAAGCTGATATCACTTTTTAATTGTAAAGTGAATTTAATACCGTTTTATAACTTTGAATTCTTATCATATTGCGACCACATCTGTTGGCTTTGGGACTACCCTTTTGGTGGTTTACCTAAACGACGTTGAAAAATTATTAATCTACTTTACTATTTGTTTATTAAGTATTTATCTAAATAAACCGCGTCGCCATTATCTTGCAGACCGAAGCTATTTGAATATAATTATCATGAAAAACAAAGACAAAAATTTAAAGCGAAAACATGTTTATCTCGAGCATTAAAGTTGGTATATTTGGTTTGACTTCAATACTGGTTTTGGTTTTTCTAATTTTATCAGCCAACACTGGCTTCCGGAAAAAAATATGTTTAATTTTCGTTCAAATAAATGTGGTAAGTGGTATCGATTGTTATCGATCATATTGCGAATTGTAAAACAACTTTTTCAATGCTTTGTTAGAATAACCGGTTAAGTGTTTAACTATATAGATTATTGGTATCATTTTGCAATAAAAGGAGCACCCAATTCTTGGAAATAACAAAAATTGTACGCTTTTTAACTAAAATCTAAAATTTTAGTTTTAAAAACTATTTTTAAATTTAATACGTAGTGAAAATTTTTCAAAATAAAAAACGAGCGAACTTATTTTTTAATTATATAATTTTCTTTATATTTTATTCTTTGATAGAATTTTTATACAATATTTGAAATTCTTTTGGTGGTTTTCGAATTATTTGTAAAGTTATACATTTATTTTTTACTTAGTAAGTTTTTCTTTATTGTATTTAAATATCCATTTTTTTCTTACAATGGCATTTCTTATTACTGTTTAATTTCTATTAAGTACACTACTGCTACATTTGCAATAGGAAAAAATGTGAAATGTGAAAAAATATTAACCACCTTCTTTGGATGTATCAGATTACTTTGTCTAGTATAATGAACAATTAAAATCTGTCGCAGAAGAAATATGTATGAAAAATGTAAATAATTTGACTCACACTTAAAAAGTTATTCAAATTTCCACAGCTACAATCTATCTATCTGAAAGCATACAAATTGTCAGTTTGCACGAATATATCCCGAATTTCCATACAAATTTGCAGATAATTTGAATGTAAACAAAGTTGAACTGTTTCAACAGAAAACCATTATGTGCAATTCATCCTACATCCGCCACGCTTTCGAAATCTTGCAAAAATGTTTACATTTCAAAAAAAATACATATATGGATATGTATTTTTATCTCGGAATTTCGAACAATTCTCTTTCGCCATACTTCTGCCTCTTGGGCGGGTCATCCACAAGGAATTAACAATTCAAATTAAAAAGAAATAATGCAACAATTTTATGCGTAAATGAGCAAATGTCAAGTGGGCAGCCAAACACTCGGTCATCATTCTGCCGCCGGTAACTGGGCGTCGAATTATCATATATGCATTAAAAATGAAAACGGAAATGCAACGAATGAACGGAAGGCACTCAATGGGATGAGTTTGAACCCCAAATAGGCAGACAGAAATTCTTACGGTGTTGCCCAACGTCCTGACTGGAGCTACCTATGGACCATGCACATGCCAAGACCCACACAAGTACACTTGAATGGAACCCAAAGTGGGAGCAGATAAAAATAATAATGCGGCAACAATGTGTGTACATCGTGGCAAGAATATAGAGGCATTACAAGGGTATGGGCTGCTATGAACTTATACAGGAAGAAATGTGAAATGTGCCAGACAACCAACAAGAGCAATCAAAGAAAAGTAGAGAATTTTATATAAATACAAGTGTTGAGGAAAAGCGAATTGGGCAAGATGTAAAGTAAAAAAAAAAAAAAAAACGGCTAAGGTGGAATGAACTGATTTGTTAGAGCTGTTTACTCAAAGACTCCAAAGCGGAACCAAGAAAAAAGAGAAGACAGGAAAGCATATGCTTACATATTTTTGTATTCATTTCTACTCGCCTTTCTACACTTTCTTTGCTTTTATCACGTGTGCCTATAGTTTTTTCTGCTTTTAGTTTTTGATCTGCTTAACCAGATCGACCTACTATTGCGTAGTCTTATTGAAATCACGTTCTCCTAAAGAGAGATCAACGACTCCTTATTGTGGGGTAGACTTTATAGCATCATTTTTGAAAGAAACAACAAAACGGAAATCAATAAAGCTAGATCTTTCAAAAATATACTTTTTATTGATTTCAGTGTTCATGATTGTACCTAAAATGTTGTTAATAAAGCTTAAAAGCTTTTTAAAAGATGTTTAACTAAGGCACAATCAATGAATTCGTTTATTTTATTTCGATTTTTCGCTTCATTAAAAAGGTTAACTAGGTAAGTTAGTAGGTAGGTAGGTAGGTTTAAATAGAAAAGTTTAAAGATATCTAAAATTTCTTTAATACACACTCGAACGAAGAAGACGGTTTCCTTAATTGTTTACTATATTCATTGAGAAAGCACAATTTTGTTATAAATAATGTTTAATGAATAAAACAATTATATGAAAATATAGTTTTCAATTTAATTAAGTTTGTTGCATACCTTCATCGAGCAAACGTTCAACGTGATTGAATACATTTGGAAAAGCTGCCATTTGTTTGCGGTCCTTCAGTAATTGTGCCAAATAATCGGCTATGCTTTGTGTACTCTGATGTTGTTGTTGAGGGGTAGGTTGAATGGTAACGGCGTTAGTATCACACAGACTCATTTTTAAGCTGTTTTTTGATTTTGATTTGCAGTTTTTTAAGTAATAAATGTATTTACAAAAAAGGGATTTTCCTTATGGCTTGATTAATAAAAATCCACTAGCCAAACACAATTATGTGTAAAGTTCTTGCGGTTTTAAACTCAAACTGATTTTTTAAACGTAAATAAATTATTGCACACTTTGTTGTCGTTTTATTATGAAAGAGCGTTTTAAAATTTTTATATTATTTCACCCAATTCATATATTTTTATTGTTTAATTCACAATTAGTAAAATTTGATACACATGTACTTAAGTCTGCACTATTTGTTTGTTTGCGATTGTGACACGTTTTTCCAATTAACTGCAATTGTGAGAAAATTTATTCATTACTTTCAATGGTAATATTGAAGCTTTGGACTTATTATGGTTTAACTACTTGTTTCCTTTTAACCAAATCAATTGCAGAGTGGACAATAAGTGGAATAACTTAGTAGCATTTACTAAATACATGTTTTTCCAATTTCATTAAATAATCTCAAATTAACACTATACTCTCGTAGGTAAAACACTGTTATTGTGGCACAGAATGACAAGTACATAACAGAAAGTTAAATAGGAATATATTGAAATTCTTAAAACGAATTTGTATGCATAATAAAAAATGGAAAAACTACTCCAATTACAGCAAAAACAAGCAGATGTGCCATTTGTATTTGTAGCTGCAGTGAAAAACGCTGCTGACGAGAAGGCGGAACTCACATAGGATCAGTGGAAGACAAAGTGACAAAAGGGGTGTAATATAAAATACCAATTTATAAATTAAAAATCAACAATTTCTTCAGTGTATTTGTAATTTGCTTTTGCGTTTGCACTTTTTTTACTATATGAAAAGTTATTCGAATCCACTCGATCGTATTTCTTGTCTTTTCGCCGCTCTCATACGCCTTCTATTTCTGTCGTCCGCTCCTGTTTCGAACGCAAATAAAACCGCTGCGACGCCGTTCACAATAACACCAGCGTCGCAGTTTTCATTAGCTTATCACTTGCTTCGTTCATTATTTTATTTTTGTTTTTGCCTGCTATTTCGAATTGCGTTTTCTGTAGCCAATTCGTACAGCAAGTCGTTCGATCTGTGCATTTAGCTGTTTGGTGCACGCACACTCACACACATTTATTTGTGTATATGCTGACAATGCTGACAATGCGGATAAACGACGAGATGAAAACGGAATGTCAAACAGATTTATTTCTTATTATATTATTTGCTGCGCTGCTTTGCGTCATTGTTTTCCATACTAGTAGAGTAAATAGGTTGCTAAAAATATTTCATTTAACTAAAAATACACTACACGGAAATGAAAAAGCTCGCTTGCCGACACTATTTTCCCCGCCCAATTTCACTACACAGCATTCAAAATTTCCATACACAATTATTTTCTTACTCTCAGAAATGATGCGGATTTGTCAAGAATCACGCTGCGCAGTCGCTACGCAGCTTGGTGTGGAATCAATGGAAACGACGACGACTGCGATTGTATTGTTGTTTGCTTCAACAATTTACTTCGATTCCTGCCCTTTAAAAACAAACACATATATTACAACAACAACAAAAAAAAAATTGTGGAATTCCAAAGCATCTCTGCAATTGAATTTGGTTTAAGACACTGTTCACTAAATTTATTTGGTTCATATTTTGGTCCATTCATGTACCTTTTGTAGTTTGTCAAACGTTTAACGCTTTATTTGATCGCGATTTGATATTCCAAAGGAAGAATTTAAACAAATTTTGTGTGTATAATTACTATTTAAGCACACTCAAAATTTGATTTTGAACGCGAAGTGTAATTCATGAATTACTAAACGCGATGACTCCAAGAACAAAACTGAAAAGACACGATACGAAAATTTCGCTTTCAAGCGATCGCCGCAGTATTTTCTTCGGAAACGGGATTGCATTTTGTTTTCGTGTGGGTTTTTAATTCTCTTCGGGCTGCGGCTTCCGAATATATTATTGGCTCGCTCGCACAGTTTGTTAGCACGTACCGGTCAACGGATGTGTGAGCAGGCGAGACGAGGCTGCAACGATCAAACCAACTAATTTGTAAAATGTACCATGGGAACAGTAGAAATGAGTCAAAAGCGATATTTGGGAACACATTCAGTATGTGTGGGAAGTTTACTAAAAATAACGCATTAAAAAGGGTCTTCCGTTTAGAAAAACACAAACTAATAAGCAAATAAGTGAGATACTCACAGATGAAAAAAAGAGATTACATAGAATTTTTTTATTTGTTATTTAGTTAACACTTTTGTCCATAATAATAAAAAAAGTGAATTAATAGAAGGAATTTAAAAAGGCTTGTAAATTGACAGCAACTTTTTAAGGTTTTCACTTTCACTATATATGCATACATATAAAAATTATTGCACAGTTAGTTAATTTTTTTTTAATTTCCGATTTCCGGAACCACTGAAACAGCTAGTTATTCAGTTACATATAAATATACATCAATCATTGCAGATAAAATACAGATTACTTAATTGAAGTGGTTATTCTCTGTGGAGAAATGATTTTTTGGATGTTACCTGACGACAAATGCATGAGAATGCCCTATTAGTTGTATTTGAAATTTGGGAAGTGGCGAATCGAAGGTACGTAGTTATTTGTACTCATCAAATTGGACCAGTGCTGTTAAAAAAATCGCGCCATTTTACCGTTTTCTCTACCCTCCTTGGCTGTGCGTCATCAACGGTTCTACGATATAGATTTCGATTTTTCTTGTATATATATTTCCAAATATTGAATTAAAATATTGTTATTTATTTCTGTAGTTGAAATCAAGTTTTAGTTGTCACAGACGAGATATCTCGCTATCTTTAGCGAAGTACTAGTTTCCTTAAACGGTGCTCCAAGTGAGGAGGAGGATAAATTGGTTATTCCACTTTATTCTTTCAACTTGTTCAGTTTATATTCGAATTTTTTATATAACTATAACGCATATATATATATATAACCTAAGGCTCCTACGTGCGAAAATTAAAACAAAGCAAAACCAACAACAGGCAATGTTATACGAATAGAAATCTTTGGAATTCTCAAAATGGTAATGGTGGCAATCATTCTCCTCAAGGTGTTTAAGTTGATCGTTCTAAGAGACATGTACGTACAATCTCGCATATGTGAAAATCTTTATATATTACATACTATTATACATTACATAATATCAGGTATATACTATTCATGCAAGAATCGATCAATTTGCATGTTAAGTTAGTAAAACACATACATATATATACGAGTATATAGTATGTGCATATTGTGGAGTAGTGAACCTCTGCATCAACCTATAAATATACATGGTTAATATATAGAAATATAAAAAGAATTATGTAAGCGTTTGGTGTTGTTCTCTTTAAAGAATTTATCAGAAACGAAAATGTTTCTAAAAAAATTTAGAGCAATTTCATTTTCTTTTTCTGCATTTACTCTGCATCTTATTTGTCCGTAATAATTCAATAACGTAAGCAATTTTGGGAGAAACAACAATGCCCTAGGGTAGAAATTTCTTCCATTCGGAAGATGACGACAAATCTCTCTCCATTTGGACTTTTCAACGAAGATACCTCTTCCATTCCCCTACAAGCTGCTATCACACTGAATACTTTCGGAACCAGAAGCGTCGTAATTAGTTCGTTTATATTATAAACTTTATAATGTGACGTGTCGCAATCTTGCACTCTCATTCTTAGATTCTACATTCAATGATATCTACATTCAATTATGTCGAGCTACGAGTTCTAACTATTTCGTTAACTTATGAATCTGTTATAACGAATACGCAAGGATATTAGGAGTTGATACAAATTCAAGTATGTACTTCTACACATATTTTTTATTCCACACAAATAAAACCGCTCTAATTATGGACTATAAACAAACTAAATAAGTAGATATGCATGTACAAAGTTGAATAAAATGTGCAAGCTAATTAAAAATAAATACACCAATGTCAATTCTTAATTTTGTTTCCATAAATTTTTGATCAATTATCATCAAATATCTATCGGTAATATTTAATGTGGGAAAATTGCCATTAAGCAAAGGCATTCATCGATTAACGTGTTAAAAGTATTAAAAGGAGCTTTTCATATGCTCACTTCTGCAAACATAGATATGAATATATGAATAAAATAATGCGTTTGCATTATTATTGTGTATTTGTATTTGTATTTTTTTTTTTAACATCACATTACATTTTCGTTGTTGAATTATTTAACGCATTTTTGGGTAAATCCACTAGCAGCAACTGCTGTTATATTGTTTGAACGGTCCGTGGCGCATGCGCAACAATTGAGCACACTTGTTGTATCCAGCTTGTCAATTTCTGTAGCCAATGGCTGGCAACTGGCGTCAACGGTTTAATGGCAACAACCATTTATGGCATAACATCATGTGTTAAGGATTCTCATAGACACAACAAACATATGTATATACAATCATAATTTTGCACATACATATGTAAGTAGCTCGTAATTTATGGTACGCCACAACTGCAGCGCAGTATTGCAAGAACAACAATAATAGAGCATGGATAAATATGAAAGTTTGTTGATTTCAAAAATATTAGTGCTGTAGTAATTTTTAGGTGTTAGAGAGTACGAGAAGGTCTCACCTCTCATTTTTTTGCAAAAACATCACCAAATAGATTTTGCTGAAATTTACAAGGTATCTGCATCAAAATCATCAGAGTGTTCCTGTGAAGTTTGAATATTTGAAAAGAACTACCACAACCTCTCTGTATGTCTGAAAAATAATAGTTACTTCTTATGGAAATAAAGAATGGATATTAAATGGAAGGTATTTGAGAAATATCGTTAAGATCACTTAAATCAAAAAAATTGTTTAAGCAAATTTGTTAGCCTCTTGAAATAGAGAAGTTGAATAGTAAATTATTAAATGAAATGAGTAAAAGTTCGTTGCCAAGCGGATGCTGTTTGAAATAGATATAAACTGAAAAAGTTTTTGAATAGAGTTCCCATGTATTTAAAAATTTTAAATGCTTCATTGTTAAAAATAGAAATCTTTTCAGCCGAAGATCGGTTTAGTAATAATCCTACAAGATCTGAACCAACCGAAGCTATGGTATGTGGGTAGGCTGATGAGCAACTTGACTTAAACAATGGTAATACCGTAGAAGCGTTGAAATGAGAAATTAAATGGTTTCAAGAATATTTTAATTGGTCAACATTCAGTTTCGAAATTTATTTTGGTCACAGCGAAGTAGAACGGATATTTCCAGTTTCCTTGTATTTTCCGAACTAAAATAGACCTTGTATCTATTATCTTTGATATATTTCTCATCTGCCAAAACCACTTGGTTAATTAATAAAATTAATAAAAACGAGGCTCATTCTCCTGGGATTACGCATGCTTGGGATACTGCCAAATGGGCGATCTCGGGCAGACGAGCTACTCATTTCTTTATAAATATGTACATATGTATATATGTTCATGTTTACATATTGACATGCTAAGTGCCTGCATGATACAATTAATGTCTGTATTTCGCGTTGTCACTCGTAAAATGTGTGACTATTCAAAAACAAAAATTCAAGTAGGCTGTAATAAGCCAACACCCACACTTGCTTTTGGCCGTTGTTGTGTATAGCTTGTCGTGCTTGTGTTTTTGTTGTGGTTTACAACTGCAATCGGTTACTTGTTGCTGTTGCTGTTGCTGTTGTAGATTATTTGCAGTCGGTTGTGGTGGTGGTCGTGATTGTGGTTTTATTTCGTTTTGTTAGCCTTCAACTTAAAAATTTTAATATCACTTGATGTTATTTATCGTTTATGTTTTTGCGTTTTGCGTTTTGCTTTTGCATTTCCTCTTCGATTTCTATTTTGCTTCTCACACTTTATTTACATTTTGTTTCAATTTAAATTCACATAAGGGCTTTCGTAGCTACAGTGTGTGTGGGTTTGATATTTTTTTACTCTGTTTATTACGTACTTTCTAAGACAATATAACCGTTACATGCAATAAATTACAGTTAACCTATATTCGTTGCTATATAGACGACTTACGCTCTTTATCTGTTTGTATGTATTTGAATGCCTCCTTAAGAGTTGGAGCGCCAGATGTGTAGCAATGACGAATCCTTATAAAGGGAAAATAAAACTGAATAATAATTAAATATCTGGATTGGGTCCCTTCCCCTAGTACCGAAATGAATAATCTACAAACAGATGGAATTTTCAGAAAGTTCCCATTTAGAATATTCTCGCAGATTATACGAAATACATCATTCATCTAGCTTTGAGAAAATGCAGAACATCTCTTTATATTTATAACTATCTGAAAGGTTTCATTCGTTTATTTGGCAAATTGACACTAATTCAAAACATCAAGTGAAACTGAATTCTTGAAGACTTCGAATTATTTTCTGCTACATTAGATTTCGAAAATCACAAGATAAGGAGAGGACTTGCCTGAGACTTCATTTAGTACAAAATGGTACGGATAGGTTCTTTGGAAACTGGACTTAACTGCTCAATTGTTCAATTTAATTTTAAAAAGCAAAATCAAACAAAACGACTACGGTGAACGTCATGTGGTTGCTAAATACGGTGATTATTTTCACATAACGCATGACGCAATCGCCCTCTAGCATAAAGGGCCTAAGGTTATAACAATTAGTAGCTGAAAAGAAGAATATTAACTTCCGACTTTGAAACGTTCGAAAAAGCATGATATCTCTTTTTGAGATCATTCGAAATCACTGGTGTCTTATTATTCTTTATGTTGTTGTGCAAATCTGTGCAGAAGCGAAAGTACGCTCATTCAATAGTCAATAGTTGTCAGTGTGTAAATGAATTTAGATATGAGTTCATCGCTCGTCTCCCGCAATACCGGAATGCATCACTGTCATGCACTCAGTGACCAATCGGCTAAATGCTTGCCATTTGGGGCGGCAAGATCAAGACAATTAGCGCTTTGATTCAACAAAATGCAGGAACTTTTTTCTAGCCAATCGCATCGTGTGTAGTTTAATGGCCAGCACATGTCTACACATATCTATCATTTGTGTAGTGCATAAAATACGAAATGAGAAACAATTTTGTTTAACAATTTTTATTGGCAATAACAGTCAATACATTCTTTCATTCGGCCCAGTTGGGGGTAACTCACACACTTGCAATTTACCCAAACACTCGAATGCACTTCGTGCGTCATCGCCGGCGAGGGATGCAACTGTTGTTGGTAAAGTGCGAACATTTAAGACTTGGCCGATAATTTGGTTTGCCAACTGTGCCAGTGACGAAATGGCCGACAAAAATCGGTAAAAATATAAATGAAATCTAAAAAGTACAACTAGATGCATAAATTTCTGTGAAAATATTCAAATGCTTTCGCATGTGTGCGAGGCGGACTTCATGAGTTGGGGAGCTGGTGTTTCGGTGGCAAGTGACCGATGGCTGGGGCTGTCGTGTGTTCGCCCGTTATGGAGCTGTAGCGTCGTCGCCGCTACCATTTTCGGAACTAACTCACAAATTGAATTTCAAAGTGTTGGCATATATTTTTGCGGCTTGCGATTGTGTCGCCATTGTCGCTGCTAATGTGAATATAATATATACACTTGTTGTTATTGCTGTTATGAAGAATCGTTTTTTGTGTATTCCACTAACAAGTGGCCAAACCAAGTACCGCTGCTACAGTTGAATTTCATTTAAATAGATAATGTAAAAATAGTTTGTTTTTAAGCTTAGCTTTACTCAGGATTAAATTTGCAATTTTTTGTGGTTTTGCGAAGTCATGTTAATGCTCGCACCAAAAGCTACGTACTCCACTCTAAGCGTTGACTGGATTTGTAAATATGTCAATTTTTAATGTAAATCAATTTCCACCACATTGAAAAAAGTCCACCTTTCAATTCCAATACTCAGTGCTGTTGGAAAAGAGCGCAGTTCGGTTCCTTTTGGGCATCATCCAGCACAGCGGGGGGCAGCAGACAGTGGACTGAATGATCAATTGGCCCATGTGCATACATACATATATATATGCGTGCGTATATGTAATTTCGTGTAGCAGAAGCCGAAGCGTTTCTCAACATTGCACAGGCGACGAGTGTCACCATCAGCCATCAGCACCCTCAAGCTCCACCGTCACCACTTCAATCAATCGCGGCAGCATCAATTATGGTCCATTGCTGGTATTATTGTTGTTGTTGTATTTTGTGAGGTTATGTTTTGCTGTGGCGACGCCACTAGTGGCACGTCAACATTGGCTGACACGAAACTTTGTCTTTTAAGCCACTTTATTGGAAGTCTTGGCAGCCGTTTAACGGCAGCGACAGCTACAGACCAAAAGAAATCAAAAATATTTTAATGCAATAATTGAATAAAGTGGCAGATGGTCCAAAACGAAAATAACTGGAAATAAATAATAAGCTATCGCGTCGATAAAATACGAACATGTTTTTTCTTCTGCCGCTGAAAATTCATAAAATTCATTCGTTAATGAAGTTTCGGCTGTCCACCGAATATGTACAGTATATACATAAACACATGTTCTCACCAATCATCAATATTAAGGCTCTCTTTCCATGACTTTTTAAGGACACCAAAGCAAATGTGTATATTAATATTGGATTATATAATATTGCATTGGATAACTGAAGCTTGGATTAACCTAGTTCCGATGCCAGACTACCAAGAACCCGCTGTGGTATAGCGATGGTAAAACCCATTATCAAAATATAAGCTACAGCTCAAATCTATATAAATATTTGTTTCTTTACATTATCTTTCCTTGAAGGAAATTTTAGAAGAAAATGCACCACTGACATCATTTTATACTAACCAAATAAGAGGAAAAGGTAGTTCTACCATTCACTTGATCCGGATTTTTATACAGCCAAGGGTTGTCAACTCCATAACATTCCTCAAAATTTTTTGGGAAGTAATTTCCGCCACTATAACTACAACATCGTAACATTGTATTTTCATGGTCGAACTACAGTTGCCGTAATATCGCCGATATTCTCTAATATCGAAAAAACTTAAGGTGTCTGAGACTGCAGGCAATTAAAGAAGAATATTTGTACATAAAAATATATTGGCCAAATGAATGAAGTTATCAAATTACTTCAAAGGGTGATGGTACACATTCTAAGGAATGTGACTTAGCCGCAATTTGACCAAGTTTTGGTAACATTTTGATACAGATAACGAAATATGCGTTCAACACATGACACCTATAACAAAAGAAATGTCAAAACGTAGGAGGGTCTACTTGATTCTGACCGTTTACTAAATAATTTCAAAAGCTTTTTAAGGAAGACGTTGTAATAGTTGATCCAACAACTTTTGGAATGAAAATTCCATCTAAAAATTATTTTGATTTTGTCTCCACGTATCCTATCCAATAAATATTAACTGAGAAATGTTTCATCGAAACAATTTAACTCCCTACGCCCAACCATTTGGATCATGCCGACCTTTTTTCATAAAACTCCATTGAAGAAGATCATTTGAAAGTCACAAACTAATACCTCAGATTGAATAGTAAGTCTTTTGCTTTATGATATATTCCAGTTAAGTAATTTTGAATTTCATAGCCTATAAGTCAATGCCTAGTTTACATATGGATATTTTATTTAAATTGTTAGATAAAGACCCCACGCACTTAAAACGGATTTAGATTAAGGCATTTGCACAATGGCGACATTTGTGAGTTGAAGAAAATAAAAAAGAAATAAACGTTTATGAAATAGAGAAATCACCTCAGTGAAAGTAATAAAAAATCTGTCAAAAGCAACACCGGAAGCGCACAGGCACACGCTCGCGAACACGCTTTAGAGAGGCAAATGCTTGTGAAGTAACAAAGCGGAGACAATGGGCTGGTTGCCTTGTCAATGAACGGCAGCAGCGATGTCAGCATCAACGACGACTAACACAGCCTATAAGAAATGAACGGGTACAAGTCACACCAAATTGCTGTCAAAGCGTTGAAGGTAATTTACATAACTGATAAGGGGGCGATGTGAGCGCGTTCGAGCGCAACGCCAAGCCACCAACAAGCCACCAACAAGCAGCTGGAGTCAGCCGTTTCATCGGTATGCGTTATGCGTAGGAGCGTCACCGCTGTTCACCCCACCTGCGAGTGAAGTGCGCAATGCGCAATGCGCGATGATGATGATTGACACTCGCGAGTTTTCGAGTCGAGCATGTTGCACTTTTGCTCTCAACGGTGCAATCGCCGTCGGCGGCGTGGAAATGCCGCCTCTGGTGCGTAGCGGTGCTGACGTGTTCATTGCGCAGCTCTTTAGCACCACTTACAGCCACCCACTCACCTCTTTCAGCCTTATAATTATTGAATATTTGTACAAAATATTATGGAAAACTCACTCGCACGCACATACTTTTATACATATATACATATATGATCACCAATTGCTATTGCTGAAATGTGGAAATAGGTGTGCAGAAAATATATCGAAGTGTTGAGGCAATAAAAGGCAAGCACAAAAGCGTAAAATTAGAAAACCATTCCCAACAATCGAAGCACTTTTTGCAAAGTACACCAGTGGGAGCCAGTCTTTTAAACATTTTGCATGCCAGGTCTCTTTCACCACTTGATTCTCCAATGCATATTAGCCTTTCTCTTCAGCTAACAATACCTAGTTTAGCCACAAATGCTTTGGATACTGTAAGTCTCGGAGTATCGGAATCTATTCGGCTGCTGTGTTCTAGCCGGCGTAGCTACTGGGTTTTCGTTTGATTGATCCGTACCTGTCATGCGAACGTGTGTTTGTACAGATAAGCATTGCAATTATTCCATGAATATAATTGGAAAACCTCTTTTCATCCTTCATAAAATGGCTTCAGAGATTGTAATATTCAAATATTTAAAAAGGAAACGGAGACTCCTCGATCCAACCTTATTCAAACGGAGTTCACAAATCTCTATTATTTGGTTAGGAAAGAGATTGAAAGATCTTCATACGAAAATTCAGGCATAGCCCTCCAAATATCAAAGCTTTAAATGCTTCGTTATTATTTTCATTAATTACCTGCTTTGCCATGCTCATGAGTTCACTGTGTGGTCAGCCTTAGAAAATGCACTCAGTGAGCGAATGCTAATCTTTTAAAATTATTATATCATATTTATGTATATACCAAACTATAAAATATTTTTTCTAAGCAATACATACACACTTATATGTACATACATTTGAACTTTCGCAACACTGTACATCGCTGTGAAGTGGCTGGCACTCGTTCAATTCAGCGCAGGTCAATATGATTTTTACGAAAACAACAGTTTGTCAGATTATTTACGATTGTTCGTGTTTCATTCATTTCGTTTGGGTATATTTATGAATGAAACTGACGTGTTTATAACCTTGTGGCCTACAAGTGGCCACATTAGCCGCATTCGCCAATTCACATTTCGATATGTGGTCGCTGAACAGTGGTCGTCCATTCAAGAAGTGCACATATGTATATAAATGTGAGTACTTTTGCATGTATGTACATATGTATATAATATATCTGCATTGCGCAGGCGGACAACAATTTGTGGTTTTGCTGCAGAATAATACACGCCGAAAAGCACTAGCAACACACAGACACACACACACACACACCTACTTGAGCACAAGCGCTGCGGTAAAAGCCCAAACGACTTTGTCGAGTTTACAAGGCGCTGGAAGTTTTGGCGCCATCAATGTGGCAAATAGCAGCATGTTCGAATTCATTGACAGTAGACGCTTAGCGCAAATTTAAATAAGTATAATAAGTGTGTGTGTGTGTGTGTGTAAATAGCTCCGTCGCGCCCCTCCAGGCCAACATGTTTTAACACAACATTTTCGTGTTATTCACCAGCTGCTTGTTGTTCACTATTTTCCATTAGATTTCAAGTTTCTTCACTGTTTATTGTTGTTTCGCTATTTTTCTATGCGCTCACCCACGTAATTCTGCTTGTGCATACACATGCAATATAACATACTTATTTAACACATGACATATCGATGTTTGCCCTGAACACCCACTCTGTGGTAAATAGTTAATAGTGAATTAATTAATGTACACTTCCATTTATTTTATCCAAAATCCATTTCATTAATTGTTTATCGATTTTGTCGATAAAATAAACCCCAGTGCGAGAATATTAAGAGTGGGGTAAGAAAGTCTGCACCCTTGAAACCAGTTTCGTAAGTAACTTTTGTTTATACAGAAAGAAAAGCAGTCTTCTAGGGGATAGCATGAAAGCGTGACCACTCAACGCGTAGCCGGAAGAAATTCGACAAGATGATACCTTGTCACAAACTGTGGCATATAAAGTTACTGTAGGGGTCATAAGTAAAACAAACGTTTTTGTTAAAAATCTATCAATTTGCTCAATCAAATTGAGTTTGCTTAAACTTTTGGGACAATCCATTCGATATCGATTGATATCGATATACTCACCACCAATTCGAGGAGAGTTCTGGAAGGGTGTAGTAAGCAATTATATACATACATATATGACTGTTGAGGGGAAAACTTGGTCCCAGTACTCAAAACATCTCGGGTCCCTATATAGTACACACACAAATAGTATCGATGGAGTCAGAAACATCTAGTTCCGAATCTACTGCATTGTATTTCAGCCCGATTTAAAAAGTTGCTTTTTTCTTTTCATATAAAAAATTGGAAATACGCGAGTCAGAACACATATAAAATAATATTCGTTTTAGATCACGAAAAATCGGTTAAGTTGCACTTTTAAAATTAGATTGTAAATTAGAGGACTCTTTAAAAAACCGGAACCGAAGGCATTCACCAATTTCGCGCTTCATCTTAACGTCCCTAAGCACATGCATATTCACTGCTTTGACTTTGTATTGAATCCACTGCCCCGAACTGGTTCTGCCACGATGTATACTGCGCGTATGCACGAATTGTTACAGATTTAAGCACCGATTTCAAACAAAGATCACCTTTGAGTGGATTAAGTGAAGGTTTTAGGTTATAATCACCTCTGGGTCTTATCTTCATATTCTTCGCTTTTGACTATACTATTTAGAAGTCTTTGCAAAGTATGGGAAGCCAGATTATTGCTTAATTTAGTCTGCCGCAATATTGTAAACATATATGTATGTATATGCACTATCATATATATCTTCCCTGCTGGTCGTGTGAAAGAATTACGTCCTGTACAAGCTTTCTGGCTATGCTATCGGCGTGTTTGGGAATAAAAAAACGCTACCAACTCGGTCTAGTTGTCAATAAGAGCACAAATGCTCAAGTTTTAATCGGTTTCATTCAGAGAAGGATTTATCTTCATTTTTCTTCTAAATAATAGCTAGGCATTTCAAATAAACTAGCTAATAACTTTTATAAAGTGAGAATCTCATCGTATGAAATGTTTCCTCTTTTTTAATAAAAAGCTGTAAAAATCAATTTATAAATAGAATATTAATAGATTATTCAAAAAGTATGCTGGAGAATGACCTGTAGTTGTATGTCTGCAATTTTCGCCCATGAGAATTCAAATTCATTAAGCGGCACTTTGGCTGCTTTCAGATAGCGTAGAAATCCTAACTCTTCAGGGCGTAGCAAAAGCAATGCATGTCCCGAACTGCCGGTACCTCTCGCGGTACGACCAACACGATGAATGTATTCCTAAATAAGACATTGTATATGTTACCAAAATTTATAAAACTTATAATTTCAGTACACTAAACTCACCTTTGGATCATCTGGAGGATCGTACTGCACAATCCAATCCACTTGTGGAATGTCTAGACCACGAGCAGCCACATCTGTGCAGAGTAAAATGCCCTCGGATGCATTGCAAAACTGGAAGTAAGTAGTGGTACGTTTGGTTTGCTTTTGCTTGCCCTAAAAATAGTAATTTATTACCAATTAACTATTAAAAAAAATCAACGGATATTAACCAAACGCAATACCTACATGTATAGACGTCACGGGTAGGTCAATGTAATTGAATAGTTCATGATGATATTTTACAGACATACAGGACGAGAAAAATACCATAACCTTCTTCTTACGATTTTTCTTCAGGAAAGTAAACACAACTAATAAACGTTTATCTGAGGGGCACACAATATAACCTTGTTCCAAACCGCTAACTGTGGCTACATCCTCATGATCGTCGACTCCAACATAGAATGGCTCCTTTTTGAGCGCCAATTTGGAGAGTGCATCGATTTTTTCCATTGTGCATTGTTTGGCGGCGTTCTGAAAATTATTGAAATATTAAAACATTTCCAGTTATTTTTTGAATAATTTAAACTTGCTTGGAAGTAAGTTCACAATCTGCTTTAATTCTTCCTCAAAACCAACTTCCATTATACGATCCACCTCGTCGAGAATCAAACTTTGCAAATTTTTATACAGGAAATCTGGCGAATTTTGCAAATGATCCAACAAACGGCCCGGAGTTGCTACCTTGTTGTTAAAATGTTGATACCTTTACCCACTCAGTTTCTCACTTTCAATAAGAGCTAACTTAAAAACGAAGAAAGTGCTCAAAAATAATCAAATTCAAATGAAAAAACAAATAGGACCGTTCTTTTGTAAGGATCTGCAAAGAGGAGGATAAAAGAACAGCATTATCTCAATGAAAGTGCAAAGTGGCTGCAAGAAATTATATCGTATTCACCCACTCTTTTTGGCTCCAATGAAGCTCTGGCTCAAGCCTTAAATCAGAGTATTCGAAACATATGCATATGTATATACACTGCATAAACATATTTACACACCACTGTGTGCCCTCAATGTATGAATTAATTTGTGCTGAAGACCAAAAACAGCGGCACGGTTGAATCATCGGTACAATTAAATTAAGCGTCGCACTTTTTTGGTCAACATCGCCGCCATTTTCATTTGTCATTTGTCAATGCTATCAATATCATTGTGGGTGCGTTGATTGCCAAATCAAGTATACGCAACGTGTGACCGTACAACGATGAGCAGCACTCGGCAGCGAACAATAAAATACCTTCGCGAATGATTGCTGCGAGGCGAAATACATGTGTATGTATGCATATATGTATGTACAACGCAAAATCGTGTAGCAAGCAAAAAAATGTGAAAAAAAAATAAGTGAATTTGCGACACAAATACAAAACTTAAAAGGCGCTCGAGAAACACGTTCAATAAAATGCCAAATTGGGTGAAATGTTCAATTTATTTTGCAGCCCATATGCGCGTATGCACATATATATGTATATATATACACACACACATATGTATACCAATGCTCAATTCATGTATTGAAATTTGGCGTTTTTGGATTTAGCACAAATCGTGTGAAATAAAGAATTACAAAGCTTTATTTGACAAAACTCTTGCACATATGTACATTTTAAAGTGCCAGAAGTAAATAGTATTTGAGCATAGTCAAGCTAAAAACGATAGAATTCAATTTTAAATATAAATTTATAGATTTATGGGCATTGGTACTTAATATGTAACAGTAATTTATTGAAGTAGAAAATTTATTGGAATAAAGAAGCCTCACGAAAGCCCAGATCGTTATATTCGCCTTCTCCTTTCCAGGAGTATTTTGATGTCTGGACATACCATCTCGAAGATTTCGTTTAAATGTTAATTATTTTATGTCTTGGAGTTGATGAAGTTGGACTTCAATAGATGTTTTGAGGAAAATGTTCCTCCTGACGAAAGAAGAAATGAATCTAATGAAAGAAAGATGATGTGAGGGAGCATGAATCAAACTTTGCCGTAGAACACAAAATGTTGTTCTCCACTAAGATCAATTATCACCCTCTCTTTCCACCCCCCACACGACGCCAAGCATAGAATATATAGACAGCCATCATTAGCTAGTAAACCTAGAATCATTAGCTAGTAAACCAAGAATGGTTATCCACCAAGCAAATGTCTCGCATATGAGAGCATAGAATAGATTTATCGAAAATTCCAAATGGCTACAACACTGCAATGAATCATGACAATAGAAAGCACTAAGATCACTCAACAGTGCATCACGATGTTTCTAGCGCTAATTGAGTCCGTAAGCAGCGCTCAAACCAACTAAGTTTGCCCAAACAATTTTTATCGAAGTTTTATATTTTATCCCTAGCGATAATTCATAGTTCGATATAATAATGAATACAAATTAGCGTAGGTTTAATGAACTCGCTCAAAAGGATATACTGACCATCCAGATATACTTCATAGATAATGGAGTCTACATTCTGCGATTATAGATAACTAACTCGTTTAAACAAAAAAGTTCCTTGACAAAGTCTAAGGAACTTCGAATATTGTTTCATTTTAGTAAAATGGAAACTGAGCTTTAGATTTTAAGGTATTTAATAGAAAGATTCTACGAATAATCTAAAACAGGAAGGTTTTTCGCACAGGAAATTTTATGCGCCAATACCATAAAGACATTTCTTTATTGGATTAAATTCACTAGTTTATACAGGTAAAATTAAGATAAAGATTTTCTCTTAAATCTATATAGAAATCGATTCGAAACCTTTAAAACACCACTCTATGGAAGCGAAATTGGCATAAAGTCCTGGACCTCTTCGCAGGGACACGCAGCCGAAACACTAAATTGAGCCGAGTCAGTAAAGGTGTATAATTTATAGATTGCATGAAAATATTTTCAAAGAATTACAAGAAATATACTTAAATACCGTTTTCCCACAGAAATCTGTATGTCTGATAATTTATTGATTATGTATAATGTGTTATATAATGCAGAAACCAAAGTGGTTTCTTATTTACTTATTTCATTTGAAAGTGCTAATGGTTGATCGCTTCATTTTCGGTGCGCTTAAATAATAAAATTCTAACATATATGGGGCGAGTGGAGGCAGCAGCAAATTCAATCAACCAGTTCAGAGTATTGGAACGAGGGCGTAGGACTGTAGTAACGAGCTTCAGTGGCGGATGTGAATATTTAAGTGTATCCAAATATAGTTATGTATATGTAAATATATGTATTAAGTATTTACTTTATATTTACACACTATTTGAGCATTACTATGTGTTTGGTATATGAAAAGGTAAAGGATTTTTTATACATTCATCTCTCCTTTTCCTCGTTAAAGATAATTTTGTAGTTTTTCTTTAATACAATTTACTTGATCAATCCAGGGCAAGAATCAAAGCCTTTGAAACATCTTAAAGTTTCTTGTCCATCTACGAATGTTGGTCAGAAGCAGAAGTACAATGCGCCTCAAATGAGATTAAAATGAATCTCATTGATAGACAAATTTTTCCCCTTCCTGTATGACACCAAATAAGCACGGCTTAATGCGCTGTGTAATGTAATTAAAATTAATAACCAAAAGACCTCAAACGCAATAACCGAACTCGCCCACATCTGTCTTCGATACATTTGAACTCAAATGATAACTGATTAAATATCAATTACGACAATTGAATCGATACACTTTTGGGTATTGCTTTTGTTATGTGAAATGAAGGAACGTGGGAAAAAAAATTTGGTGCGAGTTGCGAATGAACTCAACAGCTGATATGTGTTAAGGTGCAGTGTGCATATTAAACTTCCTTATCTCTATACCCATGCTTTTAGTCATCCATCCCAAACCATGAATAACGAATTAGATGTATATTATTATTAGATTAGATTAAGATGTATATATTAGAAAAAATATTTATTTATATTTTACATCAAATCGTCTTTTTTAGAAATGTATGTTAGGCATTTCAAATAAACTAGCTAATAACTTTTATAAATTGAGAATCTCATCGCATGAAATTTTTCCTCTTTTTTAATTGGTCACGACTAATTTGCTTGAAGATGCGTTGTTTAGGGTTGTTGTCATTCATTTGTTTGTAGTAGCCGAAACCGCCGCCACCCACACGTTTTTCTGGCCGCTTGCGCTTAACACCAATCTTAAGATCCACCACAGGCGGTCCTAAGAAACCAAAACTCTTGGAGACTGCTTGCAAATCAAGCGTGTTGATGTCAAATATTGTTTTCAATTGATGTGAATCATAAGCACGTACGTAGGCCTTGAATGCCTCTTTAGCCGATTGATTGAGGAAGTAATTTTTAGAGATCAGTTTCTCCAGCTGTAAAAATCAATTTATAAATTAAATATTAATAGATTATTCAAAAAGTATGTATGCTGGAGAATGACCTGTAGTTGTATGTCTGCAATTTTCGCCCATGAGAATTCAAATTCATTAAGCGGCACTTTGGCTGCTTTCAGATAGCGTAGAAATCCTAACTCTTCAGGGCGTAGCAAAAGCAATGCATGTCCCGAACTGCCGGTACCTCTCGCGGTACGACCAACACGATGAATGTATTCCTAAATAAGACATTGTATATGTTACCAAAATTTATAAAACTTATAATTTCAGTACACTAAACTCACCTTTGGATCATCTGGAGGATCGTACTGCACAATCCAATCCACTTGTGGAATGTCTAGACCACGAGCAGCCACATCTGTGCAGAGTAAAATGCCTTCGGATGCATTGCAAAACTGGAAGTACGTAGTGGTACGTTTGGTTTGCTTTTGCTTGCCCTAAAAATAGTAATTTATTACCAATTAACTATTAAAAAAAAATCAACGGATATTAACCAAACGCAATACCTACATGTATAGACGTCACGGGTAGGTCAATGTAATTGAATAGTTCATGATGATATTTTACAGACATACAGGACGAGAAGAATACCATAACCTTCTTCTTACGATTTTTCTTCAGGAAAGTAAACAGAACTAATAAACGTTTATCTGAGGGGCACACAATATAACCTTGTTCCAAACCGCTAACTGTGGCTACATCCTCATGATCGTCGACTCCAACATAGAATGGCTCCTTTTTGAGCGCCAATTTGGAGAGTGCATCGATTTTTTCCGTTTGCGTTGCAGAAAACAGCATTGTTTGGCGGCGTTCTGAAAATTATTGAAATATTAAAACATTTCCAGTTATTTTTTGAATAATTTAAACTTGCTTGGAAGTAAGTTCACAATCTGCTTTAATTCTTCCTCAAAACCAACTTCCATTATACGATCCACCTCGTCGAGAATCAAACTTTGCAAATTTTTATACAGGAAATCTGGCGAATTTTGCAAATGATCCAACAAACGGCCCGGAGTTGCTACCAAAATGTTGATACCTTTACCCAGTTTCTCACTCTCCACTTGCCGATTGGATCCCCCCATAACTAAGCCATATGTATGATTATGGTGGGCCATCAACTCCTTCAATACACCGAAAGTTTGCATTGATAATTCTCGTGTAGGCGATATAATAATAACTCCTGTACCATTACGTGGCATAAAACGCAGTTTATATATTAATTCCACGGCTGGTATTAGGAATGCAAGTGTCTTGCCGGAACCTGTCTTAGCAGCACCAACTAAATCACGTCCTTGGAGTAATGGAGGCAGGGATTTAACTTGTATATCCGTCATCTCCGTGAAACCCATCTCTTCGATGGCCTTTAAGGTAGGTTCGGATACGATACCTTTGAGCGAAGCAAAGGAACGCTCATTCGGATCACGATTTTGTAGAGCCTGTTCAGGATTCAAATCGTCAACAACAGATTCTTTTTCATTTTTATTAATGTTTCTGTTATTTTTTTCCTTCTGATTTTTGATGGCGTGTTCCGGTTGTACATCCTCGTCATCAGAGTATTCACTTCCCTCATCTAAAATAAATAAATTGATTATGTATAACATAAATAATTTCCCGTCCGTCCGAATAATGTTCCGTCAAATTTCTAAATACAACTCAGAATTAATAACTAATCTCACTGACCTTCTCTAAACATTAACTTGTTCTGAAGAAGTTTCGAATTCGCCTTAAAATTCATCACTTTTGAATAATAAAAATTACTCTCTGCTGCTTAGCTTACCTTGCAGTGGTTCTCCTTCACTATCGGAGTCGGAATTTACCACTTCAATCTGGCGCTGCTGCTTTTTCTTTGAGACTTTGGCTTTCTTCTTTTGAGGCTCAGGGGATTCGCTAAAATCATCATCTATTTCATCTGTAGGGCAGAATATTAAGTATAATTAAAGCTTTCCCAGAAAAATCACATTATTCAAAAAATGTTCCTACTCGATTCAAAATGTTTTGATGGTTTGACTCGTTGCTTTCCTTTCTTCTCCGCCAGCACCTTCTTCATTTTCTCACGTTTCTTAATCTTTTTCATAAGTAATTTCTCTCGAATGGACATTTTTTTAAATTTATTTCTACACAAAAATAGTTAACATAAATCTAAAATGTCGAAGGATCAAACACTGCACGTGTGTCTTTAATTTGACGACAGAGTGCAGAAATGTCAAAACATGTTTACTAAAATATTCCTTCGTACTGTACACGCAGGGTTGCATTACCCCTTACAATTAAGTAGATTTAACGCATGAGAAATTTAGCATAGGTACATTATTCTTATGAAATGAATATTTCATTAATATATTCATATATATTTATTATATTTCGAAGATATTGTAGATATTCATTTGAAACCGAACGTAATTGGAATGCCGAATATGAATAGCAGCGAACTGTTTCGAACAGGCACACAAAGCGTGTTGCACGAGCGCGCAAAATCGATGCCCTTCGTCTTCCCTTGCCATTCTCGCCCAAAAACTACGAGTCTGGGCAACAACAGTCTTCTGTACGAACGTGGTTTAAGAGATTGCTGACAAAAGTGGGTGAAGCATGCAAGGATGCTATTCAACATAGACTGATGAGAGAACGCTAGGCAGCCATGTTGAGCAATCAAAGGAGAGATTTCTTTAATTTATAAAATGAGATGAAATGAAACGAAGGTTAGCAAATGACAATTGTTTTTAGAATATTTGTATTTCTAGGGGAATTAGCGATAATTTACATACACATTGGAATTTAGACGTTATATATACATATTAATTTGAATTTATTTTCCCAATACCATTAAAATAATTTCCTGAAAATCATAAATGATAAAATAATTATTTTCTCCCTTTAAACAGGTGCTAACTATGATATATAATTACCTATATAAAAATACGATTCCATTTTTAAAATCCACCTTTATATTATACAAGAAGTAGACTACAAATTTTAATTTGTGGGGCACCCCCACGCGGTTGAAGGAAATAATGAGAATGTTTTTCATAGAAGAAATGCACTCGGAGGTTTACCGTTGATTGCCGAGAATAACCATTATTAGAAATATTATATCCATACTTGAACAGAGGACCTGTCTAGTGGTAGTGTGCACATTTAAAAGAGGTATTATGATTGCGCAAAAATTAAAATAGAAAGAATTGTGTGAATTCAAAATGTTATGTTTTTTTTTAATTTATTTATTTATTAGTTTGTATTTCAAAGGCATTTCGCATCAATTGATCATTTTTTCCTTTATATAACGAAATTAAAAATATGAACAACAACTACTACGTAATTCAGATAATTAAAGATATAGAGATAAAATACATAAATGTAAAATTTCAGTTATACAAAATATAAATTTCACTTTCAGTTTATTATTACTTGATTTTATATATTTATATAGTTTTCTTGTAATTTATTATTTCTAAATTCTATTCTGCAAATTACATATATATTTGCAAACAATTCAATACATTTACTAAATTCAAAATGGTTACCATTAAACTATCTAGTATAAGCAGAAATTTAAAGCTTCAATTTTGTAAAAGGCAAATCCGATTTATTATGTACTACTTAGTTGACTAATTAAAGGTCAATGCTCGAAATTGCTCGAATATGAACTATGTATGTTTCAAAATCGAAGTCTACGTCTTTCTGCAATTATTTTCTACAACAATAAATACGCAAATTGTACGAAAATATGAGACAAAATAAGAAATGTGCTTTGATCTAAATGCCGATGTGAATGCAAGAAGCTGTCGCAAAAATCAAGAAATTAACCGCATGCAAAGATGTGTATAATAAAAAACTTTTCTAAAAACAAAAATGTACAATTTGAACGTTATGCAGTGTCAGTTCAGACACTTGAATTTGGTTTTGCGGATCAACTTGAGCTGGGAGTAAAGTGTAAATTTATGTATGTCTGTATGTGTGTGTGTGTGTGTGTGTGTGTGTGTTAAACTATATGAATGCAAACTGCTTAAGTGCTATTGTAAATTATCGTACAGTTAGAATTAGTTAGTCTAACAACTTAACTATTACTATAAAGATATTTTATGTAAATATGTATACGGTTATGATGTTTTAATTGTTTCTCATCTGTTCTGCGATTGGTCATTTACAAGTTTAACGTTATTAATGCAATAAATACATAAGTATATATATATATACATATATTAATTTGTTCTTTAATAAAATTGAAGAATAGCACAACATTTACAATTTTATGAAATCGAAACGTGTAACGATATGAATTGATGAAATGCTTAGTTCATCGTAACCAGTTTCACTTCTGCATTTCATATATTAATGCAGATTACATTAGGATCATTATAAGATTCTTCGAAGTTATTGAGCAAATCCTTTGTATGTGTCAAAAACAAATTTATTTCTGGAAATTCACTCAAGTTTAGAAAGCTTCATTGCCAGTTAAACGGAAGTGGTGTATAAGACCTGCTTATTTGGCTAGTTACATGTACTAAAACTGACATGTGTGCATATATCTTTGATATGTATTAATATAATATTGTTATTAAATATTTTAAGGCCAGTGGTGCTTTGATTAGAAGTTTGTCGTAGCTTAGTTTCTATTTAATTCATTTGTTTGTTTTGCTTTCCAGACAATTCCAACAATAACATTTATTACTTCATCATATGCTTTCCAAATAAATTTTTTTCTATCCAGCCTGCTGAAATAGATCAGTTTTACATTACTATCTTCAAAGTTTTACAAATTTGATACATTTCTGATTCAAATTTATAGTTTCCAAAATTATATAAACTTTATAAGTTGAGGCACCGAACATTAGTACGATCGAATTTGCTTCGAGTACAAAAAATCATACTAATTTCACCCAAATGATTCAATGTTCATCATTAATTTTTGTTTTTAATATAAGGCACAATTCTCAAAGTATTTGTTTAAATGCTCATGATAGATTGGATGTAAAGCTTCCATAAATATGTTTATGCATGTCTGTATAATTCTAATTGACATTTAGAATTTTTTTATCTCCACCAAATCAAATATACTATATATCAAAGATACAAAAATATATATGTATTTCCCCCGCCTAGATAGTTATCAACACTTTATTTTCGCTATTTTACTATAGATTCAGTACATTATCGATAAATGAAAAATATTCAATAAATTGTAATATTTAATTTCGTTAACATAAATTTATATGTCAAATGAATATCTACCAATTAATTATAAAAATCAGTTTGGCTGCTGGACAACAGTTGGCGTAGCTATCTATTTATACACATTTTGTTATATGAAAAGGTATTGCCAACAGTAATTAACAATACAATTAGTTGTATATGTGAACGAATTACAAATTATAACAGTAACTTTTTGAATCTTTTAATTTTGTTTTGTTATATGCGTTTCATAAGCCACGACCAAAAATAGTTTACTCCTTTCTAGTTGTTGTTAATAAAATTTATCGTATAGAACTCGTGGCATATTAACTGCAAGAATCGTACATATATACGAGCTGGTAAATTACATACGTACGAATCTTTAGTGGAATTCCAGTTCCTTATGTCATCTTCTTTTTGTTTTTAGTAACGGTGGGTGATACTATTTTATAATAAATATTGCAAAAACAGTCTGCTGTAACTTTGCTCTCATTAACATCATTCTAGGAGATTTTTGTGACATTGCAGTAATTACCTACACAACTAATTACATACATCATTTCTTAAAGTATAATTATTTTTTCATTCTATTTGCTATAATTACTTAAATGACTAAATAAACTGTTCGTTTACATTATGATTGCTCTGTGTTGTATTTCCGACGTCCTGATAGGTTGAGTGATCGTCTGTCATCTCAGAATTGAATCGATCATCGAAAAATCTCCTAAATGTAAATTCGAAGAATCCATGGGACTGACTGTCACTATAAGCAAAATCATCCCCACTTAAATTTGAATTATTCGAACGTAATTTATCTGGATCAATTGGATCAAAATTGGACGTATCTGTGGGAAATTCAATCTTTGGAATATATGGAGCAGTTTGCTGCCGCATATCAGCAAAATCGACACCCTTGAAGAAGGGATGGGCTTTGACCTCCTCAGTATTTTTGCCCAGGCGCTTATCGGCCGATGCGCATAAGCGTCGTATTAAGTCAGTACCTTCTGGCGTTAGTTTTGCTTGCGGCGGTATGAGTAGAGTTTTCTCCCAATTGATTACCTTAAATACAACAATTATATTTAGTTTAATGAATCGCTTGAAATTATTTATATAATAGGATTAGATATTAAATCAATGTAAATATACTTTTTGTTGTGTTTCTACTGGTGTACTCGCTAAGAATGGCGGCTGTCCGACTAACATTTCGTAAAGTATAACACCTACGCTCCACCAATCACAAAGTTGAGTATAACCGCTCCGTTCGAGGACTTCTGGTGCGATGTAATTTGGTGTGCCTACTAATGAATGTGCTAATACTCGTTGATGGTCCCGTATACGTCGTCTAAAAGATATCAATATACGTAAGGGACTACTTTGATAGGTAAAATTACGTCCGGTTACCTTTCTAACACAGTTGGCCTGTGTCCGATTTCAGAAAACTCCTCCCACGGCTCCATTGAATCTTGCCTCGAATGATTGCCTAGATAGTATATTATATTTAATTATTAGCCTAAACTACAATAGGCAGCGGGATATTTTCTATTTTGTTTGTTATAATTTCGCATAAAATTTTTTACATTTCCGAAATGGTCAATATTATTAAAATACATAAAATATTTTTAAGCGAAAAATTGGGGGTTTTGCTCAAGTTTACCATTTTCTTGATAATATTTCGAATTATGTGTCCATCTAAATCCCGTGCATAATCCGAAATCAGTCAGTTTTATGTGACCATCCCTATCGATGAGTATATTGTCAGGTTTAATATCCCTGAAATAAGAAAAAGAGATTTAATTGTTTAAGACAACATTTTTATGGCGAATGAATCCACACAAACCTATGAATAAAACCCATTTTGTGTACACTTTCAACAGCGCATGTCAGTTCGGCAATGTAAAATCGCGCTAAAGGTTCTTCAAATATGCCCTTCTTAATTAATAGAGACATAAGGTCTCCTCCTGTTGTGAGGAGGGAAAATCGGAAATATTAATATTTAAAATATAAAAAAGTTTTTCTTCCACCCTCTCACCCGGTATATAGTCCATCACAAAATATAAATTTTCCTTATCCTGAAAACTATAGTATAATTTAACAACCCAATTATTGTCGGCCTCCGCTAAAATATCACGTTCTGCTTTCACATGTGCCACCTGATTACGCTTCAGCACGTCCGCCTTCCGTAGCGTCTTCATGGCGTACAGATGATTCGTTGTATCGATCTTCCGAACCAGCGATACCTCGCCGAATGCGCCCACACCAATGTCTTGGATCTTCGCAAACATGCTCTTATTCATTTTGGCGCGCTTCAAGCGTATGTAATTGCTCTCCTTTTGGCTTAACATTTTTCGCATCTCCACTTGCGCCTGCTGTGGCAAGCACATGCGTGACATCTCCTTCTCCAATTGATTCTTTCGATAGGCTCGCTGTTTGCAGGATTTGATCACGTTTTCGATATGCTGTTCCATGTAGAATTTATACGCCTGTGGAGAGTACTGTGTTATGCGACATTCTTTACGCTCCTCCTCCTTTTCTTTGGAGACTTTCTTGCGCTCGGGTATAGGCGATGCATGCTTGATTTTCTCGCCACCTTTGCCTACAGCACAACCACCCGATGCTGTCGGCGAAGTGCCGCCGCCGCCACTGCCGGAACTAGTTGTACCCCCACTGCCGCCACTATTTTTCGCCGGTGGTATTGGCGGTGTTGTTGTCAAGTTGCTATTTATGATTTGGGTATTGTTTACCATATTGCTGTGCAGCGCCGTCGCCGCCGTCGCCGCCGCCTTGCCACTTGCCTTCATATCCATCGGATTGCTGTTGCCACTTATGTCCGCAACTGAGTGGGTTGGTGGCGCTGCGGCAGCGCGTGTGCTCTGATAGGGCGGTGGAGGAGGCAATTGGCGTGTTGACACTGGCACCGCGCACACCTGCTTTTGCTGCTGCTGCTGCTGCTGCTGTTGTTGTTGTTGTTGTTGTTGTGCAGCCAACGCTGCGGCCGCTGCTGCGCGCAACTGTGCTGACGATGTTTGTTGCTGTTGCTGGTGATGCTGTGCGGCCTTCGCTTGCATCGTCACCGAATACGAAGGCGGCTCAATGCATATCGGCTTGCTCACCACACTACCGTTCAATGCGTTAGCAATGAGCGGCGGTGTGGTGGGCGTCGATGACTTCACTGCAGTGCTTAGTGTGGTGGGGACGCCACCAGCCAGCAGCGGCGATTGCTGTTGAGCTGCTTGTTGTTGTTGCACAACGATGGCAGATTTTTGGGGGTATGAGGGTGGCGCGGGCATGATGTGTACAGGCGAATTGCAAGCCGAAGCCGAGACCGGTGTCTGTGGCGCCACAGCCGTTTGCAGAACCGGCTTTTGCACCTGCGTCGATCTGACACTCTGCATGATGATTGGTTGCTGAGTGCGCGCGTAGGTACGAGGCTGCGGACGCGCTACAGCTGTCGGCTGCAGTGGCAGTATCGCGCTATTTGACACTGTGATGGGACTGGGCGAACCGGCAGACGTGGCTGAGTAGATGCCGCTGCTCGGTGACTTGCGGTAATCAGATTGTGATTGCGTGGGCGACTGACGGGATTGCATGGAGGCGGTGTAGCTGGGCGGAGGCGCTGACGTAGCCACCACCACTGTGTTGATAGGATACGGCGGTGGTGGCGGTTCAACGGCACTGCCACCAGCTTGGTATAAACTCAGCGCCTTCATTTGTGACAACTGTTGTTGAGCTTTGATACCATTCCGCAAAATAACAGGCGAAGTGCCACGTGTTGTCGGATTAGGTGTAATTGCCGCTGGTCTCGTATTAGCAGGTGATCGCCTTTTGTAGAGTTGATTTGGCGGTGGTGGTGGCGGTGTAGCGGAGCTTGCCGTTGTCGGATGCCGTGGTGGCGGTGCTGGCGGGCCAACATCGCTGAAACTTGAGGGTGACGGCGAATATTGTCCTGTGCTAACGCGTCCGGCATTTGTGACTTGCTGATGCGAATGAGGGCTATCCGATCGTGAACTACCTGCGCCAGAATCCAACGCTGGGCTACATCGGTGCAGATAATTGAGCGGAGTTTCACGTTCGATACTTGGTTTACGAATCAATTTTGCTGAAATAAGGCCGGGTGGCAGAAGTTTTGGCACATGTCCGTTTAGTTGGGGATTCGGTGATGGTGCAACAGGTAAAGGCGATACTGCAGGCATGGGTTCCATCAACTTGCCATGCATGTAGTCCGGCGGATCGGAGCGACCCCCGTTGACGGCATTGTAACGCATCGGTGGGAAGTTCTGCAAGAAAAAAAAATGTATTAGGCATTGCATTGCAAGGAATATTTAGCTTTGCAAGCATGGATATTTCGATTGTTTTAAAAATATTTTCTAAGGAATAAAGGTAAACAGGACGTTCCTCCAACAATCAAAAAATTATAAATGGCTACAATATGTCACAAATAGGGCAACATTTTCTTTTAACTTTGTTTTGACTCATTGTTGGAATCGCCCCTGTTTACTGTTAATTAAAACTGAATGAAGGGTAGAAAACTACAATAAGACTTAATGTCTTAAATTGTAAGCCCCACCTTGGCAAAATAAATAGGCCTGTACTACCATGACATAAGCTCTTACCTAAACAACCTTGCGTAGTGCTTTGAGAAGCCCAAAATCTGAAAAAATAAAACGTACTAAAACTGGCAGAAGAAAACGGTAGAAACTTCATTGATAATTCAATATCACAGAAATAGTATGAACAAATGAAAGACCATTCATGCGCATACCAAGGTATTCCGGTATGAGCAATCCAAACAAAACGATCAATTTAAATCGCAAATAGTAAAATACAAAAGATACACATAATAATGTGGTGTTGAAAAAAACTAAAATAAGAAATGAAGCATTGGAACACAAGGAGAAAATAACAATGGAAAAAATTATGGAACAAACATAAACAAACATATTTATATTATGCAAAGGAGAAAAGCGCAGCAAACAAAAAGTGCAATTAAAAAGGAGTTATGCGAAGTGCGATGGAATTCGTGAAATCGATAAAACTGACAGAACGGCAAGCGTGCGCACAAGAGTTGTGTGCCAGATTCGCCAGTGATTGTGCGTTGTTTACCTTACTGCATTAATTAGCACCGCTCCGCACAATCAAACTCAGCTGAGCAGAGCCGCAATTATATCACATTAAAGCGGAAACCAAGTAACGAGTGAACACAGTAGCTGATTTAGAATACCAGTGAATTATATGTATTTTACTTTTATTAAGAGACTAGAGGGACGAGAGTAGCAACAAGAAATAAGGTGCTGCAACACTTAAAAGTGCTCTTAAAAAGTTCTGGTTAGCTAAAGTGTAACAAGTGACAAAAAGGTCTCCATTCACATAATTAAGATGTCAGGGATGTGTTTCTTGAAAGAAAGCACTCTTGCGGACATCTGATTGAACCATTGAAGTTACCATTGAGTTACCTCTTTGGAACTTTTGTAGAAATAACCTAAAATATATTGATTTAATAAAGCCTTACATTGTACGGTATAAATCAGACTCTGTGACCTAAAAATACACATGCGTCCATACGTTTATACTGGATACTCTGTAGCTGGTTGGATTGAAACCAACAATGATCGGCAATGTCACAGAAGGCGAGAAATTCTCTTCGTTCGTTCGTAGGTGAAATTTTGCATTTTCGAAATCCCAAAGCAAATCGCTCAGAACCCGTGTTTGACTTTTGTTAGTGTTTCTTTAATTTTGAACCATTGTTAAAAAATCGTATGAAAGTTTATTTCCATTTTTTTTTTTTTAATAAAAGAGCGTATATTACACATTCTTTAGATATTTATATATCTGAACATATACATATGTACATATACATATATATAAATACATATGTATGTGGATGTGCATGCAGTAAAAATGCTCTAAAATAAAACAAATCAACTCACAAAAATACTACATTGTTCTGAACATATGCATATATGTATGTATATGTATGAATATACATATGTGTGCACTCGCATGAGTGAATATAGAGTCACTCCGTGGAAAACGCCTGCACAGTAAGCAAGAAATAAAAAAACAGACGATCGCATACGAAACGATTGTCCGACTGGAATTCGACGAAACGACGGCACGAGACGACAAAAGAACGAGGGGAAATTCTTGCCGTCACGTAATAATTTCATACATTGAATTCCTGAAAGTCAAGAGCAAAATAGATGAGATGCTCCAAACTCGGAGAAGAACAGTTCACAACAGATGTGCAGCGATCACGCTACGACACAGTCAAGCAGTTAAGCTGTAGTACCATGCCAAACGTTTCTGCGCTGTCACACCCTCCGCGCATCCATACTACCCTACTACTACTCCGCATGGTACTTTGTGGTTCTTTGGTTGTTTGGTTGTTTGGTTGTTCGGCTATGTTACCTCGCGAATTGTTTTCAATTTATGGGAATGTTTGCCGTTCGTTCCACTGTTCAGCTCGGTTGAAATTGGCTACTGTATTACACTCAATGTGCGATGCAGCAGCTTTACCGAAATAAAACAGCTACGAAATTATGTATCGTGACTCCGATAAAAAAAAAAGTTGTTATACCCTCGATGAGACGATGTTTGGTGCGCTTAAAGCTATAATTTTATTAACTTAACTATGGAAATCGATCTCAATATCTTGAAAAGTTAATCTTAAAAGATTATAGAAAATTCATGCTGCAAACAAAGTCGAATTTAGAAGTTCATGAACAATTATTAAATGTTCTCAACGGTTCTTTAGGAAATACATTTTTATTGCAACTGTATCAAGTAAAATAAAATGGACAAATAATGTTATTATCTGTGTGTGTGTGTGAATATTGTATAACGCTTGTTTGGAATGTTCTCCGAAAGAAGGATTATATAAAGGATATATTATGGTTCGTTTCTTTTTATCACATTGTGTTTTTTAAATTCGGGGAAAAGTCTTCAAATTTATTTATGGCTTATCCTATGCAGGGTATATACAATATATAAGAATACAATTTAAAGCATACCAAAAGGAGAATAGAAAGAAAACAAAAAAGCAAGGAATATATCATAAAAATAACATCGCATAAAAATGAAGAAGAAACTGGTTAAAAAACAAAAGCATAAAAATCCAAACGAACCTTGGCTGGTGCGGGTATCCTAGCTCAATCTTGGCAAAACTTGCGCTTTTTTCCAATATCCATATGTCGACCGACTTGACAAGTCTTTCTGCTGTTGCGCCGTGCAATCCCCAACAATTGACGGCCAACTTACTACTGTACGTAATACACATATATACGCGCATATATAAATAAGTAAGCATACTTTTGCCGCAGCGTAAATGGTGCAAAAATAACAACAGACAGAGGGTTCACAAATTAGTCGGCCATAAGGTAAAAAGAATATTTTCCCTTTTACGCTGTTACGGATATCAACAAAACAGATGAAAATGAAAATATCCATGAATTTGATATTGCTCTTGTTACTGGCGGTGAAAAATAGACAGTGCAGATGGACAACAAGCAGCTCTTTTACGATCCAAATCAACACAGTAGATATAATGGTGGCGACGAAGATATCGCCAAATGTAATTAGCAAGATACGGCATCTCATGGTGATAATAGTGATTAACATTGCTGGTAAGGTAAAATAATATTGAGTACTTTTAAATTAAAATAGTTCGCAAGAACTCGGAAACTTATCAGGCTATACCAAGTAGCTTTTATATTTTATTTATCATTCCATATAATATTTTAGGTGAGAAACAGATATAACTTGAAAAGAAAGAATACAAACTAAAATGGTTAAACATAAATCTAGTCAACATGAGGTAGATACGAATAAAGTTGTTTCAACCTAGTCGTCCTCTAAGTTTCTGCTATAAAATTATGTCTAGTGTTATGCCGAAAATACATGGTGAAACGTAATGTTACCACCGAATTTAGATAAGATGTATTCAATGGATTAATGGCTAAAAGCATTAAATCTATTAACGACAGGATTCAAGCCAAACTTGAACGTGATATACAGCTTAATTGATCAAAGCTATAAAGTAAAGTATAAACTGTTACAAATCGCCGTCAAGTGAAGAAAACAATTTTATTGTTGTTTTTTTTTTTACTAATTTATTCCTGAACATTAGAATATTAGTGGCTCTACGAGACTACTAACTTCAGAGCATATTTTTTGCATTTTTTTTAAGAAGTAAGACGTAAATCACACTTAATAGTAACAAATGAACAATAAGTTAAGCAACTGATTTTGAAAAAGAACGTATTAAAAAAATGAAGAAAATTAGAAAACTGATTAAGGGTCTTTAGCAACACCAAGCATTGTTCAGAGAAAGTTCCCAAAAGCTTCCTAATAATAATTAATCAACTAATTTAAATTTAATGTTGATACAAATTCGTTTTTACATCTTCACCTAACAGCTTTTACTACTTGTTCACTGCAATTTATTTTATTCGAAAGCGCGACCGTAAATCGAAAGTGGGTCAGTCAGCTTAACCCCCAATCATCGATTAAATATATGTCAGGGCTGCGAAGAACGTCTATTCTTATTTAACCACTCACTAAATAGTTGATCTAACCAATTACTCGTAGGCGTCTTAACTGTTATTGTTTACAATGACACTAATTGGTTCTAATCAATAGCACTTAAGACGCAATTAAGTGGTTTAAGGAATTACAATCATTGAAACAATTCGATTTTATTGCATGAAAACAAGTACAAATGTACGATTAACTTGAACCAATATCTTTACAATTGTTTGGAATGAGTTTAAATTTATTTGTTTATTAGAAAAGATCAATTATCGCGCATATATACGAAGGCAGCGATGAAAACGAAGAAAGGTAGCTGACAATGTAATATAATATTTAATGTGCGTTGTCCTAGTCGACTTTGGTCTAATAAAGATATTTAATCTTCAACTGATCATTATAACCAATTATGGTTAGTCCAATATGGTATGTACATATAAAATTTCCAATTTTCTCAATTTCTCATCAATTCCCTTGCTTGTGGATCAGCTGTTACATATATTGTAACTTTGTTTGCTTACACTTTTTCCATTTTTCCGCATTTTTTATACATTTGCATTGGATTTTTGATAATATTGCTTTCTTATCTAAATACATGCGCAATGTCTTAGAGCCATTATTTACATTTATGCTTTTTGTGCAATTTTTTTTTCGATTGCTTGTGCTCGTGCATGTTACGTCTACATATAAATACAATATCTCCTTGGCCGAAATAACTTTGAACCTGAAAACTTTTCGTTGCGTTGGTCGCCTTTTTCACGTTCGGGTAAAAAGTGCAGACAGACAGAAAAAATCTTGGCAATAACACAAATACAAAAGCTGCAATATGGAAATCGGAATATTCAAATAAGCTACACATAATTACAGAGACATGTCGCTCACTAAATATAAAAGCGACGCAACTCAAAACTTATCAAAACTGATTTTTCGACCACAGCGAGTTCATAGAGTCCATCGCTAACTGTTCCTGTAATCCCTTTCTAGTTAATTGTTTGAAATTATGTCGCTTAACCCTAAAAAAGTGTGTTCCATCAGAATGGATAATTCAATATAATATTTATTTTTAAACAAAATATAAATAAGAGTTAGAATATAAATAAATAAATACAAAACTTAGCTAAATAAATTTAAGCTTTTATGCCTTCAGAGCACAAAAATATATCTATAACATCCATGGGTATGTCCGTACGTATGTAGACTTTTAGATATAAGAACCGAGGAGAGTAGAATAAAATTCATTATTTTTTCTCTATTTCTACACACACAAAGGAAGGAAACATATGCATTCATGATTTTGCGATACTTGCGGACAATAAAATCGCATCACAGTGCAAAATACATGCTTTATTGTTTATTTGTGAATGTTTATCTTATTGATAATTTCTTGATCACACCTGCCAAGTTGAGTTAAGAGACAGTAACGGATTACTCCAGAAAGGTTCACACATTTTTCACTATTTTTGTTTTTGTATTGTAATTACGATGTAAAATTTATACTTTTAGTCCAAAACTTCCATTAACCCTTGGAGAGGCTATGGACAGATTACATATGTACACACCCAAATTCTAATAGCTAAAATTTTTGACGTGCTTTGGCCCATTAAGGATGAAACACATTTAGAAACAGTTGAATTTTATACAAATATAGTTATTAACATCTAACATAATCAGTAATGACTGCTAGGTTGAATTTTATTTTGGTTGAGAATTTAAGGCGTTGAAGGTGGAGCGACTTCATTGACTGCTAGTGTACATATATATTTAAGTAATTTTGTGTAGTAGTTTGACTATGGGGAGCTAGTCTGATCGCGCATATAAAGATACAGATTACAATTGCCTTTTGTTTTGACGTATGTTTACTTATTCGAACAATAAATGAATATTTTGCGGGCTCACTCGGAGGGCGTTTGGTTGGCTATTCGAAAAGGTTTTTTGACAGCACTCAAAGAACTCACATGCAAATATGTAAATATGTATATATATGTTTTTTTTTTCTTTTTTTTTAATTTGTCACAATTTTGTGCAAAATGCGTTGATAAGTTAATTGTGTCTTTAATTGTTGTGAAATGTGTGGGCGTTTGATATTTTAAAGAATACCTCGGTGACCACACACTTTTGGGTCTTTTCAATAAATCGTTTATGTGTTTTGAATTTGTAATTGTTTTTCTTGGTAAATACGTACTATGTACAAATTGGCTGGTTTATAGTTGCCATTAGGCCTCACTAAACATAAACAACCACCACATACCCCACATACCCCACATACACACATACATACATACTTACGCATGCTCATATTTTATATGACGGCTTTTAGCGCTTGACGTTTGATTGTGGCGACAATGTTGGCTTACAAGCAAGCACCATGGCCGATGGAGACGCCTAAAACAGCGTCAACGCTACACCCCGACACCAACAACAATACCATCAATACCGCTATCCAACCCAACCAAATTTAGCGCTAACGAAAGTATATTTCTAATTTCGAATCTGAATTTCAATGTGATTAACAGCAGCGCCAGCAGCAACAACAGTACATGCAATAGCAGGGACAGCGGCACGAACAACGACCACAACAGCTTTGGGCATTCAGATAAGGCAATCTTACGTGTATGAATGTGATGTATTTAGTTCGCCGCCATATTTGGACGTCTTATATTGTAATTTTATTCGAATTTCTTTTAAGCAATCATCATACAAATTTATTTGTCAGAGAAGAACCACGTGATATTTATTAAAGCTTGCATAATCCAGATGTTTGTACAGAAGCTAGAATAGGAACTAAAAACCAAAAGTAATTACAATTTAGGCCACAAAAAAGTAGCCTAAAAATGTTTGCAAAGGACATACATATGTAAATTGTGATCCCTGCAATACTTTAAACGGCGTTTTCAAAAATACCCCGATTAATAATTTCTCTGGACACTGTGCAGAACTTTTTGACTTCCAACAACAACATTAAAACAACAGTAAATCGACAATCATTCCAGCATTCACAAAACTAATTTATCAACTTAGCTTTATAAAATGAAAATTACTAGGCGGAATTTTCATCTGCCAATGTGTTTATCTAAAAATTTAAACATTTCTGAGAATTACTCTATTCAAAACCGGTCTTTAAATGGTCAAATGCAAATATCTGCATTATCCACATAACAAAATATGTAGTATTTCGTGTATCTGTAAACAAATAACACCAGTAGGTTATCTTCAAATTTTCAACGCATTGGCTGTGCGATAGCTTCTAAATGTCTGAGTACTTTTGCCTCGGTTTTAATATTTCCTTTGTATCAAATAACTGCAAACTTTTGGGAACATAATGCATTTATTTTGGTATCGGTGAACTCTTAATTACATCCATAAGATTTACGATTAGCACTTGAAACACATATATGTACATATTTTTAAGAACGTAAATTAAAAATTTGTTATAGCTGTAAGAATTAGCTACCCATGCTTGCACATGCCACATATAATAATACTATGAAAGTAATGGAGCATATGAGCATAATGGAGAACGAAAAAGTTCACGGTTTCGGATGTAGATTTTATGATTAACAGAAATCGATTACAGAGGAACTCTGCATATCCAAGCCCATCTTGCTGCGGTCATTCGCTGAAATGTCATAAACGTTAACGTAGTTGCCTATTTACTATTGTCATCATTCTGCAGTTATGCTATGCAAAAATTGCTGGCAACTACAACAACAAATGGGGAACTAAATGTAATAATACAGCGGCTAAGAGAAACATTGCTGAAGAGTATATACATATATTGATAAAGGCAACAATAAGAACCAATTAGTGTGGACATGAAATAAGTCTATTGAGTTCAGATTATTGTAAATAACGAGTGCAAAAACAGTAGCCGCCGCTAAAGTCATAAAATTTCAAATTGATTGTGCTTCTTCAGATCACATCTTGGACACTTTATGACACATACACACACACACACACACAAATTAATTTCAGCTGGATCCATAGACTTATACATCAGCTTATATACATTCATAAATTTAATACTGAAATTGCCGCTTGTCAAGGCTTTCAACAGCTGTTTTCTGACAAGAGTAGTGTTCCTCGTTTCAACTAAAGTTAGTTCTTTCGAAATGAAATGAGTATGTGCCTGTATGTGTATACATATGTGAAAGTCCTGTTAGACCGCGTCCATACACGAAGGATTTTGTTGCTAACGAAGGGCACCGAGTTTCTAGCGCTCGGGCAACATGATTTGTGTTCTTGTTCGTAACAGTTCGCTACTACGTAATTCGGCATTCCAATTGCGCTTGGTTTCAAATGAACACCTACAATATGTAATTATGCAAACATGTGTACAAATATGCATAATGTAATAGAAATATTTTGGAAAATATCGAATAAGGATAAAAATTAGCTAATGAAAAGTATTTTTGTGTACCGCTTAAATGAAGCGTACAAGAATTTGAAAATTTGATATAAAAGAGAATGTAAAAAATTACCCGGCAACTAAATGGGCAACACCAAAAAAGATTTTCCTGACAATGGGCAACAAAAGTTTCCGTGTATAAACCCAGTCTTAGTAAACTGAAATGTTCTTGGATTAGTAAAAATAACTTAGAAGAGATTTCAACAAAATGGAGAATCATATAATTTATACAACTTTGCTGGTAAATTTAAATAAATAAATAAATAGTCGACAAGACAATACGAGGCGCAAGATTGTTCACCCACTAGTCGTTTTCGGGCTAAACAAAAAATAGCTATAAAGTGGTAGTTGATGTTTGTTTACTCCAGGTATATCGTGCATTTGAGTAATCAAAAAGTAAGGCAGATGTAGTATTGATAATTTCTCCTGATCCTGACATGCTGTCATAAACTTAGCCCAAATCAAATTCCCATTTATCATCTTGAATGGACTATTTAAAAATTTAGAGAATTCGTTCGACCAACGATCTATTATTAAAAACCATTTTAGATCCATAAAAAATTCCGACTCCAGTTAACTTAGATAAATCTGATGAAATCTGTTTTGCTGAAAACAGAACTGACTTTGCTGAAAACTGAACAAATTCAGTAAGTATAGTTTCCTCACTCACCTGTGCTCCACCATTGTCCCTTTGTACTTGAAAACGTGTCAAATCCTGTTTGATAGATTCGAGGGCATGAGCTGTGTATTTATTTTTGGGGCGACCCCTTTTTTCGCCCGCTGGATGCATTCTTGTGATATTTAGCAGTCATATCACAAACAACTAACTTGTACAAAACCAAAAAATTTACGTTTTTCTTTTGTTTTTGCCTTTAGATAAGTGCGAGTCGTTTTTGGTTTCTTCCTTTTTAACTTAGGAGACGTTTTAAATTTTGCACTATATTTTCACTTAGGTATGTATGTATACATATATATTTTCAGACTTTAAGTTGACTTGCCGACAGCTACTTCTGCCGTATTCTTAGTATAATATTTAATCAAGATAAGTTGTATGAGATATAACGAAGTGTAAGTGATAAAGCGAGGTACAACGCGCATATTAAAGTAGTATCTTTTTTCTCCCATATATATATTTTTTTAATATTTTCAATGTGCAATTAATGAAAGAGACACTAAATTAATAACACTTAATTTGTATAATAATCCACATCACTAAACCATCTTATAGCTTTGCTCTTTGTTGTACAATATTTGCACTTTTCATCTATTCTTTATCAACAGGCCACAACAATTTTATTAGAACTAAAACACGGTTTGTTGCGGATTCCTCTCGACTGCTGCGTGCTTCTGGTATTCAGCAGCTCGATTTGCTCTGAAAATAGTCAGGTAAAATATAATATTTAGTACACCTTGTACGGCTATTATGGGTGAGGATTTTGAAAATATGTTATCAGTATAGATATACAGATATGCAAACCCATTGATACACAATCTGCATACATACATATGTATATGGGCAGACATTTGCACTTAGTGAACTTATGTTAATATGTAAACAATAAAATATATAGGTATGCACATAGTTTCGCGGGCGTGTTTATTAAAAAAAAAATAATGTATGTGAGTATCCAAAAGATGCCAAATTGATGAGTCATAGGTAAACATTTAAGCTATCGAATGGCAAATGTAAATTTATAAATCAAACACGGCTTAAAAAATATGAGTCGTCATTCATTGCTATCTATTTTAATACATATTTAACGAACTATACAAAAAAAAAAAGAACAATAATTACAGAAACTTGTAGGGAAATCACAAGATCTCGTAGCATATTGTAATGTCAAGTAAAATAAGAAAGGCAGGGCTAAGTACGGATGTAACCGAACATTTTATACTCTCACAATGTGTTTTAGTTAAAGGCGGTGAAATATTTTCAGGTGTTGACGAAACTTGAAATAAATCGAATTCAAAATTCATTGTTCGACCAGAACGTGAATGAATTAAAATCATATTTGGTATCTTCATAACTTATATTATTCGTTCATAGAGCTCGCTTAGTTTCATTATTACATTTTGCTTCGTCTCCGAGATATTTATGTTAAAATCAACGTAATTATCTCAAATGAGAAATACATATGTGGCATAAACTCCACCATAGGGGATAAATTTTATATATTGGGTATATTGGGTATATGGGGAAAATATAAACCGCGCAATTGTATGAAGATAACTCACACATTGACCGATATATTCAGCATAGTCTGCTAGAATAACAATATTCATTATATGTAGTATATGGGGGCTAGGATAGTATTGACTCGATTTTATAAATTTTTGGCGTACTATTTGGCATACACCACATACTATTAGCAGAAAAAACCGATGACATTAAGAGTGACCGATATATGTGGTATAGTCAATCGGAAGTTTGAAAATCTTTATATTAGGTATATATGGGCTAGGGGAATTATTAACACAAAATTCTCCCAATTTTGAGACAATGGCACATTACTATTAGGAAATTATTCTCCTTGATTTCCAATAATATATCTCTCAGATTGACCGTTCTTTTCGGCAAACATTCAGCCATAGGCACATACATTCATACTGGGTTTCTATTTTTTACTCAAGTTATCGCTTGCACGAACAGGCGGACAGACCGACATCCGGAGTTCAACGCGTCTCGTCATACTGATCATTCATATATAGTACATACATATATGACTCTATATCTATCTCGATTAAATTTAGGTGTTATCTATGGTATTTATTGAATTAATATATGTACATATATACCTGTGTTGCCATTAATAATAAGAGAACTTTTATTAACTTTTCGAATATTCAATTATGATATTATTCCTCCTTAATATAAACGTTCATTGGATCCTTATTCGAACATAACTATATATACTATGGAAATTTTATTTACAACATAAAGGTGGTATATAAATAGTAATCCACGTAGATCGTATAGTATTCCAAAACAAAAAACATTTCGCATAAGATAATAATAATAACATTGTGATGTCTTAGTCAGAACCATATACTCCAACTCTACATGCCATCAGAGTAGTGCATGGAGTACATACGTTAAAATGGCTTTCGAAACTTCCATCCATGTATTACCGCGACAAATTGTTTTCAAAACTACTCTTATACTCATTATTTATTATTTCCAAAAACGAACAGTTGGTCCAGTCTTTCATTACAGAGGGGTATTTTGAGGAGCTTTGCAATATCTCGCAAATTACCCACATGGTCTAATAATTTTTGTGGGGAAATTTAGCAACCGATACACTGTAACAAAGCAAAACCGGACGATCGCTATAGCTCATATAATAAGTACGTACTGGGGTGTATATGTATGTAGTATGTATATCAGTCAAACACCACGCTGAGTAGAGCAGCGCTGCACTGGATAAAAATAGAATTAGTTGCTGATAATTATTGCAAAGTTCGGCATTTGTGTGTTCTGCTTTTTCTTCGTGCATTCATTTTTTCTTGCTTTTCCTTCGGTTTGTCTTTGCGTTTTACGCTTTTCTATTTCCAATTGCAATGATGGTTGTGTTTATTCTCGCCTCACTCACATATGAAATATTCATGAGCTATTCGCACGCAATTTGAAATTGTTACTTGCACTAGCAACAACAAATTAAAACAACAATTGCAAGCTTTCGAACGCAATGTTCCCAAGTGATCATACAACTGTGCGCACCAGCCTGTCTGACTGACCACTGCCGATAACCAGACTGCGGACAATGGACACTGCAAGTTGACACATCAAAAAAGCAGAAAATACACATTATATGATGTATATAATATACATATGTTTGTATCTATATAAGAAAAGTCAAATTGCTGCGTGAGCGAAAATTTTATAAACGGAAGGTAGACGAAAGTCTTCATATGAATAAATATAATATAATATATCGGTGTAATAGTATAGGATACGGAGATGAAAATATCAGCTCTTTACAGTAAATACCCGACAAGAAAAAGTGCTTCTGCATTCGGGATATAAACTCGTTTTCATTACGGCTATGTAGAATCAATTGTAATTTGTTGAGAATAGTGCTACTTCCACTATCTAATTGACTCTCTGTAAACCGCGTTCGGTTACATGCGATGCGTATAAGATCGGATATCGTTAGTTTTCTAGACATTCCTTCTTAATGCTACTGGTAGACGATTTTACTTCAAGCAACCATCAATCACATTTGTCTTGCAGAATATTTGCTATGTCCTTTTAAAAGGAGCGCGATGACTCGTTATTTAAATGACCCCCGGAGGTAGTTAGGGTTTCATAGTTCACTGTTTATTATTTGTAAATGATTTGCAATACTATTTAGCGCACATACAAAGTATGAGAGACCAATTGTAAACTTTGTAAAATATGACATGGCTGACAGATGGAGCACATGAGCACATACCATTAAATTGCGAAACGCTACATTTTCGCTAAGACTACTACAATGCCAACGACATCATTCCACATTGCCAAAGATAAAAGCAATAATGCAGAAAGAGAAAACGCATAAACACTGACAGTAATGTGATCAAAGCAAATACCAACAGCAAAACTAATGCATTACAAGCGAGCATATTTACACACTGCACAAAATTCACCCCCACCATTTCCATGGTGGTAAAGCTTAATCGATCCAGCAGGCCAAACACATACATTTCCACCCGTCATGGCCAAATGTCCACTTTGTAACTAAATCCCAACCCACTTGGAATTTCTAGTTAACATATATACCATATGTACTTTTTATGGCGTGATCACTTGTAGAGGCTTAGTTGAAAATTTTTCGATCTTCTACCCAAAGAAGCCACTTGTAATTGCCGTCTCATTACCGCACGCGATACGTAATCACTTCTCCATTCACCTACTAGTTCTTTGCTGAATGTGCTGATTCACTCTCGCAAGCCAAGTCCCTTCGAAATTTTTGTTGCTTGCTTGGTCCTTGTGGTCTCCGAACGGTAATAGGTTTATAGTAATAAAGCCGACAAATTATGCTTATATGTATGTATGTATTCCTACACAGGTATATAAATACACATTTGCCCACTTACATTCATACATACTTATACACATTACAATTCACATTGGTTTGCCGCGTCGCCTCGACTCGCACTCGAAATGCATACTGGAATGTGAATGGAATTTCAAAAATGTTTTCATCGTTTACCAACGCTTGTAAACACATACTCCATATACATAAATATATACGTATGTATGAATGCGCCAGCACAGTAAGCGTTGCTTGCGGGCTCGTCAAGTTAACCAGCCCCAGCAGCCATCTAGCCATTCGGTTGGCGCAGACTACACAGTAGGTGTGTGCGATGTGTGACGACGATGTTGTTGGCGTTAAACGTTGACGTAGTATTGCTTAGCTAGACAATGTAGCGTAGGCAGAGGCAGAAGCAACGACTGTAGCCGCTTACGTCGCTGCCAATGGAGTTGGAGGCGGCACATATAATGGTTTAGTTGCTACTTTTGTGAATATGTTATAATAGTAGAAATATTCGTATGTTGTTGTAGTTGTTGTTATGATCGTGCCTTCAAGCGAGTGTCATAGGTATTTAAATATTTACGTATGCATGTATGGGTGCACATATTTATATTGGTGTCCACTACTCGTAAATTATAATGCAAGCAGCGCAATCTTTTACTATTTGCCATGCAAGTACAATGGCTGCGCGCGCATTTTTTATCATGCAAGTATATATTTTCTTGATCTGATTCTCAGCAGAAAAATGCACATACTGATGTTGTCAAAATAATAAGAGTGACTGTCCTATACATATTCAAACTTAAAATTTCATTTCATAGATCAGCCAAATTGAGAAAAACGCGAGATAACGCCCGCAGATAAATATAAAATCGTAATTAGTCCATTTTAGTTTTATTTAAAAGTAAAGCAAATTAGCTCAATTTTCTATTAGTTTTATATATATATGTATACTTTTTCTTATATTGGAATGAGAGAAACGCCTCTAGGGCCGGAAATATTTCGTGATATAATGCATAACACACGTTATTATGATAAATCTGTCCATTTGTCTGACAAACCTGTCTTTTGTCTATATAGGCTGACAGTTGTTGTCAGTACCATTTTAAAAAATATAAAATTTAATGTCGTTAAATAATTAAGTAAACCTTGTATTTGACACGACATATAACCATATACAGTTCTTTCATATTGTTTCTTATTAACATCTATATCGATTGTAAGAAAACTTTTTTTTAAGGATGCTTATTTGTACTTCTTCCCATAAGGTATAATCAACCAGATATTCATGATAATTGTATAAATTGTATAAAATTGTATAAATAATGATAATTTGTCCACATTCGGGATTTCATAGAAATACATGATTTTCAGTCATAAATACCATAACATTGCATTATTTCCCAATTTCAAAAAATTAAGCTTCTATACATATTTTAAGAGTACTTATTTTTTTTTTAATATTATATTTATTTACCTAGTTTTGTAAATGAAAATTGACAAAAATTGAGCAACTTTAATATTTTGGCCACTACTGTAGTGTTATTAAATGGACATAAGTAACAACAATAAAAAATCCTTAAAAAAATTTGTTAAATAAAGAAAAACTAATTTATTTTCTGGACATTAATATTAAATAACACATAGAGCTAGAGATTATTCGTAAATACTTTTTATTTATACACATATACTTAGTATAATTTCAATTTCAGGCACATATTAGACTGTCTCTATATATTTCCAATATATAGCACTTTTATGCAGGTAACATTAGAATGATTAACAGTCACACCACAAATAGTTAATTATGTCCAGTTACACTTATATGCATTTGCAAAATATAATTAAATTTTTTAATTTTCTTTTATATCACATATCCTTTTTTGCAGCATTTTGGTAGACACTTTTGTATTCAAATTGATTTTCTTCACTCGTTCGTGTTTTGGATAGTATAATCGAACGATATAAGCTAAAAAAAACTTCTTATCGTAATTAATGTGCCCATTACGCATATAAACACACTATCAAAATACATCTAATAAGCATTTATCACCACCAACTTCATTACACACGTAACAAAGCTTGCGTATTAGTTTTTAACTCCATAAACCGAATTTACATATCACCCCACTGGAAAAATAAAGCATATTTTCTTAGTTATTTCATTTCACTGTCGAAGTATACTTTTTACACGTGTGGAACTGTTGCATTTGAGCCATTTGAAAGATAATCAGCAGCAGGCCGACAGATATCTCGCCACACGGACACGGAACGTCGAGCGCGAGCGCGAGCACAGCACACAACAGAGCAGCGAGCAATTTATTGTACTAGATTTATTCGTATCGTTAATATCTCATAGGACACACGTATGGGAGGAGACGGGGTCCAACGAATTCCTCTTATTGCGAACGAATACCAGAACTTGGGAAATTCACTGAAATTCCACAACTTTAAATTCAATTTACTCCTTCTCACCTTACATAAATACACTTCACAAACATCACATAAGAGTATTTTCACAGTAAACAATATTTTGTTGATATATTTGTTCGATTTCGACGCGTTTAATTAGAAAATAATAATGGTAAAAAGTTTAGAGCACACGCAAAGAACGATGAACAATAGCAAATACAACGAGATGACGTTCGACGAGAATGTAATTCGGTCAATTACACTCGTTGGTACTGAAAAATTAATTGTTCACAGTGTTGCACTTTTACACTCAACTTTTAATCAAACATACTAAGAGAAATTTACTTAAAGCACATTCTTATATTATAATTCAGAAGTAATTAGATTTGGTTTAATAACACCCATAAATAAGATTTTACATAATAGCTAATGGCAATATTTTATTTTTAGTTGGGCTTATTAAAATGTGAAATATTTAAGCTCCCGAAGATTGTGAAGTTGACATTACTGGAAACAGTTGTTTGAACCCTCTTTTCATTTTAGGTTATTTTTTATCATCATATACATTAGTTTTTTAGGTATCGTAAAGTGATAGATAATTGAGTTGAAGAAATATTGTATTGTTGAAAGAAATATATATATATATTAAAATATGGGTAAAGTCATGTCAATGGTCGCAAGTAAACTGAACCGATTCAATGTGGAAAATAGGGCACATCGCATACTAGAGCGTGCCAAGCCTGTGCCGGCACCGAAATACGAATCCAATATTCAGGATATGCAGCGAGCACTTGAATGTAAATATTAAATTAATCAGCTACTTAAAATGTAAACATAGATTATTTTTATTTATTTAGTGGATCCGCAGTTGGTTGATAAGTTGAACAAAAAAAATTTAGCGCTGGATGATCGATTAAAAAATGTTTATGTAACTTCCGAGGATAAATTTGTGGGTTAAATGGAAATTGTGATAAATTTTTCAATAACCATTAAATAATTTAATTATTAGTAGATTGACTATGCTGCGCAACGCACGGATCCTAATAAACCGCTTCCATTAAGTAGAAAAACCGCACAAGATTTCGAGTATGGCCACAGAGAACCAACTCGAGTTGGTGCAGGTCGTTGTACACTGCGACAAGCTATGCATTTCATAACGGAACATCAAAGCGACCCGAAATTATGGACGAAACAAAGAATTGCATCAGAGTATAAATTGAAAGAAGAAGTTGTCGGTAAATGACTTATCTTAATTACTTTATCTGACGGTTTGAATTAATAGCTTTATTATTCAGGTAACATTCTTCATTATTTTAAAAGCTTTAACGTGTACATCCCAGATAGAGGACAAAAGGAACGTATCCTGTCTCAATCTAAAAAGAAATTAATTGAAAGTAAAAAAGAAGATTGATATTTTAGTCATTACCATAACGAAATATTGTAGCTATCCGGATCACTAACCGGTCAAATCTTATTACTTATATCAGCAAGTTATACCACATTTTGTCGTTTTAATTCTTTGAGAAATGCATTCGAGCTTTAATGTAATGTAGTTGATAGTTACTAAGTAGATATAATTGTTATCTAATATGAATTAAATGCTAAAAATGTACGTGTCGAAAACATTACGATTTGAATTATTCCATTTTTATTGAGTTATGTTAAGCAACAATGTTAGGTGGACAATTATACAAATTTAAGGACTTGTCTTCCGACACTGATATAACTTTGTCATCTGATAAACTGTATTTTACGCCCCAAGCTTGATCGCTGTGTTCTGAAAATGTATGCATACATTTGCGTTCTGCGAAATCCCAAATTTTTACGCTCATGTCACTAGAAGAAGATGCGAAATGTTTGCCATCTTCGGAGAACGAAACACACAGCACCCACGATGCATGACCTGATAAAGTGCCAGCGACGTCAGAGTGAGCTCTATAAAAAAAGAAAAAATTGGAAGAACTCAGTAAATGCGGTAACTGCATACATTATATACATACACATCGTATAGTTTCATATGCCCATCATCAGAAGCAGTTAGCAGCATCTGGGAATTTGGCGAAAAGCACAAGCTTCGGACCGACATGGCATGACCTTCCAAAGTTTGTGCCACTTTGCCTGCAGCCACATCAAATATAGTAATAATGCCATCTATAGCACCACTTGCTATGTATTTTCCATCTGGACTCTACAATTATATATTTAATAATATAAATAATAATTAATTATAATAATTAATATAATAATAATAATAATGAATATAATAATAATAATGAATATAATATTAATAATGAATATAATAATAATAATTATAATAATTAATATAATAATAATAATTATAATAATTAATATAATAATAATAATTATATTTATATTTATATTATTATTAATAATAATTATTAACAGTTATTTCCATATTTTTATAAGTAGGGTTCAATTTTTTCATCTGAAACTTACATAAGCAATGCTTAGAGTAAATTTTCCATTTTGGGGATCTAATACTTGTTCCGCCTTTCCAGTTTCTACACTATACATAGAAATTTTTCCATCATTAGATCCCGAAATCACATATTTGTTGCAAGGAGAAAATGCTACAGTCCACAGATCAACCGGACCGAACGAAAGCAAATGTTTTTGTTCTCCAGTTTTAGAATCCCAAAAGCAGAGGCTTGAGTCTAAAGAACTACTCGCGATTGCTAAATTAAAATAATAACATTTGTTTGAAATTGAAAACTATTGCCATCAGTTCGGTGTCATTAGCACTCACTTTTTCCATCTGGGCTGACAGCCACAGAAACAACACCTAAAGAATGACCTTTCAAGGTGTGACGTAGTTTTAATTGGTCTTCGTCTTGAATATTCCACACTTTCACCAAATCATCCAATCCGCCGGTTACAATAAAATCAACCGGTTCAGGCTTCTTTTTACCGTACATTGAATCATTACTAGCGTCTAAGTCTTTTTCTTCGTTAGCAATATTTCCAGGATGTTCCTCCTCTGGATGTAGTCGTCCCCATGAGCATGACCAAATCTACAATTTAAATCGCATTTACACATTATCTATAACTTCATACACTCTGTCTTACTCCATCATCGTGTGCCGCCTCTTCTTTATGCAATAAGGAGAACTACAATTACATACAAAAGAATAAGTTATAAGTGGGCTAAAGCATAACTTTAATTTATACCGACCATTGCTTTTATTCTATAAAACTAACAACAAAGTTTAAATTATAATTCCAACTTGGTGTACACTAGCTATCGTAAAATCCAAAATAAAAACAAACTGACAGTCAGATATAATCGTACCATATTTGAAAAATGAGAGGTTCACATGAATATTACCATATTAATGAATTTATACATGTAAAAAACACAAAATGTGAAATACAATTTAAATTAATTTAAATGAAATAAAAATATATGTTAAAAAGTAACAATAAAAATTATTTTCTATGTAAATTTGGGAGTAACTAATAAACTTGAAATTACTTTAATAGATCTTTTACAATAGTGATGCCACGCCAATATTTAATTCACCATGTTTTAACCTAATGCTGAATCGTCATGGGCAATATTTATTGCCATTGCGGTTGACAATATTTTTGTGAAGCCATTTGTATTACGACGGACAGTTATGTTCGAATCGATGAATGTGCTGAATAAACGCATGTCTAAGCTCATAACCCGTTCAGAAATTTCGTGAGGATGACAAGATTGTATGAGGAGAATGAAAAAGGGAGAATATCTACTTTTTTGAACAAATTTCTAATGATTGGTGTAATGTTCATTTACCAGTTCGGGGTTACTAATTCAAGAATAAAACATGTGCGCAGAAATGTACATTTGCTAACAATTAGCAATAAAATATTAACTAAACTTGTAAATACATATGCATATAGCTACTATTTTCTATATGTTGTTATAATATCTATTTTGAATCTCTCTCTATTAAATTGTAATTTAAACAATAACATAAAAGCATTAGGCACTGGAATTTTACCTCTGCTGACCTGTTGCCGTGCAAATTTTTTTATAAAAATTAAAACAGAGCTGTCAAACCACCAGAATTGTGGTTTTTTGCTAGCAATAGTTGTCATGATAATTATTTAGACAACTATGGCGGAACATAGGCAATATTTCGTAATATGGCCAATATTGCTAGCAATAAAGTTGTCTAAACAACATCGAATGGCCGATGAGATGCTCTGTTACTTTACAATCAGTTTAATTTTTGAAATATGCATGCTACTCAATTTCTGATTGGAAATCCGAGTTTCCTTATATAATTAATATGACGAATACAAGATTTTAATTAGTTAGGAGCATCGACAATTGTTGTGATCAACTTTGAAGAAAAATTAAAGCTTTTAAAATGGTAACTTGCATACGGATTAAAATCTACTACTAAAGAGTGGGGGATTTTCCCAGTAATGCATTTTGGGGCCTAATCTACCTGTCACTGTAGCAATTTCTCATGAAACGGCAGAGTTAAGTGTGATTGACGGTTTTGGTGAGCGCACACTGAATTATCCTTATTTCAGAAATATAAATAATTTAAGAGCAGAAACTCCTCAACCGCTCAACAACAGATAACGTATTTGATATAAATTGAAATCACAGTGTGTAAAATGTGATTGAATTTATGTGCAATTAGTCGAAAAACAACAGATTGTTACGAAACAACGAGTGAATGAATGCATTGAAAATACGCGAAAATAAAAAATGTAAGAATAGTAAAAGCAAAGAAATTGGGCAGAAAATATGGCGATAGCCGGAGAAAATCTAAACACAAAGAAGTGTATGCTAAACAAAAGATATATGTATATATGTATTTTGGTGAAATTCTAAAATGTTGTGTGCTTTTTTGCTTACAAAATCGATTGTAAATTTATTTTTGGCGTTATAAAAAAAATTTGTTCCCTGCGGCGCGTGTGATTAATCAGACTCTTATTTGAATATGTATCTAAATATGTTCGATACTCCTGCGCATAAGAAGCGAATTTGAGTGGACGGATAAACGTTCAGAATTAGTCAGACGGTAAACAGTACGGCCGATTGCTTCTGTTGGAACATTTTACATTCATTGGATAATTATTTACTTTTTCCCAAGCGTAGTTTGAAATGATTAGGAGTCGAAGATTTTGTATGTTTATTATTCGCGATTAGATATTGTTAGGGTTCAAGCCTACATGCAGTTAGTTGATAAAACAGTTTATGAAATGGGATTTATTGGAAATAATTTTTCTTCACAATTAATTCATTTTAAGAATTTGCTAATTTTCACTACAATTAAAATATAAATAAAAAATATCCCCATTTAACCTTATAAACCTATGTATGCATTGCATATACAAATATATGTACATATGTCATACTTCTTCGTGGTGTTTTAATAAACAAAATTGCAACCGGTTTTTATTATGATTTTTTTTTTTTTCGTCCTTATCTTCTATTCTCGACTAATATTCGACGTTTAATTATAGTACGAGATTTCTGCTGAAAAAAAGAGATAAACCACAACAAAAGAAAAATCGAAAAATAGTTTAAGAATAAATAAAACGTTTGGAAAATATCGAGAAATGTAAGTACTGACAATTTTCAAATATTTTGAAATTTTTTGTTTATAACCAAAATATTTGTATACATACATATGTGTACAATACGAATATGTATAAATAAATCAATCTTGTGGATAAAATAATAGGTACACATGGTGGTATAGTATTTATTTTCTGAATGTTTCTTTTTAGACAAAAGTTTTGAATTTATTTTAGGTAAATTCTGGTTTGGAATAGTATAAATAGTGTATTGTGTTCATTTCTAAGCAGATAAAATGTAAATATACTGAAAATATGTTTTTTATATGAACAATTTTTAATTCGACTGCCAAAAATCGCATTATCAAATTGGAAAGAATAAGTAAATAACTTCCAAAGTAATTCTAATAAAGATTTTAAATAAAAGAGATACAATTATGCCATACAATTAAATACAATTGTGCCAATTTTCGCTTCGCTATTATGAGTAGGTATGTGCTAAAAAGCCAGGTGCGAATAATTGGCATTCTTTAAATAATTGTCCGACACTCAATCAGTGAGTTGAGCTGAGCGTTGGTCAAATATATACAATATAAGCATAAATAGCAACAGAGCTGCGGCGTTAAGAATATAAACCTTTGTATAAACATCTCCATATGTACAACTATTCTTACCTAAATACTTATGTATGCATATGCGTACATAAGTACTTTGCATGTACTCGTGAGTTCACATTTATAAATTTAGGTTGTATTAAATTTGCTTAAAATAAATAAATAAATAAAATAAAAATTTGCAAGCTATGTAGCTAAATTGAATAATTGTGCGTTTGAAAACGATTGGTCATAATATTTAAATTCGGCTATGACGACAATAAAACTTTGATCAAAAGTTGGTCTTGCATTAATTTTACTTCTTTGCGGATATTGCCAATCGCTACTCAAACTTACCGGGCAGATATTTGACTATTTACTCAAATGACTACATTAACTTCAACAACCAAATTATCTTTTTTGTTTGTTTTTATGAAATTTCCATATCTTATCGCATGTCACATACAACAGTTATCTGATAATACTATCATTTACAACTTTGATCTGATCTGAAAGAAGTAGAATACAAAAATGTTAAATATAAATATGAAAACAACAGAAAAACAAATGCGGCAATTACAAACGAGCATGAAGTCACTAACATTCGCTATTTTTAGCAAACTAGTTGCTACAAACGCTGCATTGCTATTTCGTTTTATTGTTGTTGTACCGCTTAAGTCATTCTCCACAATGTTTGCCAATGCTTTGCGCTGTCTATTAAAATAACAAAAGAAACGCTGTCATATAATTTAAACTTTTTTAAGAGTCCACGTTGAACTTTTTTGTTTCTTCTTATCTAATGACTGCGCAGCCCTTACTTACCTAAGTGCGAGAGTATTTTTTGTGTGCGGATACTTTTTTATTTTGGTTTTCATTCGCTTCAAGACCTCGCCTGGGTTAGGTGTCGCAGACTGCCATGTCAATTTGCAGTTTTTCGCTCTCCTCAGTCATAAATGCCACCGGGGCTGTGCAATTATGCATTTGAACTATTGTCAGTTGTGTTTGCTCATCGCAAATTCACGTGCTGCCTGTGGAAAAATATAACTAACAAAGCGTTAAGCAAACTACCTACTATATTTTAATGTACTTTGCTAGGGAGAGTGGTCAACGAGCGTTTAACTTAAATTGATGCATACTAAATGAATAACAAGACGAAGTGTTTCAAAAAATGCCTTATAAAGGCATGCCTGCTTATAAATTACAATTATTTCCATTCTTTCTCGCTGACTTTTGTCATATTTTAAAAAAGCATTTTTAAACCTCTGAATATATCCACCTAAATATAAATGTATTTTAAATCCTTAAATTCTCTTCCCAAAAATTAGAACGATGATCTTGTAAGTTATATGATTTATTTAATCTAAATAGGATTATCTAGATCCTCTTTAATGGTTATCGTATTAGATGTTTCAATCGAGGTCATTTAGCGGTGTTTTTGGATTGAGTTGGCATGTTAAATTTGTTAGTTTTAAGGGTCCTTTTACGGTGTTCACTCATCATCATCATCTTATTTTTTTTTTATCGCAATCATTAATTACTTTATTAATATTTTATTAGTTTTTTTTTTTAAATTTTTGCAACTTTGATAAATAATAGGCAACTCTACTCTTTCTTCTAAAGGATGGATGTAAATACCAAGTTTCATATTTTTTCCAAAATAATTTTTTCCTTAACTCTAAAGTTTTGTCTTATATATTCTAGACATAGTTTCGTTTCAGTTTTCATTAACAAATTTCCGCCCCGTTATAATGCTCATGCTAATGCTCCAATAATCTCCACCTAAGGTATCACTAGCAAAAATGCAGCAATTTCTTTCGTCTCCAAACATACATACGTACAGCGATATATCATAAATACATATACATACATACATATGCATATATACTTGGGTCGAGTGAATGCACAATAAATTTAGTTGATTATTAAGCTGCTGTCTGCCTGGCAGATAACCACTTAGTTGTAGCCCAGGCAACGAACGCGTTAGCTCTGCTGCAAAGTTCATGACCGGCACAAAACGCTATATTACAACTTATCGCACTATTATTCTGGTGTGAATATGAAACGAAACAAACCAATCCGATGAAGACAAGCAAAGCGCCCGCCGTAGATAGCTTATACATTGGTGTGTATACATACACACATACAAATGCATGTTTATACATACGGCACGGCGATAGTATGATGTTAATGATTACGACGATGACGAAGGCTCTGAATGAACGGCTGGCCGACTTTGTTTTCTTCTTTTTCAGCTGCGACTAAGTTTTATATCATTGTGCCGAGTAATTTAAGAAACCATTGACGGTATCACTCAAAAGCGCTCAATCCGCGGCTAGATGATTTGCAGACTTTCGGGGCGAGTTCAACGTAACTAGCGAGCTACATGTTGTCGCTTAGTAATTGATTTGAATGCTTATTTACATTCTCTGTTACTAAAATCCTCTGGTGCACGCCTGGTTATTTGCAACTACATTACTTGTAATTTAGCACGCATTGCTAAGAGTACCAGGCAATTGCTGAAAATAATTAAGTGCTGCACGTTGCGGCAAGTAAGTCAAGGCCAATCAGAAGCTCTGCAACTTTCACCCTATGCAAGCGAAACGTCTCTGGCGGCTATATTTTTCTGCCCCATAAAAATAGTATGTAAATATATGTATTATGTATGTAAATTTTTTCTGTATGACACAGAATTAGTAGTCACATATCCAAAAAACAAAAACAGAAAAGCATAAAAATGCTTGTGCGTTCTCGTTTGCTATGGGTATCTTGTTGGCGCCTCTTCGTCTTGTAGGTATGATGTCATGTGTGAATGTGGCTCCAAGTTGACGCTTTGAAGAAAAGGACATGAACATAAAAGAATTGGCTGCAGTGGTTGCTCACCCTGCAGACTTAAATAGAACGCTTTCTCAAATACATATGTGTATATATATATATGTGTGTATTTGTATCGTCGATAGGATATGAAACCTAATAAGTTCAATGTATTTTTTGGCTTGGGACACTTAGTTTTCCTCCTACTGAAAGTTTTAGAGCTGCATTTTACCTAATAGATTCCACTTTATATTTCATTATTTGCTAAGTCTAATTAACGAGATTAATTACAGGATTAATTGCGAAATGAATTTGGATTTGTTTTGCATAATTAATACTATTAGGTTAGGTACGTCAAGATCCATCAGAGAGAGAACCCAATTCCTTCTTATTCTCATCTTATTTAATACTGACTTCATAGTGTTTTGCTGAAGCGATTGTTTACAGAGTAGTTGGACTTTCAAAAAATTGAATGGCTCCAAATGTTTGTAAATTTCATAATTTTGCATATAAAAAAGTTTAGAGAAGTTGATCTGTAAGCAAACAATTTACTCAATCCATATTATTGTATTGTCCAAATTCTTTTTTATAACGTAGGCAGATAAAGGTGCTGCGGTAGCTTGTCTTGTTTTTTCTCAAGCCAAAATAAACTCTCATAATAACTTCTCAGTGGACAACTAATGTAGCATAAGTATATATGAAGCATTAAAAGATTTTCTTGCCGTCATTATATACCAACTCCCATGCTAACTAGTTAACAAATTCATTACACCGCACATAGATCGATGGGCATTTCTCAAAGCCATATTTTCCGCCCTATTTCGCCTATGATGCTTCCATTTGTTTGAAGCATTGTGCTCTTTGGACACTTTGTGCAATGTAACTTGCAGTAATATCATCGCCAGCACCAGCATCGCCATCACCGCATCATCCGCGTTAGCAGTGGCGGCAGTGGTGGCAGTGGTTGCACTTTTGGCACCATTTCACTTGAGCACTTCGCGTTCGAACAACAAACCCAGTTTTAAGAGCAGTTTAAGTACATCTATATATGTACAACAAACAACACTGCACTTCCGGGGGTTGGCAATATTAACAAACTTTGTGACAGGCCATTATACAAATTGTTTTTATACTCTCACAACATGTTGCAACAGAGTATAATAGTTTTGTTCACCTAACCGTTGTTTAAAACACCTAAAACGAATCGATATATATATAGGGTAATACATATAAAAATGATCAAGATGACAATTCCGTCTGTCCGCGCAAGCGATAACTTGAGTAAAAATTAAGATATCTTGATGAAACTTGATACACGTGTTCTATGGTACTATAAGAAGGGTATTGCAGATGGGTTTAATCGGACATTTACCACGCCCACAAAATGCCGGTAATCGAAAACCTATAAAGTGCTATAACTAAGCAACAAATTAAGATATAAACCTACAATTTGGAACAGGCAGGCATTCGGGACATCTGTGGTTAAATTTTTTTTTAAAGGTAGCATGAAATTTTGCTCAAATATTGTCTTCATGATATGGCATCTCATGTGTAAAAATAGTCTAATTGGGGATATAGTTTTTCAAGCCCCCAGATACCCAATATATGGACCTCTGTGCCCATGGCTGGCTGGTCGGTCAGTGTGTGAGTTATCTTCACAACATTGTGCGGAAACATGTTCTCCGACGTACTTGAATTATGCCAAAAGTTAATGAAATCAGTCCAGACCTTCCCCTAGCCCAAATATGGCCGTTGTAATGATTTTCGACTTTCCAGCTGACTTTAAACCGGCTATGTCTTAATGAAATTAAGTGGACATGCCTTCTTAAACATAATGTGGTTTAGTGCTGAATATGAATGAAATCGGTATAGATCGTGGCCTAAACCCCTTATTCCTGTTATAATGATTTCCGTTTCTCTGTTTGACTTTTTCCTTATATACTTAATATATTTAATTAAACCATTTTCGTTGAGATATATCTCATTTGAGTTAATTTGGTTGATTTTATATTGATATATTATTATTATTATTATGATATATAATTATATTGATTGAAATATAACAATGAAAGTACGTGAGTCTATGGCCTGTAACATAAGTTAATAAGATACCAAATATGATTGCAATCCATTGACAATTTCGTCGAATAATGGATGTTGAATTATTCCGCAACATTTTAAATTTAAAGTTATGCCTGAATCTGAAAGCATTTCTCCGCCTCTGATCCTTGTACATCGCGAGAGTATAAAATGTTCGGTTACACCCAAACTTAGCCCTTCCTTACTTGTTACTTCTTACTTTACTGCAGAGAAGTTATAGAAATACGAGTATGTCGGCATCGCAATTGACACATTTAACAATTAGGCATACGTATTGTGTATATAAATATGTATACGATGCGAACGAATTTTATATTTGCGACAACTTTTTTATTGAAAGAGCACAATAGTTATTGCAAACCCATAAAGAAGCTTTCCTGAGAGAGCCTCTACCATATTCAATCGGTAAGTTTAGTATTTTTTTCGATTTTCTAAGTGCTACCATAACCATTTTCTTAAATATGGAAGAATATTTTCTTTGTACAACAGTTTTATTATCTGTGCAAAATCTCTCAAACTGTTGCACGAAGAGGTTCTATTAATGTCATATTTTTGTTTTGTTTGTAATTATAAAATTTTCCTTGTCATTAAATACATTAGAATATGATTTTTAATGCAAAATAAAAAAAAATATAAAATAAAAATTTGATTAATGAATATTTTAAATCAAATCACAATTTAAATACAAATTCCAGAATAGTTGCTGGCGTCGAAAGAATTTATCAATGCGAATATTTTACTCTATAGAAACTTTTTTTTGGAAATTTTCTGAATGGCTATGAATTTTCAGTTCTATTTATTGCTATCTTTTATTTTAATATCTTGTTATAAGATTACTCAAGCGCTTTACTATTTCAAATTAACGAAGTTAAATGGTTGATAAAAAAATGTCTGCTGCAATGGGAGGCCTTTCTCATATTTAGTTTTAAAGACCTCTAACAATTGTTACTTTTGACTAGTATTTCCAATTTCTATTGATTTTCGTTAAATACTCTTTTACATTTCGCTTAGTAAGCGAAATTAAGATTTTCGTTTATGTAAATATAAACCTTATGCAAACATATTACGGTAGGACCAACAAATTGATTTTAAATAAATTAAATGACAAACTCTACAAATATAACCGTCGGGCTATGATTAGCGGCAGTGGGAAATTGTTCACCGCCAAGAGTAAAACTCTGCACTGAACCACAAATGCGGATTTGATCTGATTTTGAAAATCAGTAAAATGCAATAAAGGTAATTAGTTCGAACCAAGGCTTGAGCATAGAACGCGAGTAACACACATGTGCACATATAATTATTTCTATGTATATACTATGGTAATTTATACATATTAGATAGGTAGGCATACATATATTTCTATATATATATATATATATATATATATCTGTAAAATTCATGCATAACCCGTATATACATACATATGTTTCTATTTGTATGTGGTTTAAAATGTAATGAACAACGTCACAAGCTGCATAAAAGAAGTCACTGAAGCTTGAAAATTTCAAATATGAGTGCAAGTGCAAATGCGAACGCGAGCATTTACGGAACGAGTACCTTTTCAGCGCCCACGTAGGTGAACATTTGATGCAGAAGCTTGCCGTACATAACATATACACAAGCAAACATAAACACATACATACAATGTACAGATTTTTTTGATTAAATACTCACATATATTCGTTTATATGCTGACTTTGCTGTTGGCTGATAAAATGACAGCTGTAATACGAGTGTATGTAGTTGAATGTAAAATATATACATATGTATAACACTGTACGTATGTTTAAACTGGTTGGTACAATCATATAGCGAGTTTCAAAGGCGGACAGGTGTTGTGCCGCACGAACGCTAGAGCGCACGTATAGGCGTGTAAGTGACGGCGAGAAGAATAAAGAAGTTAATAAGTAGCTGGGGCTAACCGGCCTGCCTAGTTGGTTGGTCCATTTGTTCATTCATTTATCGAATGGTGAGAAAATGTGTTTTACAAAGGCACACTTTAACATAACACACACATATAAGCACATATGTACATATGTATACGCCACTGGCGCTAGAGAAATGTTGCCCGTAAAAATGCATGGGAAATCAACTCTACAATTGTTAACACTCTGACATTTATTAAATCCGTCAATTGATTTGTTGTTTATCGTTTTTCAGATATTATGAATGAAAGGTGCTATTGGTAGATTTTCAATGTTTACATACACATAACCACATACACATACTTTGATTATTTAAATATATATAAGGTTATCAAAATATACATCTTAATTGAGCGGGTTCGAATTTAAGCGCATTTAAACACCGCTCTTATGAAGGCCAATCGACACAAAAGGCCCACTTATGGCAGACCCGATGTCATTTCGTCACCCACTTGTCTGGAATTTCGATTTTACGCGACGAATTTTGTGTTCTACAAACATAATAAAACCCTTGAGAGTCGAAAATAAAAATTATTGAGGTTTAATTTAATGAATTCACTTGTGGTTACATTGAGATGTGTGAGAATGCCGATTTTTGTGGATGAATCTGACACATAGAATGCAAATGAAGAATGTGTGAAATTTTAAAGAAATTAACTGTTTTCTTACCCATACTATGGTTTATTGCTGAGTATGAATGAAATCCTTGGTCCTTGACCTTGTTTTAAACTCCATACCTGTAATATAATGATTTACGTCCCTTTGCTTGACTTTTTCCTCATATATAATATATATTAAATTTCGTTCCTTCAACAAAATTAAATAAGATTATCATGAATATAAATGATTTGTCTTAGTTAGATTGACTTTATGAGTATATGACCTAAAGTAAAAGTTAATATGATGCCAAATGCCAGCCATGATTGCAAGCCATTCTCAATTTCGTCGAATAATAAATGTTGAATTATTAATTATTTTTATCTTTTTTTATTATAAAGTTTTGCCAATACCTGAAAGTATGCCCCTGGTTTAATCCTTGTAAATTGCGAGAGTATAAAATTTCGGTTACACCCGAACTTAACCCTTCCTTACTCATTTGCTTTAGAATTTGTTGAATACCTACCTTATATTTGTATATGCATACATATTTGAAGAAATCGATTCAACTTAACGCTCGATTGCGAGTATTTTGAGAACAGCTGTAATAGCCCTCGAAAGTGCTTTTGATAGTGGAGCTAATGCTGTTAATATGTCTTGACGATTGACTTTATGTACACATACATATTTGTAAAAGTAGACAAAACAACGTGGTCAATTTAATCAGAACATTACACTATACACTTGAATATTTTCGTACACTCTTTTCGTACATTTCTTTTTAGAAAAGGAGAAAGGCCTGATTCCTTGATGATGATATATCGATATTTAAAATACAGTTATTCAAAGAAACAATTTGAGGAGCAAAAAACTATTCTATTATCTTGTTGTGTAAAAGTAACTGCGATTCTCGTAGACAATTATTCTTTTTAGATAACACATGCGTACATGCAAACATACTCCCTAATATATATGTCATTAGAGATAAGAAATCGAAATAGGAATCCATATCAATTGCCTACCATGTACTTCACTCACACTTAAATACATATTAAACACAAGTGTATGTAATTTACTTCTGCCACATTAAACCTCACCTCTCTTCGCTCCACTCCGATTGTAAAGAACGCGAAAAAACATACAAAAACATAAAGTGAACAAAATGCAGCAGAAAACTAACAATTTATTTGACTCAAGGTACTCAAATTTCATTGCATTTGTGATAAGTTCAGTTCCCCTACGTGCAGCTCTTCGTCTCTTCGTCTCTTTTCTATCTTCGCCGTGGCTGTATTGGTTTCGCCATAATATTGGGTGTCGCTGTCATGACGCGTTGTTATACAGTTCAACTCTCCTCACCAGTTTTGCTGCGCGCGCCGGTGTGATGTTTTGGTCGACTTTGTGCTGAAGTGTTGTTTTTATTGTTATTTGATTTGAAGTGGTGTACTTCGTATTCTCCAGCTGATGACAATGGCTTTGTCACTTGACTTTGTCTGTTAGTAGGTCTGTCGTTCAACTCAATTCAAGGTCAAAACGTTTTTTTCCATCGCGCTTCAATTTCAACAACGGCGTTGGTAGGGTTAACGAGCGCTAAACAAGGAAGAAGAGGCCTAAACAAAAATAATAAACAAATGCGTAGTGGTGTTAAGGTGTTTGCTCTCATTTTAAGTTGGTGCGTGTTAAATATAAACAGTGATTATTAGGGAAAGATTTCAACTGTTCGTTTAACTCTAATTGTCTAAGGTGTCTTGTAAAAATACTTGGAATATTTTCCTGTTTTTATACTCTCGCAACATGTTGTTACAGAGTATATTAGTTTTGTTCACCTAACGGTTGTTTGTAACGCCTAAAACTAATCGATATATATATAGGGTAATATATATAAAAATGATCAGGATGAAAAAACGAGTTGAAATCCGAGTGACTGTCTGTCCGTCCGTCCGTCCATGCAAGCGATAACTTGAGTAAACATTAAGATATTTTGATGAAACGTGTTCTGTGTCACCGTAAGACGGTTGGTATTGCAGATGGGTGTAATTGGACATCTGCCACGCCCACAAAATGCCATTAATCGAAAACAGTATAGTAAGGTGCTATAAATAAGCAGAAAATTGAGATATAAACGTGTTATTTGGCATAGGAGATGCTAGTAGGGCAATATGTTTAATATATATCTCAGAAACCGTTAAAGCTATATCAATCAAACTTGCTCCGAGTAAGTTATTCTAGCATTTCCTCACATACTGAGAAAATGAGTGAAATCGGATAATAACCACGCCATCCTCCGCCACCTCCCATACAAAGGTTGTATTGAAAATTACTAAAAGTGCGTTAAATCGCTGAAGGAACACGTTAGAAGCATTAAATCTTACTGCAAATATGATATGAAAGGGTTGCATTAGAATCCGTGTAATTTTTGGGAATGGGCGCGGCACCGCCCACTTTTAAGTGAAATACCATATCTCAAGAACACAACCGATTTCAAATCGAAAATATGATATGTGACATTATATTTGCATTGTTATGTCACATTGTGAAAATGGACGAAATCGGATAAAAAGACACCCCTACTTCTCATATAACATAATTTTAAGTTTCATCTGATCTTTTCACTTTAAAGTAGATCAATTAAGATATTGGAATGAAGCTTTCTACGAATAGTACATTCAAGATATTCCATCTCATGCGTAAAAATAGTTGAAATCGGATTATAAGTTTTCAAGCCACCAGATACCTACTTTATACCATGTATACCATATATATCGGTAAATCTGTAAGACATTGTAATGAAATTGGATGATTATCTCTACACAATAATCGTGTGCTCTGGTGTCAAAAATGCGAAAATTCGGGTAAATTCTTCCCAGAGCTTCCATATACTTAATATAAGAATTTCAAACATCCGGTTGGCTTTATACCGTATAATCGGTCAATATGTAAGATGTCTTAGCTTAGATAGATTAATCCCGAAAATGTGTGAAATCGGTCAACGAATTATCCCTGCTCCCATATACTACGTAGAATGATTTTCTTTATTCTAGCAGACTTTATGCCGAATATATCGGTCACTGTCTGAGTTACCTTCACAAAATTGGGTGAAAACATGTTCCCTAGTATACTTGAATAATGAAAAGAACAAATGAGATCAGTGCAGATTTTCCTCTATCCCAAAAATGCCAGATATAAGAATTCCCGACTTTCTATCTGACTTTAAACCGTTTATGTTGGTCTATATGTGTGATATTTTAATGAATTTAAGTGAATATGTTTTCTTAAACACAATGTGATATCGCGCTAAATATGAAAGAAATCGGTCTAGACCATGGTCAAAGCCCCTTATTCCTGATATATTAATAATCCTATATTTCCTTCTGGTTGACTTTTTCCTCATATCTAATATATTCATTAAGCCACTTTGATTGAGTTTATATCGCATATATCTTATTTGAGTTAATTTGGTAGATTTTAATGTAAATATCTCTGACCAGAAGCAAAATATAGCAATGAAAATACGTGAGTCTATGACCTGTAATATAAGTTAATAAGATACCAAATATGATTGCAATCCATTGACAATTTCGTCGAATAATGGATGTTGAATTCTTCCGCAACAGTTTTTAATGTAAAATTATGCCAGCAACTGGAAGAATTTCCCCGCCTCTGATCCTTGCACATTGCGAGGGTATAAAATGTTTGGTTACACCCGAATTTAGCCTTAGCCTTACTTGTTTTGTTTAGTTTTTCACATTAGTGCAAAATAGTTACCTTTGAATTTGTTTTAAATTTTGTGTTTTTGGATTTACTAACACGTTGCCTCCTTTTCCAGATTTCCGTCAAAGTATAAAAATAAGCAATATCTATATATTTGTGCATCAACTCAAATGCTTTATAAAGAACACATTTTAATATTATTTAAGGTAAGTGCACTAAAAAAATAACTCAAACAATAAAACATCTTAGTATATACAGTATTATATACAGACATTCTACGTCTGTACATATATGCTAATTCGTTAGGTTGTATGCGTCTTGCAGACCTGAAAAGGGCATAGTTTACTGGGTCAATAGCTGTTTCAAGAAGCAGCCAATAAATGCAGTTTAGTTCTTTTTAAAAGCCACAACATAAGAATTATAGAAGATTTTTCTGACTTGCTAAAACACTCTGAGCAGACACGAGGTGCAAATCCGAAATGTATTTGTAACGGGTTATCCATTTCCAAACGAATATACAATAAATTAATTATACGTCTTTTTACTTTTTTTTTTAATGTAAGTACGATACGGTCTCTTCAAATGTCTTCATTTTTACATTTCATTCATTTCATAATTGAAGGTTTTCGTAAATGTCAAAAATTTCACTTGATAGACACTCCTTAAGGCTACAAACTTATAACCATGCATTTCAGAGTCTCAAGATTACAATACTCTATCGTAGGCACCTACACATTGACTCTCATTTGTATGTGTTCCATTCTCACTGGGAGTCTCTGCAAATTAGAAGCATATGCGGCCAACAATTTACTTAACTCGTATAAAAATACATTTGGATCTGCCAACCGATCGGCAACTAAATACTATCGGTTAGCACGTTGTATGTTAAAAGATTGGCAATCGATGCACATCTACCTATATGGTGGAGCTACGGACGGGCACTTACTTAGGTCTGTCTGAGTGTATGTCTGTATGTCTAAAGTGCTAAACGTTTAATACAAGTACATAAGGCAATTTATTTTTAATACGCTTGCCATGTGTAGGTATATTCAGGCTATTTTCTGTTATTTACAGTAGAAACTCAATGATAGAAACGTGACGACTCATCGATTATCAATAAATTATTTTATTTAATTTTAATAAATATTATTATTAGTATATTGTATTAATTTTTTGTTTTTTTGCGCTGAAAAGACGTGTCTAAAAGATTTGCTCAAAACGAATCCAAAATGAATGTTGACTGAAACTATAGTTGTACTTTTCACAGCTCCACTGTATTTAATTTGTTTTTTGATTACCTATCGTTGCACCTACAGTACAGTGGAAATCAATTTACTTTTAATTGGCCTCCGCGTTTGCGAAACCAACTGATTGCCTCGAACTTCGTCGCGCCCGTGTTCGCGTTGGGCTACTCCTCATGTCTGCTGCTTTGCCTCTATGGCGCTTTTACAATCTGCAAATTCTCAGTTTTACTGGCGGTTGCGGTCGATTAAGTTTCGAAAAATTTCGGCAATTATCTGCTCATAAAAGATTAAAGCATGTAGAAACTTAAAAGTTTTAGACATCTTTAAAATAGTAAGAATAAAAGTGAAAATTTTTAATAAATCTTTAAATGCGAACACCTTTTGTAGCTAACGAAGGTGTGATTGAAAATCTATAATAATCATAAAAATCTAAAACAAGCAAAACGTAAAGTGAATTTAATTTGAGTGAAGTGAAGTGAATTTTTCATACAAAAAGTTATGTAATTAAAGACAACCAAAAAAGTGTAAGGGTTAATTAAGTATTTTAAGAATTAAAACAGATAAATGAAATATGTAATAAAGTTTTGGTACATAAGTTTGTGTTGCAATTTATAACAGTAAAAATATGAAAAAATCCTCTAAAAATAGTTCATAATCATATATAAATAAATTAAGTGCAATTATTATAAAATATGAAACAGTTGAGACATGTAATAAATACAAAACTAAACTTTAAGATATCTGACAATATATAATAAAAAAAAAGCGTTCGTATACATGTCTGATTCAATTATATAAGGTTGTGTTACTAGAGACCGTGCTTCTTCTTACGAAACTATTTTTTAATCGTTGCTGTCAAATTACCTTTTTATGTTTTTCTCAAATCTTTCTTGTTTACATTTGGATGATTTTGGGTCTTTTACTCTTATTTACTTTTATTCAGTTATTACTCAAAACACAATTGTTGTTTTTGTGTTAACGATACTACTACCTTATATAATTGAATCATGTATACATGAGAAAAATTAAAATAAAATATGACACAAAATTTGTTACTTGAAGCGAAGAAAAATAAACGAATGAATTTTCGTAAAATTTTTCGTTTATGTGGTTATGGCTTTTTAAATTTGCGGCTTTTTCTGTAAGACTGCAACTGTGCTTTGCAGATTAGCGAATACAAACAAATCGCTGTAACCTTTTCCAATCGTTGTCTCTGTTGGGGGACTGTTATTATTTACAGTCGCTACTCTAACTTTTAAAGTAGTCTCTTATTGCTATGTTAAACGTGTATTGCTGGTGGTTTCAGTGAATATATTTCGCTAAGTATTTTGAAGTTTGGAAACCGGATATACATTGTTATAAGGAGCTTTAGCATGAAATAAACAGCTTTGTGGTAAAAAAAAAATAATTTTTACTTAACCACTTGCTCAGTATTTTAGATTTAAATTAAAATTTCGAAAATTCACAAACTGACCCAAGGCGTAGTAACATCATATTATAATAAATATTTTTTAACGCAAATAAAAAATTAAATCTAGTCTGAGTTCAATTTCATTCCTTAACATAGCAGAATGTTCAGATATGTTTAATTTTCACTTTATTAGTGTGACAATTTTACGTTCTAAATATTTATTAGAAAATCGTAAATTAAAATAACATCGACTATTAAGAAGTCTCAACAGTTGCTTCATTGTTATTATTTTTCTTTGTTAATGCCTGAGTTCATTCTTCATGGCGCTGCACTAAAATTGCGTGAAAAGAATGAAATGCTTATTTCAAAAATCTGCTTGATATTATATGAATTGTGCGCACACTATATATAATATTTATTACCAGTAAATACCGTAATTTTACAAAGTTGAGAGCAAAAAATCGTAAAGAGATATTTTGCTGTAAACACCCAAAATTATACAAAATCGAAAATATATTCGAATTGGGTTAAATTGAGCAGTTAAAATTAGACGTCAATAAAAATTCATATTAATTTTTACGAAATGCTTTAAATTTTAAATGTCAGCAGTGTATAGGGTATCCGCTGCATCAATGAAAAGTAAATTGTTTTTATTTAGCAGATTCTTCGAGGGGAATCTGATGAATTTATCGTTGTTTATTTGTTTTTTTTTTTTTTCTCCCCAATTTCTCGTTGGTGTTGCGTGCAAGCGTGAGATGTTTAAGTTTGGCAGCTTTTAGAATCACTTTTTTCTGCACCAGGCAAAGTGAAAATTAAAAGCGCTGCATGGCTAAAATTAAAATTGCGCAAGAAAAATGTATATATACGCGGTATGCGGTAAATACGCTAACACGACGTTCCGAATGCGGGTAAAGCGTTCGCGGTGAATTTTTGCGGTTAAAAAATAATTATAAAGAATTGGCTACATGGCACTACTTGCAATTCAAACTAGAACGCGCATATATACATATATAAATTTAAACATATACATATTTACAACCGCCAAAGTGACAGACCTATTATTTTTAGTTCGTTTTTCACGTAGGATTTTTTATCCTCTATCTACATAGAACGGACATATGTACATATATGTATGTGCGTGCTCGTAGCCAATTGACAAGTGAAATATTGAAACAAGATAAAAAAGGAAACAATTATTTTTACAATACCACAGCATGCGGCAGTGAGCAGCCTTTTATGGGCTGCATTATCTATATGGATATAGTTTTTATTTTACTTTTTATTTTAACACCAATAACAACAATGCGCGGCTGATGAACTCTTTTGCCGGCAATAACCTAAAATTGGACTTGGACCGAATTGGACTACCACCAGGGCCAGCACATAGTCAGGTATATATTTATGTGGGCTAAATTTCGACTTATATACTTTATATACTGGTACCATATATAATGATTTTTTAAATCTATTTAAAATTTATAGTGTGATTGCACGGAAAAGGCGGAAATAATAATTAGAAAATAATACATCGGATATATAGAAAAATACATAAATACATTCAATCATACATACATACAATTACAGTTATAAGCCGGTGACATAATCAGAAAAAGGAAAAGTTGAATGAATTGTTCAGCAACAGCTGTTAGGAGAAACCAATAGTACATATATGTAAAAAATTGCTACATTTTAGAAAAACGTAATATATTTCCTAACTGTTCACATTTTCCAAAACCTTTATTTCTCGGTACATAACAGTTTTAATTGTGTGCATTAAGTAGTTAAAACAAAATGCAATTTTTGCAACAACTTCGTTATGACTAAACATCTACAAATCACTTATTCAGAATTTTACAGCTCATTTTCTGCTCGCAACCGCCTTAATAAGCTGACTAAACAGATACTTGCTCTCAATGAATGCCAGTCAGCAAGTCCGATCAGCGTAGTTACTCATAAAATTGCTAATCTAATGACACCCACAGCCACAGGTCTATAATTTGTTTAATTACATTGGAATCCATAGGTAGATAAGTGAGTGTGTGTGTGAACTTTTGTATGTAAATGCGTGTATTTGTGTCATTACTTCATAATTTTTAATTGGCGGTAGAAAAATGCAGTCATTGTACATTGTGTTAAACATTTTAGAAATTATATATTATATGTGTAATGCCTCCCTTACAGCAGCAAAACTAATGGACATTTTCGATATTCCTCCTGCAATGCCGGCTAGTATTGTTCTATGATCACATTTGAATTTAAATTAGTTTGGAATTTTGCAAATTTTGTGGAATTGAGAAACTAATCCTCAATAAAAGCTTTTTACGATTTTAAACCCCAGTTTTCAGAATACTGGTATTTTTCAAGTTTTTAATGGTTTGAAAAATGTATTACATTTGAATCACCAAACAATTGTTTTCAGCCCTGAGGCGAATCAAGAACACGATTTTGTGGTTCTTGAGTCACAAATGAGAGTTTCTTTAATTTCCTTTGCTTTTCAAGAACTAGTTTCATTAGTTAATGAATATTCTCTTCCTAATCTTTTTTTCAAATGGAAATGTATGAATTTGTCTACAAAGTAACAAATTTTTTGGGAGGCACCAATAAATGAATATAAATTGTAAAAAAATGTTTGGTACTGAACGGCGTAATATACGTTTGATATATTATTTGTAGATAAGATTTGGCAATGACCAAATTCCAATCTGAATGTTATTGCTTTTTCATATCAAATAGTCTTTACATATATATATGAATTGATACACATTTTATATATACGTAATAATAATGAATAATAAAATAAATATATTTATATACTATATGTTTTACCTTTAAATTGCTTCAAAATTCAGTCAATATTCGCTTGAGTTCACTCAATTTGGAAAATTTCTTTGAATTTTATAAGACTTATGTAATTTATATTTTGCTCTTTATATTCCTTTAATAATTTGTAATTTTTAAGTCAATACTTGTATAGTTATGATTTTTAAATTTCTTTCGCTTAGAATTTAGTACCACGCTTTGTAAAGATATGATTTGAGAAATAATTCCTAATAGTGAAACGCTTCCGATTTTCAAGAACTTAAACTTTATTTTTTTATATTTAATTATTTGTTATTGCTCTAGAATATGTTCTTATATAACGTTAGAAAAATATATATATCTGTCTAAATTCCTTTGCAGAAGCATATCCAAATAAAAAGTTACAGTTATAAATATTATTCCGAGAATTTATTGTACTACTTTTTTAAGACCATTTATGTTAAGTCGTTAGCCTGAAGTTTATGTTTTTTTTTTTATTATATCACTATACAAAATTTTATTTCAAATTGTCAATGGCTTTGATTCATAAGAATAACTTATATAACTCGCTTACATATATACTCGTGTGCAAAACAAATTAAAGGACAGATTTGCATGTACATAAATACTACATTAATACCACATATATACATATATATGTATGCAATCCACCAATGGAGATAATTAGAATAGTCGGAAAAGCTAAAAAGAAGGGAAATATTTGTTTGTTGACCCACCGCCCCGCTTTGTCAATCAACCAACCTTGACCAAAAAACACCACGTTTGAACAGCATTAAACACGCAGTATCGGACATATCCATACAATAATTATGCTGTAATATATGGTACATACGTATGTATGTATGCAAAGACCAGGCCTTTAATTTTATGAAACCTTCAAGCTCATACACTGGATGGTGGCGAAAGTGCCAAAACATTACTATGTTATTAGGGAGCACGACGCTTAGTTGAATGAATCAGCTGAATCTACTGTTAATTATTTTTATGTGTCATTTAATACATATATATTTGCGTACGTTTTCGCTGCTATTTAATACCTCGATTGAAATTGTATTGACTACAATCTGCTTCAAGAATCGTTAAGCTTTTTAGAGGAGTTAAATGTGGTTTAAATTCGAAACGAAATTCTAAATTCACTACAAATAATTTATGAATATAAAAATAAAACATGAATATTCGCTTAGTTTAATTATCTATGCCAGTACGTAAAGTGACAAAATTGCTAATCGACTCGCTTAAAAAACAGCCTTAAGAAGCAGAGAATTCACCGATTTCTTCAAATTTCGACAATTTTAATTCAAAATAAATTTTACAAGTAATACTCAAAAATTCTACGAAAATTACATGAAAATCACATATCTTTAATAGTATCAGTCAGAAAGTTCCAGTCAGAAATTCAAATTTGCTACATGTTTCTCTTCTTAGGTCTGGAGGTTGAAGGATTAGCCATTTTATGATTTTCTAGAAATCGATTTCGGGCGTAATGCGTTATCGACAGAGCTATATACTCACAAATACGTCATTTATTGAATTCAAAGTAAATCCATCGACTTATATTCCAATAAAGGGCAAACAACTTTTATTGCGTGGACGCGCACGCCTTTCGAGTGGGTTTAGCTTTTTACTGCATACTAGAAAATGTGGAAGAAAAACAACATAACACATGAACATGAAAGAGTTGTTTACAGAGCCCTTTTCCGGTGTCAGAGGAAACGCAAATTGTCTGCCACAAACGATAAAAGGCGGTCGAATAGTCGGCGCGAGTGAGTCGGTGTATGTGTGTGTGTGTGGGGATTCGTGTAAAATTCATAGATGTGGATGAGGCTGCGCTTGCAGTTGTCGTACCATGCGGTGTGTGTTTACATAGCTGTGTTTATATATACATAAATATAGTGTTGCATTTATCAAGAAGTCGGAAAAATAATGTGCTTCGTGCCACACACTCGCTGTGTGATTAGAAGGAAAATTTAGCATTAAATTCGACTTTAATTTGTATTTTTCATTTACTTTCAATGTTTTTGTATTTAAACAAGATAACAGCCACATTTAGTGATTTTTTTATGTGCACAAGTATATACCAATATATATGAAAATGTATATGCCTGTGAGTTAATGTAGTTATTTTGCTGGAAGGGGAGCTTTCTTATTTCGAATGTTTATAGAAAATATTGGCATTGATCGTATGGGTATTATATTTATTGGGAAAAAACTTACATTTAATTTCGATTTGACCGATGTTTTAATGCACATTTTTACATATTATGCATATACATATACATTACACATATTTATTTATTTTGCTGCTTGAATGCATTTGTGAAAGTCACAGTGTAGTGAACAGCGCCAGCGCCGCGACCACGACTAGTCAATTTGAAAGGCACCCCAAAGTCGTATGTACATATTTACAAATAAATATATACAATCAATACATATGTATATACAAGTACATATCGCACCCGGCAATGACTTTAAACGACGAAGGTTATGGAACACAGAATTTAAATTCACAAATACACTGAACTAAATTTTCTCTTTTTCGTTTTTTTTTTAATTGTAATTACTTGTCGAGTACGTGTTGCAGACAATCATAAGAAAACATACAAACGTATAGAAAAACCTGCGCTAATCAACCAAGCTTAAACGGTGGTTTTTGGGCTCTCAACTGGCTAACCCACCAACCAGCGTCAACGCACATACAGACAGACACTGGCCAACACTTTCGAATTCTGACAGAACTTAAACCAGACACACATATTTATAAATATGTAAAATATTCATTTACTATAGATACAAACTTACTTAAATAAATCGCCTTGAACTTGGCGTTTAATAGCTGAAGTTCTGATTTCAGTCTTTCCACCCACGCATTTGCATTAAACTATAATATTATGTAAATAATTATTAAAAATAAATATAAAATAATATTTATTCCGTAAATGCCAATCAAAATATGTTCTCGTACATATGCACAGTGATAGTGAAAGAGTATATATAATACTATATATAGCACACCAATGGTGGCGGGTGAAAAGAATAAAAGTAAACATAAAATGTATTAATTTGTTCGGAATTATGAGAACTCATGAAGAGATTTTTCCATATAGATAACACAGTTGGAAATTGAACGCATGTTCTTTTCCAAGAACCTCTGAAGATTGGTTTCCAAAAGGTGTTTGCAATATACTCTAAAAGTTAGATGGCTGTCCAATGTTTGAAAAATTTAAGTAAACTTTTTTTTATTAAGGTAAGGGTGAGGTGCAACATGTACCAAACTACAAAGTTTTAAGAAGGCACTTGAAAATATTTTTGAGAAGTCTAAGTTAGCTAATAGTTTTGAGTTGTCAGCTGTTTAATTTGTTTGATCCATTAAATTGTTAAAATAATCGAATTATTACAAAACAAGCTTAAGAAACATTTCTGTCGAATATATTCTTGAGCAGGTTTGCCACCTGTTTGAAAATGTACAATTCAACAAATTTGGTAAGAAAGTCCAATTTTTATAGGTATCATAAAGATATAAGTAATCCTTCAGTTTTAAAATTTTTTTATTCAATTAACTGATATGTAATAATTTCATTATAATCATCATATTAAACGATTTTATGAAACCACAATAATAAATCCAATATTGGTGTGAAATGAATGGTGTTTAGAGTTCGTTGATATACATACAAACATTTTCAAGAGGATGAGCAGTTTATGTATACCACTTCAGTTATCGTAAACCGAAGATTGATTATTTTCTAGAATATAAATATCTAATAATGAATAAATCAATTTCTAGGATTGTTTCAATGTTTTGTATCTCAATATTTAATAATTATTTCGCAAAATAAATTCAGCTGTTATTCGTATTTGTAATCGTGTATTCGTAACAATCTGTTGTGGTCCTAAAACTGGACCAGTTATATTTGCTTTCGGTTTCGCAGGCTTCATAGGTCATAAAATTAAAGTTCTTTTGACTCCTCCTTCGGAAGATAATTTGTTTGTATATTATTACATACCTTCCCAAATAATGTAAGCAGATTAATTGCAATTCATAATTAAATAAAGAAAATACTTGTGCACGTTTCTAATAAATAAAGGACCCTTCGCTTTATGTTACTTTGTACATATGTATATACATATGTATGTATATATGTAACTATTAATTTTGCAAAAGTTTCTGTAAGCAATAATTGTTTTCGGTTATTAGTATTGTTTCTCACCAAATCTGTTTATGGAAATGTCATAGATCTTGGGTAGAGCCCAAAGTTGTACACATGCCATTCGCAAGGTAGTTGTTGAGCTACGGAACGCTGGTATGACATGTCAGCCTATTGCAACACAGTTATATTGATCCAAAAAGATGTTAATTGGTGCACTAAATCATTTTCAAAGGTACCATAAAAAGAAAATGTGACTTGTAAAAATAAAGTTGTGTCGCTCGTTGTTTGGTTGAGGCCATCTTCCAGTCCAGATCTCAATCCCATTGAGCATTTATGGAACGTTGTCAAAAAAGTTGCAGCTCAAGAAAACTTCACCAATTTCGACATGCTTCATGAAAAAGTTAACAAAGCTTGGTATGCCGTATCTGTTGAAATCTCCAGTCATCTCAAATCGTCAATGAATTGTCGGTGTGGTGCCGTATTGGAAATATTTTCTTAACTCTAAATGTTTATTTTTTAAAAGAAAAATTTATGTTTACAATTAAATTACGTTACAGACATTTACGAGGTTTTTGAAGAAATGATCTCAAAAATAATTTATCGTTACATCGCTGTGGAATGAAATTCTTTATTTTTTAATGTCTAAGTACTCCTAATTAATAAAAGTATAAATCGTGCCGATTTCTTGAATAATCGATTTAAAAAATGCAAAATAACTAACCTAGCGAATTTGTTTCAAATTAGTTGACAACAACTGTATGTAGTATATCCAAATATTATTAATGTCAGTTATGATTAATCCCTATACCTATACCCTATCAAGATATATATTATATATATACATAGCAAAATGTTGTCTGGAGAAAAATAAATGTACTTATCAAAGCAAAGCGATAACTGTGCGATTTGTGAAGTTTGTCTTGTCCATGTGTGTATGTAAGTATATATATATGTGTGTTTGTGTGCATGCATGTGTACCTAATTGAGCTTTAATTATTCCAATCGTTTTTGTGTTGAGATATTTGCACATTTTGTGTTCATTCTTTGCTTTGTGTTTCAAACTTTTTGCTCCAGTTATTTTCACGCACTTATACACACAATCCACACCAAAACACACACAAAAACACAGAGTCATGCGTGTACTTACACTTAAACAATTCCATCGCTCATAACATATTATGAGTTTTCCATTGATTGACTCAAATGAAATTTTTATTACAATTTTTTGTTCACATATTTTTGCCATACAATGTTTATTGAGTTCATTGTGTAACGAAGCGCTCAAGTTGCATTTTTTGAAACTTTGTTTTTGTAAACATATTTTGTGTTCGCATAGCTTGTAGAAAAAATTGTCTAACAAAGCATACTTTTAGTTTTCTATTTTATTGCGCATTCGCAGTCCACCAACACACACTTGAATGAAATGTGCCGACAGCTGTTGCTCGTGTTGCACTCGTGCGTTTGCTAAACAGCTTATTGTCCGTTTTGCACGTGCTTTAATTTGTAGGTTTAACGCCTTATTTCACCTTTTGTAGGTGGTAGCCGTGGTTCTCAGATCAGATTGGGTATTTGTTCGCAAAAACTACTCAAAAAGAAATTTCTCCACATACCGCAAAAATTCCAGAAAAAGTGAGGTTAGTTAATAACAACTTCTTAGAGCGATGGAAGTTTTCGGAGATGCCTCTATCTGATTTCAACTTCTTTCTCCAACGTTTAGTTTAGGTAATTCTTGCAGCACTTTGAGTATTTGAAATGAACTTTTATCATAAATATTTTATGGTATATAGTAAGTGTTACCGAAATAGATAGTGCAGATCATCAGCTGATAATAGACAAAAATGTTATCATTTTCGTGTTTACTACACACCTTGAATTCGTTATGAAACCGATTGGGCTGGTTGTTTTTTATTGTTTAACTAAAAAATGTTTTAATTTTTTCTTGTATTTCTTTCATAATATATTTATATTCAATGATACCTTTTTCCTTTCGTATCTTTTGTGACTAATTTGATTACATTACATTATAATATGAAAAGATATATGATTTTATTTGGTGTGGAGTACATATTGATTACTATGGGAGGACGAAATAAATTTCTAGCTTCTAAAGTCTAATTTTTGTTAAAAATATGTGCAAGAAAATTCAAAAGTGTTTTTTATTAAAGTAATTTTAATGTAGTCCTTCAAATTACTATCTAAATATAGCTGATCTGTGAAGAGTGGAAAGATATAGTGCTTCCCGCTGTACTTATATATATATATATATATCATAAGCATCTACATATGTATGTTAGTTAGGTGCATATCATTTATCATTCGAACATGCTAGCGTGTATAAAAACATCTAGTGTGACATAAATGCAATCATTTTTGTTTTTTCAATTCAAATGATGATGCCTGGCGTAATTTGCGGGAAAAATCTCATCAACAATTTCATTTTCGTTTCACTTAGTATTTACGAGTCTGTCGTATATGCATGAGTCTATTAGAGAAGTATCTCCATTAAAAATATCTCTATGTGTCACAATATTTAGTACTTAGAAACGAAAATTTATAGCGATTTCATTTCGCCAAAAGCAATAAAATTGGCTTCTTTGTACAGCGTAATGCCGCTGGTTTTAATTCATACATATGTATTTACATTCATGCGAGTGCATGAGATGATATTTGCTTGTGTGTATGTGATTATATGTATATGTGTGTGTTATATGAATGATTCTCATATTATGCGGCAATCTTTTCGCTCGGATTTTGCTCATAACGCTTGGTGTGGTCATCAAGTTCATTTACCCAATTCTCGCGTGCTGTGTGTCGACCTAATTCGAAAAAGTATTAAGCGTTTTTGTTTGCTTTTTTTAGACATGTTTTTTTGAGCGTAGGCATAAAACTTAATTTCTCGGATAACATGTGCAGATGAATATGTTCTATAAAAGTATAAATTATAATTAGATATTTACAGATTGAAAAGTAGTAGTAGTAGTAATCAATGCAAGCAGAGCTTCTATACAAAAGTAATTTCGGAAATTGTCTAGCATAATTTTTTTTAGTTTTTGGGCCACATATACTATATTTTGGTCTAATTTTTCGTTATCTTTTAGGAGTTGATGCCATGATCAGCTCAGAGATTGGTGCGTCAAAGAAGTTTTTATATAGTCAGTAAACCTAAAAAAAAGTCGTCCTCGACCATTTTTCTGTTCCTTTTATCCCCTTCGATTGCTGTACGGTATCGCATATGAATTGTATGATATGATAGCTCACGAGAACGCTCTGTCTTGATGTCAAATATGCGGATGGAAGAATGTATAGAATATTATTCCAGAATATGTCAACACACTATATCCTCGCATATATTTACATATGTATGTATATTATTTTGTTGTCGAAAACACAAAAGAAGTCTATAGTTGTCGTTTCGAAAAACAAATTGTTTTACAAATTTTCTTCAGTCCTTATTTCTGCTTAACGGAGAGATTTAAACAAAATTCGCTCAATGTTCTTACAAATCCATACATGTATGCGCATTTCGATAGTTATGACCCAGTGCCCAAGCAGCACTTCCTCATTGCAATAATGTATATATGCATGCATATGTTTGTATTCCCTCGTATATTTGCTGAAATTCCTTAACTATTAACAATTACTAAACTGCACATACTCACACATACACATACACATATGATAATATTATGCGGTAAATCATAATGCACCGCATAGCGTTTTGTGTTTTATGCCACATAACCACATGCAGCGGTTCACGGTATCAGTAACTGCCGTAAATATACATATTATATGTATACCCACCCATATGCTCCTATCTGAAGTGCGGTTGTCAGCAGCATTACTTGAACACACAAACTGACACGCCACGTACACACCATTCCATACATTCGTTCTGCCGCACGCCGACGCACATGTGCTCTGTGCCTTATTACTTATTTTCAAGTATTCTTTACTACTATGTGTGTATGTATATGGTTATTATGTGCACACTCATATACTTGCATACGTAATTTTTTCTAAATTCAAGAATTTTTGAGCTTCAGCTTCTCAAATGGTTGAATGTTGGCCGGCCGCTCAACTATCGCACAATACTCGGGCATATACATACGTACATATATACGCTTGCATAAAAATATCTAGATATTTTTTTATACAATATAATTACAAATATGTACAGAGAGCGGTGCCTAGCCAGATATTATTACAAATATTTCTATCAAGTTCTATCAAGCTGGGCAGCCGCCTGCCTGGGCATAGCGTGCGTCTCGACAATTATTGTTGTACCATCGAGACTACGCGAAATTTTGAGTGAAATCCCCTTGCGGCTTTAGGAAAATACACATACATAGATATTTTTGATATGATTTATATCGACACACTTATGTGTTGTGTTTGTGTAGAAGCAAAACAAAAAATGTTGTAATAAATACCCTCTCACACACACACATGCGATTTTCGAAAACATCAAGCAAAATTACTTGCAGTTAACAATTAATGCTTACCAGTTTAACACAATTATTTCCACACCGACACAATCACGAAACAAGTTTTTGAGATGTTAAAAAATACACAATTAGAGGTTAAAAACACAAAAAATTCCGTGCTTGCACTTTAGTGTATGAATTCTGTAGTGTCGCTATAACTTACATGTATTGTAATATTTATTAACCGCAATATAATCTTGCGAGCTAATTCTACGACCTCGCCAGGTACATTTTTTTTGTTGTAATATCTCACAGTGGCCTTAAAATAATTTTTGATAAGATATTCAGCAATAATAACAACAATATTTTTTGTCGTACTGTTAAAAACAATATCTTCTTTTATTTTCGGCTATTGTGATCTTTACTTCCATTGAAAATGTCATAGCAGCATTTAAGATATTTAAGGCGTTTGAGGCAAACAATAATCATAAACATTCATTGCATTGTTGTAGTAAATTCAGACGCTACATTAATCTCACCATAATTAGAAGCAGAGAACTACACTTAATCTTGTCATTCATTTTATCGTTATGGCCGCTTGAATTAGCGAGTCAGAGGCACCGTCGGCTAAGTGGGTAAACTCCAGCTGTAATGTCATGTCACAGAATAGATCAAGTAATGCTCACTATGCTTCAAATTACAAATTAAAGAAATAAGCAAACTACTGTTTATAATCCAACTTATATGAAAGTAGGGTCCCTTGGCCTTGGTGCGGTTCTGTCATTTCACAACTTGACAATTGACATTGGCAGGCTATGTTCGTGTAAATAACATTGTGACAGTAGAAAAGAAGGAATAATGTGCGGCGTAATGACAATACCATTATCCGTTGTACAACAAAAATATTGAGTACAAATGGCGATAATTTAATGGCTGTTCGCTTGATGCATTTGAGCGATGAAATGATTTAAAGCAAAGAAACATTTTGGTTTCTTCAATCTGTTGGTTCACTTTGTGCACGTCTTGTTACAAACAATGTGGCCAGATCTTTGATTAACTATTACCGTTTTGTATTCTATTTAAAAGTTTTTTGCTGCAAAATGCATTGCCGCTGCGCTGGTGTGTTTGTAAGTAAGCCGTGTCGTATACGCGACATTGACACACACTACAACAACAAATAAGCTTTCGCGAGTTTCACTTGTTAATTTTAAATTTTTATCAAGACGATTGCTATTGTTGCAATCAATCGATTGTGTACTTACATAAATACATACAGATAAATGTATACACATATACTCGTATATATGTACATATAATACTAAGGCATGTTACGTAAAGTGAAGACAAAGTGGGGAGCAAAACAACAATTGCGTTTGCTACCAAATTAGCCGCAACAATATTAACAAAGGAAATTTATGATAATTACTTTATGTAATATACACGTTCGTATGCATGTGTGTCTGTGTAAATATATGTGTGTAAATAAAAAGCGTTCTCCTTGCGCGCACGATCGATTGTGTGCAATCTCGCCTTGAAGAAGCCAATTTGCCATGCTATTTGCACATCTATTTAAGTTTTTTCATTACTATTCTGATTTTTGCGTTTTTTAATTAAGAATTGTTGGAAGTAATTGACTATTATTGCACACGTTGAACAAGTGATCGCCAATTGGTAGCGGGAAATTTGTGTAGTTCTGATTTTGTTGTCCCATCAAGAATATGAAGCAGTTGTTTTGAGGATTAAACTTTTTTTTTGTATTAAATATCTTATTTATATTATTAAATCATATCTGATTTACGATCTCCTCAGGCTCTGCTGAAGGATGTACAGAGTAAGGAGTAGCGCCCACTAAATCAACGACCTAACTTATAATAGCTGTCGAATTTATTCTTGATACATTAAAATCTTTTGAACCAAATTTTAAGGCTATTCGTCACCAAAATAGAATCACTTCTACAGAAAAATTGTCCATTCATATTTTCCTGTTGATATGAGTGATATATATATACATATGTTTATATACACATATTTGAAAAATATTCTGAGGAGTGCATGGAAGTGAAATGCATTGTTCAAAGAAAACAGTAAAGTAGCTTGAAGCGGATGTTCTATGCGCTATGCGCATAAAAAGTATTCAGTAGGTGTATAAGTATCAAATTTATATGTATATGAGTATGATTGTATGTCAGAATATATATGAATAAGCGTCATGCGGCACATTTCCGACGTATTGACTGTTATGGCATTTTGACGCAGCCATTCGCTATTCGCACAATGCAAATCCGTTGAAACCATTTATGGCTGCCACAAAGCGACGCCAACAACAATAATCGAATACATGAGAAAAAATCAAAAAACACAAATCTTATTGATTATATAGAAACAGAAACCAATAAATCCAGCATTTAATTCGAAATAAGTGCAGCGATATAGAATTTCCTTCCGCTAACGCTTTTATCTGCTTCTAATATAAAGTTCACAATGCGTGCAAAGAAAATGAAGTAAACATACATACATACATATGTGTATCCTCATTTAATGCCCGAATTTCTCCGTATGCCATATGAGACACAAGTGTGTTGCGCTTCGCTTACACTGTGCAGCTGAAACTACAAATTGTGGCACAAATTCTGAGAAGCTGTCAGCTGTCACTTTCTGTGCTCCTCTTCTCCCCTCGCCCTCCGCGTAATAAATTGTTTTCAAAGCGTGTTAGCCGGTTGCACAAATTATTCACCAACTGGCGTAATATTGCGAACCACACTTTCTCCGTCTGTTGTCAATGTACTGTTTGTTGCTGTTGTATATCTACTTTATTTTTAATAAAACTTATTTTTAGTTTTTGCTGCTGTAGCCGTCTTGCAAATTCATGGTCAACCTTAAAAATTTCCATTTCAGATACACGCTCCATTCATACACGCCGATAGCCGTATATAAGCGCTTTGAGAGCAGAGATTGTGCAAGTGCGCCAAGTGGCAGGCAAGTAGCTTGCCACATGCAACACAGCAGGTCAATAAAAGTAGACACACACACTGGCAAATACGTAAGTATGAAATATCACATAATATTGTACATATAAGCCGATTGTATGTATGTATATACCAGAGCTCCATCTGAACGTGTGCGAAAGTGTATGCAGTAATGAAAATAAAAGCTAAACAAAATGAAAATGAAATTTCCTGCCAGCAAAATTGTGCATATGTAGCTCCATGCGTGCTTGTCGCTGTGCGTACACGTTAAAATGCATATCTGTACATATTTATGTATGTATGTTAACTCACTGTGTAAGCCACACTGTTCGGAAAGTCTCCAAGTTTGCACATTTGCCTCAACATTCGCGTTTGTCTCACGTCATTGTGCGTAAAAATCACAATTTTTCACCTCACTTGCAACGCAAGTCAAGTGGTATTGGTCGACGATGGTGGTTGCCTCTTGGCTGTTGAATGTTTGTGACTATTGACAGAGTGCAATATTTTTACAGTGTTGCATAAAAGTAGATAACTACTTTGTTGTATTGAGGAGCAACTAATTAAATTTGTTTTTGGCTTTAGTAACTCCCTTATTTCATTCCTTCAAGAGATCCCATTTTTTTATGATGTAAAATATTTCTAAAATTTTATATTGTAGAATAGGAATTGTTATAGGACAATAAACACAAAAAATACACATTCTTCAACTGGATCTTCCTTTATACCAAAAAATGCACTCCATCTTTTAAAATTAAATAAATAAATAAACTTTTTGGAATCAATGTGTCTCGTCATTGAGCGCATGAGAGACAGCCTCACGCGTCCATAATCGATTTCAATTTCTTTCATACATACGTATCGGCAATGGTAACACCAATTCACACTGTCACGGCTGCGGGTGCATTGCCTCATTATTGTTGTTGTTGTTTCATTTTACGCTTAAACATTTTTTGATTACGCATTGCTGCTGGAAACTTATAGATCTTGATTTGTGCGTCGACTAAGTAGTGGCTGCTGCTAGTCGTTGACCGTCTTGGGAAATTAGGCAGCATTCTATATGTAAACAAACATAAATAAATAGTCATTGAATGTCAATAAGCAACATTGTGTACTTTATCAATCCAAATGTGGACGCAAATACGCACATATTTACATATGTACAATACATTTGTTTATTTCTGTTTATTTGAGCATTGGGAAGATAAAATTTCCATTTCGACAACCCTAATTTCAATGGCATCTACACCATTTTAGTTGCTTCCAAAGACAAACAAATTTTACTTATGCCCACAACCACCGATTTCGAAATATGCGGGGAACTCGTCCAATTCAATCAGAGTTACCAGTTGCCTCTGTCGCGCACTAATGCCGCGTTGACAATGTCTGCTTCTATTTGTAGTGATCTTTGCTTTGGTTTTGTTTACATATACACATATGTATATACATTTGCTGTCTGCAGTAGTCAGCTGTTTAAACGCAGTTGAACGGCGAACAATTTGTTAGTTAGCAATCTTTCTCCGCAGCATGCAATCCCCCTTTTAAAAGCTTAACACAAACTCGTTATTAAATGGAAAAGTCTGATTTTACTTTCTTGTCTCGTTAATACCGTCTACTAGCACTGCGAACTCGTTTCTTTGTCGTTTAATGCAGGCGTTCAGCAGTTGCAGTACTACTCGTTGTTTTATTAATTCGAATAGGGATGTATGTAAACAAATCCTATCAGACACAACGAAGCGAGTGCACGAGTTCAGCAAGAGCAAGAACAAACTCACAGTGCTTTGTTCTACCCACACCTGAGTGAGGTGACTGTTTCTTTGTTAGTTTTCAATTTCATTTACACACTAGTGATTAATGAAAGCAATGAGGAAAATAATGAGTGCTTTATGCTGAATTTAATTATGGCATCGGAGTAATCTATCATTTAAATATTTTTTTTATGACTAGCAATGAGTAAATATAATTCGTTAATATTATTTTTAAATTTGCTCTGAAGAAATGTGAAATTTTAGTGAATTATGTGGTACAATGTTTTCTATTCTATTTCCTTTTAACTTGCCTTAGTGCAGGACTTTCCGTGGTAAAGGTTTATTTGGTGAAAGCGAAAGTATCATATTCGATTTTTCAGCTGGATAGAGCATTAGTTAAGCTGCTGGAATTGCAGTCCTTAGAATGATATTTGTTACCCAAGTTGAGCTGACCTATAAAATAGTGTAATCTTCAGATAACAAAGTGTGTTCATATTTTTTTTTTTTTGTAAGTGCAAATGTATTTTTCTATTTAAATACGTGTGATAGTAATTATTTGATTATTATTAGTGTAGTAAGACAAGAAACGAAGCAATTTGCAACAAATGGTCCTCCCAATGTAGATAATATGCATTTACAAGTAGTTCGTGTACAATGATGCGGAAAATGCTTGTGAGAAATGCCACAGACAATGTAGACGAGCAATGCAATGACACGAGTCAACGATATGGAAGCATACAAAAACTTACTTGATGATAGCATGAATCATCTCATTGGCGAGACGCATTGTCAGTTAGACAAACAGGGAGGTAGAGAGGTAGAGAGACAGGCAGCTTGACAGGCTAACTGACTGCCTTTGTTGTCTTCAACTTATGAGCTTTGTGCAACAGATCGGGTCAACACATCCGCCCTGCCTTTGTGTGTGGACGTATTTAAATGATCACATATAAGCGTATAAATACATATAATCGCCAAGACTATGTGGCAGTAAACTTCAAGGCATCTTAATTTAGTCGAATGTCTAATTGGCCCCCCACATACCCACATACCCGCACACCACAACCTCACCACAACCACACCCGGCGACTGTCGTCTTCTTTCTTTTTTTTGTAGGTAGTTGAAAATGCATTTCATCATTCCTTTTGTTCAAAACTGTGACTTATTGAGCTGAGACGAATGACCCGACAATTAATTTATGACCAGAGTACAATAGCATTTTAAGATGCGCAGCCTATTCGCGAGTTGTTCTAGCTGGGAGGATGCAGCGCGGAGTCAATAACTAAAGTAGTAGGCACTAATTGCATTTAAACGAATCATTGTGACATTAATTGCTACTACTCTAATGTGTTGTTGTGCAATTATGGCATTTTTGGATTCCGGACATGTGTTCGTAGATGAGCTCTCAAATCGGAAATATTTTTCGGTCACTTTGTGACGTATTTAATGCGTATTAATGATTGCCATAAATGTACGAAGATCAGGGTTAAGCGGTAGCAACCAATTTGGTCATATCAATCTGAGTTGCTCGTAGATATTTTCACTTGTTGTACAAGTATCATTGATTTTTAGGTGTGCAATTTGCCGCGTCTTTATATGTCCAAGTTTGGCTTCGATCAATGTCGAATGTGAATGACGAGGACACTGATTGTGTATGAAGTAACAGTTTGGCGTAACAAAATACAAACATACAAACTGAAATAAGAAATATGTACGGTAAAATGTTAGCTTTGTTGAGAATTTGTCAGTGTTTCTAAAAAATAAAAATGTTTTCTATTTTTCAGATAAAAAAAGGTTCAGATAATTTCCGCTTCTCTTAGGAAAGTGAAAGTTTTTTCGAGGTATGTGAGGGAGCGAAACATACACAGTTCCGTGTGCTATTGATCACATCCTTTTCAATAGGATATTCTTACACATTTTGCTGATCCGAGACGTCTCCCACTAAAGTCTCTTGATCTCTTCCACTTATGATGGAATTTAATTATAAATACACTCTTAGTCTCAGCTAATGGTCTCTTGCAAGAGGTACGTCAATTTGTCTGGATGATATGTGGTTTAATTGGGAACTGATATACTTTCGTTTTACCGTTATTATATCGTATTTTCGTATTTCAATTTTCGTAGTCGCTTCATTGGCTTAAGCATATACATATGTACATATGTAAATATAAATTTCAGTCTAATACACAATATATCATATAATTTTTCTACTATGAAATTTATCGTAATTCTTTATCATTTTTACTTATTTGTGTTTGCATAAGATTTTCTGATTATTTGGTATCAAACTCAATTATCTATTCGCATTTAACGAACCAGCATGTGCCTGTTTTTTACTCTAATCTTTACAAATAGTTCCAGGCTAAATTATGTCATAGGCATTAATAATTAATTGCTTATTTATTAATTTTCGCTTTTATGCAAATTGTGTCCATAACATTTGCTTCTCCGCTGCGTAATTGGTTTGCTGGAGAGTTTCGTTTGGTGGACGTCGTTTCTTCATTTGCAATTTTTCCATATTTTTATTTATTTCCATCTTGATTTACACCTGCACGCCTTTATTGGCTTCTTTTATTGTTGTTATTGAGCCTTTTGTGAATGTGGTTTGATTTAAGTTATTTTCGCCGGATAATTGGTGTGTCACATGGCTCATCTGTTATTTGATTTTCGTTTACTTTGTAATTAGGAAATTTGTGTGAAGTTCAAAACTCACTAGCAGTCAGTAGCAACGAGCATGCGGCATTTGGTCAAGGCTAATGTAACACTTTCCTTTTTGCAGAGCTTTTTCCTTTTTGCACACATTTCGGTATTACGAAGAACAATTCATAAAAAGCAAAAACAAAATGATTTCAGGAAGTTCAACAGTATAGTCATATCCAATATCTATAGCTTTTGTTATCAATATTTTTTAACTTGCAAGTATATACACTTGCCAGAAAAAGTCTCCGTACAAGCATCAAAACAATGTTATCATGAGAATAAATTTAATACATTCAATTAACCGGATTTTTTTCTTTTATATACACATAATATTAATAATTCTTTTTATAAGTTGCTGCCCTTTTCAAAATGGTAACTAACAAATAACGTTTTTTTTTTTACGCTTAAAACAAAATATGGCAACACTTTTGATTAGAAAAAGTTTCCGTACACTTTCTAAAAGGGAATTACCCTTTTAACGTAACGGCTTATTTCATTTCAAAAGCCGTTATATTTTATTGTGAGCTCAATTATAATAGGAATACGTTATTTTGTTTCGATTTTGAAGTTTTTGTGTAAAATAATTTACGATGGCGCTCGAAAAGAAGGAAATTAGCTATGATTAAGAAAAATAATCTTGAAACTAAAAAAAGAAGGAGAATCGTTCCGTGAAATAGGTCAAATTATAGTAAGAACTCATTCGTCTGTGCAGGACGTCGTAAAAAATTTCGAAAAAACTGGTTTTACCTAGCAAGTTAACCGAGCGCGAAAATCGTGAAATATTGCGGTCAGTAACAGAAAATTCTAAAGTAACCGCCTCTCAAATAAGCGAAAATATCAAAAAGATATTTAATAAGGATATTCATGAGGATAGGAATGGAAAACATGCACGTGTATCACGCAAGAAGCCATACATTTCGACATCAATAGAAGGAAACGTATGGATTTTCAAATGAGTATATAAACAAGTCTCCAGAATTTTGGAAAGTGTTGAACAGTTGGAGCATGGTAACGATTTTTGGCTCCAACATGACAGCGATCCAAAGCATTCAGCAAACAATGTGAAGCTTTGGTTGCTCTACAACACTAAGCACCAGTTACGTACGCCACCCCAATCCCCAGATCTTAAACCTATAGAGCATTTGTGCACTATAGAGCACAAAAAGTTATCATGGAGGAATGGGGTGAAATCAGTAAACAGGACACATCCAAATTGGTCCTCAAGTCAAAGTCAACAATCGAAAAGGTTTCCTACTAGCTATTAAAACAAGATTTAAAAAGAAAATTTGATTACCTTAAACTGATATTGTTATGTATGGAGATTTTTTCTGCTCCTTTTTACTGAATTATTTTCGGTTTTGTTCTCCAAAATTTTATTTGGATAGAAATAATCAAGAAAATATATATTAGTATGTTAATAGAATATATGAATAAAAGTTATTAATATATGTTTTAAACATAACATTTTTATTAGCCCAGAAATCCTTAATGTTTCATTTATTTCATCTAGTGTACGGAGATTTTTTCTGGCAAGTGTACATATACAGTGGCGGACAAAAGTCTACATACACCGCTTGTATTTGTTGTGTAGAAAGTACAATCACTCTTCTGAAAAATATAGGTATACAGTTTTATTTTAAATCCTTTTTTAATGACATATACTAAAAAAAATCCATTACCTAACTTAATATAAAAAGGTTATGGTGGAAAAACCCAAAAACGTCCTTGACAAAAGTCTACATACAAGACCGGTTTCTTAGCAGGTAGATTGATATTCTGTGTTGCTATAAGGATAAAGTACCGTTTTTTTCACATTTTTTTTCTTTATTATGTAGTCTGATTTGCTAGTATTTAATTTAGTTGTGGTTTAATCACTTAAGCATCAACAATGGCTCCTCGAAAAGAAATTTCTATTGACGTAAGATACCTTGTTATACAGCACAAAAATGAGAACAAATCTTATGGCGAAATTTCAAAAATTTTAAATTTAAGTCGTCCAACAGTACAGACCATAGTAAAAAACTATGAAAAAAATGGCTCCACCGAAAATAAGCCGCGAGTTGGCCGCCCGAAGAAACTGCCTCGAAGAGACATCAGCTTGATTCTCAAAGAAGTGAACGATAATCCCAAAGTTACTGCTCCAAAATTAGCCGAAAACATAGCAAGCTCATCAAATAAGTCTGTCCATCCAAGAACACTTCGAAGAGCTCTGAACAATAACGGCTTCCACAGTAGAACACCTCGTAAAAAGCCTCTTATTTCTGAAAAGAATCGTAAACTTCGCTTAGAGTTCGCCAAAGCACATTTGGACAAGGGAATGGATTTTTGGCAAAAAGTTTTGTTTACAGACGAATCGAAGTTTAATATATTCGGCAGCGATGGAAGGGCAAAAGTTTGGAGAAAACAAAACACTGCACTAAATCCGAAAAATATAGTACCAACAGTAAAGCATGGTGGCGGCAACGTAATGGTTTGGGGAGCTGTTGCGGTATCTGGAGTTGGAAAGCTTGCTTTTATTGAGGGTAATATGGATCGGTTTAAATACAAGGCATTATTGGAAGCTAATCTGAAGCCTTCGGTGGATAGTTTGGAGCTTGGTGCAGGCTGGATCTTTCAACAGGATAACGATCCAAAGCACACGGCCCATATTGTCAAGGATTGGTTGCTTTATCACGCTCCAAAGCAACTACACACACCACCTCCAAGTCCAGATTTGAATGTTATTGAACATGTCTGGGAAATTTTAGAAAGAAAAATTAGAAAAAATCAGATTTCCAGCTCTGCAATACTCAAAGAACGCATTACTGAAGCTTGGAACAGTATTACTTCAGCAGAATTGACAAATTTAGTAGCTTCGATGCCACGACGGCTTCAGGCTGTTATTGATGCAAACGGTGGACCAACTAAATACTAAAAAATCAGGTTACCTAATGTTAACCACAAAGTTTTCGCTCTAAGATAAGTTATGTATGTACTGTATGTAGACTTTTGTCAATCCTGAATTAACGTTTTTTTGTCATAGCTTTACTATTTTATGTTAAGAAATGGATTTTTTTTGTTTCTCATGATAAGGAAATATATTTGAAATAAACTGTATCATTAAATTTTCCAATAAACTTTTTTTACATTAAATCCAATGGAAATAGGGGGTGTATGTAGACTTTTGTCCGCCACTGTATATAAAAATCTTACTGACTTCGCAGTTGTTTTCAAGTGCGAACAAGGATAACCTCGTTTGTAGGATTGTTGATATGTAGATTTATGAACAAAATTTACAGCTTCCACTGAGAGGTAGTGAGGAATTTTTAGAACTTTCTTGCGTCTCTGAAACGTTAAGGTTGCTTTAAAGAATTGAGAAATTAATTGCATCAAGATGCCATCATTAAATCAACAAAATCGGCACTGAGATAATTTACACATGCAACTATATATACCTACATAGATACATACATATACGTTTTTTGAATAATGATATGTACATTTATAATATTATAATAAATGTTTTTTTCTGCAATTTTAATCGATACACAGTAATATGCCAAATACAAACACTGTACATACATATGTATGGTTGTATAAGGCATATAACTGGTTTCACATACATTAATGTCATCGTTGACTTAAGAATACGACACATGCATATGTATATTTCTCTCTAATATGTACATATGTGTATAAATACTCGGATGAGTAGTTCGTTGTCGTGTCATTGCATTTTCTCATTCATTGAACTAAAATAGTAAGCGGTAAAATTTGTTGTTTATTATTGTTATCGGCGCCAAAGCAACTCAGCGTGCACATATTGCAAGCATTCTACACTAGTGATGCTAAGCAAGTTTGTACCGAATCCCGAAATGTTATATGGTAATGGTCTAGGTAATGGTAAAGGTCTCCATTTGTACTTTTACTATCCCGATATGACTTATCTAGGTTGATCTTCATAAGCATGGACAAAAAAAAAAAAACAAATGCGGAGAACTGGAAGCAAATTAGAAGGAATATACATATTTTGTTCATCATTATGTCTAGAAAACACTTTTCTGATAGGCGTTAATTTAGTTAATTTAGTTAATTAGCAAATAATCTATGTGTTTGGGTGTAGAGAAAATGGCTAACTAACTGCGAAATTAGAACGTAATGGCATTAAACATAGACGTAAATATTTATTCTACACCTCTACCACATGTTTTTCAACCTTGCCTGCGCTCGTTCGACAGATGGTTGTTATGAAAATAATACTAGGGTCAGAAATACACAAGGAAATTTGACATTGATTGTCGGTGGGCGATCGCCAAATATGTTATTATAGATCTTTTTACGAGTAGTTCGATTAAAATTTTTTTCGAAACACAACATAATAAAAGAACAAACCTTCAAGCCCGAAATTCACTTCACTGAAATCATTTAGTTCTACCAGTCAACTCACCTGAACGTCCATTCAATCATGGTTTGGTAATTACATCGACCTCTTGGGATCGCAAGATTTCGCATTAACTCACTGGCGAACGTAAAACCAACATCACGATGACTACAGTTGCATTTGCAACCTGTACGTGCAACAAAACCGAGTAACCAAGGTAAGCACAAAAAGAGCTGCCACTGAAAGCGATTTGAGCGAGTTGCGTGTTGTTGTTTTACACGTTAGACTCTCGACTGCCGTTTGCTTAGTTATAGCTGAGCTGAGTTCAATTTAATGGTCCGCTATGGACTGACTCGAGCGCGGCATTCCTACCTTGCACCTTGTAGTAGCGTCCCAGCTATGGCTCACATTAATGGCATCTAATGTTTCTGTGGTTTTGCTTTGTACCATTTTTATTTACCGCTATTAGACATTCAGGTTGGATGCACACTTCCAATTTTATTGGCAGGCAGGTTGGGCGAGCCGCCACCGCGCAGCGATGATTATTATAATTTTCGCCGTAGTTCGATTACCGCAGCTAGGTACATACATACATACATATACGGATGAGTACTTACATACAGATGTATTTGCAGAAATATGTGTGCTTGAAAGTTTCCATCACCTGTGCTCGTTTTATTATGCTTACTAAAATGGGAGAGACAAAGATTGTGCATTTTTGCGTCTTAAGAAATTGATTTCGAATTTTCAGGGGATTTAAATGTGTAGATTTCTAATTACTTTTGTATTCAATCATATATGTATATCATAAAGATATATGTATGTAAGTAGTAGCAGTTGTTTTCAATTTGTTTGAACCTTGTTGTGAGGTTTGTTATTGACAAATAGTTGAAATATCACTCTTGAGGAATTAATCAATGTATTATTTAAATGACATTATTTGCATCAAAGCAATTGAAGAGTTCTGTGAGCATCTGATGACCACTTACCGAGTCTGGTACAGAACGGCAAAATAAATTTTCAGCAATGTACATATATAATAAGCAATCTCAGAAGTTCGAATTGTTTTATGGAAGAACACATTTTGTTGGCAAAATTCGATTTTATTATTCAACATAGTTGTCATTGAGGGCGATAGAACGTTTCTAGCAATCTTCCAATTTTTCGATATCATTTTTGCACTACGATTGGGTTTTTGCTTCAGCGACCACTTGTCGCTGGGTCTGGGAAAGGAAAAGTCTGGGAAAAAAAGGGCCAGATTAAGAGAATACAGTAAATATGGAACAATTCGAAGTCCAATTCGCAAAACATGTCGTTTTCACTGATCTTTAAAATGAGATAGCTCATCACAGAGCTTTTGTATATCCAAAATTTAATGAAATATATACCCGATATGTTCCTTGTACATCTTTGAAGTCGCTATCTCGATCAACATTTCGGTCATTCAAAATCATTTTGTGGATTTTTTGATGTTTTCTTTCCTTAACAGCCTTTTTAGGACTTTCACTCTGATTGTAGCAGGATCAAAATAATGTAAAATAAGTGGGAAAGATTATGTTTATAGTTACATAATAAATAAATGTATCAAAAGATAACTTTTTAAAAGGGAAAATACCATGATAAATAAAATGATGTAAAATGTGAAGAATGGCAATTTTCTTTGTAGGTAAAGTAAGTTTATCTTGTAATTGATCAAAATCAATTTAAAATTATTAAAACAGTTACAAACTATTAGTTGTCTTTTGAAAATATTAAGCTAGGCGGCACCCGAAAATCAATATCTTACTACAATTATTCAACTTATCTACACTCATTAAACTGAAATAAGTAGAAATAGTAAGAAATAATAAGCTGATAACAAATTTGTGTAATGGGACACTTAACCCTTTTATAAAAATTTTTGTTTTAACGAAAGAAACATGTTTTTTTTTAATAGTCTTTTTTAAAACCTACCAAAAGAATGATGCAATTCGCAACCAATTTCATTAGGTTTTTCGCCACATTGTTTCTATTTGCCAAATAAAGAAAATAAAAACAAAGTTTCTGAAAAAATATTCTTCTGTACTACCAAATAAATGTACCTTCGGGATATAGAAAGTCGGGTTAGTACTACAGGGTTAAAATTATTTTGGCATTTCCCTATTGAACGCAATAATTTCCTCTTTATGATTAAATTTATGATAGCAATGAAATAACTTGTGTATAATGGATGACCCGCTTATTGGGGTAGCAGTAAAGGAAAGAAACATTAAACCGTTGTTTTGAACATTTCTTGCGCTACTAAACGTTTCCAACTACTTTTTCCAAAAAGTTTTTACTTTTTTACTTTCCACTTTTTGCTGATAATGGCTTTTTATGATAATTTGATTCTAATAATCAACATTGCAACAAATTTGGTATGAGTTCAGAAGTGCATTTATTGGGCTTAGTTAATTGAAAATACATACATACATACATATAAATGCATATTGGAGCAATAAAAAATAACTTGATACTTTTCTACTTTCAGATAACACATGATTTTTCAGGAAATCGGCTGAATAATGTAAGTGTTATTACACTCTCAAATGCGACAAATTATATATTCCTGTTTATACTGCTTGCTTATTTCTTTTTAATAATATTATATAATACATATGTATAAATGTAAGTGCACACGTTTGTATAGTTTTGAATACAAATTTATTAATATAATAAAAGGAAAATAATTTTGAGCGTTGAACATAATTCAACATCAACATAAAACATTAAAATTGCCATCAAACTAACACAGTTCTTAACTTAATTGAATGCATAATTTATGTATGTATGTGCGCTAGTGCATGGATTTACAAATGATTGTCAAAGTGTTTACATGTCTACTCGCCATGTCATATTTGACACAAATTCTTTAATTTTGTCTAGCGCTGCACCTTTTTTCATGTGATTATAGTGCACATTTTATGTTTCTTATACAGGGTGAGCCTGATCACAACAAACAAATCCCCTATTTAAATTAAAAAAATTATATTCAATAAACTTATTATTTATTCATATTTCGTTGAAATTTTAGCATTTTGAGAAGATATCAGAACAGATATCTATATCTTATATTTACTTTTATACTATATCTTAAATATAGTTATTTTTAATGGTTGCCTGTAGGCCAAATTTAATGGTTGTATGGGCCACTTACTTTTGCATATAACTGATATTTCTTAATAATATCAGGGATGCATAAATTTAGGCATTCGGAAATCAACTGCAATAAGTAAATGCGGTTTTCTTTCGTAGCATGTGATTTTGTATACATCAATACTAATTTATTTGCATATAAAGATAAACATGTGTGTATACGTATAATGTATGGACTTACAGTCACATAACCTCAAATATTTAAAAAAAAACTTCAAATAATAAAGAACAATTAGAATTATTATCATCTTTATGATGATTATTATAAAGTACAGTTCGCAAAATAAACGATGCGCGAAATTGCGAACGAACAAAAAATAGCAAAATCGTGTTTCATCCGCAGCTGGCCGATTTTTTCGAGCATTAAAGCTCATCGGCACGCGTTGTATATGTTTTCGTAAAACATTCGTTGCTTATGATTTGTTGCTAAATGTTGTTAAAGCACAGTTTCGGAGGAGAAAGCATATAATAAATATATGAATGCATTTCTTATAAACTTTGAAGAGTTTTTTTATATTGTTAGATTCGATCCCATAATTAGTGCTAGACGCAAAATCAAAATGCTATATATAGATTTTTTTTAAATTTCTGTATTAAAAAAGTATCCACTGATCATGTTCATTAAATAAAATCATAAGAATACATCCAAAAAGTACCAACAATTGTTTTCCATAATTTGTTTAGCTGTTTGAACTAAAAACTAAAAATTATAGAAATTTCTTGGATCTTTTTCAGTAACTACTTATGTAATTCATATACGTAAATATATATATATATATATATTAATATTATAATATATCTTCAAAGGTAGATATGTATATGTACCTATGTATGAACGAGTATCCGCTGACTGCAGGATTTCTCGTTTACTGAAGTACAAATGTATGTGCGCATAGATCTAATCTATCCATCTATCCCCAATCGGGTTACACCCGCGCAGGCAATACTAAAACGCTCACAAATAGAATATTGCACCCCTACGGGAAGCTGGTTTATCCTTTGCACAACCACATGTTATTGAGATCGTAATGGAATTAGGTTAAATATGAGTGGGCGGATGCCAGTGCGTAAGTGTGAATTTACACATGAACAATGCTCACGCAAACTTATAAAACACAGAATCGAAAAAAATATAAGTGGAAGGATTCCGTTTTCCTCCTTATTTATGAGCGTGGATAGATGGATCTGTCGTGGCAAGCATGAACACAAAATTGAAATACAAATAAAATTAAAGACAGCTAAGAAGAAGGTTTCTTTAATTCATGCTTTATTTCGCATTCTATAATTGAAGAAATGGAATTGCCATCATTCTGTGAGAGAGATTCTTAATATAAAATCTTTATTTCAATTACTTCATGGGTTCCTTGTATCTTATTGTATTCTTATTGGCATTTTCGTATGTGATATGTTCTGAGTTCAACTAAATTGGCGATGTCTTCACACAGCTGAGATCTGTCATCAAAAAATGGAAATTAAATTGAAACTGCTTTCCAGTCGATTTAAAATTATGGCTTGGTCTTTTCACACTCGCTGTTTCTGATGATTTCTGAACTCGCTAGATCTCTAAAGCATTTATGTTGACTAACTGCCCAGCATGAAACACTTTCGTTGTTTTGAACGCTGCTTACGAACGCCATCGTCAGCACGGCCATGTGCAAGTACAAGTGTGACCCAATTCCAAGTGCCAAGAATAAAGTACACACACATACACACCGCCGAGAAATAATAATATGACTAGATTCTAGCTGCGCGCCGCTTAAACGTCGATTGAGGTATTTTCACCGCCATCAACAGTTAACATCAACATCGACGGCAGCACCACCATAGACTGCCCCAGCTACAAATAAGAATGAGAGTTGCTGTAGCACGCTATGTTTCTCTGTAGCACTCAGCTACTCAGGATGTTGTCCGCGTTGTCTTCAATATGAAATATTTATGTAATAGAAATAAACAAACTTTTAGGCGACGAGGTAAGAATTTTGCAAGAAAATCTCCATTATTCTACAAGTAAGTCTATTGAAGCAAAATGCGTCTATATTGCTCGTTCGCTACGATTTCGCGCCTAAGGCTGAGTACACTTTGGATTAATGAGTGAAATAACGCAAAACACAAAATGGTGTGTAATTTCGCGCTTCTCGTCCTTACATTTCTAATAATAGTAACTGACATATAGTAGAACAATAGAGGAATATTTATATTTAAAGATTTGACATTGGCTGGACTATGTCATAGAGATCAAGTGAAATTTAGTGAAATGATTCGTTGGATGAACTATACTTTGCTTACTAAATATTTATTATAAGCGTATCTTGTTTGGAACCCTCCCATCGATTATCCTATCGATCTTATCGATTTCTATCTAAAGCGAGAAAAATATCAATTCGATAACTTTACTTATTCCACTGGCAACCGCCCATTGTGATAATCGACCGAGCACTAGAAATTTGTTAACAACTGACACCACAGCGATCAAATTTACTTTCTGATCCGATCGCCTTCTACTCTCCATCGTTTGAACTTTTTTCCCTTATTCCTTCTTTAAGCATTACATTTCAAAGCGAAGTTTGTTTTAAATGGAATTCATCATAGATAGTATTGCTTGGGAAGATCTGGAGATTTGTTTTAACAATACTATTTAAATTACATTTTGCGCTATATTTGTTCCCTTTCAGCACTCTACTCTGCACTTAGCCTTAGGTAGACTGGGAGAAAAGCAGTGCAACGAATCTGACACGAAGTGCGTCAATTGATTTGGTCGACCTAATAGAATTGTTGTTGAATAGCTGATTTGAATTCAATTAAAGTGCTTCCTGCCGCCACAATCACCGCCATGAACATACATACACACATCATTTATATGCATATTAAAATGTTTGCTGCCGCATTCGCACAATTTTATCATCATAAGTTGCACAATTTGATTTGAATTGCTGCCGATATTTGCATTTAATCTTTGCCACTAACTTACATAGTCGAACATGTAAGAGTTTTTTATGTGATGGTTGTTTTTCTGTTATCTACGCGTTGATTGCATTGCTGGATACATATGTTCACATTATTATATTATATTAGAATTATGGCACATTTGTATTTCTTCTGCGATTTTATTTGCTTCGGCTTCAATATCTTTTAGCTTTATAACCGTGTACGAATTGTGTATCATTCGTGATTGTTTGTGGTATTGTTGTTTTTTTTTTGTGTTTGTATTGGATTGTTACAATTGCAATCGGCTAATGGATTCGAGTTGTCAGCCTGAGGCTCTTTTGTGCCGGATAGGGTCACTTCGCCCAAATGAATGTGAATTTAAACAACCTCTAATCAATTATTCGACCTATGAACTAGTTTTTTCCAAAGTAGATAGAATAAATAGTTCTCGTAGTGAAGTTCTTAGCTTAAAAAATATTTTTTTTTTATGTGTCAGTGGTTTCAAAGTTCTGGGACTTAGAATTGTTGCCAACTCAAAAGATGAATTCAGAGAAAGCAATATCCAGAAACATGAGAGATGAAACTTCGGCTAACGGAAACATGACGATATGTATAGCGAAGCAGCAATATGCCAAAGCATAACGATCTGTAGAACCCTATTCTGTTGAAATTACTCGAAATAAATAGATTAAATTGTCCTTAATGGTAACCATAAATCTAGTAATCTATTTTACATCGATTTGAAACAATTAAATGTAAATTATTTAATTATTGGACCAGTACTCAAACAATAATATTTAACTTAAGACAAAATAACTTGAGGAGACGTTTCGATATTTGAACACAAAACTCAACTACAAATTTACCAAATTTTTCTTAACATATTAATTTTACTAGAAAAGAGTGTACAATAACAATATGGGTCTTTTAAGGTCTGAGAAAGCAATTAACATATATATATTTTGCAAGACTACCAAATTTTTTTTTTATTGTGTGTTTTTTTGGGTACACACAAATTTTTAATACAATAATCAAAATACCGATTTTGCAGCAATTTTAAGTGAACTTTCAACATCTGGCAGGAAGCCAAAATGAATTGAATTTAATTTTGCTAACAAACCAAATACTGTCAGACGAAATATTTACAATAACAAGAATAGTCGGTACATATTTATTATAAATAAGAATATTTTAATTCATAAAAATGCCACACTTTTTCCGCACATTGCCAAAACACATGCCATTTAATGTAAATCTTCGGACTTAAAATTGAAATAAATAGTATCAAAATTGCAATCTTTTTGATCAGCTACATGAAATATCACTTGGCGTAAAGCAGGCGCAAGGACTATATCTATCATACTCATATGTGGCAATCCATTATGTTGAACCTGTGGACGACTAGGGACTTTGGGTCCATTATTAGTTGGGATTTCTCCTATTTACATAATCCTACAAAAGCTTTCACACGATTTTATTCTAAGCAACAGCTTCGACACATTTAATGGAATCGATTAAGAAAAGTAAGGCTAAGCGCATAGTGAAATAATAAAAGAATCCAAAATGTTTGAAGATGCATGGCGAAGAAGTTAGGTATGGAATTATATCTTTGCCTGAAATATTTAATGCTACAATAATATATGTGTTTCCACTGTAGTGGGAAAATAGAGGGGTCGAAAATCCTTAAATCACTTTCGTATACTATCTTTTCGGCATAATTGGGTTTTTGGAGTTTATCAGGATGTTGGCTGTTTTCAGGATGCATATGATAATGGAATAATTATGACCAAGGCTGTGACGGAGGATTTAAATAAATATTCTAATATTCACCAAGTTTTTTATGAGAAATATATGTTGTGCAAACCACTACAGGCCCTGATACGTAGTTATTGATGGCCTAGCCTCACAAAATTGGGATTGGCAATATAAAGAATAATTTTAAAATCAAATTAGTAAAAACAGTGAGAAATTGACATGAATAATATGACAAAAGTTGTAAAGTTTCAATTAATAGAACAGTAGTTGATTTTTTATAGTGACTTAAAATTGGGTAATCATTATATAAGAACTTCTAAATACGAACTACTTCGTTTGAGAAGCTTAACTCACTGATTTTATTTTTTTAACCTCCGCACTTTCGTTTCCTCAAGTAATGTTATCCCTAATGGGTGGCTTTGTGTGATATCTAACCACCTAAAATCGAAATTAATTCGCTCTGATGCTCCGCAAATTTGCCCGTTTAAGTATTTTTAAATCCTCTATGAATAGATTGAAAAAAAATAAATAAATCCTCTCTACATATGGACGAGCGTATCAATCAGTTGTCTTGTCTGTCGTTGTGAAGGCTCTGTGCTCTTGCGTCTCATTTGAAATATGAGCATTTCGCCGGGTTTGACTTGGCGCGGTCTGGTAAATTTATTAAGTGTTGAAAGAATTTTAAAGCATAAAATATTTGCTTTGCTTCTTTATGTAATGCTGGCGCAAACTGTTTGTGGCAGTTACAACATTGATTTTGTGCAACGAAATTAATTTAGCTTTTTAATAACACAAATATTAGTGTCATAAGGAAGAAACCTGAAAACGAAATTAAAATTAGATCAAAAAATTTCTTGCCACTTCTACTAAAATTTTATTACTAAACGCTGATTATTAAAGGGAAGCGTAAAATATAACATTGCTCTTCCCTCAGCAATATTTATATCTTTATCCTTTATTATTCTATCTAATAATAATATATAATATATAATAATAATATGTAAATAATATTTATTATATTATTATTATATTCTATTATATTCTTAAAATAATATCATATAAAAGCATACTTCAAAGTTTCAAAATTTATTTTTCACAAAAAATTACTTTTATTTATATTAATAGTTATGCAAGCTTTGAAAAAGTACTAGTAGTATTGAAATATTTCAATATTAATTATCTTAATATATATAAAATTTATGATATAACACTTACTAAAAGCTATCTAATAAAATCGGTGTATTATCAATTTTTATACTCTCGGAATATGTTGCAACAGAGTATAATAGTTTTGTTCACCTAAAGCTTGTTTGTAACACCTAAAACTAATCGAGATAATAGACTTATATATATATATAAATGATCAGGATGACAAGACGAGTTGAATTGCGGGTAACTGTCTGTTCGTTTCTCTCCGTGCGCGCGATGACTTGAGTAAAAATTGAGATCTTGGTTAAATTTGGAAGACATATTCCTTGGCACTTTGAGGAGGTTGGCATTGCAGATGGGCGGAATCGGAATATGGTCACGCCCACAAAATGCCCTTAAACGAAAACCTATAAAAAGCCACAAAACTATAATTTAGTAAAAAAAAATGCAGAAAGAAGGGGCATCTGCGATTAAAAATTTTTCAGAAGTGGGTGTCGCCCCCTAATAGGTTTAATGTACATATCTTACAAACGGTTAAATCTATATCAACCAAACTTGCTGAGGAGAATTCTTTTTAGCACCTCCGCATAAGTGTGAAAATTAGTGAATTGGATAATAACCACGCTTACCCCCATACAAAGGTTATCTTGAAAACTACTAACAGTTCGATAATTCACTAAATAAATACGGCAGAGGCATTAAAATTCACAGTCAAGAGGGTACCTAATGGCTTCATAGGCCGCCGCCTACCTTTAGGTGAAATCCTCTATCTCAGGAATGACTAAACAAATTTCAACTAATTTTAGTACATAACATTATCCTGATATTTCTCTGAATTTATGTTACATTGTGAAATTGGGCGAAATCGGATTACAACCACGCCCACTTTACATGTATCACATTTTTAAACACCCGCTGATTTTTTCACTTTACATAATATAAATCAAGCACCAATAAAGAAATCGGCATAAAACTCTGCACAAATAGGACCTTCAAGATATTCCGTCTCACGGCTAAAAATTTCCGAAATCGGAGCATAACTTCTCAAGTCCCCAGATACGGAATATGTGTGCCTAAGTGCCTATGATTAAATTTTTACCGAATATATTGGTCAATGTGTGAGATATCTTATTGCAATTTAAAGAAAATAATTTCCTGATGATAATGTGCCCTTGTTTAAATAAAGTTTTGCCAACACCCGAAATTATTTCTCTGCAGTTGATCCTTGCAAATAATGAGAGTATAAAATGTTTGGTTACACCCGAACTTAGTCCTCCTAACTTGTTATATATGCACATACATACATATGTGTATACCTAACAATTTTGTATAAGAAGTATATAAAGCAATTAGTTCAACCACTTCTGTATGTTCGATATGTAAGCTATGTGAGTGATATCGTCATATAGTTTTAACCTTTCTGTGAGTAATGTCAGACGACAGGCGATAAGCATAAATATTATTGTTACGAAGGCATATTTTATCGACTAGAACACTTCTGTGCTTTCTTCGATTGTTTACATGCATTTTTCGTATCGCTCGCCATTAGTGTGAATATTTGAATGTTGTATGTAAATATGTATGTATGTATGTATGTATGTATGTATGTATGTATGTATGTATGTATCACGTTTGAACAATTTCCTTTGGACTATATTTTTCATCAATACATGATAATCATGATTTGGGATAAGAGCCCAAAGACATTTGGCGTACCGTCCAAATTTGTTTATAATATTTTCTATTTGACTAGTATATTATTGTTTTCTTTTTTGAATGAGTCTGGACCAGGGAGTTGTTAAATGTAAAAACTTCCGAAAATATTTAAAGATCATAATTAAAAATAAATCACAATAATCACATTTCAGTTGTAAAATTTTTTTATTCAGTAATATTAGGTTTCATAGTGTCCCACGGTAATTATTTTAATTACAAATTCCGATATTTATCTTAAGGAATTTTGACTTAAGGAAAGATTTCTTACAATAGACATTATGAGTTCCGGAAAAGGTTTTTTGTTATGCTTGACATTTCATTAACTACAATTTAAGGTTAGTAAATATGTATACGTATGTATTATATTTAATCGCATTTTATTGTTGATATTACCATACATATTTATTTACTAATTTTGCTTTGACAAAATTTCTTCCTTTTCCGTCTTGATTTGCCATCTGGAAAAGAGGTATATATTTTTTTAAATTATTTTACAATTGAAATAATTTAGTATTACCAATATCAAATAGTATAGCAGATTTATATATTTTATAAATTTATCATAGCATATGTCTCTTTATTTGGCTAATTGCCAATCAAAACGGCCAATTGGTGTTCAATACTCACAACATGTAGTTTTGCAAGTTTGAAAACTTTCGTTCGATAAATGCAACCATGCGCGCAAAATTATTGTAAATTTTTTTTTTATTTCCGTCCACCTTTGATGGATCATTATTTCCGGTGTGACTATTCTAAAAATATGCCAAAAACAATGTGGACGCAGAGCACTTGCCCATATTAAATATAAATTTAATATATACATATTTACTTTTACATATTTATATGTATGCATAAGTTTTCAGTTTATACGCGTGTATATAAATGAAGAGTGAGTGTTTCTCACAAAAAAAATTTATTTTTTCAAAACTGTCTCAATGAATCATCGAACAATTTCTGTATTTCGAATAATGCCTCCAAATATATTGCAAAAAATAACTAAATCAAGGTCGCTTGTATTCAGTATGCGGTTGTATTATTCTCCAATGTAACAAAATTGTAAACCTTTCATTGATTTAAAATCGAATAACCTTGAACCTTTGGTTTATAATTGCGATTGTAATCATGTAGAATATGTATATATTAGTGTATACATTTCTAAAATCACACCTAATAAATACTTATAATATTTACAATTTCGTGAGACACTTATGGGAGAAATAAGTTTTTATTTTTCCAAAAATTTGTTTTAATTTATCTGGTATATTTTTTTATTTTTTTTTTGGTAATTTGGAATTTTGGTATATCTGTATTTTTGTACTATAAATATTCAGAATTTGCATACTAATAGGTCTATGCTCTAATTCCATTTTAGAAACAATTGCGCTAATGGTTTACATTATTTATGGAACACGACTTAATTCAATTTATATAAATAAGATTTAAATTTATTACCAAAAATTGCTGCATATATTTTACTCTACAACACTGAAACTTTCTATAAAAAGTGTGTAAAAGTTTAGATAGTCAAACTGAACTGATTGAGTTGTAAAAAATTAATGTTAATTAAAGGAATAATATTTCAACCTTAACAAAAATACTTTCACACAAAGCCGCTCCAAAAATTGTTGTTTTGTTCAATAAATTTTAGAAATTTAATTTTGTTTGTCTTTTTGTGAAATACTAATTTAACTCGCACCGATTTTAATGCGTGCAAACGTATTTAATGAACAATTTTCTTATTTGAAATAGCACATTTTATTGTCGGCGATGAATCATCACGAGCAACCTCGTCAGCACCACCTACACAAAGCAGCCCCGTTCTCGCGCAAATTACTGTTACACCAGAAAAGCTTATTTGTGCCATTCATTTGTTGTCTACCCAACAAAAATATTATTAGGAATGTGCAAATTTAAACAAAGAGTAAAGTCAAATATTCGAACGAAATGACGTCTGCCGGAGCAAAAAATTCTCATGATCTCTTTTTTTTGCGACTTTTTCCACAGGGAAAATCAATAAGCCAAGGCAATATTTGCCATTTTCACATATGTATGTACACTTTTATTTTGGGAGCAGTAAAAGGCGCTGTAATACGCGCTTTTTTTTGTTTTTTTTTTTTGTCGTTAGCCTCCTTTGAGGATTCGGTAATGTGACACTTGGGCGCCAAACACAAAGGGCGTCATTTATTATGCCAAATTATAAATCGCATACACATTTGTATATGTATGCACACAGATTTGTATGTAGATATGTACTATATCGGTTATGCTTATTGGAGCGCAAACATTTGTTTATGCTTTTGTCGTTAAACGGTGTTTTAATAATGGTAAAAATAGCTGTCAAAATGTATACATAGCAAAAAGAAGTAGAAGATTATACATTTAAGTAAATTATTAAATTCCCACTTGTCTTCTCATCTCAAACGGGGTGACCTTTAGTTCCTTCAGGTAATAAGGTCGCTAATGTTTGTTTTTCGGCCGCAAGAATTAATTATAAGATCTCTATTCGACGTTCTTTTCTCCAACGAACTTGAATTTATAAAATAACAAACAAAATATATTGAGTTCATCCGTAAGATATGATGAGAGTCTCTTCCATCTATATAATCCTAAAACCATAATTTTCGAAGACAACTTAATTAACTTCTTTGAGGTTATATGAACGACAACGGTTGGTTGTAACTCCTAAAACTAATCGAGATAGATTATAGAGTTATAGTTATATGATCAGAATGGCGAGACGATTTGAATTCCTGATGTCTATCTGTCCGTCCGTCCATGCAAGTGATAATTTGAGTAAAATTTAAGATATCTCAATGAAACTTGGCATAAGTATTCCACGGCGCTCAGAGGAGGTTGGTATTACAGATGGACGAAATTGGGCTATTGCCGTTCCCATAAAATACCATTAAACGAAAAACTGTAAAGTACTCTAACTAAGCCGCAAATTAAGGCACAAAACTGTAATTTGGTATAAGGAATTACAGTAAGGGGGGGGTATCAGTGCTCAAAAAATTTTTTAAATTAAGCACGCCCCCGCCCCTAAACGGTTTAAAGTTCGTATCTCACAGACTATACCACAAGCTATATCAACCAAACTTGCTGAGGGCAAGTCTTTTTAGCACCTCCTCATAGAGTGTGAAAATTAGTGAAATTGGATAATAACCACACCCATCCTCCATACAATGGTTATGTTGAAAGCTACTAAATGGGGTTTGGCACGGCCCACTTTTAAATGCAATTTTATATCTCAAGAGCCACTCCAACAATTTTAACCAAATTTGGTGCATAATATCACCCCGACGTCTTATAATACATTGTGAAAATGGGCGAAATCAGAATATACCCACTCTTACTTTCGTACGGAAAAGTAACAGAATTTTTAACTCCATCTAACATTTTCGCTTTTAGTATATAAATCAAGCACCTAAAAAAATATTGGAATAAAACTTTGCTCAAATATTGCCTTCAAGATATGCTATCTGACGTCTTAAAATGGTCGAAGTCGAAAAATAGCTATTCATGTCCCCATATACCCAATATGTGGATCTCAGTACATTTGGCTAACTTTTTACCAAAAATATCGGTCAATCTGTAAGATATCTTAATGAAACTCAAGGAGCGTCTTTCTGTGAAAATAGTGTGTCCTTTTACAAAATATGGGTAAAATTTGGTTACTATCTCCCATAGCTCCCATATATCGAAAAATAATGATTTTCGAACATCCGCTTGATTCTGTACTATATATATCGGTCAATATGTAAGATATCCTAGTAAAATTGAGTGAATGTACAATATAATCTTGGATACTGTATATTTTGGTGGCGAAAATGGGTGAAACCGGTCCACGAATTACCACATCTGTTATATACTACCTATAATGAAAATCATTGCTCACGTAATTCTAGTGGACTTTGGTCAAATTGTGGATTATCATAAAAAGATAAGTAAATTGCGAAAGTATAAAATGTTCCGTTGCATCTGAACTTAGCCGTTCCTTACTTGTTTTAATTTATTTTAGTATGTTCTCTTCCAAGATTAGATTTCAAATTGGCTTTAAGAGTTCCACTGGTTTGCTATTAGGTCCAATTTAATTCACTGCTACATATGTAGATATATTTATATACTTTTTCGCAACCAAAAAATTGCTTGTGCAAACATGTGCGCACTTTCTGCCAAATAATACCTGATACGTGTTAATATATTAACCTTTAGCCAGTGACCTGCCTTCGCAAAAGGTCTCGGTGATAAACGATTGAATGTGTGTGGCTAATAAGTGATATCCTCAAGAGTTTTTCTTTTGCTAAAAGAGAATTTAAATAATTTTGATGAATGTGCCTTCGCGCTTTGTTCTTTCTGTACTCTGGCATTTCTTTCTCTCTACCGTTGCTTTTTATTACGCGTATTTACATAATATTTTTTCTGTGCGTGAATTGTCTTTGTCTTATTTTTATTTGGTTCGAACGGTTCAACGTTTTCTTGTTGGGTTGCTCAGTGACTCATTACCAGCTATAGATATGCCAGTTATCAGAAATGTTTAGACTTATTTTAAGGGGAAACTTCTAAAGCACAAGGAGAATTTGCGTACAAATCGAAAGAAGAAGAATATTTATGGCTGTTCTGTCTACAGTTTTACATGCGAACTATTCGTAGAGAAGATTCGTGCGGTTCATGTTGTTGTTGTTTTTTTACCACATATGGATAAATATACGCAATCAGTAAATGGGCATGTACAGGTTGGGTCTTTTACCTTAAGCAAATTCATTGATGGCCATAATAAGTACTTTACTCCAGCATTGTAGTACAAATTGTTGCTAAATTTGTAAAAATTGTTCAATAAAATTTTTTGTATTCACCGTGTATTAACGTTTTTTTTTTAATCTTCTTTCACTCTACACTTTCAGCATGAGTCGTCCAACACATCAACGCACAATGCCACAAGCGAAGCCGCTGAAGCAGTACCTTACAGAGCAGGAGGCCATTGCGGCCTCCGAGCTCTTCGATCTCTTCTGTGTCGCAACGACAATGCGGCAGATTTTGGGTTTGCATCGCGACATGTGCGACATACTGGGCTTACGACCAGCCCCGATCAACGAATTCTATCCGATGTTGAAGGCGAAGATTCGTTCGTGGAAAGCGCAGGCGCTGTGGAAGAAGTTCGATGCACGTGCGGCTCATCGTGTGTACGCGAAAGGAACAGCGTGCAATGGCACGCATGTGCTAGTCATTGGCGCAGGTCCATGCGGCTTGCGCACTGCCATTGAGGCACAATTGTTGGGAGCCAAAGTCGTTGTGGTGGAGAAGCGCGATCGCATTACGCGCAACAATGTGTTGCACTTGTGGCCGTTCGTCATCACCGATCTGCGGAATTTGGGTGCTAAGAAATTTTATGGAAAATTTTGTGCCGGTTCCATAGATCACATATCCATTCGGCAGTTGCAAATCATATTAATGAAGGTTGCGTTGCTACTGGGTGTCGAGATACATGAGAATGTGTCCTTTGAGAGGACAATTGAGCCGAGTGGCGATGGCTTCGGGTGGCGTGCGGCTGTAACACCAGCGGATCATGTGGTTTCATATTATGAATTCGACGTTTTGATCGGAGCCGATGGTAAACGAAACACACTGGAAGGATTTAAACGAAAGGAGTTTCGTGGAAAGCTGGCAATAGCAATTACCGCCAATTTCATAAATAAGAAAACAGAGGCAGAGGCTAAAGCGGAGGAGATTAGCGGCGTGGCGTTCATATTCAATCAGTCCTTCTTCAAGGAACTTTATGAGAAAACGGGCATTGATTTGGAGAATATCGTATATTACAAGGATGAGACGCACTACTTTGTTATGACCGCGAAGAAGCACAGTCTCATTGACAAAGGTGTTATATTACAGGTGAGGTAGAAATTAACATATTTCGTTTGAAATTATAAAAAAACGTGTAACTCTTTAGGATTTCTCTGATCCGGCGGAACTGCTCGCATCAGGCAACGTGAGTGCCGAAAAATTGCTCGATTATGCGCGCGAAGCTGCGGAATTCTCCACAAAGTACCAAATGCCAAATCTTGAATTCGCTGTAAATCATTATGGTAAACCGGACGTCGCCATGTTCGATTTCACATCCATGTTTGCCGCGGAAACATCTTGTCGGGTGATGTTGCGTAACGGCCATCGCTTGTTGCAGTGCTTGGTGGGTGACAGCTTGTTGGAGCCCTTTTGGCCCACCGGTTCGGGCTGCGCTCGCGGTTTCCTCTCCAGCATGGATGCTGCATATGTGACCAAACTATGGTCAAACCCTCGCAATAGTATTCTGGGCGTTGTGGCGCAGCGTGAAAGTATATACAGGTGAACTAAAGTAGTACCAAAGAAATTAATAGAATATGAAAGCAAACTCTAAAATAATACTTAAATATGTTTTCTATATAGACTGCTCAATCAGACCACACCAGAGAATTTGCAGCGAGACACAGGTTCTTATACAGTAGATCCAGCCTCAAGATATCCCAATCTAAATCGCACGGCTGTAAGTCCCTACCAGGTGAAAACGCTCATTGATTCGGATGATCCAAAAGTATTCGAGCAGCCAATAGCCGAAATTATAACAACGCCAGCTTTAGCTGAGGCGCCAGCATTGTTGCGCAAATCCCGTCGTAGTACAGGTATGTCTTGCGTAGATGGACGACAAGTGCAAACAAGATCAAGTCAAGATTTCGGACCAATTATCAATATTTCAAGTAACAATAATTCCAGTTCGTGAATAATTTAGAAAATTTATTTTATTAAAGACCAGCACTAATTTTATCACAACATAAATATTTGATTTTCACAAATATTGTATTTGTTTACGAGTATTTTGAAAATAAGGCTAGAAAATATTCATTCGTTCCATTAATATGATATCCATATTCTTGTGAAATAAATATTTTTAAATCTTACAATTTTTAAAGATATTGTGCCTGAAGCTCTGCTACATTGGGTTTGTACTCAGCTACATATGTACGATTTCATAAAGGAATTGCAGGAACCTGCCGACATCCTTAAAAATGGAAAATCACTATGCGCCTTAATCAGCCGGTAGTTAATATTATCATGGTGTTTTTTTAAATGCATTTTATACATTTTTGTTTACATTTGAACAATTCATAGCTTTCGGCCCGACTTAATCGATTACTCAGCAACACGTGACTTAACGCTGGTTGAACGTAATGAAGTTGCCTTCAGAATATTAGAAGCAGAATATCAACTGCCACGCATCATGAGCGGTGAGAAGTCTGTGGATCTAGAGAAAGTGGATACACGTCACTGGTTGCACTACTTGAACCAAGTGCGTGAGGTGTTCCGCGGTGAAGTGCCGTATCTAAAACATCCAAAGATGGACATCTCAGAGCTGCGCGAAAAATACCGTCTCAACAATGCACATGCGCAGCCAGACTTCTCAAAATTGTTACAACTTTCGACCAAGCCGAAATATCCAAAAGCAAAGAGTCCCATTGAAGATATGGTGGACGTGCCGCAAGTGGTTCAACGCCGCTCGGTGCTGGATGAGGAGCGTGTGAAACGTGTCCGTAGGCATGAGCCAGCTGCCGGCAGCCCAGTGGCAGGCAGTTCGCCACAACAAGGTATAAAAAAAATAGATAGCAAATAGTGGGCGTTGCGCAAAACACCAAATTAAAAATCAAACAAATGTCTTCATTCCAGGTCAAACCGATACACCACGCCGTGCTAAGAAGAGAAGAAATGTCGAGAAGGTTGCTAATATTGTGAGTACCACAATTGGGGTAATGAAGGATGTGATTGTAAATTACGTTTTCAGACATTGAAAAGTGATCTGAATAAATTTTCTGCAATCTAAATTGTCAGTAATAGCATAACACACGAAAATTTCAACTTGAAATGAGGAAGTTTAGTCTTACTTTCCTTGAGAGGATCCTTAAAAAAATTAATATTTCGAAATGATTAATTTTGTACGTTTTTGGAAAATTCACCTTTATTAGATTTATTTAATTATTTACGTGCTTTGAATATATTTAAAATTAATTTGGCAAAATAATAAATATATCACATTAATTTTAAAACAAAATCACTTGCGTAAGAACGAAAATTGTTAGAAAAACAAATTAAAAAATAAAAAATAAAACATATTGTTAATGCTGTTTTAGGCAGCGGTCTACGATCACTTTTCAAAACACACAAAACATAAAAAAACTTACATAGATTTTCAGTTTTACATACAAACATATGTATATCTTATCGCATCTGATGATTATTATATGTAAATTATTCCATTTGAAAAACAAAACATACCGAAACGCTTGTGTATTATTATTTTCATAAGGTTCATATTATGCTAGACCGTCATCAGAGTACATGCATCGTCATAAATGAACTTTCAGACTTACACTCTGAGGTATTCACTATATGTTATTGATGTGCTCATGGTTTTTGTATTTTTCGTACCTCCATCCGTTTTACTAATCTGCCTACATTCACACATACAAATGTTTCTTTTGCCTACTCGTTCACTTCTGGTTTACATTAAAAATCTATACAAATCTTAATCCATGTATTCATTTACTCACTTTACGCTAACCCACCCTTCTAAGCAGTTCGTAATCAATCGCAAAACCCCTTATTGTATTTAATAAGCAAATGTACAACCTATTGATCCTCTGCTCAATTTGCCAATTGCTGTTATTACGAATTATTAGGAAGAACGACAAAAGCGCCTACAAGAAATCGAACAAAATCGCCAGGAGCGTGTAAGCAAACGTCGACAACAACGTTATCAACAGACGCAGAACTTTTACAAGAGCTTGCAAATGTTGCAAGCCAACACGTTGCTGCGTGAGACTGACGATCCGACAGCATTTGAGGACTACTCACTGTTCATATATCGTCAACATGCACCGGAATTCAATGACCGCGTCAAGGATTTGGAGCGCAAATTGCTGTATCCTGTAAGATAGTCAAAGTTGTTGTACTTTTCTTGTTTACTGTTGCCTGCCTACACGTCTGCCTGCTACCATGTGTGATCGCGTGAATGGTGCAGTGCTATTTAAATGTTCTAAATGCTCCTGCTAACCCACTTACCATCTGCGGAATGCTGCTGAATTCGAGTTTTGCAATAATCACCGTTAATTTTTAATGACTAATAACGAATGAATTGTCTTGTAAACTGGGATTTCAGATTTTTGTTTGAGAAATCTCAATAATATGCTGCCTAGATTTTAAATAACAATCGCTCATTCCCTCAATACTTAACTGCAATTTAAATAACTGAATACGTATTTAGTGGATAAAACCACTTTGGCTTTAGTTGAGACCTTAAGTAGCATAGAGCTGAGCCATTAAACTGGGAAATCCACTCTTTTATAAACAGATAAAAGTATTTTTTTTTTAACATTTTTTTTTATTATTAAAAAATTTTTTTGTTTATAGCTAATATTTAATAAGTTTAACATAGAAACCTATTTCACTAACATAGGTCAGAATTATTGAAATTCTCAATTTTTACTAAATAGGATTAATTTTTATTAATAAATATTATTAATTTAAAAGCATAATTAGATTAGGAGAAACAGAAACTTCTTTAAATTGACTTCCATAAAGCAATAATTATAATAGTTCGGCGTATACACCTTTACTAGATGTTTCGCGAACTTCTCCAATTTGTAGTTTGTGTCTTAATATTTGCACTCAAGTGGAGTGATTTATGTTGTTGTCCAGACAGGTGATGGATTTCTACAACAGCATTAAAGATTTTAAAGACTTAACTTAACTTTTTGACTTAAAAAAGTGTTCTGATGCGATTATTTAAATATTTTTTGGGTCATAAAACCTATACATTTCATTTTCTTGGTTCTAACGTAGTCGCTTATCACAAGTGATCATTATATTATATGTGAGATCATTAAATATGTTATGTTCATTTAATTTTGTGAGTTTCTTTGTAATCACAACAAAACCAGTGATAGAGACTAATGTACTCGTGCATAATTTAAATAAGGGTTTTGTTTTCGCTGCGGTTCGTTTGTGTTTAATTGATTTTATGTAAAGAGTGCTTTAAGTTCTGTCGTACTTGTACCCATTTTGTTTAATATTAAGTGTCATTTTAATTGATGTAAAACTTATCTACAAATGATATAATTTTTTAAACTGAAATCATGATTTTTTCTTTTTCTCCGTATATAAAAACCTCTCCGACCACCTTTCCTACATTTTACTTTGCTAAAATTTAAAACACCACACACTCTTTCTAATTTCCACTTCCCTAACTCCGATGAACTGTGAAATTCAACGAAATGCCATCGCATGCAGGATCGCAATCGCTGCGATATACCATCAGCGATGCCTCGAAATAATCCGGATGAGCAGTTTAGTGATCGGATCAAATCTATGGAGCAACGCATAAGCTCGAAGAATGCTTGCGGCAACGATAAGAAGCCCAAAGACTTAATGCGTGCCATTGGCAAGATCGACAGCAATGATTGGAATGTGCGCGAAATCGAAAAGAAAATCGAACAATCAAAACGAACAGAAATACACGGTCCGAAAGGACGAGAAAAGGTGCCAAAATGGAGTAAAGAACAATTTTTGGCTAGACAAAATAAAATGGCAAAGCCAACACGCCAAGAATCTGTGGAGGAGAAGTTCAAAGAAATCGACCAAACCTTAAAGAATTTGGATAAACAACTGAAGGAGGGTTCAATACTGGAAGTTGGTGAACGCGGCCGCAACAAGGTCGCATCCATTGCAGGTCAATTTGTTAAGAAAGATGATAAAACGAGCGATGAAAAGAATCCTACTCCCGCCCCTGTCAATAGCGTGCCAAAATCAGTGAGTAATCTGCTAGTTGAGTCGACTTTACAGTTAATTTGCTCTGAAGACGTTGACGCACGTTGATAAGTACCATAGGTTCGACTTTAATATTGAAATAATTTCTATCTGTATTATATATCACATAAATTATATTACAGTCGAACTTATTATGGCTATGCTTACATGTTATTAGCTTTACTTTTCTTCAGAAGCAGTTCAGTGAAGTCGGCTTTTTGGTAATCATTTTGATTTTGTGTTGCTTGGCTTTTGTTTATTGCTTTGTCTTTTTATCGAAAGTTTTTTATTAATTGACTTTACATTTGTTCATATTTTTTGTATATATTTTGTTAATGCTTATATCTGTAAGACTGCCCATCTTTTGAATAAGGAGAGTTATTTCGAAATGGTTATTGCAGTCTTTGTTGAAAGTTTATGCAGCAAATGCATTGGGGTTTAAAGGTTCTCTTAAATAGCATTTAAATTTCGTTCCGAGGTGTTCCTTTCATATTTGCACACAACTCATACTCATACAAGCACTCATACTCGTAACAACATTTGAACTCACCACCTTTATCATTAATCATATCGTTAAGCGCTTTTAATATAGTCTTATACAATTGTATCTGATAACAATCTTATTCTTCACAAACTAGAGCGCAAAGGTTGCGTTAGCTTTTAAGAAGCAAGCCGCTTCAGAAAAGTGCCACTTCTGCAAGCAAATCGTTTACTTAATGGAAAAAATTACCGCCGAAGATCTCGTATTTCATCGTTCGTGTTTGAAGTGTCATCATTGTCACACAAATTTGCGTCTCGGTGGCTATGCATTCGATCGCGACGATCCAAATGGTCGTTTCTACTGCACGCAACACTTTAAACTGCCATCAAAGGCCATACGTCCTGCAGCGAGAAAACCAGGTCAAAGGGTAAGTATCACACCACTTATATACGTACACAGAAAAATCATTACACCGCCAATTAAAAAATTTTAGAAGCCAACTCAGCAACAACAAGCTGCCGCCGCTGCAGCTGCTGCTGTTGACATTACCGTCACAACAGCGGACGCTGCAAGTGGAATCACACAAACAGATCTACCCAAAACGCCTGATAAACTTCGTGGCCCCGCTGACAGTGTTGTACAGCTTGATTTATTAGATCGAGGTCAAACACCGGAACGTATCGAATTCGAGAATACCGATGCCATGTCCGATGGCGAACCTTCGGAGGAGCATATACTTGATGAACACGAGTGGTCGGGCAGAAATTTCTTGCCCGAATCGAATCAAGATTCCGAGTCAGATCTCTCTAGTTCCGATGACTCTGATTCCGAATCTGATGCTGATATGTTCGAAGAGGCAAATGACTCACCGTTGGCCGCACAAACTTTACAATTGGCCACCGACTGGATTGGCAAGCAACATTATTCCGATAGTGACGATTCGGATGATTTTTACGATTCGAGTGACGGAATTGCGGGTATGTATTGTAGATATACAATGTATATATGTATGCACATGAAACATCAAAAAAGTGCGATAATGACTGTGGTTGTTGGAAATTTATTTCACTGTTAAACCCATTTGAAGATTTAACATATAGGTAAAATAAGTTAGTTCCTCCTTCGTATTAACTCTCGAATATCTCGTTCAATAAAATATCTTCAAGATTTTTTATTGGATTAACTGAGAATTATCAAAGGAAAATTTTTATTATAAAAAATATAAATAACATCCATAAGAGCTAAGGATAAGGGCGGAAGATTGCTTCTTTTAAATTTATCAAAATCATGCTCAAATATAGTGTTATTGAATTAACCTCAAATTATTCACCACTTGTCGGTAGGTGGGGAGTATTTATTATTTATGACTTTTTTATTTTATTTACAATTGGTTTTCATTAATTGTCTTTCAGATGACGATGGTAAAGACGATACCGAAGGTGAAGATTTCAAGAAGGCTCGTGAACTACGTCGAGAAGAAGTGCGCCTACAGCCACTGCCCGCGAACTTGCCCACTGACACGGAAACTGAGGTGAGTTTAATAATTTTTTATTGAACTGGCTTATGTTCTCTTATTAATTCTTACCATAAATCATTATTATTTTAATATTTACTTTCTTCTATCAATTGTCATCACATATACTTACATTTAAATATACAATTTAATGGTGTTGGTTTCATTATTATCACACAAATTTGCACAAAATCTAATTTTCCCACAAATCAACAAATCAAAAAATAAAACTGATATTTAAATTAGGTTAAATTGCCAACTGAAAATAATGAAATCATTGAAAATGTAGAAAAGATTTCGGTTCCGGTAGATGATGAGATTCTTGAGAAGTCAGCCTTAAAGCAAAAACCTAAACCAGATTCCGAAAACTCAAATAATTCTGAAAAATCCTTCATGTCGGTGGATTCATTTGCGGGTGACATAACACCACTTACCACAAATGCCCCCTCTACAGGGCTGCCACCAACAAAAACGGACATTGAAAAGTTGGAACAAAGCACTGGACGCCGCTTTAGCGCCGAAATTGATGCAATCAATGAAAAACTACATCGCCTCAATAGCGTGGTGAAAATGAGTAAGGATATTGAAACAATAGCCAAAGAAAATTTAGTAAAGAGCGATATACTGAAGAAATTGACAATGAAAGAAAAGTGGTTGGCAGAGAACTCTGCGAGCAATTCAAATGCACTAGCACCCAAGTCAGCATTTGAAAACCGCTTTCTGCCAAAACAGGATGTGTTAAAAGAGCCAAAAGAAAATGCAAGAACTGCTGGTGAGAATAATAAAGAGTGTACTGCTTATTTGGCTGAAAGTGTTTTAGAGAAATTAAAAACCGAATTGAAATCTGAAAATAGTAATGAGAATGCCAGTACAGATATTAAAAAATTAACCGCGGTTCAAAAAGTCACTTCACCTGAAGAAGTATTGGCAAGTTTGAAAGCAGAGATCAAATCGGCCTCTCTGAATCGCCAAGGGAGTCTTAAAAGACAACAGCTAAGTCCGACTGCCAGTCCTAGCGCTAGAAAAAAGCCCAGTTCAAGCGCTAGTCACTTCAATAGTTTTCAAAGCAAAGCTACGCAGGAAACCAAAGAATCAGCGAAAAGTGATGAAGTGAAGACAGTTAGTCGAACAAACAGTCTCAAGCGCTCCGAAAAGTTCACCTCTAAGGACGAAGTCATAGCAAATGATAGCCGAATGCAAATACAAAACCTATGGGGTCCTGTGAAGAGCATTGATAATAAAAAGGAAATGGAAACAAATACAGATAGCAAAGGCAAGGCGCTCGGTCCTAATAGGTCGGATTCAGATATCGGTAAATTGCTTTATGATGCGGAAAGTAAATTTTCACCAAAGATCGACAGACGCTTGATGCAGGAAAAATTAAAGGAAATCGAAGCAAAGAATTTCTCAGGCACAATGGATGCCATAAAATCGCAAATGGTCGTGCCAACTGTCAGTTCCCAAGCAAATCTTTCCGTAGATCTCTCCAAATATTTTCCCGATCAGAAGCAACAGAAAGCAAATGCCGCTACGGTCAATAAAAACCAAAAGAATTTAAAGGATGTTGATTTAGCAAAATATTTTCCCAGTAGTCCGACGCCACAGCGCCGCAGTGCCATAGTGACTGTAGCAGATAAGCTGAGGAAGTCGCAAACAGAGAACGCCATTGCGCCTGCGCTGACTACATCAACGAACGCAAGTACCAACAAAGTTATTTCGAAGCGACAAGCTTCGCTGGGAAACACCGCTTTCAGTTTGCGCGATCATCAATTGGACGGCGCCGTTGATTTGTCAAAGAAAAATGTACCAGTCGTGGCCAATAAAGACGCTGTAACAAAAAGTAGCCAAGCCACCGTCACAACCACAACTGCAACAGCAGCTGTGACAAAGAAGGGTAATGTGAAGATCATAAAAAAGATTGTGCCCAAAAAAAAGGTGGAAGGAAACGCAACGAAAAAGGTGAATGGGGTGCAGAACAACACATCAATTGTACCACGTGATGAATCCGATCGTGTGTTAGATGAAATCCTACAATCCAATGATAAGGAAATGTATTCGCCCAGTGCAGAGTATCTGAAGCTATTCAAGGAGGAAAAATCACCTAGTGAAGATATTTCTGATAAAATTGAGAACATTTTCCAAGAAATCGGTATCGATTTAGGCATAGCCGAGCAGGTAACAAGCAACAATAAAAAGCGATTGCTGAAAACCAAATCACTGGAGGAGGAGGAATTTGAGAGACTCTCAAAAGAGAGAAACATGGCGACCGCCGGCCAGACAACTAAAGAGGACGGCGATCGTCCCATTGGTGTACAAGGTTTGTTGGCCCGTTTCGAATCAATGAGTTCGGTTAAATCTTCGGAGCAATCGTTTAAACTGCGGCGTATGGAGTCAACCATTAGCAATTTAAACAAGTCACGGGAGTCGCTAATTTCCCATGACTCTATCATGTCGCATGAGTCCGACTCAGTGAGTGATTTGGAGAAGACCATGGAGTATCTGAAGTCTGAATGGCGTAATGAAGCAACAAATTTTCTGCAAAAGAAACGCGATAACTTCTTTTCGAAGAAGCGTGCAATTCAGGGAGAAGAAACGGCGGCAAAACAGAAGAAACAAGAAGAAATCAAATCAGAAGCATTGAAAAAGTCTAAATACGAAGATTTACCAGTGCAATATCGTGAGTCCAAGTTTGCCAAGTTTTTCGGTATCAAGTCGAAATCTACTGAAAAAATTAAAACGAAATCACCTGAGAAGAAAAATGTGGCAACTACAAAAAAAGCTTTAGTTAATGGCGGCACAATGAAGAAGTCACCATCCCCAAGTAAGAACTTAAATAAAACCACTGCAACGAAAACAAAAATGTTTACAAATTTACAATTTAATTCAAAGGACGCTAAACGTAAGTCGCCTTCGCCAACGAAAACTCAAAGTAAAACTTTCGACAACACGAAGAACAACGCGGAAAAAGTTTCAAAACCAGCAGGAGCAGCAAAGAAGTCGATATCGTCGCCTAAAAATCAAATGGAAGACTTTGAAACATTGCTACTAGTGGAAAAAGGTAGTATAATGAACTCAGAGGCCAAGGTATCGCCAGTTCATGATCAAAATATTATTGAAGCTCAATTCTCTTCCGATCCAAACACTGAAAGCATTTCGATTGTGGCTCCCGATGGCGGTGCGGCCACTGCTACTGAAACAACTGTCCAAACCAAAAATGTATGCCAAAACTCCAATAACTCAGACAATTCAGCACCAGAAACACCGGTCTTAAAAAGAAGACCGCTAGTGGAGGACATAAAAAATTTGCCAAAGACAGGCTGTGACAAATCGTTGAGCAATTCACGCCGCAATTCTGCCGCAAGTTTACATTCGCGACGTTGTTCAGATGTCTCTCTGGAAGAAAAACTAGATACTGCAGCTACAAAATTAACCCAAAGTTCGCCGTCGGATAATATCGATGAGTTGTTCGAAAATATTGCAGAACGCCTAGCTAACAAACACACCGAGCAAAATGTGAATACAGAAGAGGAATGTGATTCATTGTGTACGTCTATTAGTAAAAGTCCTAGTGTTGCACCAACTACAGTACGCGTGCGTGGCTCTTCAGAAGATGAAAGCATCGAAAAGTTGTTTAGTCAGTTCTCAGATGAAATGTTGGTGAATGTGGAATTTGATTCGAACGATGAATTGGTGGGCATCACACCACGCATACCATTGCAGAGCACTGCGATCGAAGAGGACGCTGATTTTGTCGATAGGCTTGAGTCTTTAGAAAAGGATGAGGTTTCCACAGTTGAATTTGCCGCAATGGAATCACCTAAAGCATCTTCTGAATCCACACCAGCTGAAGAGCAGGTTTCTGCGGCAAACCAAAATATAAAAACTATCAGGAATGAATATGATGAAAGTGTAAAATCTGGTGCATCTCAGAAATCACTCTGCAATGTCTCGGCTACCAAAGCAGGACCTTTAACACTTGAAAGTATACAGTCAATGCTCTATATGGATCCGCAAGAAATGCCTTTCCCCATTCGACCACAACGGCGACAAAAAAGTACTTCATCCTCCAGCGAAGCTTCGGCACCCATCGCACCACAACGTATCAAACACAAATTAGCAAAATTATTTCCTTACAATATGCCTCCATCGGTGCAGGATTTAATGCAAGCAACATTCACAAAAAGTTTAACTGCTGAGCTAGCAGCAACTGGTGGCGTTTCAATACACAAGTTTCCACGAAATATATCCGAAGATGAATTAGAGGAAGTGAAAGAAAACCATTACCAGAACCAACCAGCCTTTACTGAACGGTCAAACCCAATGACTGAAAATACGAACAATGTACAGAGGTCAAATACTTCTTCCAATAAGGCACTCTCTAATAGGAATACTCTTATAGGAGCTTCCAACGTTAGGGAAATAAAACAAAAGGAATATGGAAAGACTAATGATATGCAAACAATAAAATTTGAAGAAAGTAAAGCTAACCATTTTATTAATCAGCAACCAACTCAAGATATCACTTCTACAAATAGCCCAAACATGATTCCTGAAATGTCTGCAATTACAGAAGTATCCATTAATGAAATATTAACTTCGTCTAAAGAATGTCCACTCGTTCTTCGAAGAAATTCACAGAACTCTTTTGATGAAAAAACCAGTAATGGAACCGAATCTCCAACGATGCAGCAGAATCATATACCATCCGCAATAAACGGGAACACAAATGGAACCGAGGCGATTTCTAACACATCAAGACGGCTTTCAAAATCTTCAGTCTTAGAACAAATAACCACGCCCCTCAAACAGAGTCCGTTATTACAACGAAAATTATCACAACCTTCTACTACCAATGATAAGGTACAGACTCTCAATGACTTCCCGATTACGCAAAGCAAAGCAGGGCAAATTTCCAATGTGGATCTTGCTAACTCTCCATTGCAAGTTTTAGGTAATACAGACTCAGCGGCGAGTCTATCGACGACCACCAATTATACTGGCATTTTGAATGGAGATAATACAAAATCATTAAACAACGATGAGATGCTAAGTGTTCCAGCTTCCTGCAAGGCCTCAAGTAAAGAACGATCGTTGGAATGGGATATGACTAAAATGCCGGCAAGCCCTATGCCATGTCGTAAATTCATCCATGCCGAACGTCGTGGTTTAGAAGAAGCTAGAATAAAAGATGTATCGCCAACGAGTTCAATAAGACTGCTGAATAATATTTCCTCTAACAGCAGTGACTCAGATGAACGTCGTATAATTGCAGATTTCGAAATGGAGCGCCGTCAAGCATTGATACAGCGTGACAAAGAATATAAAGAATTGGAGAAAAAAGAAAGTGAGAATGTTAATATACAGAAAGTAAGAAAGTCGCAGTCGGGTAATAAAATCAACAGTAACAACAACTCAGAGTGCACAACGCCAAGTTCCACACGAATGAGTTCGCGGCGTGGGACACAAGATTGTATTAGCATTCAAAGAGAGGGTACGCCACCAAACTTTAAAAAGCTTTTAATACCAGCGGATGCAGAAGATTTACCTTCACTGAGTTCGCGTTGCAGCTCTTTTGCGTTTATCGAGTTGATGAGCAATGGCGAAGCGAGGGAAGCGCCAATGCCACAAAAATTGAAAATTCCCACGAAACCACAGCCTATAATTTTGCCAGAGATCACAGAACCTATTGCCGAAGTTTTTCAGAATAGACCATGGCCTAAAGCAGAGCTTTCGCCTGAGATCGATATGAGTGATTCACCCGATACAGTGGTCGAGGTGAAGCGCGCCAATTCAGCACCCAAATCACCGGTCGCCGAAGTGTTTCGTAATCGCAAATGGCCTGATGGCAAAACAGTATTTGACGAAGGTAGTGAACAACACTCTGACGACGATGACTTCATCAGAAAGGTCTCCAAAAATAGAAGCAAATACCGAAAAATGCAATCTCATTCACCAGAACCGATTCGATATAGATTGGCTACTGATGAACTGAGTGATGACAAAATGTCGTCAAAGTCAATCTCAGATCTACGCAAAGATTCGCCAATCACCTCTATTTATGAAGCGGGACCGTCACTTAATTTCGGCACACGTTCAACACGCTCGAGCGCTGAAAACTCATCTACGCATCCATCGATCAGTGAAGCGCCGAAACGTCCGATGCGACATGTACCAGTTGGCCAAACGCCCGAACAAACAATAGATGCCAGCACACGAATGCTGCTTGATCGCAGCAAACGTTTGCATAATCGTAAAAGTGAGTTTATCAACGAGCGTGCCGCCGAACGCAATCCATATTTACGCGATGTAGTCAACGCAGAGCGAATAGAACGTGAATCACTCGAGGCGGCGGAAGACGAGTTGGAGTGTTATCGACCCAGTGGTTATAAGAGCAAACAGCTGACGCGTTTTCCCACTTCACGAACACATGGGCGCGACCACAGCGGATTGTCGAACAGTCATTACAGTTACACCCCTACATATAATTCGGATTATGCGTTGAGCAACCGACGCCTTTATGGCACACCGACGTTACCATATACCAGCACCGCTTCTTTAAACTACAATCCGTATCTAACTAGTGGCAGTTCGGCGTACGGCGGCGCCATTGGACGCAGCCTGCATTTCAATGACTACACTAGACGTAGCCCTTCGCGGCATCGTGAACGGGAACTCTCCAAAGAATCGTGCGTTATAGCTTAGAAGAAATATGCATTTCATTTTATTTTGTTAGATGCACTAAATTTCCATTTAACATTAGATTTTGGAGATATTAACACAATGCTTTCAACGAACAGCTTACGAAAACTCAAAGAGAGCCAAGAAGCTCCAAAGAAAACAATTGTACACACATATATTGGCGCAATTAACAATGAATAAATGAAGAGAGTTAAAAACATAAGTACATTCACATACTTATAAGAATTATAAACAATTTTGAATAAACAAAAATTTAATAACAATTTAATAATAATGAAATGAAACCAACGCCAGACTCAACAAAATAGTACAACATACACATACATATATATGTCAAAGTCTTTAATTAGCAATAATACACACTAAATAACTAGAGTAATAAATTTAAATAAATATGAACATAAATACAAACACAAACAAAAACAAAATCAAAAAAAAATATTCGTTGCAATGCCCGTACGTACGACCCTCCAACGACCAACCAACGGACCAAGCAACCAACCAACAACAACCATTCAACCAAAAACATCTGCCTAACCGCCCGCCAGCTTGTTTGCGCTCGGTGTGCTTTAAACACACATATAAATCCTTGAATGCGGTTAACAAAATTATCTCCCACACATTCACATTTAAGAGCGGAAGAGGAATTGATAAAGTAAAAACAAAAATTATGACAAAGTGCAATAAGAGAGAGTTAAGAGAGGCCTAACACTCAATAACCACCGGGTACGATCTGTGAAGGTAAAAAAGAACTAATACTTAACCCAACAAAATCAATACTGCTTTGGCGTACAAGCGTGTATTAAGCTATACACAATAACTGCTTCAAAGTTAGCTTGTTTTGCTATCGAGATCCAACTCAAGCTGTAGGTGTGTCGTTCATGCTAAATCGGAATGACATAATGATGTGCGGCATAACAAGACGCCCATTATGCGTTCAACTGACTTTAACCCACTGTTAACGTTACTTAACCAACTTTGTTGGGTTCTTTGCTAATACCTATATTTTTAATTAATAAATTAATCAAAATATTTATGAATGCGTTCCTCAAGTGTGTAGTACTTGTGCTCATTTGTGCTGTGCCTTTTTGGATCGTACCTCATTGCTAATTGTTGTGTAAAGAATTGAAATATCACTGCTCCCATCGTTTTGCATGCATTTTGCGAACCCATTTGCTTCCAAACTAGCAACACGACTAAAAGATCGACTAAACCGCTAGTAAAGAGACCACAAGCAAAAGTCCAAAAATCCGACTACTCATTGCCTTGTTTTGTTTATGACTGTGTATTGGTACAAAACATTCACAGCCTTTATTGTATATTTGTTGGAATTTGTTTCTTCATTGAGTTCGAATTAACGAACTAGGAATTTGTCAATTAAATAATATACGCTTATGATTTTCAGGTTCAAAGCGAATCCGAGTCTACATCTCCCGAGAAGGTTGAGCTCAATTCAGCCACGGAAATATCCACTGATTCAGAGTTCGATCACGATGAAATAATACGTGAGACACCTAAAATATTCATTGATGATACTCACCTCAGAAAACCAACAAAAGTTCAAGTAAGACTCTCTAAACAATACACATAAGTATACGTGTGTGTTCTTAACTAATATTATTACAGATAAAATCTACCGTTATTGCTTCGACTGCCGGTCAACGACATCACACAACATCCACCAACATTGCTAATGCACACAACATGAAAGGCAGTTATCTACAGAAGTATCAAGTAAACCCACCACAACCACAATTCAAACCACTTGTGCAGGTGGATCCTACGCTCTTAACGAAAACTCGTACCCCCTTACAAAATCCACGTCCCGGTGATTATCTGCTCAATAAAACGGCCAGTACGGAGGGCATCGCCTCAAAGAAAAGTCTAGAGCTCAAGAAACGTTATTTGCTTGGTGAACAGGGTAATGGCAATAAGATACAAAAATCTGGCTCTACATCAGTCCTTGACTCACGTATACGCAGTTTCCAGTCGAATATATCTGAATGCCAAAAGCTACTGAATCCTGGTAGTGGTATTTCAGCCAGCATGAAAACCTTTTTGGATCGTACGAAATTAGGCGAAAGTACAAACAACGATTTGATGGGTTCAGCAACAACAAACATATTGAATGATCTGAAAGTCGAAATTACGATACAGAAGGCATCGTCCACTGCCTCGACGGACAACGAGAAGGAAAACGTGTTTGTGAATAGCAAAAATGAGCTGAATAAAGGCATGGAATATTCGGAGACTGTTAATACGACTCTAGTCGAGACTATCAACAATAAAAAATTACCTTCAACACCAACTAACAGTCACACCATTTTGGGCACAATAGATTTAGTTACACCGGAAAAGGAAAAACCAAACTCTATAATAGATATTACCAAGGTAGACATACCAACGAAAATGTTGGAATCGAATATTAATTTCATTGGGAACATTAATGTTGACGATGCTGAGATGAAACCAAATTCCCCTGAAAACAATGATGCACTATTCACTGCCGATAGTAATAAAATTATAGATCTTACCTGCGAATCACCAGTAAAGAGTGACAACACCATAATAGAAGAACTGAAGCCAGATGTTTCGAAAGATGTTAAAGAAAGGATACCCGATTTACTGGGTCATATTGGGCAGGAAGTAAAAATAGCAGGTAAGACAACACCATTGCATCAAACAGAGGATCAACAACATCTTCTGAGCCACTCTTGCGACGAGGAGAAAATGGATTCACCAGAAAAACTTGACGAACTTGACGAACTTGACGAACTTTTCGAGAACGATACGTTACAAATACAAGTGCCGAACATACCGTGGAGCACACGCAAAATGGACACAATGTCATCAACCACAGTGTCCAGCTGCACATCAAGCTCGTCGAGCATCGAAGATATACAGCACTATATATTAGAGTCAACGACTAGTCCAGATACACAAACCGGTGGTATGACCATTGGACATCAAGTGCCACGTGTAGAAATTCATGACACATCGGGAACGCTCATGCAAATCGATAGTCTGATGATAATTGATGGTAAATATATTGGTGATCCTGAAGATCTGAAATACATGGAAATACCCGCGGGCGTAGTCGTGCCAGAGACACCCATCATCAAGACATCGGAGATTGATGATGAAAACGAAGCTGATATGGAGCCTATTACTGCAACACCCGAACCAGTAGAGTGTACAGTGATCGAGGCTGAAACAAATAAGTTAGATGAAGATGAAGAGACAGAGGATGCGGATACGGAAGAGCAATTACCACCATTACCCGAGAAAGGTCCGCCATTGCCAGAACGTGGACCGCCAAATATAAAGACATCTAACCTTAACCTTAAATTCGATACTAAAAATGAAAATAAGGTGGAAAGTCTTAAACATCTTCCCTTAATCGTCGAACAAAGTGTGGAGAATACAAAAGCGGTGAAGCCAGTTACTTTAAATTTGAGTACTGTTCAAAAATCAGCAAACACACCCACAACACCTACAACCGCAATCGCTTGCTCCACTATAGACCGCACACCAAAGTCACCACTAGTAGACAGTGATATAACACCGACCGGTGAACTAATATCGCGCGGTTCAGATTCCGAAACCGAAATGACTGGTACCGGTCAGGCATTAACTGAAACGGAATTGTCGGACTGGACGGCGGATGATTGTATTTCGGAGAATTTCATTGATATGGAGTTCGTACTTAACTCTAACAAGGGAACTATTAAACGTAGTAAGAAAGAGAAGAGGGATATGTCTGCAGCTTCGAAATTACCGACCACGATTGAATTGCTGGGTGAGGTAAATAAAACAGCGCCAGTTGCGGAATTCGAAGGCATACTGAAATCTATCGACATTGATGATATCGAATTCATGGATACCGGCTCTGAGGGTTCATGTGCGGAAGGATATTCTGCTACCAACACAGCGTTGTTGCGGAATCGTGGCTACGTGGAGTTTATCGAAACCACACCAAAGCAAACACCTACGCACAAAACAATGACTCACAAATCTGCAGGTAGTAATCATAAACCAGTTGCTGCCAAGCGCGATGAGAAAAGTGGTATAGATTACATTGAACAGGGGGCTTATATCTTACAAAATGATGATCATGAACATGATCTGCTTAAGACTCCCGTGAATGAAGAACAACATTTGGTAGGATCATTGGCGGAAAAGTCTCAAGCCACTGGTCCGCCGTCACTCATGACACAATCACTGACCGATTCCAGCACACTGAATGACCTGGAGGACGACAGTCTCTTCACAGCAACGCCAAATTCGCAGATTCAATTGTCAACCGGCACCACCACGAAAACCACAACGGAAGAGAGTGAAGCTTTAACCGTTGTAACTAGTCCGCTTGATACTTCGTCACCAAAAGTGGGCGATGTACTCAACAGTACATATATTTTAGATAAAGGCGCTGAATTAACAACTGGTTCAACGCCCAGCAGTTCCGATAAGAATCCAAAAACGTCACAGTCAACATGCACAACAGCGAGCACTTCAACTGCCTCTTCGAACAAAGCAATACTTTCACATGGTGTATCACAAGAAATTGCTACACCCTCAGCATCTGCACCGAAAGCAGCACCACGTAAACCCTCAAATGAGCTAACCTATGAGGAGTGTGTACGTGCATTGCAGCAAAAAATTACACAAATCAGTACGGGACGTGATTCCGATGTGCGCAAACAAAGGCGAAAGAGTTCCAAAGGGGAAATGTCCGCCATCAATGCTCAAACTGTGATAGAAGCAACACCAACCGAATCGGAAAACCCGATTGTCCATGTACCTCCAACTGCAATTTCCAATCCTTCCGCAGCGGCGCCACAAATCCACAAGGTACCTGAAATCCCGACATTGACACGTAAACTAGAGGAGATCACCAAGGAGCGTACCAAACAGAAGGACCTGATACATGACCTAGTTATGGACAAATTACAATCAAAGAAACAGTTAAATGCCGAAAAACGTTTGCATCGCAGTCGCCAACGGACAATGTTAACAAGCGGTTACGCAAGTGGCTCTAGTCTAAGTCCTACACCGAAAATCGCGGCGGCAACCACAATTACTGACACCAATTGCACCAGCCGTGCGCACTATCATGAATCCACAGCAGCGACGCCATCGACGACTGTAGCAAGAGACACAGAAGAACGTTCAAATTCCTCAAATTTCAGAGATAGCATACCTCTACAAAAATCGTCGACATACGTGTCCGCTTATGGAATGCCCGGTGGCTCGCCAACCCGCATTATTGGTTACCATCAACGACCATTCAGCGAACACTTGACCGGCGAGCAATTGGATGCATTCGAAAGATATAAATTAACCAAAACTCCATCGTTTTCATACGGTTTACCGAACCAGTCGAGCAAGACAACGTTGAAAAATGAAAGCGTTTACAACTTTGTGGCACCAAATGCACCTGTGCGTCACAATCGCACTCAAAAGCCCTTAATTTCTACCTTAAGTGTAGATAGCCCACTCTCGGCATCCACTGAGAATTTACGCACTGAAGCACGCGCTCGTGCTCGACTCAAATCGAACACTGAACTAGGTCTTAGTCCAGAGGATAAAATGCAATTATTGCGCCAACGTTTGCATCTCGAACACTTGGAAGCCAAAAATAACAGTGCTACTGCATTGCATTCACAAGTTCCAGTCAAATCATCCAATGATACAGAGCAACAGAGAATATGTGATCGCCGGTTGAGCGCATCGAAGAGTGTCAATGATTTAGCTTATTTGACGAGCAAACAATCGGAATTATCTGCCGATGTTAATTCGACTACGAAACCAACCGGCGCCACTGTCGATTTCACATCCGATCCGAATTTGCTACTCTCTTCTACCTCCATACAGTGCAACAGTGGAAGCATCAATAACAAAGCGGCGGCCAAAAGCAAGAGCAATCGCAGACAAAAGGACCCCGAACGTCGCAAGAGTTTGATACAATCATTATCCAGCTTTTTTCATAAAGAGAAAAAGGACATCGGTAACGGTGGTGGTGGTAGCGCAGTTGGCTCTGCACAATCAGAGCGTCTGGCAACCAGTGGCAACAATGGCACTACAGCTTCGGTCGGCATTGATATGGGCATTCTTAGCCGCTTCCGCATATCGCCCAAAACTAAGGAGAAATCCAAGGTTAGTAGTCGGCTTTCCAATTGCCCCCCCCTGCTTTTTGTAGGCTTGTCTGACTTGTCTAACTTGTCTGACTTGTCTGACTTGTCTGACTTGCGTTTATGTGTGTATTTCCTCACTCACGTCCTGCGCAATATTCACGTTTAACTGCTATTGGTTGTATGTTGGAAGTCAAATGATTGGTGGCGGGATGACATGTATCTTGGTGTATTTGCTTGAGTGCGTGTGTTTAGTGAATTTAAGTTCTACATTACATTAAAATTCTTAATTCAATGAGATAATATTATATGTAACCTTAAGCCTGTAAAATAACTAAGATATATATTTAAAATTGATGTGAGGCTTTTTATTACACTCACATAGTTTTGATCTTCCAAGAAGTTCCTTATTTTTGTGTCTTCATTAAGTTTAAAATGGTTGTCTTAATTTGTGTATTTATGTTTTCATCAATATGTTATAGTTAGTTAAGAATGTACAATAAGCTCAAGTAATTTTCTAGAAAAATGAATCTTTTTTATAAGCTAAATACTCTTAATGGGCTATTAATCACATCAAATACAGTACACTTTAGTTTGTTCTTAATTGGCTGTTGCAAGTATTACATGTTATTTAAATTGATTTTATTTTTCATTTATAAAATCCTGGATTTTATGCTTAACGAAATGTACCTATGGTTATGATTGTTTACACTTCAGCTTAGTGTACATGTTTATATACGTACATATTGTATCTTATAATACTGCCATATATGTATGTTTGTATATATGTGATAAGATTTTAGTATCTTATATATATATGCGTAACAATGAATTAACTGTAGTATTTCGTTTTTCCAGTCTTGCTTCGATGTCAGGAGTAACGGTTTTGGTGTAAGCTTAACATTTTTTTGGACTCTCTACTTGTATTATTAAGTTCATTACCTAAAACGCTTTCTTTTCGCTTATACATATTATTGCTTTTTCTAAACGCTTCTATTCCAAACTAACATAAAATTTGGCATTTCGGATTTTTACTGCATAAGCGAAAATTACAAAAAAATGCAAAGAAATTCCACAATTTTCTATACCATTATTTTTAAAAGAATCTTTGTTTGTAAGTAGAGCTTCTCTATTTATAGAAATATTGTATTATTGTTCTTAAAATACAAATTAGTGTATTGTACTTTTTTTTTAGTTATTTTCTATTTGTTCTATGTAGCTAGTATTTCGTGGTTACTTCTCCATAAATTAAAAAAAGTTGTCGAAGATAATAATTAAAATTAATCGATATAAAGTAATAACTGCAGTGAATATTTGCAATTATTTTGGTATTAACTTTCAATTGTCGTATCGATATTACAATACCAAGTTATAGAAGTAGTCCTATAAATGTAGATACTCAAGGAAACAATGAGTTTTAGGAGTTATTACAATTTAATTAAAAATTCGCACCATTAAATTTTTTTTGTTTAAAGCTATTTATTATATTATTAAATTACTTAAGTCATTCAGTCAATGTTTTCAAGGACACATTGAAAACCTAAACCCGTTTTCCAAATGAGTTTTGACTTTGAGGATAACCCTAAAAGATGTAGATAAATAAATAACTACCACCAGCGGTGTTTGATCGAATCAAAACTAAAATAAAGGTTTAATAGATCGTTTCGACCAATTTTTAGCACATCTATTTTTCCTCTTTTTATTAAATATGCCATATTTTTGCTCTACGTGTTATCTATAGACTCGGCAAATTATCTCATATATATATTTGAAAACACAATTTTTGTTTTAGCTTTTGGAATTAAAGTTTAGATATCTTCTTACAAAAATTTATCTATGTTAATAAATAATAAAAATAATATTATAATACAATTTATACGCACATAACTTTTATTTTAATTTTGTATTTCTTTTTGATTATATACTTTTGTTTCTTTTCTTTTTGGCATGCTTGCTCGTGTAATAGTCACCAAATTCATAAAATTTTATTTGCATTTTGTGTATGCAAGGCGCTAGCTGTACTAAACATATGTACATACCCACATACAAATGTTTACCTGTTTGTGCCATGCAAATAAATGAATATTTCGCCTTTTGATTGCACTGCCTAGTCTTTGGTTTAATATGTTTGTCGATGCACGCAGCATGCAGCGCAATGCAATAGTTGCGTGCACTTATGCACATTAATAAGTAAATATGTACGCACATGCGCCACCAAATATTTATATCTGGCTCGTTAATGCACGAACTTGTGAGCTTTGAGCTTTCTAACAAATTTGTTGATTTTGATTTAATTTTTCGTTTGTAAGTCAAACATTTTCGGACTTTACTTATTATTATATTGTTTCCCTCTTTTTTGTTTTTTCTTACAGAATAAATAGATTCTATTGCACATGTAGAGTAAAAGAGAAAGTTCGTGTGTTCGCCTTGACTCTTAGCGACTTCATACATATGCGTGTATATGTATGCTTGTGTGTCTTAAGCGAACATTTGCAATAAGTCTTTTTTAAACTCTATACTTCAGAACAAACCACTCCACAACAATTCTTCTACTCCATCCACTTGTTTCTGGGCACAAATGCGATACATTTATTTTATTTTAATTTTAGTGAAAATATATTAATGTTAAAAAATGAGATATTAGTGCTCCATGGTTATGTTTTTTCTTTAGTTTATGAGTTATTTATCATTTATATGCACACATATATACATAGATATATTATACACTTTTGTAATAAAACAAATATATGCGATTTATATAAATAAAGTTTACATATGTAATACATATGTTTACTAGCTTAGGTCGTGCGTACATACATACATATGTATGTTTGTGCCATAATGCCAAAATGCCATACAACGAAATAGAAAATGTCAGTCACAGATCGAAATAAAGTCAACGATTACGTAAATATACATATATATTTGTTTGAAATCCACGTTTTTCTTTTTATATCAAATATAATTGTAAAAAAATTCCATCACATTAAAAATAGTTCTACTTGCATGCTTGCACATACCTATGACATAATATATATATATATGTGTACAAATAATATATAATCGACATGATAAAAATGTTTAATGCCATTTTTAGTGATCATTCTAATAATAAATAATTAGTATGAATTTGATGTTATAAAGTAAATCTGCGTCGACAACTTTTTTTAGTTGACTAAATTATTTGTATTAATGTACTAGAGAATATATTGTTGGAGAGTATATTAGTTTTGTTCACCTAACGGTTGTTTGTAACACCTAGAACTAATCGAGTTAGATATAGACATATATATATATATATATAAATGATCAGGATGAAAAGACGACTTGAAATCCGAATGACTGTCTGTCCGGCCACCCGTCCGTCCGTCCGTCTGATATAACTTGAGTAAAAATTAAGATGTTTTGATGAAACTTGGTACACGTGTTCTTTGTCACCGTAAGGCGGTTGGTATTGCAGATGGGCGTAATCGGACATCTGCCACGCCCAGCAAACACCATTACTCGTAAACGGATAAAGTGCTACAACTAAGCAGCAAATTAAGATGTGAACGTGTTATTTGGTATAGAGAATCTTAGTAGGACGGGGCATCTCTGGGCGAAATTGTTTGTTTAAGCGGGCATGGCCCCGCCCCCCAATAGATTTAATATATATATCTCGGAAATCGTTAAAGCTATATTAATCAAACTTGCTCCGAGTAAGTTTTCCTACCAGCTCCTCATATACTGAAAAAATGAGCGAAATCGGATAATGCGTGGTACCTTCCATTCAAAAGTTGAAAACTTCTAAAAGTGCTTTAACTCGTTGAAGGAACACCTCAGAAATATTAAATCTTACAGATAATATGATGTGGAAGGGTTGCCTAGGAATCCGTTTAAAATATTGGTTATGGGCGTGGCACCGCCCACTTTTAGATGAAGTTCCAAATCTCAAGAACGCCTTAACCGGTTTCAACAAAATTTGATATGTGATATTATATTTTCATTCTTGTGTCACTTTGCGAAAATGAACGAAATCGGATGAAAAACACGCCTACTTCGCATATAACACAATTTTAAGTTTCATCTGATACTGAAAGTAGATAAATCGGGCACCAATTAAGATATTGGAATAAAACTCTTCACAAGTAGTACGTTCAAGATATTCCATCTCATGCGTAAAAATATTCGAAATCGGACTATAACTTTTCAAGTCACCAGTTACCCAAAATATGGACCTTAGTGCCTCTATCTGACTTCTTACCGAAAAGATCGGTAAATCTGTAAGATATTGTAATGAAATTGGACAATTATCATTCTATGATAATAATGTGTTCTAGTGTCAAAAATGCGAAAAATCGGATAAATACTTCCCCTAGCCCCTATATACCTAATATAAGGATTTCCAAACTTCTGTAGACTTTATTCCATATATAACGGTCAATATATGAGTTATCTCTTTGAAATTCAGAGGGCGTCTCTTTCTGATAACAGTGTACATGTGCTTAAAATGGATAAATCGGGTAAGCACTTCCCCCAGCCCCCATGTACCTAATATAAGCATTTTCAACCTCTGGGTAGACTTTAATACCATATATTTCGGTCAATATGTAAGATATCTTAGCAAAATTATGTGAACATGTAATATTGTATATATCATAGTTTAATGCCGAAAATGTGTGAAATTGGTCAACGAATTCCTAGCTGACATATACTACGTAGAATGGTTTTCGTTATTCTAGCAGACTTTATGCCGAATATGTCAGTCACTGTGTGAGTTACCTTCACAAAATTGCGTGAAAACAGGTTCCCTAATATACTTGAATAATGAAAAGAGTTAATGTGATCAGTGGAGATCTTCCTCTATCCCAAAAATGCCCGATATAAGAATTTCCGACTTTCCACCTGACTTTAAACCGTTTATGTTGGTCAATATGTGTGATATTTTAATGAAATTAAGTCTATATCTTATTTGAGTTAATTTGGTAGATTTTAATATAAATATCTCGGACACGAATATATGATTGCCATATGGACCATATATGATTGCAATCCATTCACGATTTCGTCGAATAATGAATGTTGAATTCTTCCGCAACATTATTTAATATAAAGTTATGCCAGCACCTGAAAAGATTTCCCCGCCTCTGATCCTTGCACATTGCGAGAGTATAAAATGTTCGGTTACACCCGAACTTAGCCCTTCCTTACTTGTTTTAATTATATTTTTATGTTTATAGTTTTATTATTATTATTGTACATTTTAGTTTGATTTCAAATAAATTAATTTTTTTATTTATAATGCAAATTGTGTGTTATGATTTTGCGTTCGGTTTCGGTCCTGTTTGCATTCATACATATCTTATATTATTACTAAAAAATATTCTTCATTCATTCAATATTATTCATTCTTAATATATTTATCAAATCTAATAGTATTAAGAGCGCAGAGACACATTCCTGATGAATGGCTTGTATTTTCTCCAAATCCAAAAATCCAATTTTTTTATCCATGATATTTTTGATAGAATTTTTTTAAATGGAGTTACCTTTTCAATATGCAATGTGAACTTCTCATATAAAAACTGTCGTGTAATATACCACTGTTGGACTGTTAGATGCGGCTTTCTTTAAACAATGTAACATCTTTAATAAAGTTGTTGACGGCCTGTCTTTGTGGAAAAAAATGTTTATGTACATTAAATTTTAAAAGGGTGTTAAGTTTATTTCACTACTAATAAAAGAAATTAGATACATTTGATTTCATATTGAACAGTGTTTCGGTGTTTCGGTGTTATTGGTGTTATTGTTGTTATTATTTTTAATTTGACACATGTTACTAAAACAATTATTTATATTATTTCGCTTGCAGTTTCTGTTTCTGGTGGAAATCTATATTATATTGCATATTTATGTATAGATATTAAGCTTGGTGTAGAGCTAGTGGCGCCAAGTTGTAGCAATACAATTTCATCCCTCATTTCCGATACCTACACTAAATGTATAATATTACTAAAATCTAAAATCATCATGTCTTTTAATTTCACGCCGCTGACAATGCTGCTGCATTTTGCTATGAAACTCCTTTGCGCGTACGGCTTAAAAAACGTCACCGAAACGCATATAAATAAAAACAACCCTAAAATTTACAACAAAAATTTTTCAATTCGAAAATTACTTTTAAAACCAAAACATTTTTAAATGGATTTTTATCTAATTGGAAAAATAAATAAACAAATTCCGAACTAAAACAAAACAAAAAAACGCCATTAGGACAAAGATGACTATCTCTTTGAAGCCCAATTACACAACAACACACGAATGTCAAATGCGAGCTCATCAAATAGCAATATACATTTGAACACAACACCAACAAAGAACGGCAACAAAAAGTCATCAAAAACAGAGCTCTCATCATCCAGTCCACAATTGTTTATCCACAGGCCGAATTATGTGGCGAAACATGACACTGACGAGCCGGCTCCACCGCCCATCCCTCCTTTGCCACTCAATTACCAGAGATCCGATGGTTTGTTTCACACTCGTTTTCTTTCTTTGTTTTGTTTTAAAGTTATTCCAACGGTATTGTTTTTGCTATTGTAAAGCGTACACCATTTATTTAACCTTTACTGAGTATTTAACAGTTTCATAAGTACTAATTAGAATGATATTTTACATGGATTTCAAGATGAGAGCAACACAACCGAAACGCGTGAGCCGAAGCGGCAGCGTGCCATATCGAAGGCTGTTCGACAAGCTGAGCTCAAGCGACTCAGAATCGCTCAGGAGATTCAGCGTGAGCAGGAGGAAATCGAGGTGCAATTGAAGGAGTTGGAGGCGCGTGGCGTTTTAATTGAGAAGGCATTGCGTGGCGAGAGCGAACAGCATAACAGCAAGTAAGTTGCGATCATGGAAAACTATCATTTAATCAATTTAAATAATGTTCATTTTATAATACCTTTTTCCAGTTTTGATACAACTAATATTGGCAGCAATGATGAAAAGCTGCTGAAGGAGCTATTGGAGATTTGGCGCAATATAAAACAACTTAAGTAAGAACAATTATGTAAATTAAAACAGTACTTAATGCAAGATAATTTATTATAAAATTAGCCTTTTAGAATGTAGTTTGTTAATTAGTATTAATAAGTATTAACGCGTCAATGTTATCTTTCGTGCACAGAAAACGCGATGAAGAGCTGAGTATACGTCAACAAGAATTGCAATTAGAGCATCGCCATGCGCAGTTAAAGGAAGAGCTCAATTTGAGATTGTCTTTCAATAGTAAGTATAGAGGATATATATGTGTACATATGTGTATTGAAAAATTATATATCGCTTTTATAATAAATAATGTTTTTATTTTTTATTATAAAGATAACGGGAATTTTATAAATGTAGTTGTTTAATATTTGTAATTCGATTTCGTAGTCATCTCTATCGGAATTTCTAATCGGAATATCGTTGACAAATCGTGAATTTTAAGAATTTCTAACAGTTGTTGGAAAACCCAATAGAATATCCGGCGTAACTATCGGCTTGCAAACTTCCTATATTTGCATTAAAAATGTTTTTCGTTTTATTTTCAACAAACTTGTTTATTTCCCCTTAAAAATATTATTTTTCTAAGAACATTGAATATTGAACAGCACATTTATCACTAATTTTATTTGTTTCTCTTCTGCAGAATTAGATAAAAGCTCCGCCGATGTGGCAGCCGAAGGTGCTATATTAAATGAGATGTTAGAAATTGTGGCCAAACGCGCTGCCTTGAGACCAACCAGCTCCGGTGCCGAACTTTCTACAGCACTGAACTTTATGTCGTCAGTGCCAGCAGTTTCCGCAGATGGCGTTAATTTAGTGGGTGGCGTTGCTGGTACATATGGACCAACAGTTCAGAACAATGATGAATCAAATGTAAGTGCAGCAAATAGTTGCACATTAATTTTTTCAAGCACAAATCTCTTAATGTTTGCAGCCATCTTATTTTCTGTTGGTTTATATATATTTATATGGCACATTTTAATTGAATTTTCATAAATATAATTATATTATATTTATACTTTATTATTTAACTAAAATGTGTCTTTGTTATTTTGTTCGAATGTTTTTGAAATAAGGCAAACAAAATATAATACTTCAAATAAGTAATACTAAAATTTGTGAGATCCAAAATTGAAGAAAACCAACTGCTTAGTAATAGAGAAAGATTATATGCAACTTATACTACTAGCTGTCTAAAACTAGCTCACATTTTTTTCTTTTTTCTTTTTTCGCAAGTCTGCATATTTTTAAGAGTTAACAACTTATATTACAGTTATTTTATTGCACCAATCACTTAGATGCCAACTAACATATGATTTTCATGAAGTCAGCTTTCAATTTGAATCAATATTCAGACGAATTCATCATAATAACCAAATTTAATTTTGAAAAGAAGTTCTCCCAAACAGATTATTTAAAGAAATTATTTTTAAAGTTGAGAAATAAACCCAAGAAATGTAAGGAAAGACCGAAGCTCCTAAAGGGCTTCAAAATATGTCCGTATGACTTTTTATGTAAATTTATTAAGTCACACATATGTCGGTACCTAAAAGGTTAGGAAGCTTTAGCTTATCTTATTGATTTTTTTTAAGCAATATACATATAATATATTTCTTCAAAGTGTTTGTAATAAAAAATCTCAGTGCAGTCTCTGATAAAGTCTCAACTATTTGAAACAAATAGCTTTTAATCTAATTAATTTTTCATATAATTTGCTCTTTTATTTTCTATCATTTCTATTTGTATATTCATAGTTTGCTGTAATTTAATAGTAATAGTAAATGTCGCTTTTCATAACTGAATAAAATAAAAGCTAACCAAACTCTTTTCATCTTTATAGATTTGAGGTAAACGCTTTCCACGGACTCTAATCGCCTCCGAACTTTTTCATGCAATTTTAAATCTTCACAATTAACACGTTTTAACCATTAACAAAAACAAAAACAAAAAAAAAACTACGGATAACATTAGGCACTTGGAGGTGTAGTCAATCTATTTAGTGCTTAATTAAAATTTTAACTTGAATATCGTCTTGCTATGGACTGCTGAGATATTCGAGATGTTGCAATCGCATTAAATAGTAATTAAATATTACATAATACCGGATACTAAATACCTATAGTAGTAACTAGATATAGTTAATAACAATTATATAAATGTATTGAGAGTAATGAAACCCGAAAGTGACAAACAGACACAAACATACTACAGATACAAACATATATATATATATATAACAAAAACCAATACAACTATGTTACAATACAATAAATACTATGGTAGTTTTAGTCGTCGATATTGGCCTTCATCAGAACATACGAATTCAATTAAAAAACTTAAAATACAGAAACCGTTCGCAATATGCAAATACAAATACGTGCCGAGAATTAGTGGGCCACAACGCTTGATTTTAAAATAATTTTATTGAAATTCAAACAAATGTATGTCCTCAAAATTTTTATATATATATACACACATATATATATATAATATATTATATACGCGTCCGAGTTACTTTGTTTGTACAGTTTTATAAAAAGAAAGGCAAAATATGCCTAATGTGTATATTTGACAACAATACAACGTCCTTGTAACCAAAAATCGAAATATTCGGCTAAGCCTCCCCTGCTCACTTAATACACCAATTGTAGTAGCTATCGTTTATAGACTCATCTCGATTCTATGTAGTATGTGTGCAGTATTTATTTTCGTTAGCGTTAAACCTACGTGTTAATTTCCTCAAGCATCATGACAAAAGTGCAGCTGTATAGTTTATACGAGTATAAGTCTCTGAGTTATGTACAATAATTGTATTTTAGTTAATATTGTAATGATGTGTAACTTTATGTTATTACATTCGTTTTTTAGTCTTTATTTTAATAAATATCCAATTATTATTTACATATATATATTTATATATATATATGTATTTGTATATTATTATTTTAGTTAAAAGACGTTTTTTACTTATTGTGTCAGTATGTATTTGCATGTGTCTGCCTAGCTGCCAATGTTTTAAAATTTTCATATACACTCGCGCGCGATATTAAAGAGGGAAGGCAGCACAAATCCAACGTAATCAGCACACATGAATGTGAATATGTTTTATATATCAACTGTAATAATAAATATTATTGTATTTATTTTATTTATACGCTACAACATACATTATGCATATGCAAGCATTGATTTATACTACACATGTATATCGAATTTATAGAGATGAAAATAAGAAACTAAGAAAATACTTACCTACATTTATTTTATTAAACTAAAGATTATTGATGAATTAATTTTAATGAAATGGAAATTCGTTTAAATGAAATCCGGTGTTTTTATTTACGAGATTCAGCGGATTTACTCAGACTTATGTACATCCAATCAAGATTGATCTTATCATTGACATTCTGTAACTGCAATAACAAACTTTTTATTCTTAAAATTAACTCTGTCTTGCAAGATGTCGATGATAATTGAAAAAGCTAGGAGCTCCTCGTCAGGGATTTAAATAATACTCATCTTTTCTTTTTGTTTTCAAACCTTAGATTGCAAATTTAGAACTTTTCCTTGAGATGTAAAATGTTGTCTTAGGAACAAATAATCTAATACCAAAAAATAAACTGCAAATGTCATTTGTTTCACCAATTGCCTTTATTACACTACAAGATGATTCCAAGATGATATATATAAATGTGTTCGTTTGTATATATGTTTATGTAAACAGCGTTAAAAATAGTTATAAATAGTTTCAGTTATGCAGTATACTATGCATTAGTTCATCTGTCTATATACTATAAATATGTCTGTACGTGTAAGTATATGGCTTATGCAGATAAATTAAATTTAAGCGCTAAGAAGTCTTGGAAGTAGTTGGCTGATACAACACGCTAAGCTTCCGCATCAATGTAAAAACTCCTGACGGTGTAAAAATACGACCCACATAACGACTGAAAATTGCACTTGTGTACTTTCCCATTCTCTCCGCCCAAATCTAGCTATCCATATTACGTCATCAATTGTTTTTCTTTCTTTGACCATTCGGATTTTGTGACTTGCTTCCGCCATTGGGTAGGAATTTATTACACATGCTTGGCACGCCATTTGGGATACTATTCAGTTCTGCTGTGTTTTTAGTTACCAACTCTTGTTCTGTAAAACTACAACTATCCACTTCACAATCCGATTGGTCAAAGTAATCCTCAGGTTGTATTAGCTCGATAGCACAACGACGCGGGAACCACCCACGTATTGGCCCCTTGCGCTGTAATTCTGGCATGCTCAATTCTGCATCAGACACCACACGTTCACCAAATAGCCAATGCTCGCGGAAGCGTGTTACTTTGATTACGTCACCAGCCTCGAGTCGAATACGCGCCTCATCAGTACACGGTGGTGACAAGCAGACACGCAAACCTTGTGAGAAAAGGGGCAGGAAGCGACCTGTTGCAGGACGTATACACCGAAAGGTTTTGGTGCGTGCACGCTTCTCTGCTTTCTGTGCGATTTGCTCACGCTATAAATTATTTACGCATTTAATACACACATAAATGCACGTACGTGTATTTAAGACATTTAATCGATAACATACCGTTAAGGTGTATTGGTCACAACCATCCAACACTGGCCATACTATGCCTTCACCCTCGGCTACAAGTCGTTTGCTAAATACCTGCCGTAAATTCTCTTGCCAGCCCAAATCGTAAGGATACACAAAATCAAATTCATCTGGATTGCAGTAATGCCTATAAATCGCCTTCTCCAAAATCCACATCTCGATGCTCGTCTGATTTTTTAGAATCGATTTCAGCTACATATCATCAAATTAAGTAATTTGCAAAATAGGAAGGATAATGTTTACTCACCTGTATGTAGAGCAACATACCCAAGGCAATGACAACCCCAATAGCCAAACCGGTGGCTATAATAGTCATTATAATGCTGGCCATTGTGAATTGCACTGTGGCCAAGTGCGCATAACCGTGCGTTAGATACCAATAGCGATGCACACCGCGATAGAAAGAGAAACCCAGTATTATAGCCGCTTGAAAACTTCCCAAAATGGCGAAGGTAAGAAAGTATGTGAAATATGCATGGTTTGCCCAGCCCACACAATGATTTATCCACGGACAATGATGGTCCATTTTCTTAACGCATCGATTACCTAAACAGTAGTTGAGTTAAAATTTTTAAATAAAATCTAACGAAATAAACCAAAGGAAATTATACTGACTTACTAACACTGACTTACATTTGCGACAGTGATGTGAGCGAGGCGCTTTGTATCCTTGACAAATCTGGCAAAATTGTAATTGCTCGACATCATTCGCCTTCTATAGAAAATTTATGGAAATAACAGTTAGGTATATATACAAATATCTTCGTGATTATATGAATACTATATTTTATTGTGTCGAAGTGAAAAGCTATTACTCTAAATAGTTGAATGCGCAGATATATTACATAATTATAGATCGTAATGATTATCATTAAATAATGCTGGTGAGCATATAATTATAATAAGTAAATTAAATAAAACTTGTGGATTCAAAATATTTTTTTTTCCATAAAACCGTTCACTTAAAATAAACTAGGTATTTATAGAAAAAATAGGAAGTTAAGACATTACTTTATTTTCTTATTATACTTAGTACATACATATATACATATGTTTATTTTATTGAAATTTTGAATTTGGCAACATATGACACAATAGCCGACCATTAGTTACAAAATATCGGTCGCATTCGGTTAGTATAACGCAGAAGCGGAGCCACGGGCTGTCCTTCAATGTACCGTGAACATGGTTTACATAACGATGCCTGGCGGCATGTTTCCATTTAAAATATTTTATTTGTAATGATTCTAAAAGTCCATGAAATAATTAATATTAATATTTTATTTCCGATCGTAGAGTAAAGAAATTGTATTTAATATTTCAACGTCCCTATGCATATACCTTTTGATTTAGTGAATGGTTTCATGAAAAATACCGTAACCGGTACCGGGTGGACTTTGTATATATTAGCAAGCGCGCCAAAAACGCTTCTGCGTCGTCACCGTCCGAATAGCCTTAATTGGCAATAGCGTGACAAGTGTGGACTAAGTTTCATGCGAATGTGTTTGTAAATGCAACAAAGTTGCTTTATAAAAGGTTTAACTGCCAGTCATTACTAATAGTTAGCTTTACCAACTAGTCTATATTCCTTTCAATAGTTATAATGTTACAAGGATATTAAAGCCAATAAATTCGTTTGTAAACAAAATTCATCGTTACACTTCATTCTTAACACATATGTAGGTGGGTCCTTTGTATTAGTCTCGCAACAATAATTGCAGTCATTTCTTAGAAAGAAGGAAGTGTTAGAAACATTCGCGGTCGCGTGTTAAAAACAAATAATTGCCACCAAATTGAGACGGAACTTTAAATGAGCACCATATCGTGCAGCCGGTACGAAACCGCTCCGCTTTGCTTGGTTTTGCTTCGAGATGCTTATCGAATGTCACTTTTGGATGGGGTGTTCCGGCACTACAAACGTAATCGTGCGGTGGCGTGCTTTGTTTACGCTAAACTGCAACATTTATTAAGTACAGGATCCAAAGTGCCAACATGAAGGATTATGCACGCGAACGTAGAACTGTAGGAGAACTATGTATGAACATACACAGTCGGTAGTCATAAAAACAACGCTTTTTGAAAAATTTAATTAAATTTTGTTTATTTTTGTTATTTACACATTTTGTCAAAATTATGTTCCTAAGGGATATAACCGACACGGATGGTTCTTAGTTTTTTGTTATTTAAATTTTATGCGTACTCATAAAAATTATAATTTTTTGAATAATTACGGAATAATTTCTTTAATAATAATTTTTTGGAATAATAATAATTATTTTTTAATTAGTATTAATAATAATTAGTATTACGGACCCGAGTAATTGAAAGGAAGCGGCTTTATATCTAGAACATTTCACCTTTCTATTACAGCTATAAGCTGCGATTTGGTTAGCTTCATAATTCAAACAACATGATGAATCTAACTAGTGATGAAAAGTTGGTTTAACGCTTCACTAACAATAGTTCTCAGTCTCAAATACGCTACAATTGTAGGGCATTCACATTAATAAGGTACAAGTATGAGTTGACATCTACAAAAATTGTTGCCTACAATTAGCTGAATTGTCCACATTCATATGAATACATTGGTATATTCAAAAGTGAATAATTTTATAGATGTACTTACTTTTGGTTTCCATTTTTTAGGTAATAAACCAGGTCCTGATAAAGTCGCCATAACATAGTTAAACGTAGCTAGTGAAGATAGCATCAGAAAGAGTCCCTGGTTAATGAAGCCGCCCAAACTGGCATTCGGCGGCCACCACATTGAGTTCATATAAAGAGTAGTTAAAGTTATTACTTTTATAATGCCTGAAATTTGTAGAAGTATTAAAAAGTGGTTATTGAAATATTTCAATGGTAAAAAACAAATTTTAGTATACGCCTATTTACATACTTGAGATATATACTTCTGATACATGAGAGTAACTGTACGAGTGACTAGCATGAAGATAAAAAACAGATCGTATTTAGAATCCACGCGATAATATTTATGTATGTACAAATAGTACAATCCCTTATAAATATATGATTAGAAATAAGGAAGTACGACAAATGAATTACTACTATTGGGTACACATTGACATAACAGCACTTCACGGTGCTAATATATGAAATTAACATGTTTTGTGGCAAGTACGCAAAAACCAACTGTTTTTTTATTGTAATATATAGTACTGGCGGATGCGAAGCTCACATTCATTAAATAATCCACTTTAACTTACTATGGAAAGCTTTACGAGTTGGTTACAGAGGTTGTGGGTAGTTAAGCAATAATACACGCACGGAGGAGGAGATTTTGTTTTGGATAACCCAATGGTCAACATAATAACATTAAGGCACTAATTAAGAGGGTAATTTGCAAGGAGCTTTTAATAAGAAGAAGGACCTACAAAACACATAAAAAAATGTGTAAATATAAATATGTATGTACCGTAACACCGTAATAGAAATTAGTGACTTGAAATGAATAATTTCCGCAAACATCAACAATCACGCGCGCAATCAAGCTGCGTATTGTTCACACCATGGTGGAACTTACACCAATTTATTTCTCATCAGAACAACTAATTAACAGCATGATTCTCAATATCAATACCAATAAACTATTCTGATATCTACAAATATAAATAAGCTCAGACGTATAATCGAAAGAGATGGTGTCGACTGTCTGCTCTGCAAATTTATATACAGACAAAGACGCTAATTCTAATACTTTATGCTACATCTCCAACCAATTTTTCTTTTCTTTTACATCGTTATATCCCTTTATGGGAAGATATAAAAGAGATATGTAACTACTTACCCAATGCCGTTAACGGACCCCAATGTACAAATCTCCACATTCCTGATAAAGCAGAACTCATTATTGAACACTATTGCAGATGTTTTTTTTACAACTTTTTGTTTATATTTTTCGCCAGTTTATGTTGGACAAGCAACAATAATTATTTCATTTACTTAAATTAAAAGCAATTCACAGAAGAGCGAGAACACTACTAATGTACCAATGCCGAAGAATGTTGATCACAGAAAGTCAGAAATAACACATGGGAAAACATCTGTTTCGTCATCAAGCAGGGTAACCAATATTCATATGTAAATTCTACAATTCTTCGAAATTTTTAAGATGGAAATAATTTTATATTTTGTCTATCTTGTACTAAATTCGTACATACATGTCCGCATACATTTGGTTAAAAAACATTTTAATTGAATATTGTCAATCGAATTGCTGTTAAGTTGTTTCCAAAATTTATGATCAAAAGATATTGCATACTATTAGGCATACGTTTAGCAGTTTCACCTACCGATTATAATTATCGATTATTTAGTGTTTATTATTACTCTAACTTATTATCTTCAAATTACTTTGGGTGATACGAAGAAATTTTCTCATAAATAAAACTGTTTAAATTTTAATATCCTCTTAAATTAAATTTACACAATTTATTTTGGTTGTAAATTCTAATATCAAAAATTGTAATAGATTAATCGTTACTACGGAAGAGTTTGGCAGTATTAAAAATGTGGCCACGCCAATGGTCCATTGCATTCAATGTGAAGTTGTGGAATTCGTATTCAAAGCATAAAACTAGGTAAATTTCGTATTAAAACATAAAAATGTCATGTTAATTAAATACAATAAGTTAATATAATATATACTAATCATAATTCAAAGTGTAAAAATAAAGACATAACGCGAAAAGTGAACAAACAACGGAGTATAACTAATTACCGAAACAGCGCACTGGGGGACGTACATATGTGTACGAAGGAATTTGTGTTCTTATCACAACATAGTTTCTTACAACAATTTTCCCCTGAAATTAAATATTAAAAAAAAATGAATACACTCGATCTCCTGAAGTACTAGCATTCATGAAAAGTATGCTATTAAAATGGACAAAAATTATAAGCATACTTAATTTGGGATTTTGTTCGAAAGTTGCCACAATGGTGTTCACTTTCTCGCACCTTATAAAAGAGCGTGTGTGTGTGTGTGTGGTAGCGTAGAGACTTGTTGCATTCGTTCTGTCGACGATGTTGAAGTATATGTATGTTCGGTTAATTGAATACTCGAAGTTCAGTTATGTATGTTTTTGCGCCCCAAGATCGGTTTGCTTCTAGTATAAATTTTCAGAATATGTGTCGTATATAGTTTACTGCTTCTAGGCGTTGCTGACGTATACATTTTTCGTATTTAGCCCAATTTTTAATGTACACAGTGCCTAAAAATTGATTAAGAAAAAGAACACATGTTAAATTAGGAATGACTGTTCCAATGATTTAATAAATTCGTTCCTTGAGGGAAATCGTCAAAGTATGTCTATATTGAAACGATTTTGTCTTTACATATAATAGAATACTGCACTGATAGTGCACTGCACTAATAATGCACTGATAGTTTTTGAAACAAAAAAATAATAAATACGGGTGTATTTATTTCTATGTATTTATTTATATATCTGTATATCTGTATTTATATATCTATATATTAATTTTCTCAAAATGATAATCTAAAAGTACTTATTCTTTACTAATGTAGGTATGAATATTTATATGCATTTTAATTTTAGGGAATATGGGGGATTCCAGTAAGAAATCTAGCCCTAAGGTCAAACAACCTGTGAGCCAAACAAGTCCAAATAACGCTGTAAAAATATTGAATGATCGCGCCTCAAAACGTTCGAAACCAACAAGTCCGGACTCTAGTCCACCATTAAAGCATGTAAAGCTTTCTATTGGAAAAAGCAAAGCTACTGTTGAAAATAATGATGACATGGACCATTATGTACTGAAAACCATAAAAGACGAAGCCAACTTGGAGGGGGGGGAAACAATAGCTTTTGTATTGAATGAGAAGCCAAAAGATGTTACGATCGCTGTTGGAGAAGTTGCTGAAGAGCTCCAAATTAGCGAGGAGGAAGCCGATGATACTGATGGGAAAAATGATGTAATGGAACATGTTTGCGGCAAGTGCTACAAAACGTTTAGACGATTCAGTGTAAGTAAATAACATTACACTAATGTTTATATGTGATAATTTTAAACCCTTAAATTAATAACATTATTTATTTTTTTAATCTAAATTAGGGCCTCAAAAATCATATGGAATTTTGTCGCTATGACAGTGGTTATCATTTGCGCAAAAATGAAATGCTAAAAAATCTTGATAAAATCGAGAAAGATGCTACCACTATGGAGAAGAAAGATGTCTGTTTTTGTTGTGGCGAAAGCTATGACACATTCCATGTACGTATTGGATTAATCTACGTAATGATGATTAAACAAAATTATTATATATATATGTTCTCTATTATAATTTTGGATAGATGTATATTTGTTTTATTAAATTTTACTGTATATATTTGTCATTAGTTGGGACATATCAATTGTCCGGATTGTCCAAAGTCCTTCAAATCGCAAATGAGCTATGAACGTCACATATTTATTACGCACTCTGAATTCGACACCTACCCATGTTCAATTTGTAATGCAAAACTGCGCAGCGATAATTTATTAAAACTTCATGAAGAGCAGCATAAAAATCGAGGAAAGCCGTTTGCTTGTAAAATATGTGGAAAAGACTTTACTCGCGCATACCACCTTAAACGCCATCAGAAGTATTCATCTTGTTCAGCAACAGGAAGTGACTCCATGAAGTGTAAAGTCTGCGATAAGGCTTTCTTTCGGTTGGACAATTTACGTGCTCATCTAAGGCAGCATTTGGGTACACACGTTACGAAGAAGCCTGAATATAGATGTCCACAGTGTAAAAATTGTTTTTACAGCTTATCTACTTTGAAGTAAGTGAAATTATTTAAACACATTCAGAAATCAAATCGTTTTTACTTATTACTAACTGTACTTTCAATTGTAGCATTCACACTCGAACACACACCGGGGAGCGGCCTTTCGATTGCGATTTGTGTGAAAAGAAATTCCCCACTTTAATTGCTCTGAAAAAACACCGCCGTTATCATACTGGTGAAAAACCGTATACTTGTTCAGTGGTAAGCAAAATATGTAAAACTTCAATAAAACTGAGAATCAAAAGTCCGTCTTTTACAGTGTAATCAATCGTTTGCGGTTAAAGAGGTGTTAAACCGCCACATGAAGCGGCACACGGGTGAAAGGCCACATACTTGCACGGAGTGTAATAAAAGCTTTATCCAGGCATCACAATTGCGAAGTCATGCACGAACCCATATTTTACCGTTCGAATGCTCAGAGTGTGATCAGAAATTCAAGACTCAAAAACAGTAAGTTTGATTTTTTTTAAATATTCATACGCATACAGTTCACAATTTAAAAATTCTCAACAGCCTCGACAAGCACAAAAAGACTCACATCAAGAAATGTTACGAGTGCAATAATACTTTTGCCGATCAGTCTCAACTGGAGGATCATATGGCAAACTTCGTGCATAAAAGTGAGTTACTATTAAGCATTTCTGTATCAATTAAAACTCTATATAACAAAAATATTTTACTATTTCTTCATTAGAATCAACAAAAACAGTTAAAAAAACAATTACTCGTAAATCTACGCGAAGAACTCGTACTTATTGCAATGTATGCGATCAAGACTTCAGTACCGTAAAAAATTTGCAATTTCACATTCTCAAAGTGCATGAGATGGATCCCGAAGATTTTGTTAATGAAAAATCGAAAGAAAACGAAGCACTCAAAACAAATGAAAACATATACAAAATCGAAGGAGGAGCATCAAATGAAATTCAGATACTTAGCGAAACAGAGGGTAACGCAGCTATTATGGCTGCTAGCAGTATGAATAGCAAAGAAATTTACAACAACAACAAAGGTAGTAAAGGTGGTTTGGTGGTGAAAGAATTCATCGTCAATGATGTACCTGCAGCTGAAGAAAGAGCAATGGTTCTCCATGATGAAGCTTATACAGTTATACCACTAGACGGAGATGGTCCAATTGAAACAGTGACCGCTGTCACTATGAGTCCTATAAATATATCAGCAGAAGTTAAAAAGGAACGACGTAAATCATTAGCGGAATCTCTGGCCGTGGCTATTGGTACAGACAGCGTTACGTTGAAAGACCCAATACAATTGAATGAAGAAGATATGAAACTGAAGGAGAATGTCAGAAAATTACTGGATATGTTGGTCGATAATAAAACTTTAAAGAAATTTGGCTGGCCAACGAACACCGAAGAGAATGTAAGATTCACCATTAACTTATTTTTGTATATTTACAACAATGAATAAACGCAAATTACATTCTATAATATAATAAAAATTTTCTAGGTTTTATGCCGTGTCATTGAAAATTGCGGATATAACTTAACAAAAGATGCAGAAACGTATCGAGAATGTGATTACGCGACGAGAATGCGTGAATATGTAAAATTATTATTTACAGTAGTGATTCATAATGACTCCATAAAGGAGCTATTAAATAATTATCCCATCGATGAAGTAGTTGAGTACGTGTTGGGTAACGATGACGACGAGGACGATGATGGTGATGGTGATGGCGATGGCGATGATGATGGTGATAACCATAAAGATGATGAAAATAGTAATTTGAAAAATTAGCAGAAATTTTATATGTACAGAAGACGTTGCTTTTATTTATATTGAATATAGGATTGCTTAAAAAACTTATGGTAGTGAAGTTGCCTTCTGACGTCTAACATTTTTTATATGCATATATCTAATGTTATGTACAAATTTACGTACACGTATACAAACTCTTTACTCTATGAATATATTTATACCAGCATCAAATTTAGTGTGTAGTATGAATGAAGTTTTTATCACTGAAATGAAGTTTGGTTAGTTGCGGACGCTCGGTTCGCTGAATTGAATTACATTTAATTTTTGTAAACAGTTTTTCCAAGCAATAAATAACAATTGAATTGAAGTTATGAAATAACAAAGCAAACAAAAAAAAGTCATATTGATTTTTAATGGTTTATTATTTTATTGTTATATTTAATGAAAATTTTTTTTTGCCTTTTTCTATATATGTATCTAACCACTTATTTCATATATTAATTAATTTATATATTTATTATATTATATTTCATGTCACATTTAGTGAGGATTATGGGTTATGAGACCTCACTAGTTTAATACTCGCCAGTGGACAACGTGTTAACTCCTACTTCTAAACTACTTGACCCATTGAAACAGATTTAATACTAATATAGAATAAATTCGTTGCGTAAAAATATATGCATACATATTCATATAGATATGTATCGTTGAACAAATTATTGATAATTTACTTTGACGAAAAATGTCACCGAAGTCATCGTCATTTTGGGTCATTTTAATTCGTTTTAGGTCGATTTGGGTCGATTTTAAAATTATAGGATATTCCATATTTTGGGAAAAATTTGTAAGCATCATATGTTTATTACATATTTTCATAATGATTGTGATTTCAAATTGGGCCAAGAAACTTTAAAAATCAATTTATGTTATACTTATGTTACGTATGCCCAAATGTGTTATGAATATAACAATTTATATGAATGCATATGGGTAAATTTCATTGGAATTCTTACCATTTCTAATAAAATGTACTGGCTGGTTTTTAAATAACATTGAAGCGTATTGGCAACAACTTCTACCTAAAGCTTTGTAACGGCATATGTACGTAAGGTGGAGGTATATGTTACCAAGTCAACAAAAGGCCATAACTGAAACTCCGACGTTCATATACGCGTGTTGAAATTATCAAAACATCGAATGAAAATTCAGAACACACTTAACTGTGAACCACAATCCAATTCGTGGAACATTTTTAAATAAGTTGCGTCGAAAGTGTATTTACATATTACTTACAATAAGACATTTAAGTACAATGGGAGATCTGGACATATCTGTGGTAAAACTGACCCAACAAACATTAGGGAAATATGTGAAGAAACCACCCTTAACGGAGAAGTTGTTAACAAAGCCACCATTTCGCTTTCTGCACGATGTCTTTAATGCTGTAAGTTGTTCCGAGTTGCTGAAACCACATACTATAAACACACATATGAATGTGTGTATGTGTTAATGGCTGACCTAATTTCATACATAAAATTTTTAGGTCATTAAAGAAACAGGTTGTTTTGTGGGTTTGTACACGGCCGAAGAACTCAATTCTGATAATTACAAGGATCGTGATGATAAGATGAAGTTTTTGCAGAAGATGATTGATGTAATAAGTAAGTAAAGGTGTTACAGAAGCAAGAAAGTAGGATAGAAGCCAATCTTCTCGATTTTAAATTACTTCATCCCAATATGGCCGCCTGGATCTAGTAGGGCATAGCACTTGTCAGAATTCTGCATTCCGGACTACAACAGCATACCTCCTTATGTCTCCTTAAGAACCTTTTCATAGTGAGGCCTGCATTACCAGTTAAGTTAAGTTAAGTTAAGTTGAGCTAAGGAACATATGCGAATTTCTTTCTAAGAAGTTTCTGCTTGTCTGTTTGCGCAGAAACTTGTGAAACAGCTCGTCTTTGGACCTAACGTTATATTACATCGATGATAATTAGTCTACCTTTCCACCAAATCGCTGCAACACCAACAATCATTTAAACTTTTTAAGCATCTCAATACCAATTTTAGCTGAGAGCTGAGAGCTGAGAGGTTTAGACAGAAAACGTATTAAGAGGAATTGCAGTTTGATTAGTATTTACCGCTTGTGGGTTTACCATCAAGTAAATGGTGGATTCAAGTTGCAGAAGAGGTTAAAACTAAAAATGAAGTTAAACTAGATTTCTATTAAAAGTTTTAATAAGTATTAATAATTCGTTCTTTATCGTTTTACTTAAATTCCTCTTTGTTAGAAAATTTTACATAAATTTATTCGTCCGTTCGGAAGCAGCTTAAAACCCTTTACTCAAGTACGAAGTATAATTGTTCGACCACAATATATAGAAAATATTGCTATATATAAAAAATATCAATTTGTTGTCCACAGAAATTACATTGAATACCCCTATTGCCGTACGGACCTCAAAAATAGTGGCTGGTCAAGAACCGGAAAAGACCAATGAACTATTGCAACTAATAGGTGAGGTGATAGAAAAGAAATTAGACTGGAAAAATGCTGTAGAAGTTTTAAACGGCAAAGGGGCGGTGAAGAAATCAAATATGATAAAGTCAAAGGCCAATGTTAAGCCTGTTGAAAAAAAGAATAAAGATAAGGTACTCGAAAACGCCAAAGATAAAGAAGGAAAAACAAAGGATACAAGAGCGAAGGACGTCAAAAAAGTTTCTAAAACTATCTCACCTTCGACGAAATCTGAAAAACCAGTTAAAAGAACTACAGAACCAATACAGAGATCTTCGGGAGTTAAAGAGAAAAACAAGGTCGGTAAAGCGATGAAAGAGGGGTCTAAGGATACAAAGGACAAGATTGGAAAGGATGGTGAAAGCTGCAAACTTTTAAAATATAGAACTGAGACTAAAGTCATAAGTCCTTTGCGTATAAAGGATAAAGAGGCTGCTGAAAAGGAAACGGAGAATTTGACAAGCATCGAGCCTATAAACGTTCAAAAAACAGATTCAATAGGGTTTGGTCTGATAGCAACGCAGAGGGAATTATCATCAACAAACCTAATTGGTTCAAATGAAACTCCGCGAAAAAACAGCAAAGTTTACGAGCAAGAGGTTATGACATCTACAAAGGTATTGGACAATATTTCACCAATGGATATGGGAACAGAAATAATGGAGGTACCTATTGATGTTGGGAGTAGTAATTCAATATTGGATATAAATACAGATACTATAAAAGAATCAAATGATGTACAAAGTCGTAAATCTTCTGCGAGATCTAAAAGAGCATCTGGAAATAGTCGACGATCAAGCGCTAAAAAAGCATTACATGAAGAGCACCAGGCTTCAAGAACAGAATCAAAAAACGATAAGAAGAATGATAATGAAAATATGGAGGTTAATATTTTAAAGAAAACATCTGATGAAACTTTGCAGGAGAGTGTACAACAAAGGCAAGAAGAGGAGACGGTACAAAGATCAGTCACGCAATCACAAACATCAAAAACGATACAAAAGCAAAGTCCCACTCAAACGCCAACTGCGGTACCCACCCCAGCTCAAACCACGCCGGCCGAAGTGCGACGTGAGTCAACATTTACACGCGAAAATTCTCGTGATAGTAGCACCAACAACACAACGAATCGGCCACGGACATCATTGCGTCCACCGAGTGCCCGACCCCCCTCAGCACGTCCCGGTGCTCCACGTAGACGCGATCGCAATATAGAGATCGTATTGCAGCCCAACGATCAAGTGAAATTATCCGGAATCAACGTCCAATTAGAATCTTTCGGCGATTTAGATGATGACGGTGAGAATTTAGTTGTCATTGAGGATGCAAATACCGTCAATATTACCGAATCTGCGGAAGAAGTGCTGCATGTCGATAACACCGACATGGGAAGTAATTTAGAACAGCAGGGACATCTAGTACAACAGATACTCGATACGCAAAAGGAATTTATGCAGCAAAAAAATGGAAATAGTTCCATCGGACGAAATGAGAAGGTGACGTACGAGATTTCATATAAAATTACACATCAGAATTTATAAATTTATTATTACACTTAAACATTATAATTATTTGTATTCAATTACTTGGTTTTCAGGATATGGAATTGACCAACAATTTAGCTGTACGCCAAAGCTCGGCGCGCCAAATGAATAGTCTGCGTGACATCATACAAAATTTGACCAAGTCGGTGAATCCATTTGGCAAGTTAATGGATTTCATTCCAGAAGATATCGATGCCATGCAATTGGAGCTAACCATGTGGCGAGACACGTACACCCAAGTGGTTAATGAACTTAGGCGCGAAAAAAGGTACTAATTTGGCTGTATTTGAAGTATAATCTATCTGCAAATACTGATAATGCGAATTACATGTACAATTTTACGGCTGATATATATTTTTGTTTATAGTCTCACTGAGTCAGCCACGGAACCGATGAAAGAGCAACTTGTACAAATTGAAGCGAACATCAAAGAGTTTATGGAAATGATCGATGCGAGCCGTACGAAAATACTGCAAAATTCTGAGAAAATATTAAAAATGCTTGCAGAACAATGAAAAGGCGGAAAATATATGTACATACATATGAAATAAGTCACAACTTTTACTAACCGTCGTGAAATAAAATGTAGATTTTAATCCGATGATTAAAATATATATTCGTTTTTCAGAAAAAAAAAAATAAAATTTAACACTTTTTTCAATAGACAATACATTTACCAACAAAGGGGTAAGCGTTCTATCAACAAGCAATGAACAAATTCGTTTCTAAGACAGTCGGGTCTACGTAGCCGGAAGGGATCCGGGTTTTCATTCGGCTAAGGACTGTCAACTCGGCCGCATTCCTCAAAATTGTTAGGGGAATGTTTTTGCCGCTACAACAACCACAACAAGCACAAATATAATTAGTGTACTGTCGTCAGACTGATCCTTTAATTTTTTATATATTTTTCCGGCAGATGTTTTTTTTTTGTAAAAAAAACTAATATATCAACAAACCTTGTCCAATCATCTAAATAAAAACGTTTTTTTATTTACTTTTATTCTTGTTTTTTATTATGCAGGTGTTACCGTCTTATTTTGTTTTTAAATTGCAATAAGCTGCTCTAGTATTAATAGCGTGTCGTTAAACCTGTTTTCTAACTACGTACATGAATTTCCAATCATCTTACATAATAAAGGTACAAGTCAAGGAACCATGCAAGCCATATTCGTGTAACTATAGAAAGTCCTAAAGCATTTAAAAAACATTTTTACTTAATCTCAAATTGAGATTATACAAATAGACGATAGTGGGAATGATACAATAAATATAGTACATATATACATATATGTAATTCAAGTTTCAAGCATTTTTTTAATAAACTTAATTTTCTACTTTTACGTTCTCTAATTCTTCATAAAAGTGAAAATTTTCATTCAAACACTATTTTACTTCCTTTCAATGTATTATCATGTTCACAGTTGAACCACAAATTCTGTCATTAAAGTAAAAGTACGCGTCACTCTAATTAATTTTTTTGAATTTTCATATAAACGTCGGAGAATTTTAGGTACGTTTGTAGATTTCACATTATTTTACTTCAAACTAAATCATCAGTACGATTTTAGCAAGTAAAAATAAAAATAATTTTTATATTTTCAAAATTAATAGGAATTCTTGATGTAAATTAACAAAAAGTGAGGCAAACATAACAAATGCAGAAACACGTAAACAATATACCCATGTACATATATATTATGTAACATGAGTCTGAGGAATGATAAAGCTACTGTCGTCGAAACCATATAATATATGTGAAAATCAATTGTTGTACAGTGGTTACCGTTTTTAAATAGGTATAGCATCCAGAGATCATTTTCATTCAGCACCCTTATCACATTTCTGCTGTTGAACCTTTTGAAGACTTTGCAAATTTTATATTGCAGTATTTTTTTCTTCAGAGAAATAAAATTAAAAGACTATTTATTTCTTTCAAATAAAATTTCATATTATTATAATACTCATCCGCTCAGTATAACTAATCGAAAGAATTAATAGAAACACGTCAAAGTTCCCATCGAAATTAAAGCCAAAATTTTTAAAAACAAAAATATGTTTATATGTTAACTAAACATAATTATAAATATCAAATACGAAATGAAAATGAATAATTCATAAATATTTTTATGCATATATGTCAGTAGATTGCATGCACAAATACATATTTACATACATATATAGTAAACGCATTTTAAACAGTTTAACTTATTTAATATATGTAGCGTTAACAATGCAAATCTTCACGCAGTATCAATGTTCAATCCTTAACAATATTCAAATTATATTATACATTATTTTTTTTATATATTTACTATTTATTATAATTTCACATAGTTTCTGTTTAACTGCCCATGGCGGTGTTGGCATTCAACTGCATTAAGTAACATCAGTTGAGTGTATTGCAAATGCGGAAACGTTAGATTTGTTCTTTCACATTTGTATACAAGTTCAAAAGAAAATAAGGCGTAAATAGTTTAAAATTGTCAGCAAACTATGTTAAAATTTCGATTTTTGGACATTATCCAATAATTGAAGTTTTACCATGTCATTTATGTCAAATAATAATTTTCAGCATAATTTGCAACTTTGAAAAAAATTATTCATCCTACTATCCGTATGTGTATATAGTATAAAATATTTGCGTTTTACTCTTAGTAATAATAAGGATACATTTCTATGTTAATTTTTTGCTGCCATAATTATTCACGTTATCATTACAATATAGTTTATTTTAAATTTCATTACAACTAATGTTAAAATTTCTATAAGGGGCATTCAGAGGATCGCAGAGAAGTTATGTGTTTCTTATGTGTGTGCTACAATTCGAAGAATTCATCCTGCTGTTTTTCTAGTCGCTTTAATGACTTTTGCACGTGTCGTGTTTGTGTGGTGTTCAATAGCTGCGCAGTGTCTGATGTGCTGCCTGAGGAGCTGTGCCGTTGGTGGTTTGATTGATTTTGCCGATTCGTTTTGTAAGAGTTATTCAAGTGATTATTACGCCTGTGCTGTACAAAATCGGTGGTTACAAACAGATCGTTATCACTCTGGCTAGTAATCATTCTGTAATTGAAAATTAATATATTTGTTCAGAAATTTTTTTATAAAACAATATATATATCCATATATTGTATATATAATATAATTCATAAAAATAATATATTTTATTATTATTACTTGGTAAATAGTGATGAGAGCAAACTTCAAATGGTAACTTTTGAAAAATCATAAGCAGTTACATCAATTGTAATTTACGATAGCATAATTTTAGGTACACTGCACCTAAGTAATTAACAATTGTGTGATGGCAGATACAGCTTTTTAAACTCATACCTTAAACTAAATAAATATGATTGCAGCTCCGCATACTAGTTTTAATAATAATATATACTTATCATGACACTTACTCTTTGGATTTCTCAACATATTTTCTTGACTCTGAAATAGTTGAATCGATTTTGCTTAAAAACTCGTTTATGCATTTACGATTTTCCTCCTCCGGCGTCATAGCCACAACAGAGTCAAGTGATTTACTCTGCTTATTACTGCTGCTGCTGTGATTGTTTAGCGTGACATCATCGTCGCTGTTTTGCACTAATAATTCACCGGCAATCGAGTATGGACGAGTTGGCAGCGTGGATGGACGTGGATTATTTGCTGAGTCAATACAACTGGTTGGTGCTGCGAATACTCCAAGTGGATCAGCAGTTGTATTACTCGCATTTGTTGCATTTACACAATTCAAGATATTTTGCGAATTTATATTATTTTGCAGAACAGTGTTGTTGGAACTAATTTCTAATGGGTTATTTTCATCCGCTTTGGGATAGTACGGTGACGTTTTATCCACTGGGATTAACAAAAACTGACGCAAGAACAGACTGTCCGAGGCGAAGAGCCGATTAGCTCGTCGTATCTGCTCCGTCTGTCAAAGAAAAATTTTAAGCAATTGATTATTTAGCGTATTAAAAATTCATATCAATTATAAACAGATTTAAAATATTTAATAGTCCTTAATAACATACTTTATAAGAACCGAAAAAATGGAATGATTGATTGAAAGTAAATTGATGAGATTGCCCCAATGAAGTTATCATAAATTAACCATATGCAATATATACAAATATGAAGACGATGATTGATGACTAAATACCATTCGTTATATTTGAGCAGATTATTACTGTTGCGAATATATAATGTTCTTTATTATATATGTATAAAAAAAATAGTAATAATAATAATAAAAGTTAATAAAACAAGTATAGGTCATTAAAATATTTACAGTAATTGGAGTTTTCAAAAAACAAATATGTGATTAAAATAATATAAATAAAAAATTAATATTGTAACTCAAACCATTAAACATTTTAATGAAAGTTAGAAGAAAACAAATAACAGTGAAATTAATCACCTACTTTTACTATAATTTACATATGTCAGTATGTCTTACACATATGTATGTGTTTAAACCCGATAAGAAACCACTTTATCTACATTGTATTAAAACAAATATATTGCACTACTTGTGAAAACACATTTGGAAACATTCACGTTATGTTTAATCAAAAGAGAAATTACTGCAGATTTAATATGATATGAAAGCAAATAAGTAAATATAATTTTGTTAAATCTTATCTTATCTAACGGTTATCTAACTGTTTAAGCGCAGGTTTACATAAGTTTATAAGTTGCATAAATTTTAAGACTGGACAAAACTGTGAAATCAAGAGAATGCAAGAAAACACATTCAATATTGATATCAAATATCAAAAATATCAAATATTTATATAACAATTTTGTTGACGTTAATGGTTATACTTGTTCTGCTCGTTTGCTGTACTGGTTCTGAAAATAAACAATACACGAGAATTACCCAATGACCAAGTAAAAGATTGGTCACAACTGGTTTTCCAACTTATTTAAAAATAAATTTAATTTAATTTAATTAAAACATACTAATATGCTCTTTTGATTTGTCATAATCTTTAACAAAACTTTAAAAAAAAGAATGGGTAAATGCTTGTTTGTGTTTTCCGGTTTGCTAGTAGTTATTAATAAACGAATTCAGCTTTTAATTTTTTGAAGTACCAATGTACATACATACACATGTACATTTGAGTATAGCTCACTTAGAGCCCAAATAAACTTTAATCGACAACCAATACATATGGACATATTTGCATATACGATTTTTATAATAAAGCGAAATGCAGATCTGATTGTATCCGATTGCATTGATGCATCCGATTGATGAAAATACTATAAACACTAATAACTTTGTTTGAAATTTTATTTACAAAACATACCGAACACCCATATTTCAGCGCAATACCCTGCAGTGTATCTGTCTTCTCCACGTCATGTCGTATCAGAGTCTCGTTGTTCCTTAAATTGTGATTACAGCAAGTGCTACCATATTTTTTGAGTGAACGCGCAGACTCGCGAATGGATTGCTTTTCGTTAAACATCATGTAATCGGCATCATCCATTTCGGGTACGATCTCATGGAACTGAAAGTGCAAAATAGCATTTATCAAAATTTATAAACAAAGAGAAAAACAACTTTCAAAAAAATATTTAAATAAAAAGCAAGAAAAATTCGTCTATCTACAAATCATTAACATTTTCCAATACCTAAAGATGTTTTCAGACCAAATTTTCTCTATTCTTATACTTAAACCATAATTAAATATATATATAATATTCATTTCATGAGTCCAATCATAGGAAATATTATCATACTATAGGACGCAATGTTTACCGTCTGTTCAGTTCCAAAAAATGTATGTGACGTTAATTTCATTGCCAATAAGTCCAATATCTTGTCTATAGTACCGTCAGACATACCATCACCAAAATCAAACTTTCGATTTGCACAAATAGCATATGCAGCACGAACAAATTAAAACAACACAGATACAACCAAATTTCATAATTCGAGCAATCAATACGATTATCAGTACAAAGGCTCTTGGAATTGTAGTCACACGAAATTGATGTATTTTTAAATTAGCTGCATAATTTATTACTATTATAATATATTATATATTATTATCATAATATATTACCAAATCAATACACTTACTTAATAATGGTCGGTATGTGATATTTTAAAACGTTCGTCTGCATATTAGCAAAAGTTAACAAAGTTTTTCCACGAGTAAATCACCCCACCTCATACCTTCTATTTCTAAGTTCCAAACGTATTCGAGGTTCAGCGTTAAAGTTGTTTCCTTTTACTATGCACCGATCACAGCTGCATTAGCAATCGTAAAATCAACCAAGCGTTCGAATCAATTTTCCATTTTTTGTTGAAAAATATGTTGAATGTAGCGATCACAAAAAGAAAACCATTTGATTCAAACGTGTGAGTTTATTCTTTATTGCGCAAATTTTCAACGAGGTCTGAACTTGCAGTGAAGTCGCAAAGTAGCTATGTAATAAATTAAAGCTAATAAATAAGATAAAGTTGTACGAAGTTATACGGGTAAAATTTTTGTTAGCCACTCCGAAATACGCACAAGTAAAACACACACAGCTGATTTTCACTTCGCCAGAGAACGTCAAACCAATGAGGACACATACAAATAACAGACGCTTTAAGCACAAAGCTTCTAAAATCTCGTATACTTTCACAAAAATTAACACAAATTTAAAATTTTTATTGTTAAAATAACCATAATATGGAAATAATAAAATCTAATTCAATCTCCAAACAAACACATTATACATTCTCTGTTGCATCTCTGTGTGCCGACTTGCCAATAGTGATTGTTTATACAGTTGGTGTAGTCCAAAAATTGTCGCAAAACGTAATCGCTGAAGTCTAATTGCTTTTAGTGGGAACATATAAATATGTATTATTGTAATTATTCGAATTAGCTTTTAATGCATCTAATGGTAGTATAAATTAAACAATTAAAATTTGATAGTTTAAAAAACCATGACATTGACGGAATATGTGAATTTCGCCAGCACGAATCGCGTTGCCAACTGCTAGTTAACTCAACTGAGTAATTTCTGATTAGTGGCTTAGGGTTGGTAGAGAAAATGGTATTAACACGTTAAATGGTATTAAATACGTTAGAGAAAATGGTATTAACTATTTAATACGAAATTAGATGTGTGTATGTCCTATTGAATTTAATGAACTATTCAATGAACTAATTTAATGAACATAAATCTACTGATTAACCACATTATTAATTTTCAAATTCTGTAATTAAATAGTAAATTTCCAAGTTATGTAATCCAATTATATAAAAAATTTAATAAATTTTCCGTTATATATCCGTATACTTTTAAATTCAAATATAAAAAAACAAAATTTCGTTCACAACAGAACCGAAACCGTTTATCAACAGATCAGGAACCATTTCTGTAGTCCATATGAATTTTTGTAATAAAATCTCAGAGCCGAAAATCAGTGTGTAGTTAGGCCTCATAAGCCATATACTTATTGAATGGGCTCCAAATAGCTGATGAGATTTTAGTAGAACCAGTTAAGAAGCCAAAATTTTCTCTCATATGTATCCTAACTCATACTGTTAAATAAATAAAATATGATATATTAATGTAATATAATAATTTCACACTTAACATTTATATAAAGGTCTAAGTATTATGCTATGCTACTAGTTAGGTAGGTTCGATTTAGGATACCAATTAAAAGTCAAATAATTGGCTGAGAATATGCATATAATATATGGAAGTTAGGAATGTTGGCTTAAACCGCTTTCAAACTGAGGGAGTCTACAATCATTAATTTGATATCCGAATTCGATTTGGGAGAAGAGTAATCTAATGGTTGCTTTTACAAAAATTGTTAACTTCCTTGTCACTTCGATTTGCTAAAGTTTAAAGGCAATAGAGCAAGAGGTGAAATGAACTTGTCCATATATATGTACATACATACATAGGGGTATGCATACGTTTATTTTCACGTTATCGGTGTTTGCATTAAAATTAATATTTACTGAGTGTTTCTCTAAGATCATTTGCTTTAGTAGCAAAACAATAAAAGAAATGAGCTACAGAAAAAAACAAAAAATGTACTGTATAGCAAAGGGATCGAGAGGAGTGTTAATTAAAAGAAGCCCACGTGATGGCGATGACGAGCGAAGATCACTAAAATAATTTTTTTAACCAAGCCACTTTATAATTTTTCAAATTTATAAACAAAAAAGTACAAAATTTGCTTAGATTACCACATACAAACAAAAGTGTACATGTATGTAAAATACCTGTGTGTGAAGTATTTTTGCCAGTTGTTTTGTTGTTGGGGTTACTGGAGGCGAAATTTTCGATAATTAGTTATTAAACAATTTTGTGTTGTTTAAAAGCATTTCATTGCTGCAAATTACTTTTCCAATCGAAGTAATTGTCATCATGCGACTCACGACGTCTCTACATGTTCAAATTGCACATGTCTGCGATAAATAATTTATATAAGTTAATACAGATCTTTGCATACCTATACTCGTACGATTAGTACAACGATTGCACTAAAATGAATTGCATTGAATAATTTGATTTTCTGCTTTTAGTTTGTATGGCTTAATTTACCACTGACTCTTATGAACCTACATATGTATGTATATTTGTATACAATCGTATTTGGAACCACTTATGGTGGCATATTCCAGTAATTATTGTTACTTAAGTGAATTTTATTAAACTGCCCATAATCAGGTTCGCTGCATTGTCTCTCATTGTTTCTCATTGTTATTAATCATAAAATGTCACGTTACTATGTGCGAGTATATGCTTTTTGACACCTTCTATATATGCATGTGTGCGTAATCAAAACAAAGAGCATGTGCCGTTCATGGCTTTCAAGAACGGCAAAAAAGAATCCATCAAAATACATTGAATTGTTTACATTCAGTAAGATATTAAGTTCATTAATTACTTAACCAAAGTTGTTATGCGAACGATATATCATGATAGAAATATTTGTATATGATAATATGCATAGTAGAATGACAAAACGGGGAAATATGTCTCAATTATAACTGAAAATATACTGCCGCCAATGCTTAAATGGTATGCACTCACAAGTATTTGTGCTTGGGTCTAAAAAAAGCTTTATGGCGAAGACCTAACACTTGAAACTTGGCACTTAAATGCATACGTATATACATATATAAGTATAACTATTAGACACTTCCTTTTTACACATTTTATCATTGATAAGATTCGCCATAACAAATCGAAACAAACTGACGCAATCGCATGGATCTCATTAATAATCTCCGCAATGTTTTACGTCTCACATATGTACTAATTTTAGCATTAACCTGATCGTGTCCATGGCACCAAAATAACAATCTGGTCCGGGTAATGCAAATTTAATATCTTATATTTACTTATTTTGAACTAGAGGTTTGAGCACCAGGTTGTCAATAAAAGTTTGTTATAGTTTGATTTTTGTTAGAATTGTGTAATTTAAAATACTAAATAATTTCGTAATTTGAGTGTAAGATAACACATGGTGTTTGCCACCAGAACAAAATTTGTCTACTTTTTTCAATTAGATATTACATCCAAAGGTTCTTACACAATTTTCGGTTATCTTTTAATTAACGTGTGCGGCTTCCTTATTTTGTAAGTTTATTGGAAAATTTTTGGAAAATCTTCAACTATCATATCATATCATATCATAAATATTTATACTTAAATTTTTTATGAAATACACTTTCTATTTTATATATATTAATGAGCTATAAATTAATGAGCTATATATTATGAGCTATTATGAGCTATCTATAAGATAGTAGGTGTTTAAATTTAGAAAGCATATATTTTAGTTAGAGAACCTAGGTTTCTACGTTTGCATTTGTAAATTAAAAACAAGAATGCCATAAAAAAGGTAATTCACATTCGCAATTCATGGTGTTAACCTCATTATTATGTCTTAATCATTAGAATTATCAACATCAACACCAATGATAACTTCCGCTGCAATTGGGTACAATTATGGAAACTATTGATAAGAGAGTTTGCGTCTCGGTATGTGTATAGGTAGCCCAATACGCTGCTCAATTGTCTTTTAAGCACGCTGATTCGTGTACTTGTTTTTGTAGGATATTTCGGCACAATCAAACACCATGACATGATATGGAACTATGGAGTACATGCGCCAAATCTTTTTCTATACCTACGCGTATAAATACATACATAAATGGAGTATTACATAGCCATTGTATGTACGTGCATATGCATGTGTGTGTTTGTGGGTTTAATTACGCGATAGAATAATCTGAAGATTCAAACATTTTTATATACGACTTTCCAAAGAGTTAATAAAGCTAATCTTTGTTTATATGCGCAACAATTCAATTTACTTATTTAAATGTTTATGTAAATTTTTGTTTCTGTTTCTGCTGTGAAATGATGGCAATAAAAAACAGTGAAATGCGTAAAATTTAACCAATATTCAAATCAGCGATTAAAGAGGATAATTACTCCTATTGAAGTATATTTCCACTCATTGCAACACTTTCCTTGAGAAAATCGAATTAGTGAAATTGCAACTGAACGAGAAGTGAATCTGTATCTTTACTGCATTTATGCACTGCAAACACAAAATACCACATAATCTTAATACATATATGTTTGTACATTACGAATTTTAAGAATGTAATGAGTAGTACAAGTGTATATTTAATATGGTACTTTATTTTAATTCAACCAAAACCTCTAGAGCAAACACATGCGTTGATGGAATTATCATTTGGCATGAATCATAAATTAGTAGTATCTTTTTAATTTTATATAAGCATGTATGTATGTGCTTATGTATGCATACAGTAGTGTATAAACTCTAGTAAAACCCGTTCGGTATCAATAAGTACAATAGCTAATACCTTTGTTTTGCAGTGATACCGCGCCAAGAGATAATAAATGGACAGACTGGCTTATATACAAACATATGTATATACATACATACGTTTTCATGTATTTTCATAGAAAAAAATTTATATCAAGTAGCTATTTAGGTATACAAATATTTATAAACCTGCGTACCCACCGCCCCGTGTACATATGTCATACATCTACATATATCATACAAACTACATATATTTACTTGTGAAATAGTGTATATATATCTATGTACTTCTGTTAGAGCAAATAAATTTTTTAGTGCATGACTTTCAGTCTTAAATGTGTCCTCCGCTCCGTTGTGATCCGCACTAAATCAAACGAAATATTTAAGTGTGTGCAAGTATTTAGATCAATATGTACGTTGGTATATCGTGACCATAAATTTTCCAATTAAGAACTCAAAATCAGGTATTACGTAATGTCGATGTCAGATAGCATTTAACAAATAAACAAAGTTATTAATTTCTTGTGTCAAATTTAAAACCATTGCAGAAATGCGATCCTGTCCCACGGAAGGCTTACATACATATGTATTGATTCATTGACTTTTAATACCTTTTGACTTTGGCTTTCTAAATCGATAAGAATGTGCTAATTTATTTACGTGACAATATTTAAACTTTTGATGTACATCGCTATTTGGTTTATTGTCGGAAATCACGAACCTTGGTGGCCATTTTGAATCAAATTCGATATAAAAGGGAATTTTTTTTACAAGCATTTATTTGCAACCATTACCATACAAATATGCATACATACAATAAGATGAATACATACATACATAGGCAAGTATAATATTTATAGATGTAGCTTCCTGTTGGAATTTCAGGAAAAAACCCTTGGCTTGCGGAAAAATATGGACTTTTTAAATTCCCATATTTCTAAGAAATAATTCACATGTGAATGTATAAATATTGTATTATATTTAATATGTGCATATTCGTCTGTGTTTTATAATTAATTTATAGTTTACTTGTATACAAGTTTATAATACAATCATACACGAACTGCTGTCGGATAAAACTGTGTGACAAAGCATGATTGTCACCATTGTAGTATTTTTAATTACGCAAACAAGGTTTTGCTAAGCATGCAAAGAAAATATTGTGTATAAAGGAACAGAGACATATATTTTATATAGTATAAATTCATCATTAATCAAGAGGAAGCTTAGGCGCCAAAAGTCCTTCATGTCTAACATTAAAAGGGAATATTAGTTCATCTGCAACTGCTGACCTGAGGTTTCCTCAACCTCAACTGACTGGTCTCCAGTGACTAGTCTCAACTGACTGGTCTCAAGAGGCCAGCTCTTTCCTCATGGTCGAGTATTAGCAGTACAATTTTTTCATCACATTACCCCGAGAATTTTCATGTAAAACGACGGTGTCGTGTTAGTATAATAAAATAAAATCGCCATTTGTATATTTTATTCTTTTAACTTTATCTACTAGTTGTTATGTTGGTATAATGATTCTCTAGATCCATTTTATCCATATAAGACTGAATTTATCAAGTTTATCGCTTTGAGAACCGTCACTATTGTCCAATCCAATATGTTTTCATTAAAGTTTAATTGAAGGAGATTGGTTTAATTTTTATTCTTAAATTTGTTTATGTGATGATAAAAGTGATATCTCGAACAATAATGATTCAAAAAACTTTAGTAACGTTAGTACTAAAGACACTTTTATATATGGATATATATAATATATATATTTTATATGGACCTTTATAATGGTATTAAATCGTATATACTAATAGGTATATAAGTGATATATTTCAAAGAACTAATAGCAGTACAAATCCTTTTCTTAATTGTTATAATTAAACAATTAAATAAAAGGTCTTAATCAACTCTATTAGTATAAATGTGAAAAATACTCTAAACACACACAAATTTGTTGTGCACAAATATACGTGCATGCCTATGTTAGCTAAATAATTTCAACTTTTTTTCACTCGCATGAATTTCAGAGACGTCAAATTTAGTTTTATATCTTAAAATATATTTTTCCTCACATCCTTAATATTTTTTCAAATCTGACAACTCAAGGTTAACAATATTATCTGTTTTATATAATTAATGCATACTTCTGTATATACATATGGTAATATAATACCGTGGAAATTTACAACTCTAATATCACGTGATCATGTCTTAACAACATCTTGTTTGTACTTTTAAATGCAAATTTGTACGCATTACTTATTACTATTATTATTATTATTATTATTATTTCTAGCACGTAATCAATTAAGCAATTAAATTTGATCAATTAGTATAAAGAGTCTGCCATCTTCGATCAATTAAATATTAATATGAATTGCATACATACATATATGTTTTTAAATGAATGAAATAGACATTTATGTTCCCAGACTGGTCCTAAAACATTATAGAAACGAGATATACGCACATTTGTGATATAGGAGTGTCAGATATTCTCAGATTGGTTGTATACAAAAGATGATTCGACATACCGACTTGGTACTGAACTAAGAATTACGATACAATTAATTATTTGATAAATTATACAAAGGCACCGACTTTCTGCATTCCGTTTCAGAAGTTGCTAATGGATTGCTATGAGTATGATGGGTGATATCTTACTTTTGGAAAACAATTTTTGATTTCTGTTACGTCTTGTCCAATGGTTTAACTATTGATCAATATAGAATTCGGATTGCAGAGATTCGCCTAAAACATATTTAAAACAAAGTTCAAGGTTTATAAAATGCTTCAAACCAAATAGGTTACCTTACTATAGCTATATTATGTTAGCATTTAGGTATGTATATGTATATAAATATTTGCTGTCAAACAGATACAAACAAATACAATGCACTAATTTTCATAGAAATGTTAGTCGAAATCCGGTTTCCAACCAAAAATATGATGAGCAACTTAAAAAATTGCTGAATTCAAAAAGAAACTGTATTTGTATTTGTATCGATTGAAAACTGGTATTATCGTTTCACTACGTAAATTGGTACGTAATTGCCAAAAAGGCACAAATTCAAAGATCACATGGTCATTTCAAAATATGACATTTATAATATTCCAGATTGCAATATTTTAGCTTAGCTGTAACTTTTATGAACCGAATATTGGTAAAAAAAGGTGCAAAGGAATAAGAGGATTATGTTATTCCGATTCGAAAGCTTAACATATATGTACGGACTGTATTTTATTTACACCAAAAAATTCTTCCATATGCTAAATACTCACGAAGCAGTTCAATTTGAAAATTATTTTCGTAAGAAAGAAGTATCTCCTTTATAGAATTTCATCCGAATTTGATGTTTTTATATACTTATAGAAGCTTCTATTTGTCGCCTTTTTATATACATACATACATATGTACATACACATGTAACTCCATTAACGTGACACAGTTTCAAAGCGGAATATAAGGACGCACCATGGTATTTTATGTCCTAGTACGTGTGCTATTCACACAATTAACTAGCTCTTAGTCTATTTTTAATATTTTGAGTATTTTATATATAAGGCTTCAGTCGCTTTAACGTTACTTTTGCAGAAATTGTAAAGTAGCGAGCAAATATTATTTTAAAATTGCATGAAGCCTTACTTAAACTATTAATTGACTTGATATATTTGCTTGAAAACACATACTACATATTATGTATAACCAGAAATATTATTTTTTTAATAGCTGCTAAATTTTTGATTACAAATGTTATAATGAACGGGGAATTATAAAACACTTGGGTTACATTGCCGAAAAATTTTCACTTGGTCGATTTTGAATTAAATGCTTTGCATTAGTCATGAATGAGATATCCTATTGTGCGAAATGCATGTGATACTACCCATTTTTTTTATTAGTTTCTTTAGCTAACTTGATCAGAATAATGTGATCAAACTTTTCCATAGAAACCTTTGTGAAGGTTTCTGCTATATATACTTACAAGGTATATTATATATGTATGCATGTATATATTCATACATATGTATATTATAAATAATACGCTGTATAAAAGCCTGCTCCAACCGACGTACGTGCTCATGTACATATGTATATAATAAATGAAGTTTATTTTATTTTCTTGCTTACATATCTACATAAATATGTAGCATATCTGAATTGAAATCTCGAGATAGCGCGCAATTTCATAATGGTCACATACATACATATTTATACGCTAGCATAACCTTAACCCCATCAAAATAAAACAATGCGAAATTGCAAAACTTGAGCACAATAGTTTTCGTTTACGTTTATGTTTAAGTTTTATTGTTATTATTAATTTTTTTTTATATTAAATTTATTTGCTCTTAGTAAAAAAGACGTCAGCAATTTAAGCCGCAAAATTTGCTCAACAGCAACAACTGACGCCTCAAGGTTTCTTTGTGTTACTCAGAACCAAACAAATCCGGCAGAGTTGGAGCCATTCATACAAGCATACACTAGTGTATGCATAAAGTATATGTATACAAATGTGTGTGTGTGGGTGTGGATCTAGAAAGTATGTGCTAGACATTGTTCAAATCTGACTGTTTTTTTGCTTTATCCGAATTTGTATGCAATTACAACATGTACGAGTATAAACAAATGCATTTTAATATTGATTTTTTATTGTCGTGGGAGCAGCGCAAATCCTTAGAAGCGCTCTGTTGATTTTCTGTTAACGAAATTTTTCCTTGATTGTTACTCATAAAATATGCAGGAGTGCACACAGGTGCAATTAGAATTTACAGATTTTACATGTTTTTACAATTTTTAGAATATTTACACGTGTACATTTATATATTTTTAAATATTTTTAAATATTGTTTATTATTCAAGCTTCGCTGGAAATTCCCGACCCCGTCTTATTTGTGTGTCATTCATTGTAGTGAGAGGGAATCACGTAGAAATTCTCAGTACATATCATCCATTCATTATCCGTTGCCTGACCTTCATTTTTTTTGTGCACTAACATAATAATAGTGAAAGATGCCTCAAAAAATGGGAAATATACAATACCTATGTATGTATGTATATATTTCATATTTTGAGATACAGGCTTTTATTTTATTAATCATCAATTATGCAATTATTAATTTAATTACAATTATCATTATGCGTTATAGTTAAACCTTTGGTTGATTAAAATGTAAAGTTCAAGAAAACAATTCAAGGCCAATGGCGAACAAGATGGCTGATCTATAAATTCCGCTTGTGTCTCGTAAGTAAGCATCCATTTTAGATTTCTTTTTAGTTGAACCATAAGAGCTTATTTCTGTCTAATGCTAACCCGATGATTTTCAAATTTTGTCGTTTGTTGAGATGGATAAACCATGACTCTCCTGAGGAATTACGATAAATTCTTCTTTTTCAAACATTTAAACGATACTGACACAGTGATTCCATAAGAAAAATACAAATTCAAATAAACCTTTGTTTTCATAGTGACATTCGTCAGCCCAACTTGTTGATCACGTGGTACAGTTAAGTAGTTAGTTCTGTGTAGGATTTTCAAAAAATCGAATATTTACACTTTAGGGCCAAAAAACATTATTGCATTGGTGGAGTGAATTGGTGAGTGGTGGATTAGTGAAAAAAATGTTTCCTTGTCTAATCTGTCTGTCCAAATAGTCTGATGTAAAGATAAAAACGTACATGCGAACGTACTTTACTAGCAAGTATTTATATTTTGTTACAATTATAGTAATGGTTGTTTGTAATACCTAAAACTAATCGAGATAGATATTGAGTAATAAATATAAGTGATCAGAATGACAAGTCGAGTTGAATTCCGGCGGACTGTTTTGGTATAAGCGATAAATTGAGTAAAAATTAAGATATCTTGATGAAACTTGGTGCACGTGTTTCTTGGCAATCTGAAAAAAGTACGCGTTGCAGATGGAATTTGGACCATTTTCACGCCCACAAAATGCTGTTAATCGAAAAACTATAAAGTGCTATAACTAGCCAAAAATTAAGATTCAAAACTGTAATTTGGTACAGGAAATTGAAACATTGAAGGGCATCTGTAGTTTAGAAGTTTTTATAAGGTGGGCGTGATCTCTCCCCATAAAATGTACATATCTCGCAAGCCACTGAAGCTAAATCAACCAAACTTGCTCAGACTAAGCCTTTCTACCATCTCCCCCTACAGCGTGAAAATGATGAAAATGAATGATAAACACACTCAATCCCCATATAACGATTATATTGAAAAGTACTAAAAATGCGATAACTCGCTGAAGAACTCACACGGGAAGCGGTGCAAAAATTGGGCAATAGAAGTAGCACTGTGCTATTTTAGGTGATAATTGATCTCTCCAATTACTCAGCTCACTCTCATATCTAAAAATGGTTGGTATTAGGCAGTAACTTTTTAAGCCCCCAGATACCGAAGTGGACTTCAGTGCCCATGGGGGACTTTCTGCTGCAAATCTGCGAGATATTATAATGAAATTAGGACAGCATTTTTCTTGTGCACTTGCCCTTTCACCCTTGTGCCAAAAATATAATTAATATAAGAACATATACCTATATACCTAATATAAGAATTTTGAAATTTCGGTTACCTTTGTACCATATATATCGGTAAATATGTTAGATATCCTAGCAAAATTAAGCGAACGTATAATCTTGCATAGACTATAGTTTGTTGGTGAAAATTCACTCATTTTCATCGGTCCATGATTACATATAATAATTTTTGTTATTCTAGCAGACTTTATGCAAATAGGTTGGTCAATGTGTGAGTTATATTAATAAAATGCGTAGAAACATATCTTTACGTTTATATTAAATTAATGTCAAAGGCTAATGCAATCAGCCCAGACCTGTCCCCAATATACCCGATATAGTGGTATATTGGCCTTCTAGCGGACTTTAAACCGTTTATGTTAGTCAATAAGCGTGATATTTAAAGAAATTAAGTGACAGTGATGATGAAGATATGATGTTTCTTGAACATCATGTGGTTTAGCGCTGAATATGAATGAAATTGATCTAAATCTTCGTCTAAAACCCATATCGATAATATAACTATTTTCAATTCCCTGGTTGCCTTTTTTTCTCCTATACCCAATATATCCCAATATTAGTCCCTTTGGTTGAGCTTATACCATATATATCTCATTTGGATCAAGTAGGCTGATTTTAGTATAACTATATCGGACACGATGCAAAATATAGTAATAAAACTAAGTGTGTCTATGACCTATATATATACATATATATATTAATATATATATAATATAAGTTATTAAGGTACTAAATATGATTGTAATGCATTCATGGTTTCAGCGAATAATGAATTTTGAATTTTTACATAGCATTTTTTACTAGAAATATTTCACTACCTTTAAGCCTCACAAAAGAGAGAGAGAGAGACAAGAGAGCGAGAGTATAAAATGTTAGAGAACATTTGAAGACCCTGAAGAAAAAGGTGATTCCAAAGATTGCACCAGTAGCAGCCATTTTATACGGAGTACTACCTACAAGTTCAACGCAATTGCGTGGAACGATCCGAAAAAACGCCCGGATTTGTGGAAAAACAATTTATGGCTTTTGCACCACGATAATACACCAGCTCAGACTTCGTTGCTTGTTCGTGAATTCTTGGTCAAAAACAATACTTTAACGATGCCCCGGCCTCCACAATCGCCAGACATGGCTCCGGGTTACTTTTTCCTATTTCCAAAATTTTACAAGTATAGATGACTTTAAAAGCGAATCGCTGAAAGAGATAAAAGCTATTACAAAAATCGAGTTTGAGAAGTGTTTCGACGATTGGAAGAAGCGCTGGCATAAGTGCATAATATCGAATGGAGACTATTTTGAAGGCGACAACATTAATGTAGACGAATGAATAAATATTTTTTTTAGAAAATGAAAATTCTCGTTATTTTTTGAACACACCTATTATATTCTTTTATATACACCGAATTTTGAACATTCTCATTAAGTATATGGGGGCTGGGGGAAATTTTTGTCCACTTTCATAAATTTTCGGTATCAGGACAAACTATTACCAGGAAAAGACGTTGTCTGAATTTCATTAACATATTTGGTAGATAGATAGGTTAAAGTCAACCTAAAGAAGTTTGAAAATCCTTATATTAGGTACATGGGAGCTAGAGGATATTAGGACATTAGGACACAATATATCTCACATATTGACCGACATTTTCGGTTAAAAGTCAGCCATATCTTTCAGATTTCGGATTTTCAGATTTTTTAGACGTAAGGTGGCATACCCTAAAGGCACTTTTTGTGCAAAGTTTTGCTCCGATTTCTTTATTAGTAGTTGATTATGTAAATAGATAGTGATAGATAGATAAATAGAATAGTGATTACTGTAAATAGAAAGAATTGTGTGGAATTTGAAACTGTGATATATGGGAAGTAAGCGCGGTTTGATTCCGATTTCGCCCATTTTCGCACTGTAACAAAAGGATGTAAATATAATACTGCGCACCTTAAAATTGGTGTAGTAGTCCCCGAGATATAGAATTTCACCTGAAAGTGGACGGTGCCACACCCATTGTCCAATTTTTAAATCGATTCCTTTGAAGCCCTTGATGACCTTTAAGCCCTTCCCTTCACGCTTCTGGCTTGTTTCTTCAGCGAGTTAACGAACTTTCAGTAGTTTTCAATATAACCGTTATATATGAGTTGCCGTGGTTTTAATCCCACTCCCATTTAGCCCATTTTCACATCATCTAAGGAGGTGTCTGAGAAACTTGTTCTCAGCAAGTTTGGTTGATATAGCTTTAGCGGTTTGTGAGATGTACGTTGTAGATGTACATTAAACCTATTAAACGGCCGGGCCATGTCTACGTTTTAAAAATTTTCAACTCAAATATGTCCCTCCCTGCTCTGATTCTCTGCACCAAATTTACTTCTTAATTAATAATTCTTGCTAAATTTCTTGCTAATAGTAGCTAAATTTATAGTATTTATAGGTTTTCGTTTAACCACATTTTGTGGGCATGGTGTTAGTCCGATTGCGCCGATCTGCAATACCAATCTCCTCTGACCGCCAGGGAATATATGTACATGTGAACATATATTTTTACTCAAGCTATGGTTGCACGGACAGGCGGACGGACAGACAACCACGCGGAATTCAATTCGACTCGTTATCCTGATCATTTATGTATATATTACTCTATATCTACTATCTCGATTCGTTTAAGGTGTTACAAGCAACCGTTAGGTGAACCAAACTATTATACTCTCTTGCAACATGTTGTGAGGATGTAATAAATTAATGAATAAGGAATAATATAATAAAATTTTTAGGATCATTTTTTGTTCATTTAATAATTATAACCAAATTCAATTCACTTGTACTTTGTATTTAATATTCAAATGGCGAAGAAATAATTTAATTGAGAATCAATGATAAAACGAATACTACATTAAGCTATCTAATGCTAGTTTTAGCATATTTACTATAAAACTATTATATTTTTTTTATATTTTCTTTCCTCGTTTTCAATATTTGCGTAAATTACTAATTTTCCTAACGGGAAACTAAGCATAACTAAAGTTACATAAGTAAACTCATATCAGTAAATGTATATGTATATGCACATATGCACATATGTATGTCTTTATGTATTTAGTTAAATATGCAAAATTGCATGAAATCAATGCTTTCACACTTGTTGCGCCGTCAAAAGCATTTTGAGGTTTTGTTTTAGTATGCGTAGCGTGGAAGGCTCTTAACCAAGGCTCTAAATCAAGGTTGTGAAGCAACATATATTCATACATATTTGTATTTTAAATGCATATATAGCACTTAAACTGTAAAATATAACTAGAAGTATGTCAATTTACGCTCTTAATGAAAACAATTGAAGGTAACCTTGACTTCGTGGAATGCATCTTTTCACTGACAACATATCGTATGTGCATTTGTGTGCTCCAAAATATTGTGCCTAATAGGAATATATCCACATATTATTTAGCTAAGTTAACATATATTTTATTCGAATATTGGAATTTAAAATCAATAGTTTTCAAAGTGCTCACACAACATTTCAAATTAATTCAAATATAAGTGAACACGCACAAGAATACATGCTACATGAATTAATAATAATGATCATAAAATTCATATTACACAAGTGAATAAAATCAAAGATGTTTATAACTACTGGGGATATGTTTGACCGAAGCTGTCTCTAAATTATTACGGACAAAATCCAACAACATCGAGTAAAAAAAAATTATTTAAAAAATAATCATAAACTCATATGTAACCATAAACGGTTATTAATAATACCGATGCCGCATATATTATGAATTAATAAGATTAATCTAATCTTGTCCAAAACAAGATTAGTTTCGACCTTCCCAATATTAAAAACTTACTATAGTATTGCGGAATATTGAGCACTTTTAAGGATCGAGTTTCATTTTTTATTTTACCGATTACTTTATTTTTCATGGTACCGTTTACTTTCCATGTAAGGGTCATATTTTTCAGCTTTTATTTGATGTTGCTAAATACAATTTCGAGAGTTATTTATTTTCAATAATAATATAATAATAATAATTTTCGGATTGTGCGACTGTGTTGATGATTTTGAGTTGGGGAATTTTAAATTTATTGCTGGCAATTTCGAAAAAAGTTTTTTATACAAAATAAATTGAAAACAATTAGAAACTCACTGAAAAATGGGTGAAAATAACAATATTATTATAAAATAATATTTTGTACACTTTTTGATTGCTTTCGGGTTTTTTAAGAATATCTAAAATCGGATATTGCCGATTCTTCTTGGAATCAAGTACTGAGTATTTTGGGTATTGAACGTGCTCAACACTAATTTGATTAACAATGCTATAATAATGGCAGAAGTTTGGCTAAGCCTCTACTCCAATTCAACGTTTTTTGTAAAAGAAATAAATATCAAATAAATTGATTGAATATCAATACTCGATCATGCACTAACACCATGGATCAAATGCGGTAATGCAGATCTTTTCGAGTCGTATATGTAAATATTACGTCTGACAAAAAATTAATTATATATGTGTGATATAATTATACATATATATATATATATATATATATATATATATATTCATTATTATATATTTACATATACAATGTTATATGTTTATAATTATATACAAAAAAGTTAAAGTAATTCGAAACATTTTCAAACTGATCACATTACCACAAAATTATGTATGCATGTTTATACATATGTTTACACTCCCGTCTCTGTAAGTAAGCCTCTGTAGGTAAGCCGACTTCTCACAGAAATTTTGTACAAACAAATCTGGACCAGTTTACTTGAGTCGTGATAGAGGATTATTATTAAGTACATATGTTCGTATGTACATAAATACAAATGTTTATATTATATGTAAATGTGCATATGTATTTGCACTAATGGCTCTAGGAGGAACGCTTTATTTGATTATACATATGTATGTATGTATGTACATTTAGCGCATAACATGTGCCCTATATACTGCGTTCTCGTTAATCCGGCTCCAACGTAATCCGGCAACTTTACAATCCGATAAAGTCTCGCTTTGCTTTTATTTTTACATTTCAATCGTTTGCACTCTGTGTAATAATTGTAAAATAGAAATCTGTTGACTCATTTTTATCGATAATTATGATTGATATGATTAAGCATATAATATTTAAATTATTTATCATTTGTGCTTGTACCTTTGCTTATTGCTTGGCAGAGTTTATATTTTCCTTATTGCGATATCCGACTTGATGCTAATGAAAGAAAGGATCAAATGAACGTTATGATAAGTTTTTTGAATATTGCATATAGTACAAACACGCTTGGAGGGAGCCCATTGAGTGGTGGACACGAACTTGATGCCCTCCACTAGAGCTACCGGAAAGTCGCAAATGGAAAGATTGGGCATTTTGAATTGTTACATAAATTAATGTTAAACTTTTTAAGGGTATGTAAAGGGTCCGTGGTAAAAATAGAAATGTAAAAACTTCTTTCGAGCTCAGTTGTGCGAAAAATACTTGAAGGATAACTTGAAGGATAACTCGAAGGGTAGAACAGGATAGGAATGTTTAAAACAGTTGATAAGTTGGTAAGATATTTGCTACGGTATGACTATTTTGCTATCCATCAATTAGCCTGCATCAATATTAATTTCTTCATCTCTGTTTCGCTAATGATTCTCTGCCTTTAACGCTTATATGCATATTATATAAGCAGACAAAAATATGTATGTACATAAGTGTGTCTACGCTTTTTAGGTAGTTACCTGAGAGTGGAGTTTCCAATCTTTATAAGCTTTTACAATATAATCCATTTTTGTATTATTTTGTGGTTTATATTCTTTTGTAACAAGCCGAAATGTGCTCTCTATCCACTAATCAACTTTGGGAAGCAATCTAAATCACGATCCTTTTTTATTTCTTCCCACCAGACAACGCCGACACAACTTTCACAGCTGATTTTCTTGTGTTGACTTAGTATATATGCGCATGTGTGTTAATATATATGCACATACAAATTTATATATTTATATTTGTATACACAATATGAGTGTTTGTATGTTTCCTCGTATTACTTATATTTGTGAATGCTTTATTTCTTTTGGTAAAAACCTCAAATCTTTACCACAAAAGTTAATTTATTGTTGTTGCTGCTGATTATAAATACCAAAAACAAATGTACTTTACACAACAAGGCATGTTTGCTTCGTGCGCATTTGATATTGAAAGGTAAACGACTTGCACTTTAACAATTAACGGTTGTTACGGACGTGTTATTGTGAATACCGCGCTGAGGGACGCGATTGTTAGCTATTATGTGTACGTCAGAGAACTCAACGCTGTTGACGTGTTGCAAATTACAATTCTGCATGGGAATTCACCGTTTCATTGGGAAATCTGAAATCTGAAATGTGAAATGTGAAATGTAAAATGTGAAACAACGCACCACTCTAATATCGCAAGCGACTCTAATGTACATATTATGGGAAACAGTTTGTATGCATTACACCACGTTTCACTAATCGCTGCAGCGACCGCGTGCGAGTAATTATTTAGATGAATTTAAAAGATTTGATATTTTCAAGTGTTTTAACTGGCGTTTTAAATTTCAAATTAGTTTTATTCACAAATGTTTTCGTTTTCCAATACTGCGGTATGAAAACCGTAACGAGGTATGATTATGTTCAATTTGTTCTGGGGCTGAGTGATCCTCGCTTTTTACCGTATTCGTAGTTATTTCACAAATACATATGCAAGCGTATTGATTTTCGAGTCACCGGTGCGCGTGGCAACAAAAGCCGATTTTAATTATTGTATACGAAATAGTAGTGTCCGGTGCTTTTTGTTTTGTTGAAACATAAAATTCACTATGAGAATGTGTGCTGACCGGTGGAATCCGGCTTGCGCGCCACGAACCGAAGCAAGTTGCACGTTTGACCGACTGTTCACCAGTTGTCTGACAGAAGCGTCAAACTATGCATAGGTGTGTATGTATGAAGACCAGTATTTAACCAGTGAGTTAGTGAGTGAGTGATCAAGTGGTTGGAGTAAGAGTCTCGTCTCGACGATCTTTCTCGCAGCGCGCACAACTAACTCCGATTCGCGATTGATACCGACTGACTTCTCTACTGACGACTAGCGGCTGTCGACTCAAGCGACTTTCTGCTGGCGGCTACCTACATACTTACCTACAGCTGTTCCAGCTGGCGCCCCAGTGAAACACCTCCGAAGTTGTACGTGGCGCGGTGTGTCATAACGGCAGTGGGGACGTACTTATGTGACGGTGGAGAGCATTTAGTATACGAGTACACGAGCTTAGATACATATATTATGACATATATATATATATATATATATATATATGCATACGCGTCGGCATTTGTATATGTATACGCATGTGAATGAGTGGGCATACACTTATTTATTTGCGTCCACATATATATGTACATATATGTATTTTGAGTATGAACCAAGGAACGATCATAAAACATTGCTTTTGCAGGTTCGGCATTTCTTCCTTCCTCTCCTCGACTTTATCCACTATGGACTTTTTTCGTTTGCGACACCAAAAAAATATGTGCAGTTTTTTATTTGTTACTCAAAAGATCGTTTCGATATTATTTCAACTGGTGTGTGTATTCGTTAGAACGTTCCAATGCCTGTGTTATGATGGCCACTTTGCGCGCTGATCGTTGCGGTGTTGGTGGCTGTAGTTGTGTGGTTGTGTGGTTGTCAAAGCCTGTTTAGCATTATTGTTGCGAATACTCTATTTTTATTAAAACAAAAGCGAGAGGCATTTAAGGTGGTGAGCACTTTGTGTCTGCGCAGCTTCTAACTAACAGTGGACTGAGGTATAAGGGATGAGTGACAAATGTACCGACTTCGGTGAAGAAAATGAATAAATAAATAGACTGAAAAAAATATTTTGTTTAATATTGTTTTTGTTGTTGTTGTTTGTATGTTTTAAATCTTTATAAAAATGTTTTACTTTATAGTTTCTCCGTGCTGCCTGGTACTAATAAATATAGTTGTCATACGATATATATGTATATATCTAGTCTTACAAAGGCCAGGCGCTGAATCCGTGCTTTTCGTTTACTTTGCCTGCAGGGTTGTTACTGCCACTGTCGTTTAAAAAATACAAACAAAAATTGTAAAACATTGTGCGAGTAATCTTTAAGAGAGTACACCAGGATTACTCTCTATAAGGTACAATTGGTAGTGAATTAGTCTCAATCAGGTATCTTTAGGATACAATTAGGTAATAATTAGTCCATACGAATATCTTTAGGGTCTATTTGGAGATATATTAATTGAATATTTGTTTACATTTCACTTCAATGATACTATATACAAGAAATTACTCTTTTTGTACAAATTTTTACGATTCGTCTTTTCACAGGACATGCTAAATCAAAAGGGAACAGTTCGTTCCATACAAAGAAATCAAAATTGCCATTAGTCACATGTTCCTTTGCGACTAATCGCGGACTCATCCCGGACTTGTCGCATTTTTTGCAGGTCAGTTAGTAGAGAGTATCTGAAGAGCGATTATGATTTGTTGTGAGTGATTTAGTTCACTAAGAGAAATTTGTGAGGCTACATACTTTATTCATACTTTCCAACTTATTATGCTTTCGTTTGATTTTCGATTCGCATGGGTATAGAGTGCAAATGTAAATTTATATGCAAAACAAATAAAATCCAATAAGTGCTCTAATATTTATTAGTCATTATTTATCATTGAAACATACATACATACATGGAACTTACATTGTGCTCGTATCACATAAAAATAAATTATTTGCAAATCGAATTCAGCGCAGCGGTGTTTTGGAGAAAATTTCAATTTATTAGCGCTTCAAAATTAGCGACACTAATCTTTCTTTTCATTGATAACATTTAATGAGACAAGTAAGAAAGGCCTAAGTTCGGGTGTAACCGAACATTTTATAATCTCGCAATGTGCAAGGATCAGAGGCGGGGAAATTCTTTCAGTTGCTGGCATAATTTTACATTAGAAACTGTTGCGGAAGAATTCAGCATTCATTATTCGAAGAAATTGTCAATGGATTGCAATCATATTTGATATCTTATTAACTTATATCACGGGTCATAGACTCATGTAATTTCGTTGCTATATTTTGCTTCGTGTCAGAGATATTTATATAAAAATCTGCCAAATTAACTCAAAAATGATATATGCGATAAAAATTTAACCAAAGTGGCTTAATTGAAAATATTAGATACATGAGGAAAAAGTAAACCAGAGAAAAGGAAATCATTATATTAGGAATAAGCGGCTTAGACCATGATATAGGCCGATTTCTTTCACATTTAGCTCGAAATCACATTGTGTTTAAGAAAACATATCCACTTAATTCCATTAAAATATCACACATATTGACCAACATAAATGTTTTGAAGTCAGGTGGAAAGACGGAAATTCTTATATCGGGCATTTTTAGGATAGAGGAAGATCTGCACTGATCACATTAACTCTTTTCATTATTCAAGTATATTAGGGAACATGTTTTTACGCAATTTTGTGAGGGTAACTCGCACAGTGACCGACAAATTCGGCATTAAGTCTGCTAGAATAGCGAAAATCATTCTACGTAGTATATGGGAGCAGGGATAATTCGTTGACCGATTTCACACATTTTCGGCATTAAACTATGGTATATACAATACTACATGTTCACTTAATTTTGCAAAGATATGTATTAGATAAATAAGATTAGATATTATATATTATATAAGATAAGAGAGAATAACTATTATTACATATTGACCGAAATATATGGTATTAAAGTCTACCCAGAGGTTGAAAATGCTTATATTAGGTACATGGGGGCTAGGGGAAGTGCTTACCCCATTTAATCCATTTTAAGCACATATACACACTGTTATCAGAAGGAGACACCCTCTGAATTTCAAAGAGATAACTCATATTGACCGTTATATATGGAATAAAGTCTACAGAAGTTTGGAAATCCTTATATTAGGTATATGGGGGCTAGTGGAACTATTTATCCGATTTTTTCCATTTTTGACAATAGATCACATTATTATCCTATAATGATAATTATCCAATTTCATTACGATATCTTACAGATTTACCGTTATATATGGTATAAAGTCTACCGGAAGGTTGAAAATCTGTATATTAGGTATATGGGGGCTAGGGGAAGTATTTACCCGATTTTCTCCATTTTTGACATTAGATCACACTATTATCATGGCAAGATAATCCTCCAAATTCATTACAATGTCTTACAGAATTCCTGATATTTTCGATAAAAAGTCAGATGGAGGCACTGAGGTCCTAATATTGGGTATCTGGTGGCTTGAAAAGTTATAATCCAATCTCGTCTATTGTTACGCAAGGCGTGGTTTTTATCCATTCCGATTTTTCACAATGTGACATAAAAATGCAAATATAATGTCACATACCAAATTTTGTTGAAAGCGGTTAAGGCGTTCTTGGGGTATGGGATTCCTCCTAAAGGTGGGCGGTGCCACGCCCATAACCAATATTTTAAACGGATTCCTATGCAGCCCTTCCGTTTGATATTTTCTGCAAGATTTAATGTTTCTAGCGTGTTCCTCCAGCGAGTTATCGCACTTTAATAGTTTTCAACATAACTTTTGTATGGGAGGTGGGTGTGGTTATTATCCGATTTCACTCATTTTCTCAGTATGGAAGAGATGTTAGAAAAACTTAGTCAGAGTAAGTTTGATTTTCGACTCCGAATCCGAATTTTTCGGTTTCCGAGATATATTAAACCTATTGGGGGGCGGGGCCATGCCCACTTTTACAAGAGCTTTTCCCCACAGATGCCCCACCCTGCTAGGATCCTCTATACCAAATAACACATTTATATCTTAATTTTCTGCTTAGTTATAGCACATTATCTGTTTTCGATTAATGGTATTTTGTGAGCGTGGCACATGCCCAATTACGCCCATCAACAACAACAACTGTCTTACGTTGACAAAGAACACGTGTACCAAGTTTCATCAAAATATCTTAATTTTCACTCATGTTATCGCTTGCACGGACGGGCGGCCTATATCTAATTCGTTTAGTTCTAGGTGTTACAAACAACCGTTAGGTGAACAAAACTAATATACTCTGTAGCAACATGTTGCGAGAGTATAAATACAGGAAAAATAAAATGGTTGAGTCCTATTTTCAGTGTATGTATTTACTAAGAAGGTATTTCGGAAAATGAAGTCTTTAAGTCGAAATTTTTACATATATAACAGTGAAGATAATAATAATAATAAGAAAAAAATTGTAAATGATAAGCCAATACATACACAACAATCCTTTTTCCACATTCCAATTGACAATCGAAAAACCTTTGTTTTTTTGGAATTTCCGCATGTCAAACATTTTTCCGGTGCAGTGATATTGTTCACTAAATGATTATCACAAATAATTTAGATTATTGCTTTAATTGTTAAACTAAATCTGCTGAATCTAAATAAATAACGCCTTCATATAACTCAATTTTAATATTCGTTCTTTTATCTAGTTTTGAGATGTATGAGTTGAGTTTGCAATGGAAATATCAAAAACCTTGAATAGGCGTAAAGAGGGTCTGATAGAGAGAGGTGATTACAAAGAAGGTGACCAGTTACAAAATTTCAATAATGGAGAATTTATTAAAATAAAAAGATGCATATATGTGATTTGAACTGGAAAATAATGTTCATACTTAAATCAATGAATTATTGGGTTGTTCGGAAAGTCATTTCGTTTTTTTTGGGGAACATGAAAGACAGTTTTCGTATAATGCCTTTCAAATGGCCATAAACAGTTGAATTCGACAAATTTAACCTCTCACCGATCTCTCGTGTGGTGATTCGCCGATTTGCATCAACTAATGCCTTTATCGCATCTTTGTCAGCTTCGACCGGCCTTCCAGACCGTGGTGCATCTTCGACATCAAAATTGCCGGATCGAAATTTTGCAAACCAGTTCTGGCACTGGCGTACTGTTAACACGCCTTCTCCATACACATCCGTCAATTTTTTTCTCGCTTGGACAGCATTTTTACCTTTTCTGAAGTTAAAAAGTAAAATATGACGAAAATGCTGCTTATTGCTCTCCATATTTAAAAAGGCACCAACCAAAAACTACTGGGTAGAATTAATAGAACTTTTTCACACACAAGCCTTGCAATATCAGCTCTCATGACATATAATGGTTATGGGGCTTAAGTGTGAAGTTAGTTACGAAAAAACGTAATTAAGTCCTCTGGCGGGAAAAAACGAAATGACTTTCCGAACAACCCAATAGTTTGAAGAAAAAAAGAAATGTATAGATGTTTGGTATTCCACTTTTTGTATAAGACCTAAACTGTAGCCTTTTCCATCTTTTTCACTTTCAAATCCGTTTTTCAATATGCTCTGAGTTGACGGTCGTCTTGATCGACCCGAATCTCTAACCACCATGTTCATCAGATTTGAAAGCAGTATAGAGTCGTAGTAAATTTGATCATATAACAGATACGAGATGAAAAGCTGTATTGTCCTGGTTTAAAGTAGTATTTACTTAACTTATTTTAAAAATGAAAATTTAAGCAAAAAGCTAACCTACGGAATATTTGTATTTATGTGAAGAATGGGCGTGGTATTGTCATTCTTTCTGAACCATCAAACCCAACAAGTTGAACTGTTGACTTACTGATTGCGTTACTCATAATCACTTTTTAGAGCTCTGGTGCATATAATCCGCCTAAAGTACACTATCAGTTCGATATTTTATTTGCTTTATTTGCAATGGGCGTTGCTTTTGCCTGTATACAACTTTCGAACATATACAAATAAATATACGACTCGATAAGAAAGGTATAAATATTTTAATTTGAGCAATATATTTATGTGAAGTGAAGTTATATTTCAAATTAATGACACACAGTCGAAATTTATAAATCTCCTGCCCAATTGGTATCGCAACACACCAAGAGAAAGTCGAAAGAAATACATACATATTTCAGCAGTTTTTTAGTATAAAAAACAAAATATTTAAATTTCTCTATCTCAGCTACCTTCTGCTGTAAGCTCATACCGGCTCTTATCTTTTGATTTGACTCATAATTTATATACATAAATCTATTCCATTCTATATTCTTACAAAAATATGGTTCCTATTAATGATAATAACAGAAATATTAACTCAAATATGTTCTATTTAATTTATGCTGAAAATTGAGCGCTGATCATTTGAAAACCACAATTGTTTGTGACAGCAACGGAATTGGGTTTGATATGTACACGTGCACGTTCGTCGGAGAATGCACAAACTTCATTGTATCCAAAAGTTATCGGAAGCAGCAGAGTCAGCAGTACTCTGGCGAGCAGTTATAAGCTCTTATGAAATAAAAAAACCAATAAAATACTGTGGATGGTAAAAACTGGTCCTAAATGATTTTGAGAAACCCCCTCCTCATTATTTGCTATCGCGGCCATATTAGCTATTATTATCATCAGCAAGATATGTCACCAAAAGTTAAAAGTTACACTGTGATTTCTGTACCAGTCGCGGCTATACGATAAATATGTATGTTTGATGACACATATTGGGATTGCAGATGCTGCGACTGGAATTTCGAATCAAAAATACGCTAATTTAATTATCACACGCAAGTAATTTGTTCGACATACAACACGGTATACACACGTATGGACGTACATGAAACATGTATGGACGCATGAAAAGCAGACACACAAATTTACAAAATTGTCGCAGCAATTGTGAAGTAACATTACCACGCACATATGTATGTACATATTTTTGTCGGTAAGAATACTTTTGTTGGGTGCACATTTTGATCCGAGAAATTTGTAAAGTGAGTGATACACGCAAATGAAAGTTGAAATAAAGGACTTCAACCATATAATAAAACACCTGCTAGACTAGGAAATATTTGGAAATCAGCATTGATATATATGTAAGCAAAATAATGCATAATCTACTCAAGCAGGCGATACACACTTAACGAGAGGAGCTTCAAACTAACTTATTTTAGTGGCAGAAACATACTTTCGTAGTTGAGGATCGAATGGGTCTTAAAAATAGTTATCTTCACAATATTGGAAAAATTATTTAATATAATAATGGCAATTAATAGCATATTTTTAAGACTTTTTAGTTAATACATAATTTGAAAATAACTTCCCGTTCTTTTAAATTTATCGATTAGAAATAATCGGTGGTATTTCTGAAGAAAAATGAGTCGCATTGAACTTATTCTAGATATAGATTAATAGAAAAAATTTTTTATTACAAATTTCTTTCGCAAAATTGTATATTTAATATAACTCACCTATTAATGCGAAAAATCGCCTTTTCTACTATTAGAAATGTTTGGAACGAGCCGATGAATGAACATCAACGAATCTATCTATCAATTAGATTTATTCTCTGCATAACGCAACTCTGAAAGAGATGTAACTCTTTTCTCTACAATGTTCCATCCTGAAAATTTTTAGAAGTATAAATGTCAAATATTTATTACTTTATTGTATTTATACACATACATATGTATGTTAAACTGAACATCTGAGTATCTGGAAATTGCTAAACATGATTAGTGGTGCCTTTGATGAGTGTAATTGCTTCGCCTCTCATTCTATGCCACATAATATTATGTAAATTGTTATGTACAAAAAATAACGTATGTTTGTCACAGCGATAATGAAGATAATAAATTGGGCAAAGCCCTTGCTCAAAATATTGATTAACGCCTTTCCTCGTTTGAAGATTTTAATAACATCTTTATCTCATCAGCTGCTTCAAAAATACATGTACATGCATTCAATTACATATGTACATACATATCTAGTTTTGCATGCAAAGGTATGAAAATGAGGTGAAATCGTTTTAATAAAGAATAATAAATACTGTGGGACTTTAAAATATGTAATCGTTGACGACAATTCCTCATAATATTTTGTTTAAATGGCAAATATGTGCATATTCAAATTGTTTTAAAATCCCGAACACACATTTATCTTATTCATAATTACATTAATGATACTTGGTGACATTTTTTTCTATAAAACTAAAGGAAATGTTAATTTAAACTTGATTTGAAGTTTTCAAATAATTATCATGGATTATTCTATCAAGCTGAAGTTAGTGAGGGTTTATACCGATTTCTGAGTTTATGACTAAGTAAAAGCCGAAAACTGTATCTGTTTCAGAAATTTAATATTAAATTATTAAATGTAACATACAGAGCAACATTAAAAATTAAAATGTACTTGTGAAACGTATATTTAAAATTTATTGCTTTTATTATATCTATGATTCGAGTTTTTGCATCTGAATTCAAATATTTAAAAAAAAACTTGACGAAAGAATATAGTGCTGCCACTACATATATTATTTTTCCCAGCAGACGGCGCGCCTAATGTGGCATTAAATACCGCTGTCGGAATTTTGACATTTTGTTTCATGCCTTTTCCTTTGCTTAATATTAAAACTTTAGCATATTGAAAATTTAATTCAAGTTTAAATATTGACGAGGATAAGTATATAAAGTATAGATATATATACTTACGGATATCGTTAATCATGTCGTATCAACTATACAGAAACACAACACTTGGGAATACTTTACAAGAGAGTCTTGACGAACTGATCCAAGTAAGAAATTTCAAAATGATATTGATATAAACACTAATAGCTGGGTTTTATAAAAACTGTATTTATTATAAACCTCTTCTTTCAGTATGGTCACATTACACCAACGTTGGCATTCAAGGTACTCTTGCAGTTTGACAAATCCATTAACCTAGCTCTAAATCAACGGGTCAAAGCTAGAGTTACCTTCAAGGCGAACAAACTAAATACGTATCGATTCTGCGATAATGTTTGGACGCTTATGTTAAATGAAGTAGAATTCCGCGAAGTGCACGAATTCGCTAAAGTAGATAAAGTGAAAATTGTAGCGTGCGATGGAAAGAGTGGCGAATTCAATGGATAATGTATTACTATCGGCAGTATGGAAAAGGGTATCGGTTCTCGGCTAAACTATTACTACAACAAACATTTATGCTGACTAGGATTTAATGAATGGGGCGGAAAATTGGATACTTGGACAAGTGGTTTGGAGATACAAATATTTAAGTAAATTAGTAAAGTAATCTATAAAAAGATATATGTGAAAATACAGAGAAGAATTTTTTACGACAATTGTCTTAAAAAATATTTTGTATACTATTTAATACTAATCATTTAAACCAATAAGTGTAGAAGGTAAAACATATGAAGTTTCTTACTGAAAGAGTTAATCGACCTCTAAAATTCAAATATCGTATGTATGTATATCTAACCCAACAGTTCTTTAAAATACGAGGGGTATGTATGTGCGCAGTTTGATGATGACGCTTATTTACACTTGTGATTGGATGATTTTTTTTATTTTATACATATCTTATAATTTGCGCTAAGGGTCATCTTATAACTCGATGATTGTTGTAACAAAAACATTAATATAATGTATTTCGTGGATGCCTTTGAGGTCACTGACATCATGCAATGTCAATGTGTAAACAAGTTAAATTTCTAAATATATTTGCCTCAATCTCAAAGGTCTAATCTAATATTAAGAAAGATCATAGTACGACCCAAACATACTGCTGTGCTTTTACCCTTTGGCAGCTTGGATTTTATTTTTTTTTTTTGTCATGCAACTGTAACTCATTATCATCCATTGCAACGAACCTATTGACTATTGTACGTTCTGCAAGGTAACTCTTTATTATACAAATAAAATTAAAAATTACATAATTAATTAAATATTAAATTGAAATGTTTTTTAAACTTTACAAGCTTCAATAAAAATTAAAAATTCTAAAATCGAAACAATTTCAAATTCATACGTATGCATGTGAATACGAAAAGGAATATTTCAATTTCGTCCACGATTGCTAAGATTTTTTACAATCATTTTTATTCTTATTTTGTTTTTTAATTTAAAATTAAAATAAAAAAGAAATCAATGTTTTAATAGTGATTTTTATAGTTGTGTCTAATTCATTATATTTGCAGTAATAATTGATAACCTTTCGATTTTAAATTTTGTGGCTTAGTTGTGTCTTGTTTCGTGATTTTTTGTTATCAGTAGAGATTTGAATGTATGTTTGAATATTTACATAACGGATTTTGTTAATTGTGTATTCTTGTTGCGGTTCTTTTGTGAGCAATTATGCGGGAATATAACTTCTGAAATTACAATTACAAAAGAATTAAAACTTGTCCTAGATGTTTTAAGTCTTACATACATATATTACTCTTGAAGAAGTTATTTGTACTTCATCAGTATTATTTCTAAAACTAAAGCCACAGAGGGTGCAGCTATGAACTTTTGAATTTTCAATGTTTTTCGGATACCTTACGAGTTTTCAAATATTTTTATATTTTCCAATTTTTACCATTTGTATTCAATAGTAAATAGTCAATAGTCGGATGTTTGAGATTGCTGCTTTATTAAAATCGCTTAATTATTGTCAACATGTCGAATTATTGTCCTCAATATCAAACCTGGCATCCTTGTACTTCATCATGATTTCATGACTCATAGTTTCTCTACCACGGCTGATTTTACATTCAAATCAACTAATTGAATTGAAAGTAAAATCTTTGTTATATTCATGTTTAATATTATCAAGTATATCTTATTGCTGTGGTTAATTCCTTCAAAAGAAATTATCCACGAGAAATATTCATCCAAACATAAGTACTTATACATAAATATAAACCACTGTCCAGAAACCCTATATTATAGTATATACTGTCTAATGTTTACGCGATCGTTCATACTATTTCATGAGTTGAAGTATTATCAGTAATATGCATGCTCCAGTTTCACTTTAGAAAGCTGCGCTCAAAGATTTGCAAACCAATTGAAACCGGTTCGCCATTCCGGTAAGACCTTACGGCTTCAATATAAATAATACACAGAATAGACAATCAATAGACTTCCAGTTTAAACCAGACAATATTTAATTATGTACATACATATGTACTCAAGTGTGCATAAGTATACGAATTATTCAAATTATATATATAATATAGTATACGAATTATTGATTAAATACACATGTTTGTACGTATTTAGAAAAAATAAATTAATACGTTTTTGCTTATATATTTGGTGTGATTTATATACATTTGGACTTATATACAATGCGTGATTTTGCTTTCTTTTAACAGATAACAACGTCCAGTCAAAATAAAATAAATACTAAACATCACTTAGTGACAGCAATAACAAATTTCCACAGATGCCTTTCATCTAATTTAATCCCACATTTTCCCTCTCCATTTATAAACAAATATTGAGGAAATACACAACCTCAGTGATATCATATTATTGCAGGCAATTTGTTACCTGTGAGTGTTGTTCACAGTTGCTGTGTGTTCGTTCATGTTATTCATGTTATTCATGGCTTCAGAAGCTCGAATCTTTTTCTAAATATAACGAAGTATTATCATACTTTTTATTAATAAGGCTTTATTTTAGGGTAATCACTGGACTTTGGCTGGACTAGAAAATATTAGGAAGAAAAAACTTCAAAAGAATTTATATATCTAGGTATATATTTATATACCTCTACATAGCGTACAAACGGTATTATACTGTACGCCTCTATATGCGACTTAGCACCAAAGTGCTATTTTAAGGCAACTTAACACTTTAATTGAATAATACACTTGAGGTTTTTGTATTTATTTAACCCTTGTCATTTATTTTATTTATGTGTATATAAATTTAATTTTAACAACCACAAGGGTAATTCTATATACCTATTTGTACAACCAACATTTATTTACACTTTCGTAACCTCAATTTTTCAGTACTAGTGTAATTACACATTTTTATATTGAGCATAATTCATGATTTGTTAACATAAAATATTTTGTAATTATTTATCTTTACTATAAAATATATTTCGGTGCAAATATATTTCTTGCAGGTATTTATATAATTTTACTACTTTCTAATTGGCCGAAATTCATAATTAATAATTAATGATTAATTTTAAATATGTTACTACTTATTATTTAAGAGTAAATTATAATTTCTGAAAAAAACAATGAAGTAGAATAACCCAATAATATGTAATTTGTTTCCCTGTAAAATTTTATCACATCAGTTGGGCAAAATCCATAATGTAATACTGTGATCGCTGATAGACTTCATTACGTAGAACATTGCCACCAAAACCAATAACATTATTTGCAGGAGGCGATGCCTCCAAATCCGTCGCACCATCACCAATCATTGTAATATTAGCGTTGGGATGACAGCGTTTAATAATCGAAACTGCTTCCGCTTTGCCACCACTTTTTGAAGTGGGTTGTTTTGTATCAAAGCTTGCATAGTCACCATTAAAATAAAAAAGTAATTTATTTGCAAATATATGATTTCGTGGTATTCCCAGTTCATCGGCAATAGGATCAATTAGACAATGAAATCCTCCCGAAATTAGATAAATTTCCTTCCTTTCCGCTTTCAATTTTTCAATAAAAACTCTAATGTTTTTAGTTAATGTACAAGGGCGTTGTTGGAGAAACTCATTGATCTGTTTTTGGCTTGGTCGGATAATATTTAACCTTATATTTAAGGCATCTTGGAAGGACATTGCTCCTCCCATGGCTTCTTTTGTGACGCGTGCAACTTCCGTACCCTTACCGCAAAAATCTGCTAGCTCATCGATGCCTTCTTCGGAGATTAAAGTTGAGTCAACATCGAAACAGATTACATCAGATTTTTTTATAATTTCAGAGGCTTGTTCGGGATTTTTACTTGACTTCAGCGAGTCACGGTTAGGAGCTGACACCAATGTTCTATTTATTAATGATGCTTTTCCTGAGGAATTTAATTGAGCGTTATCAGTATACGTAAAGTCTGAATTTGACGTCGATGCAGTAGATTGAATAGCTGCTGAAAATGTATCATTTAAGAGATTCCCGCTTCTTGCCACACGTACCGAACCAATAGTCATACGATTCATTGTTTACCCAAATTGCGGTAGTTACGTCAATCAGAACAAAAAAAGTAGCTTCTAGCTGTTGGTGCTGCACTTATCTTGTTTGCGTAGCCCTTTGACGATGAACTTGTTTTTTTCAATGGATTAAGTGATGAAATTGAGTGTTCATTCACCTTTTGTTTTTTTTTTTTACTTCGCGAATTTTAATCACGCCACAATTTGTTTATTCTCCTTTTGTAATTCAAAGCTACTTTGTTCTGGGGGTTTTTTTTTTATGTTGGTGGTTTTCTGCATACAAATATAATTGGACCAATTAACTATACCAATATCAGTTTAGAGAAATATTTTATCTCTAGATATATGTTGTCCGCAGGAAAACACGCGAGTAGTGGACGCGAGCAAGCAAAATAATGTTTCCTCTTTGTCCAGTTCTTAAATAAAAGCAGTGTGCAAATATTCCCCAATTTAAATAATTCACGATGTGTTCCAATGGAAAATTCCAATGTTTATTGTCATTAATCATTCAGCTGATGATCAGTGGTGCGCTTTCTACTATTTGTACCTCAATTTTATTAATTTCTTATGACTTTTTTTAATAAAATCTCAAAAAATTAAAAATAAAAATATCCTTCTAACGACAATTTTGAAAGATATAAAAAAAACCTTGCTTTTTATTATTAACTTACAGTAAAAACATCAATTCATCAATTCATCAAATAACATATTACATATTAATAATTCACTATTATTTATTTATGTTCAAGGCAATAGCTCAAGATAGACAATACATACTCGTAGACATTTTTAGCATATTAGTAGGGTAAATAATTCTAAATTAAACCAAATTCACAGTTATAGAAATAGTACGGTCTATGAAGGGAACGTGGGAACGTTAGAACCAGGGAACTCTTCAAAAGAGGGCTTATCCACAAATTGCAGAATCACTGACTGAAATCAGATGATTTGATTTGCTATCAATTATGATGTGTTTTTATTCATTATATTATTAAGTCACCCTGTGTGACGAACACATTTTTTTCTCGTTCACTTCTATTATTAAACTACTTTTAGCTCTAAAATTGTTACAAATAACTTTGTTATAAAAAAGATGCTTTCTTTTATTTCTTGTATGAGAACAGTGTTGGTTCGACAACAAAATGTTGACATATTAAGGATACTTCATACATCGGCTTTGTGTGAAGCTGCCCGTAAGGGCACTAGAGAGAAGGCTCGAAAGAAGAAAGTTAAAGTTGAAGTGAAAAAAGTGGGATTCATACCACATAATCAAAGGGATAAAAAGTAATATTGTGCATGGTAAAGAAGGAAATTAAATAAATATTATAATTTTGAATTTCTTTCAGAATTAACTTGCATCGTGAAAATTTACACTTTGAGGATTCTTGGAAGCAATTACCACAAGACAATGTCTATGTTCTGAAATACTATCGTTGGCCCGTATACACGGTTGCTGAGGCAATACAGTGTCACCGTGAAACACATCATCCTTCTATGTACAATGTCCCCAATGCTCCACTCAACATAGATATTGAATTGGATATGCGAGCAGAGAAGAAGAACCGTTTCGTCGACAACTTTCATCGCATGGCTATGATACCTCATAAATTCGAGCACGGTGAAGAGCGAAAAATTCTTGTTTTTACGAAAGGAAATGTATGTTAAATGTAAAAATATTCTAATCAAAATTACAACATATAATTTTCATAACATTAAAGGATGAAATCAGTGAAGCGCGGGAAGCAGGTGGAACACTTGTAGGAGGTATTGAGTTAATAAGGGATATAACCAACGGAGAGCTATTACTGACTGATTATCAATTTGTAATTGCACATCCTAATATTTTGCCGGAGTTGATAGCCTTGCGAGGGTTGATGAAGCGTAAGTTTCCCAATCCACGAAGCGAGACTCTTGGTACAAATTTAGTAGAAATGATTAAACACTTTTCAAATGGTATTAGCTATACAGCCACTAAGGATGAGCATCAACAAGATTTTGGATTGATTTCAACAAGCGTCGGAACATTAGACATGGATACACAAAAATTAGAAGAAAATTTGCAATCCTTACTACAGGATGTTGATTCAGTACGTCCTAAGCGTGAAGGTGAAAGATTTATAAAACGTGTACTACTAAAAAGCCCACCGAGTAGTGAGCGTCTTAAAATAGATGCCTATCAATATATACCAGAGTTTTACGTAAAAACAGCTAATAAAACTTCTGCGAAATCGAACGAAGTTGAGGATCGGAAGGAAGAATTTATTGAAAAACAACATGCTGTTGTTGCGCAATAACGTTATATTTAAAATTTGATAATATACAAGTAATATGTACTTTTGAGTATCATAAATAAAGATTGAATGGAATGTAAATCGTTTAAGATAATTGTCCGCGGCCGGGTATACATTCATCTCTGTTCTGATTAGGTAGACCCAAGGTTTTCTCAAAAGAACGGAATTTGGTTATTGTTGTTGTTTGAAGCCACCTATTATGAAAGTATAAACCGTTCTAATATCGTTTTTTTTTTTGATTGGAAATCATTTGAATTGTCATTTTAGTTTTAATTTTTCGTTTATTCATCACATTATCATCGTCATTACGTCAAATGTTCAATTATTATGTATGTAATGTCTACCCAGAATAATTATAACATTTGCCTTAAAAATTTGTTTGAAAAGTTATGTCTTAAGCTTTTTGTGTTGCGCTATTGCGTTCATGCTGACGTTGCATTTCCAATTGCTTCACACGGGTATAAACGGCACTAGCTAGTAAGACAATAACGTTTGATGCCCACCATAAAGTTGACTTTTCATCATTATACCATTGTGTCGCTATAACAGTTTGAGCACAGGCCTTTGCAGTTCCAGAAATATTGTGAGTCAAAGGTGATGTTACCTATATTAGTTGTAAAAATACAATATAAATAAATAAAAATTACAAAAAATTATATTTTACATTTCATTTTTATTACCTTGATTTGCAAAACCGTAACAAATCCAATTGCGAAACCACATAGGCCGCCAAACACCATAGCACTGATAAACCAAGGAGCAAATATGTGTTCATAGTTGAGAATTGCACTCATTTCTCCATTAATAAGGATTAAAGGCAAGAAAAAAACACTGGAGTAGACATTATTGTAGTAGCTCAGTAGAAGAACTTCCTGATTAACGTGAACTAATGCCTTCTTCGTCTGAATCGAATACCAAGCCAATATAAGCGAACCCATAACTCCATAAATTGTGCCACGAAGAGAGAACTGTCCTGTTAAACTCTCCTGGTCGACTCCCAATAGGAAACCAAAAACAACAAATACGCAGCACATTGTTGCCTTGAAGCTAGTTTTTTGTCGCAACAGTATATATGTTAGTACAACATTAAATACAGTTGTCAACGATCGGCCAACGTAATAAAACGCTACTCCCACATATTTAAGGCACAAATTATTTGTTGCGACCATTAAAGTAAACGAAATAGATAACGGCAAAATCTAGGAATAAAAAGATTTTAAAGTAATATATGAATTCCTCTATTAGTACTAAATTTTGTATACTACCTTACGAAATATATCCAAGTCAAATGGATTACATTCTGGGAATGTAATGACATTTGGGTAATACCGAGCAAGAGCACTCAAAAGCGCACATAAACAAGCGGTGACAAGGCATTGGAACCAGCACACGAATAGCGGCGCGTCTAAATTCACAGTATCACTGCTTAGTAGTAATTTATTCATAAATACTGTGCATATTGAAACTGTCCTACAATCACAGTAATAAACGAAAATTCACTACATTTGAGATCTACATTTTATTTTCTTACCAATATAGAGTTACTACAAAAAATACCAAGAGGTATTTATTCACCAAACGGTTGTGCTCCGACATGCTCGTATACATGGTGGGGATTTATGTGTTTTGCTTAAATTGTATCAAATATATTAACGATAAAAACATATACTTTTAAATGAAAACAACTACAATTGATAAAGACACGAACAGCTGTAAAAATTTGTCAATATTTTTGTTTATATTTTTTTTATTTCATGTGACAACTATATTTCTATTACTTTGTTATTGACAGGAAGCTTTGTAAGGGAATGCACTAATTAATACTATTAGATTTTAATTAAAAATAATATGTCATTGTAATATTTATTGCAATAGTATGTATTTAAACAATCTATTTTTTTAACATATCTGAGGCAAATATATATAAAAAGAGGGTGGGCTTTAGAATACCATCCCCCGAATTTGGCATTAAAATGGATAACGAATATATATATATTGCCGGTGCAAACTTAGTTTTTAAGTTATTTGCATTTAAAGTTGAAAATTTAACAAATTAAATGTGTAATTTTTCGAATTATAATAAATTTTACACTTATACCGAGCACTTTTCATCCACCAACACTTCGCTAGAATGTTTCTACATATTTATTTTTTTATTAATTATTGCTAAAATAACTTTAATTCAACATTCTAATTTCTATTAAATTTGATTTATTATTGCAATAACAAAAGGTTTTTATTTTGGCATATGACAAGTGTTACCATATTTACATATTTTGCAAAAGAAACTAAATAAATAAAAAAGAGAGATTTCACCCAATATAAACCTTGATCGTGTAATGAGTGTTGTGAAATCACAATATTTCCTTTATAGTGATAAACCTATGTGTTGGATCGGCCAGGGTAACTTTTTTTGAAGCGCGGCTGAAGGTCTCCACTGCCGAATAGAGGGTATAATAACTACCTGTTTAACACTTAGTTTTTTTTTTAACAGATACTATTGTTGTTGCTTTCGAAACATTTTGTGCTTTGTTTCTTTTTTTTCGTTTTGTTTTTAATTTTGTATTGGGAAAATTGAATTGAATTTTTAACGTGGTTAGTGTGATTGTGAGTTTGTTTTTGTTTTGTTTTATTAAATTGGAAAATTTTACTTTATCTTCTACTTTTACTGGGCATTTATTTCCTACATTTGGGGTATAATCTTTGTTTTTATTTATGGGTAGTATGGTAACACTTCTTATTTGGCAAAATGCAACCCTTTTGTTTCGTCTGAATAAATCAAACTGAATAATTGAAAACCAAATAATAACTGAAAATTTTAAATGTCGAATGAAAGGTACTTTTGCAATAATTAGTAAAAAATAAATATCTAGACACAATTTGGTGAAGGGTTAGTGTATGAAAAGTGCAGGGAATAGGTGCAAAAGTTATTATAATTCGAAAAATTACACATTTAAAATTGTTAAATTTTTGACTTAAAATGCAAATAAATTAAAAACTATAAGTTTGCGGCGGCAATATATGTGATCTGGAGAACTTCCCCTATCCGTCCATACCCATTTTACCTCCGAATTCGGGGGATAGTATTCTAAAGTTTACCCTAAAAATATATTAATCGACTCTGATTATTAACCTTCGACTTTTTATCAGAGGTTCGATAAGTACAATAGACCTTTAACAACTACTTTGAAGAAATATAGTTGAAGAAATGTCTGATATAGAGTCCGATGACCAAGATTGGTTCAATAAAGATGAAGAACAAATTTTGCAGAGTTTGCAGTTCAAAGTAAAAAATGAGCTTACAAAAGATACAGAAGCTAATATAGAATATATCCAAGGCCCATCAGAAACAGGTATGGAAATGCAGTAAATATCATATATATTATTAACGGATTTTTTAATAACATTACAGACGAATACCTTCAGCAAAAACGACTAGAAGCTGCATCAAATCTTTCGAAAGAAGCTGATATAAAAAAAATGACTACTTCAGAGATGCGCAAGGCAATTAATATGGAACCATTGGATGTCTTCCTTTTTATTAAAACAAATGAAAGTGATTTTTTTCTTGATCAAATTTCGACTAGTGACGGGTTGGTGCGAGTTATTTTATACTTGCGTATTTGGTGTAAAATATGTGAATTGGAGCTTCCAGGTTTTCAAAGAGAGCTTCTACAATATTTTGTGAAAAATGACATATTTTTGGAACAATTACGTGTTTTAAGTGCTAAGCTTTTTCGAAAAAAATTTAAGGCGATTTGGAACAATGTCGGAGAAGTAGACAACGTCCTAAACGCAATGAGATCCCTAATTGTTCGTTTGCGTAAATGCCAACTAATATCAGCTAAGACTTCACATGTAATTCAGCATATAAAGAAACTCATAGAAGATAGCGATAATCTAGACATGGTTCAACGACAATTGTGCCAGCAGCTAAAATTTGAATTAGATAGTGTATTAAAAGAAGAATGTAATCAGCTGGATGAAAAATCTGACGTAATTTAATTATTACACAACTTATAGTTAATATGCTATAATAGGTAAATAAAATCTTTCAGATATATCCCACACTTAATGAGCTCTTAGGAGAAATCAACGGGGAGGACTACATTGAAATGATTAATGCTTTAAAAGTTACTGAAAAATTGAAAAATTCAGAGTATATAGCGAAACAAAAACGTATTCTTCGTGAAGATTTTATGATTCCTTTACGTGATTATGTATGCAAATTAAAAAAATTCGGTACAGCACCATATGGGCCAGAGATATTTGAGGACGTTTGCATAGTTCTTAACGCAGATTTTATCAATGCTAGGCGCCATGAAATGCTTTTCGTTGATGTGTTCGGCAGACAGCGCCCAGTGGACGATGATGAAGTGAACTTGATGCACAAAATAAAAATAAAACTATCAACAATTAAAACGGGCTCTTTACTCTTACTGACAACAAATAGGAGCTTTGAAAACCTTATATTGGCAACGGTTACTTACACTGGGGGAGAGCTACTCCGTTTGGGATATGTAAGTAAAATTGAATTCTGTAATAGGATTCTAATAAAGTTCTCGTTAATATAGATAGGTATTGAAATTGTTCGGCAATATAACATTGGAACTGTATATAACCGACCTTTGCTGATGTTCGAAACGCCAGCTTTTTTTGAACCTTATAACAACGTATATAAATATTTGGATACTTATGGAGAGGATATGTTGCCTATGAAGCAATATATTATTGATAGCGAGGTAATGTTGCTTCATTATTTTAACCTGTCATGATTGTAAATGAATACCATAACATTTTATGGTTAATTATCTTTTGCGTTTGCAGAGCAATGTATCTCCACCTCGATACTCCCAGACGAATAAATCGTATTCATATGATGGAGAACAATTTCCATTGAATGCAACGAATTTAACCAAACCCAAAAGTCTTCCCCTAAATAAATCACAGTGGAATGCATATCGTGAAGCGTTAACACACGAATTTTACCTAATACAGGGTCCACCAGGAACTGGTAAAACCCATCTATCTGTACATTTGGTGCGTACTCTTATTGCGAACGCTAAAACACCCATCGTGCTAATTACTTACACGAACGATTCATTAGACAAATTTTTGTTGAAACTTTCTTCCTACACCAGTAACATTTTACGATTCGGTAGCCAAACGCGCCTGCCTGAAATTTCAAAATTTAATGCACAGTTCGAATCCACTCAAAAAGAAATGGTAAATCCTCGTCTCAAGCGTCTCCACTACATTATTAACGAAGAGTTTAAGGCAAAGTTCCAAATCGTACAGCAAATGCATACGAATTTCGATGGGAGTGAAGAGTCCTACCAGAGTTTGTTAGCAGCACAGCGAGCTGTAAGCGATGTATCTGAAAAATTAAAAACAATACGCATAATGTTTCAATTTTATGGAGCACGAAAAGCTGATGTCATAGCAATGACTTCAACTTGCGCTGCTAGAACCAATTTCCTATTTCGTTTGCTGAAAAGTAAAATCGGTAATAATGTTTGTTATTTACACTATTTAGTAAAATGATTAGCATGCTAATTTTTTTATTTGTTCAAATATTTGCAGTGATTTTTGAGGAAGCAGCAGAGATTTTGGAATCACACGTCCTTGCTTGCTTAACGCCATACACCGAACATGTCATCATGATTGGTGATCACAAGCAGTTAAAGCCTTTCACTTCAAATTATCGTCATAGCCGCACGTGGCAATTAAATATTTCATTATTCGAACGCCTATTTGTTAACAATTTGAAAGGATACACGCTTAACGTGCAATATCGTATGCGTCCCTGTATAGCAGATCTTATTCATCCCACCTTCTACACTGAGCTAAATAATGATGATACAGTAAACAGTTATCCAAAAGTTCGAAACATGCATAAAGATCTATATTTTTATACACACAATGAGATTGAATATTACTCGGAGGTATGCGTAGCCATACATAACATAATGTTTATTGTTCCGAGCAGTTTGCTACTTCAAATTGATATAATTATAGTAATAATGGGTTTTATTTACTTTCAGGATGAATGTTCAATCTTTAACCAATATGAGGTAGAGAAAATTTTGGAATTGGCGAAGTTTTTAATAGAAAAGGCTTCTTATAAAGCAAATGATATTGTTGTCCTAAGTCCTTATGCTAAGCAAGTAGAACGTCTGAAATCCAAAGTGAGATTAATTTTAATTCACCAAATAGAAATAAAGTATATAATCACATTGGTATTACAGGCACATACTTGTTTTGGAAGTATCAAGTTGAATATTTCTACAGTGGATAGCTTTCAGGGATTAGAGGCTAATATAGTACTCTTGTCGTTAGTGCGAAGCAACATCAAAGGAAATATTGGATTTCTAAAAGAGAAGAATCGTATTTGTGTAGCCCTTTCGCGTGCCAAACATGGTCTGTATATCATTGGAAATCTGCCATTATTAGCTAAGTGCAGCGAGACATGGCGGTCAATCGAACAGAAATTAAAGTCACAGGAAGCTATTGGCAATACGTTTCCGATAATGAATGAAGAAAAACAATAAAACTGTTAATGTTTAAGTTAAAAATCGTTTAAAACGTTAAGTGAATTAAATGTGGATTTCGATTTTGTATTATTGATCATTTGTTTCCTACGTGCACGAATTCATTCATCTAAAATAAAAAGCAAATGTTTGACATTTTCATTTGAGACTTTATTTATTTTTTGTTTTATTTATGAAAGTTCTTTTATTGTTATTTAATTTTCTTGTTATCATTTATTTATGCTTCTTCCATAACCACTTTTAAGCTACACTACAATGATAAAATTTTACTGAATTCATGTTAGCTTTCCCTTTTTGTTCCGTTGTTTTGCTTTTATGTATGAATGTATGTATGTATGTATACGTATTAAGTAATTGATACGGTTAAATAATGTTCTCGCAAGAATAACTTTATGAATGTATTTAAAAGAGTGTATGAGTTTGCAATAAATTTAAAAGAAAAGCTGAACTCATATGTACATATGTTTGCCGTAGCTAGTTGCGTGTAAAATGTATGAATGCCGTCAACAGTGTGTGCAATAAGGAGTCGCATAAACATAATTAATAGTGCAATATGTTACATATAAAGCATTTTTTGTTTGTTTTTTCTCATCCAATTAATTTTACAATATTAATTCTATTATGTTTTTTCGATATTTTAATGAAGATATATTTACCATACTTAAATTTTTTTTATCATATGAGCTATTACGATATTTTCAACCGATTTATGACAAAAAATTTAAGCTGATTGAAGATTAGTGGGCAAAAACTTAAACCTTATTGCACAGACTGCTTTTCTTTACTGCGACTACTATGGCTACTTTTACTATATTTTACATAATAAATTTAGATGCATAAGTATGCATGCATGTATGTATTTACTTATCCAATCCCATCTACTTTGCTTCTAGTAATTTTTAAGTTGTGTTTTTAGATTTTTCTTAATAAATTTTTTTTTACTAATTTGCCGGAAAAACTGGTATATGTAGATTATAACTTTAGGAATATTTAAAAAATTGAACTGTCTCTATAAGCTTTTGAAATTTGTTTTTCGAAATTATGATTGAATTCATTCCTTTCGAATTACCGATTTTAATAATTTTAAAACTTAATTGCATTACTGCGTTTATATTTAAATGAATTTTTAAAAATTGAATAATCCCTGGTGGATTGAACAATCCTACGTTTTGGTGAGTCTTCTATACTATTACAAGAACAATAGATAGTTCAATTTATCCTTGATGTCATTTCATCGTTTATTTCATGAATTACTTTTGTACTGTATTTGGTTGATGTTTACTTCTATATGCGCGTATTTCTACACATTTTTTAATTGTTTCAAAATACCTTGTAGGCTGAAGGTAATAACGCGTAAGTTGCTTTAATTGCAAGAGAAATTTCAAATTCAATAGAAATTGCTTTTCAGTTTTGTTAAGACAAATGGTAAATAACTTGAAAATTTTAATTACAAAAAGTTTTTGCATTCAGTACATATCACCCGAAAACTTCTTCTTAGCCAATAATGAGGTTAACACATTTTTTTTATATGTAAAAGAAAATATTTTTGTGTTTTTAACAATCTAATTCTTTATTTCGATTACATTTTATTCAAAGCACGGCATAATAAATAAATTGCGGTTAACACATTTTTTTTATATGTAAAAGAAAATATTTTTGTGTTTTTAACAATCTAATTCTTTATTTCGATTACATTTTATTCAAAGCACGGCATAATAAATAAATTGCGTTTAGTCTTCCGCTAGAAAATAACTTCGAAATTCAATTTTCGAATTCTCTCAAATTGGAGCTACAATAATTTTCGTTGAAAAATGAGAGTATAGATATATATATATACTCATATATATTTTTAAGTGGAGTCCGATATTGTAAAATTAAAAAAAACAAATACTAAGTGCCAAGTAGATGCGAAAGATATTAATAGGACTAACCAAGGATGCCATATTGATATAAATAATCGGAGATAAACAATGCTTTTGATTGACGTACTCTAGATGTGGGATATCTGATAAATGGGTTTCTATTTATTTATTTATACTTAGTTGTCCAACTAAATCGTTTAATCATTTTTTTCTAGTATTTATTTATTTATTTTATTTTTCTGTTTTCATTTTCAATCAACCACTCATAATCATGTTCTAATCATTCTCGTTACATTACATGTTTGTCTATATAAAAATACATTATGTATGTATACTTTCCGGCGAATATTTTTTGTTATTACACTTTTTTGTTGATTTAAAGTGTTTCTTAGTTGTTTTACATGTTTCCTATTTTCATAAAAATTTCTTAGAACTTTTATTTGTATGTGTTTTGTATTCCGTATATAAAACCAATATTTTATATGTATGTATGTACGCTTTGCAAGCATTGCTAAATTGATTTATATTATTGGTGTTGTTGCGGTTTATTAACGTTTATTAAATCACATTTTTTTTTTCAAATGCAAAAATACCTCATGATTTAGATGTAGTATCATAGGTTGTTTATTTTATTTTAATTATTTTCTTTGCCATTTGCATGTGCATATGTAATTTTTCGTTAGATTGTTGTGTGTTCGGTTGCTTACTATTTTAATAGATTTTTATCTTTCTGTTGGTAATACAATTAACTGTTAGATTTAAAACTTGAAATAAAATTATTACTTAGTTACAGATTTACTATCAAAAGAATGGTAAATAGGAAAATAGAAAATTCTACTGTAAACGTACGGAGAAGAAACTGAGCTGGAGGAGCATTAGGAGAGGCGTTGCATGCGCTTTTCACCGATGTGTTTGCATTGTTTGTTTTTACATTAGTTGACATTCTGTATCATATAAATAGTGCTGCGTGGCAAATGACGACCTTTACTCTTACATTAGGTTATATAACAAAGTAAAGATATACAATAAATTCTTATTACAAAATAAAGCAATTTTACATACATACATATTTATAAAAAAAAAAGAAAGTAACTTTAATAGTAAGTAAACTTAGGAAATTCTACTGCAAAGCTTAAAATTAGGCTCAATTAAAAATACGTTTTTGCATAAACGATGAAGAAGATCGATCATAAGTCAAGTTTTTGAAATTAAAACCGTGAGGCAGTAACAAAGAGGAGGGGACAGTGTAACTTACAAGTTGGATTTTTGAAAATTCAACTCCCAAAGCCCGAAATCATTTAAATTTATTATTTTTTCTTTACGTTCAAAAATTATTTCGATAGAGTATTGCAGATGGTATGCAATAAATGATTTAAATGATTTTTTATATCTTTTTCGAGAGCGATTTTCAAAAATTCAAGGCAGATTGGTAGGACGGACTGATGAAAGGAAAGTATATGGAATCCAAATCGTGTGTAATGAGCAGTCGGAGCATGTCAAACTCTACAGAAGCTGGAATAGAGATAAGAATATACTTATATATCGTTATAACCATGAAAAACATTGCCAAATAGAACTCCAAGGCGAAATATAAAAAGCATATTATTTTTTTTTTAAATCTCTGTAATGCAAGATTTTACAAATATTTAACAAAGAAATTAAGAATGATTACTAATAGCAAACCAGAAACTGCATTAAAGGGGAAAATTACAAATTCCCTGCTATTAAATTGGCATTAAGAAGATAATTATCAAAATATGGTACATTGAAAACTACTAAATTACGGAATTGAATGAGGATGGTTATATTAAGAAAGATATTATTATTAATTGACGAAATATAATTAACTACGCACATCAAATGATGGTAAAATGTGTTTAGTTCGTAGAGCTACTTAATAAAGTAACGTCAATCGAAAAGAGAGTATCCAGCGCTCTAGCCAGCTTAGTTTGAGTCTGCTGCTCATACAAACGCACACATACATACATATATTGAGCTTACGTGCATTGCTGCAATGGAGGAAATGGAAGATATGAAAGGGAATATATCAGTCGATAGTTTGAGGATGTGGAAAGACAACAATACTCCGTTGGGGATAATAAGAGAAGGAATAGATGCGGGGAACATTATATAACTACATATTTACTAGCTTTACAAACTTAAAATGTATGAAAATATTGTTGGTGTTTACTTTGTGGTTTTATACGTATATAGTCCATACATGATGTTGATATTCTCCTTATTGTTGGTGGCCCGTTAACACTTTCTTTGTGGTTGCTGTTGAACTTAATCATGTATTTTATTTGTTGTTGTTGTCATTTTGACATGGTGAATGAACGGTAAATGAACGGTGAATTTATGTTTGTATATATGTGAATGAGTGAGTATGTACTAGTATGAACTATTGCCATTTCGGTAACTATGTATATGTATGTATGATGATTTGTTGCTTTATATTTTTTGTTGTTGTTTTTATCTACTTATTTATGTTTTATTGTTTGTTTGTTTGTGGTCTTTATGCGGCGATTAGCAGACGTTAAACTGTCCTGTTACTCCTACAACAGCTACATTGCAGTTATGTTTGTTGTTGTTGTTGTCTGATTTGGCTATCAACCTTTTATTGCTACCGTCGATTAATCAGTCCATTAGGCGGTGCTTGTTGTCCCGCCGTATGCATCAGTTCCAATTCGACCAATAGCGGGAAATGATCCGATGGTATATGTGGATGCGGACAGCCAACAACTTTGTTCTCACGCAACCATTCATTCGAAATGGGACCCAACAAACCGAGCGGCACCATACCTGTTTTCGTATAGAATATATAATCAATGATGCCCTTAAAGTCGAACGTGTAGTTTGTGTGCGGCATTATGTCTTCACTGTAGGCGGAGGCCAACTTGAAGGAATGCGTAAACTCGCTGGTGTCATTCGAGAGTAAGCGTTGCAGGCATGATTTATAGCCCATGTCTTTGAAATCCTGATGGTCCATTGCTACACGTCCCTTGCCAAGAAATTCGATAACACCGGAATCGGGTAAGGAATTGAAATCACCGCACAACAATAATTGTACGCTATTCGAGTCATTCTTATGACCAGGCCTAAAGCTGTGGCTCGCCTCGTCAATAATAGTCTTAAGTTCATTGCTCAACATCATCGTTTGTATGAGTTTGACATCGCAGAACTCGGGGTCCCAGTGAATATGTGCAGTGCAAACAAGTAAGGGCTGGGAGATTTGTGTTACCTCGGTCATCGGATCCCAGGCATTCTCCTTCACTTTCAACAATGCTGCCAAACCGATATTATCTTTCGGCATTACTCGATTCAACATATTGTCCGAGCCCTCAGCGTTAGCCATTGCCAATTGATTGAATTCGATTAAATGTTCCTTAATCAACGTGAATCTATATAGGGTGAATGAGTCGAGAGAAATTCACGATGAATATAGAATGATTCACCATACAATTTAAATAACAGGATATTAATTTCATAACTTCAAAAGTAAACATTTTAGGGGTACCAAATAACTTAGGTTCTACTGACGAAGGCTCTACTCTATAGTGTTTCTATGTTTACATATTTACACACTCACTTTGCAGCTCTAAAGAAAATAGCGCATCCATCCACAAATTTACGTTCCATCTCTGACATAGTCTTGGCACGGGATTTCGGCGAGAAAATACCCTCATAGCCATCGGCCTTCAGCTCAGGCAGGAAGAAATTATAAAACTGTTCTGTTTCGATTTCTTGCAGACTAATTATATCCGCCGAATAGTGACGGATTTCGTCAAGTATCGCCTTTTTTCTGTACTCCCAACTCAAGGCCCATGATGGACAGTATCCGTACATCTGTCGTGTGGCGTATTTGTCACACAAAACATTATAACACATAACTGTAAATATGCCTAAAACAAATAAGTATTACATGTTAATTTATGATATGTATTATATCTATGTACTTATGCATGAGAACAAAAATTCTATAACCAGAGATATACGAGTACATATACACCCCTATTACGTATCTATAATACGTAAGTATAGTTGAGTTATAGTTGAAAAAAAAGCGCTGATCTTTAAACACTATGAATTTTTGAAGTGATATTTAGTTTCACACATTTTTGTTGTGAAATATTTTTTAGGAATTTACATTGTCTAATTGCTAACATTTACAATTGTAATAATTGTATCTAAACGCTACATTCTTATAAATTGTTAAATTGGTAAATAATTTTTCAGAATCTTTAAAATTGTCAATATTAATCAACTTAAACTACTGAATAATTCAACACACAGAAATTACTATTTTCAGGACGTCAATTTCAATGAACGTCAATATTTTCCATTTCTTTATGTTTTATTTTATAATTTATGTCAAAAATTTGAACAATGCTGCCAAATACTTTAAACATTGCTTCTCAAAAATATAGAATATAAAAATATAGTTATCTGCGTTTTCAAGTATATTGGCTTCAATAGCCATTCGCAAAGCAAAATCCTGTTACAATATCCAAAACAAGTATGCCGGCAACTATAACCCAGTAGCCTTCCGCGATAGGGGTGATAAAGTGTACAAAAGATAAAACTTACATGCTGGCCTCGATTTGTTCGGTTTGGCTAACGGTATCCATGGACGTTGGGGCGGAGGGGTTATTGAAACTAAAAATATAAAACATAAATTACATTTTTATTACATCTTATATGCAAAGATATTTTGGGCAATCTGTTGTGTTGAAGATTCCTTCAATATTTCAAGTTTCTGAACTGTTGCAGGGTTTTAACATTTATAAGATTTTTTTACAGACTCATCCTCAATTTTCTTGGGTCAGTTCCAAATTTCATATACGTTTAACGACACTCTTCTGATTTAAAAATAAGAGAATTTTGTGATTCTTATCGGGTTAGAAGCCTGACAGATGGTCATATGGGGACTGGGAGAAGAATAACCCACGTAATGTTTCTTTCAGAATAAGAAATGAGTTTGCAGCCGAATTTTCATCAGCATATTGTACGATTTTGTTTTCTATTGGTGCCCCTTAGGATCATGAGGAAGAAATATAAATCGGTAAACGAGTTCTGGATAATGTAATATATGAATATAGGCTAAACAATATGTGTAAATATTATACTTTCAATATAAATCTTGAAATGATTTTGGTATAATATCTTTTCCTTCGGTGAACTAGCCAGATTACCTCCAGATTGTGTTTATATTCGAAACATAATAGTACTAATATAAAATATTGCTTTTGCACAAATTGACAAAGCTATTTAGTGGGTGCTTCTGTTCTAATATTGCTCATGAGAGAAACAGAGTTGAGATTGGGCATAAAAATATAAAATCGCCACTGCAAACATATTTAATATATTTTAGCCCACTTCGATTTGTAAAATACAACCAATTTGTATTTGTAAGAAAAATTACAAATGGAGGTGTTAATATATGTATGAATATTTCACGATCATCTGCTACAAAGCTTATTAGATATGAAAATAATTGATAATTGCACATTTCACTTTCTTTGATATAATTAGGTAGCCCGGAATTGGAAAGGTGATAACTAAGTGTATTCGCGTTACTTCCACTAGGCACGCAACGCTTTGCCCATGGAATATATATTCAGTATACACGAGTATATACATAAATATGATACAAATAACAACATACAAATCTACGCTATTTCATTTGCTATTCTCAGCGCGATTTGTACGAAATTGAGGGAATTAACTAAGTCGCTGGCGTCGTAAACACCACAGCAAACCTCCGCAATCTATGCACTGGATTTCTTATTTTTTTTGTTGTTATGGGTGTATGATTAGCTGTATGTTGTTTGTTTGTAGGTATTATGACGTTGGTGGTAGTCAATGAGCAATTGCAAGCGCGACGGTGAAAGTGACCCACAAATTACTTCCGTATAACTAGCAACAACAATAACCAGACCAATATCAACGGTAGCGAAAAAGTTATCTTCATATCATAAACATGTGTACGATTTAATAGTTACTATATTTGATATATTCTTCTCAAAAGTAGCTCTTAAATTTGATGATTTCGTCACCTTTTACCATAACAATTATACACTTGTATTACTATTTTGTAACTAAAGACATAATTCATTTAGATTATGTTTGATTATATTTATTTGAGTTTCAATATTTGCCATTCATTGGCAATTGTTGAGCCGTGTAAAAGTATTATTAATTAAAGTAAAAGTATTTATTGAAAATACTCGCCTCTCTGAAGGCAGTGTCAGATTTTCTAATACTCTTTCGATATGACAATGTTGAAAGAAATAAATCATGTATAACCCTCATCTAGGCGTTTCAACTGTTAGTTGAGAACAAAAAGTTTGTTAGTGGCCCGCAGCCTGCACCTAAGCATCTTTAAATGCCATCAGCAAAGACGTGACAAATTATACGGATTGCAATATAATTGCAAACGATTAATAAAAATAATTTTTCATAGATTACTACTACTCAACTAGAGCTTGAAAATGATGAATTATCCTTTTACCCGTTCAGAGATTTGATAATTAATCTGATAAAATTCAACTAGAAAGTAAATTGCGATACAAATTCGAAAAGAGCAATACTAAAATCTATTAACAGACTCATTGACAGTTACAATGTTTACACTTTGAAAAATACTATATTTTAGCTAGTTGTTGGGCAGCTTGCGATCGAAGTTGCCAGTTGCCAACATTGCCATCAATTTTAATTGTTCAAAGTGGAAGAAAGCTGCGCTCTATTAATTCAATTATTGTAGTGAATGTGAACATTGGTGATTGATTGGTCCTCCTTTACTCACAATTAATTCAGCTTGATTTATTTAGTAAATTACTTTCCCTTTTTCGGTTGCCGTTGCGGTTGATGAGGTTGCATAGCACGCAATTTACGTAACGGAAACGCTTACGCGAATTGAGGAAGCGGAAATCAGACACAGAAATATTCGGGAGTAAATGTGTTTTTTTTATATTTGACTGTGTACTTCTGTAATTAGTTTAATGAAAATGCAAGGAAACCCGTACTGATCTACGTATGTATGTATTAATGGTTGGGCGAAAACTATTACCGCAGCGAAACCTCAAACTAGTAAGGAAACACACTATTTTACAACTAAGTATTCTGACTGAAAACAAACTAGTCCGAACATGATCAGACGTATCCCAATTCTAAAACTACTCCCTATTGAGTTATTTGCTTAGTTTGAAATATAAACAATAAATAATCTACGTTTAAATGTATGGTGTTTAAATATTATATTGAAACTTTCAATTTGCCAATTAAATAAAACCCAATTAAATTGGCAAAATTTTAATTTATTCTTTATAAAGTAAAATTAACTGTGTGCATGACTTTATTTAATTTTTATTCTTAATATTTTAAACTTTAGGTAGATTTGGTCTAGTTGGATAGTTAGCTAACAAGTTTCCCTGATGGTTCTTTGGTAAGGTAAGGTGATTTACAGCTAGTTTATTACACTGTCGGGATATTAAATACATTGTGGACTATCTCTTCATTTGTACGTGAATATGAATGCATAAAAAAATCGTATAGCTTGTATTTAATATAGTAGAAACAGATTAGCTTGCCATCGTAAAGCTAAAAATATTAAGCTATTACCAACTTTCATTACATGATTAAAATAATAATTTGACTCAGTCGAATGTTTCGTAACAACCACAAAACTCATCGTTTCTCGTCTTTGCGAAATCAATGAAGATATATAAGTGTGTAAAATTTTTTATAAGCTTGTAAAACTAAAATTTAATTACATCGATTTTCAGGGTTATTTAAAAGTCATTAATTTTTTTTATATAAAAACACAATTGAACCACAGCTTAAGTCAGAGCCATAGCCAACTAACACTACCAAAGAAACAAAGACAAAAATCAAAAGCAAAAATCTGTAGCTAAATCCGCTACAACTGGCTAATAAAAAAGTTCCTAGCAACTGTATAGATTAAATAAAACCCAAAGACCAAATATAATAACAAAGGCAAAGATTGTGACTGCAAAAAAAGACCGACAACAAAGGCAACAAAGAGGGAGCTAAAATTAACCGAATCATAAAATCGTAAAAAGTGAAAGTTCTCCCCATTGCCCGGCACCAAGTAAACAGACACACGAGGAGCCAATTGTAAACAGAAACCCACTGTTGCGTAGCATCGTCTTTTAATAAATAAGCATAAATAAAACAAGTAAGAAGGGCTAAGTTCGGGTGTAACCGAACATTTTATACTGTCGCAATTTTCGACGGGAATTCAAAATTCATTATTCGATGAAATTGTGATTGGAATAAAATGATATTTGGGATTTTATTAACTTATATTACATGTCATATACTCTATCATCACACAGCATCATATCATAGCAGTTCCTGAGATGTGGGATTTTACCTAAAGGTGGGCGGTGCTACGCCCATTGACCAATTTTTTACACTGATTCCTTTGAAGAGGCTGTGAAATTTAATCTGTCTGTGAAGTTTTAAAAATAACCGGTAAATGGGGAGCCCATTTTTAGTTTGTTTCAGGAGGTGCCGAAAGGATTCATCCTCCGCAAATTTCCTTGCTATTCTTTATTTTAGTAGTTTGTGAGATCTGTACATTAAACCTATTAGGGGGCGGGGTCTTGTCCACTTTATAAAAAATTTCAACCCAAAGGTGCCCCTCACTACTGCAATCCCCTGTACCAAAAAACAGTTTTATATCTTAATTGGGAGTTTAGTTGTAACACATTATAGGATTAACGGCATTTTGTGGGTGTGGCGGTGGCCCAATTACATCCATCTGCAATACCAAATTTATTATAGTGCCATATAGGAACACGTGTACCAAGTTTCATTAAGATATCTTAATTTTAACTCAACGACGTTTTTTTTAAAGGGTTTTCGATTTTATTGAATTAGCTGCTGCAACGAACTGATCACACTTGTTTCTATATAAGCTCGTAAGCTCGTAAGCTCGCACTCTCCCAAACAAAAGGCTGACAAAACAAACGAATATTTAAATATAATATTTACATATGTATGAGCATACGCAACGATGCGTTCAAAAGTCTCAAAGACCACAATCAGCTGACGAGTAGTTGGTGGGGATATCTTATAAGACTCGTATTGTTTTCGTGTTTGTTTCGTTTCAGCCACTTCAATTTCCACATTGTTAACTCCTGCTGTTCAATGGAGTTTTCGATCGAAAAAGAAAGTGAATTTACTGTTTCACTGACTTCTATATCGCACAGGTATTGAAAAACTAGTCAGCCCCACGTTAGGGTGGTTCTAAAAAAATGCTCGGAAGTTATTCTCTGAAGCTAATGAGGACTGGTATTGAAATTGATACTCAATCATGTTTCCTTCCACATGTAAAAAATATTTGGTCAGAAAAATGTTGTCCATTATGTAGTAGAAGTTGCGCAGATTAGGATTTTACAAGTCTATCCTTAGGCTGTGTACCTTCCATCTCTTTTATATATAGCTACTAACACGTACTAAGAAGCTACTGACTGCACGAAGGCAAATGGAGGGATAGCCTGTCACATGACGCTCAGCCACATCCCAAATAATTAGCTAATAAAACATTTTAAATAAATAACTGCATATTATTTCAACATATGCGCATCATGTCCGTGGCATTGTCGTGACGTGTCTTTACTTTTAAAAAGTACGTCCACCACCTATTGCATTCATCAAAGCTGCTTTGTCAGTGCAGGGATTCAAGCTTGCTTGCTGCTAGTGCCGCTATTGCACTTCTCTGCCACTACAAATAAAACCAGTTTAACTGCATTTTTATGCACACCTTTTCATTTACACGCGAAACCGTTCGCTGCCAAAAGTTGAGCTGTTGAGTGCCGTGTAGCACTTTGCGGATTCATAACAACTTAAATATGTGTGTATGTATGTATCTATGCGTGTGATAGTGGTGGCAACAACAAATACGCTATTGCACCGGTTTGACTGGCGGAGAGAGAGGTTATTAGTTATTAGTCGGGCGATGCTCGAATATTCGTGGGCAACGACTGAAAACTGCACGACATCTACAACGCAAACACCAGCATCGTTGGCAGCATCATCTGCATCAGCAGTATACATCAACTGGTGCTCCAACTATTGCGCCAACAGCGAAACTCGCAAACGAGCAATACTCTGAATGGTGGCAATACCCAGTGAGAATTAGTGCAGCTAGTGAAACAAACTGCGTATAAATATAATTGGTTTGGTACGAACAAATTGTTAAACTAGTTAATAAAGTTTAGGGATATCAGTTTTAACAAATTTAAAACTAAATAAAAAATATGAAATATAAATCCGAAAAATTTATCCGAAACTACCAGATCTATCATCAAAAGGAAAATTATACCAAATAATTGTCGTGATAGGAATGAGGAGAAATTTCGAAAGAAATTTTTTATTCTTTTAGTACTACCACAATAAGTGGTTTATAATGACCAAATTATCAAAATTTAGTTATACCTTCATCGCTTTAGCAGATGTAGCAGAACTTATGAAAGCTATCTGTGGATTTACATTTTTTTTAATGTTGGAAAATATGTGATTATTCTCCTCCTGGCTAAATGCAGTGACATATATATATATATACTTGTATATATACTATATATTGTATATATATATATATATAGTGACATATATTGTATATTGTATACCACACATATAAAAATAGTAGTGCATTTGTTAACATTTGCATTGCGGCAAGTGGCTGTTTTTATTATTTATGAGTTAAAATGTTTTTTTTTTTGCATTATTTTTGAATTTTCTTATTGCTTTGGTTTTACAATTTTTATTGATCGGCAATTAAAGTGGCCAACAAACGGGTTTGCGTTACTTCTGCATATGTTATGTATAAATCGACATAACGCATATACATACATATACGTGATAACATTGTTGTGGACAGCGCACTTGTGCATGCGCCGTCACCCAGACAGTCGACTAGTCAGAAGGCAAGCACACAATATGCTGCAGAGCAACACCACAAAGTTACCGCCCGCACTACCATCACCATCATAATTTCGCTCATAGTCGCATTGCGCAGGTGTTGTAATCTTCAGTTCTCTAGTTGATTTTATTGCTTGTTTTATAGTTTTTCTCCGACAGCTACGTTGCCAAACAAAGCAGGAAAGCTGAATAATTCACATACATACTACATAGGAGTGCTTGTAGTGCCCCAAACGAGTACTTAAGTAGATACCATACTTTTGTGTTGTTTTACGTTTGTGGAGCTTTTTGATTTTTTTCTTTCCTTTGTTGCCATAATTGTCGTAGGCGACACTTTCGGATGATCCACTTTTAAGTTTACTTTCACTAAGTCACTACTCGTTTCGGTGGTGGCTCGGTGAATTGGTGTCGCTCCGTTTCACGACATGTTTTTTATTGCTACTGTTGTACAATTTGCTATTTTATGAATACTTTGCTTTGATTTTATTTTTGCATGCACAAGCAAATAGTTTGATCTCTTACAAAAACAAGGAATAACGTTTTCAAGTAAAACAATATAACAAATTAGTGTGTGAATTGACGGAAGTAATTAATTGCCTTGAGATGCCTAATATAGATAATTGAATAATGAATCGAATGGTATTGTACTTTCATTTAAAGCATTACACTGAGTGTCTTTCGAGTATATAGTGTTTAAATATGTATTTGCTGCTACAGATTGTAATAGATAACAGATAGATAAGTACATATAGAATGACAAACCATTAAAATAAGTTACGATGATATGATGAGCGATAAAATAAAATAATAATTATCTGCTACATGATCGCATATACCTTTACTCACTTGCTTGTCAAATTTCACGCAAATTAATGCCACTATTATGGTTTACAACTCAACCTAATTTCAGTTGAATTTTTGCAATTCAGTATTATCAACTCTGTGCTATGCGGTTGTCACCAGCATCAAAACCTGACAGCTCCTTACTAGCAGTATTTTAACCTAATTTTTAATTAGCAATCTCGTACATATATAAAGAAAATCAATAAGAAAAGGCTAAGTACGGGTGTAACCGAACATTTTATACTCTCGCAATGTGCAAGGATGAGATGCGGGGATATGTTTTCAGGTGCTGGCAACTTTATGTTCAAAAATGTTCCCGAAGAATTCTACATTTATTATTCGAAGAAATTGTCAATGGATTGCAATCATATTTGGTATCTTATTAACTTATATTACAGGTCATAGACTCACGTATTTTCTTTGCTATATTTTGCTTCGTGTCAGAGATATTTATATAAAAATCTGCCAAATTAACTCAAAAATGATATATGCGATATAAACTTAACCAAAGTGGCTTAATTGAAAATATTAGATACATGAGGAAAAAGTAAACCAGAGAAAAGGAAATCATTATATTAGGAATAAGCGGCTTAGACCATGGTATAGGACGATTTCTTTCACATTTAGCGCGAAATCACATTGTGTTTAAGAAAACATATCCACTTAATTCCATTAAAATATCACACATATTGACCAACATAAACGGTTTAAAGTCAGGTGGAAAGTCGGAAATTCTTATATCGGGCATTTTTAGGATAGAGGAAGATCTGCACTGATCACATTAACTCTTTTAATTATTCAATTATATTAGGGAACATGTTTTCACGCAATTTTATGAAGGTAACTCACACAGTGACCAACATATTCGGCATAAAGTCTGCTAGAATAGCGAAAATTATTATATGTAGTATATGGGAGCTGAGATAATTCGCAGACCGATTTCCCACATTTTCGGCATTAAACTATGGTATATACAATATTACAAGTTCACTCAATTTTGCAAAGACATCTTACATTTTGACCGTTATATATGGTATAAAGTCTACCTCAGAAAGAGACGCTCTCTGAATTTCAAAGAGATAACTCATATATTAACCGTTATATATGGTATAAAGCCTAAAGGAAGGTTGAAAATCCTTATATTAGGTATATGGGTGCTAGGGGAAGTATTTACCTGATTTTCCCCATTTGTTGACACAAGAGCACATTATTATCATAGAAAGATTATCCTCCAATTTCATTCCAATATCTTAGAGATTTCCTGATATTTTCGGTAAAAAGTTAGATAGAGGCACTGATGTCCTTATATTGGGTATCTGGTGGCTTGAAAAGTTGTAATCCGATTTCAACTATTTTTACGTATGAGATGTCATATCTTGAACGTGCTATTCGTTAAAAACTTTGTTCCAATATCTTAATTGATGATCCATTTATCTACCTTAAAGGGAAATTATCAGATGAAACTTAAAATTGGGTTATATGAGAAGTGGCGTGGATTTTATCCGATTTGGTCTATTTTCACATAAGAATGCAAATATAATGTCACACACCAAATTTTGTTGAAATCGGTTAAAGCGTTCTTGAGATATGGGATTTCTCCTAAAAGTGGGCGGTGCCATGCCCACCACCAAAACTTTACACGGATTCCTATGCAACTCCATCCATCTATGCCTTCCTGTATCATATTTGCTGCAAGATTTAATATTTCTGGCGTGTTCCTTCAGCGAATTAACGAACTTTTAGTAGTTTTCCACATAACTTTTGTAATGGAGGGCGTGGTTATTATCCGATTTCACGCATTTTCTCAGTATATCGGGAGATACAAGAGAAACTTAGTTGGAGCAAGCTTAATTGATATACCCGTAACGGTTTCCGATATATATATATTAAGCCTAATGGCGGGCGGGGCCATGCCCAGTTTTACAATATTTTTGCCCACAGATGTCCCGCCCTACTAGGATCCTCTATACCAAATAACGCGTTGATATCTTAATTTACTGCCTAGTTATAGCAGTTTATCTGTTTTCGATTAATGGCATTTTGTGGACGTGGCAGATGTCCAATTACGCCCACCTGCAGTGCCAACCGTCTTACGGTGACAAAGAACACATGCACCACGTTTCATCAAAATGTCTTAATTTTTACTCAAGTTATCGCTTGCACGGACGGACAGACGGACGGACGGGCACTCGGATTTCAACTCGTCTTTTCATCCTGATCATTTATATGTATATATATATATATATATATCTAACTCGATTAGTTCTAGGTGTTACAAACAAGTGTTACGTTAGGTGAAGAAAAGTAATATACTCTGTAGCAACATGTTGCGAGAGTATATAATCAGTTTGATCTTCCGAGCACCAAGAAAGAAAAGTTGCGAGAGTGCAGTTACTTTCGTTTAAATAACCACTTATTTTCCTTATGGAATGTGCAGCCGATCAACGCACACGTCTGTCGTCTCTTTTGGCAAAAAAATGGAATGCTTTCTTATTTAAACGAAAGTAACTCCTTTAATGGCAGTCATCTCTACACCAGACTCATCTCTATACATGATTCTAAATAACTAAACTGTATTGTATAAATTTTTTGTTTAATATTTATCAGGTGTTTATTTATCTGTCTAAGCTTCACTTTTTTAGGTTGGCAATATCAACTGACATCAACTCATTATGAATTACAAATGCCAAAAAATAGTATAGTATAATAGTTTTAAGATTGAGTTATTTCTATTCCCATTCAACTGAGTCTAGTTAAAAACTGTAGTAGGGAAATAAGAAAATATATCGGTTCCAATCCTAAGGAGTGGAGAAAATAAAAATTCTGTATTTATGCATAAAAAAATATATTCTACTAAAAAAGACCTTGAGGACCGCAGTAAATATATTAAACGAATTTAAATCCAGAAATTATGCTGAGTTTATCGTTTCGTTATTTATGATACCACAATCCAGCACCGTGGGTACGCCTGGGACTAGTTATTGTCGACTAGATCAAAGTCGGAAAAAGAGAAGAAATAAAACTCGTATCTTCACAATTTTAAAGTATACTCTCATTTAAGCATATACTCAATTTAAATGTCAAATCCACGGATGGCCAGAAAATAAATCCGGTAAATTGAATGACATATAAAAATATTAAATTAAATTGTCAGCTGATTCCCTGCACTACTTTTAACGGTTACAATACTTTTCGTCTACCATGCTACTGAATATGAAGCATTTAAAAAACAGTTTAGTTGGTCATAAAATAAAATGTAGGCCAATTATGCGAATTGTCTAATATTGAAGTCTTTTTCAAACCACAAAATATAATAGTAATAATAAAAATAAGCCGCGAAAAATAAAAAAGTGGCAAAAATATAATACGGCACTGGAAACGGAACCAACAACGAGCCATCAAAACAAAATAGAAGAAATTAGCAGGCAGACAGTTAAAGTGTTTCGTAACCGAAGTAACAGTTACCATTGATTGTTCGGACTGAAAAACGCGGGCACCAAAAAAGCAAAATGAACAACAAAATCAACGGAAACACATTGTGTATGAACGTATATATGTACTCGGTCATTTATAACTGATTTACCTAAATACCTGCACTCCACACAAACATACCTCTCAATATATACCTATGCATGTATGCATATGGACGATTGTAGCTTTTAGCAACAACACAGCGAACGTCAAGGGTCAATAATAAAAAGCTAATAAAACCACGAAATATAAACCTATAAATAAGCCGACGAAGTGTCGGAAAGGTAATGAATTGTCTGCAGAACGCATTTGGTCAAATTAATCAGAGGATGATGTAAAAGTATTGCTACAAATATTTTGTTTTACCTTTATTTGTGTTTTTATTGCTCCAAAGAGGTCTGACGGATTTCTTTCTTCTTTCGTTTACGTTTCGTACGGTATCGTAAGGTTATCTGACCTTTTCCCATTTTTGTTTAATTTATTTAAACATTTTAAAATAACAAAGCAATCATATTAAATGTGGATGTTTCATTCACACATTAAGACATTTTATCAAAAATACACTCTTGTAACCAATCTTCAAGTAGTTTGCAGGAAACCAGAGAAACCACGGAGCTCACTTTTACATATAAATAAATCTACAATTGAGTTATTCTTAAGCAATCGCAGCAGAATGCCCTATGATTCCAAGTTGAAGAATAAATTCCAAGTTGTAAATAACTACAATGTCAAAGAACCGCACAAAATATGCTGAATCCGTTTAGCTAAAACATTGAGCCATGCTGACAGGAATTGGTGTGTCCTAAGCGTGGAATAATAAAATGGACAAAGACTGCCTTTAGAAACTTGAAATGCAAGAATGTGAGTGAGAAAGGACGACATGGAATTATCTAAGGAGACATGTAGATTTTCAGATAATAATTTTATGAAAAAAGGACCTATGACTATCAAGCTGAGTCTTTCCGTAGCAAAGGATTGAACGGACAGCATTCCAACAAAACCCTGAAATATAACAAGTAAACAAGTATGGAAAGGTATGGTTTTCTATAGACGATTGCGAAAAAAGAAATGTGTAAGCTTTCTCCAATAAATGAACATATATTTTGTTTGCAGGGTGAATCTGCTGCCCCAATAACCAAAATACACATAATTATGCATAGTTGTAACATAATACAAAAAAATTCACAGATGAAATTTATATCCGCGGTAGAGCCGGTAGAGATTTGACAATCAACAACAACACATACACAAATAGGAATCAACATGAAAAACGAAGTTGTGTAACTAATAACACAAATCCATTAACTTTAAAGCAAGTAAGTGATGGAAATTACGGAAGTGCAAAAGTAAATAAGTACAACGGTAAAAACGCTGAAACTTGTCGAATAAGTTAATTATGTAATATTTTTCGGTTGAACAGTTAAATACGAGCAAGTAGCGCATGAACTCTATCGTAAAATTTTATGTAGTCGTATACGTCTGTTGTTACTCCTGAGCAAATAAATATATGTACACAGTATATACTAGTGAATTGTACAATTAGGTACTTCTAATGTGGTAAAAAATTTTCCCTTACTCAATTACTATATGCATACATACAATACATATATATAAAATGCACACATGCATATATGTATGCATGTACAGATATATGCATATAACTGTAGCAATCAAAAATGATGACAACCACTAAGAATATCACAAATGACAATCTAAAGGTACAGAACTTCACATAACAACATCCAAAATAGTGGGACTTGGTCAAAACTTTACTAGTACTGTGTGTTATTCTGACCGTTGGTATCTTAACTCTTTGACATTTTACATAACCTTCTCCTTAATTGTAGCTTGTAGCTGCTATTGTTGTAGCTGTTGCGCTATTCAGTAGTGACTTGTCGCTTTTTCTTTACACATACATAAATACATATGGCAAATATATGCACAGAGACTCCTAACTTCTGCCTAGTCAGAATGTCATATTTCGGCCAAAAGCACATAATTCTAAGGCCCACTTTCGATGGCGAAACATGTGTGTTACTGTGTGCTTTTTGATGGGCTGTTAAGTTGGAAAAGAATTTAAAAGTTTCCGTTGTGTTGCAAGAGAGCAACGAGAATACAGCAGCTAATAGGAGTGCGTGTACCAGCGACCCAACAACGGGAAAGTGTGCGCTTGAGCTAATTGTATATAAATGTATGTATGTATCTCTACGCTAAATATGAGAACTTGGAACTTGGCTACTAAAAATTTCAAACCCGCCGAGTAATTTTGCCAACTCATCCAACAACGATCTTGCACTAGAAGGCAATTCCATGCCAGAGAACATATGTACAGACATGCAGAACACATATAACGACATATGTCACCGTCGCTGTGTGCGGATTTATGGTATCTTCTGGCATTTAAGTTCAAAGTTAAGTTAAGCGACCACTTCACCGGCACACAGGGTAGTCATAATAGACACCATGTGACACATAAACTATTCAGAATTGGGTCATTTACCCATTTTGTTTTATAACAGATATATTTGAAGCCGTATGGAATTATGTACGAATATATAATACATTCAAAATGTATGACATACTTAAGCAACTGGAACCCGTTTAAATAAAATGTGGGGCAGTCCTAACTGACAATGGTTTAGGCAAGCGGCAATAAAATTTAAGAAATGCATATGTACATCTTTACATAATTATTTCTTAAGAGCACCGCTCCTAAGCATTATGAGTCAAAGATATAAACGCAACTACGTGTCCGAACTTAAAGCAGTTTCAATGGTATTGATTTTGTATTATTAGTTGGATGTTTATGCCCGATAGTTTTGACATTGATATAAAGCAGAACTGACACTTTTTGGCAAAGAAATATACACACTCAGTCGGTTTTTTGTGAAACATATAGACCGAGGGAAGGGCTAAAACGTACAAATATTCCTGTCGACGAAATCAAAATTCAGAAACAACCACCTTCAGGAAACAATTAGCTGTACGTGATTTATGGTTTTATCAACATTCGTTCAAGTGCTTGCAAATTCCCTACAAGAGGAACTTACCAGCGATATTGTGGACAAATCATGAAGAATATCATTTAATATTTCAAAGTTAAATGGTAGTATGTTAAGAAAAAACTAAAGTTCTTTCCCTCAATTTTTCTACGGGAACAAAAAAAATTAACTGTGTACTTACTTTAGAAGGAGCAAATCTCTTTAAGTAAACGTTAACCTCAAATGTATTTTGTGTGATATACAATATAATACTCGTATGTGAAGATTATAAACTTTATTTTCGTTTCTTACTTATCCGTAGTTATGAATTGAAAATGAACCGACAGAAGGGAACACTTGTAATCTTTGTACCAAACCAATTTCATAGTTAAGAAATATAAGATAGCAAACATATGGTTAGCTCCCATTTTCTCTTCAACACGTGGATCTAATATTTTACGCATATATGTGCTTATGATTACGTGTGTATGAAAATTTGTATTTGGGTTTCTGAACACGATATCGCTTGGAGCAATTTACACCCTGCCAACATTTAATAAAGCCAAATTGAGAAAATTAACACATTTTCGAAAGTGTGTATATATATGTATGTATATATAAGCATGTAAGTGACCAAATAGCTGACCAAAAAGTGGGTATGCCTATGCCGACGATTGTGTGCCAATAAAAGTGAAAGAGAAAAACTTTGTTTGAACGTGGAGAATTTTTAAAAAGTATCTTTTAATTGTTTTGCTTTAGGGTTAATGCAAAAACACCCATATAGACACACACACATATTTAAGCAGGGAACACGCGCTCGTTAAGGGAATAAGAAGAAAAACCATCAAGCTCAACAGTCCATAATGGATACTCGAGCATGGGTAAGCGTTTTTTTTTTTTTTTGTTTTGTTAGACATAAAATTAAAAACATCAAATGGTGGTGATTTTCTATATTTCTTGAAGCGGACGACTTGTTTAATTCGAATTTCGCCAGAAGATTTAACGCCATAGGTCAGGTTTAGAGAAGTAGATAAGATCTCAACAGGTTTGAGTGAAAAACTATTACTACAATTAATAGCATTCGCTTTCAAAGAAACAATATCTCCAAGCGTCTCTTAACGATATTTAGATATGTACTTATTTGAGATTAACATTTCAGCACTTCAATGTAACATTACAGTGCATTAAAGTTCTTGAAATTGGCTGCAAATGCTGAGGCAATTGTTTGGCACCGTGGTGAGCTGCTGTGTGTTCTCTACAATTTTTTTGTATTAAACCGCAAATTTCTTACCACTTTATCTTCACAATATGTTTCAACATTATAATGGTATATTTTAAATACCAGTGTTTGTTTAAGTGAACAAGCAACATTTTGTATTCAATTTTAATATTATATATCAGCTGAAATTATGACAGTGATCCATATTTTTGTTTCGTAAAGCTCACTAAATCAATCAGACTATTTAGGGAGTGCTCAGGTTTAGAGTATTCTTTTGCAAAGCTACCTCGTTATTATTATTATTGTTGCAACTAATTATAGAAATTTTTAATGATTATCAATAACTCAAACAACTGTTGATATATTAGTAATAATTTTTGAATTTTTAGAAGAGGAGAAAAATAATCGAATACGTTTATTTTTACACGCATATACTATATGAACAAGCAGAGAATCAATCCTACTTTCGTTTTCGCAGAGACTGTGTTTTAATCGGGAGTTCTTTGCAAAACCAGAAATCGGTATAAACCACATACACTCACTTAACGTAACTGAAGAGCATCTTGAGCGCTTAGATGAATCGACAAGAATCGACAAGAATCGACAATTGCAAATTGTTCAAGCAGTATAAAAACGCCAATGAACACACATGAGAACCTGGTAGCTAAGACAAAAGAATAAAGTGAGCGTAATAAAAATGGACAAAGCAGCAAATAAAATAATATTTATTACACGCAAATTTCTATTTCAATGGCCAAGTTGGGAACAACTTCATTGTAATGCAACGCGTAACGCTGGCGGCACGTGAAGCCCGAGTAAAGCGAAGAAAACGAGTCAGCAAATCACCAAAAGCATTCAACAGCTTGTGAAGCCACTCAAACAAGCAAAACTGCCGGCAAAACAAACAGTGGACCGGAAAATAAGCAACCAGCGTTTGCGTTCCAAACATAGAATTGCACATTCTATTCAAGCATTGATGAAAAGGTAATAATGGAAAGCACATTGTTAAATGCGAAGACGTAGAATACTCGCAATCGTTGCCGGTAGTTAGTTTATGAGAGGACACATACTACCAAGAAATGGCTAATGAAATATGTAACTAAGAGAATCGACTAAATGACGGACGCTACATCGAAGTTGTATACTAGCTTCAACACATGCATACATAGGTATGCAGGGGCAAATGACCCAATTGTCTACTGACCCACTCTTCAGTTCACTTACACAAGAGTGCAAAGCCCTAAGACGGGCGAAATAGAAACCGCTTTATAGAACTGTTGTGGTGTTTGTGAAAATTACTTAGTATACAGGTATTCATGTACAATATATTATATATACGACGATTTAATCAACCCTGTCGGAAATTAAATTTCGAGATTAGTAAGTTCGCTCAGAGAGACGTCCACCAAAAACGTTCTTATGCAGGTTCTCATTAAATTAATGTACAGCTCAAGAATAATTTATAAAATCTGATAGGTCTATAAATGACATAATGAGAGAAGGACCAGTGCTATTTGCTTTAGTTAACTTTTTCCTACTGGGTTCAAGCTGCAGGCCACTGCATTATACTGTTACTGAAGGATAGAAATGAAGTGAAGAGCGAAAGACAAAGAAGGTGAAGCAAATTGTTGCCGTCAAATAGTTCAGGCATATAATATATATTTGTACCCATGTCGTTGTCTGCTGTTGTTCGTCCCTAAAAATCCAAACGCAGCAGAGTGTTGAAAGCGCTAATGGACGTTTAGTCGGGTATTTAAATAACAATGGCTAATAGTAAAATGAATTCGGCTGTTAAGCCACGGCGAAAGAGTACAAGCGTGCTGAAGAACATAAATAGCGGCAAAGAGGAGGCGGCGTTAAGAAATTAGCTTGTTGATTGCTACAAAATGAGCACAAATTTTTGGTGAAGAAAATCTTTTTAAGAGATTTTAAATCTCTTTAAGCTTTGCGTTAACTTAATCTGCCACCAAAAGCAATTAGACAAGTATATGCCACCGGACTGTGCTAAATGTTGAATATGTAGAAATATGTAAGCATGTAATTATATTAATTAATTTTGCGATCTCTCAATTAAATGCTGGTTCTTTCACAAAGTGTGCTAAAAAATTAATTGACAGTCATGGCAAATTACAGTTGCCGCAGTTGAGGTCACAGTTCCCTATCTATTTGCTAACCTACTGCGCAGCCACATGGGGTGGGCTGTAGAAAGTCTTAGAACCAGTTAACAAAAAAGGAAAACATTTTAGTTTATAATTTGAATTATCAGAAAGTGATACTTCATTCGTTTAAACGATGGGAATGCTCTAGATCTCATGTGTATTGTTGTTGGTAAGATTGCAGAATAAAAGTGTTTTATATATTTTATTTCTTCAAATTTTAAATTAAATTCTTACGCTCCGTTTCCTTTTGAAACGTATTAATAGGTATTAATTAGGTATTAATAGGTTTAAGGAAATTGTCACACTACTTTATGGCAAATTCTAATTCACTTTGATTATATCCTTTATGTTTTTTTTCTTTTAATTAAATTTGATTCAATATAGGATTATGGCTGAGCTCTTCATCTTTTAAATAATAATATCACAGGTAAATTTTAAAATAATGACAGTCCTTTCAATCGTCTTTTGTTATATTAATAATACTAATTATTGAATATATAACTATATTCGTCCGGTTTGCCAAGAGATGGCGTAATCTGATTATTATTCCACCGTTAAAAAATTCCGAACATGCGTTGGAAAGCTACTGTCCTTGTGCGTCTTATTCAGTATATATCATTTATTTGAAGCGTAAACAGCAATACTTTTTTCACTCAAATATGTCGAACTTTGTGCCTGGAAAAGGGTTTTTGCGGGGACTTCTTCTTCATTACTTTAAAATGAAGAAAACCTCAGCAGAAAGTCATCGTATATTTGTACGATTAAAAAAAAATTTTGAAGATGAGGAACCGGAAGCATTAATCGATGAATATTGTTGCCAAATACAAGAAGAGCTCGCAGAATCTTTGGGAGTCACTCAAACAGCCATTTCAAAACGTTTAAAAGCAGCAGGATACATTCAAAAGCCAGGAAATTGGGTGCCATATGAAGTGAAGCTAAGATTCGTTGAGAGACAATTTTGCATGTCAGAAATGCTGCTTGAACGCTACAAAAAGAAGTCGTTTTTGCATTGGATTGTGACTGGTGATGAAAAATTAAAAAATTATGGAGGGATACATTATTAAATATATTATTCTGCCTTTGACTGATCGAAAGCAATTCAAAAGCAAAGGACAAGGTCATTTCTAGAATATTGCCGTGGATGTCACAGATCCAGGATTGTCATATATATTTGACGGCAAGTTCAGAGGGTCACTCGGGGAAGATGTCCACAGCACCTCCTCGACATACTACTGTCAAAAGACCATAAACTTTTTTCCAGATCGGTAAATATAATTTATCATTAACAAAATTATTGTTCAGATCACAAATATACAATTCAACAGTTTTAACAAAATAAACTTGAAGCCGCAATTTTATTTATTTTTCTCGCGTTTACACTCCAACGAGAACGAGACTCTCTCAAAATTGTGGTGATTTCTAAAAACCATTGTCACTCAGAAAAAAGCTAAAAATTTTCAGTGAAAATTAGCCAACACAACACACACGATAGATGTACATATGTACGCATATGAGAACAAAGAGTAACTAAAAAATTAGACAAATACAAACCAAAGATGAACGCGCACAAGTATTTTGTTAGCAACAATTGTTTATAGCAATGCTTTTTATTTGTTTCAATAAATATCATATATCGTACAAGCTAAAACTAAAATAGATTTAAGTTTACTTGTAACCAAATATGAGTTTGTACAATAGTCAATTAATATAACAAAAGCATTTATTCTTAATTAAAAATAATCGTCTAGATTGCCCACTAATATTTATTGGATCTATGAATAGGTGAGCAATAGTAATAATTCATAAGAAAATAAATAAGTTATTTTAATAAATACTTTGTGCAATTGTTATTTGTGCACAAATTCATTGAAAATGTCTTACAATTATAATATTAAGTGCTATGATTTATTTTAGGGCAAAGTAATTGGCAATAAAGACCACCTACTAGGTACATATGTTTGTTAAAAAATAATATAGTTGTTATAAACACACATACATATAATATCTATATATATGAATAACTGTGGAAATTTGACAAAACTGCTAGTTCAACTCAAAATTTTTGTCAGATAATCGAAAATTCATAAAAAGTGTAATTATTCATGTACGATTTGTAGTAATAGAAGTGCTTGAAATTTCGGCAAAGAATGTTTAAAAAATATAACATTTTGGCATTAGAATATGCTGAGTCCAAGTAAAATTATATTAATTGCAATTATTAATTGAAACAGTCTCAAAGCAATGAAACCTCTAAAGAGTTTGAGTAAACCAATTACACATCTTTTATAGATTTTAAGTAATTATTCGAAGTAAAACTTATATAATCCAACGTCTTTTTTGTAAACTCTTCTATGTACGACTTTACCAATTTCTTATTTAAATAGTTTTTGAAAGAATGTATGTATATATCTAAGAATGATTTTGCTTGCGAGATCAATCTAAATTAAGAATAATTTGTCATATATATAAATATATATATGAAACGAAAGTTTTTTCAAGGGTTTTTTAAAACAACGAGTAAAGAGGGATTTTCCTATTTCATAATTAAAGAGCATTCTTTGAAAAAATTACCATTCCAAAGCTATTCAAAAGCTAATTCATGGGAATAATATCTACAAAAATAAAAATAAAAAATTCAAACCAAACTTGTTAGTAGAAAAGAATGCTAGGTTAAAATCAATAACATAAAAACAAAGACTCTATTATTTAAAAATGGGCAAATTCGAAAACATGGGAGCAGTCTTGAAATTCGACATTAAAAATCCGAAAAGGTTAATAATTTAAATTCTGCAGATTTTACCGACCAAGGGGACCAAAGGGACAAACATATTTTTCAAATCCACCTACAAACAGTACATATGAATTTACCAACAAGATAGTGGATTTTACTGTTTGCTTCGAAGCACCGTACAAACTTGGTTTGCAAATTATTCTTTTTTTTTTGTTAATTATGCAGTAAATTAAAAATATGATTTTTCAAAATTTGTGATAAAATGTTGAAGTTGGGAAATGTCAAGCTTTGGAAAGTATGAAATAAAATTAAATCAAACGGTAAAAAATACTGAAATAATTATTCAACAAAGAAAGCAATCAGCATCAACAACTCATTCTGTGACATTTTTACCAATTTTTTGTTTGCATAGAAAATATCAAATGTTGCACACACACATGCACTCACATAGGAGCTCATAAGTCAGCAGACGATTTCGCGGATCTTCACCCAAGTTTGAGTTGAATTGATTGTTGTTGCTTCGTTTAATTCACCAACTACCAACTAATAACTGTAAAAGTGGATAGAGTTGAGACAAAAGCTTGGATGCGTGCTGTATAGCCAGTCGGTCGGTTTCACTAATTCGCTGCATACTCTGCTGTTTTGGTCTGTTGATATTGAATAAAATAGAAATCTCGGCTTTGTTTCTGCTGTATCGTATCGCCATGTCTGTATCAGTGTGCATGGATGTGTGTGTGTGTGTTTTTCAAATTCATAAAGACAATGACTGCGCTCGGTGATGGTGCAAATGCAGATTGGACCAGTTGATGGAGCGCGCGGCGCATATATAGTACGTACAATCAACACAAGCACATACATACACGTTTGCGAACAGCAAAAACAAAGATGAATTTGCTGCAATAAACAACATTCATTTTCACCGCACCAAAGCGGCGGATGCAGTATTTAACGTGGAAAACAAGCAGTTTCTCTAGCTGGCGCTCTTATTATTTATTATTATTAAGTACTCGGCAAGCACTCATTGTGAAAGGAAGGGAAATTGCACGAAAAAAATAATATTATTGCAAAGGCAAGGTAAAAAAAAAAACAGAAATATACGTAAATTATGTGAGAAATTTTTCAAAGATAAATTAAAAACTGTAGATTGTATGAAGGGTTGGAGTTCGCAATTTTCTAACAATTCTCAGCGAAATGAAAAGTTACGAAGTTAGGCTTGTTAAGCAGTGCGGTAGCTAATTCCGTTAGTGTCGATTTGGCTGTTTGGTATAACGGCCAAAGTGGGTTTTCATAAATTCTGAAACGAGCACTTTATAATTGGTTTTAGTGTCTTAAATCAAGTTTTGTTAATTTAGATTTATGAATTTCAATGACTGAGATATACATTAATCTGGTGACAACAAAAAAAAAAGGATAATTAAATTTCAGTGCTTTTTTAAACTCAACTTTTAGGTTATGTTTTGCGGCCTGATCAATACATTCATACAAAATTTTGTGATGTATACAATAATCCGAAATGTGAAATATTTGATATAATAATCAGGCAATTTCAATTAATCTAATAATTTCTTGGGGAAATAAGTTTGAGGTTAAGTAAATCAATGAAAGCTACACATCTTAATAGAAGGGCTCTCTCGATAGCGCGGATAGCGCGACAACCGGTGTAAGTTTAAGAAAAATAAACATTAAATAAGAATTTAATGAAAAAAACAATCACAACTTTTTAATACGTTTAAATGAAACACCAGATATATAAATTGAAATACTTTTGGGTCTATCTTATAGGAAGTGCAGAGCCATATCTCCAGATAATCGTTTTAAACCCAAACTATAGTTATAAATCTAGTATACCTTTAAGCTAAAATATTCAAATTTCTAGTTATCCCAAAAAATAAGTTTAACCGCGTAAGCTAAATAAGTTTAATCCTATTTAGGCTAAGCGCATAGTGGAACGAAGTGCAAAACAGCGCCAGGTTAAACCACAAAGTAGTGAAAGTAAACACATATTATGTAATACTACGATGCATAACAAGTAAACTTTTGTAAATTTTTTCCTATTTCTTGCTTTCACTTATACTTTTTTGTACGCTTCGCTAAATTTAACCATATAAATTTGTTAGTAACCGTAATATTCGCTCCATTATGCGTATAGACTTAAACTAAAATAAAAAGGAAATAATGTGTTAGTACTTAGCAAAACAATTCAACTTTATGTAAAACCTCTAAAACCTGTGAAACAAAAACTACATGTATCATATTTAAGGCAGTGATTGATAATTATAAAAAATTCTTTCTTTAAAATACACATTATGTTTCATCGGCAAAGAATTGATTGAAAATGGAGCAAAACTAATTATTTTAATTTAAATTGATTTGAAAACCCTAAACTACACCCCATTTACCTATAAATCGAACCTCTAACGTTTTCTTATAATTTTTATACTTAAATCTAAACCATAGACAACGTCTCAAATTACTGCGTATGCGATAGTTTATGCACAAATAACAATACTGTCAAAATAATGGTTAATATTTACGATTTCCTCAAGATGCAATAAATACGAAAGTTAAAGATATAGAAACATGAATATATAAAACTTAATAAATATGTGTGCGTGTAAAAATCAGAGTCCACGTTGTAGAACCCTTTAAGGTTCGCATCAGCTTTGAAGTCTTTTCAGATGAGGGCCTCCAAGCAAGTGTGCGGACGAATCTCTAATTCGCGATTATTGCAGCACACTCAATAGAAAAGTGCACAGACACAGGGACACCAACAAACAAATACAGAATCAAATGCACAATAAAACCAACACAATGTCTAATTACGCGTCGTTTGCCAGTCGCTCGTGGCCATAAGCGATTGCATGTCAACCCATGGCATGCCATATAACTACATTCAACTACACGGAGCTCAAGTTGGTGCTGTTCGTAGCTTGGCTTAGATCTTGGTTTATAAATTTGCATGTCGTGACGCCACGGTGCAATGGCTCCCTGGTTGGACGGACGGACGGACGGACGGACATTCGTACGTTCGCCCGGTGGTTTGTGCGCAGCTGATCTGTTGTCACTATTGTGGTTTGGTGAGTGCAGAGAAAGTGAAAGTTTCAGCTTTGCTCTGCCTTTCTGTTACGGCCTACAGCCAAGTCAGTCTGGCTTGACTGTTTGAATTTCAATTGTTTGTATTTATCTTTTTTTCTTTTTTTCTTCATTTTGCTTTTGTATTTTATTTTCATTATCGTTGGATGTTAGTGATGGCGTTGTCTGGTTACGTTGCGGCGAACTGTGTTGCTTGATCCCTCGGGTGCCTTATACACATTTAACTACAATTATATGTAGGTTTGTATATACTTTGCTCTTTAGCAGTGTTTTTGTTATTGTTTTTGTATGTGTTTTAGTTGTTATTACATACAATGCTCGCTTTGTTAAACTTTTAATATAGTAATTTTTGTGGCATTAATCGTTTTGTAATTTCGTTTTTAGCTTTATATATTTGTTTTTTTTATGTGTCATATCATTATTTCATGTGTTCATTTTTCGTCTTCGCTGTTTCACTAATGCGCTGTACGCTTTTGTCTCGGCTGTGTCACGCTTGCGCCCGCAGATGTTACCACAGCTGTTTTTGCTGTTGGTGCATTGGTTTTGTAACCAACATTATTGTAGTTTTGTCTGCTCTTTTTTCTGTTTCCCTGATTTGACTAACAACACAAACGGAAATAGGAAAAAACGATGTCGCCATTGTAATAAAAATATGCAAAGACTACACCAAATCAAAATGTGTTGGTTTTTCTTGGCGGTTTTAGAATGTGCTTTGGTGCTTGTGTGCTGGTTTTTGTTAAAACAATTCGCTTTCATTGCAATTTTTTTTGACATTGTTTTGCTTACGTATCGGTTAGTTTGTTGATAGCTTTTTGCGTTGCCGACCCCTGGCAAGCCCTTGAGCCACGCAATAGTTTTCACTTGGTCAACAATGTTGTTACGTAATTCACTGCCAATGGGCCAGACCGGATTGAAGTGAATTCAAACTTGAAATTGAAGTGTGCGTTTTGTCTTTAGCGCACGTTTGTATTTGGAGACGGGTATCATTTAGAGAAAGTGTTCGATGCAACCGCTAGAAATGTGGCCGGCTACATCCTAAGGTTTTGAGGGACTTGCAGGAACTTATTATCTCTTCCCCCCACTTCTTGGGGCGTCTTTTATAACGCCTTTGCAACAAACCACTTTGCGCTGTCGTAGATATACTTCTTATCTTTCTTATGTGGTAAGACACTAATTAATCAATCAATTGACACAGTTAGCCTTCATCTAAGCGAACTCTGTGAAAGATAGTGCGCCCAATTGCTTATTCACATCCAAATCGAATATTTTTGTTGCCGTCTCTCTTATACAATGCTCAAATGTTGTTGGCCACACTAAATCGAAACAATTATTTATGAATTGTTGACCGTGTTGTTCTTTTCCGTTCAATGATTGTTGTAACTGTTGACGCTCATTTTCGCTTTCAATCTCAAATATACTTTTATTATTGTTGTTATTATTAATATCGAAGAGGATATTCATATTTGATGCATTCAGTAAAAATTGTTCGTCGCTGCTGCTTGCTACGGCTGTTGTTGGTGTTGTTGTTACCGTTGCCTGCCCAATATGAACCGCTTTTGCGTTCTTGTTAACACTACTACTAGTTTTGTTGTTGTCGTCATTTATGGAGCATTTCGCAATTGGATCGATCATGAAATTCAAATTGTCAAACTTAAAGACCAACTCATCACAATTCACAACAGCAGCGCTATCGATGCCACTATCCGTAGAGAAATCACTACTGCAGCGTGAATAGGCGCTCGTTGAACGCGTCGCCGCTCCCGGCACTAGTTCGTTAGGCAACTCGCTGCCACAAGTTTCAATAAGTTTGCGTGAAATCTCGTTAATACTCTCCGTTAGTAATGCATCGGCGGTTGCGGGCAGCAAGGGCGGCAGTGTGACGCTACCAGCTTTTATCGGACGATTGGGCGACGCTGGTCCTGCATTCAAACCCATGTTGGTGGCTTCAAAAAGTGGCGCTAGCGCAGCAGATGCTTGGTGAATTACACTCTGACTGAAGAAATCATCGGCAATATTGATGCCGCTCAGTATGTCACCATAGCCTGAGTCATTCGAATCGCTGAGACAGCCATTCGTAGCAGTTCTGCCGCCGAATACGTCACATAGGGTATCGGTGCGCTTCGTCGCATCCCG